>OX456526.1:69631627-71061627 GCA_949748255.1 Eustalomyia histrio
AAGGGTACAACCAAAAAGGAATTAACGAATGCTCCTATAATATTGGACCTAGTTTTGAAATGAAATGGACTTATTTTATGTTAACTAAAAGGTTTTTAACCTCTGATAATCAGTGGTGCAAAAACAAGTCAGTTGTGGTCAGTAGAGAACGCCCTCTAGGGGATGTACTCTCTTGCTGTGATTTTTCATGGTGGACTTGCTTTTAGTGGAAATTAAGGCTTTCCAAGCTGTTATGGATCTGATGGACAGCTAATGCAACATGCATAGAAAATCTGCTAATCCTAACAAGACTTCTCTTACGTTGTTTTTGCGCAAGACCAAACATAACGGTCTCGGACTTCCGATTTTAAAGAGAGTTACTGTTCAACTATCTACAGATGTTTAATATCTGGAAGTGTGTTTAGACAGTGAATTGATGTGAACAAGACATGTTTAACTGAAGGTGTCTCAGATTTTCTGGTAGTATCACAAAGTATCTGGTAAAACTTTGGGCAAGATTTCTGCAGATGTACATTGGATGTACCTTGTAGCTATCAGACCCATCGTGATATACAAATCTGCAGTCTAGTTGTCTAGAGTAGGGGTGAAAACCATTCGAGCTACGCTTAACAGATTACAAAGAGCAGCTGCTCTGGGTATTAAGGGTGCTATGAGTACTAAGTCTGGAGACGCTCTTGATGTTATGTTGGACATGCTACCCCTGTAGCTTCAAGATTGCAGGGATGGTTGGAGCAAGACAAGTGAACTATTTGTGGATTTTTCTGATATTTTCTAGTTTTAAGTTCGATCCAAACAACTGTTTGCCACTATTATCAATGACTTATTAATAATAAGTTTTACCCTAATACTTGTAAGTATTCGACTTATAAAAATGACTTCACATAACTAAAATAACCACTTCTAATGCCTAATTCTAAATTGTAGAAAGTTATAGTTTCATTTTATGTACAACCAATTATTTGATAATGATAGTTTTTGTTGGTATATAAACACACGACTAAAAAATACATTACACTACCACTATAGTTAGTTTGTAACTACAGTTATATTCTACATCAATATCCATTTTATTTGTGTCTTATTTTTCAGTCAGTACCCCTAATCACAATGGGTCTCTAATATAAAGCCAGGTTGATTAACGGAAACGGTAAATACATTTATTTGATTTTGATTTTGGTATTGGTCGGGGTGACGGTATTTAAAATTGTTTTAGTAACGGTATACCGCTAATGAAATACGTAAAGTTATTATAGATTAAGTTTAAAATATAACAAAAAAAATGTTAACAAATTTTTTTACTTTTTTTTGGAAAGTCAAAAATATTTTTGACTTTTTTTTGCACGATATGGCCTTTTTATTTTTTTTTAATATATTTTAAGAAAGCTTAGGTCTGTTTCCTTTAAGAGCTTTGTGGTCGCTTAGAGGGATGCGACTTATTTATCTATGAAAATACGCATTTAGTAAATGCGCCATTTTGCTAAAGTGCACTTTAAAGAGCGTTGCTCAAACAAACAAAAAATATGAACCCCTCTGGAATAAAAAAATCGGTACGCGTAGTAACATATAAGTGTGGGTACTCAAATGCAAGGAAATTTCCTCAGGATCTTGATCCATGAAATGTGGCTCACTTTGGATGAATTTAAGATCGGGACCTCAAAAAGGTCTTAAATGGATCTAAAGGGAGCCACATCGTATGGATCATGAAACGAAATGCTTTTTGATCCTGAGATAATTTCCTTTCATTTGAGTACCTACACTTATATGTTACTACGCGTACCGGTTTTTTTTAGGGGGTAATTGGGGCCCCACAGGCCTGATCCCAAAGGGGCCTTGGGGCATCACAAGCCTGGTCCCAAAGGGGTCATATTTTTTGGAACGCCCGTTGAAGTGCTCTTCAGCCAAAATGGGGCATGTATCAGAAATTAAAAAACCGTTGTTTCGAGCTTTCTTAAAAAAATATAAAAATAAAAAGGACCTTTTGTGCAAAAAAAATGCAAAAACATTTATATATATATATATGTATGTGACCTTCTCCGAGAAAAGGGACCTAGTGTGTCCAAAAACGGGCTTGGACTTACCTAAAAGGGTGTAGAATAAGACGAAATGAGTTAGATTTCTGATTAAAATTTATTTACCCCATAAAAACGTACAAAACGAACTTGGGAAAATTGATACGAAAATCGAACGAACAGAGAAGCAACAAAAGCAAAGTTATTTTCACACTAAAAGCCAAAAAAAAATACGTCACCACATAGGCATGACGTCACCAAAGTCGGCACCCAATCATAACTAACCATACCAAATCGCATCTCCCAACTGAAGGAGTGTTCACAGTGATAATGCGTTATGAAACTTTAAAGCTTTTTTCTCAAAACTTCATTTTCACACACTAGGTCCCTTTCTCGGAGAAGGTCACATATATTCTTTTTACTCCTGCCAGGATGATAGGGCAGAATAAAACATTTTTGAGTGCAAAAAAGTCAAAAAAATTTAAAACTTTTTTTTTTAAGAACAAAATTTTCTAACTAAAATAGGTAATTAGTTATATGTTTTTAAAAACAGGGATGTTTGACGAAAATACCTCTTATTCATTGTTAAGAATTTTTCTCCACAATAGCGATTATTCCTAATTTTATTTTCATAGCTAATAAATCAAATTTCCCTAAAACATTTTTTGAGTAACTTAATCTTAACAAAAAAAATTACGAATTCGGACAAGTCATAAAAGAAATTAAAATATCCCACTTTTTGCACCAGAATCCCACTTTTTCGTCTGATGAGCCCGGCCATTTGATCAGAAAAAGTTGTTCACAATAATTTTATTTCAACTATCCGCTTACACTTATTTTTAATATTCTTGTTAATTTTAAATTAAAATTAATTTTTCCAAAGCCCGTTTTTGGTAGTATTTTGATCAAATTGCTTAAAAGTATTTCAATGTATAGTATTCACATTTTCGAAATACTTTAATGCCACGAAATTTAATCCTTATCCCATAGTGATGCGTTAATATCATCTATGCTATTATATAGAGTATATATTTAGACAACTTACACAGTACAAATGTAGTGCACAGTTAATACAACCATAAAACAATCCTAATAAACAACTTTAAATGGTAAGTCGCCATAAATTTGTATTGAATTTTCGTACTGCAATTCAGTGTAAGTTTAGGCACAAAAGCAAAAAGGTTCCTCGTAGCTGACTACACTTTTTTGAAAAATATTAAAACCTAAGGCTTAGCTAGTCATTGGTTTAAATAAGCAAACAACATCATTCAATACAACGACCATCAAATGGCCTTCTCATTCATCCTGCCCTTTTGGTTTGCATTGGTTTAATATGTGTCAGTTGGAGGCAACCAAGCCAGTTAACAATAAAAATATGCATATTTGAATATGTCTTGTTCTTGTGATCTGTATTTTTCCCCCGTTTCGTAATGGTCATTATTATGCAGTAAGCGCGAATATAAACGACATTACAAACTTACGTCTACTACTCACACAGAGAAAAATAATATGGGGAAATTAATCATTTAACACTTTTTTTATTTTAGGTCACAAAACTGTCACGATTTGTTTAAACCAAATCTGGTTTTACAATGAGATTTTGGTTTTTAATTTTTCAAATAAGGAGCGCATAAAGTCTTTTGATGTTGTGGGTGTTAAAAGATAATCATTAAGACTATTTTTATGTATTTAAAGAAAAACTTTAATGTAATTGCTAAAGCCGCGTTCACATCAATAACACAAGTGTTTTTTTACGTTACTTCACACATTTTGAATGAAAAGTATACTTAAATAGACTGTCAAAAAATTATAAAAGAAAATCGTTTGAGTATTCAGACTGTTATCGTATTATTATTTAGAGTTTTTCAATATTAATTACTTTGATTCTTTGTTTATATATTTTTTTTTTGTAAATAACAAAAGATTTGTGTTGAGACAAGTGGTAAATTTGTGAATTAATAAAAAAAAATACATCGATTTTGGCATTGTGTTCATAGTATTATAAATTTCTGACATATGCTGCTACCTGTGCAACAATATGAACAAGTCTTAAGAGGTTAATCTATAAACATTAACCCATTTTCCACACACTGTTTCATTTTTCACGAAATTCTTTTAAACGATAATATATTTTTACTGCATAAAGCAAATGCAGAATTTACAACCATTACAACCATTTTGTGCTCTAAATTTAAATATGGCTTTAAGCACGATAATCGCATTATGATAATTTTTTATGGCTTAGTCACTTTTTGTATTTTTTAAAAGTTAAAGAATTTTGTTTTAAATTTTTATTTTTCCACGGTTTTTTATAGTTTTTACAATACTTTTAAAAACTTTATTTATTAAGACATGAAATTATCTTTAAAAAAATGGAGAAAACCGCAAAATTGCAAAAAAAAACATTAATTTTTATAGGTAAAAGAAATTTTAATGATTTTTTTTTTTTTGAATTTACGAGTTGAAGCAATAACAGCTAAGTCTTATTTAAGGGTTGAAGGGTTTCAGGTATTACCTGGTAATAATAATCCTTTACACTTTGCCTTACTTTGGAAACCTAAAGAAACACGTTACAAATATTGTGATACGTCACTACTTATTTGAAAGTTATGCAATAATGACTTATCGATATTGATATACTCGTGTATCACTACTTATTTAGAGGCTTTAAAATAATGTGTTTATTAAGAAGGATATAAATAATAAGCTTTTGATATTATATTACATGTATAACTAAGTACTTACGAGGGCGGATCAATAAGTCCGTGACTTTTTGAACTTCCCTCGTATTTATATGAAATAGAACACTCTTCTCTTCAAGGACCACCATTTAATGGACTACTGTCAAATTTTAAACAAGTTCCATCATTTACTTTGCGTTTAACAGCTGTTCAAAGCATACAACCTCGTGGCTTTTTTTAAATGAAAAACCGTAAATTTCGAGTGCTCATTAAACATTATTTTTCGCGAAAAAAAAACCGTCAATCAGACCAAGGAAAAGCTTAATAAATACTATGGGAACTCTGCACCATCTATTTCAATGGTAAAATAGTGGTTTACAAACTTTCGTTGGGGCCTTACAAGCCTTACGCTCAGTTGAGATCTCTACACCCAAAACAATTGAAAAATTCATAATATGGTGTTGGCCGATCGGAAATTGAATATGCGATAGATTGTTGAAGACATAGGCATCTCACATGGCTCAGTAGCTTCAATTTTGAACAATCACTTGGGTATGAGAAAGCTTTACGCAAGACGGCTGCCGCGCTTGCTCACAATCGACCACCAACGGAATCGTGTGACAGTTTAGTTTCCATGGCAGAAATCCATAAAGTAGACTACGAATTGCCCCCTCATTCGCCCAGTTACTATTTCTTATTTCCAATCTTAAAGAAATGGCTCGGTGGAAATAAATTTAGCTCCAACGATGAAATTATTGACCTTGACCTCGACGGAGCTTGCTCAAAATTTGACAGTAGTCTATTAACAGGTGGTACTTGATGGGAGGAGTTTGCATTTCATATAACTATGAGGGAAGTTCAAAAAGTCACGACCTTATTGATCCGCACTCGTATAATGAGGAAGTACGATTTTACAATTTTTTTTTATAATTGTTACCCGATTTTTCCACATTTTTGAAGCTGTTATATGTTTATGCTTTTATTTAACATGGCTGTTTTTACTCATTACAGGTATGTACTTATTTTAGTCCTTATTGCATACCAGTGATTTCAATATTACAAGTAACTATTGAACTTACTTCATATTATAAGTAACTCCAAAGGGTTCAGCAGTTATGTTGTCTGGCCATTAGCGGCTCGATTATACTGACATCTAGATTTTGAACTGCAAGTGTTATCTCCCTCTTGCTTATTCTAACAAATATGGGTACCCGGACACTGTGGAGTGTTGTCGGGAGGGGGAACGAGCTGACCAGGGATGGATCAAACCTGGTCTCTGTTAACAATTGGCCAACAACATGCACAATTAGATCTAAAATGGGGGTAATGTTCGGGAGGGGTCAACAAGTTAAAAATTTTACCCCTTAAAGGCCAAAACCGCTGGACCTGGGAAGTTGAAGTTGATATAAAGTGTCGCCCTCCACAATAATTTAGCTAGAAACCAGAAATTTTAAATTTGTGTTACCTAGAATTTACGCCAGGAACGTGGTAAAAATGGAGGTTCAAAGAGTGAAAAGTCTTAGAGACTTTTTATACCGATCACGTGATAGGTACTTTAGAAACCGATCCTGTATTCACCGACCACAGGACTGGAACTTTCAGACCCATAACGTGATATTAACTTTTAAATCGTTCCCGTCGTCGGTACTTTGGGAACCTCCTCTTTTCACCTATATCGTGTTATGTATTCAGGACAGGTCCCATATCCCAACTGACCCCTTTTTTCCCGCGTTCTGTATATGTTTTCATTGTGCAGATCAACAAAAAAAAATACAAAAAAGCGAAACAATTAAAAAAACTAGCTATGTAAAATTCTAACATTTATTTTTGATAATAATTTAATTTAACTAATTAGTCCGCTATTTAATCAAATTTTAACAAATGACATTTGATTTAAATGAAGATTAAGAAGACCGGGTTTTAAATTAATTTTTTTTTTTCTTTAAACTGTATTTTCTGTTGTTTTAACTTATAAACCATTTTAAGTGCATTATTTACAGTATGCGTGTAGTTTTATAAGTTCAATGATAAGTCCAGCCATTCATTAGTATGATAGTATGATAGCACAATTTTACCTCCATTTGCTGTATTGTAGTTATAAACACTTAATACAATTAATAATTTATATTATGTATTAATGACCATATAAAATTCACAATTATTTTGTTATTATTAGTTTATATAAAGCACAATTTAACTCAAATTTACACCTTTCCAAAAACTAAAAAAAAAACAATTAAGATCAGTTGCAACCGACAATTTAACAACATTCTAAAGTAAATCCCCAGAAACTAAAAAAAAAAACAGTTTAAAAATATTCAAACTCTGAGTCATACATTGAATAATGACAATGTACTAAAAAATATGTAACTTTT
Organism: Eustalomyia histrio; assembly: GCA_949748255.1. Classification (NCBI taxonomy): domain Eukaryota; kingdom Metazoa; phylum Arthropoda; class Insecta; order Diptera; family Anthomyiidae; genus Eustalomyia; species Eustalomyia histrio. The sequence goes on from OX456526.1 coordinate 69,638,693, forward strand.
AAAAAATTCTATTAAGCCAAAAATGGCACCGTCCACAATAAAAAAAAACACACAAAAAATACACCCAAACAATTTTAAAATAACAAAAAACGTTTCAATGAAAAAATGTAAATATTTTGTCAAACAAAAAATAACTAGGACAACCTGTGTTGTAATAATGTTACAACAACATAAATATTAATAATAAAATTTTAGAGTTCAAAATATTACAACATGCATATAGAATAAACAAAATATAAATAAAAGTTCATTAAACAACAAACAAATTAAAAAAAATACATTCAGTGGTGGTTAAAGTGGGGCCATGTAAAGAAACTTAAACAAAATTTTTAATATATTTATAAAAATTAACATGTCGGGGATGACTCTTTGGGAAGCATTTAGACGATGTGCCCCAGGTTCGGTTCCTATAAATGAAAGGGACATGTTACTTTAACATGTCATTGCCATATCAGGGTAAAATTCACCCCTTGTTACATAACACAAAATTAACTTAGGACATTTCACTTAAATGCTTCTTTTAGGACAACTCTACATTGGTTCTATGTAGTGTTTCCCATTCGGTTAATCGATTACCCGATTCTTTGAATTATCTCTTCTATTTCGGTTAATGTCGAAACAAATAATTTAGAACTCAAATAATTATTCGACCCGAATAATCGGTTAAAATAGGTCGTTAACCGGTTAAATTTCTAATGTGTGTTTTTTCCATTATTTTTTCTTAACTCTTTTGTAACTTGCGATAAAAATAATGGCAAGAAAATCTTAAAAAAACTGACTAAAATACAAATCCTTAAGGATTATAATACTTTTTTAAGCAACACAAAGCAAGTGATATACATGTTTTAGAAATTTCAATAGACAATTTTTAATTTTTGATCCAATCCCTGTAAAAATTCTAATCACTATAAATTATATTTTAAGGCCCCTCCCGGCAAGGTTGCATTGGTTCATATAACGGAAAATTGACATTTTAATTCTGTAGGAATTCTTCTTTTTTTACATATAACATTAAATTATTCCTTTTAATTTACGTATCCGTTGACTTTTGATAAAGCACTTGTTTGAAAAACACGCATTTTACAAAGAAGCTAAAAACACCTTTATTGTCGGACAACATTGTATAAGTTTTCTCACAAATTTGGAAAACTTATTTTCGTTTATTAATTAAGATCTTTCAACCTTTGTATATTTACAAAAACTATGCTAATAAATTATTTTTAGCTAGGATATCATCAGAACCTGAAGTTTTACAAAAGTCAGGGTCCAGAATAGTCAGAGCTTGACCAAAATAACCTATTCAAACGTATACTTTGTTACTTAACAATCAAACACGTAGGAAGGTATTTTCCTAACAAGCACTATGACATTACTTATATCACAAAATAATAATAATTGACAATTGCTTTCAATTCAATTTTACAAACTACAAAAATCTTGGGAAATTTTCTTAAGTCGGCTTAAGTGCTTTTATCAAGAGTTTACAGCTATTTATTTTTTTTTTTTGAGAAATCAAACTCGAATATTTTTAATAGCAATCCTCTCTAACTATTAAGCCCTAACCAGATAGTGGAAATTCTGTCAAACTTTGTAAATTTTGTTAAAACTATAAAATATTCTTAAGAATTTCTTATTCAATTTTCTTTTAAGATCAGCTTTTCAGTAGCAAATAAAGTAAATAAAAACAGTTTATTGCCAAAATATCGCACTGAGGTAAAACACTATCTACACTGCGTTTATATGTTTTAGGCTTAAGGTTTTACTTCCACTGAACATATCTGGCACCACTTTATTTCTAAACTCTTCAGATTCCTCGCAAACACCATTGAATTACCATGAACAAACTCTATAAACCAGTGCAAAAGACATAATTTGTTATCGATAAATGATTAATCAAGTAATCGCTAATTTTTTCAATTACCCGATTATTAAATTTTCGTAATTTTTCTAATAATGTCCTAACCGGTTTACCGTCAGGGTCGAATAATTGGAACAAGTCAAAGAACATGTCAACAAACTGTGATTTATAGAAAAATTCAGTGACCTGTCCCATATAATAGCGTCAAATAAAAGTTTCTATGAAAATTCATTTAGATTTACCGTAAGGGTACACTCAAACAAAAATTAACTAGAATTAATAAAAATTAGCTTATTCGGAGGAAAAATTGAAATGGAAACGGCGCCAAAGACACTTTTTACCAATATTTAATAAAATTTTTTATACTAAACTCATGTACGAGTATTTAAAATATAAATTGAATTTCATGAGCAACAAGGTAAACAAATTAAAAAAAATTCACTACAGGATATACTGAAACGTAGTTTATTTACGGTTCTGAGAACTTCAAAAAGGGACGCCCTAAGTAACACACAGCATCTATGGCTAAAGAATACTGGGGTTCCTTTGTCTTCTTAAATTAACTAATTTAAGGAAATTGTTGCAAAAATACACAGTTACATTTCTTTATGTTAGGAAAAATGTCATAAGTTTATTTTATGACCTTTTTAGCTTTAACTTTAATTGACATATACAAATTTTAACTTTTTTATTATTAAGTGAAAAAAAAATTAGTTTTAGTGCCTTCGATAAATATAAAGTTTAATATGCGCAACGTCAATTATAGGAAAGCTATTATGCCGTAATGTATAAAATGTGCTTGCGATGTATTGTAGTCAGCAAACATAATTATTACATAAAAGCGCAAATTGGAAATTTTTACCTTTTGGTAATAAAATTTTAAAATATATTTAAAGCAATTTTAAGTTCAATATTTAAGACTGTTAAGATTACAGATGGGCACGTGAGCCATTTTGACTTATGCACGATCACAAACCAAAAATTACAACCATGCATGATAATTTTTTAAACGGTTACTTTAATTTGTTGGTTAATAATATTTTTTCTTGAAAATTAGGAAAACTAAATAATTTGTTTTTAATTTATTGTTTTTTTTTTTGAAAAAAAAAATATTGAAAACAATTCAAACGTTTCCCAATAAAACAATAAATCAAATACCTTAGTTTATTCTTTTTTTTCAAAAATTAAAAAACTTTTACTTGAAAAAAAAATATTTTTTTTCTTTTTTTTTTTTTTTTGATTTTTGAAATTTATCTGAACTCAGTTGCATGAAAATTTTCCTTAGAAATAGTTCATCAGTTTATAAAACCAAATATATTTTTATTTTAACATAGGAAAAAATTTATTACTTTTTGTTTTTAATTGCCTAAACTAATTTTTAGAAAACAATTCTTAAAAATTAAAAAGTGTTGGATTTAAAAACTGAATTTAGAAATGGCTTTCCAAAATTTAGTTAATTTTACTACTCTCGAAAAAAATGAACACACATTAAGTTCAAGTACTTTCTCATTTTGAGTTACACATTTTTTGAACTAAATGGGAGTAAATTATGTTCTAAATTGTTTTTCTAAAAAATTGATAAATTTTTAATTGTTTTTTTTTTTTCCTAAACAAGCTATTAACTATTTCTGAGTGTATAAGCTATTACGTTTTTACCCAAACATAGGAATTTTTATTCATTTTAAGAAAATTTTCTAAACATTTAATAAAATTTGACTTAAATTGACGAAAATTTTTAAACTATTTTAAAGGAAATTTTGGATTAATTTTTAGTTCATGTCTTTTTTTGAGTGTAGTTAATATTTAAAATTTTTAACAACATTTACAATTTTCCATCAAAAAAAGTTTGTGAATCACTGCTATTACAGATCACTTATATACAATAGACAATGATAAACCAAAATTCTAAAAATTACAACGACAATAAACTTTCAACATCGACAATATATCGATATCTATTGCTAACAACAGGCACCATCAACAATATCGAACATCGAACGACGAAAAGAAAAAAACGCCCAATGCTGTGTGTCATGGTTGTTGTCAGCCTGATGTAAATTTGGGCCAAAAACTTACACAATTCAATTGATTGTAATATGGAAAACCAAAAATTGTGCTATAATATCACACTCCAACCACTCAATGCTCTTAACGTAATGAATGCATGAGGTCAAATTTATGTGGCTTATATTGAATATTGCAGTGAATGCATTCAACAATATTGTTATATTGTCATTGTTCAATATGAGTTTGTATATTTTATAGTGTTTTTCTTACTTTGTGGGTGCTTTTTTAACTTAAGATTTTGCCATCAATTCATAAGGAGTCAAGTAACCAAAACTTATTTTAAAGTTCCTAGTCTTAAAGGTTCTGCCAATGTGCAAAAAAAATCCACATAACAACAACAATAAAAAAGTATGTTAATGTTAATAAAATTCAAAGGCGCGGTTAACGGGAAATTAACATATGTTGGGAATGTGAAAATTATTATTTTTTTTTTATAAATTAGAAGTTTAATGTAAACTTTTGTTTTGCAATTTGGTTTGAAAACCTGTTAAGTATTAACAAAAAATCATAACTTTAAGCAAACTTTTTAACAACAACATGGTTTAATTTGTTACAAAAACATTTATGTCATACATATACTTTTTGTATATTGTAAAAGTATTAACAATCATGTCATTTGACATTGTTTTTAATATTCCGTTTGTTTTTTCATTAAATTAAAAGTAAAAGTTACAAAAAAAAGTATTTTACAGTCAATAACTGTAACACCAAAACAAAAATAATAAAAATATTACCTCACTTTTATGATATTTTTAGTAATTTTTTATTAAATCTTACCATTAAAATATTAACTTTTTAATAAAGTACACGGTGCTACACTGAAAAAGAACTTGCGAAATGACCTAGTGTAGGTTGTAGGTCTAGCTGAGTGTATTATAAAACCGGTTTTATAAGATATACCCTCAAAATTTCGAGATATGGGGAAAATAGTATTTTTTTGGACTGGCGCACTTAAGCTTTTCTAACTCAGCCATTTTTTTAACAGATTTTGATCCGGCATTCAAAGGCTAGACCTACAACCTACACTAGGTCATTTCACAAGTTCTTGCAATTTTATTTTTTTTTTTTCTGTAGCACCGTGTTATGTTAAATATATATAAAAGATGTTTATATAAATTATTCCATTAAATATGCCTACAAAATACGTATGGTTTCTAGATACTATTTTCCAGCTAAATACTCTAGTTCTGAGTACTACAGTTCTGAATAAACCTGTGTTGGGCGCCACTTGTATCAAAACTTAGGTTTCAAAATATGTTTTTGCAACTCATATATTCGATTTTTTATTGCATCTTCACCTTTAATTATTACAAATTTGTCGACTCAGCAAAATTTTATATGTCAGTCCTTGAAGCAGTTAACGGCCTTAGTTATTTGTAGCTGTAATTGCTATTATTTTACTACACTCTGAATATTATGTAGTTTACTGCTGGTAGTTTTAACAAAAATGTTTTCATTTCAGTTAAAAATAACGAAACATACATTTATTTTTCAAAAATAATTATATTTTTTTGCATTTGTTCAAAATGATTAACTGCCATTTACCGATTTTACAAATTTAAATTTCGTTTGCTGCCTGTTAAAAAATATACAATTTTTTTTATTATTTTTAAAATGTTTGTTTATACACAAAATTATTTCCTATCAAATTCCAAGAACTTCATAAATACACACACACATATGGGCATAGGCACAAATGTGTCTATAGACTCTGTGAGTACACATTTTGTAAATTAAAAAACAAACATAAATACAAAAAATGGGAACAATTGCAAATACAGTGCCACCTCGCAACTCTCGATAAACGCAACACCTCGATAATTGCAACTCGTAAATTGTTTGCATTATTGACATTATTTTCCAAAAAAAAAACCTCAGTCATCGCAACTTTCCTCTTAAAAATATCAGTTTGTGTTTTTTTTTTATATATAAAACTTTCTACATAACAAAAAAGTGATATTCTTAGGCCGAGGTTTTAGGATGTTGATTATCTTTAAACTCAGTTTATCGCAGCTTGTAACTTGAATACTGGTTTTGAAAATTTGTTTTAATTTATTTTATTTCAATGAACATCAAAATTTTATGTAACGAAAAGTTGTTCCGACAAATTTATGTTAATAAACATGGAAATAGCAGACAAAATTTTTTTCGGCTTAACTAAGCCAAGTTTAACTCACATCCCAAAAACTCGGCCTTAATAAACATGATAGAGGCATATCAGCAAAAGTGATTTGCGATGAATATAAAGTGCACAAATCAACAATAATAAGAATTAAAAAATTAAGCTGCATTGACGAGATTGAAAATGTTGCTATTGATTTTTTTAACATTTGTCTTCAATGGGCCTAGGAAAATAGAATAGCCTCAAAAGACATTACGTTTCTCCAAAATCTTCGTGAAATTGCCTAGGAAAATAGAATAGCCTCAAAAGACATTACGTTTCTCCAAAATCTTCGTGAAATTGCAGTGCATAATAATATTTCATGCAATAAAAACACAGTCAAAAATTTCTAACTTTTTTAATTGATATTTTTACCATTAAGTTTACAAATTTAATTTGTATATCGGTTGTACATTAGAATATGTATTTTACATTTATTATTTGTCTTTTTTATGTTATTTTTAATAAAATCAATAAATTGATTTTAAAAATAAATGATTCAAATGTGCGATAAAATTTCTTTTTTTAATTTAAACCGTAAAAAATAGAGACTTGGTTATCGCAACAACCTCAGTTTTCCCGAGGTTGCACTGTAAATTAATAATCAGTTATTTTTTTACGGAATTGATGGGTAATATTTTAACATTAATTTTTAACTGATTAATCGTTTGTTTTTACTGATATGTCAGTTGTGTAAATAACATTTAAAAATAAATAACAAAACCATTTGATTTAAATAAAAAGTAAGTAGACCGGGGTTTAAATTAAATATTATTTCTTTTAAATGGTATTTTCTGTTTTTTCGGGAATCCATCCTTAGCACTATTTTCACAATGCGCAGTTAGCTGCTAACTTGTACTTTATCCGACACAATTGTGGTTGTTTCCCTATGCAAAATTTGAATTTTACTGTTTAATTTTAACTGTAAATTCAGTAATTGGACGTTTTCCGGTTGTGACAGCCAGTTTTTCAAGAGCGATTATTCCCGTATCTACTTTTTAACATCATTAACCCACTGTGATTTTTTTCATACTATAAACTCCAGAACACCGGACCGTCTGCTCATTTGAAAATCCATCTGAATTTTCGCGAAGGTCACATGTTGCACGTTGTGTTGACATGCAATAAAATGGTAGCAAGTAATTGTCAAACTGATTTCATCTCAAGTGAAGACACTTAATTTCAATGTTATTGCAATATCATGGTATCATATCGACATGCAATCGGCTTTTGCCGTAATATCTTGCCGAAATGTCACTTTTATTTTTCATTTCAATTCAATAATAAAAAAAACAATTCGAAATTAAATTATTTGTAGAAAAAAATAATTTTTTGACGAATTTTTGTGTTTTTTGAAAAAAAAACAGCTATGATATTTCTTAGCAATGAAATGTAAAAGTGCTCCACTGCAGTATAATTGATATAATTTTGACGTTTCTCTGTAATCGATTTGACAATTGTTTGCTATATTTTATTTGACGTGAAGACACCAGATAAGGGTTCCTATCAATCTGCATCTCCCTGCTTTTACCTAGAAATGGGCACGTTAGCCATTTTTGACTCACACTAACGCACGATCACGAACCAAAAATTACAATCACGCAGGAAGATTTTTTTCTGCTCACTCTCACGAATTTAAAAAATATTTCGAATTGACAAATATGTCAAGAATTAAAAAAAATATTTCGAAAAATTAAACAAAAGAATTTGTTTTATCACTTGAACCACTTGAATTGTTACAGTCTTGCAACCTTACATGTAAAAAAATCGGAAAATAATAATAAAAAAAACAAAACAAAAAAATTAAAAAATCGAAAATATAAAATATAAAAAAAAACAAATAAAAGGAATAATCACAAAAAATCGACTATCGCACGCTCACCCACTAATTTGTTTACCGCTCACGGTTACGCGGAATCACATAAGTAATTTAAATTTTGGGTTACGCGTGATTCACGTAAATCCAGAAATTTCGTGCCACGTGACCAACTCCATTTTTAATACACACACAGAGAAAACAGATTCATCGTGTCGACCGAGTTTCTTGCCAGCTAAATATTTTGGTTCGAATTTTTTGGTTATCGCAACCAAATGTATTCCTGATACAATTGAAATATAAGGTTTTAACCGAAATTCTTTTATATTAACAGTATTTCGGTTGGCAAGAAATTCTGTTGTCACAATTAAAATGTTTTCTCTGTGCACTTAAACATAATTTATGTGTAATTTTCAAAGAATACTTTTAGGCTTTCATTAAAAACATTTGTACATTAGGTTATAAAAATAAAGAAAATAAGCGTTAAAGAAAAAACGAAAAATACAAATTTAGAAAAAATAAAAAAAAGAAGTAAAACAACAAGAACAGCAAAGACGGCAATAACAGCGTAAGTAACTAAACATAAAATATCAACGCCAAGAAGAAAATAAAACAAAAGAATTTAAGTAAAAGGCTGATAAGCAACTTATTTTTGACAAGTATTGAGGCCGGTCACTAGTGGCAGAGAAGCAAACAAATAAAAATAAAAAACAGAAAATATAAACATATATGAACAAATACAAACACACAACGAGAATGTTTTTGTGGCGAGAAAAAAATGAAACGAGAAATAAATGTTCCCCATGTATGCACGTTGTTGAGAGAATCGTTCTATAAAATGAACGATATAATTCTTATGATGATGTTTACATACATCATAATGAAGTTCTTAAAATCATGATGATAATAAAAATGTTCTCGTTGGGTAGTAGTGTTGCCAGATGGGGATATTTGTTTTTGACGACATCGGTGTGATCGAATAAGCTGATGAATAAAAACAGGATAATGAGCCAGTGAAGAATTAACTATAGTATTCAAAAACCGAAACCGAAAACCGGTCAACCGGTTTCTTTATTTTTGAAAACCGATCGGTTTCGAATATTTTGTAAATTCGAAGAAAACCGAAAACCGGTCTTTTTTGTTCGGTTAACCGGTTTTTTTTAATTACATCACCAACTGGGTTACTTGGTCTCTTTTATTTTTTCCGAAGACTTATAATCGTTTGTTTGGTTATGAAGATTTAGATGTAAGTCTAATAGATTCCGATAAAGACTTAACTTTGGATATTCCAAATTCAAATAGTTTAATTTCTGATCTAAATAACACAACAAACAGTATTCAAAATCCTAAAAAAAACTGTAGAAAATCATTCGTCATTATATGATGATTTCATATATCTTGATAAATGCGACAAAAGAACTAAAAAGTTTGAAAATTTATATAATTGTTTCTTGACTATTTCTCCAACATCTACTATTAGTGAAAGAGTATTTTCCACTTCTAGCTTAATCAAAACAAAAAAATCGTCTTAAAACGAAACATTTAAATTGCATATTATTTCTAAAATATTATTTTAGAAGTGAAAAATAGATTTTCTTTTTACATATTTAAAATGTAATATTAAAAAAAAACTTATTTAATGACAAACGTTTTAAACGTTCAAATTACTAACGTACCTAATTTTACCCAATTTACAAACGTAATGATCTCTATTCATTTGATATGAATATAGTTTTATAATAAATGAAATGTTGAAATGAAATACAATAAAAAAATAATTTTTTTTTTTCAAAGAATGTATTTTTTTATTTTTATTATTTTATATATTAAATTTCTGTTTTTTTTTACATAATTAACAAATTATATAAGATTTTTATTCAAATTAAAAATAACTGAAAAAACCGGTTGACCGGTTTTTTCTGCAAAAACCGAAATTGAAACCGGTTTTTTTTAATTCTATTTTTCGAAGAAAACCGAAACCGGTTTTTTCAAAAGTCCGTTTTTTTTTAATACTCTAGAATTAACACAATAGAATCAAACATTTCAGTTCTCTTTTGTAAGATGCTGAATATAATTAAGAACATAGCTGACTCGGAGTTAGAACGAACTCTGTTCTTTGTTTAGGAAAGGAATTTACGCTGAAAACTGAATGATTAGGCGGAGTGTAGAACTGTAGGAGCTGGAATCAATAATGACTTTAAACAAAAGAATAATCAAATATAAATTAAAAAAAATACATATCGGGCATCTGTTGGTTGCCCTGTAAATAAAAGGCGATGCAACAAAAATCTGGACACTTTAAAAAAAAAATAAAAAGATAACCAAAGTAGCCTTTGAAACCTTTTTTTTATATTAGATAAATTTATCTATATTTAATACAATTATATGTAAATATTATTCAAAAGTTGACTGGTATGTCAAACATTTAACTTTTTGTCGAACTCGTTCCATTAATCTGCCGCGAAACTTATCTATAATTTGCTGAAATACTTGTGTCTTCTTCAAATTACCTTTGACAATTGGCCAATATTCCTATATTGGTCTTACCTCAGGGAAATAAGATAGATTATTTTCTTTTAAGACAATTCGATGCTATTTTTTATATAGTATGCCATTCAATAATATATTTTCCGAAGTGGCAACTTAGGAATAGCAATAGACATTTATTACACATTCTTATCTGTAAATTTCACCATATGTGGTACCCGTTGCCTGCCAAACGATCTGATCTGAAATATTTCCCACGCTATTTTCATTAAACTTTTCAACACATCTCCTACCGTTGAAAGAAGTAAAAGATGCTATTAGACATTGACATTATAGCCTACTCATATTCAAAATTTTGATTTAATTTTAGAAGATAATTAAGGTCAAAAATTACCGGATTTTGGTTGCCTCGACCTTTACTTTTTAATATTTTCCAACATGGTTATACTTAAATGAAGGTTAATGAAAAATTTTATTAACCTTCATCATTTTATAATACAAATTCATACAAATTACTTTTTATTTGGGCTGTAAAATACTGCTGTTTGAACTTCTCATTAAGTTTGTATTTTTATTTATTTAAGTAATTTCAAAATGAATTAATAATTAAAAAAATCATCACCATATTGATCAAAGAGCTTGATAAATACGACTAATTTCATAAAATTGAAGAAGCGGCATTTTTATCAAATAGCTTAATTATATTTATGAAGTTTCACATTGAATGAAGACTTGTGAAGTTTTTCATCGCATGTAAAATTCATATAAATTCTTTCCAATATGAAGGCCATACATAAATACTTGATTTATTTTCTTGGCCTAGAGTAAAAAATGTTCTAATTTCGGAAATGCGCTTTGATGGAACTTTTATTGACTTTAGATTCCTGTTTAGAAATCTGAAGTCAATAAAGACAAAATATTAAAGAATTTGTAACTACCGAATTGTTGTTAAGATAACTGGATTTCTGATGTCGCAGTCAAATAAATATTGTTTCAATTGATTTTTTGCTATCACAACCAGTAATGCCAACACTTTTATAATAAAAAAACGCTATAGAAATTGTAATAAACGTAAATGTTTACTTTCAATAAAAAGGTGTAAAAATGCATCAGACAATTTTTGTTTTTATAAAAAAAAAACTGAAACAAAATTTTTAGTAGACTTCAAAAGTGTATGAATATTTTTTTGTGATCATTAAATATATAAGTTAACGGTTCACTCATAATGTTTCAAATAATATAAAAACGACCATAGCTTCATTAAAAAAATTGATTTTAACTTCTTCAAATGAACTAAAGTTGACCATAAAACCAATTTTTAACTCTATTTCATGCATTTTTCTGTTTTAAATAAAATTTTGGTATTAAACGCAAAAATGGTTTAAAAAAACTAACAAAAACACCAATTGTTTTGCCACCATGAGTAAAATGTTGGCGTTTTGGGTTATCAGAAAGCAGCGTAAATAATACCAAAATCAACAAGTTGCCATCGCTGGTCCCAACCGAACCGTTAGATTGCCTATAAATTCAGTTGTCAGTCCGAATCTGTTTTTTCTCTTTCTCTATATATATGGAGCGGTCTATATGATAAAAACGATGTATGACAAATTAAAGCAAAATACGATAAAGGGCTTCAAAAAATATCCTTACACGGATTTTAAATTAAATAAGGAGATTTAAATTTATAAAGTGGAATTAATATTTTAAGTTTGTATGGCATCATCATTGGTTGATGATTAAGAATGATTGTATGCATGTATTTGCGTAATGTTGTTGTTGCTTTTAAGTTTAACAAAATTGTAAGTGTATGAGTATGAAAATATAGAAAAAGCTTCTTTTTATGTTTAAATATTATTATGGCGTCATTGACGTTACAGCAACGAATAAAATAAAAAAAAATGTTAAATACATAAAACATAACGAAAATTTCCAAATAGAAAACCCATCTAGATTTAGTACAAAGTTATAAACCAACGATACAAAAAACTTCTATTTCCCTTTCTATTCACAAACTAAATTCAATTTTAGAACATTATAATACTACATTAACATAACAATTTAACGCGTAGGTAGTTTTTGCTGTTGCTTTTGCCTCATTTCATTTGACTGTATGCATAATCTCAAGCAAGTGCGTTTTTTTAATAATAATGCCTGCACATATGTTCTCACATGTAATCACACATAGATACTCACACACACACCCACACGTATTTACAAAAAATATATGAGTAATCGAAAAGAGCGTTTCATGTATTTAATTTTTTTTTTTAATATGTATACATGTGTTTTGTTATGCATAAGTGTGTGTGATTATAATTTTATTTTTTTTATTCTACGCATTGACCAGTGTTGCCAATGCTTATTTTACATTACCCCTACATTTTTGAAAAAAGCCCCTTTACCAGCCTACTTTGCCATCAAACAAAATACATAAAAATTTTATATGTTATGTTTGTTCGTTTACTTTCTAAAAGTTACTACCATTACTACACCTTTTACTTCAATCGTAGTAAAAGTAGTAAGAGTAAGCTTTTTTAATTAATAAAATAAAGTACTTCGATTTTTTATATCATTTTCTATTTTTTTATATAATTTTTAAAAGAAAATGATATATGTAAAACACCGGAATAGTTTTAAAATTTATATTCTAATTAAGCAATGTTGAACAAAATTTTAATTTAGAATTAAAATCTTTTTATTTATGATGTTTTTAAAAAAATTTAAGTGACGCTAAATAATTCAAAGTTTTAGTCGTTTATGCCGACTTCCATTGATTTTGAAAACGTCAGTTTTGTTATTGTTCTGGTCATAAAAATCAGTCCTTACTTCGTTTATAGGTTTATCTGGATTCCTCCGTTTTTTTAGTTAAGATCTGAAATTTTTATTTAAATTCATAAGCTTATAAGAGCTAGAAAAAGTCAATTATTTGTATGATATTTGATCTATAAATTATATAAAAATCGGTAATTTTTTAATCATAAGAAACTTTTAATATCAGAAAAAATATTAAAAAATTAATGTGGATCAATTTCTAGCAATACAGTTTAAGCCGGGTTTAACGAATTATTTATTGTCAAATGGGTTATGCTAAAATATTGGTTATATCTCAATTTTTGTTTTTTTTTTAAATTTATTATAAAACAGAGTTGTTAAAATGTTTATTTCATCTAATTAAACGTTTCTGAAAATTTAATTTTATTTTTTATTGAAAATGTAAAAATATGACTGCAGTAGGGGCATATGCTTAAATTAGAAGGTTCATCAACAAATACTTCTCCAGTTTTTCTTTTTTAGATTTTTTAAAACTTTTTTACATTTTTTAACTACTTTTCTTTAAATTGAGTTTAAGTTTTCAAAAATATTCGACATATTTATAATCAAGTCAATTCAATGAATTTGGTCTTTCGTTATGTCACGTTTTCTTTATTTTCAGGTCTTCGAAGATTTAGTTCATTAAATACAACATAAAAAATACAATTTCGATTTGACAACAACAAAATTTTTCAAACAAAGCAAAAAAAAACTTTTCTTCAATTGAATATGTTTTTGACAAGCTATTAATTTGCTTGTCAGTACAAAATTTATTACCACTATGAAAAAAAAAACAAGTAAAAAAGGGCCAAATTCGGCTGTGCCGAATCTTTGAATACCCTCCACCAAAGGGGATGAAGATGATATACGTATATACTAAATTTTGCATGAACTGTAATTTGAATATGTTTTGTCAATTTATGTAACGAACTTTTGTTATTTAGTTTTAGCAATGTTATTTACAGAGGTCTGCTCTGTTAGCGACTTTAACATTGTTCATTTTTACGTTAACTTAGTTATAATAGTATGTAAGACAATAAATGTAATCGAACAATAAGAAGACTTAATAACATTTATACTTACTTAACAGAAAAAAAAAATAGATACAGAAAAATTGTACAAATTTGTATGGAAAATTTAGAGGTACCTTCACATTTTCACTCATAACTTTTGAACCGCTTGACCGATTTTGCTCATTTTAAATACCAAACTGCTCGGGAGGATGTTCAATAATCTGAGTAAAAATAGGCACCCCGCTTGCGTCTTCGCGTCGTGATCGTGATTTCAACAGACAGACAGACGGACAGACAGACGGACATCGCTAAATCGACTTAAAATTGCATAAGGATCACGAATATATATACTTTATGGGGTCTTAAACCTATATTTCGACATATTACAAACGGAATGACAAACTGATATATACCCTCACCATATATGGTGGAGGGTATAAAAAGAAAAATGTTTCTATGCCGTTTAGATAAAAATTGAATTCTATTAAAGGTGAATTCAACAAATTATTAATTTGACTGTAATAGTTTCTAAATTGTAGGTATACTTTGGTAAAAGCAAAACCACTAAGAAACCAATATAGAATTATTTAAAGTGACTTAAAATTTTTTCAAATAAAAATTTTATATATAAAAAATTTTGTTTTATAAACAAAGCTTTTTCGCTTAAGGGAAATATATTTCATTCTTAAAAATTAATACCATAAATTTGCAATTGGAGGCCAAAACTTTTTCAAAAAGACTTGAATCTAATTGGAACTAAAATTTGTTAAATTATTGTTTGATTTTTTATCAACATTATTTTTTATAACGAAATTTATAACCATATTTTTGACTAAAATTAATAATTCAGCTTTTTAAAGTGCAAAAACTTAAGGGCATATTTAAACTTTTCAAACCTGAATGGGGACAAATTTGAACTAGTATGTGTATAAAAACTCCATGCAGCGAGAACAAATAAATATTGCACTACAATCTACACAAATATGATATAATTACGAATTCCGAAGATTTATTTATTTCGTTTTTATCAAAAATGTGATGCTAAAATCCTTTTAAAAGAGTAAGGCGTTTGTGAATTTGATTAAAAAAATTTAAATTTACGGAATTTTAAAACATATTCCATTCACTCAGTCGCACGTGCTACGATGTGCTTTGATCAGACATATGAATAGGTTGATTTTTTTAGGGTTGCAAAACTTTTATTTAAAAGAAAACACATAAAGACTTACAAAATGATTTTATTTAATGTTTATTTGGTAACTTATTATTTGTAATTTAGTATTTAAAAATAATTTTGGACACGTGTGTACCTCCTTTAAGGCACATTTAGAAGGTCCAATTTTTTTATTCAGCTAATTGTGAAGTCAAAAATTTTACTTTTTCACATTATAAAAAAATTATTTCTATTTGACAATTTATTCGTAGTGCAAACCTAGGACAGACTAAAAACATCTATATTTTCACCATTTCGATACAAGAGAATACATTTTAACGATGAGCCTTAAGTATTTAAATAATTAATTGCTAATAAAAATATTTTCAACTGCAAAAAAGTATTTTTTTTTTAATTAAGTCTATGTGTTAAAAACACCCAATATTTCGTTTACTTTAATAATTACATTGGACGAAAATCTGTGTAGGGATTGAAACCCTTCATTAATGTGACAAAAAATTATTTTCTTATTAAGGCAAAATTACATACCCTTATTCATTCCAAACAAACTTTTACCCCTAAGATTTCTCTTAAATGACTGAAACTACTCTAAGTCTAGAGGGAACCCCGTTACTTGGCAACTCTAGCATTGAGAAAACGAGAAAAAAATTGGAATTCATTTACAATGTACGATGTGTGTTTGCATGTATGTTATGTAGTGTGGTCTATACTACAATTATGCTCACGTGATAGAAAATGATTGAAAAAAGAAACACAAAACAAAGGAAAAAATATTTGGGTATGAGTTTTGTGAATACACACTCAACTCATTCGTTCAACTTAAACGGGGGGTGGTGATCATATACAGTCAGACAGCCTATGAAGCATGCATTCGCACACGATTGAAAATGACGCACACCCAAACGACAAACTACAAGTATTACATGTATTGGTGAATTTCTTGGCTGTGGAAGATATAAAGAAAACTTTAAAAATATCAACATATAACAAAAATATGTGTTCAATACACACAAACATAACATTGAATTTTAAATACATAAGTTCATTGTACCAGTACGCCCTCGAAAGATTGATCTCTGAGGATGTCCTAAAAACTTGGTTAGTTTAAAGGTATTCAAAGAATGTTGGTGAATAAGTAGGAAATACTTGTTCCGTTTAAACTATGTAATTTCGATCCCTGTGTTTATTTAGGCTCAAAAACCTGCAATACTATTCACTTTAAAAAACTAAACAAGAAACACAAATTTTGTGATAGAGCCAATAGTTTACATAGTAAGTGAAAATTATCTTCCACCACTTTCTCATTCCTCTTGTAGAGCGGCTCAGCTTGTTACAGTGGGTTCTTGGAAGGTACTGCAATACCAAAGTTGACTTGTCAATTGCCTGCTACGATAGAATTCGAAAGACAAATTCTGGTATAATTTCCTTCTAGAAAGGAATGATGCAGGGATGATCCAACAGTAGCATTGACATTCGTGTATACACCGGCGGCTCTAATAGCCTTTTTCCACTGAGCTACATCTTTCATCAATTTGCAAAGATGTTAACATCTTCCCATAAGAATTATACAGGCTAAAAATTCTACATCTTTCTACATCTACAAAAGATGATCCTTTCTCATTTTGTTCCATCTTACATCTTTCGTTGTTTGAAGTGTTATCACTAAAAAAATTACAAATAAATCGATTTTCTTTGTGCCATCACTAGCAAACTGACATTGCAGAAAATAAACAAAAAAAAAAATTATTCAACAAAGGAAAATAAGCGGCACATGTAAGAATTTCATTCTTATGTCTACCAAAAATTCCTTTTCATCATCGCCTTCTTCCAGAATGAACTTTAATATGTCAATGTACTGCATTAAAATTCGGGTTTTTTTCTTGCGAAGTAACAACTACTTCAATGATTAATGCTTTCTGTAAATCCATTTTTTATTTTTAACAAAAAATATGCGTCATTTTCTTTTATTTTTTGACAGCTGAATAAATGGCAGATGAAAGATGTTGCCAATGTAAACACTTGTTTAACATTTTCAAAATCTTCCACGCGTTTCACAAATATGTTGTTCAGTGTAAAAAGCCTATAAGATGTGTTGTGGTGTAAGATCAAGCATCTTTACTCGGGGATGCGATAGTGGGTTGAGAGTCTTCTAGTTATGGTCAGATGAAAATTTTGTCAGTTTCCAACTGAAATCGGTTACTACAACTAAAATCGGTTGGTATAACTGAGTATTGGTTTCCGTAACAAAATTCGGTTAACTCAACTGAATTTATTAGATGGCACAACCAAAATACACTTTTCAATTCGATTGGAACTTTATTTTTCTATGTGTAGCAAAGCTAAAATGATTTTGATAAGTTGCCTAGACTAATTCTGGAAATCATTAAAAATACTGACGTGTCCCGATTTCAACAACTTATGCACTAAATTCTGGTCACTGGTCACCAGCTAATTGGTACATACGGAAATATTTTCGGACTGAAGTGCGACGTACAATATCGACTGTACTACATCCGGATAGGAGAAGACATTGTATCGTCTCAAGTGCGTTTGCGACAACCAATTTTTTTTCCAACCGAATATGTGTTTGTGGCAACAGAAATTCGATTAATACAACAACAGAATTGCAGTTAAAGCAAAATATGTCAATTGTTTTAGAATATATTTGATTACCAAAGACAAATATTTCAGTTGCTGCAACCGAATTATTTAGTTGGCAAGGAATTCGGTTGTCACATAATTTCGGTTAGAACATTATACAGAGTGGCCCAAAAACATTTGACCGATGTTGTTTCGCTATATCATTAAAATGAAACGACTTAATTACATTTTTATAAAAATATTCATTTAAACCATTGTTTTCCATTAATTTTCAATGATTGTATTGTGCAAAATAGTCACAAGTATTCCGTGAGGAGTGTAACGTTACATGGCCAGTCGTCGTGTATTCTGTATATGTATATTTCACATATATTGAAATAAAACTGTCATTTGTATTCATTGGCAAAAGTTATACAATATCTTCTTCCGGTAGTGTGGGCACTATTTCAAAGTAAGACAGCATTTGGGTAAATTATTGCAGTTAAGTTTCGGATTTAAAACCCATGTTTGTTCCATTTCAGGTTTGATTCTATATCTTTTATCTTTATTTGCTCCCATGATATTAGAAAACTAAATTAACCACAATAAGAGTACATAGTTGTCGTATATAAAGCAATCTTTGACAAGCTCAAGTGATTAAAATAGTATGTAGGTGTCGAAAGTTTACCAGACGAGTCTTTAAACACCAGTTGAGATCTGAAAAATCTCCAGTCTTCTGAGTGAGAATTTTATACCTACTGTTAATCATCATATTGATGCCTATTGCAGATCTAAATTTTTTTAAATCTGAGATTTTCAGTTAGTTTATTTATTTATTTTTTTTTCCAAAAAAAAAAAAAAATAAATATATACATGTTTACAGGCGAACATGTAACATTTGCCGGTAAACACATTATACTTAAAACAAGGCAAATATATTTTACAGAGTTTCTAAATATGTATAGAGTATCTCAATAAGAATGCACTTTTTATTTTAAATATAAACACGTATTTTCTGAGATAGTTGTGATTTTTTTTATTGGATTGTAAAGAAGACATGTTTCGATTAAGTATGGTATAAAATATCCGTTAAATGGCCCCACGGCTCTGATGACAGGCCATTACTCTTTGTAAAAGTCTTTTGTCAAAATTTGCTGCGTAATGCTTCGTGAAATTTGAAGTTGTTGATAACGATGCCGAATTGATATTTTCCGGCTTTCGGCAACACTCTGGCTTAGAGACCGACCGGTACGTTGACCCACATGAGTATTACTGTCCATAGCCGACATAGTTTTTAAAATTTTTTGACCACTCTTCGAATAATTGACTCATTAGGTGCACTTTCTCGACTGAAAATTCTTCGAAGTTTGCGAATTTCTTTTGTAAAGCGCTACATTTTTAATATTAGGAATAAACATATGTGACAGCTGCCAAATTTCACTGTTGTCATTTGTGCAAAAAAATGACACTAAATTTAAAAAGTGCACTGTTACTGAGACACCCTATATATGTATATTGTGTTTAATTTTTTTAATTGAATTATTATTAATTGCAATGGAATTTAAAAATATTCCCATTGACTAATGAAATCAAACCTTTAAAACAGTTACGTCCAAACACTAATACTATGATATTTTGCGTTTTTAGTAAAGAGCTTTTTTTTTCAGGGACGGAAAATTCAGTACGTTAGTACTTTTCCATCAACTTGAAAATAACTTTCAAAGGAACATTTTCAAACACACAACGATTATTCTATGTTCACTAAAAGATATATATTTAATAAAGCGGGGGAACAGTTGTTGTTGTTTATTGAAAACAATGACGGCGATCCCGTATGTTTGGTTTGTGGTTATAATGCTAAACGCAATCACAAACATACCGTTGAAAGGCATTATAATACATGCCAAAAGAGATTTTTGAATAAAAATTTAGATAGGACCAAATTAGTAGATGAACTGAAATTAAAGTTTCAAAAGAAAAATTTGCCAATCGACCAATTTCAATATGAAAAAATATCAATGAAAAGATTCCTTTTGTTGTTGCCCTATCCTTAGCAAAGCACTGCAAGTCTTTTGAAGATGGCTTTTTTTAAGATCTTTCAAAAGAAGTATTAAAGTGTTTTGGCTTACATAAATTATACAAATTATAGCATTTCGAAATTCAAAATTTCCATCATTGTATTGTGCTCGCATATATGTAAAATCTCTCGTCGAAGCTCGCTGTAGGCAAAGAAGCTCTTTTGTAAAAGCTTGCACATTGTGCATATGAGTTGGACGCAACTGCTTTAAAATCATTATCATCAATTAATTAGTCTATTCAAATAAGTGAGTCCCATGTGCGGTCTAAATACGTACATTTTATAAAGTAAAACTTTTAGGCATTGTGAAATCTTTTAACTATTTATAATGAATTTCATTAATAAAATTGTTACATTGAACTAATATTGGTGTACTTATGTACTAACTTTTGATCAGATACATAAACTGAAGAAGACTTACAAATGGCGCATCAACGTTTAACAATGTTAGAGCACATATGATTTGGCGATTTCCCCTCAAAATGACAATATTTTTAGATGAATGTTACAACAGTTTCTGTATAAAAAAAAAATACTGTATTTTTTCCATTCTCTAATTCTAAAAGTCAAAAGTCTGGAGTTTTCTACTCTTAAAATTATGCATCTGCAGAAAGTTTATGATGGAATACTTCAAGCAAAATTTAAGCAAAATTTAAGCAAATGTATTCGATTTTAGAAATGTATTGCAGGAATTGTGAATTTTTAATAAAAAAAATGTGAATGTTTAAACCCTAATACAGTAAAATTATATGCAGGAAATATATGAAAATCTGTTCAAGTTTCTCATACATTTTTTACGCGAAAGTACATATTTAAAAAATATATGTATGTATGTATATATATATAAAACATGTGCATTTTTTGGTAGCCCAGTATCTCATACCTAAATTTGATTGAAATCCTTTTTTGATATGGTGGTGATCAAGACGAAAACTACACAATAGAACTTGGATATGTTGTAGAGAAAAAACTATGAATAAAATATAAACTTAGGTGCGCAATATCTCGTTCAAAATAATAATGATAACTATGATCACTAGATAAGATGTTCTCCTACCTAACTTGAGTCCAGCAGATTGAAAAGGCAGATTTTTTAAAGAAATGGAAAAGAAAAAAGATTAACGTAATTTTCATACTGAATGACTTTTACTTTGTAAATTAAAATGATTACAAAAATAGTCCTACCTATATTATATGTTGTTTTTAAAATCCACCCGGAAGTCCAAAATAATTTTCTGTATACGGATGATTTGAGTTCGAAATCAAAAGTCTATCAAGAATTTATTTTTCAAAATTATGTAAACCAAAAACTATTATTGTATGAGTGCAATTACTAATTTCACCAACACACACATGCATTTAGTGTATGTATATATTCAAATATAAAATATTCCCATACATGGAAAAGTTATTGATAAAAAAATGTTCTCATCGCCTTGGCAACAAAACAATGTTATGTCGAGTAAACACTTTAATAGCTGAATAACCACTACAAATGAATTCTATATTCAGCATATACAAACACGCACTCACACACACAGAGAAATTAGAACAAATGTGGGTAATTCCATAATTATTGTTTGACTAACATTTGAACATGTGTGTGAAAGAATAGTGAGGGAAAGAAAAACAGAAAACAGGTATAAAATTGTGTTTAAAACAAAACAGAAAAAAAGAATTTTGAATTTATTTATTATTACTATACTACCTTCACACAAAATCTTTGTACAAAAAGTTGAAATTCTGGTAATTTAACAATTTAGCTTATATTGCTTTTACTTCTGCGCTCAAATCTCGAGATATCAAAAAAAAAAATTGTGTAAAATTTTAAGATTCTCTATACAATTAAATTACGCAAATCTGCAAAATTAATAAAAAGTTTATAAAAGAAAAACAACGAAGACAACAGAAAATTTTCTCTCACAGGGCCGAAAAATCACAAATCAATTACACTGTTATACAAAAGCGAAAGAAAAAATATGCAGAGGTTCTTATACAACAATTTTGTTTTGATGGAGTCCATGGAATACGGAATAACGGGTGGGGTAATAAGTATCACCCTATTTAAAAATGCTGACATTTTTGCATGAAACTTTGGAACAATGAATTGCCGTACGTCTCAAGAACGCACGACAATTCTAACATTGTCGAAGTGGATGATGTTTCAGCAAAATAGATCAATAGACGAGGCTGATTTTTTATCTCAGCAAAATACTCAGTTCTGAGTGACCATTACTCCCTCTCAAAGTCACCGTGTGGTGTGCAGCTATGTCGGAACTTATGCAATTACGTTGGACCTTATTCGAAGGAACCCATTGTACACATAGAAAACAGATTCGTTATGACAACCGAATTTGCAGCCAATCGAATGGTTCGGTTGTGGTAGCCGAATTTTTCGGTGGGGACAACAAAAAACGAATTTAGAGATGAATAATTTGATTGTGACAACAGTATTTCGGTTGACTCACATTCGAAAAATTCAGTTACCACAACCGAACCATTCGATTGGCTACATATTTGGTTGTCTTCACGAATCTGTTTTCTATGTGTACCATTGGCTCCTTCGAATAAGGTCCAACGTAATTGCATGACTATAGCGGTCGCTAAGTGGCGACCGCTTAAGTCATGCTGACTGAATTTTTCTTACCAGCAGTTAACGTTCTGCATTTAGAGGACATCTGGTTCCAACAAGGCGGGGCCAATTGCCATACTGCAGGCAATACAATGCTTATTTTAAAGGATTCCTTCCCAGCACATGTAATCTCGCGTTTCCACAATTAATTAAAACAAAATTTATAAGTGCAAAAAACATTATAAGCTAAAAACCGAATGAGTTTTCACTTTAAACAATACCGAAAGAAAATCAGATGATAGTTTCTACCCCACCCAATGCTTCGTTTATTAAAATTGATTGGAAAGTGGCTCAGCTACCGTCGTTTAAGTTTAAAAAAATTAACTTTTTTCAACGAATTTTCATTTGTCTTCAGTTTCAAAACAACAAACTTATGATTTTTGAAGTTGTAACTTAAAGAACCGTTCACTCTATTTGCTAGAAAAATTGAAAGAAAATACTAAACGAACTGATCGAGAAAAACTATAAGAATTTCCTTAATATATAGACTCTAACAAAACAGAATTCATGTATGAGAACCCCTGCATATTTTGGTGTAGTCCTGTGTTATTTTTGACTTTTTGGGCTTATTGTGATTGTGACTTTCTTATAAAATAAAAAAACATTTTTAATTTTCATAATTTAAAGTACACTCACAATATTTTTTCGTTAAAAATAATCCAAAATACATATTAAATTAATCGAAAAAACAGTCAAAAAGAGGAATTCTGATTTTTCATTATATTCAACCCATTTTGTTGTTTATTTTTAATCATTGTTTAATAACCAACAAAAGTAGTAATAACAATAGAAAGTCGTTTAAAATAACCATAATTTTTTTACTGACAAAAAGTTACTTAATGATTTGTTTTTCAAATTGAAAGTTTTTCATTTGTATGTTATTACAAAACACAACACACACAGATGCATATATTTTTATTAGCTTTATGTGTATGTATATTTGAATAATTTCTTGTAACAAAAAACAAAAAAGAATTATATGAATTTCAATTTTAAGAAACAGAAAACATAAAATTTTACATTTAACTGAAAATATCAACTTCTACTGAATGTCTGTAAATTTTTATAGTTTGTTTTTTGAATGACTGATTTAAATAGTTAAAAAATATATTTCTATGAATTTCAATTGATTCTTCATTTAAAAACAAACTTTATGTATTACTTTTTAAATAAACTACAGTCTGTAACGGAAAATATATTGTGAGTGTATAGGTTTGCTTTTTTCCATTTTATATTTATAACCAATTATCAAGAAAACGACTATTTCTACTTAGGTGACTTTTCTTGTACTTTTTGTAAATAAATAACTTATTTTCGTGTATGGACTTCGCTGAAACCCGAAAGAGAGTAATTTTCTTGTGTGCTCTGCTTTACCTGTACTGTTTATCTGTGCTGTTTACCTGTACTGTTGTTGTTTTTAATATTTTATTAAATTAAAAATACTAAAATTTCAATTATTTTTATGACAAATATATTTGTTTACTTTTTAAAGAGAAAAACCAAGAATTTTCCAGACTCAATATCATTTTTATACCTACTTAATTTTTAAGAAGCTAAATTTATGCCTAATTATGCCTGTATTGCCTAATTATGCCTACAATACCTACCTACAGTGGCATACACAGAATTTTGGTTTGAGTGGGGACGCAACATAAATTTTTTCTAAAAGAAAAAAATTGATATTAAAGAATTTTTTTTTAATTCTAAGATTTTTTTTTATTAAAAAATCATAGATTTTAAGGACTCTTTCTAATAGAAAAATTCTTTGATTCTAAGATATTTTTTAATATTTTTTTAGATAGTCCTTAGATCCTCAGTATTTTTCTTCTATAATTAATCATTAGAACCTAAGAATATTTGTACTAGAAAAAGTTCTTAGGGTCTCAGTATTTTTTATGATGAAAGTTTTCTTAAGAATGTTTATTTTTTTTTTATCTAAGAAACAGTTTACAGAATCTGAAAATTTTACATTCAGGGAAAGTCCACAAAATCTAAAAATATTTCTATCAGAAATATTTTTAAAAATCTATTTATTTGTATGGAAACTCTTTCGTACAAAACAACTATTTGGTTCTACAGACTTTTTCTTATAAAAAAATTATTTTATGAATATTTTGAGTACTTTTTATACAAGAAATTCGTTATTTTATATAGAAAAATTTTTAAATAGAACCTTTTGACAAAGAATTTTTTCGACAATGAATTGAAGAATGTAAATTATAATGTTTTATAAAACCCCCCGGTAAAAATTTTAATATATTATAATTTTACATACATAGCTGATTGAACTGATACAATTTTTTTATGAAAACAAAAAGAATTTTATGATTGTAAATGTCAGTCATGTTTTTTTGATTTATAATTATTTATTGATTGTTGTTAGCATTTTATAGTTCCACAATTATCATATATTTGTTACAGTCAGCATTTTTGGTTATTACAGTATGATTACAGCCAATCATGTTATAAAATAGAAAGTGGCAATCATGAAATAATAAAATATTTGCTATAATACAGATGGCATATTGATGGTTAGAACTTATTTATAAGCCAATAACTTGATTGTGACAACTATACCAGAATGCAGCAAGCATAATATAGTAGCAGTGATCATCTTGCAACTATATTTTTTCTCTGTGGGCAAACGCTGTTTTAAAACTAAAATGATTTCGTGAGTTTTCTTTAACTTTTTGACATTATCAAATTCTTAGATAAAGATTCTGTCACATATTTTGTAATGCATTTTTTACATCACATATAATTTGAAATTTTGACCACTTTAGAAACGATCTCAAATCAAACAGTAATTTAGGTATGAAATTTATAAAGCCAGAGTACCCAAATGAAAATTTTAAAAATAAAATTTGTACAAATTTACAAGCTTTTTTCTTTTGCATATTTTGTTCATTCTAAAATAGTTGAATAGTTGATAATTAAAAAAAAAATCTAAAATATAACAGTTAAAGAAAATTAAAAATTTACAAATTTTAAATTTTGAACAAATTTTTATCCTTTAAAATACTTACACTGTAAAAACTATTATCAATAAACTGCCAGGACTGCCAGGAAATGGTTTTAAAATCGGTCTTTTTTAGCATAGAAAAATTTAAGCTACTGATTTTGAAAAAATTTTCACTTCACATTTATTTTTTTTAAGAAACAAATACCGTATAAAAGTATTTTTGTACTTGTACAATTTTGCGTTTTTTTAAAAGGCTGTATAGAAATTTTCTTTTTCGAAATCATTTCGGGGAAGGAGCCTGGCCCTGGATAAAGCTACTGCTTTATTTGGCAATCGTACTAACTTTTATAATCGGGTATTTCGTTTTCTTTTCATAGACGTAATTTGTGTGTAAGGCAATTGTACCAAAGTACATGCTCAAATACAGGGTGTTCCAAAAACATTCACCCGATGTTGTTTTGCTATATGTATCCCCAGCAAAAAAAAAAAAAATGGAAGTGATTCTTAAGGAATTAATTTTTCATTGATTTCAAAGTATCGTTTAGTTCTGATTTTCCTCTTCTAAGGCAGTTCTTTTTCACAACTACCAAAATGTGATTTTTATTGAAATTTAACGCTTTCTAAATCTATGACGGTAAAAATTGCAAGAATTTCGAATAAAGTAATTAAATAGTCAAATTCAAACTTTATATGGGAAACAACAACATATGTGCCAGTTTAATTCTCAGGTCGAAGCTAACGGAAGATTGGGAACATCAAAAGATCTAATTTTTCACAAAACCTTAAGAAGGCTTTAGATGCAATGAAAAAGGATCACAAAAGATAACTTCCACCCTATGACATCTCTATGTAAAAATCATTGGTTCCGATCCAAATTTTCATAACGCCGGAATCAAAATCACTGCTTCTTCTTCTCTTCTTTTGCTACTTTTGTTTTGCTCGGATCCTTAGAATGAAACGACATAATTTAATTATTTTGTCTTTATTTTAGACCTCTAATTTTTCTTCATTAATTTTTGAAGATTATATCGGTCAAGTGGGCGCCGCCATTGTTGATGACCACTAAGGCACTCTTTACCGCATTTTCCATCGTTCTGCAGAAAACTTTGGACGATAAGTTGTCGCCCTCTTTTTGGATATTCTCTTTGACAGCTTGCAGAGTATACGGGTTGTTCACATAGACCCGTGACTTCATACATAAGCCACAAAGAAAAAAATCTGGAGCGGTTGAATCGAGGGATCTTGCTGCCCATTGCAAACCGCCAAAACAAGACATTAGTCGACCCGTAAATACATCCTTCAAGATGTCCATTGTTCAATAAAATCTCGTTAATCATGGTTCTGTAACGCTCACCAATCACAGTATCCATGTTACCCACAGCGTCCTTTAACCTCCGGCGTAAATTGCGCATCATGCAGTGACTTTGAGCGGAAATAATGGCTCTTCGTGTGATATGTGAATTCTCAGTGCCCCAAAAGCACGTTTTTTTGATTTTTTTCATATCTTATCGCTTATGATAAATTTGGAGAGAAAATCGTGCAAAATTACTGACGGATTTACGCAAAAAAATAGTCACGAGTATTCCGCGTTCTTGAGGAGTATAGCATTCAATGGCTAGTCGACTTGTATGGTGTAACTGTATTCTTCACATATGTATATAACATCTTCCGATAGTGTGTGATACATTTTGGACCACCTTGTATATCTTTAATGTTATCTGAATTTGAAATACTACTCGTATGTAATATTGTATGCGTATTCTTATACAAAATTATAAGTATTCTAAAAATAAATTTGTTGGACATATTTGTAAAAAGAGGATATTAAATTTTGCATTGGTATTTCTTTTTGATTTCTTTTTATTAAATAAAAAGAAAGGCACTTTTACCAACACATACAAAATTTAGCGCGATAATACAATAAAATAATAAATGGCTAATTGCACTAATATGCTGTTAAACTCATAATAGATAATACATTCAGTAATAAGTTCGACCATACACAGATACAAAAAAAAGCAACAAACTCCTGTTTACACAAGTGAATAAAAAAAAGTAGTAACTATCAAGCTGGTTTTATGCGGGCTTAAAAAAAAGAAGAAAAAACTTTATACTGGTTTTGAGAAGACAATAACTGCATGGGTATGTGAGTAATGCTGCTTGTACAAAGCCCTGGCATAGAAAAGAAAGAAAAAAAGTTCATAACCTATACTTAAACATTGAAATCAACATGTACGAGTGATACATACGCTTCGCTTACTTTTTTTTTTTAACAAGTATGAAAAAAATAAAATAAAACAAATCATGCTAAAACAAGAAGACAAGCAACAGTAAGTATCGTAGTACTCTGTAAGTTTAATGGTACAGTACATTTTGGTTATAGTCCACACCAATTCTGTTTATTTATAAATACAGTTCATACAATACGATCTGCTCTCTTAAAGTCAATTTCATACAAAATATTAACGAAATAATCCATTAGCGATATAATCACATTTAACAAATAACAATAGTAAAATTATATGCTAATTATTTTGAAATACATACATATATCGCACTCTGTTCCACTATAAGTCCATTTTGAAGAAGGTTTTGCTATACCTTTTCTATTTTTTTTTGTGTTTGTGGAAATCAAATATTATTTTTTTTCGCTTTTTTTAATTAAAGAAGCACAATGCAAAATAACAGACTGCAAAATATATCACTTTTTATATTAATAGCAGCAAAACTTAAAATAACACTCATTATGTGTAACAAAAGTAATCAGTTGTTCTTGAGCAATTAACATAAAAACAGACAAAACGGTATTTTCTCAGTTAAAGAAGATCGTGATGAGAAAGAAATTTTTGAACACATCTCGTGTATTATAAATTAAATTATGAGCATATGCAGTGTTGCCATATTTTTTTTAAAGAAAAACTGCCAACTCCTGAAAGAAAACCTGTTTTTCTGGTAAAAAATCTGCATTTTCAAAAAAAAAATATGTAAATAATATTTTTAATTCAATTTTATAAAAACATAAAAACAAAAAATTGTTTCTGATATATCATAACATATATAAAAGCAAAAGTAAAACATAACATTATATTTTATTTAATTCGTTAATTATTTAATAATATTAGTTGTACATATTCGTACTAAATTTAATTTACACTTATTTTGTTTGCACAGCATTTGTGCAATTATAATTAAAAACAGGTAAAAAAGTCTTAGTTTCGGCTGTGGCGAATCTTTGAATACCCTCCACCAATATCCTAAGAAATGTTCTCTACTTTTTTTGATACTAATAATGTATAAAACTTTTGAAGTAAAATTATGAAGGTGAAAAAATTTTTTTAAGGTAAAAAAACCTTTTTGGAAGCATACAGGTTGGTTGAAAAGTTCCTGCGCTCGAAATGAAAGAATACTGTTTTTGTTACGAAATATATTTTTTTATTCAATATAATCTCCTAGAAGCTCAATACACTTGTTCCAATGATCTTCCAATAATTATAATATCCCATCCTTATAATGGTTTTCCGGAAGCTCTGCAAAATAACCGTCTACGGCTGCTATGGCCTCTTCATTCGACGAAAAATGTTTTCCACGAAGGAATTATTTGAGATTTCTGAAGAGATAGTAGTCACTGGGAGCCAAATCTGGTGAATACGGTGGATGCTCAAGCAATTCGTAATTTAATTCTTTGAATTTAGCCATCGTCATGCAGCTGATCCAATAATATTCAGAGTTGATTGTTTTACCTTTCTGAAGATAATCAATCAACAAAATTCCTTTTGAATCCCAAAAAACTGATGCCACAACCTTCTTTGCTGATCGTTGTGACTTCACCTGCTTTGGAGCTGAACAACCAGCTTCAGTCCACTGTAAACATTCTTGTTTCAATTTAGGATCATGGTGGTAGATCCAAGTCTCATCCATAGTTATAAAACGACGCAAGAAATCGGTTTTATTCGGCTTAAGACGCTCCAAATTACGCTGAGAAATTTGTTTTCGATCCAGTTTTTGTTTAATTGTTAATGTGTGCGGCACTAACTTTCCAAACAGTTTTTTCATACGTAATTCTTCATATATAATATGGAGTACTCGTTCGTCTGAGATGCCTATGGCATTAGCAATTTCACGCTTAGTCAAACTTGGATATTCACTAACCATATTATGTACCTGCTCAATGATTTCTGCTGTGGTTGCAGTTTTTGGTCGTCCTTCGCGTGGATCTTCTTCAAGGCTGGTACGACCACGTTTAAATTCACCAGCCCAAAATTCAACGGTGCGTTTTGAAGGTGAGGACTCCTTATATACTTCTAACAATTGTTCATATATTTCCTTTGCTTTTAAACCCTTCAAAACAAAAAATCTAATGACTGCACTATATTCAATTTTTTCCATATTAAAAAAAATCAATGACGCGTTAAGTTCAAATGGCTTGTAAACAAAGAAAGAATTGGCAGAATGACTTGCAACTTTGCATGTGTTCTCAGGACAGTTATACCAACTTGAGAAAAAAAAGTTTGGAGCTAGCAGTGCCATCTCTTGGCGAGCGCAGGAACTTTTCAACCAACCTGTAAACAAATTTTTTGGTGAAAAAAAATTTGAGGTGAAAATATACAAAATATTATTCACTCCTAAGCGACTGGTAAAAAATATGGGAAAATATATTATGTACTAGTCGTGCTAAGAGATTGTACTAAAACACACGAATCTGTATGGAAAATTTAGAGGTACCTTCACATTTTCAATCATAACTTTTTAACCGCTGGTCCAATTTTGCTCGTTTTCAATACCAAACTGCTCGGGAGGATGCCCAACAATCTAGGTAAAAATCGTGATGGCCATTTCAACAGACAGATGGCATTGCTAAATCGACTTAAAATTGCATAAGGTTCACGAATATATATACTTGATGGGGTATTAGACCTATATTTCGACATATGTATATGGTGGAGGGTATAAAAACTCATTAGTCCGCAAAATTCCACTTAATGTAGGAAACTCTAATTTTTTTTCTTGTTCGGCTCTTAATTCGCAATTATAAATATTATAAAAGGCCAAACCGTTTTCGCTTTTTTAACCACGGCTTTAATAACGTATTTTCTTCACAAGACTTAAAGTAATCCGTTTGAAGCCTCTGGGTGCTGGTATTTCACCAAATTTTCTTCTTAAGAATCTTTAAAAATTAATAAAAAAAAGTAATTGATTATTTGAGTAAACAAAAACTATTATTTATTAGCAAACTGACTATTTTTTGTAAAATATTTATCCATTTTTTAGAAACTTTACAAAAAAGTTCAAACACGAAGAAACGCGTAACAAATAACATATTTGCATTATCCTATACCTATACCAGGCAGTCATTTGCTTTAACATAAAATAAAATGCATAAGGAGTAAAAACAATTTGACAATTGCTGTTAATTTTCTTTCATGTTCGAACAAATTTATGGTTAGAATAAAAGTTAAAACATAATTCGCTTTTTTGTAATAATCGAACAAAACTGAAAAACAGCAAGACTGTTTTGCACTTCAAAAAACTGCAAAAAACAGATAAATCTGCACATTTGGCAGGACTTAGCATATGTGAAATTTTAAATCAAACAAGCTTGTTAGTGCCTGAAATAGTATTTTTATTTTTTTTAATTATCATTTTAGTTCCCATCAATAAATTTCTCAGCCAAATTCTGCATTTGAAAAATTTTGGTCAATTTTAATTAATTTAAACAAGTAAGGTAAATCATATTTCACTTGATACTCAGTTAAAAAATTAGTAGCCAGTAAATGAGAAATTTTTTCGGTGCATTAATATTGTTTCAAATCTACACAATGAAATTTGAACTATACACAAAAAATAGAAAAAAACGCCTTAAATTGTTGCTTTGATTTTTTTTTAAATAATTGTTTTATTCAAAAGTGGGATTAAAGTTCTTTTAAACTCTATACTTACATTTTGTGGAATAAAAGTTTGGTCGACTCCTGATTTAAATCCATGTGTAGTCACATTGAGGATATAATCCATTATTTGTGTGCAACTTAGAGTTGTGAGACTATAAGCAGAAAGTACTGTAAAGCTAAATTAGGGTGACCAGTCTTATTAAAAATTAGTTGTGTGTATCAGACCAAAGGGATCTCAATTACATTTTGTAATTAGTTACTATTGTATTTACAAAAAAAAAAAAAAACGGGTTTGGATTTAATCGAAATATCGTTTTTAAAAAGCCGGTTTCAATTAAAATTTTTTTTGACAACTTATAAAGAAATAAAAAACGCTTAATATGCAATACTTGATGTAAATTATTCAAATTGTACCTTATATCTCTAAATAATAAAAGAGTCATAACTTAATTATTTTAAGTAAGAGTGTCACACTCATTGTTTAAATTGTAATTTTTATATTAAAAAATTTCTTTATTGATTTCCTTTTTTAAGAATTTATTTTTTGTGTTTTCGTTCACAAAATGAAACTATTTCATTTTTCTTTTTAATTATTTAGTAAAAAATTAAAATATTTATTTTCTTTGAAAGCATTGTTAGTTAAAGCACCAAAAGGGTTGTATAAAACCAACGAACCACTGTCGTTACTTAGGTGTGTCAATTAGGCAATGTTAGAGTTAAACTTTTGTTTTTTCTTGCCGTTTAAGGGGGAGACTGAATTGACTGGCTTGAAATTACAATATTCTATTGAATAAAAAATAATAATGTTTTATTTTAAACATTTGTATTTAATGTGTAAAAATAATGTACGGTTTATATACGAAGATAAAAATGTTTTACACTTAATTTTCAAGTAATTAAAATTAGAAAATATAAACCAAAGTGCATTCATAAAATATTGTTCTAAAACATTCGTATATATTTTTTTGTAAATTTTAATATCGATATATATTAAAATTAGAAAATAAAAAACTCGAATTAAGGCTGCCCCCTTAAAAAAGAGATCAAAGTAAAATAAACTCAATTTAATGCGTTCTCATACATTGGTGTCAACATGTCTTTGCAAATACTCTTTTTGCACCATCATCTGGACTATTTCAGTCGTCAGCTAGCCACCGAGTTAGATGAACAAGGTGGCTATGCCATTTGAAATCAGGCCTAAGTCGCCTGATGGAAATTAAGCTGAAAATTTGTTGGCGGAACAAAAACATGTTTGAAGATAACGAAGAAAAAAGTTAGTGCGACATAATTCTTCCATCAACTTCAAAAAAACTTCGAACATTATAATAAAAATAGATTTGCGCAAAACAATTAAACTAAATCCAAATGCTTCTCCTTACTAAAATATTTTTTTATTTGCATTTGTCTTAAATACAGCAAAAAAAATTATTTGTGAACTTTTGAAAAATTCTAAATTTTTTAAATTAATTTTTATTACTTTAAATCGCAAATTCAATTTTATTTTTGTAAATTTTGTATTTTTCAACAAAAAAGCGTTTATGAATAAAATAAAAATTTTAACGTTTTTAATAAAATTTTTAATTTAATTTTTTTTTTAGTTTTTGTTGTGCTATTTTGTAAAAAAAACACAATTAAATACGATAAAGAAAAAAAATATTTTTTTTTTAAATGGTAAAAAATTACGAAATTCAAGAAGCCATAACTTTGTTTTCTGCACCATCTTGGCTTGGAAATTTTATTTTTTTAAGGGCCTACTATCATAATGTGTTGAAATTATTAAGGCTACATTGAATGACCCAAAATTTGATGCACAGTGTAATCTGAAGCATTTTTTGCCAAATTATTGACGTATTAGTTTTAATGCAGAGTTTGAAAAAGATAATTCATTCTATTTCATATTATTTATTTTGCGAATCTATAAATTATAATCACTTCAAATCAATGATATTATATTGCTCAATAATAATGATTTAGTACAATTTATATTAATTAAATTTTCATTTGATCAAATTATTTGTTTTGTGATTCTGTACGCGAACCATTTTTGGTTCCCTTGATTTGTTAAATTTTAATTAATTTCCTTAATTCTGTGAAAAGAATTAACAAAACCCAAATTATATCTTTGAATTCGATATTAATTGAATAAAGTAGAAAATTGTTCAATAAATGAAAATTGATTCGCTGAAAATTAAATTAAGGAATCATGTTTTTAAAGGTATCTTTTAATATACAACCGGTAAAATGAGGTTGTTAAAATGTGCATTCTTTAAATTACATGTAATTGTTGGTTAATTGAAATGTAATTGAGATCTGCCAGGTCTAGTGAGTCTTGGGTTAGGCATATTTATTTTAAGTTCCTAAGAGAAAAAAATGTAGTTAATTCGATTCGTTCGTGTACTTGAGTAATAACGAATTTTAATTAAAATATTAAACGCCTTCATTACCCTACTGATTACAGTATTTAAAACCGAAATCAAAAACCGGTTAACTGGTTTTTTCATTTTTAAAAAACCGAACGGTTTCGGTTTCTTCCTAAGTAAAAATATTAATCAGACGCATTATTTAATCATATGCAATTTGATATTCTTTAATATCTGCTATAACATCTTACCCAGCAAAAATAAATGTAAGTGATTCCTAAGGAATTAATTTTTCATTGATTCCAAAGTATCGTTTAGTTCTGATTTTCCTCTTCTATGGCAGTTCTTTTTCACAACTTTCAAAAATGTGATTTTTATTGAAATTTAACACTTTCTAAATCTATGACGGGTAACTTATTTTAAAAACACTTAAAGTTAAACATTAATCATAGATCATTCTTTATAAATTTGACACTTATAACTATAGTTTAAGTGATTTTTTTAAATCTTTAACTTACAATTTAACAAATTTTAAATTCTTAAAATCGTAGCTATTTTTGCTACAAAAAGTTAAAATATTTATTGTAGTAAAAATAATAAAGTAATTTAATAAATAAGGCCCGATTACTGAATGTCCCATTATAATTTAACCAACAGTCAAACTCAAACTTTTTATGGAAAACAACAACATATGTAGCAGTTGAATTCCCAGGTAGAAACTACCGAAACATTGTGAAAATGAGTATAAGAACCGATTACTGAATATCCCGTAAAAATTTAAATTAAAAATTCAAAATTTTTTTGACAACATCAAAATCTAATTTTTCACTAAGCCTTAAGAAGGGCTTTAGATGCAATGAAAAAGAATCATAAAAGAAAAATTCCACCCTATGACATCTCTATGTAAAAATTATTGGTTCCTATCAAAATTTTCACAACACCGGAATCAAGATCACTGCTTCTTTTTCTTTTCTTTTGCTACTTTGTTTTTGCTGGGTAATATCTGATCCAAATTGATCCGAAAAATGGCAGATCAAATATATTTGGAGATTTTTAAGGATCTAAATTCATCCGAAAAATTACAGATCAAATTTGATCCAGCAGTATATTTGGGTATTTGGAAGGTTAGAGCCTTCCGAAAAGTGATATATCAAAATAAGATCCTGAAATATATTTAGGGATTAAATAAGATCTATATTCATCCGAAAAATGTCAAATCGAAGTGTATCAGATTAGATCCTGCAACATAATATATACGGAATCTATTTTATTAAAATTTTGAATTAAAAAAAAAAATATATTCAAATTCTAAAAAAGAATGCCCAAAAAATTATATATGTTCTATAAATAAATAAATTGCTCTTTAACTTTGAGAAAATTCTATATTTAAAATTGTTATAGAATGTTTATCTAAGTGAAAAATTATTTGATAACAAGCTTTGAGAATGGTTTGAGATAATTTATTTCTCCAGCTTTATTTAAATAACAATAAACAAATATATAAAAAATAAATTTCTTTTCAATCAAAATAACATGGAAAACAGATTATTTCCGCGTTAAAACTGTAAACAAAATAATTTTTGAAACGTATTAGTGCTCACCGGCCTTAATGTTTGTCAACTTTCCCAGCAAAAACAATGGTAATGGCAAATAATTACTTTATACATTACTTTGTAATGAGTACTCCTTACATTCAGCATTACTTTCAAAATAACAATAATGTATTACCTATAATATGTTACTTATCTTATTATTTTGAATTAAATAATAATAAGTTACCTGTAGTGGCTTACCTTTTCTATTATTTTAATATAAATAATAGTGAGTCGTTGTTAATAGTTTAAATAACTATATTTTATTAATATATGAATTAAAAGAGTTAAAAAAAAAACAAATTAACATGTAAGTGAATATGAAAAACCTACAAGTTGGTTTGGAGAATGCCGAATTAATAGTTAATTTATATATTTCCTTTAATCACTAATAGTTAATTTATATATTTCCTTTTGGAAGAAAAGTGGATTATAAATTTGGATTCACTACACTGCATCGCATTACCTTGTCGGTTACTCAAAGTTAAATTATAATGTGTTACTAAATACCTTACGGAAAAATAATTAATAATTGGTTATTAGTAAAAAATTATTAATATGCATACGCGTGACCTATTATTCTTTATTTTTTCGTAAGCTTGCACGTAAGCATAACACCCAAGAAAAATTTGTCCGAATCCGGCTTCTACTGTACGTTTACGGTCCGAAAATACGTATCCGTCAAAGCTTGTACGTAAACGGAACATGAACGGACCGTATAATTGAATTTTCGAAAACAATAAATTTGGTGTATCCGTTTCTGTACCGTCAATACGGACCACTGTTTTTCATCAGTTTTTCTTCCGTTGCTTTTGGATTTGCTTAGTAATAAAAAACGAATACTTAAATATCCCTCAGGTAAATATTTATGAAATTGAACGACGATTTGTGCAAAATTATGTTGATTTGCAAATAAAAATATTGCCCGACAGCTTAAAATAATTTTGTGAAAAAATTTGAAAATTCTCATATCGTAAGTACCACAATTTAAATCAAAATTAAATATTTGTTTAATTTGTTTCATGATTTTTAATGGGCCACAATCGCAGTGATTGATAGATGGTAATTGTGCTGGAGATAAATATGGTATTTCTTTGGTGTTTGTTGGATTTAGTTTATTAAGTTCTGTTATTTTAATTTAAATATTTATGTTAATAAATTTAAAGAAAAAAATACAAATTTGCTATTAACAATTAAAATAACATGCGTTTACACAAATCCGGTTTTTATTAAAAAAACGGTACGAATGCGGACTGAATACGGATCCGTAAACGATCCGTCACTGATGGACTATTAACGGACAACTCCGTTTTTCATCCGATATATCTGGTCCGTAAACGGTCCGTCATTGACGGTCTTTTAACGGACAACTCCGTTTTTCATCCGATATATCCGGTTTGTAAACGGTTTTTACACAGATTCAAATCCGTTTTCAGGTCCGTTTACGGATAAAGAAAACGGTACGTAAACGGAGTTGTATTCCGTTTATGCCGGACCGAAAGCGGTACGTAAACTGTACGTATTGTTTGTTGGGCACCTTACCTTTTGGGACATCCCATATAAAAAAAGTTGGAATTATTACAAAGGGTAATACGTGAAAATTATAGACTCATTATTTGGTAAGGTCTGCTTCTGCTGGGTTTACTAAACCCGTAAGTAATTCAATAAAAAATATAATGTTTATAGTATGTGAATAATAAATTTTTAATAAACATTGGTTAAATGGCAAAATTCTCTTGTTAAGGGGAATCATCAAATTTAGGTGAGTTATGCTTGCAATAACTTTTTACTTTTACACATTAGATTGTTAATTCAGTGATTTTTATTATTTAAAGTATCAAAATTTACGCATTTTATTTAATAATTTATTGTCGAAATAAATCAAATCGTATGTATCGTTAAAATTTTGGGATTTAATCCACTAAAAGGCCATATAAATTTAAAGATTTCTATCTTAAAAAAGCCAGGTGGCTGGCTGTACAATAATTTTCTTTCTTAAAGTTTTAAAAATCATACCAATTACTTTCTGATACAATCTAGCGATGTCAGTTCGACTGAGCATGAATTTTCGTGCGCCATCCACAGGTCACAAATATAAAAAAAAATTTAATGAAATTTGGCCCACTTACTGATATTGTCCAAAGGGGAATTGATTTTGTTTGGAATCACGTCCTTGTTTAGCATTGTGTCCCTATTATATTTAACATTCACTTAAGTCTATATTATTAAATAAAAAATAATAGCATTAAAAATCCTTAAAAATAATATTGAGGTTTATATGAGAAATATGCTTAAAATAGAAATGAGAAATAAACTAGTTTTCAAATCGTTATTTATTCAGTATAAATAGTAAATGTTTGTTGGGTATTAACCTACATTGTTCGTATAATTATAGGGCGGATCAATAAGTCTGTGACTTATTGAAGGAAAAACAGTTTTTTTGCAAAAAAAAAATATATATTTTTTTTTAACATAATCTCCTTTTAGCTCAATACACTTAGTCCAACGTTTCTCCAATTTTTGTATACCTTCCAAAAAATAGGATTTTTAAAGGTCCATAAAATAGACATTTGTTTTATCAATAATTTTATCGTTGGAGATAAATCTCTTCCCACTGAGCCATTTCTTTAGGTTTGAAAATAGGAAATAGTCATTGGGGGCTAAATCCGGAGAATATGGCGGATGAGGTACCAATTCGTAGCCCAATTCATGGAATTTTGCCATTGAGACTACACACGGGGCACCCGTGCATTATCTTGATGAAACATAACTTTTTTTTTTGCCATATGGGGTCATTCACCCGGAAATATCCATAGCTTACACTGCTGCTTGGTCTCCGTAGTGTTGTAATGGATCCATGTTTCATCCACAGTTGCAAAAAGCCGCAAAAACTCATTCGAATTGCGGTTAAACAACTCCAAACAATCCTTTGAAGTTTTCACACGATTACGCTTGAGGTCAATTGACCTCTTGCAGACAGCTTTCTTAAATCCAACTGATCATTTAGAATCGAAACCACACTGCCATCTGAAATTGCCTATGACATCAACAACCAACCTCACGCACTTTAATTCTTCGATCGGTCAACACCATATCGTGGATTTTTTCGACATTTTCGGGTGTACATATTGACCTCAATTGGCTGTCCAGAACATTTTAGCGTCATTTGTACTTGCGCGACCTCAATGAAAGTCAGTAAACTACTTTTTTTACCATTGAAATCGATGGTGAAGCGTCCCCATAGTATTTATCAAGCTTTTCCTTGGTTTGCTTAACGGTTTTTTTCGCAAAAAATAATTTTTAATTAGCACTCAAAATTCACTTTTTCCATTTTTAAAAAAATCCACGAGGTTGTATGTTTTAAACAGCTGTTGAACACAAAGTATATGACGGAATTTGCTCAAAATTTGACAGTAGTCTATTAACAGTAGTACTTCATGGGACTTATTGATCCGCTTTCGTATGTTCTATATAATTATATATAATTTTATATTCGGGACTTTAAATGTATATTCGGGATTTTGGGTAAAATGGGAACAATATCTATATATAATGGCTGGGTAAATGAGATTAAATTGTTTCTGTACTTATCTGATTATATATAATTATATATATTGGCGCGTAATCATAGTAAAAAATAAAGTATCCTTTAGGAGTTCTTTAAAATATACTTTTGGCCTACTACAGACAAGTATACTTTAAACGTTAAAGTTTGCTTTAAAATTAAAGCTGGCTGAGGTTGGGTTTATCAAAGTTAACAACACTTACAAGCAGCTGTTTTCCGTTAAGAACATTTTTGTGGAAAAAATGTTTAAATTGCAAAATATTTAAAGGGATTTTGCATTATTTTTGTTAATTTATTTAATTTTTATTAATAAAAATACAATTTTCTTTCCTTTTTTTAATAAAGTTTTACCTTTTCCCGTTTTGCCCTTGGCAAATCTTTTATTTATTTGTACCAGTAATAGGACTTTTGGCAACAAACATCATGGATTATTATAAACTAATTATGTATTATATTCTATTCAAAATTTCTAGGTCAGTGTGTTATGAGTTTACGCTGATGTTTGTAACTACATATTAGAATCACTTTCCAATCCATCCGTGTGTCCTTGTAAACCTTGCAATAAAACTTTAGGTTGGTAATTTTAAGATATTTAGATTAAATTTGGCACATATTGAATCAGTCCATATACAGACCTACCTCCTATAGAAATTACCTTTCTCTGTGTGATGGTTTTTAGTTCAGCTTCAGATCAGAGTTTAAAAAATAAAAAAAAATAAATTTAAAATTTGTTAAAAAATGTTTATTTTAATTCTATATTTCACTTACGTTCTTTTTTTTCAAGACACTCAGGAAATTCTAATTTAATGATTTTCTTTCTTTTATCAAGGGATAGGTGAGAGTTCAAAGGTGGTGAAAGATGAAGTGCTTTAAATATGGCAGCGCTGTAATTACGCGAGATGGTAAATTTTTTAACAGTTGCTGCTCTCCCTCTGATGAAGAAATGACGAAATTGTTGATGCTTTTTAGTTTATAACCCTGTTATTTTATTTTACTTCGGTGGGGTTAAGTGCTATTAAAACACCGAACGAGAACGTTGCAATATTTATAAGGGATAGAAAACTCTTAATTAATGTTGCCGTCGCTGGGGATCGAATCCACAACGTTATGTGTAACAGTTGAACGCGCTTACCATTGGACCACTACGCCCAGATATTATATAAAAACTTTAAATAGTGATTTCAATCTTATAGTTTAAAAGTTTGGTAAGTGATATCTTTAAAACGATAGAATTTTAATTAAAGATGTGGAGAAGTTATAAAATATAAAGGATCATATCCGAAATATTAAATTGTTCCTTTTTTTTTGCGCACATTTATATGGAGACCGGCATTGTTTAAGTTTATTTGTTTAAAACCAGTTAGTTTAAGTTGATTTTTACTTTAATGTTTTACTAGAAGTTTGGGTAATGGAAATATATTATGAAAAAAGTATTCTGAAATAAATGACTATTTTTTATGGAGTCTGTTGCTTTTCTTTTGCACCACACTGTAAGTAAAATCTCATTTATGTGGATATAAAGTTCTGCATATAGTTTTATAAATATATATATGTGATTAAACTGTTAATCAATTTAAGCATTGCTGAAACATTTCAGATTACATATTAATGAAACTATTGTAAACATTTCAATAGTGCTGTAGATCTAGAATATTTTTTTTTATAAAGTACATAGATAAAATGTTTCCTAGCCAAATATGGTCACCCAAAGCTAAATGCAAGCAATGTACGCACACATACCATACTAACTGAATTCGTTCAATCTGTATGGAAATTATGCTTCAAAACCAACATACTTGAAGAGGAAAACATAACATGCATACTTAATGGTGAATGGACGATGAAAATTGAAAAACCGGAACTGAAATTTTAAATAAATTTTTTTTTAAAAATAACAAAAAAGCGAAATATAGTTTTTATGAAAATATTTTAAGCTGCCTAAATTTCTTTTTAATGTAGTTAAGTTTAGTCAGAAATAAATATACACAAAGTTTCACTACTACTTTTAAAATATGCACTCATAAATTTAACACACACTTTCTCATAAACGAATAATACGACGAAAAAAAATCTAACAAAAAAAAACTGGCTGAATGCGAAATACATTGACATATTTTTGATATAACACACAGTTACAAATATTCATACTCACAAACCCACACACACACAAATATTTGTATTAACGAATGTAAAAAATACACACACACATGTAGATTAATAATATGTAGTTGTGTTAGTTAGTCGAACGATGACTACGTTGAGCTACTCTAGCCTGCTTTGTTAGCATACGAAAACAGTTTTCGTTTGATCTCTTTACAGTGCAAGTGTGTGTTAAAAAAAAAAGAAAGAAATAAAAAAATATATAATTAAAACAACTGAATAAAAGGGGATTTTTTCCCATTAAAATTAATAATAAACAAATGAAACGAGAAATATAATCACAAAAGAAACAAAGTAATTTATAATAAATATTTAAAAGTTAATATAAGTGGAGTACAGTTCAAAATAATAACTATAGTTTTCCTGTTTTCACTACAACCACTAGATGGCGTTGTCTCTCATTGGTTTTATTTTAAATTATTTTTCTTAATATAAACTTCATCGAAAACAAAAGACCACATTTTAATATTAAAAATAAGCCCATATGAAACACATACATATAAACATTTGTACTAAAATCTATATTAAAAAAAACCCTCATATGGACTACATACTTCCATGCAAACACATATGTTCGTGTGTACGTTCATATGTTTAAAACAAATTTTTGTATTAAAAACAAAATCGTATGTAAGCAAATGCAAAAACGAATGAAAAAAAAATACCAACTACTACAAAAAGCAACAAACATCACAATACAATTTCAATAACAACAGCAACACCATGCATCACACAAAAATAATATAAACGTAACGTAACTAAACAGCGGTTTCAATTTATAACACAAAATAGAAACTACAATAACAACACTACACAAGCAAGGCAAAAGCAATACACGATGGACGGTAGAATGTTATAATAAAACAGAAAAGGCAAAAATATAAAATACTAAAAGAATGTGAAAGAAAAAGTAGAATATGAAAAGAGAGAATACAGGTTCTCTTGTTCTCATGCCGTTATGAATTTGTATCGTGCATCCAGTGGTGCCAGACTTATTTTTTTTTTTGGTTAAAATGCACAAATAAATCAGTAATAATTTTGTGAAAAATAGTGGGCACATAAATATTTTAAAAACACTGGGGGCCAATTCCGAATAAAGTTGCTTTGCGAAGTGATAAATAATTTATCATTTTCACTTCATGAAAACATGAGCGATTTCCATTCTCGTTGTGATTTCCATTCTCGTTGTGAACAAAAAAATTCTATGATTATCTGTCAATTTTATTTCATTCATTTAAAAGCAAAATTTTGTAAAAAAAAACTTCAATTAATTATATATTTTTTTTAACATAAACATTTAAGAGAAATAGAAGGCAAGTTTTTTGTTTTGGTTGTTTTGGTTGTTATGTTTTATTATTTTTTATATTTGCAAACATGTATTTTTCGAATATCGCATTCGAGCGTTTTTTGTAATAAAAATATAATTATTGTTTTTATTAGTTCTCTAATTCTTTTGAAACTTAAAAATTTCGTTATTTTATTAAAAAAATATATAATAAAGAATATAAAATGTTAAAAATAATCAATTTAAAAAAAAAAGCTAACAATGTTTGTAATATGGTGAAACACTCACATTTTTTCATGAACTTTCATTTGGTGGAGAAATAAAACCCATATGATAAAATTTTGACAGACAGTTTTCGCAAAGGTTAAATCAAGAATGGGATTCTTTGCGAAGTAGTGAACATTTTTATCACTTCACAGTTTCACACATTCAGAATCGGTCCTCTGGTTTCAAATTTTTTTCATTCTCAATTCTTTCATTCCAAGTTGCAAAAATATGGCAAAATTACATTTTAGCGTGCGAACCTTAAAAAACGCCCCCTTTGGAATACATTTTTTGTTTTTTTATGTTAACAGTTAAGGATATGAGATATATTGTAGAATTAAATTATTTTAAAATTTTAGGAAAATATTAAAATCACTGCGAGTAAAAATTTCTTAAAAAATTGGGCGATTTTTTTTTTTAATGTTTAAAATTTATTAGGAAAATGTTAAAAGCGCCGCAAGAAAAATTACCATATAATGTAAAAACAAAACTTACAAGCAAACATTTTCGTTCGCTCTCAAATATTTTTATGGACCATGAAAAAAAATTAAAAAGTATTCCTTATCACGACGAAATTTAATATAAGTATCACGTTTGCAGTTTACTATTTTCTGGTACAACTAGTACGACTTCTACCACCTCTGTATACAACAACTGATGAATTTAACATACCGATATAGGAATGGGGGCATTTGTCGCTAAACTCTTAAAAACTGGTACTAATGTGAAACGCGCGGAACTAGTTCTGAAGCAATAGTATTGCACCAGTTGGTTAAGACCTACATAAGTAGATTAAAAACAATGTTTTTTCTTTTTTTTTGATGGAACGTAGGTTGAATGGATAGGTTTTTCTTATTAAGATAATTAGGTAAATTTTCTAAATGATACTTAAATAATTTCTCAGGCAATATCATTTAAAACAAATGTTAGCGAAGTTAAAGTTTAAAAAATCATATTTCATAATTTTCTTATTTCTTATTTTTTTATTAAACACAAATGTGAACAAAATGAGAATTTCTAAAGTCGCATTTTTTAAACAGTCCTTACTTAAATACTACTAAAGTAGTACTTAGTTGATTCAGAAAGTACTTTTTAAAACTTGTTCGGTCATTTGATACTGGTTAATAACTAAAACAGCAATTCATTTTAACTGCTTGGCTTTATTACCACTTTAAAAATCTTTCACAACTTTTACTCTAGGTTTTTTGATTCTATCAAATTAAAAATACAAATATTTTTATGACAAATATTTTTGCTAACATTTACAAAAGAAAAGAATTAGCAGTATTTTTATACATTTTTAATTTTTGAGTAGCTATGTATATCTATAACTACTTAGCAAATCTATATCTACTTAAATTTGCATGGAATATTTATATAAAATTCTAAAAAGAAACAAATCTTAAGTTGACTTAATGCTTACTTTTGTTTGGTAGCGATTTTTCACTACGAACATATGTTTCCCGTTATAGGATTTTTACAGAAAAAAGAATATTTTCACTAATAAAATCGTCACATCTGGCAGAGCTGCGTGTAGCGAGGCTGCCAGCTTAGGGGTTTGTTATTCTGGGGGTTTTTTTTAGGGTAAAAAATTTTGTTTGGGGGAAAATATATATTTAACGTTTAGCTTAGGATTTTTTTTGCATAAGTTTATGACAAAATAAACAAATATAACAAATTCATAGTTTTTTGCCTTGTTTAGTATACTTTTTTATAAAATTTAAAAAAAAAAAATATTTTATAAATCAAAAACTAATTTTAATATTTTTTCTTTGCATACAGTACTTTTTTCTAACAAATTAGCAACTTGAAATATTAATTTTCTTTTGTGGCATAAAAAAAATTGTGGTAGTTTTTTTTACACAACATTCTTAAATTTCCCCAAAATATTACAAAATACCTCAAATTTTATTTCTTACTAAAATAAAAGGAAATATAAG
The DNA here is from genome assembly GCA_949748255.1 of Eustalomyia histrio. Classification (NCBI taxonomy): domain Eukaryota; kingdom Metazoa; phylum Arthropoda; class Insecta; order Diptera; family Anthomyiidae; genus Eustalomyia; species Eustalomyia histrio. The sequence goes on from OX456526.1 coordinate 69,683,382, forward strand.
CTTCGTTGCTTATTTTCTGGAATTATTTTTTTTTACAACAAGACTTAAAAAGTTTTTATTCGTACAATTTCCCATTTAAAAGTCGACGAGCATGCCGTCGTTAGATAGGTTTTCTTTTTATTGTAATGGCTCCTTTTCTCATTCTGTGACTTTTTATTGCTCATATTCGAATTTTTTTTACCAACCTTTTTTACTATTTTGTAATTTGGCAGGAAATTAATATGTTGCTTTCTTTGCAAAGGAGATAGAGGAGAGATTCACAGTCCTGTTAACATTTTACTTCGGTGGGGTTAAGTGCAAAACTGAAGGAGGTTGCCACAAAATATATGAGGAGTAAAAACTCATACAGTGATGGTCAAAACTATTTTCACATGCAATAAAATAATAGCAAGCAATTGCCAAGTCGATTACAGAAAAACGCCAAAATTATGTCAGTTAAAATGTAGTGTAGCCCATTTCATAGCTAGGTCCAGGTTCACACACAGCAATTTCAATTGCAGCAATTTTGAGTGAGGGAGGAAAGAAGAACGAAAAGGGGTACAGACTTGCTTATACTTGCAATTTTCTTGTGTTTTTTAATTCGGACTTTTTTATATGTAAAAGTGTGCAGTGTGGACAGGAATGCAAGTTCAAAACAGAATTTAAGAAAATTGCTGTGTGTGAACCGAGACTAAATAAGATTATAGTTTTTTTTTCGAAAAATAAAAAAAACAAAAGCGATTAAAAAGTGTGTCGTGTATAAGAGAAGACTTAAAAATATATTTGTTGGAACACTTAAAACTAAACGGATGTTGTTTTTTCGTATATCCACACCTTAAATATCCCTGCTACAGTCAAAACTCTAAAAACTAGTGCGGGATAAATTTTTCTATTGGCATAATTTTCTGTAATCTTAAAGCCTCCTCTTAAATTTTCCGATTGAATTAGTAGATTAGAACAAATTATTTTTTTCACAATTTGCTAAAAAAAAGTTTTCGGCTTTTAGCACATTTAATTACATTAATGCAATTAGTGTTTTTTTTTAGCATAAAAATAAAATTAAAATAGAAATGTGGAAAAAAAAAATAAATTCTCATCTATAATTAGAACAAGGAAGTCCGTGCAAATTCATGGTTTTTATATGAATCAAAATATGTTGGGATTTAATATTTAACTGAATCATAAGATTTAGAAAAAATTACATCGATTTGTGGTTGTGTATTTTCACAAATGTATTGGAATTCTAAGGTTTGCCTTGTTAAAACGAGACACACCACTATCAAAATTTCGGATTTTTTAAACATTACAAATTACACACGTGAGGCATGTGTGATTTAAAATTTTAGCTTTCGAGATTAACTTCTGTACATACAAGTTGTACTAAACGCTGATAAATTTTTGAAAAAATGTTTCTTACAAAGTATTTTTTTTTATAAAGATCTCATGATTTTTGTTTTTATTAAAAAAAAAACCGAATGTTTTAATGCTGTAAATTTTATATAGCTTTTTTACCCTATTTAGGAAAATATCTTCGAATTTAGGAAACTTCAGTAACACGTTAAAAATTTTGAACTGTACACAAAACGGATAAAAATTTATTAGTTTATAATTACACATTCTAATCAATCTTATTTTCTATTTTAACAGAACAAGCAATATGGCAGCATTGACTTAAAATAACTGCAATTTTCTAAATGCATAAAAACACAAAAAAAAAACTCATTAAAGAGAGTGAGAGAGAGTAATAAAAAAAATTCAACTGTGAAATTTTAATATTAAAACAAAAATAAAAAACATACCCGACATAAAAAGAAAAACACAAAAATAAAACACTAATACCACTACAAAAATATGTTTAAAAAATATTACGATAAAACAATAAAAAAAGGAAGGAAAAATTATGAATAATCAAACCTCCAGTAATAGTGTGTTAAAATTGAAATTATAAACTTCCAAAAAAAAAAAAAAAGAATTAAAAAAGTAATTAATAAAATTCCTATTGCAAATTTTAGTTGCAGTGTTATTTCATTTTTAAGTATTCGCTGTTCGAATATTGTATTGCAAAATTCAATAATTCTTTTTTTTGTGTTCACACGATTACAAGAGCGCCAATTTCATAATGGATCTTCATTCAAATTTAGAATATTTATGCCGTGTTTGTGCTGCCCGCACAATAGGAAAAGGAAGTTCAGTAGCAGAATGTGCTTATATTTTAAAAACACCCGGTTTAAAGGATAAATTAGATAAATTTTTATACTTAAAGGTAAGTCAGTCACGTAAAATTTTCATTTATAAAATGTGGACTAACAATTCAAATTTATTCTGTTATAAATAAGGCCAAGTTTTAAGGATGTAAATTATCTTTAAACTCAGTTTTTGCGGTTTGTAACTGGAAAACTGGTTTTGAAATATGGTTTATTTTTTGTTTTATTTCAATGAATACCAAAATTCTATGAAAGTTTCGCCAAATTTATGTTAATAAACTTGGATATGGCTGACAAAATTCGTTTTCGGTTTAACTAAACCAAGTTTAACTCACATCCTAAAAACTCGGCCTAAAGGAATTTTAGTCAACGGGCATAACTCGGATTTATTTCAAATTTTCATCATTGATAGAACTATTAATAACATTTTATTAATAATACAAAAAAATTTCCCCTAAAGCAGCCACCCAATGTGGTGACGAAATATTGGGATAAATAAATATTTATAATTAATTTTTATAAAAATAAAGATCTTATGCTACGTTTCCACTTGCGTGTTTTGAGCAAATCATGTTGTTTTGACGAAAAAAAAAAATTATGGGAAAACATGTACAAAACAGTGTTCTGTTTCGAAACACATGCGTTCAGTGGAAACGTAGCGTTAAGCTCAATTTAAACTAATATACAAATCAAGAACATCGAAGAAAACTAAAAGAATTTTTAATAAATAATTTTAACCAATAACCCTTTAAACACCGCAGATATTAAGGGTTAAATTTAATATTTCAATTTTGCTATGTATTTTTTCCATCTGTAAATTTTTATTTTAGAATTTTCTTCAGGTTCAAGATCATAATTTGATTATCTATTTATGTACTTTTCTTACAGATACTATAAATAATAAGAAGATTTATTAACACTTTGCAAACTAACTTAAAACTTTAATATCTCTGGATGAAATGAAACCTTAAATTAAAGCTTAAAGTCTTGTCTACTATCTATTGAATGTCTTGATAAAATTTAACAAAAAGTTAAATTCAAATTTAACAAAAAGTTAAATTCAAATTTAACAAAAAGTCAAATTCAAATTTAACAAAAAGTTAAATTCAAGTTTAACAAACTGATAAATTCAAATCTAAAAAAACATTCAAATTTTACATGAAAAATAGCAAATGTGTTAGTTAAAGTTCCAGTTAGCAGTTAACAGGACGTGAAAAAGATGTTAAAATAAAAAATTACGATTCTCTGTATATAAACAAAAATGTGTACCTTACCACGTTTATGCAAATCGTTCGTTGGTAGACGGTTAAGAAGTGATGATCGATATGGTGGCTGTAATCAAAATCGCCAAAAAGAAAAATTAAAATTTGGTCACATTTGTATACGATTAATCGCCCAGTTTTTTAGGCTACAGTTTGCAATTTTCGGGTATAAATGCGTAAATGCAAACTGGGTTATTTTTTAATTACTTTGAACAAAAGGCAAAAGATTTATTTTTAAATAAAAATCGGTTGCCGATTTAAAAAGTTTTCATCAATTTAGAAATATAGTATGTAGGAGTTTTCCAAAGAAAGCATCACAGTAGCTAGTTGGGAGAATTTTTAGTGTTGCTTTTCTTTACAAATAAAAAAATTTAAGGAGCAATTTTGGATAAAAAAAATAGAACATTTGAACTTAAAATTTGATTTTTTTGTTAAATCAAAAAAAAAACTTATTTATCAATCTTTATAAAAACATCAATCTATGATAATTTAAATTAATGCATACGCAAAGGAAAAATATGGTTTAAATGATTATAACATCATCCTCAATGACCATAAAATAATCAGTTGGAATCATACTTAGATACTTTGTATAATACTTCATTTCATATTCTCAATCATAACATGATGCTCTTAAAATATGTGTTTTCTCCGCTAGTATACATTTAATATGCTGCATTGAAAATCTTGTTTATTTTTTTTTCCGAAAAATATCGGAATTCGGTAATTTTTTCGTTTGTTGTTGTTAAAAGCTAGTTTTTGGAATTTGAGTAATTTTAAAATACAAAATAAATATCAAAATTACTTATTCATAAAAATTTTTATTTTAAAATTCAGAAATTGCCTTAGTTTTTCCTTTTTATTTTTTCCGGCAAGATTTTGTTTTGTAGATTTTAGGATTCAGGTGAATCATGTGTGAGTGTATTTTATACAGTAATAACAATACCAGGTAAAGTAATTAGGTAGTATTTTGTATTTACTTTGTATATAAATTTTAGAATTTTGTTTATTGTAGTCCAGTGAGTATATTATAATGTGTCTATCAGGTATTATTTTGTAGTGGTTTATTCAAAATTTTTAAACTAAAATAATGTTATATTCATTAAAAAAAAAACTGATTTTTAATGATAATGAATTTTACATGAAAAATTATTAGAATTGATTTTTATTCAAATTTAATATACAAAGTGCCTATTCTGAATGATTGTAAAGCGACGCAAAATTACTCTTCACTCATTTAAAAAAAAAATGATAACAAATGAAAGTTTTTGTCATTTTGGGTTGATTGTCTTTTTTAAAATTAAAAAAAATATATAATTTTTTTTTTAATTTAATTAAGTTTGGACGCCATTACAGTTCGATCGAAATTGTCCGGGAAATTAATGTATTCCCCATTCATACTGAACCCCAAAATATGTATATTAATTTTTTTAACTTTCAATTTTCAAATTTCATGCAAATTTTAAATCAAAAACTTGAAAATACCAAAAATACGTATTTTTGTGCTCAAAAAACCCAAAACTATCAGATCTTAAATTCCATTTACCTTAAATTTAGACTTAAAGTTTTAAAAACTTCTATTTTTAGGTTGCAATATAAATGAGGTTTTAAGCATAGTAAATTGTTTTTCCCGCGTTTAAATTTCATTCGAACTTTAAATGCTTTAAATAATAATTTAAATTTCAAAACTGAAAAATAGTACACTTGTATATCAAACTTAAGTACAAAAAAAAAACAAACTGTTTACAATTTCCACGTGGAACTTATTATTGTAAAAAAGGTTGACCGGGCTAACGCCTCGGAGCACACGGAGTCACCAGATAATTACCCGGAGTCCCCACTTTTTAACGTATCCCTGGTCAAAATTCTAAGATGTACCTCAACAATGTGTTAGCCCATACTCCAGGTAACACATATTTCAAATTTCAGATTTTTTCCCTTTGTACCGACACTCCAAAAAATGTTTGTAAATATACTACAATAAAATGGGTATAGTTTAATGTAATATTACTATAATTTGGTAAATACAAACACCAAATGCGTAAAACTGTTTTGTGCCAAATTTCAATTTCCCAGCTCCAGCGGTTTGGCAGCACGTTAAGCGTGAGGATTTCCCTTTTCTGCCCCTCCCCGTCGGATTTTCAAAAAATTACTTCTTAACTGTTATTTACACTGGATAAGGATCCTGCATACTAAATTTAAACTTCCTACGTCCAACAGTTTGGGCAGGCCGTTAAGGGGGAGACTTTTTGCTCTTTAAACCCCCATTTTTACAACTCAAGGAGTTAGAACATACTCCCAGGAAGACATATTTCGATCTTTAGGTTTCTGGGGTTTGGGCGAGCCGTTAAAGGGAAGTTTTTCCCCCTTTTTGCCCTAACTCAAAGGAGTTTCCAAAAACCCCGTCTTAGCGGACGTCTATGCCTGAGGGGGAACCTTCATACCAAATTTCAGCCTTCTACCTCTTGGGCGATATTGAATGTGTGAGTGAGTCAGTAAGTAACGTTATTCCTTTGTATATAGAGATAACAGTTTTTTTTTTACGTGAAATCGAAACAACTTACTATGCTTTATGGTGCTTTTACATTTGGCTTTAAATCCCGATATATTTCAATGAAAAACTCGCACTGAAATATTGACTTTTGATATTTGCACTTGACGAGATTTCGATTTGACAACCACAGTTAATTGTAAACATAAACCTCAAATTAAAAATATTTCCAAAAAGCACTTTATTTTTTGTAGGAGTACAATTTTCATTATTTTATGTAAATATAAAGATCAGGGTTGGCAAGCAATAACGTTAAAATGCCGTTATCGATTTAAAACCTTATTAACTGACTATCGTTACCCTTAAAATACCGTTACTGAAATAACTTAAAGATCGTTAACCTTAAAATTCCATAACATAATTAACTAAAATACCATTATACTTAAAGTACCATTATCTAAATAACTGAAATACCGTTGTCCTTACAATATCGATACCGAAATTAATGAAATAGCGTTAACCTTAAAATACCGTTACCGAAATCATGTAAAATAGCGTTTCCGTTACCGAAAATCTGATCATTTTTTATACCAACCAGGTCTAACGTTAGTTATGTATGTTAGTAAATTTATTTATCTGTTAGAACTACAAGCTAGAGTCTACAATTTTCAGTAGGGAGGAAAACAGTTAAAGCTTTCCTCATTTTTGTTGTCAGCTTTCCACTAGCGTTGCCACTTTTTCGTGCAAGAAGTCTACAAAATAAGTGTTGTATTCTGTAAAAGTCTACTCATTTTCGTATTGTATTCTGTAAAAGTCTACTCATTTTCATGAGATCTATTACAAATTTCGGGATTTCTATTGTATGTAAAACCACAGATTTCTATCGAAATCTCGTGATTTGAATGTAGATGTAAACGAGGTATTACGAAAAAAGAAAACAAAAATTTCAAAATGCATTAATTCCTTATTGCACTTTTGTTAGTTTTTTTGTTTGCTTTTGTTATTTTTACACAAGTATATAGTACTGTTAATTACGCACATTATGAAACGTTTTCTTGTTTCTAATTTTACACTTCTTCTCGTAAATTCTTTTCATTTTTTTTTTGTTTTGTTGTTTATGTATTAGTTTCGTTTTATGACCGTGTGGATTTAAAAAGCAACAATATTTTTTTAGTTTGCTTTCATCAGAATTATCCCCTAACAAATCAAAAAATATTACCAAAAAATCCCCATTAAAAAAACGGTTTTAAGTATTTTATTTTTTTTTTTTTGCCCAAAAAACACGTAAATCTATATTTACAATCACATCAACGGTTTTTATTTTGTCATGGATTGCATCTTCTAAAATTGCTGTTTCTGCTGAATTTTATGAAAGTATTCTTAAGTTTAGACACAATTTGCCCATCATTTTTATAACCATTTTTGAAACGGTGGCAAAACAAATAAATAAATGTTTGCCTAAATTCTATATAACTCTACATAAAAAAATTATTTTTCACCTTTATTATCCTCTGGAGCATGCTCTCTTGAAGAAGAGTATTTTTCTACTCAACAAGCCAACAACAAGGAATTTATTTCAGACCTTGAAAAACCTTAACTGTTAAATTATTTTTTAATCTGATTATATTTTCAACGAATCAATTCGCAAAATTTAAAATAATCACTTTGACCTTTATTGATTATTTTTAAGAAGAATCAAATGAATTGACATGACAACCCAACCAAAAATTATTGCTTGCGATCAGCAGATAAGGTACAGTTTATTAATCAACGGTTCTTTAACAGTTTTACAACAATCTTCTAAATGACATGATCACTAAGCGCTCAGGTAGCTCCGTCATATTTTATTAGTGTAAAAAATGTATGCTTCACACTAAATCCTACAGAAAAAAATGCCTTTTTTCATGCCAATATAATCTCTTTTTATATTAAGGCAATTTTAGTTTGTTAGAAACAATTATTAGAAATAAAATTTTCTTCAATATCCACTGCTTTAAAATTATTAAACTTTTCTTTTGCTAATTTTAGCAAATCGGATTTCAGAAATTTTCAAATATTCTGTAAAAATTCTGTAATTTTTCAAATATAAAGAACAAATAATATTTACTAAAAAATAAATTTATTAAAACTCTGTGCAAAAATAGCTTGAGAATTTACTACATTAACCAAAAAAGTCTGTGTTGGCAACAGAAAATTTTGGTGTTATTACGGGAAATTTTGCTAATTTAAGCCCAGCGTTTTTTTTTTTTTTGCTAATCTTAGCAACACATGTCTGCTGACGTGTAGTACAATGAAATTAGTACAAAAAATTAGTAACCGCTGATAAATTTTAGAATTTAAAAGCGGTTTGCTTTTTATCAAATATTATTAATAAAAAAAAAACAAATTACTATAAATATAATTAAGCACTACTAAATTTTAGTAAAATTGCTGCAAACTGCAATTTAAAATGGATGAAGCAACAAAATTGCCTTGTGAATACGAGTATACAAATGTGTATATTTTATTTATCGAGCAATATTTTTTCATTTTATTTTATTTTTATTTTTTTTTTTCAAAATATATTTTAGACAAAATTAAAAAAAAAATAAATTCAAAGGCTTAAAAAATAGTAAACACATAAACGAATTCATCATTTTGTTTTAATTTGCTAATTTCTGTTTTGAAAAATAGTTTTAGTAAATTTTTTGGATTGTAAGGTCAAATTTTAATTGTTTTAAGGGCTAATTTTTAGAACTAAAAAAGTGGATGTCCAGTTTTTGGACATGAGTCGGTTGTGAAAAGTATCTTTACTTTCGTTTAACAATTTAAGTTTGTAAGTATAAGCTTTAATTATTAAAAATAAAATTTCCTTCAATATCCAATTTTTTAAAATTAGTAAATTTGTTTTTGGTAATTTTGTAAAATGATTTCCGAAATTAGCAACAAAAATTTAAAAATATTCTTTAAAATTTCTGTACTTTGTCAAATGTAAATAGCAAAAAAAAATTACAAAATAATTATTTATTTACTAAAAATCAGTTGAAAAATAGTAAAGTGGGATTGAAAACTGTTATACAAATTTTTCTACTGACTTTTTTCTGAGTGTAAAGAGTGAAACTTGCAGTGTTTTGAAGATATTTCTACTTTTCTCAAAAATATCAAAACAATAATATTAACTAATTTTCAAAAGAAAATAAAATCAAATTTTTTCTGCATTTATGACTTGAATTCAAACTATAATATTTTGCTTAAAAAAACCGGAATAGTTTTTAAAAGATTTAAATACATGTACATTTCAATACATGTACATAAAATTTATATAGTTTTTACCGACTTCCATTGATTTTAAAAACGTCAGTTTTGTTATTTTTCACCTCATAAAAATCAGTCATTACTTCTTCCATGAAAAATAGTAAAGTGGGATTGAATAGTGTTTACAAACTTTTTTACTTACTTTTTCTGAGTGTATGTAGCCTTATAAGATCTGACGAAAATGTGTGTAGAAAAAAAAAATCAAACAGGCAACAGCATTTACTGACATATGCAGCAATGTTGCCATAAGTAAAACATCATAAATAATGGTTATTTTTTATAAAAAATTCATACATACATGTAATACTTGGGACTAATGAATTGATTGGACTAATTAATTGATGATTTCAATACCATTGGATTTATAACAATTGTAATGAAATAAATTTAATTACCATTGTTTGAATTAATGATTTCATTGATTAATGACGAATGTTTTTGAATTTCATTACCATTACTAATGTACCAATTAAAAGAAAACATTAGCATTATTAACCATCATTTTATGTGTTATTATTTATTTTAATATTTATTTATGCGGGTTAATATTTGTATATTTTATATTTTGTTTTACTATTTTTTGTATTTTGATAATTTTCAAATCGATTAAATTTTGTATAAACAAATGATTTTTCCATCAATTATAAATAGTTTTTTATGCATTTGTGCTATTTTATTAGCATTAATAATGACATTTTCTTCACTTGCATTAGTGTCAACTAAAAGTAATGAAAATTGATACATATAAAGGCCCTTAAAAAACCATTTTTTTTAATGTTGCTTCTCCAGCAAGCTAAATTTTTTTTTTCTTCTTAAAAGTTTCTGGTAAACATTTGAGGCAAATCAGTTTAGTCAAGAGATCGCAAGAGGGTCAAAGTTTTGAAATTTCGATCAAAATTAACAAAATTAAAATAATTTCCTTTGCACACATATATTCACATATTAAATTTAATTTGTTTAGGACAATGATAAAGCGTTCTAACTTTTTTAAAAGAAAGCATAAAAATTTTTTGTGTTTTTCAAAATTTAATTTTCCAAAAATTTTAGTATACAAAATTACAAAATGTAAGTTTTTTTCTTAGTTTCATATTATATGAGACGGAGATTCAAACTATAAATTATTGTAAATACAGTCGAAACCGGGTATAACGAATACTGCGTATAACGAAGACGCGATATAACAAACGATCAAAATTTTTTTTATTGGATATTTGTTATTTTTAAAAATTTTATGCTTAATATAAAGAATAGTTAGAAAAAAAAAATATGTAAAAAGGTTTGAATAAATCAGTGATCGGCACACATAGCACTCAGGGGCCGAACACAATCGGCAATTTACACATACACAACACGAATGTCTACAAATCTTACAGCTAAGAGCACAAAAAATACAATTATTTCATTCAGTAGCACGCTAACTTTCAACAGAGCAAGTATATGCCGCTTTGTTAAAGAAATAAAGTAACAGCTGTTTTTTTTAACAGCTATACACTCTAAAAATTTGTTTTTTTTTTATTATAGTTATTTTTTTTGTTTTTTGTTTACATTTTAAATTAAAAATGTGGAACGTTGAGTGGGGAGATTATTTTTGAAATACATTAAATGAGGCAAAGTGCCTTGTATGCAATCAAAAATTTATTATTATCATTATTACGAATTATTTTAATTTTTTATAGTAGAGAAAACAAAACCATGAACTATTTTTAATTCAGTGAATACGGATACTCTCTTATCGATTAATTCATTAATTAATTTATTCATTCATTTATTTATATAGAAAGATGAAATCATTTCTTACGGTGTAAAACACCAATACAAACATATTATCTCTTTTTGCCGACCACTTGAATAAATACAAAAAAACCGAAATAAGAAAAGATTTGGCGAACTTTAATTTCAGGATTTTCATAAATGTTTTATGTGCAGTAATATTAGTACAAAACTTTGTTGCGTTATAACGAATATTTCGGTATAACGAATGGGGCTGACAATATATTTCTAGTTATACCGGGTTTTGACTGTATTACCTATTCTAATTTTCGTGTGCAATGTTTTAAAAACAGAGGATTTCAAGGCAATGCGATTTTTTGTAAAAACATTTTAGAAACAGAACAAATTAAGCCTATGTGAGCAGCAACAATCGAAAAATCGTTTTTAAGGGCCAGTCTAATACATAAATTAGACTTTTCAGACCACCTCCCCTGGTTTAACAAAATTTTTGTGTGATCATTGCCAAACTTACAATAAGTTTCGCTCTATGAAGCCCAGTATTCTTTTCACTATATCGAATTTCTAAGACTGTAATAAAAACTATTAAAGTTGCTCATTTGTTTTCCTTTATTTGAAAATCTAAATGTAATTGTTTAGTCCTTTTTCTAGTGGTCTTGATTATCATAGAAATTGTTTTTGTAATATAGAGTTTAAAAAATATTTTTGCAAAAAGTGTACAAACCGTAAAACAGTTTTTTATTTTTTTTTTATATTTCAAAAATGATTTTTGAAATTAGCAACAAAAATTTGTAAATAGCAAAAAAATTTACAAATGAATGATACTCGCAGTGTTTTATCACCATTTCTACTTTATTGAAAAATATCAAACAACAATATTTACGAATTTTCAAAAGAAAACAAGATGCATTTTTTTTTTTGCATTTATGACTTGAATCGAACTATATTTTGTTTTGAAGCCAGTATTCTTTTTACTACAGCGATTCCCTAAGGCCGTAATAAAAACCATAAAAATTGCTGATTTGTTTTTCTTAATTTGAAAATCGAAATGTCATTTTTTAGTTCTTTTTCTTGTGGTCTTGGTTGTCATAGAAATTGTTTAAAAAACATTTTTGAAAAAAGTGTACAAACCTTAAAACAGTTTTTATTTTGAAATTAACAACAAAAATTTGTAAATATTATTTAAAAATTTTGTATTTTGTAAAATGTAAAAAGCAAAAAAATTTACAAAATAATAATTTTTTTTTACTAAAAATCAGTACAAAAATAGTAAAGTGGGATTGAAAACCGTTATACAAATTTTTTTTACTTACATTTTTTTTCTGGGTAGAAGGAGTGATACTCAAATATTTTTTCGTCATTTCTACTTTTTTGAAAAATAACAATATTTACGAATTTTCAATTGAAAAGAAGAAGGATTTTTTATGCATTTATGATTGAATTCAAACTATATTTTGTTTTGAAGCCCAGTATTCTTTTCACTACAGCGAATCCCTAAGACTGTAATTTTAAAAATCGAGATGTCGTTTTTATTTTTCAAAAATGAGTTTAGTTTTGACAAAATTTAAAAATAAATTTAATTCGCCAGAAAGTGGAAATTTGTTTTAAATTATTTAATGCAAACTAAATTTATCTAATTATTTACTAAGTTTTATTTAAAAAAAACTCTGGAACTCTGGAATTTCTGTATTATTGAACGCCGTTGTTTATGTGATGTGATTTGTAAATAAAAAAAGTATACATAATTATTGGATCGAAATTTACGAAAATTTTCTGTAAAAAGTATAATTTGACAAAAACTACACAAAAATGTCATTCAAAAATTATCCCGTTTTTAATAATTATTCAAAAAGAGGCAACAGATAAAAAAATACTTGTTTAGTTACACTAACACCATGACAACAATATTCACTCACTAACACATATGCATATATGTGATTTGCAATAAAGCAATAAGCACAAAGAAGATAAAAAGAAAAGAATGTGTGTAAAAAAAATATCCACTACTTAATGTATAGTTTTTGTTCGTTGCATGTACTACACTCATAACAAAAATGCAGCAGTCAGCATAAATGCTGGGAGAGTCTTTGCAGAATTAATTACATTAATTTGTAAAAGCTGTTTGCTGAAAATTTAGGGGGCTCATTTTTTTAGCAAAAAATTAGCAAAAGTTTTGCTGAATTTTAGTTGAAATAAATTTTTAAAATCAAATAGAGCCCATTTATACGATGCTTTTGGGCCTGCTCGTAAATGCATCACTGCGCTGCATAATGTGATTATTTTGCAATGCTTTTGCTAATCAGCTGTTGCTGATGCTTCTTTTTGCTCATATTTTTGTTTGCATTTACGAACGATAAAAGCCACCCAAATGGAAAAGTTTATAATAAATTTAATTTGTGAGTTGGATAATAAAAGTAATGATTTAAGTTGTTCGTAAATTCAAAAACTTTATGGTTATTTGCTCTTTTGTCTGGTTAAAATTTGGGTACTCCTCCTTGATTTTTGCCAACATTTGACCCCATAAGGACTTTTTTCTTCCAGCGATAAATTGTTCTTCCATGTCTAATTCCGATTACACATTTTTTCATCTAATTCAAGTCTAAAAAGAATTTAAAAAATTAATAATAAAGAAAAATAACAAATTAAATACTTACTCATCCATTGCATCACCCACTTCTATGATTTGTATTTTGCTTTTATTTGCGCCAAATATACTTTAGTGCTGCAGTGTTGCCACTGTTTGCATTTACGAACGTACTGCAGATCATATGCAGCGCAGTGATGCATTTACGAACAGGCCCTTTTTCTCAATTCCTTTTTTGAAGTTGCTTTCAAAATTATGTCTATTTATACAGTGTTTTTTTTTTTTTGCTCTAAAACCGAATGTGAATGAAGCAACAGAAAAAGAATACATGTGTGTGCGAAAGAGAAATAACAAAACATGCACGAAAAATAAAAACCGTGTTTTTTTTCTTACCCTGCTTGCTTTTCTACCCCGTTCGCCCAAAACAAGTATTGCACGCTATAACTGCATACAAAGAAGTCACCGTTTAAATTGGCTCTAAAAGTAAAAAAAGAAACTAAAAAATTTTGTAGAAAAATTAAACTAGTTATTTAATTTTTTTTATTTTTTTTTATTTATATTAATGATATAATTACAGATTATATCCTAATGCCCTAACAGAGCCCTAGCAACAAAGGCTATCGGCTCCTTGTAGCGAAAACAGACCAGAGCCTCTGGTGGGAATTGAACCCACGACCCCCGCATTGATAAGCTAGCACGCTACCAACTAGCCTACCGGGGCGCTCGGGTTATTTAATTTATTTTTTCTGAAATTTGAAACCTAATTTTTTTTGTGAATCTCTTAAATATAATTTGTACAAAATATAGATAAGTAAGGATTTCTTATTATTTATTATTGTTGTTGCTTTAACTAAAGTTTGTTTAGTGGTAAAGCAATTATTTTTGTTGTATTTAAGGAACAAAGCCTGTTGTTCTATTAAACTATGAACTAAGTTATTAACACTGTTAATTTAATAGTAACATACAATTGTATTCAGGTATTATATACGCAGGAAAATTTTGGTAATTAGTGCGGTAATTGGTACTCCTAACCTGCATCATTATTTTTCAACATAAAGTAGTGAGTTACAAATAATTGAGTACATAATGCATTGCTACTTTGTAATGCATGCTCCTTATCTTTAGCATTATATATAAACATAAAGTAATGAGTTACCGATAGTTGGTTAAATTACACATTACTTTGTAATGTATAATCTTTATGTTCAGCGTTGTTTTGAAACATAAAGTAACTAGTTACCGATAACTGGTTACATAATGCATTAAAATTTAACATAAAATAATGACTATAAAAAATTACAAATTTCTTCAAATCATACGTAGCAATAAAATCAACATTTCATAGATAATTTGTGAGTGTGTTTATTTATATTGTACACTACAAAAAGGTAATCCATTACTTTTAATTTTTTTGTAATGCTATATATTACCTTTCCCATTATGTGGTGGGTACTTGGAATTAAAATATGTTAACAAATATCGTAACCCCAAAAATGGGCCTTCCTTAAATTTTGAGGTTTCTTACGCATTGCCTCCGGGATCCCCTTTAAATTCATTTTCTACAGTTATCTATTGATATTATTTATAAAGCAGTCCACGTTTTTAGATTTGTAATGCTTTTCAAACACATTTCTTCTCACAAAAAATTATATTTTAGTGTCCCTCCACTGTGAAATAGCTCTCATGGTCCATGATTTAAATCCATGGTGAGTGAGGCTACAGAAAATAAATTTTAATTTTAGTTTCGATTGTACATTAGGGGAATAACTTTTTTTAGACGAAAAAATTACTTGCCAGCAATTTTATGGGAAATACTGATAATAAAAATATCGACATTGATACTCTATGTTTAAATCCATTGGTTGGGTAAAACAACACCGCAAAAATAGAAGAATTTTAATTAAACACATAAGATGGACTAATAAAAAGTCGTACAATTCGTGTACTATCAAAGGTAAATTACTTATAAATATTTATGAAGTTTGGCATAAAACTTCTAAACTTTACTCAGTATACAGGATGTATGAGGCTTGCATAAATCCTCAATAGATTAGCTTTTTAATTTATTTAGTTGAACTTTTTTAATAAATAATAATTTAGTTTCAATTAAGTGACATTTTGCGTGTCATGTATTGTAATTTTTAATTATTTCGCACAACTCCAATATTTTATCTTGCAATATAATCATCAATTTAAGGACATCCTTCAGGTTTAACTGTAGTACACAGTTTTTGATCTGGATGAAAATATTGGCCGGCTCCACAGCTCTTAGGAAGACCTTGTAATGCACCACCCATCATATAACAAACAACAAATCTATAAAAAAAATAATTATTTGTCATCTTTTTAGAATTAACATAATTTGGATTTTAGTTTTGAT
Organism: Eustalomyia histrio; assembly: GCA_949748255.1. Taxonomy (NCBI): domain Eukaryota; kingdom Metazoa; phylum Arthropoda; class Insecta; order Diptera; family Anthomyiidae; genus Eustalomyia; species Eustalomyia histrio. The sequence goes on from OX456526.1 coordinate 69,699,304, forward strand.
TGTGGGGTTATAATTTTTATAGACGAAAAAATTACTTGGCAGCATGATATGGGCAATACTGTACTGCAAATAAAAATGTTTTTCTTTTGTCATTTCGTAAAAAAAAAAAATATTGCAACGAGGCCGATTTCTAAAATATCACATTTTTAACACAAAATATTTTTGAACAAGTAAAGACATGATTTTAATCAACTGAAAGGTTTAACCAAAGATCCTACAAACAGACCTTGAAAAAGATAAATCTTTATTGAATTGATTAGCGGAAAAAATGATCCTTCTTGTATTCAATATTCTATAAATCAATTTATTAAATCAGATTTAAAAACACAATTCATTAATAAATTTCATTTGAATCTCTTTGGATTCATTTGAATTAAACTATTTCAAATATATTCTTTTTTTTAAATTCGCGAATTAAAAAAAGATTTATTTTATTTTCGAATTAAAACAAAAAACTATTAAAATTGACTTGCAAATCTCGCTTAGTTTTCTAGATATTAGCCATTTTGTAAAATGGTAATTTTTTAAAATGGCCGGTATCTCGAAAACGATCAACATTTTTGCTGCGATAACAAAAATAGGACAGGTCTGTAAGACAACCCGTCACAGGGTAAATCATTTTTATACAAACAAAATGGAACGGGAAACGAAGTTTGTATTACCGTAGTGTGTTAATTTCATATAAATTGATAAAAAAATAAAGTCTCCCTGTGACTGTTTTATAAAAATTCCATGAAACCCGTCTGGTTTAAATTTAAATTAATAAAAATATATTTTAATTTGCGAATCAAATCATTTTCGAGAATCAAAATAATTATTTTTTTAATTCCCAAATAAAATCAAGATTGATTTAATTCCTTGATTAAATTATGGTAGTAAATAATTTAATAATAATAAAAAAAAAAGAATTCGCGAATTAATTCGCCAAAATTTAAGTCACATTTGAAAATTGATTTAAGGAATTATGTTTTTAAAGGTCTGGCTACATATATACAGGATGTACAGAGTTAAAGGGATCGAACCACCGAGCCAATCATAAAAGTACCTCATACTACAAATTTTAAATTCAGTGATTTTATTTGATAGTTTATCTGAAAAAGTGGTTTTGCGATTAAAAAAAATGTATAATAAAAAAAAAATCATAAATGCATTTTGGACCCACTAGAATTATTAAAAGCCCTTTATTGAAGACTTAGAAGGTACTTTTATGATTTGCTCGGTGGTTCAATCTCTTTAACTGTGTATATCCAATATAATTCTAGGATACTTGGTTCACCATCAAAACTATCCACAAATTTTTGAGATCAAATTATTCAATGTTTAGTAATTTGAGCGAAATTTATAAAAATGTGAATATTCAAATATAAATCACAAACAATTTTTTAAAATAAAGTAGAAACATATTAAATATAAATAGCTTTGAAATCAGACTAAGTGTTTTTTCTTTTTAATTTAAATATGTGAATTTTTAAAATATGTATATTTTTAAAATGCGAAAACAAAATCTAGAATGTTCAAAAAATAATTTAAATACCAAAGTGTTTATTTTAACCCGAATCATATTTACTTTAATAAAAGTTATAGTTAATTTAAAAATGTTCGTAAAAAAAAAGCTGCTGTTAATTCAAAAACGATATCATATTTGATTATAATTTTTTTTCCCTGTAATCGATTTTGTTAAAATTGCTTTTGAGAAATTTGGATTCAGCAAAATTATAAAAATAGTTATAAATTTAATGCAGGGGGCTTTTTCGATATTCATAACGTTTCGATTTTTTTTTGGACTTTTCCCGAAGAGCTGTGACAAAATAGTGCAAACAAATAACATCCCTGGGTCCACGACAATATGTATATTAAATTTTTGTTTTCTAGAGTACTTTAAAGCTGTATAGAAATAAATGTGAATTTTATAAATTAAAAACGTGTATTTCCATTTACAAATTGAATAATTTTGGACACCACTTTTTGACCCTTAAACATGGGATCCGGCCGCTAAAATCTACGTGTCTCTTAGTTTCACATATCAGAATGTACAACGCAATCGAGGAAACCCATCAACGGTGTGTTTCCTTGTAAGCGTTATTTTGGGCCATCGACTTTCTGTGACCAGCCGTGATGTATGTAGATGAAGCCACATTTTTGTTACTGAAAACTTACTTTGTACATGTTTCATCGTCATCAGCTTTATAGGAACCAGTAGTCCCTGCATCTTTACAAATAGTATTTGGATCACGTGGTGTAGCTGGAGTTGTGGATGTCGTTGTTGTGGCTTCCGTTGTGGTTGTTGTTGTTGTAGGTTCCGTTGTGGTTGTTGTTGTTGTAGGTTCCGTTGTGGTTGTTGTTGTTGTAGGTTCCGTTGTGGTTGTTGTTGTTGTAGGTTCCGTTGTGGTTGTTGTTGTTGTAGGTTCCGTTGTGGTTGTTGTTGTAGTGGTCGGTTCCGTTGTGGTTGTTGTTGTAGTGGTCGGTTCCGTTGTGGTTGTTGTTGTAGTGGTCGGTTCCGTTGTGGTTGTTGTTGTAGTGGTCGGTTCCGTTGTGGTTGTTGTTGTAGTTGCCGGCTCCGTTGTGGTTGTTGTTGTAGTTGTCGGTTCCGTAGTGGTTGTTGTTGTAGTGGTCGGCTCCGTTGTGGTTGTTGTAGTGCTCGGTTCCGTTGTGGTTGTCGTGGTCGGTTCCGTTGTGGTTGTTGTAGTGGTCGGTTCGGTTGTTGTTGTTGAAGTAGTAGTTTCCGTTGTGGTTGTGGTTGTAGTAGTTGGTTCCGTTGTCGTTGTCGTAGCCGATTCTGTTGTTGTTGTCGTAGTCGGTTCCGTTACGGTTGTTGGTGTTGTAGTAGTCGGTTCTGTTACTGTTGTAGGTATTTCTCCAGGTGCATTAATGCAGCTTGCCTAAAATGACATGTAGAAGAAAACAGAAAAAAAAACAAAATCGTTAAGCTAGCGATTATGAGCATGTTGTCGCATTTTTTCCACCCGAGATCAAATTTTTTTTAAAAAATTGCGTTTTTTCTTAAATCACGATGGGTGAATTCAAAGATTGTAGACATATAATTCAACCGAATAACCCGTCAGACGGGTTGTAACTTTTTCTAAAGAGTTCGCTTAAACGAACGCTCCAGTAAACGTAAAAAAGTAACAGGTGTTGCTTAAAGCGAACGCTGCAGAAACAAAAAAAAAAAATATAAATTGAAACGAAGAAATTTAATCAAAACTCAAAAACATATTAATTTTGAAAAGCAATTTCAAACGATTGCCTGCTTTATTCTGGTTCATTTGGTTTAAAGTTCGCACTACCTAATGAGATTGAGAACCGGAAATTCGCACAATCGCTTTAGCGACCTCATGTAAACACTAAATGTTTGCAAACACAATCCTATATTTTCTAGAACTATGTTCGGAATTCGGATCATTGGAAATAAAATGTAAGGTATACTCTAAACTATACTACTTTCTTGTATAACCAGATCTAGTTTGGAGAACCGGTTGTGATTTGGGACAATTTTAAATTTTTTACCTTAACTAAGCTAGAATTGCTACAAAATCCTTCTAAACCGCTTATGTCACAAACAGTATTTTCAGGACAATATGAAAGAACGCTTTCGTCTGGAACATCTGCACCCATACAAAATGCAATTGTAGTTTCATTAAGGCAAGCATATACTTTATCATCATTACATACACCACATAAATTCTGATCTGCTTCTTTTTTGGCAATACAACTGGGAGTGGCATCTGGCAAAGGATAACAAACTAAACGATCTAATGTACAGACATAATTTTCGGGACATGTTATGAAATCCTCTGTTGCTTTTCCTAATTAAAACAAAGTTTTTCATTTGAAATATGTACAAAAATTATATATTTTAAGAACATTTTACCATCAATACATAAGGAATATTGATTTTCACTATGACATGCAACTTTATTGGTTTCTTGACAAACATCACAATCACTTTTAATGAGGGTAATACACATCAATAAAACTATCTAAATAGAAATAATGTTAAAATTTTAACATTTTTTGTGTATAAATTTTTACCAATTTTGCAATAATTAACTTCATTTTTTATATCACTTAAGTTTCTTTAAAAACTCAATTCCAAATTCCATTAGTTTGTTCTCTTAAACACTTGAATTAAAAATAATTTAATTTTATTATAAACATCTTATTTTATTATAATAATTATCTTGTCCTCTCATTATCTTTATGGTTAACACGAAATTTCTAATACATGTTCTTAAAAAAATAGCAAATATTTTATGAAAATATTTTTTTTTTTAGCAATTTACAATTTAATTATCAGTTTAGGGTCTTATCTCTTTAAAAAATGCGTTTCATAATTATAACACTAGGCAACAGCCATTTTGTTATTTGGTTCTAGCATACTTTTTCTCATGGATTTGGACCTACTGAACACGAAAATGAATTTTAAAAATTTTTCTGTCGATTGGTTTGCGAGATACAAATTTTTTAATTTTTTTTTTTTAATTTTTGGAGGTACACTTACTATTTTGAGCATATCTTTAGTCTTCTTTGACCTATTTTATCCTACTACTACTCAAATTAAAGACAATTGAGCCGTCTACAACTTATTCTCAGAAAATTTTCAAATCGGGTTAGTAGTTTTGATGTTGGCGGCTTAAAAAGGTTAAAAAACTGCGTTTTTTTAGTAAAAATGTGGCTGAAAAATTCATATAAAAATTCATATAAAATGTAAAACGCGATGTTAACAGCGATTTTAATTTTTTTACGTATAGCTGACACTTTTCCAAAGAAAATAAGCCCTTACTTAACAAAATCTGATGACAAATGGCCGACTTATTATTTTTTTGGTAAACGACCGAAATTCCGCTATTTCACGATTTTTTGATTTTCATTATTTGCACAGCTTACCTACCCAACGCAAACGAATAAATACATTTGAACTTAATTTAAAATAAACAAAGTAGTCTTCGTATATTTTTTTTTAATTTATTTACAGCACTACATGCTCAATGTATCGCACAATTAGCTAAACTAACGAAATTAAACTAACTAATTAAATTAAGCAAATCAACGCACAAAAAAATGAGTAAAAACAAAGATATAAGTGTACATTTTATGCCATGTGGAAAAACTGCTGACTTCTTCTTTGTTTTTTGTATTCGCTGCAATCGGTCTCACGTATTAGGGTCCAAATATAGTCACCCATCATAGCCGTGTCATAGTTGCCCTGATAGCGTCGTTCCATAGCCTTCAATACCTGATGAAAGCGCTCGCCGTGTTCGTCGCTCACGTCTCCTAAATTCTCAGGGAAAAAATCCAAATGAGAATCCAGAAAGTGTATTTTAAGTGACATGTGCACTCCCATGGCTTCATAGTTCTTTACCAGATCCTCAACTATGTCCTTATAATTCGGGCTTTTGTTGTTTCCTAAAAAGTTTTCCACAACAAGCCTGAAGGAATTCCATGCTGCGGCTTCGATGGGTGATAACAGCTTTGGGAATTTTTCATCTTTCAACATTTTTTTTATCTCGGGTCCTGCGAAGACTCCTTCTTTAATTTTTGCCAGCGAAAGGTAAGGGAAAATTGACCGTAAATAGGCAAAAGCTTCACCTTCTTTGTCTAATTTTTTGGCAAAATTTTTAATCAAACCCAATTTTATGTGCAGCGGCGGAAGTATTATATTTTCACGGTTCTCTATTAGTGGTTTGCGCTGAACATTCGCTTCTCCAACTACAGGTTTCGTTCGTACCGGCCATTTTTTTTTATATAATGCTGATCATCAGCGCGGCTATTCCAAAGGCACAGAAAACAGCAATGTCGCGTATAGCCTCCTTGGAGTCCACACAGAATGGCCACAACTTTAAGGTCGGCGCATATTTTCCAATTGTATTTCCTATACTCTATGCATTTCAGCAAAATGTCCATAGTTTCATAGTTCTCCTTTGAATGAACCGCATGAGCAATAGGAACAGATGGCTTTTCATTCCCATTATGTAAGAGAACTGCCTTCAAGCTCTCTTTGTTGCTGTCAATAAACAACCTCCATTCGTTGGGGTTGTGAATTTGGTGAAGCTCTTGGAACAAGCCTGAAATGTCGCTGCAAAAACATATTTGGTCTTTCTTTGTATAAAATTTTGCATACTCCTTGTGACGGTTTCTGTACGCTGATACTTTCACTTCTGAAGCCGCAAATCCACACTGTATCATCCGAGACGCAAAAAGTTCGGATTTCTCCTTAGTGAGACCAAAATCGCGCACCCAATCGTTTAGTTCGGCCTGTGACAGTAATTTTCGCTTTGCACCCGGCTCAAATTCGCTTGCATTTGACTCAGACTCTTCTTCTGACGATTCTGCTTTTTGAAGAGATGCACCAGGGCACACTGGATATGGCACATCATGCGAATGTGGTACTGGAAGCGCAAACGATCCCACTTGAGCGTAGTTCCATTTAAAAAATCTTCCTACCCCACTGTTTGTGGTGAGGCAAAAATAACAGTCTGTGGAATGGCATAGCGGCTTTTTCCACATCATTGGTGTATCGAATTTCATATGGCGGCTAAAATTAAAATAAATTACTATATTCGCTATGTATAATGTGTTTAAATAAAAATTCTTACCTTCCGCCAGCTGCCCAGTTGGTTAAGATTATATAGCAAAGATCACACAGCGACTTAGGTGTCCATGGTTCTGTGATATTTGGTGAAATACCAAAATAATTCAAATAGTGCAATTGTACTGCTGGAGTAAACTTGTGTGCGTGATTTTTTTTTATAAACTGGCCACAAACATTGCAGAAATTGTCTGGATCGTTCAAACACTCGAACACACGTAGTCTTTTACTCATTGTCTTCCTTGCGTTTTCTAAATATTAACTTCTTTACACTTTCACAGACAGTTTTGAAATGCAATTGATAACCGTGTCTCCTTATGTTTAAATATGTATGCGCATGTAGTGCTGTAAATAAATTAAAAAAAAATATACGAAGACTAATTTGTTTATTTTAAATTAAGTTCAAATGTATTTATTCGTTTGCGTTGGGTAGGTAAGCTGTGCAAATAATGAAAATCAAAAAATCGTGAAATAGCGGAATTTCGGTCGTTTACCAAAAAAATAATAAGTCGGCCATTTGTCATCAGATTTTGTTAAGTAAGGGCTTATTTTCTTTGGAAAAGTGTCAGCTATACGTAAAAAAATTAAAATCGCTGTTAACATCGCGTTTTACATTTTATATGAATTTTTATATGAATTTTTCAGCCACATTTTTACTAAAAAAACGCAGTTTTTTAACCTTTTTAAGCCGCCAACATCAAAACTACTAACCCGATTTGAAAATTTTCTGAGAATAAGTTGTGGACGGCTCAATTGTCTTTAATTTGAGTAGTAGTAGGATAAAATAGGTCAAAGAAGACTAAAGATATGCTCAAAATAGTAAGTGTACCTCCAAAAATTAAAAAAAAAAAATTAAAAAATTTGTATCTCGCAAACCAATCGACAGAAAAATTTTTAAAATTCATTTTCGTGTTCAGTAGGTCCAAATCCATGAGAAAAAGTATGCTAGAAACAAATAACAGACAAAAGTTTGTTATTTGTGACCTAGTGTAATCATAAATAGGCCAACCAAAAACCTCTTAAAAACTGTACAATCAACATTTATAATATTTCAAGCCGTTACATTTCATTATTTTCTTCATTGTGGAAGAATCAAAGAGTTCATTTCGTCTTGGTTATATTTTTATTAAAAAATAAAAATATAATTCAAAGAAGCAAAAATGAGCTCTAATTTCGAAGAAAAAAAGCTAAATAAGCTTATAATAGCAAAATGAGAAAAATTAAACAAAATATGCTTTTAAAGTTCTTATATTTTTAAAATTAGACTGTTCTCTCTTTTCAAATAAAAAAATAAGCTTTGGCTTTCTTTATTTTTGGTTAACCTAATCATAAACATTGGATATTGCGAGTATATTGGAAATTTGAAATTAATTAAACTTATTAAAACAACGGTTCTCAATTGGGGGTTCGTCACAGCATCACTGGGTTCAGCTATGATTTTCGAAAAAATATTTAAAAAAAAATTCAGGTTTGTTGAGGTTGAAAAAGAGAGGAATCGGAACATACATACCGAAAATCGTGTTCTTGGGCGCTCTCTTATCTCCTCCTGCCCATTCCACACAGGTCACCCAAAGTTGGAATATTGTCGCCAGTAAGTGTTGAACCCTTATACTTGCAAAGGCCGGACATCCACAAAGATAGTGTTCCAAGGTCTCGTCACCCTCCCCACACGCTTTCGAACTCATAGAGTCCGCTCGTGTGTGCACTCAGATTTAAATGCCCGTTAAAAGTCCCTTAGTTTTTCCCCTAACCAGACCTCTCAATAGAGCTATAAGAGTCCATTCACATAGTTAATCTCAAAAGCCTGGACTTGGTTCGTGTTCTCCAAGCTGTCTGCGCTCAGAGAAGAACCTTATCTGGCCAGCCCGCCAGCCAGGTCGTTCCTTGCAATAAATCAATATAATCTCAATACTTTCTCTGGTTGAGAAGTTATTGATTTCCTCCTTGCACCATTAGTTAGTGGCTGATCTTACAGAGTTTGCCTGGATAGCCGCTCGGCTATCCGTAAAAAATATCTGGGAGGCGGAACAGAGAAGTCGAACCAGAGATGCAACCCGACCCAAAATGTCGGCGGCGGCGGCTTAATCGGCTTGAGCCGCATGGGTTTTTCAGAACGGCTGCTTTTGTACTAACATATTAAATTTAAATAATGAAGATAAGGCCGGCGGCAGCTGCAGCTAAGAAAAAGTTCTCGCTGCAGATATACGGCCACTAACTGGCGGCTTACATTTCTGAGTCACACCCAGTCTTTTCATAAATTTTCGAACCATTCGTATAGAAGTGAATGTCTCTGCCTTGATTCTATAAGACGATTATCCTTTATCGTCCACTTTCGAAGTTAAATATCTACCATATTACATAAAAATGTAAAACTGTAGCTACAAATTTGGTACAAGACAGTACTTTTTAATCTTGTCGTTCAACAATTTGGTAAGTAACATCTTAAAACGATAGAATTTAAATTTCAAAAGTGGCGATAATCGTCCCTAGTCTTATAGAATATGGGTCTCCCAAAAATGTACCTTCTAAGCAATATTCTCTACTCGGGATTCGTGCTTGTGTAGGCATCCTCCTGTTTAAATTCCATTGGGATCATAAAGAATCGAAAATAGAAAAAAAAACAATATAAGAAAAACACTGCACAACAATAACAGGGAGAGACCTTCTGTTGGTGTTGTGGTGTAAAGATCCAAAGTGGGATGTGGGGGACTTAAGGACTGTCTGTAAATTATTTTATAAATTTGTTATTGAAATAATTTAAGTTGCTTCTGTTTTTTTTTTATTTTCAGATATCCGACAATGATTGCCTACCAAAAGTTCTATGCAAGTCATGTTTTCGTCAGGTGGAAGCTACAGCCGCTTTATCTAAAATTGCTAAAGATACCCATCAAGTATTTCAAAATTTTTTGCTAAGCAATTTGGTAAGTCTAAAGTTTTTTTTTAATTTTGGAAAAAGCATAGCCATAACTAAAATAAGGTAACATCATTTATCAGTTAACTTTTGAAAATAATTTTTGAGATAAGTATACTAATATCATTACTGTATGTGTATAAGTCGTTTGGCGTGCTTATTTTAAAGCGTAAAACAAAAATGGCAACTAAAAGTGTCAGATTATGGCACTTAATTTCATTTATTTTTCTATGGAAGGCCACATATTATTAAATATTGCCACGAACATGTCGAATTTCGTACCCGATAAAGTGTTTTTGCGGGGATTTCTTCTTCTACTTTAACATGAAGAAAAGTGCGACCGAGGCTCATCCAATTCTTAGTAGATATTTAAAGCGAGCATACTCTATCTGAATATTCGTGTCGGAGGTGAGTTGGTCGCTTTAAAAGTGGAGATTTTGAGCTCAAATACAAGGAACGTCCGGGTCGACCCAAAAAAATTTCAAGACGAAGAATTGGAATCATTGCTCTATATCGACGAATGCGAAAAGCTTCAGCTGTTGTCGGTATCATTGGGAGTGAATAAATCGACAGTCAGCAAACGCATAAAATCATGGGATTGATTAAAAAGCAAGGAAACTGGGTGCCATACGTGTCGAAGCCGCGCGCCTTCGAAAGGCGATTTTTCGCTTGTGAACAGCTGCCGGAACGCAAAAACGGAAGGGTGTTTTGTATTGCATTGTGACGAGCGATGAAAAGTGGATCAACTATCAAGCGCAAAAAGCCATGGGTTTTGCCCGGGCAGCCATCAACATTCTTCACAAATCCGAATATTTATGGCATAAAGCTTATGTCATAAAGCTCTACAAATTTTTGGGGTCCTTTATATGGCGACAACGTCTAAACGCGGACCGATTCTAACCAAAATCTATAGGCTGATATCTGTCAGATTTAATCAAAATATCTCTAGCGTGTGTAAAACAGAGTACTTAAACAAACGGACTGAAGGATATCTCTAAACCGACTCAGAAAGTAACTATCGTCTTGAACCGGCTGGCGGCTAAGCCGCATATTAATTAAAAACAAGAACCGCCGTACTGCAAAATCCTTTCGGCTTAAGCAAACTAAGCCGCAGCCGAAATTTATTTTAAAATTGTATACAAATAAAAATTGCTTAAAATGAAACATGCTTACTTTTAACTTCCTATCTAACCCAGTTCGTCTAGATATCTAAAATGTTAAATATTTTTATGTTTCTTGCAATATATACAGTCTAATAATTCACTGAAATGTTACTTTCTGGAATTTCAACGGGAAACATGGTAAAAAGGTTCTTCAAAATGGGTAACATGGCCACTTACATTGTGTCTCACGCTCAGTAGTAAGAGTTTACACAAAATTTAAAAAGGAGTTATAATAAAATTCATTTCAAACAATAACAACTTTTTGGGTTAACTTTTATGAAGAACTTATGGTTATGAAATCCAGCGTTAATTGTTTTCAAAATTTTGGTTTCAAGAAAACCACATAAACGAAATATAAGGACTACTGGAAATTCAAAAACAAAAAAATATGTTTTTTACCATACACATTCTAAGGTAAATACATTAGCCGACATTTGAATTGCATATGCTATTGTTTTAACAGACATTTTACGTAAATTCTACCGAGTTTTTGAGTGTATACGTAAAGTTCAGAAAAATATGATACTTTTTAACCATGTCGTAAACAAAATATACGAAATTGTGTTTGTACCAAACCGATTATGACTGTTCACATTAGTGTCCACATGAAGCTTAAAAGAAAGAAGATAAAAAAATGAAGCATACCATTTGGGTGCAGGAATAATGGGGTTGAACAAATTAGATTTGGAACTAATTAATTTGTCGAAATTATAATTTCGATGTTTTATGGCAATTTATAGAATAGAAACAACCAAACTAAACACTCTTGATTTTTATACAAATCTAATTTTCTTTATTTCCTCATTTTAGCCTAAACCATCTTCCAATCCCGTTAATACATCCGAAGTTATATCATCCGATTTCTTGGGCAACACAGATTCAGAAAAATCAAAGAATGAACGCTCAGTACCACCAACATCAGCTCCAGCCAATTCAAGGGCACAATTATCAGTATCACATCCACCACCACTACCCCCACCACCACCACCACCACCACCAGCACCACCCCAAGCACATGGCATTACTGCATCCTCTCCACGAAAAGATGAAGTTATAGTAAATGTTTCAGTATCTGATCCATTAACACGGGACAATCAATTAAAAATGATATCCAATTCCCAAAGAAGACAAAGTTTATTGATAGAACCTAAATCGATGGCGCCTAACGTAATGGCACCACCAGCATCAACAAGATCATTAGTAATAAAACCTGTGACGGTGGAAGCTATTCCTACAGCCACAACAACAAGTAATCAAAAAACCACTATTGAGTCACTATTAAACTTTTATCCGTTTAATAAACCACAACAGCAGCAGCAACAGCAGCAGCAGCTACAGCAGCAACAACAACATCATCAACCACAACAACAGCAGAAACAACAACAACATCAGCAGCAACAACAGCAGCAGCAGCAGCAACAGCAACCCAAGCAACATCAAACTTCGCCGGCGCATGTTACCACCTTTAGCAGTGGCGGTTATGTTATAGGACGTTTAAATACTACCCCCACTGATAAGGAAGAACCAAAAAAAACTTCTTTGCCTTTGACTCCAGCTGCTGATAATGTTTTACAACAAAAACGTAAGAACTTAGTTAAAGCCCTAAATAACATCAAAGCCAATAATTCGGGTCAGGTATCCTTGTTAAAATCTTCACAACAAAAACAAACTTCCTTACTTCTACCAAATGTGGCAACTAAAACTCCTTTAGCGGAGGTGGTCAATCAAGCAACCGAAGATGAATTACCAGATAGAATTATAATAGCTGCTCCCAAAAATAAATCAACTGAAAAACCGAAAAAGGAACCCTTAAATTTGAGTAGTAAATTAATTACTGCCAAACCAACAGCACTAAACCAAACAGTAACCACTACGGTGGTTACTCAAGAACCACCTGCACCCTACAATCCTCCACCGGCACTAAAACCTACGCTTCCTGAAGATATTTTATTGGGTCGTGTTATACGTGATATGGATTTATTGAAATTAATTTTAAAGGCTTTACAATGGCCTGTTGATAAACAAAATATTGAAACACAGTTGCAAAGATTGAAAAACTCAAAATTCACCGATATTATGTCGGATTCAAATTTATTACAAGATACAGATTTGACCCAACTTCTGGGACCCTACTTGGCGCCAGTATTAATGGCAGCCCAGGCTTTACAACACCAGCAACATCAACTGTTAAAAAATACCAGCTTCAAAAAAAATATGTCGGCTGCTTGTAGAACACAAAAATCACCATCAAATTTAGATCCGCAGGCAGAAATTAATAAATCTATGCCCTATAAATTACCACCCGGAACTTCGGTGCAATTAGTGCCAGCCACTCCAGAAGAACAAGAACAATCTAGTAAATCTCCACCTTTAGCCAAGACTACAACTTCATCTTCCAGCTCTACTTCCCAAAAAGGAAATAAACGTGGTAAACAAAAAGGTCCAAAAGCAATGCAGCCACCTCTTAAAAGGCAACGTCGGGCAGCTGCTATAAAAGCTAGAGAATCTATTGTTATTTTATCCGATGAAGAAGACGATGAGGATAATCGACCACTTAAGAAACTTGCCTCCAAACAAAAAACTTCGAAATCCTCTCCTCATGTAGACATTCAATTAAATTCAAATTTTATGTCACAAATGGGTATGTTAAATGGTTCGGGGGGTGATGAAGCAAACGAGGCTTTACTGGCGTTATTGAATCGACAAAATGAGGCCATTTCAAAACAACAAAAGATTCCTCAACGTCGTCGTAATAGCATATCAAATATGATTACTTTACCAGCCAGTGAATTTGATGCTTTAATTGATTTGGATGATGACATAGTATTAATGGAACCTACTACTGCAACATCAGGAGCAATAAGTTCTAGTGATTCTTTAACATCTTCTGCCGTACAACAACAACAACAACAGCAGCAGCTACCACAAGTAGATCTTCATCCCTTTATCATGCCAGCATTACCGCTTATAACACGGCCCATTATAAAACGTCGTAAAACTGTAATACAAACATCTAGAGCAAGCTATGATTTAGCAATGGGCTCATCAGGAAACGACTATTTATTTAATAAAGAACAACAAACCTCGAAAATACCTTCAATTATTGCAAATGTAGCTTTAAAACTACCCACGAAAATAGAAAATACACAAAATAAAAATGAAGCTCCTAAATCGACTTCCATAAGTTTATTAAAAAAATCCGCACTTAGTACAAGTGCTAACTCTCTACTCTCTAATCCTATAACAACGACCTCAATAACTTCAACAACATCTGCTCCAACAACAATACAACAAAAGAAATTACAAAATAAATCCACTTTGGGACAACAACTTTTTGAAGCTGTAGGTCTGCAAAAATTACCCACAAAATTCAATACAACCCCCAGAGGGCAAACAGAATTGACCACATTATCATCTTCATCCTCCTCCAATAAACCCATAACGGCTAATTTGCCCAATGCCAACAAACAATCAATAAAACAAATTAGATCTGCTCTTAAAAAATCTCTTAAACAAGCTCAAGAAAAACAGCAACAACTTAAAAAAGAATTATCTTCTACCATAATACAAGATGCTGATTCTACTACCAAGCCGACAGTCAAAGAAATTCTTGTAGTCGAGGGCAAGGGTAATAAAATTGATAATTGTTCTTCTACCCTGGTCGATATGGAAGATCAAATTGATAAGGTCACCCTAATGGTACGTGGTAAAAATGATAAACTGAAATCTCTTGAAACGAAAATAGCCGGTTCTGCGATTATCTCCGATAAGGTAGAGAAAAAGGAAGGCAAACAAGATCGACGTCGTGCAGTACCTGCATCTGCAGTAAATCGTGGTGAATTGGAAAGATCTTTAAATATGAATGAAGTTTCATCGGATACAAAAATTGTTGAAATGAAAAATGAGTAAGTTTTTTTCAAATTTATTTTATTGCCTTTGAAAATACTACATACATTTGTCATTGAGATACTAAATTGAAGACTTTTACCTTCTCAGAGGTTTGGTTTTTGAGAAATTCGCGATTTAAAAATCTAGTTCACGATTTTTTTTTTAAATGAGTGACTTCCTTTATAATAATTTTTAATTTAATATTTTTTAATTTGATGCAATTTTTTTTTGTCAATTTTATGTAATATTGGCGATTTTTTATATTTTTTTAGCGATTGTTACTGATTTTTGCGTTTTATTTATAGCAATTTGTATTTTGTCCTGATATTGGAAAATTTTATAAATTTAAACGTTTTCTGCTATTTTTGGTTTTTTAATATTTTAGCATCTTTTTCCACTTTATTTTTTTCTGGCCTTTTATATTTTTTTAAATTGTTTTTTCTATTGATATTTTCGATATTGTCGCTTTTATCTATTTAGGTAATTTTCCCGATTTGATTACTTATAGAGAAGGCAAAACTAACAGGTCCGTATATTTTATATCGGCGCAATCTTGTAGGGAGTAAGTGGGAAATGTAAAAAATATATTTTTGTGTATGGGAGCATAACTGAAGCATGAGAAACTTGAATTTCTTTTGAACACAACAACTTAGTTTTGATACCCATATTGTCTATGTTTTGAATACAGGCTTGCTTCTTATTATAAATATTTGAAAAATAGGTGACAAAATGGCTTCCAGAAAAGTCCAATAAAACCCTAAATAACTCGAATATAGAAAAAAGCCGAAACATTCCCTAGTCAAAATCCAGTTAGTTAAAAATATATTAATTCGTATATAATTCATATAACTCGGAGTCTTCCAATGCAATAAAATTATTGCAAGCAATTGTCAAATCGTTTGCAAAGAAACGTCAAAATTTTGTCAGTTGCTCTAAAGTGGAGAACACAACACCATTTCAAATTGAATTAATAACTCATTAATTTCTCCACATAATAAATAATTAAACTTTTCCTCGCTTTTATTTACTAAAAGTTGTGTCGTTTTTTTATTGCTAAATTAAAATTAAAACTAAAAAATGACATTTGATGACAAGAGCCGATAACATTGAAGTGTCATCGCTTGAGAGGAAATCGGTTTAATAATTGCAATTTTATTGCATTATTTTCAAAATGCACATTTTTAGAAAGAATTTTTTTTCTGGTCAGCCTTTCTAGGTGACTAGACTCGTAAATCTTGAAAAAAATTCACGATATTGTATTGAAAAATCGTAGAGTGAAAGTGCGTAACATAGGCAAATCATATGGCTGTGTAATCTCGATTAAATTACCAGTTGGGTTTTAGCAAGCTGTCAGGAATATGGGTGCCGCGTGTGATCAAAGCTTATCATATAGCGTGCCGCCATAGCAAAAGTCCATGAATTAGGCTACCACTTCCTACCTCTCCTGTATATTCTCCGGCTTTAGTCACTTTTTATTTCCAAACCTAAACCATTCCTCGGTGAAAAGTTCATAAACATAATTTTTTTTCCAAATAACTAAAAGTTAATTATTTATGTAATAATAGAGAAGACATGGAAAAAGTTTTCCGGCTTGGCTAAAAATGTGGATATCGTAATTAAACAAAAGGGTTACCAAAAGGGCTAAAAGTTGTCCAGGCAATATTTAAACTTTTTAAAGAAAATGATTTCTTCTCGGTGCATTTTTATGTTTTTGTTTTGTTTTATAAGTTAAAAAAAAAAAAAAAAATTTATACTAAGAATTAACTTTAGTAAAAATTGTGGGATGACCACCATTGAACATACCTACAAAATCATCTTAATAACAAAAATATTTTAATTCCTTTATTTTTTAGTAAATCAGAAAACAATGACATAGAAAGTCTTAACATTAGCTCCTCCTCCGGGTTAAATATGCCCATAAGCATTGCTGCTATTATGATGTCATCGAGCGAAAAGAATCAATCTAAAGAAGAAGAAGCAGCTCCTAAAATACCTAAAAAAAGAGGTCGTAAACGTCTTGCAGATAAATTAGAATATATTAAAGCTGCTGCTGCTGCTGCTGCAGCAAATAGTGAAAAATCAAAAGATGAAGAAGCAATAACAGAAGCAACACCAAGCAATAATAAACCTGAAGATGAAACTACAAGCAATAAGTAGGTTTTAAATTCATGTTTTTGTATTCAATATGACGTAAAATAATAATTTTTTTTAAATCTTTTTACAGAACCTCATCCGGTCGCCCCACTCGACAAAGTAAAGCATTATCCAAATATTATAAGGGACCAGATAGAATAACACCAACACGTCGTTCTTTACCTTCTAGATCAACTAGAAATAGGTAAATTTCGTTAAACGGCATTTCAATAGAAATATTTTATTATTTTTTTAATCAACAGGAAGAATATTTTATAACATTTAATTTAAGTTTTATAGTTTAATAAGTTTTGTCAATGCAAAATAATACCAGGTAAAGTCATTAGATAGAATTTGGTTTTCTTATTTAATTTTTGTATATTAATATTTTATTGTTGTAATCGAGAGAGCCAATTTCTAAACGTACATCTACAAGCGAGAGAAAACTGCCAGATATAGAGCAACATGTCTCTACTGTGAATTATTTAAACTATTTAGGGGTGTTTCTTGCTCTATTTCTAGCAGTTTTATCTCGCGTGTAAATTTACCTAAATGTTATGATTTCGTAAAAATAAAAATTAAAAACAATCGATATTTTTTTTTTAGAAACTTTTTAACAAAGCCTAAAGTTTTTAAGATATTTTGAAAAATAAGCAATTTGAAAATTTTATTGGAGTAAATTGAATAACATTATTTTTTTTTCCTGTTGCTTTACAGTTTCAATAGATTTTAAGTATTTTTAATTACATATGTATTACTGTATATACTTCTATATCTTTTTCCTCTTATTTTATTTTACAGAAAATATTCTTAGTCTTTTAAAGTCTAAGTTATGTTGGTTATATTTTTCAATACAAATTAAAGTTAGGTTTTATTATATCGTTTCGATTCTAAATATGTTTAAAAACAAATTTGATTTGTTATAAATATTCTATATTTATATTGTTTGAAAAAATATATGTTAAAATTTAAAATTATTTAAAATTTAACTGTAAAATAACTATTAAAATCCTAATCTATAAGATGGTTATTATAACTGGAATTTTATAACCAAATTTTGACCTTTGCAAATTGAGCATTTAATCCAAAATTGTGTTGGGTACAAACTTTGCCAGATTTGAAGGTCTTTAATTAAAAATAACATTAAAGGGATTCATCAAATGCTCGTGTACACTGAGGGAAATTTTTTTTATCACATTGGTGAAACTATTTCATAAATCGTTTTTCATCAATTCTTTATCATCTTTATGAAGTTTTTTTTAAGAAATGTTTCATAACCTCTTCATTAATATGATGAAATTTCTTTATAAATATTGATTAGAAGTTTAATCATAAATATGAAAAAACTTCTTCATAAATATTGATAAACTTTTGCATAAATATGAACAAGCATTTTATAAATCTTACTTAATATTTTTTAAAAATTCTTCATCATATTTAAGAAAAGTTTCATAAATATAAAAATATAAAATATCATAAATTTGCATTTTTATGAAACATCTCAATCATATTTATAAAGTGTTACTTACATTGGACAAAAATCTATGAAATTAAGTATATTTATCATACAACAGGAATAAATAACCAAAAACGTTTTTATAATTGCAAAAATAATTAAAAGACATAAAATTAAAAACAAAAGGTATTCGGACGTTTTTAAAAATATGTATTGCAGTGTATATAAATTTATAAAATTATTATTTTTAGGCCTGTCTGGCTTGCTATGACTGCCATCAATTGCGTAGGCATTGAATTAACCAAATCTGAAGACATTTTCACTGAGATTTTGACTTATTTTACTTTTGGATAGAGTCTCGATCCTTTTTGATACTTGATTTGCAAATCACGATTCTTTTAAACAGTTACCGTAATCACAAGTAATTTTTTTTTTGATAAAGCACCTAAAACACCTTTTAAGAGATGAATATTTGCAACTGGCTCAACCTAATACTTTTGCATAGATTTTGCAAACCGACTAAGATCCTTTCCTATATAAAGTTTTTTTCTTGAATCCCAGTGTTTGACTTTTGCCATACTTTAACTTTTCTATCAGACTTAAATGAATTTAGCATAACCTTGTTTCCAAATATGGTACGATTCTAGAGTTCTGTACCATAATTAAGGCATATTAAACGATTTTTGTTTTTTTCTTTGATATAAGGGATTTAATCATAGCAGTTCGGGTACTATAGGGTCCGCCAAATAACTTTTTTTTTTGAAAATGCTATAAAAAAATACTGAATATTTTCTCAAATTTCTTTTTTTATTTGAAAGTACAATTCTTCCGGTTAATAATGGAAAATAATTTCATTCAAATGGCTGCCTCGGCTGGCCATGCAGTAGCCTACACGATCGGTCCAATTTTTAAGCACATTATCGATTGTATGCAGCTGTATTTCACCAATGGCTTCACGAATATTGTCCTTTAAAGCGTCAATTGTCTCTGGCTTGTCGGCGTAACACTTATCTTTGACGGCACCCCACAAATAATAGTCCAACGGTGCCAAATCGCAGCTCCGAGGTGGCCAAACGACATCAGCTCTGCGGCTGATAATGCGATCTTCAAAAACAGAGCGCAAAACATCGAGTGTAGCTTCGGCTGTGTGGCACGTAGCGCCGTCCTGTTGAAACCAAATTGTTGCCAATATCCTCCTCTTCAATTTTTGTGAACAAAAATTCGTTCAACATGGCCCGATAACGATCGCCGTTGACGGTAACGGCTAGCCGAGGCAGCCATTTGAATGAAATTATTTTCCATTATTAACCGGAAGGATTGTACTTTCAAATAAAATGAGAAATTTGAGAAAATATTCAGTAGTTTTTTTTTATAGCATTTTCAAAAAAAAAAAGTTATTTGGCGGACCCTATATAATGGTTCTCATGGAGCAGCCTTCGTACAGTATAAACAGAATATTTTTTAGCATACTCTGAGCAATACGTTAAATATACAAAAATTTTCGTACTTTGTACGAAATTTACGAAATTTTTTTTTCCTAATTTTAATTTTTCTATATTAAATTCTTGAATTAATTTTTTTTAACAAAAATAATTTTTATGCAAAAATACTTTCTAAAAGTATTTCATAAATGTAAGTTTTTTTACAAAATAATTTTATTAAAGTTATCTACTTTTCCTACATTTAAAATGGACATTTTTTGTTTCCAATATCAGAGGTCATTTTATATTTGAAAAATTATATGAAAATATTTTTGGACAAATCTAAAAATATTTTTACTCTCGTCAAAACATATAAATAATAGTAAAGGAACAACGAAATAAAAATACGAAAACATCTGTAGTAATTAACTTAATTACAAATGTCTATATGGCGGTTACAAGAACTTTCCTGTGGCAACATCTGTGATAGCTACTTGTGAAATGAAGATAGAATTAGGACTAAAAATATACAGGACCAGCCTGATTTCCGGTCAGGGCAATACTGTATAAAAAATTTTATATAGATACACTTTGGTAAATTGACACATAAACTCTCCACTGACGAGTACTTGGATGGGATAAAACTGTGGATGTCTAGTTACAGCCTTGTGCCTGTAAAAATTTTCAATAAAAGATGTTTCCTCTTCTGCCTGTAATGAGCACTTTAAAAATACGAAAATTTTTCGTTTGTTTCGTAAATTTTGTAGAATATACGACATTTTTTTCGTCAAATGTTTCATGAATGGTTTTAGTGTGGAATTTTTACCTTAAGTCAATAGTTATGGATGACCGGTAATTGAAAATCTGTAAATTAGTGATTTACTCCACTTTGAGATCTCTTAACTATTTCGGCGATTAATTAAATTTATGATTATTTTCCTCTAGTTGTTTCCTTAAATTTACCTCCTATATTCAAAAATTTTAAATTTTTAAGTGCTTTTTTTCCACACGAATCCAATCATTGCAACGAATTCTAAAGGGGAATTTATATTTCTTAAACAAATCGAATTGTTATTAGCTCAAATTTTAACAAAATAAGAAACAGACAAATACTGGATTTCATATAGTAGTGTATACTATATCATACACGAACTAGATTTCAAAATCTAGGCCCCAAGAAAACTGTAAAATAAATTTACCAGGGTTGGTAAAATACTCTATTTACACCGTACACGACGTTACATGAATCCGCTATTTTACTTTTTAAACATTTTTCTGTGCATATATTTTTATGATTTTTAAAATAATCTGTTAAAAACTAAATGAATTTAAAAGTTTTTGATAGTTATACTAAAATTTGCCATATTTTTAACTTTAATTAATATAACATTTGAAATATTGTTTATTTTTTTTTTTTTATTTTATATATAAATTACTCATATACATATTCAATTTAATTATTTAAATAGTTAATATTTTATAAAATTATAAGTTAACTTAAGGTATCTTTTAAAATAACAAACATTTGATTTGAAATATTTAACATTTTTCTTGTAGATGTTAGTAACAAAACATTATATGAAACATGAAACATTATATGAACATGAATTTTTTTTAAAATAAAGATAATATTTTTTGAAATTTAATATAAAAACTGATTTTTATTCATCAAAAAATTTATATCACATCAATAATATTTCCCTGTTTAATACATTTTGGCTTTATTTAAATAAAGTATATACTTAAATAATTAGCTTATTAATGGCAAAAGCTCGCCATTGAATGTCTATAAACAACTAAGCATTAACAATGACTAATTAGCATATTGTAAAAATATACAAACTTAACTTTGCTTAATAAAGTTTCTTTAAAGTTTTGCAAAAAATTAGTTGAGAAAAATTCTGGGTTATTAAGGTAAAAACTATACGCAAAGCAATGAGTAAAAGTGTATTTTATTACAAAGTGAATGTAAGTTTTGTTTATTTATCTAATGCTAAAATTGTACAAAAGTGTAGTGCGTTTAAGCAACTGCCAAAAAGGGATGTGTTTAAATATGGTTACAAGTTCAAATTATATGGAATTTTTTTTGTCAATCAATTACAACAAATATGTAAACTACCCAGCAAGCATTTTGGAGATCTAAATACAGTCAAAATAGTTTGACAGTAACTATATGGCAGTTGTTTGTTAGTAATCATTGTTTTAAACTGTAATTACGGTTAGTTTTGAATGTAAAAATACTGCCTGTTAATCGGTAAGGGCATTATTCGAACATTTACTAAACGATTATTCGGGTCGAAGAAATTGGCGATTAATCGTTTATTACAAAATAAATGTATTACTTTTATAAATAAGAACACTAAGAGCAGTTTTTTTTTGTTAGCTCGAGAAAGATGTCTTAGAATCTTGGGAGGTGTTTTTTGAAAAATCTCAGGACCCTATAAAAATGAACATATTGTCAGATATGTTTAGTTGAAGTAAACCCTTACGTTGTGTGGACAATGATTTACCGCAGTGGGACATTTTGT
Organism: Eustalomyia histrio; assembly: GCA_949748255.1. Taxonomy (NCBI): domain Eukaryota; kingdom Metazoa; phylum Arthropoda; class Insecta; order Diptera; family Anthomyiidae; genus Eustalomyia; species Eustalomyia histrio. The sequence continues at coordinate 69,721,390 of OX456526.1, forward strand.
CGTAAAAGCCGGTTTTTAAATTGTTACTGTTAAAAAATTAGAAAACTTTCTAAATAAACTAGTGCTTTCTTCAAAAATAATAATTTAATAAGAAATTCTTAAAAACATTTTATAGTTTTTACGAAATTCAAGATCAAATTCAGGCCACTGATTTGGGCTTTAGAGTTAAAAAGGTTTTTCTCCAAATCTGGGTTTTTTAATAATCTGACAGTGTTGCTTTTTTTTCGAAATCTGTTTTCTGCTTACAGTCAAAGCCCGGCTTACCGAAATATTCGTTATATCGCAACAAATTTTATATGAATTTTAGTTCATTGATAAAGCATTGATAAAATTTTTAAAATTACTAAAAATTTAAAAAAGCACTGCAGTGAAAGTTGACACTTACACTAGAAGGTTCAGAAAGAAAACATTTGCAAATTAGGACGACTTGTAGAACAACTTTTTTTCTTTATAACTTGTTATTTTGTCGGTTTGAACATCGAGGATTTTTATTTAAAATTATTCCAAAAAGAACCATTGCTCCAAACAGATATTTCTAGAACCACTGAAGGAATTAGTTCCAGTTAGTTATATTTTAAATTTAAGTTTAGTTAAACGGGTTCGGGATCCATATAATCGACTGTTGTGGAACATTATGTAAAACTGATGTGTTTTTGAACCGACTGTAAAAAACTTTTTTTTGGGAGTTTTTTAGAAAAGTCAGAACTCCTACAGAACTAATATGACATCGATTTTAAACAGGGGATTATAATTTACATTAATTAGAATTGTTGAAGGAATTTAAACAAAAAAACATTCTTCACATTTTCACCCATAACTTTTTAACCGCTAGACCTATTTTGCTCATTTTCAATACCAAACTGCTCGGGAGGATGTACAATAATAATAAGTAAACAGACAGACGGACATCGCTAAATCGACTTAAAATTGCATAAGGATCACGAATATATATACTTTATGGGGTCTTAGACCTATATTTCAAGATCTATATATGTTGGAGGGTATAATTACTTATCGTTTTTTCTTAAAGTTTACATAGCGCTTACTTTGAACTGCCTAAAAATATTATCTAATGCCCCAAAACTCGCTTTTACTCGATTAAAAAAAAAAAAGAAAAGTAGAAGGTTTTGTATAAAAATAATGGAAGTAAACATATAACAAATTTGACCGATTAATCGACCTTTTTTTATCAAATAATTATTTGAGTTTGAAGTTAGTTGTTTCGGCATTAAACGAAATAGAGGCGGATAATTGAGTAATCGTTTAATCTATTAAGCGAATTGGACACACTTAAATATATAAAACAACTAATTTAAAAAGCTAAACATCTCGAATTTAAATATTAACTATGCAGTAAAAATAACGACTACTAAAAAATATACAGTACTTCGGTTATTACATTTTTATGATTTAGATATATTTTCTGATTTTTATTTTTTAACTAAGAATAAATTAAATATTTTAATATTTTTTAAAAAAAAAATTTAACCGTTTACTGCAGAAATATTGAAAATTACTAATTTTAATATCTGTTACGAAATACTGCAGCACTTTTGGTTAGTTGTTTTATTAAATAACTGTGATAATAGTTGTTTCATATTTTTCGATATATAGAAACAAACAATAATAACAACTACTAATTACTATACAAAACTACTGTCAAACTTTTTTGAGTGCACTAATAATTATTTCGTAATACGGTTCATAACATGATGCTCTTAAAAAATATTTTTCCCTGCAGCATATTGTATTGAATTTGATTTTTTTTGGGGGAAAATAACGGATTTGGGTATTTTTACCGTTTGGTTTTTATTTTTTCTCAGTTTGTGTTTTTGGTTAAATTTTCGTATTTTTTTATTTTTGTGTCATTTTTCTTTGGGTGGCTTTTTTTTACAAAAAACGATAATTTTTATTTTTTAAATAACTGTTTACTGTAAAAATACTGTTTTGTTAGTTGTTTATTAAAATAATAAAAATAATTTCCTTAAACAACTCTGACGAAATACAATATATTTTGTCAGTTTTTTTAAATAACTGTGATATTAGTTGTTTTGTATTTTTTCCATAGAAAAACAACTGTTAACAGTTAAAAACAACAAATACTCATTAATATACAAATAAGTGGCATGTAGTAACTGACAAACTTTTTTTGAGGGTATTTATTGTATGTAAGTGAAATCATCTGAAAGTGTGCGTATAAATGAAATAAAGCAAAATAGTAGTGACTATACCCTACACAACTATGTGGCCACCGTAAGAATTATGGGTTTATGATAAGGTTTGTAACTAGAAAAAATATCGTACCTACAACATTCTTAGCTAGACTCTCCGATCTTAAAGAAATTTAGATATATGTTAGTATAAATTAAAGATCAATATATTTGGACTTTTGGAGTTTGTAAACGTTTCAAATACAATTAAATTTTAATTTAGCATCGGTCTATAGTTAGATCTCAGCACACAACACTTTTGTGGATCATGACAATTTTAGCTAGTTGTAGGGAATTTGTTAGCAGAGTTGCACCTATTATAATTATTTCACTTGATTTTTTTTATTTTAGTTTTCTGTTTATTTACTATGCCTCCAAGAAAAAATCATACAGTTTATATACACATCGCATAGAGTAAACAGATATTTATAAAAGCAAAAAATATAACATAACCTTGTAATAATACTAAAACTATAAAATTATAACAAAATAAACAAATGAACTTGATCGTAATTCACTTTTATAATAATAATAATTAAAAAGTTAAATAAGATCAAGATACTAAATTTTTTAATTTTAATTTGTTTTCAAAAAAGTTAAAATGTTCTGTTGAAAAAAAAAATATTTTAGTGATTTTTTATAAACCTTTTATTAAAATTAATTACTATTGTATGTGAAAAAGGAAATATCCACAATTTCTTTTCTCTACGCTTTTCTCACCCGACGAAAAACAATAACAATAAATATATATATATATATATATACATATATATATATAAATATATATATATATACATATATATATATATATATAAGGACCGTCCTTAAACTTTTAATTAATCTACTGTATACACTAAAGACAGTTTACTGGATACAGCGCATATTATAGGGACTTTTTTGGCTGTATATACAGATGTCTTCAAAGTATGTGCAATGAATATATATATATATATATATATATATATATATGCATAGCGCATGTTGCGGGGACCGGTTTTCGTTCCACAAGTTACTATGAAGACATTTTGTTACTTTGGGGACTGCCCTTAAACTTTTCGTTATTCTACTGTTTACACTGAAGACATTTTACTGGACACAGCGCATTTTATAGGGACTTTTTTGGCTGTATATACAGATGTCTTCGAAGTATGGGCAATGCATATATATATATATATATATGCACAGCGCATGTTGCGGGGACGGTTTTTCGTTCCACAAGTTACTATGAAGACATTTTGTTACTTTGGAGACCGTCCTCAAACTTTTTATTAATCTACTGTATAAACTAAAGACATTTTACTGGATACAGCTCATATTATAGGGACTTTTTTGCCTGTATATACAGATGTCTTCAAAGTATGAGAAATGCATATATATATATATATATATATATATATATTCAAAAAAGTCCCTATTATATGCGCTGTATCCAGAAAAATGTCTTCAGTGTAAACAGTAGAATAACGAAAAGTTTCAAAATGTTTTCATAGTAACTTGTGGAACGAAAAACCGTCCCCGCAATATGTGCTGTGCACATATATATATTTATGTATATATATATATATATATTTTATAGGGGGCATTTTATAGGGACTTTTTTGGCTGTATATACAGATGTCTTCAAAGTATGGGCAATGCATATGTATATATATATATATATATATATATATATATGCATTGCCCATACTTTGAAGAAATCTGTATATACAGCCAAAAAAGTCCCTATAAAATGCGCTGTATCCAGTAAAATGTCTTCAGAGTAAACACTAGAATAATGATATATATATATATATATATATATATATATATATATATATGCATTTCACATACTTTGAAGACATCTGTATATACAGCCAAAAAAGACCCCGTAATATGAGCTGTACCCAGTAAAATGTCTTCAGTGTAAACAGTAGAATAAAGAAAAGTTTGTGGACAGTCCCCAAAGTAACAAAATGTCTTCATTGTAACTTGTGGAACGAAAACCCGTCCCCGCAACATGCGCTATGCACATATATATATATATATATATATATATATATTCATTGCCCATACTTTGAAGACATCTGTATATACAGCCAAAAAAGTCCCTATAAGACATTTTAATGGATACAGCGCATATTATAGGGACTTTTTTGGCTGTATATACAGATGTCTTCAAAGTATGTGAAATGCATATATATACATATATATATATATATATATATATATATATATATATATATGTGCACGGCGCATGTTGCGGGGTCGATTTTTTCGTTCCAAAAGTTACTATGAAGACATTTTGTTATTTTGGGGACTGTCCTTAAACTTTTCGTTATTCTACTGTTTACACTGAAGACATTTTACTGGATACAGCGCATATTATAGGGACTTTTTTGGCTGTATATACAGATGTCTTCAAAGTGTGGGCAATGAATATATATATATATATATATATATATATATATATATATATATGTGTGCACGGCGCATGTTGCGGGGACGGTTTTTCGTTACACAAGTTACTATGAAGACATTTTGTTACTTTGCGCTGTATCCAGTAAAATGTCTTCAGTGTAAACAGTAGAATAACGAAAAGTTTAAGGACAGTCTTCAAAGTAACAAAATGTCTTCATAGTAACTTGTGGAACGAAAAACCGTCCCCGCAGCATGCGCCGTGCACATATATATATATATATATATATATATATATATATATATATATATATATATGCATTTCACATACTTTGAAGACATCTGTATATACAGCCAAAAAAGTCCCTATAATATGCGCTGTATCCATTAAAATGTCTTCAGTGTAAACAGTAGAATAACGAAAAGTTTAAGGACAGTCCCCAAAGTAACAAAATGTCTTCATAGTAACTTGTGCAACGAAAACCCGTCCCCGCAACATGCGCTATGCACATAGTAACTTGTGCAACGAAAACCCGTCCCCGCAACATGCGCTAAGCACATATATATATATATATATATATATATATATATATATATATATGCATTGCACATACTTTGAAGACATATGTATATACAGCCAAAAAAGTCCCTACAATATGCGCTGTATCCAGTAAACTGTCTTTAGTGTATACAGTAGATTAATTAAAAGTTTAAGGACGGTCCTCAAAGTAACAAAATGTCTTTATAGTAACTTGTGGAACGAAAAACCGTCCCCGCAACATGAGCTGTGCACATATATATATATATATATATATATTCATTGCGCATACTTTGAAGACATCTGTATATACAGCCAAAAAAGTCCCTAAAATATGCGCTGAATCCAGTAAAATGTCTTCAGTGTAAACAGTAGAATAACGAAAAGTTTAAGAACAGTCCCCAAAGTAACAAAATGTCTTCATAGTAGCTTGTGGAACGAAAAACCGTCCCCGCAGCATGTGCTGTGCACATATATATATATTACTTTATGTATAAATAAGTGTTTCCAATTCGGTTAATCGATTAACCGATTCCGTGATTAATGGCCTCTATTTCGGTTGATGGCGAAACAAATAATTTAAAACTCAAAAATTTATTCGACCCGAATAATCGGTTAAAATAGGTCTTTTAACCGCTTACATTTTTTATATTGATTTATTTAACTTTCCCTAAGAATATAGCAAGAAAAGCTTAGAAAAACACATTAACTAAAATATAATCAAATTCTTTTAAAATCAAGTGAAGGAGATATTTAAGGATCAGATAACTTTTTTAACCAACTCAAAGCAAATGATGTGTAGGCTTTTAGAAATATAATAGACAATTTTTAATTTTTCTTCTAATTTCTTGCAAAATTCTGATTAATGTAATTAATACTCTGTAGACATTCTGTCAAGAAAATTCTTTTGAAATCGGTTCCCAACCAAATCTAATCTACATGTTCTGTTAGAACAAATTTCATGAAACACGAAGCTTAAATGTAAGATATAACTAACTAGAACTAGCTCCAGAAGCGGCTCTAGGAATACTTTACTTTTTAAATAACTTCCAACAAAAATGATCGGTATTAAGACCTACCAAAAAACAGATTATAAAGGGCAACATGTCGATCAACTAGTCGTTCTTAGAAACAAAAAATGTTCCTTAAATTATTGATCCAGGTTCTGAAAAATAATTCGCTCTCAAAATGTCTAAAGATTTTTTGTTCTTACAATATATATTTTAAAACCTAATGCCACCAAAATAGGCAGTGGTTAAACAAAAATCAGTATTTTGTTCCAATCAATAAAACACGTGGCTAAGTAAGAACTATGACGTTAATTATGTTTTAAAATTGGTTTCAATTTGAACATATTATTTTTTTAAAAATAGTTTCGTTAAAAACTATATACAAAGAATTTTTAAAAATAGAAAAAGTTGATTTGTCAAAAATTTTTGAAAGAGTACAATAACTTAAGTATAACCCAAAAAAGAAATCGTTACAATTTACTAAGTAAGGACTACACAGGAATATTCGTATTCAAACATTTTCTTGACTATAAAAATCCGGCCTTTCCAACAAAAAGTCAACACTTCACAACACACCCCAAGATTCTTAGGCCTGATTGTTTAATAAGTCTCAGATTACTTTGAATTTCCCTTAACAAACACTTTATACAACCAACGCAATTCGAAAATTGAGGTGAATGGCGGAAGTGAGAATAGCTGCCAATGAGTGTTGACATTGAATTATATATCTGTGGCTTCGAGCTAAAAGGGTCAATGGCAATATTTTACTGATCCCTTTAATATGAACAGAGCGGAAAAATGTTATATCTTTAAATATCTACGGTTTTGTGTGTCTAAATATCATTTAAGTCAAATTAAAAATGGACCCTTCGATGGGAGCATTGCTGTTAAGTAATGATTAGTACTCGTAATGATTAGTAATTATATTACTTTTTTTGAAAGGTTAAGTAATGATAACGATTACGATTATATTAAGATTTGCACGATTACAAATAATCCAAAAATAATCAAGATTACTAACGATAACCATAAAATAATCAAAAAATAATCCGAGTACGAGTACTTTTTGATTATTATTACTATTTTTGATTATTTTCAAAGTCTTTTGCATTTACATAATTTTATTTTCGAAAATTTGCATTGCGGTTCGGAAGACATTCGGAAGGTATCTATGTTTATAAAACAGCAACAAGGTGACTATTTTTTTTATCAATTATTATGATAATATAAATTAACACACTCCGATAATACAAATTTTGTTTCCCGCTCCATTTTGTTCGTATAAAAATGAGACACCCTGTGGCTGAGACACTCCTGTAGAGCAAAAATTTTGACCGTTTTGGTTTGCAAAAATGTTGTTTGTTTTGCAATATCTCGCAATTCGCTTAGCGAATATCTCGAAAAGTAAACGATATAGCGCAAAACGAACAACATTTTTGCAAAGCACGACAAGAGTTAGCCTTCGATAGAATAGATTCGGTTGGTCTCCGAAGGGTTTCATGAAATTATTTAAAAATAGGTCATCCTATGGCTGTTTTAAAAAAATAGATACCTCGGAATGTCTTCCGAACCGCAAAGCAAATTTTTTAAAATAAAATAATGTAAATGCAAAAGATTTTGAAAGTAATCGGATTATTTTGTAATTACTTTTGATTATTTCCTCATAATCGGTAGTAATCATGATTATTTTTTGATTATTTGTAATCGTAATTAAATAATAATCAGAAATTTTCCAGAGGATTATATAATCATTAAGATTCTTTTTTAAAATGCAATCTAATTGTTCGTAATCAAAAGTTAACAGCTATGGATGAGAGGTAGATCTGAATATGGACCGATTCCAACTAAATTTATTTGAGTTTTTCCTTGGACTAATATAAGCAACTGTACCAAATTTCACTGACATGCCTGTATATTTGGGTGTTGAACTTTTGGACTTTATCCAAATATGGTCCGATTTTCTTTTAATTTTGCAGTGCAATTTATATTTATATTTCTAACCCATATTTCAATCAGTTATCTACGGTTTTGTATGTCTAAATATAATTTCAGAACAATTCGAAAAGTAACTGTCTATGAAGGGTAGGTTTGAATATGGACCTATTTAAACTAAATTCTACTTTGGGCCAATAGAAATTCATGTACTAAGTTTTATTCATATGTTTTTATATTTCCCACCTGTAGTTTGATAACAGGATTACCGTGGACTCACGGGCGGACGATCAGACATCGTTTAATTGACTCAATTGTCTGAGTCGATTATTATATGTACTATAAGGTGTTACAAACATCAGAGCAGACTTATTATACCCTGACGACGTAGTGGTGTAGGGTATAAAGAGCGACTGTTTTAAGTTTTATACATATTATGGTTGTCTTATAAATACTATACATATTTGTTAAAATTTCAAACAAAATTACGATAACATTCCTTATCAACATAGGGCAGGCCACATATCTAAAAAAACTGTAGTTAAAATCTACGCGCAATAATGAAGTATTTTGCGTTCTACTATTCTTCCCTTAAATCTAATTTGCAACGCAATGGTCAGGTCTTCAGTATTGTTAATACAGATCATTTTAGCGTGACTTAGTTAATTTCATACTATTTGCTCTATGCAAGCGACTAAAAAGACACTACACGAGGCTTAAAAATTTGATAACTTAAACAAATTTAGCCCTAAAAGACTAATTCTTTATAATTTAAACCACCGTGTGGTACAGAAAATATTGAGCTTGTACCGATATTTTTTACTATTAAAAATGCTGGATCTAGACCCATTTTATAGTGTACCGATCGGCAAAGAATCACTTTTTATATATATTTTAATGAAAATTTTGTGCATAAGTTTCTAGTGCCGCAATGACAAATCTTACAAAATTTAGTTAGAATCGATCCTAAATTGTAGGGAATCATGTAGTCGACCCAACTTTAATATTTAACATGTTTTTATTTTGCGGTCGGCTGGAATGAAATGTATATCAAATAAAATGGTTATTAAACATTCTTACTCTTTCTGCCACCAGAAATCAAAATACTAGCACCAGAATCGAAAATATTAAAAAAATCGCATATGGTTTGTTTGTACGTTTTCGACATCTCTCACTTGTGTAATGTTTGTTAAGTCGGTGGCTAAGCTCTTGTTATTATTTTTTGATAAGTTAGAACAAGTCTTAAGCTGTTTCCACATTGTAATATTGTGTTGTATGATTTTGGGGTAACCTAAAAAATCTCAAAAAAAATTAAATTGTTTGTTCAGGCTATCAAAACAGCTGTAATATTTTTTTATTTTGATTGTTTTGTTTGTCTGCCTATTTACTTATCAACATTAGAATAAATTATTGTTGCAAGAAATTTACTATTTTTAAAAAATTTAACAAAAAAAAAAAAAATATAAAAATCCATCCTTATGCCAAACCTATAATTCTTTTTTTTTTTGTTTATCAAATTATTTGTATTTACACTGTAATAATCTACAACTCTACATGATTTTTCAACAGATCTTACTATAAAATATTATTGTAAAGAAGGGCCTTAAAAGGAATGTATTTCGTGTTGACACATTCTTAGTTAATAAATCATATTTAAAAATCAAGTACAAAAGTGTGGTAATTTAATTTAAAAATAAATTCAAGAAAATATATTTTTTTTTGCAAATAAAAAGTGTTAAAGTTAATAACTATCAGTTAAATATTCTACACAATATATAATAATAACAATTTTATAAGCTAACAACAGAATATTAATTCAATAAAAAATATGCCTTGCTGTACACAAAGAAATAAATTCAAACGCATTACGGGTGAACAGAGCAGTGATGAAGAATACTATAAAAAATATGAAAATGAGGTAAGACTTTTTACTTCTTAACTGTACACTCCTTAATGAATAAATAGCTATTTTATCATAAAGTAATGAGTTACCGATTATTGGTTACATATTGCATTACTTTGTATTGCATTTTCCTTATTCAAATCATTTCAAATCATATGTATTATAAAAAGCAATATTTCATAAATTGCTTATCTACGAAAAGGTAACCTATTGCCTTTAATTTGTTTGTAAACATATTGGTAACCATACATACCTTACTTTCAGGCTCATCACCTTTATAATTTATTATTTGCATTGAAATTTTATTAGCATTAGTCCAGTATTGCTATTGCCAAAAAGAATTCATTACCATTGAACGGTATTGGAATTTTCTGGCAAATGAAATCCAGGATCTTTAAATTGCTTTCCTTATATAAATATATCACTAGGGATATCTCCCGGACCTGGCCTATTTATTTTGTCCGTTTTGCCCTATCTCGCTTAGTTTTCATGATACTGATCTTTTTAAAAACTGGACATTTTACAAAATGACGAGTGTCTCGAAAACTTAGCGAGATAGCTCAAGATGGACAAAAGTTTTGTCACATCGGTAATGTTCTAATTTCGATAGTACGGACCTATGGAGGGATCCTGAAAACTTTTTATAAAACAGCCCTTTTCGAATTAATTTATATCCTTCTAAATCCCCAAATATATTGCCGGATCTAATTTAATCTGCAATTTTTCGGATCAATTTAGATCCTCCTAAATCTCCAAATATATAGCTAGATATAATTTGATCTGAAATTTTTCGGATCAATTCAGATCCTTCTAAATACCCAAATATATTTCCGGATCTAATTTGATCTGCCATATTTCGGATTAATTTAGATATTAAGTATTAAATTGGATTGCCAATATCCGGCAATATATTTGAGGATTTACAAGGGTCTAAATTGATCCAGTTAAATTGATAAAATTAGATCCAGCAATATTTTGAGAAGGATCAAAACTGATTCGAAAAATTAGAAATCAAATTAGACCCGGTAATATATTTAGAGATTGAGTAAGATCCAAATTTATCCGAAACATGTCAGATTGAATTTTATCAGATTGGTTTTAACAATATAATACATATTCCGAATCTAGTTCATTAAAAAACGTATTAAAGACTTTTAAATTAAAAAATATTTGAATTCTAACAAACAATGCCTTCGCCAGGATTTGAACTCGGTCTACCAGAGTTGTAGTGCCTTAAGCATTCAGCAGTGTGTAATTAAATTTTCCGGTCTTATATTGGTTCTGATTTTACACAGTTATATAAAATATTATATATAATTATATATAATATCTTTTGAACTGAGAAAAAATGTAGATAAATACCCAAGAAACATTTTTACGGACTCTCCGTACGGATTCATGAATCCGGCTTCTACTATACGTTTACGGTTCGAAAATACGTATCCGTCAAAGCATGTACGTAAACGGAACATTGACGGACCGTATAATTGAATTTTCAAAAACAATACGTTTTTACTCCGTTTTGGTGTATACGTTTCTGTACCGTCAAATACGGAACACTGTTTTTGCTTAGTAATAAAAAACGAATACTTAAATATCCCTCAGGTAAATATTTATGAAATTAAAAACAAGTTTTACGATGATGTGTGCAAAATTATGTTGATTTGCAAATAAAAATATTGCCCGGCAGCTTAAAATAATTTTGTGAAAAAATTTGCAAATTTGCATTGTCTGCTTCATCATATCGTAAGTAACACAATTTAAAACCAAAATTAAATATTTGTTTTATTTTTTTGATGATTTTTAATGGGCCACAATTGCAGTGATTGATGGATGGTAATTGTGCTGGAGATAAATATGGAATTTTTTTGGTATTTGTTGGATTTAGTTTATTAAGTTTTGTTATTTTAATTTAAATATATTTGTTAATAAATTTAAATAAAACAATAAAAATTTGGTATTAACAATTAAAATAATATGCCTTTACACAAATTCGTTTTTTGTTGAAAAAACGGTATGAACGCGGACCGAATATGGATCCGTAAATGATCCGTCACTGACGGACTATTAACGGACAACTCCGTTTTTCATCCGATATATCCGGTCCGTCATTGACGGACTTTTAGCGGATAACTCCGTTTTTCATCCGATCCGTAAACTGTCCGTCATTGACGGTTTTCAAACGGATTCGAATCAGTTTCGATGTTCCTTAAAATCTGTTTTCTGGCCCGTTTACGGATAAAGAAAACGGTACGTAAACGGAGTTGGATTCCGTTTATGACGGACCGAAACCGGTACGTAAACTGTACGTTTGTTGGGTATATATATTTCACCACAAATCATGTATAATATTATATGTACCTAGATTGTTATAAACTAATTATATCTTATATCAAAAATTTCTAGGGGTTGTCCCAAAATGAGTTTAAATTTGAAAGTTTTGTAAAAAAAACTAAAAATGTATCCAATTATTTCTTATATCATATCAACAAAACTTTAGATATTCAACTATATATAACAATATCTCAAATTTGTGTGCAACTATTGTACCATATATAATTATATGTTATACCTATCAAAAATATTTCTTATATTGGACCATATATTGAATAATATACAACTATGTCTCATCCCATATTGAAAAATATTTTTGAAAATGGACAATATATTATTATATCTCAAATATTGGATAGCATATATAATAATACATGGTTCTGTATAAGTATATATGGTTCTGCATATGGTTTTGCATAAGTAGATATGGACCCTTGTAGCCATATAAATTTATATCATATAAATCATATCTAATTTTATAAAGATCAATATATAACGAGATGTGGTTATATATGGCACAATATGTGGTAATTTTTAAAAAATTAATGCAATATATAATTACATACGGTAATACGTACCGATATGTGTAAGTATATATGATAATATATTATTAGATGAGGCCACATTTGATTATATCAAAACTTTTTATAGGGGTATGAATAATGTGAATATTTTTTGATGAATTTTAAAAATATTGACTTGCTTTCTTATATATTTGAAATATATAAAGTTAACAATCGAAAGAAGGTAGGTATATTGTGCAGTAAAGAAAACATATTTGTGTATATGAATCTTATTCTATTTTATAATTTTCATAAAAAATTTTAAATAACGAAAACCGTTAAAGTGTTTATACATGAGTGTTAAACAAAACTACCAAAACAGAAACAAGTGTAGTCACAGATATGAAACCGGCTAAATGTTAAATTTAATCAAAATAAAACAAATAAATTTATGGACAAGAGAAGAACAAATAAACTGAACTCTATTTTAGTAAAACGCACAATATGCTACGGGTTAAACGCAAGCGCTAAAAAGAAATTAAAAAAAAATATGGAAATAAAAAGTACAAAGTGTAAAATAATAAAGTAAACAATATAAATTATAATGAAATGAAAATAATGCAAAAATACAGAGATATATTCATAAAGTGCAAGATTTAAAAACAAATTTAACAATAACATCCATGAGTTGGAAGAAACAAGTCAATAATCCCTTACAGTACGTTAAAACAGTTTGTATGAAATGACGTAAATTGCAACTTAATACCACACCGGGAGTGAAAAGAATAGATTTGAAAATAAAACCGATAAAAAAATTGAGTACTTGAGAAGAACAAAACTAAAGAGCTGTGAGTAAAAACGGGAAACGAAATAACGTAACTATCGAAAAGTACAACTAACTGATTGGACTGGGTTGCTGGCTGCTTAATTATGGCTGCTTTAGTTTATTGTGTGTTTAGTGCATTGAATGATCTATACGTCTTTTCAAATGCCTTTAAACGGTGCAATTATAATTATACTCATACAATAAAATATTTGAGATATAAAGAACGTTTGAAATTATTTTATAAATATTGTCGAGATTTCCATGAGAATTATCGTCAAAACAGTGCCAAATTTATATTAAATCAATTAGACCACGACGAAGTGGATAAAAGTAAAAAAATCATGTATAAATCATCATCATTGTCAAGAAGTGGTATAGATTTTGCAGCCATTGAGGCTTCGGCTGAGGCATTTGAAGTCATTGACTCTTTTGCAGTGAAACCTTATGGATCTGTGGAAAATTTCTTAGAATCTGAAAGAATTAATAGCAACTTTCGTGAAAATTATTATGAAGAAGATATAGAAATAATTGATGGTGTCGAAGCAGAATATGAAGTAAGTTCTTTAAAAAATTAACAAAAATTTCTTAAAAAAATGGTATTAGATCATAATGTGTGGAAATCGGGTTTTCAATATTTTATTACGTTCTTTTTTTTTTTTTTTTTGTTTAAAGTTATCTTCTAAATGTTGTTTTATTTTCTTTCTATTATTCACTACCCCCTTAATTTTTATACCCCGATTTTCTTTTCTTTTTATTTTGTTTTTCTTTTCATATCTTAAGCATATGATTAGTTATTTCTTTTGACATTTCTTTCTACGTATGACATTTTACTAAATATTTTAGTTTACTAATAAAGCTTTAGTACGTGGTTTTAAAAATAATCAGCTGTTGCTTATTATAAAAACATTAAACATCTGTTGAACTTTTGGGTGTTTTTTTTTGCAATGTGGTGGTTTTGTGTTGATAAACTTGTTTATGCGTTTTATTAAAAAAAGCTCTTAGTTTTTTCACATTGTCTCTCTCCAGGGCTGCCAGATGATTTTGATGAAAAATTGGCTTTTGGTACTTTGATTTAAAAAAAAACATAATTTAATGTTATTTAATTTACTTTTAAGAACAACACAACAAAATAAAAATGTATATTGAATTTAAATTTTATCGAAATTCGTTTAAAATCGAGTTAAATCCAGTTTCAAATTACCTCCGCTAAACTGGATTTCGATTTGAAAATCCTACCGTTTTGTAAACAAAACAAAAAATAAACTTAAATTTAGTGTTTTAAAAAAGCCATTAATTTAATGTTAATATAATGGTGTTTTTAATAACACAGTGCAGCATTTTTAAGGTCATCGTGTGGTTCCTCCTTCATACCTGTTTTTTTTGAAGTATATATCGAAACTAAAAAAAACCTGAAAAGGACTTGGCCAGATTACATCGAATTTTTTTTTTATGGACACCCTAAGTTTTTGTACCCAAACACGATTTTTTTAAAAAAGGAAAATTTTTATGGAATCCATATATCATAAACCGTTCGGAATTTTGTTTTTATGTCTTTGGCAAAGTTGTAGATCCAAACCAAAGCGAAAAAATTCTCATATGGACCGACCCAAAAAAATTGCATCCACTGCATCAAAATTGCAAAAAATTGGGAAAAAATGCTATTTTTTATGATTGTTTCATGATTTTGTACTGAAATGGCTTAAATACTGGGAATTTAAGAAATCTTTCTTCAGCTAAATTATATCTAACAACAATATAAACAACTCTCTAGTACATGCCATCTTAATACGAACATTCCTTAACCCTAGCCACTTTATTATGTAGAATCTTCAGGAAATAACAATTAAAATGAAAAATTATAAACAATTTAATTTTTGGAAAATTTTTTTTCAAATAAATATTTATTAAGGCGGCCACACACTTCGTTCTTTTCTGGCAGTTTTAACCGCACGGGTAAAACTGTGTGGTTAAAACTGTCGATGTGTGGCAAAAAACCGTCCTTCTTGAACGTGTTCAAATATATCTGTCGCAACTTGATTTTAACCGTCCGTTTTTAAACGTGTTCATTCAAAACTCCTCACACGCAGAGAAAAAACATGGTTGCAATATGATCACTGCTACTATATTGTGCTTGCTGCAATTGGATATGGTTGTCACAACCAAGTTATTGGTTTTTTAACCATCAACATGGTATCTACCATTATTATTTAGTTAATATTTTACTATTTTGTGGCACCTTCTTTTTATACCCTCCACCATATATAGTGAGGGTATATATCAGTTTGTCATTCCGTTTGTAATATGTCGAAATATAGGCTTAAGACCCCATAGAGTATATACATTCGTGATCCTTATGCAATTTTAAGTCGATTTAGCGATGTCCGTCTGTCTGTCTGTCTGTCTGTTGAAATGGCCTATTTTTACCCAGATTATTGAATATCCTCCCGAGCAGTTTGGTATTTAAAATGAGCAAAATCGGTTAAGCGGTTCAAAAGTTATGAGTGAAAATGTGAAGGTACCTCTAAATTTTCCATACAAATTTGTAAAATTTTTCTGTATCTACTTTTTTTTCTGTTAAGTAAATAAAAATGTTATTAAGTATTCTTATTGTTTGATTACATTTATTGTCTTACATAGAGAATAATAACATTCTTAGAGCTACATGTGTGTTACTCTGATAACTAAGTTAACGTAAAAATCAACAATGTTAAAGTCGCTAACAGAGCAGACCTCGGTAAATAACATTGCTAAAACTAAATAAATAACATTACTAAAACTAAATAACAAAAGTTCGTTACATAAATTGACAAAACATATTCATATTACAGTTCATGCAAAATTTAGTATATACGTATATCATCTTCATCCCCTTTGGTGGAGGGTATTCAAAGATTCGGCACAGCCGAATTTAGCCCTTTTTTACTTGTTGATATCATGATTGGCTGTAACAATACCGTGGTAACAAAAATTCTAACTATGAAAAAATATGATAATTATACAACGATAAAATGCTGGCAACAATCAATTAATAATTATACAATCAAAGAAAAAGGTTCTCAAAGTCTATGATTTTTTCGTTAACAATTTTTCTTCAAAAATATTAAGTTTTTTTAGAAAAAACATTTCTAAAGGAAATATTCTTAAATTTAAGGAGCTTTTTCATAGTTTCTAAGAACTTTTCCCTTAAGAAATTTTCTTTGATTATGGATCATATAATCATAATATAGTTATCAGGGACAATAATATGATAACATTTTGAGTATACTATGATTACGTGCGATCATATTATGATAAATTCAATATAAAATGTTTATTTAGGACCATAATATAGTAATTTTTGAATCATAATATAACTGTAGAGACAATATTATGGTAGAAATATAGTTATTTTATTATCATAATATGATAACCATAATATAGTACGATTATGGTTGGCACAACCATAAACCCAAAAATATATGATGCTCTTCGAGTATGATTGACCCAACTATGTTTTTTCTTTGCGTGCGTATGTGTGATTACGCTGTTTAAAAGGACGGATTTTGTCAGAGTCGATACCAGGTAATATTGGAACACCGGCTGATTATTTTTTGTTCTAATTTTTTGTTTTGTTTTTTGACTTGAACTGAAGTAAACAACGTCTTGTATGTGGATAAAACTGCCAGAAAAGAACGAAGTGTATGGGATTGAAAACCGTTTACAAATTTTTTTACTTACTTTTTTTTCTGAGTGTATACCATATCACAATTCTTTTATTTCTAGTACATGATATTTTATATACTATATTTGACATGTCTAATAATCTATTTATCGTATTGTATGATTAAAAGGCTATTCTATATATTAGTATCTATTATCTTTCAAAACGTTCTGATAATTCCCGGTACATAGACTGGTATGACTCTGGCCTTTAATTTTATATATTAACACATTTCGACAGGTGTATTTTAATTTGAAATTTTCAAATTTCAGATGTCATTAATATATAATCTTCAACGAAAATATGGTCCGAAATTCTACCCTGCAGGTTACTAAATTTATAAAAAAAAAACGTACTTTCTGCTTTAATTTTAAGACAAAAAATAACTAAATCTTTAAATAATTGATTTTTTTTAACTCAAAAATTAGGAGTCCGCGACAAAAATGTATTAATAAAATTTGGAGAAAAGCATTCATATATGTAAAACGCATGTTTTATAATCAATACCAGCAAAGATTTTGTTAATTTAAGTGTGAAGTCCTAAAAAAAATAATGAGTTTAAAATATGCATGTTAAAAACTATATTTTTATAAAAGTAAATTCATATAAAACGAATTTAAAACAAAAATGTTATTATGTTAATATATCTAATTGAATTTTCTAAAAATTCTGATGTAAATTCTGCATTTTTTATGAAATGAATTAAGTAGGATGTAACACACAAATTTTAAATTAAAAATTAAAAGTTCTTTGGTTATGGTGTAATATGAGCTTAAATCTTTTATAACATTAAAAACATTTTTTTCTAAAATTTTTAGATTAAGTTTTTTTTTTTTAAAATAATGCCAAGAAATTAACGGCAATTTTAAATTAAAATCCATGAAAAAGATTTTAAAGTACAATACTTGTTTGCAATATTGAGCTAAAATGACTTTTTCCATGGGTTAGGAGTTAATAAACAAACTACCCACAACTCAAAGAGGCGATATAGTGGAGATTTTTAGTCTTTGTTTACAAGGCCAAAATACTTAAAAAAAATTTGATAGAAGTCTGTAGAAAAAAACTTTTATACTACCAAACAAATTTTTTTATGACCTAAAATGAGTTGATTTAATTTGTAAACCCTACACCTCTACGTGGTCAGGCTATAATAAGTTTGTAATGAGTTTGTGCTGGTATATGTAACTACCAAAATGTAACTACCAAATATGTCGATTTAGAATCACTCCCTCCTTGTATGCCCATGTTTACTTTGTAATTAAAGTACAGATCGCAAATATGCAAATATTTGAATGGAATTTGGCACATAGGTTTTGATTGGCCCAGGGACGAATATAAAACTTGGATTGTTAATGTTATATGGGACCATAAATTACACTTCTAATAAAATTACAGATCGTAAACATGAAGATATTTGGATGACATTTGCCATAAATATTTGTATTGGCCAAGTATGAACAAAAATCATACATATGTAAAGTGGATATATGCCTTAAGCAACAGGACAATTAAAAAAAAAAAAAAACAAATAAATACATCTTACGCAGCTGAGAGTATAAAAAAGATTAAGAATTGTATATTAATTATTTTAATCAGATTTAAACCAGAATTGGGGATAAAATCAGTGATTCTACTTTTTGGAGGATTGTAGGTATTTTAAATTAAAAAATGGGGATATGGGCTAAAATTTTTCTGGCAACACATCACCAGTTACATGATTTGCTCTGAAATGTTTACTCTCTCTTTGCATAAAGAAGCTTTCTTTGTACAAACACTTATTATTGCTCATATAAACATGATAAGTGGTGAAGTAAATAAAAAAAGCTCTCTTTTATTTTCTACAATTATACCGATTATATTCTCAGTCTAGTCGCGTTGTATTACAATGATACACCTTTGAAAAAAATTAAAAAAATAAAATACTGCACAAAATACAATTAATTCACAAATATTTTTTTGTTAACATTGAACTAAGGAAATGACCACATTTGTTTGTTTTAACCGAAAAATTAGAAAAAACAATAAAACTAATAAACAAATGAAATTAAAAGAATTTCAGGAAAAATTTAACAAATTTAAAAAAATCAATGACGAAAAAGAAACCAAAATAAGATAAAATTACAAAAAAGAAAGAAGAAGACAAATCTTAACGGTTGTAGTTAATTTGTAAAAATCGATTTCATATTATAAAAAGAATAATAGAAAATATTTTGTTTTTTTTTTAAATACAGTGATTTTTGTAGTTTTATACAAAAAGAATTTAAAGAATCTCATTAGAACAACAAAATAAAAAACGAAAATAACAGTTTTTTTATACAAAAAAAGTTAATAATTTGCTCAGCTATATCTTATTAAGAAAAAACAAATTAAATATTTTTTTAATGATTCATCTTAGAACGTAAAATTTATAATAATAAGTAATAAGTGCACGTACACTTTAAATAATTTGTATACAAAGTGCAAACTGCCTTCGAATATTCTTATTTTATATATAATCTAACTTTTGTAATATTTACACAATTTCAAAGTCTTTGATACTAAATAGAAAGCATAAAAATATTGATATTCTAAATTTATCATACACCTGTTTACACACTTATTGTTTAATTTCACATTGCTCATACTCTATAGTATATAACGCGACCTTAATTGAAAAAAAGTTGTCCTTAACCGTTTTTACCATTTTAAGACTGTTTTTGGCTGTATTTGGCTACAAACTCTTTAGTTTGCTATTAGTTTTGTAATTATTTTATAAAATACATGAGTATATTAAGTTTTCGTGATTTACTGCATAAAGTCTTTTGCTGCTGTCGATCAAGTCAAAAGGCTGGTAATAATGAGGTGAGTTTTAAACAATTATTTTAAGATAATATAATTAAAATGCCAATAAAAACTAGACAATATTAAAAATACTTAACATGCTTCTGAAGACATGAGATAAATCTACTAAATATATGTATAGAGCAATTTCATATGAAAGCGATCACCTTTTGGACGACCCCTCTCCGATTTTAAAATAAATAGTCTCAATCGATTGCCCAGCAAAAAATAATGTACCTACACATTTTTTTTTTTATAGTGACTGGTTTAGTGGTGGTGTACACCACTGTCATGTGACAAAATTGAAGAATTCTTCATAAGGGACCTCATTGAAAGTTGTTAAAAAAAAAAAAACTACTAAAGCGATCGCAACGAGTGATAGCTCGTTGGAAAGGTATTGAATCAGGCTTTAATTGAAAAATAATAATAATTTAAAAATAATTTTTCTCAGAAATTTACCTTTTTTCCCATGAAAATTAAATTTTCCCATTAAAAACAAATTTTCCGATTTTTAACAGAAACTCCTAAATTTTCCGGCTAATTTTATTTTTTTGGATTCCTCATAATTTTTGCTTTAAGAATCAGCAATAAAAAAAATGGGCCCCGACTCCTTGTTTGGACAGGAGAAGAGCATTTAAGAGACCACCTTGTTCTCATTGTTTTTATATTTTTTATAATTGAATTATTTTTAATTATTTAACATTATTTTATTTTATTATTAAAAATACATTTTAAAAATTATTTTACAGTTAAAAATACATATATGAAGAAAAAATCAATTTTTTTTAAGAGCCCCAAGTTGAGTGTGTAGTGAATATGGTCTGCCTACCTTCACAAGATCGGCCATAAATCCATGGATAATAGCAGCAGTGGCATGTAATGGCACACCAAACCCGACTGAGGCTACAGGTCATAAAATGTTTTGTAAATTTTTTTAAATTACCAGGTAATAAATATTTCGCCTAAAATGACACGTGCAGAAACATGTCATAAAACACGGATTTTCCATAAATATGGCGAAATATTTATTACCTGGTAATTTAAACAATTTACAAAACATTGAAAACAACTTTCAATGAGGTCCCTTATGAAGAATTCTTCAATTTTGTCACATGACAGTGGTGTACACCACCACTAAACCAGTCACTATAAAAAAAAAAAAAAATATGTAGGTACATTATTTTTTGCTGGGCAATCGATTGAGACTATTTATTTTAAAATCGGAGAGGGGTCGTCCAAAAATTTGCCAATTTTGATCGTTTTCATATGGAATTGCTCTATATTATATAGTATTGATGACCATAAGTGAAATATCAATATTTTAAAGAATGCTTGCGAAAAAGTATTTACTATGACTAATTTTTATAATGAAAAGACGCTAATAAGATTTATACATCAAATTAAGCACATAAATCTGGAGATTAAAAATTAAAAAAAAATGCAAATTTTAGTAAAATGTAGCCATACTTTGCTTATCTTTGCCTAAAAAAATCATTATTGGTTTTCAATACTACACTTAGAATATTATGTAGTTTACTGTTTGTACACGCAAAGAAAAAACATGGCTGCAACATTATAATTGCTGCAATCTTGTATGGTTGTTAGTTAAAATATTTTATTATTTATATTTATGATTGCCACTTTCTATTTTATAACATGATTGGGTGTAACCATACTGTGATTACAAAAATTCTGACTATGATAATTATGGACCTATAAAATGGAACTATAACATAACTTTGACATTTACAGTCATGATAATGTCTGGTTTTAACAAACAAATTGTTCATTTGCCCATGTAAAAATAATAACATAAGATAATTTTCACCTGGGTGTTTGATTTTCGAAAATGTGTTATACGTATAATAACATTATAATTGACACTAATCAATTAATTGTTCCAAAAATTTATTGTCAAAATGATTCTATCCCAGCAAAACCACACATCACCAAATAATGTATAAAGTAATGTGTAGCCATAGGGGCTACACCTTACTTTACTGATGAATTTTACTTTAGAGGTATAATGTAAGGAGTTACTTATATGGTTACGAGAGTGGAAAAAGTAATGTGTCTAAAAATAGATTTTTATTAAAAAAAATTATTACAAATATTTTAAACGTTATTGAAAATAATGTTGTCATGATAAGAATCGAACCAGGGAACTCTGGTTGCCAGCCAAAAACTCTACCCACTGAGCTATCGACGCATATATTATTTGATTGCTTTAAATTTAAATAAATTGTTGCGCTTGGTTTTATCGCTACTGTTGGCAAGACAAACATACATTACCCTTTTGCTTACAAAAAAACACAAAATAATGTATTTAAAAATAGATTTTCAATAATATTTCAATTATAACTTTACATTTATAAATCATATTTTACGTAATCAATAACACTAGGTCACAAATAACAAACTTTTGTCTGTTATTTGTTTCTAGCATACTTTTTCTCATGGATTTGGACCTACTGAACACGAAAATGAATTTTAAAAATTTTTCTGTCGATTGGTTTGCGAGATACAAATTTTTTAATTTTTTTTTTTTAATTTTTGGAGGTACACTTACTATTTTGAGCATATCTTTAGTCTTCTTTGACCTATTTTATCCTACTACTACTCAAATTAAAGACAATTGAGCCGTCTACAACTTATTCTCAGAAAATTTTCAAATCGGGTTAGTAGTTTTGATGTTGGCGGCTTAAAAAGGTTAAAAAACTGCGTTTTTTTAGTAAAAATGTGGCTGAAAAATTCATATAAAAATTCATATAAAATGTAAAACGCGATGTTAACAGCGATTTTAATTTTTTTACGTATAGCTGACACTTTTCCAAAGAAAATAAGCCCTTACTTAACAAAATCTGATGACAAATGGCCGACTTATTATTTTTTTGGTAAACGACCGAAATTCCGCTATTTCACGATTTTTTGATTTTCATTATTTGCACAGCTTACCTACCCAACGCAAACGAATAAATACATTTGAACTTAATTTAAAATAAACAAAGTAGTCTTCGTATATTTTTTTTTAATTTATTTACAGCACTACATGCTCATACATATTTAAACATAAGGAGACACGGTTATCAATTGCATTTCAAAACTGTCTGTGAAAGTGTAAAGAAGTTAATATTTAGAAAACGCAAGGAAGACAATGAGTAAAAGACTACGTGTGTTCGAGTGTTTGAACGATCCAGACAATTTCTGCAATGTTTGTGGCCAGTTTATAAAAAAAATCACGCACACAAGTTTACTCCAGCAGTACAATTGCACTATTTGAATTATTTTGGTATTTCACCAAATATCACAGAACCATGGACACCTAAGTCGCTGTGTGATCTTTGCTATATAATCTTAACCAACTGGGCAGCTGGCGGAAGGTAAGAATTTTTATTTAAACACATTATACATAGCGAATATAGTAATTTATTTTAATTTTAGCCGCCATATGAAATTCGATACACCAATGATGTGGAAAAAGCCGCTATGCCATTCCACAGACTGTTATTTTTGCCTCACCACAAACAGTGGGGTAGGAAGATTTTTTAAATGGAACTACGCTCAAGTGGGATCGTTTGCGCTTCCAGTACCACATTCGCATGATGTGCCATATCCAGTGTGCCCTGGTGCATCTCTTCAAAAAGCAGAATCGTCAGAAGAAGAGTCTGAGTCAAATGCAAGCGAATTTGAGCCGGGTGCAAAGCGAAAATTACTGTCACAGGCCGAACTAAACGATTGGGTGCGCGATTTTGGTCTCACTAAGGAGAAATCCGAACTTTTTGCGTCTCGGATGATACAGTGTGGATTTGCGGCTTCAGAAGTGAAAGTATCAGCGTACAGAAACCGTCACAAGGAGTATGCAAAATTTTATACAAAGAAAGACCAAATATGTTTTTGCAGCGACATTTCAGGCTTGTTCCAAGAGCTTCACCAAATTCACAACCCCAACGAATGGAGGTTGTTTATTGACAGCAACAAAGAGAGCTTGAAGGCAGTTCTCTTACATAATGGGAATGAAAAGCCATCTGTTCCTATTGCTCATGCGGTTCATTCAAAGGAGAACTATGAAACTATGGACATTTTGCTGAAATGCATAGAGTATAGGAAATACAATTGGAAAATATGCGCCGACCTTAAAGTTGTGGCCATTCTGTGTGGACTCCAAGGAGGCTATACGCGACATTGCTGTTTTCTGTGCCTTTGGAATAGCCGCGCTGATGATCAGCATTATATAAAAAAAAAATGGCCGGTACGAACGAAACCTGTAGTTGGAGAAGCGAATGTTCAGCGCAAACCACTAATAGAGAACCGTGAAAATATAATACTTCCGCCGCTGCACATAAAATTGGGTTTGATTAAAAATTTTGCCAAAAAATTAGACAAAGAAGGTGAAGCTTTTGCCTATTTACGGTCAATTTTCCCTTACCTTTCGCTGGCAAAAATTAAAGAAGGAGTCTTCGCAGGACCCGAGATAAAAAAAATGTTGAAAGATGAAAAATTCCCAAAGCTGTTATCACCCATCGAAGCCGCAGCATGGAATTCCTTCAGGCTTGTTGTGGAAAACTTTTTAGGAAACAACAAAAGCCCGAATTATAAGGACATAGTTGAGGATCTGGTAAAGAACTATGAAGCCATGGGAGTGCACATGTCACTTAAAATACACTTTCTGGATTCTCATTTGGATTTTTTCCCTGAGAATTTAGGAGACGTGAGCGACGAACACGGCGAGCGCTTTCATCAGGAATTGAAGGCTATGGAACGACGCTATCAGGGCAACTATGACACGGCTATGATGGGTGACTATATTTGGACCCTAATACGTGAGACCGATTGCAGCGAATACAAAAAACAAAGAAGAAGTCAGCAGTTTTTCCACATGGCATAAAATGTACACTTATATCTTTGTTTTTACTCATTTTTTTGTGCGTTGATTTGCTTAATTTAATTTCGTTAGTTTAGCTAATTGTGCGATACATTGAGCATGTAGTGCTGTAAATAAATTAAAAAATAATATACGAAGACTAATTTGTTTATTTTAAATTAAGTTCAAATGTATTTATTCGTTTGCGTTGGGTAGGTAAGCTGTGCAAATAATGAAAATCAAAAAATCGTGAAATAGCGGAATTTCGGTCGTTTACCAAAAAAATAATAAGTCGGCCATTTGTCATCAGATTTTGTTAAGTAAGGGCTTATTTTCTTTGGAAAAGTGTCAGCTATACGTAAAAAAATTAAAATCGCTGTTAACATCGCGTTTTACATTTTATATGAATTTTTATATGAATTTTTCAGCCACATTTTTACTAAAAAAACGCAGTTTTTTAACTTTTTAAGCCGCCAACATCAAAACTACTAACCCGATTTGAAAATTTTCTGAGAATAAGTTGTAGACGGCTCAATTGTCTTTAATTTGAGTAGTAGTAGGATAAAATAGGTCAAAGAAGACTAAAGATATGCTCAAAATAGTAAGTGTACCTCCAAAAATTAAAAAAAAAAAATTAAAAAATTTGTATCTCGCAAACCAATCGACAGAAAAATTTTTAAAATTCATTTTCGTGTTCAGTAGGTCCAAATCCATGAGAAAAAGTATGCTAGAACCAAATAACAAAATGGCTGTTGCCTAGTGTAATCAGTAACTTATTACTTTATGCTTGCAAATAATGAAAAGGTAACGAGCTATCATTGCAAGCTAACGCATGAGAATATCGCACCCATTACCAAAGTTTTGCTGGGATATAACGATTTTATATTTTTTATTTCTTTTCAGTAAAACCAATAATAATTTTTTTTTAATATTTTTAATAATTCATTTGTTTTAAAATAAACGACTTTCTTGTGGGAAAAGTACTCAGAGTATTAATTAATTTTTTATAAGAAAAAGTCTGTAGGACGCAAGAGTTTGTTAAAGTAAAAGTCTCAGATTCTGCAAACTGTTTCCTAGAAAAAAATTCATATATTCTTAAAAAAGCTTAGATTCTAAAAAATTCTTATATTCTGAGGACTTTTCATCATGAAAAATACTTGGATTCTAAGAAATTTTTCTAGTATAAATATTATTTGATTCTAAGGACTTTTTCTAAAAGAAAAATTCTGAGACTCTGAGGACTATCTAAAAGAATATAATAAAAACGTCATTAGAATCTAAAAATTTTTCTATTAGAAACTGTTAAAATTTAGAAACTGTAATTAAAAAATTTTTTTGGAGTAGTTTTCTTTAAAAAAAGTCCATACGATCAAAGAAGTTTTCTTAAAAAAGTCATTAATATCAAATTTTTTCTTGAGGAAAAACATTTCTTAAAGAAATATTCTTAATATTCTTAGTTTTGAATCTTAATATAACTATTGAAACTATATTATGGTAAAATTATGGTTATCATAATATGATAACTATATTATAATACGACTATGGTTGACACAATCATAATCTCAAAAATATATGATGCTCTTCGAACAGAATTGCCTCAACTACGTGTTTTCTCTGAGTGTAGTTTAATAAAAAAAGTCTGCAGCTCATTTAAAAATAAAGAAACATACATTATTTTTTCAAAGAAATAGTTATTTAAAATCTTTTTATACATTTGTTCAAAATGATTTACTGTTATTTATCGATTTTTTTAGATTCATTTATTTTTATCTTTGGATGAAATTTAAAAAAAAAAATAACCACAAAACGGAAATTTGTGGTTTAATTGTTTCAGTTATCACAAATTTGCTGTTTCAAAAAAAATAAAATTTTCTTTTTTATATAAATTGTTTTTTTTTTTTATATTTAAAGTTATTTCAGGAACTTCACATACACACACACTCATAAAGCCATTCACACAACATGTGTTTATAAAGTGTCTGAATACATATTTTGCAGATTAGAAAACAAACTAAAATACAAAAAACCGAAACAATTTTAAATAAATGAATAATCATTTATTTTTAATTAATTGGTAGGTAAAATTTTAACATTTAATTTTAACTGATTAATCATTTGTTTTTACTGATGTGGTAGTTGTTTAAAAATAATTTAAAAATAAATAACAAAAACCATGGCATTTATATGAAAATTAAGTTGACCGGGTTTTAAATAAAGTAGCATTTCTTTAAAATTATATTTTCTGTTATTTTAACTTACAAACTATTTTAAGTGTAATTCATATATTTATAGTTTTATCAGTTTAAATCCGATAACGAATATTTGTTTTGTCATATTTGGAAATATTTGATACTTTTTGAAGAATTTCAATAATTTAAACCCACAATTTAGGTACACTCTGTGAAAAAAGTTTTATCATACGGAAACTGTTTCATAAATCGTTTGCTATCAATTCTTCTTCATATTTCTGAAGTTGTCATAAATATAGTTGTCTTTCACAAAAATTTATGACAAATGTTTCATGTCTTTTTCATATCATAAAAAATGTAATAAAAACTCTAACAAATTATTTATTTCGGTTGAAAAACACTGCGGCTTCTAATTCTCACTAAGTTTACTTAAATAATTAAAAAAAAAACAAATATAAATTAATTAAATTAAAAAGAAACACAAATATTCATGAAGCTCCTTCATAAATTTTTTGAAATATCTTCATAAATATTGAAAAAACTTCTTCGTAAGAAGTATTTCATAAATCTTACTTAAACGTAGCTTACACTAAAACAAACAGAAGGTTTGGCGCTGTGAGGGTGCAGTCATTTTATTTTTTTCTCAGTATATTTTGGACAAGTTTCATCATATTAATAAAACTCTTCAAAAATCGTTGGTCATCAATTATTCAGTGTGTTTTATAAAAATTTATGAGAAATGTTTTAAAAATTTCATAAAAAATTAAACAAAAAAGTTTAATAAAAACTCTGCGAATTATTTATTCCGGTTTTAAAACACTACTGTTCATTCTCATTAAGTTTGCATTTTTATTTATGGTACTTAAAAAGTTTTAAAATAAAAACAAATTTAAGAGTAAATTAAAAAAAAAAAACTTTATTACTTTGATAAAACTTATTCATGAATATGATGAAATTTCTTCAAAAATCATATCTAAAAAAGGTTTTATAAATATGAAGAAACAATTGCTTTTTATGAAACAGCTTCATCATTTTTATGAAGTGTTTCAATGGACGAAAATCTATGATGAAGTTTTCATAAATATTATGAGGCATTGGACTACAAGTGAATAAATACAATTGACTATTTCCACGATCATCTGCGAACGAATTTTTCATCTTTAGAAACCCCTAGTGTACATAATTTGCAGACGAACATATTCGTGTTTTAGTCCTTTAATTTAATTACCTGTTTTATTGAATTTTTTTTAGAATTTCTTGATAAAAAGACTTAAATGATCCATAAGAAGGGCTGATATATGTTTAAAATGTTCTTTAAAAATATTCTTTATAAAATTGCATTGTGAACATCCGAATATAGAATTAAGCTCTGAAGAGCTTTTGTATTGTTTTCTGCGTCTTATTTCAACGACTATATAACACACAGCGTCAAACCCTTTAATTCATTCATCTGGCATAGAAATTATCGAATTAATAATGCAATTAATTATGTTAATTATATTTCACAAGTACTCAACAAAAAAGAATTTCTCTTAAATTCCTCCAATTTAATTTTTTTTTATCAATACTAAAACTTTCACACTTAACTGTTTTCATTGATCATATTTTTAATAGAATTAATTACAGATTTAATTGAATATTAATTTTTTTATTCAACAAAAGTTTTAATTTCGTAATTTAAGCAGATTTATCACAGCCGCTTTTAAATAACTTTTGGTAGTTTTTGCTATTTCTTTTCAATAAATTTTAGAAAGTTTTTCTATTTTTCTTCGACAGAAGTAATGGGAGCCCATTACAAATATTTACTTGGGTACTTTATAAATTGCTGCAATATGGCTAGTAGAAGACACAAATTGCTTGCACAATACTGTAGTAGTGTGCATAAGTTTTAAGTGTTCCCAACATACCAAATGACTTGAGAAAAATATTATTATAAACTTACAAACACAAGCCTTAAGCTTGAAAAAGACTTGAGAATATATTGAAAAAGGCTATCGTAACAATTGTAGAAAAATCAAAACGGAGCCCTCGTGAAAATAATATGTGTATGATTACTATAAGCTTATTCTTGCAATTGTAGAATAAGCTTACAAAAATAATATATTATTAATAGTTGAAAAAGAGAAATCATAATTATTTTCTTTAATTTAATTTATTTTTTATTTTAATTTTAAAAATTAATAATAATAACTCATTTTAAATATAAAAAATAATAATCCAATTCAATTCAAATATAAAAAATAATAATTATTAATTTTAAACATAAATAAAAATAATTAAATTTAATATGCAATTGCACGTTCAAACACGTTTGACAAATTTAAAGAAAAAGTAATGGAACTTGTATGCATTATAAGCGTAGAACAAAGACAACAAGACTAGAATGTATTGAAAAATATTTATATTTCAATCGTCATATTGCGTTGTTCAATATGTGTATGTTGTTTAGAAAAAGTTATGTATAATAATCTTTTCTCAAGCATTGTTAAATACTGCTTGTAAATTCACATTTTATAAACATTATAATAAGCGAAATTAAGGAAAGCTTTAAACACACTAATAATATAAGCTTATTCTCAAGTTGTATTGCAGTTTGATTGCTATATGGTATAATGGGTATATCCATAAAAGTTTGTGTAATTGTATTGTGCAAGTAACTTGTGTCGTCTGTGTCATCATTAGTTAGTTGGAGGACACAGATATAAGTGTAATATAAAATATCATTTTTAATAATATAATCTTCTTATTATTATCTGCAATAATTCGTCATCACTGAGGTCCTATATTGCCATTACTTTAACAACAAAAGAATAACAGATAACCTTTAACAACATGAAAAAATATATTACAAAAAAAAAATACCAAGGAAATCCCAGCAAATATTTAGACATCTAAAGAAACCGCGCGAAGGAATTGACTAAAATAAGTACTGTCCCATTTTTAAAGAAATCTATGAAAATAAATACAAAAACATTCTGTACAAATATCAGGGTTGCTTTTCCTTTCCCACTTTCAAAATATAAATGCACTGAAAAAAATCGTTGGCAAGTGATTGGTATTAATTAATGATTTTCCACATAAATTAAAAGTCTGATTTGATTGATCAATGATAAAGGTTTAAAATTTAACAATTCGTCAATTAAAAAAGTAACAATTGGCAGATAAGCTTTTCGAATAACATTAAAATTAACAAAAATCGGAAAAATATATTTAATCGATTAAGGTTTCTAATATTCAAGCTCGCTCCTTTTCATTTCGTTCCCCTTGTTTAGTGTTTCAAATACACTCATTGACTGGTTTTACATGTTTGGAGTTCCATTCCATATCGTTTTGATTTGCAGCAATTTTCCATTCCATCCATTCGTTGCAGACCATAAAACATTATGTAATAATGGCAAGAACAGTTGTTAGTTTTCACTTATCAAGATTTTTGTTAGCCAATGATTTTTTTAAACAATTGTACATATTTATTTTTTTATATACATAAGTACTATTTCTATTGTCCTAATGCAGTATATTTCATTACCTTTGAATGGTGATGCAAATTTCTTTTCATTTGCAATAGCTTCAACTAAAATATTGTAAATTGCTTTACATTGGAACAAATATTAGTCGAACTTTGAAAGGTTCAATTTGTAATTTAAATTATGTAAATGACAATTACTTTTTTATTTTATAAGAAAGACGAAATCACAGAAATTTTTTCACCGGAAATATAATAATCTTGTATATTAAATTTATGTGAAAATAAATGTGTAAACAATTTTCACGTGAAATTCATTCTAATGCAAAACATTTCTCTCTATAGAGTATACCAGTTTTTTCATGTGAAAAATCCATACGTAGTTCGAACTGATGAGAAACGGCGAAGTCCGTTCTTAACGGCACGGAAAGGGATATATCAAAACAGAGACAAAACGTATTATTTCGAAAAAGCGAACAGTTCGTCAAAGCTCGGTTTAGATCCCAAAATTAGCCGACCTGATGTATAGATGGCTGCAGTAGTTAAAAAAAAAATACTTTGGTGAAAAGTGGCAATTTTATAAAACATATATTTTAAGTTTCAAGGCGCCACGTTGTTTAGTATTTTTGGTAGCCATCACAAACAAACGATATCAGTGAATTTGCAAACATGGACAAATTGGTTACGTGGAAAAAATTGGCTAAAATCAATTTATTAAAGTTCGAATTGCTTACGCACCTTATTCACCAGATTTAGCTCCCTCGGATTATTTTCAATTTCCAAACTTGAAAAATGGCTCGGTGGTAAAAAATTTGGGTTGATGGCTATTTTAAGGAGCTATACAGTTCTTAATATAAACAGTGTATCGAAGTTATTGAAAATAGCTGGAAAGTGTATCGAACAAAAAGGAGAGTATGTTGAGAAATAAAATTTTCCCCAAAATTTGTTACAAGCATTGCCGATAACGTGTTTACGTATCTTAAACCTACCATAGAAGCTGGATTCAATGTTTCTTGGGATATACGAAAACTTTCGTACATTGTACAAAATATTTCGTTATTTCGCACCATACAAATCATTCGTAAAATATACGAAATTTACGTAATTAAATTTTACTATATTATGTTTAATTCCTGAAAATAATTTTGAATAAAAGCAATTTCATTAAAATTATTAAGTTTCTTTTACATTTCTAAAGAAATTTTTTGTATTACAATTTAAAAGATCATTTTATGTTTAAAATATTATTTTTAAATATTTTAAATTTTTATTGGCTTTGTGAAATCTAAAAAAAATTAAATAGCCGCATAAAAACCCAATTAATTCACTGAAAACACCTATTCAAAAAAGGCAGCTCTAGTGTGGTTAAACAATTAATAATAAACATAGTTAATTATAAACATAATTTAAAAAAAAAAAACGTTTATTCTTCTTAACCTCAAGATTCCTAAAAAGGAAAAGTTTTAATTAGTTTCGTGGAATTAGTCAATTCTTGACTAAACTGAATTTCGTAAAATGTACGAAAGTTTCCTATATTCTACAAAAAAAAAAAAAAAGAATTATTCATTGTAAGTATGCTGCAGGGTACATGAAATCTACAGCCGATTATAAGACTCTCACATGTTTCATTTCCAATTTATATAAAGTGCTTCATATATATTAAGTGGTTACTAAGGTATACACTATATTTTTCCCATTATTAAAAGAAGGTATTTAATGCTTGTACTTTCGAAGCAGTGTTGTCATCTTTAAAAAAATTTTTTACACATCTGCCAATTGAAAATTATCCAATATCCAATCCAAAAAGAAAATAAATATTAGAAAACCAAGCATGACGAGGGCAACTTTGAATACACAAAGAATTTTACTGGACGAAAAATAAAGAAATATTTCTATAAACTAAATGAAACTTTAGTTAATAGAAACAAAAATCTTCACATTTACAATTTTTTTTTCAAGAGCAGGGACATTTGTCACTTTTTGTAGTAACCATTGATATATTTTTTCTGTCGAGACCTTTGATTAGAGATGCAAGTCTTCCCAAAATCGGAATGGCGGCTAAATTGTCTTGAGCCGCAGAGTTGGCAGGCAAAACCGCTAAAATAATATTACCGATTTTAAATTGACTTCCGTTACCCTTAGAAAGCCGTTACCGAAATAATTCAAATAACTCTAAAATTTCGTCGCCGCACGCAGAGAAAAAACATGGTTGCAATATGATTACTGCTACTATATTGTGCTTTGTTCTTGCTGCAATCGGTTATGGTTGTCAAAACTAAGTTATTGGTTTTCTAACCATCTACTATCATTTTTAAGTAAATATTTTACTATTTTATGATTGGTGCCTTCTATTTTATATTATGATTGGCTGTAACCATACCGTGGTAACACAAATTCTAACTGTGAAAAAATATGATAATTATGCAACGATAAAATGATGGCAACAATCAATAAATAATTATATAATATTATTTACACTAATCGATTCATTGTCAAAAAATTCTATTGAAAGATTTTATATATTTTTTAATTCTTTTCAATAAAAACAATTCGATTTTTTTTTAAATATGTTTATTAATTCATTTCTTGTAAAAAGTTCTCAAAGTATTAATAAAATATTTTTTATAAGAAAAAATCTGTAGAATCCATGTTTTTCTACGAAAAGGTTTCTTACGCAAAATAATAGATATTTATAAATTTATCTGATAAAAACATTTTTAGATTCTATGGACTTTTAATTAAACTTAAATTTTCAGATTCTCCAAACTGTTTCTTAGATAAAAATATATATTCTAAAAAAACTTAAATGTTAAGGACTTTCTTTGAAAGAAAAATATATAGATTCTGAAGACTTTTCATCATGAAAAATACTTCGATTTTAAGAACTTTTTCTAGTAGAAATATTCTTAGATTCTAAAGACTTTTTCTTAGAAAAATTTCTAAATACTTTCTAAAAACTTTCTAAAAAAGTATTAAAAATGTCTAAAATTTTTTTTATTAAAAAAAGTCATTAGAAAAAGTCCACAGTATCAAAGTTTTCTTGAAAGAAAAGTTCTCAGAATCTATAATTTTTTCTTTAACAATTTTTTCTTCACAAAGTCAATTTTTTTAGAAAAAACATTTCTAAAGGAAATATTCTTAAATTTTAACAGCTTTTTCATAGTTCTAAGAACTTTTTTTAAAGAAAATTTCTTAGATTATGGATCATATAAAGATAATCCAGGAATCATAATATAGTTTTGAGGGATAATAATATGATAACATTTTGAGCATACTATAATTACGTGCGATCATATTATGATAAATTCAATGTAACATGTTTATTTAGGACCATAATATGGCAATTTTTAAATCATAATATAACTGTAGGGACCATTTTGTGGTAAAAATATGGTTATTTTATTATCATAATATGATAACAAAACCATAAACCCAAAAATATATGATGCTCTTCGAATATGATTGCCCCAACCATGTTTTTTCTTTGCATGCAAAATAATTGATAATAGCATTACCGATAATTGTATAGTTTCGGTTGTCAATGCTGATGTTTTTCTCACAAAAGTTAATTATTTTCTTATTGCACCGTTTTTGAACAATTATTAGTGGCAACACTGACACACTGAGTGACAACTTGAAGTAAAGTGTGTTGTTAAATAAGTACAAATTCTATTATTAAATGAATGTAATTGAATACTATTATACATTTATACGTATCCATTTGATAGTAGATGATGTATAAATGATTTGTCATTAATTAAATAAATACTCGTAATTAAATGAAGACAATGACGTTATGGTTAATATATTTTATTTGTTTATTCTTATTTAAAAGTCAATAATATTATTTTGTTGTCTGGTGTCATATACATATCTACAAACATATATTATAATTTAATAATTTGCTTAATGTTCAAAATCTTCAAATGGTAAAGTTTTGCAATTAATATTGCTTTTCGTGATTTTGTTTGGTGTGGTGTATTTTTAAGTATTTGTATCAATTTATGGTATGTTGTTTATTAAAGAATTGAATTTAAAAAATTAAATATTATTTTATTATTATTCATTCAATGTATTATCGTTAAGCCAATGGACTTGTTAAATATTTTTGATAACCCAAAATGAGCCGCAATACTTATATACAGAAAAAAAATTAAATCAAGTAGAAATTACATTAAATTAAATGGAAACAGCTTTGAAATCAAACTAAGGCTGTTATCTTTTTATGTTAAATATGTTTTTTTTTTAATAATTCAAAAACAAATTCAATAATGTTGACATATTAATTTAAATAGAAAAAAGTTCATTTGATTTTTAATAAAGATTTATACACAGAAAAAAGTATCATAAAATTTTAAGTAATTAAAAAAAATTGTTAACATTTAAATTCGATTTCTAACAATTTTTTATTTGAAATGTTTGTAAATTGTTAATTGTACTTTGAAAATAAATTGAAAATAAATTGTAAATTGTACTTTGAAAATAAAAATTTAAGTTACAAAAAAATAAAATAACATTTTTTTTTGTATTTACAAATTCCATTGTTGGTGCCTTTTTAATTTTTTTCTATGTACCTAAATATTCTATGAAAAATGTTCAACATTACAAACATAATTTTGTAACTTTATTATGTATACTTAGTAAAAAAATATTGTTTACAAAATTAGATGTTACTTTAGTTGTGATATAGTGATTGATTTAACTACGATTTTTTATCTGTGGATAGACCATTAATAGCGCTATTCGAACAAATCTAGTTTTGATCCTGCAAACATTTGGTGTATATTACATCGGTTGATAAGTTCAAGGCCTAATGAAGAAACACAACTTTTTTGCCCAAATTCGATTTTATTTATCAACTTAACCTCCTTTAAGAGATATGCAATCATTTCAGTGCTTTTAACATTTAATTTCCTTTTTTGTAGATCGATTTATCTTTGGCTTTAAAATATGCTTCAAGGGATCACCTCCACATTTAAGCCATTCAAGGGTGATGGCCATCGAAGACTCGTTCTTTTTGGTCTACTGTTAGCTCACCCGGCTTCCACTTCGAAAACAGAGTTCTTATAGACAACTGTTCATGCAAAATAAAGCCTGCAAGTTAACTTTACGGTTTGCCAAAACGATTTTGTAGATTTTTTGATATTTTCTGGTATAACCACATCCTTTGGGCGGCCAGACCGTGGCGCATCATCGGTGTTCGTACGATCACTTTTAAATTCAGCAAACTAGTCAATAATGGTTGATTTTCCTGGTGCAGATTTTGGATAAGTTCGAAGCGTCCTCAAAACCTAAACATGTTGACCTTAAATCGTTTTTATTTTTCCACCAAATATCCAAAATTCATAAAATCGGAGTGGTTAGATTGGGATACTTTCCATGTTAGTACAATATTTCAAATATGTCGCGGACTTAACTTCAGAAGATAATTTGCCAATAAATAAAAAATCGCTGATTTATTTTCAAGATGAACATTTTGCGATAGAATATGTCTTGAAATGTATCTCCCCGAAGTATTGCTTTCGTATCAGATTCATATAACAGTTATTCGCGATATAAGAAGTTTTCCCAATATAAAAATGATTATTGTTTTAAGATATGTTTTCTTTCAGGTTATATGATAGAGGAATCTTTTTCGTGTTATCATGTTTGCTGGGGAAGTTTCATGTTCAATAAAATGCTTGTTGGTTATTTACTACAATTTTCTGCAGCTGAAAAATTTCAAAAAGTAAAAATCATACGTTCCGTTTTCTGTCCGTCAAACAGAATCCAACTCCGTTCACATACTGAACGTACGGACCAGAAAACGGATTTTAAGGAACATCGAAGCTGATTCCAATTCCTTGAAATAACGGACCGGAAGTTGTCCGTTAAAAGTCCGTCAATAACAGACCGTTTACGGACCTATATATCGGATGAAAAACGGAGTTGTCCGTTGAAAGTCTGTCAATGACGGACCGTTTACGGATTCGTGTAATAGCAAATTTTATTTTTTTTTTAAATCTATTTACAAAGATATTTTATATAAAATAAGAAAACTTTAACAAACTAAATACAACAAATACCAAACAAAATTACAAACATATACCATATTCATCTCCAGCAGAATAAGAATCCATCAATCACTGCGGTTGTGGCCCTTTAAAAATCATGAACAAATAAAAAAAATTGAATTTAGTTTTTAATTGTGGTATTTACGATATGATGTAGTACACAATGCAAATTTACAAATTCTTTCACAAAATCTCAGGCAATATTTTTATTTGCAAATCTGCATAAATTTGCACACTAAAGCAATGAAAGAAAAATCGATAGTCCGTATTTGACGGTACAGAAACGGAAACACCAAAACAGAGTCAAAACACATTGTAATCGAAAATTGATTTATACACTCCGTTAATGTTCCGTTTACGTACATGCTTTGACGGATACGTACAGTAGAGTCCGGATTCATGAATCCGTACGTGTCGGAAAGTCCGAAATAATGCTTATGGAGGAATTTTGAGTAAAAGAACACATTGAAAACTTTTCAATTGTGGTAAGAATAGTAAGAATTTTGTGTAAACGAAGATACTAGGGTTGTTTCTTTACAAGTTACTACATTTACTTTAACTGAGCGCCCCGGTAGGCTAGTTGGTAGCGTGCTAGCTTATCAGTGCGGGGGTCGTGGTTTCAATTCCCACCAGAGGCTCTGGTCTGTTTTCGCTACAACGAGCCGAAGGCCTTTGTTGCTAGTGCTCGGTTAGGGTATTAACATATAATTTGTAATTATAATATGATTAATAAATAAAATAAATAAATAAATAAATAAATACTGTTTTTTCTATATTGGAAAGTTTTGTTTACATTTTGTTTTAAAATATAACTGTTCGTTTACCTCCAATAATTTACTACTTTTACTACAACTGCGAAATTTTTGTATAATAAGTAAACAAATCTTTCCAATTTTAATAAAAATAGCACAAACTACACAGACAGAAATTTGTGTTTACATTGTAACCATTTGCAGAGGTCGTAGATAAAATAAACTCCATATAAGTTAAGTGGTATATATTTTTTTTATATAGATATTCCTTTCTCTACATCACTACAATTTTGCCATTTCCTTTTACTAATTTTGTAGCCACCATATTAGAATGCCGTGTAAACGAACGCACAGATTGTATTCTCCATTTAAAAAAAAAAAAATTTTACCTTATTTTCAAAAAATTTTCTCTAGAATTGAAAAAAATTTTCCATAAAATTTAATAAACTATGTATTTTTTATCAATAAAATGTTAATTAATTTGAAACATATAGATTTTCCGTGTTTATGTGAGGTAGTAATGAAAATTACAGTAAATTAGATTTTATAATATCAGAAATAAATCATAAAATTTCGGATAATCAAAATTCCATACATACTTATGTGTTGGCCCAAGGAAAAGAATCTTCATGTAGCATAGATCTAAAATGGAAAACATTTTCTATATAACGTTAATAATTTTTGTATATTTCTTTATCATTATAGGAACGCTTACAAGATTTCGAAGTTGAGGATGAACCAATCTATCACAATCCAAATTTGGGAAATATACACGAGGGTGTTAGTTTTACGGTAACCGGTAAAACTAAACGACATTGTGAAAGGTAGGCAATTATATAACGTTAATAAAGAATCATTTTAAATTTGATTTTTATCTTACAGATTCTCCATTAATTTTGTTGTAGAAAATGCTACTAGAGATTTAGCTTTACATATTAATCCACGTTTACCTCAAAACTATATCGTACGAAATAGTCGTGTACGCAATGTGTGGGGTCGTGAAGAAGTGGCTTCCGCTTTACCATTTAGCTTACGCCGTGGTGTCTCTTTTTCTATACAAGTTTTATTTACCGAAGAATGTTTTATGATCTCAGTCAATGGTAACCATTTTTGTAAATTCTATCATCGTTTACCCTACAAAAGTGTCCAAACTTTAGAGATTAAAGGAGATCTGGATGATGTTTTTGTCGAACGTATGATAGTTTCCCAATATCCAGAACGTTTGCCGGAATCAATACCTAAATCTATAAGATTGCACAAATCTCTATGTGATTCTGATGAAGAAATTATCGAAGATATAACAGATTTGGGAAAAAAACAAATAACACAATTGAATGATGTTATTGTCAATAATAAGATCGTACAACAACCAAATATTTTACGTAAAGATGAAATGAAATTACCCTATTATGGTGTCATACCGAAAAACTCATTTCTTCTGGGACATGTCATCAAAATTGAAGGACGTGTTCGTCTACTGCCTCAGTCATTTTATATTAATCTACAGTCGGGTCATGATTGTTGGCCACATCCTACAATTGCTTTGCATTTAAATCCTCGATTTAGTAAACAATGTGTTGGCCCAATTGGTCAGGCCACAGTAATACGCAATTCATGGGTTGATGGTAATTGGGGTACTGAAGAACGTTCCGATATGGAGACCACATTTCGTCCAGGCAAAACATTTAGTTTAACTGTTGTTCATGGCAAAGACTCTTTTGAAATTTATGTTAATCATGAACTATTAACGGAATTTAAATTTCGTTGTAAGCCCTCGGCAATTGATACGATTTACATACAAGGCGATATTAAATTGTTTGATGTCGTGTTACAACAAAGTGCTTCGTTTGAAAGAATTTCACCAATATAAGCAATAGCCACAAAGTGGGAAACAATAAATTACTAAGCAGTAAGTGAAATATTATTTTTAGGTTAATTGATTTAGATTTTAAACGTATCTAAGATATGAAATCTTTACACCCAGAAAACAGATTCGTGCTG
The DNA here is from genome assembly GCA_949748255.1 of Eustalomyia histrio. Classification (NCBI taxonomy): domain Eukaryota; kingdom Metazoa; phylum Arthropoda; class Insecta; order Diptera; family Anthomyiidae; genus Eustalomyia; species Eustalomyia histrio. Next base: position 69,760,879 of record OX456526.1, read on the forward strand.
GCAACCAAATTTGTTTCCAATCCAATGGTTCAGTTGCAGCAACCACCGTTTGACTACCGTATTTTTATTGAAGCAACCTAAATACTATTGTCAGTGTCAAATTACTCAAGTCTCAATTGGTTTTCTGTTTTCACAACCGAACTATTCAACTGGCTACAAATTTGGTTGCCAGCACGAATCTATTTTCTCTCTGTAGAATTACGTATTTGTAGAGTTTTTTTTAACAATTTTGAATATGCGATAGCGTGGATCAAATTTGATCTTTAGAGAAATTTTGTTTAGGGTGGGTAGGTGGTTTTGATCTTTGATCTGCGAATTTCAAAATCTAAAAACTGATTTTTTTTGGAATCGAAAATAGTTTGTTTATATACAAAATTATTTCAATACAAATTACTAGAAATTGTTCAAATACATACACTCACAATATTTTTTCAATCACAATCTAAAATACATATTAAATTAATCGAAAATGTAATCAAAGAGAGGACTAATGATTTTTCATTATATTCAGCGCATTTCGTTGTTTATTTTTAATCATTGTTTAATAAACGACAAAAGTAGTAAAAGCAATCGAAAGTCGTTTTAAATAACCATCAATTTTTGACTGACAAAATGTAGAAAAAAAAACGATTTTTGTGGTTTGTTTTTCAAATTGTTTTTTTTTATTTGTGCGTAAATTTATAAAACATAACACACACAGATGTATATATTTTTATTTTTTGTGTGTATCTAGATTTGAATAATTTCTATTTTGGTATAAATTACTGATTCAAATATTTAAAAAATATATTTCTAAGAATTTCAATTGATTCTTCATTTAAAAACAAACTCTACGTATTACGGAAAATATATTGTGAGTGTACCAAAATAGAAAAGAAAAATATATATTCGTCTGTGTGTGTTGTATTTTAAAATGACACAGACAAAAAAGTATTACAAAATTTTAAGTTTTGTAATTAAAAATATTTGTTAAAATTCAAATTCGATTTCTAACAACTTTTTGTTTAAAATGTTTTTAAATTATTATTTTTCATATAAAAATTATTTGAAAATAAAAATTTAAGTTACATTATATATAATTAAAAACCAGTACATGAACTAAAATGTAATCAAAAATTTCCTTCAAAATAGTTTATAAAAGAACTAAAAAGAACTAAAATTCCTAAGTTTGAAGAAAAACGAAATAGTTTATATACTCAGAAATAGTTCATATTTTTCATAAGTAATATTTCTTGATTTTTGGAAAAAAACGAGTCAATTAAATAAAAATTTATTAATTTTAAGTAAAAACATCTTAGTTTTAAGAAATTTGCATACTCAAATTTAATAACATTAAGTTTAGTTCAAAAAAAAAAATTAGGACTTAATTTACTTCCATTTAGTTCAAAAAATGTGTCTAACATAAATCGAGAAAGTACTTGAACTTAGTGTGTGTTAATTTTTTGTTCGCGAGTAGTAAAATTAACTAAATTTTAGAAAGCCATTTCCAAATTCAGTTGTATACCACTTTCTAATTTTTAAGAATTGTTTTCTAAAAATTAGTTCAGACAATTAAAAACAAAAAGTACTAAATGTTTTCCTATGTTATTTAGTTTAGATAAATCAAGTAAAAGTTTTCTATTTTTTAAAAAATAATAAAATTTGGTATAGGATTTTTTTTGTTGGAAAATGTTTAAATTATTTTAAATATTCTATTCCAAAAAAAAACCAATACATTATAAACAAACTAGTTAGTTTTCCTAATTTCCAAAAAAAAAAATATTACTAAAGGAAACAAAATAAAGTAACCATTTAAAAAAATTATTGTGCATGATTGTAATTTTGGGTGCGTGATTCAAAAATGGCTCACATGCCCATCTCTAATCTTAACAGTCTTTAACGTTGAACTTAAAGTAGTTTAAAATATTTGTTTAAAATTTTGTTAGCAAAAAGTTAAAAATTTTGAGTTTGCGCTTTTATGTAATAATTTTGTTTGCTGACTACACAACAAAATATGGCAAGCACATTTTATACATTACGGCATAATGGCCTTCCTATAATTGACGTAACGCTTATTAAACTTTATATTTTTCGAACAATTTTTTTCACTTAATAATAAAAAAGTTTAAATTTGTCTATGTCAAATAAAGTTTAAGCTAAAAATCCCATAAAATGAACTTATGACATTTTTCCATTTTCCAATAATAACAAGATTCGTATTTTTGCAACATTTTCCTTAAATTAGTTAATTTAAGAAGACAAAGGACCACCATGTGTTTGTTAGCCATAGATGACGTGTGTCACTTAGGGCGTCCCTTTTTGTTGTTCTCTCAAGCAGAACCGTTAATAATCTACAAAAAGGATCTGACTTTGTCACGATTTATTACGTTTCAGGATATCCTGAAGTACATATTTTTAATTTGTTTACCTTTTTGCTAATGAAATTTAATTTATATTTGAAGTATATGAATTTTGTACAATTCATTTTAATTTTAAGACAAAATATAAAAGCTTGTTAAGAGCAGTGTCGTCACAAAGTGGAAGTCTTCCAAAAGTGGGAAAATACTCAATGAGTGTAAAGTACCTTTACCATAGAAGCAGGATAAGGATAATTTTCACTTAAAAGAAGTGCTATTTAACTTGTTGTTAGAAAATATTTTCTCATTTAAAAAAAAAAAAATTTTCTTTAAACCAAGGAAACACTTCCACTGTTAGTTAAACAGTAAAATTTTAGATGATATATAAACTAATTTGGAGGAAATTTTACTGTTTTCTAATAAAAATTTACTTCTCAGTAGTAAAATTTTTCTATAATTTGTTTCTTAATTTCAAGGAAAATTTTATCAAATATGGGTAAAAAGTATCTTTGGCGCCGTTTTCATTTCAATTTTTCCTCGAAATAAGCTAATTTTTCTAAATTCTAGTTAATTTTTTTTTGAGTGTAGTTCTCTTTTTGATTGTATTTTCGATTAATTTAAATATGTATTTTAAAGTGCTTTTAATAGAGCCAACGGTCAGAACCGGCCGCCCGGAAAAACCTGTTAGACCGGCCGACAGGTTTTCACGGTCTACCCGGTCTTAACGGTCTAGACCGGTCGCCCAGCCGACCCGACGACCGGGTAGACCGGTCTACCCGGTAAACCGGGTAGTAGTACTTTTTCCAAATGTACGCTTTTGGTACTTTTAATTAAACAATAGAAAAATTGCCAAATCTTATATACAATTCGAAAAATTTTGTAAAAATCGATAAAGTTTGTAAAACTTTTTCGAACAATTCGCTGCGAAGACTGCTAGTTTAGTTCAATCGTTTCTTTCCATACTTTTTCTCGTTTATAAGAGAGAACGATGAAAAATTTCGATTTCAAAATTTTTTTCACTGCTCGAAAATTTCAGATTTCAAGTTGTAAAGCACAATCAACAAAAATCACGAGTATATCATTCCGTAAGTGAAATTACATAAAACTGGGTTAGTCAGGTCGCTAAGAGGAGACTTTTCACCTTTTAAAAATTCCAAAAGCGGCTAATCAGTGAATTAGACCCTACTGCAACAAACACACATTTAAAATTCACGACTTCTAGCCAACGTGATTTGGACAGCTTAACGCGCGGAGGTTATTCCCTTTGTAACCCTATTTTGCCCATGATCCTGTTCAAAATTACAAAAGTACTTTATTAGTGAATGAGCACATACATCATAGATTCATAGCCCAAGCGGTTTGAGCGGGCCATTAAGGGAGGTAATTTTCCTCTTTTAACCCCTTTCTTTTGGGAAAATATTCCCAACGGTACCTTATAGCCCAATTAGCAAAAACTCCAGGAAACATATATTTTAGATTTCTGATTTTTATCCCAAAGTTTTGAAAAGGCCGTTGAAGCGGAGACTTACCCTTTTTACCCCAGCCGTAAAAATTAAAAAAAAATCCCGTCTTAACCCATTAGACATTGTACTTAACTGGGTACACCTTAATTTTTTCGATTTTCTCTGAGATCCAACTAATAAATTTAGAAATTAGAGCAAAAGTGTTTTCTAATCGAATACTGTTATTATTGTTTAAATACACATCGTTTGATGGCAATTGAAAAATATTAAATTTTGGCAACATTTTTCTTAAGGGTAAAAATTTTATTATTGAAATTTGTAATAAAAATTTGAATATACGTATAATTAGTGTTTATTATTTAATTAGGCACTAATTGAACCTGTTGAATTAAATTTTACAACAGCGAATTTCAAAGCGGTGTGTGTGGGAGAGTTGGTTTCCACTTTTCGCTCCTTGACAATTTACAAGGATATCTTAATTGTTTTTTCAATTTCGATTTTACTTTATTATATTTGATGCCTTTGCCTATTACTTAAATATATTTTTATTAAATTTTCTCCTTCATGTTTGTCATATATGGGACTAATGAAATGATTGAACTACATTTATTTACTACTGCATTCATATCAATTGTAATAATTAATATAAATTATATCTGGAATAATGATTCCACTCATTATTCCAGACTCACTGATTCCCAGTTCGTTTCAATTTTCTAGTAATTCAATTCCATTCGTTTCCTTTTTATTCTAATTTGTTTCCCTTGTCTAATATTTAAATTCAACATGTGCATTATATTTGAGATTTCTAGCTGAAATAATTTGGACAGGACCTTAAATGGAGAAACTTTCCCTTTTTGATCCTTCATTTTGTACAACGCATCTGGCAATATATCCAAAAATTGCTTTGTCAGTAAATTAGCTCAGCCTCCAGGGAATGCATATTTATAATTTCATATTCCATTCATTTTACCATTTTCCTGGCAAATATTCCAAAACGTATTTTATCAATGAATTTGAATTTTTAAGCTCCTGGCCAAAGGGACTTTGGCAGATGTTAAGGTCTCATCCTTATCCCCTTTTTTACCTCAATTTTACGACGTTCGTAGCGGAAATTACAAAAATTAACTTACAAATGGAATATCATATTCTCAAAGGAACACACATTTTATATTTCATGTTTCTAGGTCAGGCCGTCATGGGAAGAATCTATTTTTGGTTTACTGCAGTAAGAAGATAAAAATGTAGTTTTTGGCGAGTTTTAACAAAAAATAAAAAATAGCAAATTTTTATTAAATTTCTGGATAGAAAATTTTCCAAAGAATCCAATTTTTTTTGGATTTATTGTGGAATCAAAAAGAACTTTACTAAGAGCGAAAAGTAAACGACCACTTATGTGAAGAAGGGCGGCAAGGGGTTAGAAAAATTTCATATTCCATAGAAATTTCTGTACCTTAATTTAGTTTTCATTTAGTTTAGCCAAAGCTATGGTTTTACTTCACTAAAGCTGTGAATAACTCAATTCCAAAAAGCGAATTCTAAAAACAAGTACAATTTTTTGTTCAATTAGTATTCAAATATAAGCAGTTAATCATAGGTTTTTAATACTCAATATCAATGTACAATTTTATAATCAAAATCTACTAACATTTTTAAAAAATAATATTTTTTCTCTTTTCTTTACAGTTTTTAAAATTCTTTATATAAAAGCCTTATCTAAGCTTTAGGAAAATGGAAACTAAGGAAATGTGAAGAACTCAATTTTTTTTCTTCAAAAAAGAACTACATTAACAAATATTATGTTGTTATTTAGTTTTTAGGCTTTAAAATTCAAAGTTATATTTTATATTGGCTTTAATCTAAATTAAACAAACAGGATAAGCTCGAACTATTTTTAATACTCTATTTCCTCTACACCCAATATGGATTATAAATGTTAAAATACCCGCATACATATTTGATGGAAACCCCATTTTTTAATGTAAAAAAGACAATAAATTTAGTTCTACTAAAATAAATCCTTATATTAATTTTAAATTGAAAAATTGTATGTTCTATGTATTTCAAATATTTGTGTATTGATCAATAGATAACTATGTTGTGGTATTTACAAAAATTATGTCAAATTTCCGTTGTATTTATTAAATAAGAATATTAAAACATTCGCTCTCATATTAGTTTTCTTTTATGATAAGGTCATGCATGATACTTAAAATTTGGTTCAAAGTCAAAAGCAAGACACTTATACAAGAAAAATATAAGTGCAATTTTTTTTCTAAATGAATCTAATAATAAAATAAATATTTTCCATATATAAAAGGATATTAAACTATAATTTATGTGTTTCTTTTTTTTTTTTAAATTCTTTACTCAAATCAAAAATAATGTAAAAGTTATAGAAAAAACTGTAATTGTTTGCAAATTTTAGGCTAGCAGACCATTTAGCTAATTTTAGCACAATATATATGTAAATTTTACTGAAGTTAAAATGGTAGAAACGTTACTAAAATTTTGTTAAATTAAAGTATACCTCTTATGGAAATCGATTATCTAAAATCAGCCAACTCTTTTTGCTAAATAGTACTATATTAATTTTTTCTAAGAGTCATTCTATATGAAAACACCGAAAAAAGTGAAAAATTGTTGCTGGACCATTTTGGATTTTGTTAAAATTTTGTGGAAATGTTCCTAAGGGTTCCCAGAACCAAAATCCAAGAGGATTTAATTTTTGCACACGGCACATTCAGTTTACGCAAAATAAAAAAACTAAAAAGTCTTGTTTTTGTGCGTAGTGGTTTGAGCTATTAAAGTTTTTCTGCTAGAGATATCTGCATGATCAAGGCATCGTTTTAAAGCTAAAGGATTGTAGTTTCTATCAAAAATATAAAATTTGACTCAATTCATACACCCGAAAAATAACGTGGTATTGAAAATAAGCATATTTCATTTTGTTGTGTTTTTTCAATGAACTCCAGTGTCGGCGCTAATGAATATAAAAGCATAATAATTCTCAGATACAAATTAGACATGTCGGAGAAAAATACAAAATTAAAATTGGCTCAATCTGGCAATTCGTTATGAAAAAATCGTTACTTGAAATTTTGAAAATTTGCATATTTCAGCCTACAATTTGGTCAAGTTTGTTAGCAGATACAAACTTGAAAATTACGGAGTACTTACTCCCTAACTTTATAACACTTCAAGACCCGTTTAGTTATTTTCACTCCTCTCGGATTTACAGGGTTTTAAAGAAAAGCCTTTTTGATTTTTTGTATGCATTTTTATGCTTCTCTCAATTGTTATATACAGAGAAATTAAAATAAAAACAAGAGTATTATGAAGTTACAAAGAATAATTATGGACTAATAAATATATTTAATAAATTCAGTAAATTTCTTATGTTAAAAAATTTTACAGTGGTGGTAGAAAATAGGCACATGAAGAGAATATATTGTAATTGTATTTTAGCCGGAGCAGCTGACACCCATACTGTGTGCGTTTGCTGTGTTCACCAAAACATGAAGCTAATGTTAATGGCATGTAATATAAAATTCACTTACAAGTACTTTATTAAAATAAAATAAAACTTACTCCACTATTCTTAATTACCCACATTTAAACTATAACTTTTCTACTTTAAATGATAAAAATATACCATGTGCCTATTTTCTGCCACCACTGTAAAATTTTTTAACATAAAAAATCTACTGAATTTATTAAATATATTTTTTGGTCCATAATTATTCTTTTTTACTTCATAATACTACTTGTTTTTATTTTAATTTCTCTGTACAGGGTGGCGCAAAAATAACCTTCCGATGTTTTTTGGCTGTAATTTAAAAAAAAAAAATTAAAAACTTTGATTCTTCTTGTGGATTATTTTTATTTGGTCTTTTAATTTTTTTTACATCAAGTCAAGAATATGATGTCATGTAAATGGCCGCCGCCACAGTTGATTGTCATTTGAGCCCTTTTTATGGCATTTTCCATCACTTTGGCCAAAACTTCCGGCGATAGGTCCTCACATTCTTGACGGATATTGTCTTTAAGAGCTGCAAGAGTCTGAGGCTTGTTGACATAAACCCGCGACTTCAAAAAGCCCAACAAAAAGAAGTCTGGAGCGGTCAAATCAGGCGATCTTGCTGGCCAGTGCAAATCGCCAAAACGGGAGATTAGGCGCCCGGGAAATGCATCCTTCAGCATATCGGTTGTGGCACGTGCAGTGTATGGCGTTGCACCGTCCTGTTGGAACCACATGTTTTCCAATCCCAATTCATCAAGTTGCGGCAAAAAGAAATCGTTGATCATTGCTCTGTAGCGCTCACCATTCACAGTAACCGTTTGGCCCGCGACGTCTTCGAAGAAAAAAGGTCCGATGACTCCTCCAGCGAAAACAGCACACCATACAGTGACATTGAGCGGGTGTAATGGCTCTTCGTGGGTTACATGCGGATTTTCAGTGCCCCAGAAGCGTAAATTTTGCTTATTTACGTACCCGCTAAGATGGAAATGGGACTCATCACTCATGATTATTTTTGTTGAAAAATCATCTTCATTATTTCTCAAATAAATAGTCACCAATATTCCGCGTTCTGGAGCAGTGTAGCGTAACATTATTTATTAACGTGTAGTTTGCATGTGTTTACTACACAAATGTCAAAACAGAACTGACATTAGGGGCCAATCGCAAAATTTATAGCATTTTCTGATAGGAGGATGACTTTTGCGCCACCTTGTATATAACAATTGAGGAAAGTATAAAAATACATACAAAAAATCAAAAAGGATTTTCTTAAAAACCCTGTAAATCCGAGAGGAGTGAAAATAACTAAACGGGTCTTGAAGTCTTAAAAAATTAAAAGTAGGGAGTAAGTAATCTGAAAATTTCAGTTTTGTATCTGCTAACCAACATATCGAATTTTAAGCCTGAAATATGCAAATTTTATTTTATTATTTAAATATGTATATACAAAAAATCAAAAAGGCTTTTCTTTAAACCCCTGTAAATCTGAGATAAGTGAAAATAACTAAACGGGTCTTGAAGTGTTATAAAGTTAAAAGTAGGGAGTAAGTACTCTGCAATTTTCAAGTTTGTATCTGCTAACAAACATGACCAAATTGTAGCCTGAAATATGCAAATTTTCAAAATTTCAAGTAACGATTTTTTCATAACGAGTTGCCAGATTGAGCCTATTTTAATTTTGTATTTTTCTCCGACATGTCTTATTTGTATCTGAGAATTATTATGCTTTTATATTTATTAGCGCCGACACTGGAGTTCATTGAAAAACACAAAAAACCAATGAAATATGCTTATTTTCAATACCACGTTATTTTTCGGGTGTATGAATTGAGTAAAATTTTATATTTTTGATAGAAACTATAATCCTTCAGCTTTAAAACTATGCCTTGATCATGATGATATCTCTAGCAGAAAAATTTTAACAGCTCAACCCACTACGCACAAAAACAAGGCTTTTTAGTTTTTTTATTTTGCGTGAATCGGTAGTGCCGTGTGCAAAAATTAAATCCTCTTGAATTTTGGGGTTTGAGACCCTAAATATCATTTCCAGTTAGTTTGAGTAAAATCTAAGATATGCCAGCTTTGCCGATTTGGTGATTTCATACAGAATAACTTATAATTCAAATTAATTTTAAAAATTATTTGACTTTTTTCTTATTTTTAGTTTACAAAAATTAAAAAAAAAAAAAAATGGTAAATATTTATTGCAAATTTTTACAACTCGTTTTTAAAACAATAGTAAAATGTTTGGCTAAAATTAGCAACGAAAACTAGTTCAAAATTTAATAGAGAATAGGAAGATTTTTTACTAAAAAAAGATTTAGTAGACAAATTATGAACAACAATTGTAAAATGGAAAACAAATGTTTTATTAAATTTTCCTATAACTTTTTCATTTCAGAGTAGAAAAATTAAACTTGGATTTTAATGGCCCCAAAACGTAATTAAAATCATAGAAACTAATACTTTTTTTTATTTAATAAGAAAATGAACTGCTCATTTTTTGAGGCCTAGAACTAATCTAGCTAATTTCGCATATCATGTTCTGAAATGAAGCGTATTCCAGTGAGAGCCTTCTGCATCGATCGAAAAACTTCCCAAATACTATTTTCTAAATAGTTTTTCACCGGTCTTGCAACATATGGCCGAGTGTTGTCAAGATGGAATATTACGGCTTCATGTATGGTCGCATATTCTAGGCGTTTTTAGGCCAATGCTCGCTTAAAGCAAATGAGTTATGTTTGGTACAAGTTCCCCTATGATCATCTGGCCTGATTTCAGCAGCTCATAATAGATGGAACTCATCTGGTTCCAACAAATATATTGACTGGTTGGCCGGGCTTCACATTGATTTCTTGCGCCTAAGGATATATTTTTCATCGCTAGTGCAAAATCGTCTTTTAACATCTCTCGGCTTTAACTCATGTGGTGCCCAATTACTTTGCTTTTGATAGATCCAGTTGCTTGCCAACGTTTTAAATTGCTGCTTGAGTGACTCCCAATAATTTGCAATTCATCGAGTAATGCCTCCAATTCACAATCTTTGAACTTTTATGTCTGAACTAGACGGTCTTTGTCTTCCGTGTAAAAATCACCTCTTTTGAACCGTACAAACTGCCTCTTGCTCATTGAAATCGATCGAAAATTTTCAGGATAAGCGGTGAGCAATCGATGTGTTTCAGCTGCACCTTTTTTTAAATTGAAGTAAAGCAAAACGTCCAAAACAAAAAATTAATTACAATTTGCCATATTATGAAAAGACGAAGTTTTTAGAAAGAATTTTATATTTTTAGGAAGAATTTTATAAAGGATGATCAAATTTTAAGGGCAGATGTTGATTTTGAATAAAACACAAATTATTTAGGAAATTAATGTCATTTCGTTTTATTATGATAATATGGTATGGTTCAATTAGGTATGGAACAAAATTCGGCACACCTCCATCCGATGGTCTAAATTTTCGATGCCGCTGAGGCATAATTGAGGTTATATGCCGTTAATGTGCCGAATTATCTCATCCTTTAGCTCTTGAATTGTTGCTGTCTTATCGACGTATAGCTTTTCTTTCAAATAACCCCAAAGAAAGAAGTCCAACGGTGTCAAATCACATGATCTTAGCGGCCAATTGACATCGCCACCACGTGAGATAACACGGCCATTGAATTTGTCGCGCAAAAGAGCCATTGTTTCCTTAGCTGTGTGGCAAGTGGCACCGTCCTGTAGAAATCACATATCGTCTAGGCTAATATCCTCAATTCCTGGCCACAATAAGTTCGTTATCATCTCGCGATAGCGAACACCATTCACGGTAAATGCTTGGCCGACCTAATGATACACTATCGCGAACATCAGCAATGTTTTCTGCAGAACGAACTGAGCGAGCATGCACAGGTGTTTTCACAGACCCTATTAGCTGAAATTTGCCTACAATTCCCCCGATTGTGGACACATTTGGTCGATTATGCTGACCAAAAAAAATCACGAAGTGCACGAAATGCATTTAGATTTGAACGCCCATTTTCATAATAAGCCTGAATAACTTTAACGCGGTGCTCGATTGTGTATCTTTCCATGGTTCAAATTGAGTTAATCTGAAATTGAGAAATTTCAAATGAAATGCAGAAAAAAACTTGACGTTTAGGTGTGGTTCACATTCAACATTGGCCCTTAAAATTTAACCACCCTTTGAATATGATTAAGCTTTTTTCCTTTCAGATATTTCACTCTTTTTCGAAAAGGACTCAAGTAACCCACATATGAAAATATTTCTTGTAAAATTGTATTGTATTATATAGAATCTAAATCAAAGGTAAATTTAATAAATTTAATCCGTTTTTTCGACATATTTCATACACTTTATAATCTAATAATTGTAAGTTTCATATAGCATTTGGGGTTTTTACTACACCAACCAAGTACTTTCATTTGGCGTTGGAATTATCCACCACCTAAAACTATTATTGCACATTGTAATTTACAATGCAGCATAATTTCCCACGTTTCGAGCAATATCGGCGATTTATCGTTATGAAGTGCTGCTTTTGAATCGCTTAAACGCTTAACGATTTTTCTACTAAGTGCTTTGGGATCGCAATAAAATTTTTCTTTTACTCGATACGATTTTCAATCATTTTCGTATCGTCATGTTTGCAGGGACATCTTTTTTTTTTGAATAAACTAAAACTTTCAAAATATTATTCAGAAATTTGAAATTAAAATAAATCATTGAAAAAAACTGCAATATAAAGAACTGAAAAGATTTTAACAGTTAAAATATTTTGGTTAATTTAAAATCAAGTTCAAGCAAAGTACAATTGCACAAATAAATAAATAAATAAAAATATAAATATAAATACTGAAAATGTTGGCTTATTGTTTTGGTAAAAGAACAGAGTCCGCCGTAAGTAAATATATAAAAAATACTTAAAAATTGTTGAAACAACATAAATGAATTGAAAATCGTTTAGGAATCAATTAATGCAAATAATGAAGGATATCCTCTATATCAAAATAATAAACTGGGTCGCATGCAAGAAGGACTATTATTTTTTATAACTGGAAAAATAATACGCAATGGAGATCGGTTAGTCCAACACAAAATCAAATTAAATATTTTCTCATCCCTTTTATTATCGTTTTTAGTTTCCTTATAGATTTTAGCTTGGAAAACTCAAATAAAGATATTGCCTTACGTGTGGCTCCTCGCATATCAACGAATATTGTGGGTCGTAATGCTCGTATCAAAAATGTTTGGGGTACAGAAGAAACAAATACAGTCATTCCAATTCGTTTGAAAAGTGATGCTCCTTTTCAAATCCAGATATTATTTACTATCGAAGCAATTATGATAGCGTTTAATAGTGTGCATATTGCAAAATTTATACATCGTCTACCATTTCATAGTATAAGAAGTATTGAAATGTATGGTGATATTAGAGATGTTCATGTTGAACGAAAAATTGTTACCGATTATCCCATACGTTCAAAAGACACACCACATGTTGCCCGTTTAGGAGTTTATACTGAGACGGATTGTAATGAATATTCATCTGAAAGTGACACGGAATCTATGGGTTGTGTTAAAGAAGAAGAACGATATTTACCTTTACCCTATTATGCCACCTTTGCAAAAGGTTTCTTTGATTTGGGCTATAGTATCGGTGTTAAAGGTCATGTACGCCTTAATCCTCACTCATTTAAAGTATCACTACAAGTTGGCCAAAATATTTGGCCACAACCTACTATAGCCTTACTAATGGAATTTCGTTTTAAAAAGCGTAGTGATGGTGAAACTGGTGAACCAATTATTGCCCGTAATTCATTTTCCAATGGAAAATGGGACGGTGAAATAAAATCGGAATTGGCCACTGGATTGCGACCGGGTGCACGTTTTCATCTAGTAGTAATGCGTGGTAAAAAATCTTTTGAAGTTTATATGAATGATAAACCAGTTACAAATTATCCATATAAAGTGAACCCTAAATATGTTGATACGGTATTTTTGGCAGGTGATATTAAATTATTTGATGTTGAAATTGAAAGTGATTAAATAACTGATTAATACTTGTAATTTCTGCATGTTGATAATTTTTGTAAAAACTTTAATTTGTGATGGAATTTATGAGTTATATCAAATTTAAATTTTAAGACGCTTCCAAAATTGTGGTGTACTCCATGCTATAGCAAAATAAACTTTTTGTTATCTTTTTTTTTTTTAATACATTTTTGTATTTTGCTATCTTTTTAATTCCACTCAAGAATCAAACACGTTTTGACTCTGGAGCATATATGGGACTAAATAATTGATTTCATTAGCATTGCGTTGATTTTAAATGAAATGAAATTAGTTTCAATATCATTTTTTTAAATGATAATAATGATGTTTTTATATTCCTTTGCAATTAGTAACTAATTAAAAACAAATAATTAAAATTGGCAGATAATCCGCTTAAAAATCGTTAAATTGCAGATAAATATCTAAAAGCAGAGATGGAAAATTGTTGCTCCGGCTTGTGATCACTTAAAAATATGAGGAAACCTAAAATAATATATATAGATTTTGATAGATATTGATTTTCATTTAATTCTGGTTCAGAACCAGGTTTAAAAAATCGAAATGAAAGGAGGCAGGGAACGAGTGAAATTGGAATACTATAAAATGGAATGGAACGGGAAACAAAATATGCATTATCGGAAAGGGTTAATTTGTTTATTACATAAATTGGCAAAAAAAAAAAAAAAATAAATAAGTCAACCGGAGTCTCTTTCATAAAAATTAATCCCACGGACCTACCTAATCTACTATATAATCGAAGTGCGATTATTGCAGAGCTTGGATAAATTTAGCCCGTTTTGCGGTATCTCGCTTATTTCTAAATTAATCGAAATAGCGCAAAACGGACAATACTTTTGCATCGGAAGGACGAAATGTGCAAAATTGTTGCTCCTCGGCAGTATTAATATACTCCGATAATGCGAATAGGCCAGAGTCGAGAGACATACCGAGCGATCTATTGTTATTAAACAGCTACAAAGCGATAATTTTTCTACGAACTAAATGGAATGGAACGGGGAACGAAATTTTAATTATCGGAGTGTTTTAATTTATATTATAACATAAACTGATAAAAAAGGACAGTCACCCTATGGTTGATTTATAAAAATGCATGAGAATACCTTCCGGACCTATGTAATCTATATTATTAAAGTTTCAAGTGTGGGAGAGATTCCGTGGGATGAATTTTATAAAGCAGGCTCTGTAAAGCAAAACAATGTAAACAAATGCTTTTTTGATCAATCGTAATTAGTTTTTGATGAATTAATACGATATCAGGGAAAATGCTAATGCAGATTATGAACGTCGCACTTAATCAACACCTTTTGACAATATCAGAGTGGAGTCTTACAAATAGGGTCGATTTTAATACACTTAAGACCCAATGTTATATGATGACGCAAAAGACTGTGGAGTCTTTAACGCCATCTGTTCACATAGATGCAATGATATAGATTCAGTGTGATGTCCATTGGAATAAGCACGTTTTTGAATTGTCGACAGAAGTATTCCATTATATTAGGTTTTTTTTTTTAATTTCCTTCACTGCTCCTGTCAACAGGCATCTGTCAGTTGACTCCTGTCAAAATTTAAAAAAGCTGCGTCATTAAGTTTGTGTTTTAATAGCAGACTATTGTGTAATTTGTGGGGAAAATGTAAAAAGTGAATTTCGTGTACTCATTAAGCATTATTTTTTGCAAAAAAAAAAACCATCACTTAAACCAAGGCTAAGCTTAATAAATATTATGGGAACCCTGGTAAAAAAGTGGTTTACTGAATTTCGTTGTGGCCGTACAAGCACTAAAAATACCGAACGTTCTGGACACCCAGTTGAGGTCTCTACACAATTGAAAAAATTAGGGATTTCATATGGCCGCAGGATGAGTACCGCGTTTGCTCCAATCGTGTGACAACTTCGCAGGAGTATTTGGTGTTGTTCAACCGCAATATGGACGAGTTTTGTGCCGTTTCATAACCGTGGACGAAACGTGGATCGACCACAACACACCCGATACCAAACAGCAGTCAAAACAGTGGGTTTCTCGTGGTGAATCAGCACCAAAGAAGGTAAAGGTGGGTTTATCAGCCAATAAAGTCATGTCGACAGTTTTTGGAATACAGTCAGTATAATCCACATTGATTGGATTTAGCCCAGAGTGATGTAATCATCTCACAAGCAAATACCTCTTTTAATGAACTCGACAAATCTGTTAATTTTTTGGAAGGGATATAAAAATTAGAGAGACGTTGGAAAAAGTGTGTAGAACTCAAAGGAGACTATGTTGAAAAATAAAATGATTATTTATCCAAAAACCTGTTTTTCATTCAACAAGTCACGGACTTATTGACTCGCCCTTGTACTTCACCCCATCCGATCTTCAAAATCTATTTCCGAGCTTTAAAGTGTATTTTGGAGATTTTGGGCCGTGTACAGCCCAAAATTGTCGGAATGTTAGTTGTATGACACTGTTTAACTATTCTGCTGACTACAGGGTTTTGTCCGGAATACTCGCTCATCCAGTAGAGTTCATCCATTTGTGGTCGATTGTGCAGTGAAACGCACAAGGTATTACAGGAAGAATTTGTTGATTAGTCGGACTAGTTGTGGGTGGAATAAACTCTCTGCAGAGGTCTTCCTTGACACCTATAATATAGATAATTTCAAGTTAAATATCCATAAATACTCCCTCCATAAATACTCCTCCTTCCCATACTCTTCCTTCCCTCCATAAATACTTCTCCTTCCCATAACCTTCTTTCCTCACATAAACACAATATACTGCATTTGTAGGAGGCAACCCCTGAGTGTTGATTTAGTAAAAAAATGTGGCTATAATTTATTAAAACATAAAAATTTTTATTAAAATCTTGTATTCTGTTGGAAATATACCCTTTGGCAAAAGTTCACTCACAAGAACAATCTTTAAATTTAAAACTAATTTGCATTTTTTCATATAATTCTAAAACTTTTTCATCAACACTTTCTCTTTCGCTATACAGGGTAATTTTTAAGGCCTCATTAAACATCTCCTGAACACTCTGTAATTTAATGCTGGTGCATTCCAAATAATGAACATTTTGATAATAAAGACACACGTTAACACCGTCACTTTGACTTACGCAATCTAGCGTAAGTTTTGTTAGAATGTGTTCACGTAAATCACACTGTAAACCGACAAGAAATATTTTTGTTTTTGGATCCAGTTTTAAAATTTCTAATATCCATGTGCTGCGAGCATTTATTAGCGTTTTTCTATCGGTCACATTAAAACAAACGAAAAATATATTCACAAATTGGCGATTATCGCTAAAGTGCTGCTCCAATTCCTCAACAGTGGTCAATTCAATGACATCAATTAAGTAACGCTGATCCTCTACCATATGATCATGATAGACACAACCGGAATTTAATTTCCATAAATAGGCCTCCTGCAGACTTGTTTTGCCTACACCTTTATCACCCATCACTAGAAATTTTATTGTTTTCATGTTGACTGTATGGCTAGACTTTAGTTATTGAATTGCTCAAGATATCACATTTAAATAATTGCACTTATTGTGTATTATTTAGAAGAAAAATAAAAGATAAGATCATTATTTTATTAATCATGTTATATTTTTAATCAAATTTTATATTTTAATATAAAACCACAGATTTATAAACAATTTCTAATTGTAGAGGTAATAAAAAGTGGTATCCCAAACAAAGGCAAATTATCGTCTTGAACATATATTTTGTTATTTCTTAAAAATCAAATTACATGTGCAAGAAGAAAAATCGTGTTTATTTGTATTTATTAATCATCCTCTTATATTTTATTTGTCAGTTTATCATAACTGAACAAATTTCTGTTATCACAAATAATTAGTATTTAGATTGCAGCAATTGAATTACTAAGTTAATAAGTAATTCTGCTGCCACTACAAAACAGTTTTTGCCTGTGTAATATAAATAATGTTCAACAAAATTTCTTTTTATTAAATAATAAAAACAGCTTTTATCAACACAGAAATGGTTTGTGACTCAAATAAACTCAAAGCTTTTTACACTCAACTTAAAAATTTATGTAATACCATAATGTTTTTTAAAATTTGTCATAAAGTTAATTTTTATTCTATTATTTCAAACAACAAAAAATTATATAAATGTTAAAGTTACAGTTTTGTTAGATATGAATTGGATATTGGGGTCGTGTTATTTTTCATTTAAATACTTGGAATGCATCAATTCTTTTAATTTGCTTGTGAAAAAATAAAACAAATCATAGAATATGTTACATATTTTTATGAAAAAGCTAAACAAATAAGAGTAATTGCTAATAAATATTATGTCTGCCTTATTATTTTTACGTATGAGTGATAAAAATAAAATAATAAAAAATTGATCATACGTATCGTAGTACATATAATAAAATAAAGCTAGTATTTTTAATTAATTAAGCCTCATTCTCACAATTTCCCGTTAGCTTCCAACTGTGACTTTATCTGATACATTTGTTGCTATTCCTACACTCACCAACAAAAGTCTGTAATGACAACTGAAAATTTTGCTGTTTTTTTGCTAATCTTAGAATCACTTGCCTGTTAACATATATTACAATTCAATTAATTGAAGACTTTTGGGTGGCTACAATGAAGACTTTTGGGTGGCTACAATGTACTTTTTAAACTTAAATACTTACTACACTTAGTTGCAAATATTTGTACTTTTACAAAAACTGTTTTCTTCTTATATTTCTAAAATATATGTATCTTGTCGAAAAATATTATTTAATGTGTTCAATTTATAAATTTTTTACAATTAACAAGTAAATCTATATTAATTTTTAATAATTTAAAGAAACAAATGAAAACATAAATAAAAAAGTACTAAAAAATGCAACAGTGCTTTCATCTCAATCGAAAAACAAATACAAAACCCACCCCTTTTGTTATACATGCACGTTTGTTTTTTAACATTTTCAATTAAATTTTCAATAAAAATATTTTCCGCGTACATTGCAATTTGTTTTTTTTTTTCGTAAACCGTTTTTCTAAAAACATATGATTCCTTAAGTAAAGTGCGGTCAGTTTCGCTGTTTGCTTAAGCAAATGACACTTGACGAAACTTAACGAAAATTTTGTTAAGTACAATATAGTCATACACATTTGATTACATGTATTCGCACATTTGCTTAGCTAGCAAAAGTATAATATAGTTAGCTCTTTAATCAGTAACAAATTTTAATATATAGTGAATGGAAATAGTAGGAAAGTTAATAACCGCTGCTTCAATTCATTGGTAAAATTATGTACAAAGTTTAATCAAATAATTTAGCTCTAATGAACAAAAATTTTTGATAAAAATTGGAAAACTAAATTTAATGAATTGCAAAAGATACAAAAATTTTAATTAAAAAAAAAAATATATTAAAAATTCACAAATCAACTATTTTACGAAGATGTCATATTTTTGTACATGAGTCAGTTGTGAAAAGAGTCCACTCCCGATCCCTTTTTTCAACCTACCCGAGTAAAAAAGTTTAGTTATAATCATATGTGACCTTCTCTTATAATATATTATCATATATAAATACATATGTCAGTATGCATTAGCATGTATACATAGTTATATCTTACATTATTTTTTTTTTTAATTACTTATATTTTGTCATACATAACAATATCTGGTTATATATTGATCTTTATAAAATTATGTATGACTTATATGATAAGATATGGTATGTATATATTATATAGTATAAAATTTTATATAAAATTTTATGTAATAATATATGGGTTTCACGGGACTGTATATATTTATATGTGACTTATACAGAACCATATATACTTACAAATAGCTTACACAGAACCATTTATAATTATATATGCTATCTAATATTTAAGATATAAAAATATATGGGACATTACCAAAAATATTTTTTAATATAGTTTGAGAGGAGCCGTGTAATAAAGCCATATGACTTTATTTCACACCGCATTGGGATATAATGCCATATGGCTTTATTTCCACAGAAAGAGTGAAATAAAGTCATATGCGTTTGTCAATTGAGGTGGAAATAATGTCATACTAGTGCAAAATGTAATTAATTGTAATGGTTACATATGTATTACCAAAAGAATGAGTTGTTATTGTCAAGCGTTGAAAAGGTATGGCGTACAGACGTTGGAAGGGGGCCGACGCGTCGTCTTCGCGGCCGGCGCGGCAATTACGCGCCGTATTGCATTATAATTGTTGCTCTTCAACATATTAAACCATTTTTGTTTTCTGGCGACTGGCTATGCATGAAGAACCGTTAGTTTATATGAGCACGTTTTTCTTCCCAAGCGTTGTGCCCGATTTGTTGTGCCATTATCAACGATGGCACGCACATTCATATATTGTTAATTTTCAAAAAACCGATTCACATTTTTATTTGTTAACTGAACTTATTGTATTGTATTTTTTTTTTGTAATTTACAGAAATCAAATACACTATAAAAATATTGCTCAGAAAATTATTAAGGGTGCAATAATGCCATAATGGCTTTATTTCACTTCTCCGTTGGAAATAAAGCCATACGGCATTATTTCTCAATGCTGTGTGAAATAAGGCCATATGTTCTTATTGCCTATGGCTTTATTACGAAATATTTTTTGATATGGTATAATATATATTTATATATCATACAATATGTGCAAATAAAATTGAGATATTGTTATATATAGTTCCATATCTGGAGTTTTTTTGATATGGTAAAAGATATAAATTGATATAATTTTACGTGGCCCCATGTCATTGATTTCGAATCCCAGCTTTTAATTTATTTTTATGTCCCTATTAATATTTTTTACAAAACTTTTAAATTTTAAACCATTTTGGGACAACAAGAAATAGGATATAAGTGGTGACAATTAATATAAATATTTTTTTGCTTTAAATATAATTATTTCTCCACATTTTTCTTATTCCATAAGATATTATTATATATAATTATATATAATATATATAGTTATATAATTATATTAAATCATGACAAATTTATTATCATTAGTTCAGAGATAATATTTTTCCAAATTTCCAAATTTATTACTAAAATTGGATTAAAGCCGTTTAAAATTTTTTTTACTAACTTTTTTTCGAGTGTACGGAAATTTAAGTAAATTAAATTTGGCTTTAACGTTTCATTTTTATACTCTCCACCAACAATGATAAATAAGAATTTCAATTGGGTATTAATCTTTAAAAATTATGTTTCTTCGATTTGGAAAGTACTTAAAATATATTTTTGTACATATTTGGAATTTTTTATTTAAAATATTTACAAAATATTGAACTACGTAAAATATCAAACACATTTAGTTGAGATATATAAATACTGCAGTACTTCTGATAATGTTAAGACACTTGATTAAACTGAGGTTCATTACTGACATCGATAAACAAGGATGTTTTTATAGCAGGTTTTTGGTAAGATATTTAGCTTATACAAGATGGAGCAAAAAGTACCACCCCATTGGAAAGTGCTGGTATTTTTGCAAATAGCATAGTATATCAGTTTGCTTTTGGTACTCGTAGACACGGGGAAAATCTATAGTGAATAACAATGGATTGCTAAACACTTCAAGAACGCGCGGTAATTGTGGCAATTGTGATAATTGTGATTTCCATCAAAATTGATCATGAGCGACGAGGCTCATTTTTATCTCAGCGGCAAAATTCTCCATTCTGGGGGTCGGAAAATAAACGGATTATTCATGAAGTACTATCACACCCTTTGAAAGTCATCGTATGGTTAGCAGTTACGTCGGAAAAAGTGATTGGACTTGATTTTTTCGAAGGAGCCGACGGTAATGTTATCACTGTGAATGGCGAACAATGCAGAACCATAGACATAAGTAATTAATTTTTACTTTAAACAAACGCTATAATAAAAGAAAAGCAGATGATGGGTTTTGCCCCATGTGATTAAAGTTAAAAGCTATAAAATTATATTGCAAGCAATATTAAATAGTTGGGTGGTATGCATAAAAATTTCTTAATTTTGTAATAAGGTGTACATTTGTTAAAGTACACATTTTTCCTATTAAACTTTAAATAAAAAATGTTATGCATTATAATGAAATAACACTGTTATTTTTTGTTTTATTCTGGCAACACTCTTATTTAATTTCTCTTCACTCTCAAATAAATTGTTAGTGATTCATAAACTTAGTAATCGATTATCTCATTAATCGTAGAAGAATAAGATTTTTATGCAGATTTTATGAATAAAATTATTTTATCATAAATCAAAACATGATAAAAACAATCTTTAAACATAATAAAGAAGTATTGGTGGAAACATAATATTTAAATGACACTTTATTACTACGAATAATGAAAGTATTTGAATGACGATTCTGTTTTGATTAAATCAATATCACTATTCTGTATAATTTATTTTTTATTTTTTTTGTGTAGCAATTTGAGAAATTTTGTGAAAAAAGAAGTAAATGATGCAATCGCGGACGATTTTTTTAAGTTTTTAGATAGAAAATGTTAGATTCTTCATATTATTGGCTGGATGACCCTTGAAAAAGTCATTAAATAATTGCAAACACAGTTTTCATGTTTTGAAAAATGATTTTCATTTTCCAAACTTTATTAATCGGTTATTTTAGGCTTAAACCAACTGTAACATATTAATCAATTTTTCTTTATTAAACAATTTATGCATACTGTTTTTATCATATTAGCTTATAAACGTTTTATTGAATTGTTTAAAAACTTTATGCATTCCACCCTTAAATGTATTAGGCACCAACATATTTTTGATATTGTAATTGTGATCAAAAATTACTAAACAGTGTAACAAATTAAACCAAATTGTCCCCGAAAAAGCTACTTTTACACGAAATTGTTCACAAAACGTATTGAATAAATAAAAAATTAATAAAAAGAAGAAACATTTGTGAAAGGAGTACCATAGTACTATTAAGGCTCTAAAAGTACCACAAAACTTTGTCGTTTCTGTCCTTTACAGTGTTTTTATTGCAAATAATGTACAAAATAAAGATGCGAAAACATTATAAAGGTCAAACAAATTTAAGGTCAAAAATTCTTTTTCGATATGATTTTTTTTTTTCGCTGAAAAAGAATTTAATGGTGAAAAAAATTGTGTGGTGAAATAAAAATGTTTTAGGAAAAAAAAAAAATACAAAATATTTTTCTGTTTATTCACCAGAACACACCAATTTGTATGGAAAAATTAGAGGTACATTTATTTACTTATAATTATTTAACTGCTTGCCTGAAATTGCTCATTTTCATTACCAAACTTTTCGGGAGAATGTCCTTTACTCAAGGTAAAAATGAGCCACATCTCTTGCGTCTTCGGAAAAGGGAATATATATATATTTTTGTGGTTAAAAAATTTTTAAGGTGAATGATATCTTTGAGGTGTTAAAAAAATGTAGGTAAAAACCATCTTGGATGAATATTTAAATATTATTCACTTCTAGTCGTTTGGTAAAGAAATATGACATTTTCATTCATAACAATTTTATAATTTTTTCGTTCATTTTCAATACTTAACTGCTCGGGAGGAAAACCAAGCATCTAAGTAAAAATGAGCAACTCGGCTTGGTCCTTCGCGCCGTTATTGCTATTTCAACGGATATACATACGGATATGGCTAGATCGTTTTTGAGTTACAAAAGGAACATGAATATATTTGCTTTATGGGGTCGTAGATCAATATTTCGATGTGTTGCAAACGAAATTACAAACTTATATTTGTGACCCTTATCATACATATGGAGGATATAAAAAGGAACAAAAACTTAATAATAGTACCTGGTATATCACTTCCTGAAAGTTGTTCAGGAGATATATAAGAATATGCGATTTTCTCAAGTATTTGATGATGAAGAACACCCAGTTGAAAATCTTACTGCACGAACCTGATAAATATGCTATTATTTACAATTCCTAATAAATATAGAAAATAATTTTAAAATTCTTAAAAGCCTTAAAAGGTTCTACTACAGCTTTTTGAGAATATACCATAAAGTATTAATGAAAAGAATGCAATAAAAAACATTTTAATTAGTTATGGTTTTTTGAATAAAAAAAAAATCATTAAAAATAATCATCTTAATTAAAACATGCATAATGAGTTTAATTAAAATACACTTAGAGAAAAAACCATCATTGACTTAATTTGAGCAAAATTGTTTTGTATTATAATATTTTTTTTGTTGCTATATTTCTTAGTAAATACAAAATATAGGAACAGAAAAAAAATGAGAAATAAATAAAGAATGTATATGACTACTTTAACTTAAATACTGTCACTTATGCGCCACGCATTTTTAAACATTTTTTAATATGAAGCATTTTAAATCATAACAAAACTTTACTCTACTCTTAAACATTGGAATAAATATGAGTATGATGAGTATTGCATTGTGCATATACATATGTATGGATGAGTTGTGTGTTACCTACCAATCGAATTGCCCGTAATGTCAGGCATGTGGAACGAAAGATGCCCTCAACAGGAATACTATAACTCTTCATATTCCATACTAAATGCAATGCATTGCACGTTCAACAATAAATAATAAAATTAATGCATATATTTCATCATCATCATAAAGAAGTTTGTTTTTGTTTCGTTTGTGACAATCGAAAAATGAAAAAACAAAAAAAACAAAATGATAAATAATTTTATATGAGACTTATGAAAACATTTGTTGAGCTTCTTGATACGATTTGAAAATATTTTTCAAGTTCAGTTTGAAAACATTTTATATTGTGCTTTTGTTGTTTTTTTTTTGTTGATTTACTCTATCTAAATAATCGTCGGTGCTTTAGATTTGAAAAAGTGTTTGAAATTTTTAAATGTGATTTCTTCAAACTGAGATGAGGTATTACTTGTTGGTTTTCCGTTCTGTATTTACTCAGTTCAGTCAAACGACACCTGACAAAGACATATTTCCATATTTCCATAAAATACATGGATAAATAACAAAGTTATAGCCAATGTAAAATATGTTAACAAATTACATTAAAATTGTTACACTTAAATGACTAATTTAAACCTGCATACATAAAGGTATTTTACCATCATAAGCAAAATGTAAAGTCAGGCATGCCGACTATATGGATTTTCGTTGATTATAGATTTAAAGTCCGCGTTTTTAAATTTTGTGGGGTTCTTGTATTTAAAACTTTTTCCACTTTTTTTAATTTTCTAAAATTGCTCTGTTCTGAAATTTTTAGATTAAAATTTTTTCTTTACAAAATAAGATTACCTGAAAGCAGTTATAGTCTTTTTAAATTTTAAACGTAGTGAAAAAGTTTGCTGCTTTATATAAGGTATTAGCATTTAAACTAGCTCTTTCGCATGACGTAAAATGCGAAGACTTAATTTCTTTTCAGTTTCTTTGTTTTAAATAACTTTTATTACCAAAAAACATAATTTAAACAGACAGAAAAGTTGTTCGAAAATAGGTAACTTATAAAAACCAATAATGAAAAATTCTGTTGAAAATATAGAGAAAAATACTAAAATATTTCTAACTTTTAAAAATTTACTTACAAAATTTATTAAAAATTCTCAAAATTTTGCAAAAATATTAACAATTCAACAATATTGAAAAAAAAAAATTACTAAAAATGCTGTATTTCCACTGTTAGTTTAATCATATTTTATTCCAATTGGATCTTACATTGCTGAATGACCTGATAAAATTTGACCAACAGTTAAAATCAAATTTTATGTTGGAAACAACAAAAAATGATTCAGTGAAAGTTCCATTTTGGAGCTAACGGGAGATTGTAAAAATGTTTATAAATTGACTTATTTAAAACTCATGCAATTTTTCTGTTCCATTAAATGAGTTTTTAAACCAGTTTTTAAAACAATTTGGTCTAAAATTGTTCCTAGAGCAACTAGCTATAGAACTAGTTCTATGTTTCATGAGATTAGTTCTTGTAGAAACGATAACTATCGAACCGATTGTAAAAAATTGCTCTGTGAAATAGTAGGATTTGGTATTAACACTTTTGCTTTCATTTATTTATTTTATTCAAATATTCAAGAACCAAGCCCTATGGTTTGTATTTTTACTTTTTTAACTGCGGCCCTTTATTATTTATGAACAACAACAATATGGTGACAATATGGTGACAAATACGTTCCCACCCCTGCTATATACTGTCTGTTAGGTCAGATCTTATAATATCCGATTTGATACGTCATGTAAATATCAGCTCTATTGTTTTCGGGCGACCGTGAATTTCTCTTGTTTTCTCAATTTTTTTGGATCCTAAAATTTTATAGTTCTAACATTTGGCTTTCAAAATTAGTCAGGTCTTGAGTTTTACTTCATGAATTGGAACAATTTATTTAGAAATTTTATAGCAAATAATTAAAAACCCTCAAAGAGCATTACAGTTATCATAATTTTTTAAACGCTGTGAAAAGCACCGGAAAGGCCAGAACTGAACCTCAAAGTGCTTAAAAAGCTTTGGTTTGGTAATAACACGAATAACTGGCATGTAGCAATTGCTGAACTTCTCTGATTATAATATTTTGTTCTGTATCATAGCTGCCTTGGGTTCGAAAAATTACTATACAGAATAAAACCAAGGCATATTGTCTCCCTTGATAGTTGAAAATTATTATAAACTAATTTATTGAGAAAAATCATTTCCTGATATTTTTCTGTTGTGAACTTTCATTGACTTTTTTGGTGCTGGTTACTACATTTATAATATCAGAAAAGATTAAAGAAAAATTAAAGAATATACAATGCCTCTTCTACATCTTCTTTATTGAAATTTACAAACTTTGTGTTCTTTGAAAGCCTACGGCAACCAGTTTTACTACACTCACAATATTATTTCGTTAAAAATAATCTAAAATACAGTATTGAATTAATCGAAAATACAATCAAAAAGAGATTACTTATTTTTCATTATATTCAGCCCATTTTGTTTTTTATTTTAAATCATTGTTTAATAATCGACGAAAGTAGTAAAAGTAATCAAAAGTCGTTTAAAATAACCATCAATTTTTAACTGACTGTATGTAATTTTATAAAACACACACAATGTAACATATTTGTATATTTTGTTGTAATTTTTATTGAAATAATTTTGTATATAAAAAAAATATTTTTGAAAAATAACAAAATTATATGAATTTATATTTTTAAAAACAGAAAACCTAAAATTTTACATTTAACAGAAAATATCAACTCCTACTGAATGTCTGTAAATTTTTACAGTTTGTTTTTTTAATGACTGATTCAAATAGTTAAAAAATATATTTCTATTAATTTCAATTGATTCTTCGTTTAAAAACAAACCTTACGTATTACTTTTTAAATAAACTACAGTCGGTAACGGAAAATATACTGTGAGTGTATAACTGAGTAAGATTTTGTCACATTTCCGTCTGGCCTGCTTACAAAACAGGAGGTAGTCGTCAGTGAAAATAGCACAGATTATACACAGATGTGAAACAAACAATTTTTTTTAAATGTAAAGGGAGGAGTAAGATAGAAAATAAATTCCACTTATGGTTTGTATTAATATATGTCTCTATACATTTCTCTACTTTTGATTAATATCTGTGTGCAATCTATGGTAAGCTGATACTCAGCTGCGGTTCTAGATTCGTTGGTTTCGAAACCAATCCAATGTTTGCCAACGAATCAAGAATTTCCTTATACGGTATTAAACCCATTGAAGACAGACCGTGTTCCCCATAGAAAACTTGTTTAATTTGCGCCTGCTATCTTGAATAATCCTGAGTGGAGAGATAGGAGATTCAGTTGCCTCACGCGCAGCCCGACTGTGAGTATAGATACTGTTACTCCTGCCCCCTATCCGTTGTTGATTATGCAATTTGCCGAATCCAAAATATCAAAAATCTTCCTGTATAAAACTGTGGCCATTTTGCCCATGGTATAAGAGTACCTGTTTCCATCTTTCAGATATCAACCGGATCGAGTACCATTACATGTACTAAATCTATCAGTGCAGAAATTATCAGTCTCGTAAAGATTACTTCATACTTTCCACATAATTCGATGCACGATATCATATTATCTAAAGAGATAAACAACATCGGACAAAGCTCCACACCTCTCAATGATAAGATCATATCTTGCCGTGCAGATTCCAGTTTTTCGGAGTCCGGATATGAAGATCTGAAGGTGGTAAATCCAACATAACATCAACAGCAAGGCAGATTAATACCCCAATTACTTCCAGAAGCCCTTCGACACTGCCAGAAAATCTACAGTTTCTGAGACACCTTAAGCTTAACATGCCTTGTCCACATATGTTTGGTCAAAAGCGCAAGCAAAACATGTGCAGTTTTGCCTGGATGCCTATAGCATCAACTGGCCATAAGGTCATCACAGTTTGCATGTTTCTACAAACTATTCCGTGAGACCTTCCGCACACCCAAAGCCAGAATCTCTACTAAATGTGAGCCAAATACCCCAATGGAGTGTATCCTCTACTGACTTTAGCTGTGACATTGTTGCTCAAATGACTTTCAGTGGTCAACATCCTTTTAGATAACATAAAGTGAATAGATATCATAAAGCGAATCAAAGGTTGCATTGTCAGAAGCCCCCTCAATATTCCTAAAAAACACCCAGAGTGTATTTACTGAAGTGCATTCAATATTCGTCTTAACTAATCAGTCTTACCTAATTTTTGTTAATGTTATATTAACCATATTCGAAGTTGACTTCATTTTGAAGAAAAATCATATTTAAACAAAAAAACTAAAAAAGCCGCCTTTTTTTAAATAGTATGTGGAGCTTTATTGGAGTTTTTCTTTTTGTTCCATTTATATATTTGTTATTAATGCATAAATTTCAACATCCTTGAGAACTGTATGATTTTTATTGGTTGGTCTGATCTTGGTAGCAACATCTACAAGCATTTGGGTTGTTTTTGTTTTATTTCAAAACCATCATATTTGTATCGTTTCTCTCCCCAATCAGATACAAACATACGTACAAACACAGAAACAAACATATGTCAACTGTCTTGCTAAACACATGTAGACATAAATGTCAGATGTCGCTTCTGACTCTTACTCTTCTTCTTTTAAAAATATTTCTAAATAGACCATAATCATATAGTAGTGGCACTCCAGGTTTATTACCAGCCGTAGCAATAATGGCAGACAGACATAAAAAAATATGCAGTCCATTATTTAGTCATAATTGTAAAGCATCATCGTCATCATTCTCCTCATCATCATCAGAAGCAGCAGCATCAGTCTCATCATTTTCGTTTAACTTATTTTTAATAGTATTTTTTTTTTTGTTTAGTTTTAGTTTCTGCTATAGTTCTGTTTGATCATGACCATTTATTTAATCGATTATCATTTTTAATAAATCGCAAAAATATTGTTTATTACTTCTGCTGCTTATAATGGTAATGCCACTGTATCTCTCATACTACAACAACGCATCTTAAGTTATTGTCATTTGTTGCTGCTGGTTTTTCTGATGTTTTTTGATTTAGTACAACTTGAGCTTTTTTTTGTAGACGCAGAGGCTCTTCTTATAATATTCAATATGGACATATACGCATGTTTTAATGACATTTCATTTGACATTTATGACTTGTGTATGTATTTTTGTGTGTAGAAGAGATATTGTTGCATGTCAGGATTGATTTCTTTTTCTTGTCGTTTTCTACTTAACTATTTATTTTCAATTTTATAGATATTTTCTGTTCTATTTTAATTGTTTATCATTATACAAACACTTGAAGAAAAATTAGAAATAAAATATTCCACAAAATTAAATTCAGGCATTTCAACGAATGTTTATCAAGATTTCCATTCTGCGTGCTTAGATTTTATTGCAGCTTTAATTAAACAAAGGCTTAAGTTTTAGTTTGCAATTATCTAATTATTTTCTGAGTGTACTATATGTTGGAGAGTTATTTAGTGAAAGTCATTAAAACTGAAATAAAGTAATAAATTTTACTCAAGTCAAATTTTGATTGAGTTGAATTTAATAATTCTAGCAAGCATATCAAAATTTCTTAGAATATTGTCACGAATTGTGAATGTTTTTTGTTTTGTAGGATTTTGTTGCTGATGTCAATTATTGTGGGATCTGTAAAAGTAATCTTCCAGTTAACAACCTTCAGATGATTGCTATATTCATTCCCATGAATCGCATTTGCGCTTAAATCAGATCTAGAGATAAAGCGTTCTGAAATTGGCTTAAAATCTAGAGCGCTTAATCTGGTCTGCTATGCAAAAATTCAAAAAGCTTCTTTACGAACAGCGTCTTCGTGCCAAAGTTCTATCAGCTCCTCGAGTAAGAGATTGGGATACCTATCCCAACACTTATAATGGATGACCAAATATTTAATGATCCGGTTGTTAAGACTAACCTTTTGACTGAAATATTCGTTAGAAACTCATTACTGCCGGAAAAATATCTTAAGCATACTCTTTCGTGTTTGGGCAGTTGTGTGGAGTTTTTTTTTTGATATTATAAGACAGCGGCATCAGATGGTATACCAGTACTGGAGCTTAATATGTGCTCTTTGACGCTTGATCGTCTCTTGGCTTACTTTGTTAAATCATTGTACTGTATTGGAGTCTTCTCCTTATGCTGGAAATTTGCCATTGTTCAGCCCATTCCTAAAAAAAGTCCAGCTAGTTAAAATTACCGCTTAATATTAATATGCTTTGCACTCTCAAAGGTGATGTAGAGCATGGTTAACTACCATCTATTTAATTATTTAGAGTCTAATTCACTTTTTAGCAATCGGTATTATAGCTGTCACAAGAGTCGTTCTACGGGAAATCTGTTAGCGTACTATTCGTAACGTTGGATTAGTTTCATTCACAGATTTGGTAAAAGAAAGTAAATTGGTTGCTCTAACTATTTCCAAGGCATACAATCGTGTGTGGCACGGCGCATTTAAACACTCAGAATATTATGTAGTTAACTGTTTGAAGTTTAATAAAAAAGTTTTCGGTTACATTTAAAAATAAAGGAACATACATTTATTTTTCTAAGAAATATCTATATTAATTTTTTTATACATTTATTCGAAATAATTTACTATCATTTACCATTTTTTTTTCAGTTTCATTTATTTTTTTCATTTGTTTGAAATTTAATAAAAATTTACCCACAAAACGGAAACTTGTGGTTTATTTGTGTCCGTAACAGTTATTACAAATTTAAATTTTGTTTGCTGTCTGTTTCAAAAAAAATATTAAAAAAATTTCAATTTGTTTTTTTGTTTAAATTGGTTGTATATATACAAAATTTTTCAATACAAATTACAAGAACTTCATAAACACACATACATATACAAAGACATTCATATAAAGTGTTTATAACTTCATATGCATACATACAGGTTGGTTGAAAAGTTCCTGCGCTTACCAAGAGATGACACTGCTAGCTCCAAACTTTTTTTCTCAAGTTGGTATAACTGTCCTGAGAACACGTGCAAATTCGCAAGTCATTCTGTCAATTCTTTCTTTGTTTACAAGCCATTTGAAGTTGACGTGTCATTGATTTTTTTTTTAATATGGAAAAAATTGAATATCGTGCAGTCATTAGATTCTTTGTTTTGAAAGGCTTAAAAGCAAAGGAAATTTATGAACAATTGTTAGAAGTGTATAAGGAGTCCTCACCTTCAAAACGCACCGTTCAATTTTGGGCTGGTGAATTTAAACGTGGTCGTACCAACCTTGAAGACGATCCACGCGAAGGACGACCAAAAACTGCAACCACAGCAGAAATCATTGAGCAGGTACATAACATGGTTAGTGAATATCTAAGTTTGACTAAGCGTGAAATTGCTAATGCCATAGGAATCTCAGACGAACGAGTACTCTATATTTTACATGAAGAATTACGTATGAAAAAACTGTTTGGAAAGTTAATGCCGCACACATTAACAATTCAACAAAAACTGGATCGAAAACAAATTTATCAGCGTAATTTGGAGCGTTTTAAGCCGAACAGAACCGACTTCTTGCGTCGTTTTATAACTATGGATAAGACTTGGATCTACCACCATGATCCTAAATTGAAACAAGAACGTTTACAGTGGACTGAAGCTGATTGTTCAGCTCCAAAGCATGTGAAGTCACACGATCAGCAAAGAAGGTTATGGCATCAGTTTTTTGGGATGCAAAAGGAATATGTACGTGTCCGAATTTTAAGATTCTAGGTTTACGTTGCCAGTTAATGAAAACAGAGAAATACTCTGGGATTACAAGGGTAGCCAAATGATCCCCTATCTTTACATTTTGACTAATAAGCGCTAAAGAAACCTAATATTCATGTTTAAAGTACCAAGAATTGTGAAAGGCACTTAAGGATTTTTGGCTTTATAACCAAAATTATTCGAAAACAATTCGAGATATGAAGAAAAGACATAAAGCCAAAATTATTCCAGAGGAAAATATAATTGATATGGCCTTCTTTAAAATTTGCTTTGCAACATTAAAACTGTCAAAAAAAAGAGTTGTCAATATTGAACATATTGTATTTTGTGTATCCACTGAAATGTTTACGCTAAGTTAAATGGTGCTAACGGCCATATTAAAATAGGCGTATCTTCAAAGTTGAAAAGCTTCTTTGCGATTATCTAAAAAGCGATTGCCGGATCAAGTACCTTCAAATTGATATATAATGTTATATCATAGCCAGAGATGGGAGTAGGTTAAAAAAATATTTACGTGAGATGTTTCTTGCAGTTAAAGTTAATTCGGACAAGGTGTGTTAAGCAAGGACATCTAGTACTGAATGTTCCATATTCAATATTTTCCACTCTTCTCAATGCCATTGAAGGGTTTGAAACCAAATTTAGTTTTATAAGGTGATTAATTTATAAATATTAAGAAAATGTTAAAAAGCCTCGGAGATAAATTTTACAACTGAGATTTCTTAAAATTGGCCGACTGAAAATTTCTTCATGCCAGATTCAGATTTTGCGTACTATTGTTTATCAGAAAATTCATAATGCAAGGGGAGTTTCTGCATAAACTTTAAATTTGTAATCTACCTACAAAATACACTTACAAAATTTTCAAAATTATTTCATGCATATTCTACAATATGCTATAATTAATGCGATTATTATAACTCCATCATAACTGTCATGATAAGGAAGAAAAATATCAATTTTTGTGACAGTTTACAACATATTATTAGCGTTGCAAAAATTTTATTAATTCAATAAATATTTTTTGTTTTTCTTTTAAACTCATATTCTGCATTAATCACAAAATTTTGGTGAAAAAAAAATTTAATTAAAAATGCATAAAAATGCAATGTTATGCATTAAACCATGGAATAATGTGACGTAACAGAGGCAAGTCAAAAAATAAAATCAAGCTGAAAATCGAGGGAAAAAATGAAATTTCGTTTAAAGCTTCAAAACGAGTAAATATCATATTTGGGCCTACTATTAATCAAACAGGCAATTAATTATGCGTTTGAATAAACGAGCATATGTTCGAATATGTACGTTTCATATGCTGAAGTTTTTTTTTTGGCTTTTTGCAGAAATATGCATGCAGTTTTTTTTATTTTTTTGGATGTCGTTGTCATGGTGAGCAATTAAAATGTTGTCTTATAACCAATTTTTGTGCGTCTGTGTGTGTTAAAAATTGGTTTTGGTTTTAATACTTCATTATAGCGATGATATTTGATCGTGCTGTTATGTTTTGGGTGTATTTCTTTTGCTTAACTGAACTGAGCTGAGCTGACTTGGGTGCTATGGCTGCGACTGTGCCAAACTTAAACTGAGCTGTATGTCAAGTGACAACGGTATGGTTGGATGGCGTCTGTTTAAAAATTTAAATGACTTCAAGATAAAAAAATGTATTTTTGTTAATATTTGGTTGTTGCATGTTGTGTCTTGTATAATTACAGGTATTTTTGATGTTTTGTGTTAATTTTGTTTTCTGCTGCAAAATCTAAACCTTTTTTTTATTCAACGTATGTTGTTTTTAATGTTAATTATGAATTTCATATTTTCAATACATGTTTTTTTTTTGCCTGCAATTTGTCAGAGTCTTTTTATGTTTTTTTTTAGCATTATAATTTGTTAAGATTTGCAGAGTTTTTTTTTGCATTTTTATGACATTGGCATTTATTGTTGAGCGTTTGTTTAATGCATTTTTTAAATTTTCAATAAATCATGTGTTTTGATTCTTAAATACTTAAAATTAATATTCGTTATGAAATTTTCACACTGTTCAAAGAAATGTTAATATTTAAAGAACAGGCAACTGTTTGAAAATGATTTAATAGCTTTATTTTTTAACACATCTGTAGGATTTTGACACAGCAGGTGTTTAAGTATTTAATGAAAAAGCTGTGATTTTTTGGGATATTCAAATTGTAGAACAGTTCACAGATGTTTGCAAAAATATCTGTTGGGATTATAAAGTTTTTTTTCTGTAACGGTTGCACTCCTAGTTTTCTTTAATAATGAATGTTAAATTCTTACGATTCTTACGTAAAAAACAGAATAGAGCAATTCCATATGAAAGCGATCACCTTTTGGACGACCCCTCTCCGATTTTAAAATAAATAGTCTCAATCGATTGCCCAGCAAAAAATAATGTACCTACATATTTTTTTTTTATAGTGACTGGTTTAGTGGTGGTGTACACCACTGTCATGTGACAAAATTGAAGAATTCTTCATAAGGGACCTCATTGAAAGTTGTTTTAAAAAATACTAAAGCGATCGCAACGAGTGATAGCTCGTTGGAAAGGTATTGAATCAGGCTTTAATTGAAAATTAAAATTTTCCTAATTTTTCTCAGAAATTTACCTTTTTTCCCATGAAAATTAAATTTTCCCATGAAAATTAAATTTTCCGATTTTCCACAGAAGCTTCTAAATTTTCCGGCTAATTTTATTTTTTTTGGATTCCTCATAATTTTTGCTTTAAGAATCAGCAATAAAAAAATGGGCCCCGACTCCTTGTTTGGACAGGAGAAGAGCATTTAAGAGACCACCTTGTTCTCATTGTTTTTATATTTTTTATAATTGAATTATTTTTAATTATTTAACATTATTTTATTTTATTATTAAAAATACATTTTAAAAATTATTTTACAGTTAAAAATACATTTATGAAGAAAAAAACAATTTTTTTTAAGAGCCCCAAGTTGAGTGTGTAGTGAATATGGTCTGCCTGCCATTACATGCCAGCAGTGGCATGTAATGGCACACCAAACCCGACTGAGGCTACAGGTCATAAAATGTTTGTAAATTTTTTAAATTACCAGGTAATAAATATTTCGCCTAAAATGACACGTTCAGAAACAAGTCATAAAACACGGATTTTCCATAAATATGGCGAAATATTTATTACCTGGTAATTTAAAAAATTTACAAAACATTTTATGACCTGTGGTCGGCTTATTGGCAGTAACCAATTATGTCCCTCTTTAAAAAACATTTTATTACATTAGCTATTAGCTAATACTAAAGACATGTGTTTTTTAAAATTGTTTTTACATATGTTCAAACAATTATTTTAACCGTGCCAAGTTATATTTTAATATTGAAGTTTATATTCTATAGTGGATCCTTTTAATACCTATATGTATGAAAATGTATTTTCAGTTTGACCCGAGGTCGTAGCTGACCGGAGAATGCATTCCATTCGGCTGGTGTCTAATAACTTTTTCTGTGTATTCTCCATGTTTACTAAAGTTAAAGAATAAGGAGAAAATTTTTCATTTGAAAAGGAAAAGGAAACTTTTCCTATGATCTCGGGTCAAACTGAAAATACATTTTCATACATATAGGTATTAAAAGGATCAACTATAGAATATAAGCTTCAATATTAAAATATAACTTGGCACGGTTAAAATAATTGTTTGAACATATGTAAAAACAATTTTAAAAAACACATGTCTTTAGTATTAGCTAATAGCTAATTTAGACATACGGTAAACAAAGGAGAATATAAATAACACAAAAATAGTTAGTAAATTTCATCTGTACTCAATAATAAAAATCAACTGTATGTTAGCATAAAATGGCTTTTTCCGTTGATTTGTGAGTTAAATAGAGATATTTACAATTGGTATTTCGGCACAAAGAATGTTGATGAAAGTCGTAGCTGACCAGAAAATGCATTCCATTCGGCTGGTGTCTAATAACTTTTTCTGTGTATTCTCCATGTTTACTAAAACTGGAAAATAGGGAAAAAATTTTTCATTTGAGGGAAAAGAAAACTTTTCCTATGATCTCGAGTCAAACTAAGAATACATTTTCATACATATAAAAATAAAATTAAAAATAAGTTCATTTGTTTTATTTTTAATACCAGGTTTTGAACCAAGGCCGTCAGATTGGAGCTTTACTTCTAAGCAAACGAGACACATAATACATGAGCGTTAAAAACTTAGATATATGATACCTGCTGTCTAACTCTTGGTTGCGATAATATGACAGCAATGACATATATGTTGTTGGAACTAACTTGCCATCTAAAAATTTTTTATATAAAAAAAAAAAATAAAAAAAATTCATGCATGTAGCAGTGCATTAATTTTTCAACCGCTGGTAATTTCTGACTGGGTAGTTCACATAAGAATTTTTGCAAACATTGCCACAGTGTTCTAAGCAAATTCTTTGCCAGTGCATTTTTAAAAACTTCTGAAATTTTTGTAATATAAAAACTGGATTTTTTGGAAACGCTGTTAAAGAGTACCAGATAAGTGTTCGAAAACCCCTGGATATACTTCACCCTCGAGAAAAGGTCATCTCTTTCGACAAATGGATCTTGGTGGGGCTTGGCCCCTCAGATTTTTTTTAAAGTTCCATTTTATA
The DNA here is from genome assembly GCA_949748255.1 of Eustalomyia histrio. NCBI lineage: Eukaryota > Metazoa > Arthropoda > Insecta > Diptera > Anthomyiidae > Eustalomyia > Eustalomyia histrio. The sequence goes on from OX456526.1 coordinate 69,797,107, forward strand.
ATATGGCCCATGTAAAACTGAGCGAGATAGAACAAAATGAAAAAATGTTTACATCAACGCAGACCTGGGTGATCTCAATTACATTTTGTAATTATTCACTTGTGTAATTTGTTCATATTAACATATGTTTCAAACCTACGCTCATGTTTGTGGGATTTAACTTTTCCTTGGAAAATTTCGAAACTTTCTAATACCTGACATGGGGAATAATAAATATTTTTGTGTTCTTGTTAATGGATGTAATTGAGTAATTACCATGTAAGTGCCCTGTAATTAAGTAAGCAGAAAAGCTTTTTATTCCCCATGTCTGGAATTAAATAGTTTTGAAATTTTCAAAGAAAAAGTTGAATCCCACAAACATAAGCGTAGGTCTGATAGAATTGTTAATATGAACAAATTACACAAGTGAAGAATTGCAAAATGTAATTAAGATCGCCCAGATATGCTTCTACGCGGTATCCATACATGCCCTTAGTGGTTATACAGAGGGTTCGAAACGGGTCCCGATAGTTGCAATAATAACTGTAGTTTTACTAATTACATTCTACAGTACTACATGGTCAGGGTATTTTGAGTTTGTGCTGATGTTTGTAACTTTTAAAAATATCGGACTGAAACCCACCTTATATAATACTAATCGACTGAGAATCATTTTACTATATACATGTAAACCTTGTGACCAAACTACAGATCGCAAATATAAAGATATTTGAACATAGGTTTGAATTGGCCCGTGGATGAAACCTATTAACTTTTGTTTGAAATTTGGGTTGTTAATGCTGTATGTGATCATAAATCGCACCTCTAAATTTGAAGAAAATCGTGCCATTTTAAGAACTAGTCCCCATATAAACCCACTTTCCCTGTATTTGGTTAAATAACCTTTAAGCAAACTACAGATCCCAAATATAAATTTATATGGCCCAAGAATGAAGGCGATTGAATTTGGTTAGAATCGGTCCATATTTATGCCTACTCCCCATGGGAAGGTCTTTGCTGAATCGGGAAATTTTTTTAGAATCCGCATTTAGAATCGGTCCATATTCAGACCTAATCCCATAGAAAGGTCCAAATTTAAAAAAATCGCTACATATTTGGACCTAGTCTCTTCTTAAAACCTACTTTACAGTATTTGTAGAAATGAACTTGCCAGATTCTTAATTCCAGAAATAGAAACATTAGCAGTTGGAATGTCAGTCTTGTAAGTTAGTTGTTGTCAAAGGTTGTTGAAATGTCTAAAACTAGATGGAAAAAGTTCATTTGTACGGGCAATCAATTCGTTAATTGTGGAAAAGTATGTGAAAGCATATAACTTTTCCACTGAGTGGGTAAAGTATAAGCCTGTTCAAAGCATGAGTTGTTGTCGGTGGTGATTCAGAATGAGGCTGACGATGACCTGGTCGTTGATTCTCACAATTTTTGCCATTTTCTTTAAAATTTATTAAAAATTAGTGTTATCTACGTACGTATCATTTAATTTTATTTTTATTTTTTCATTCTATTTTCAATTAATTTTCTCAAAAAGTTCAAGCGGTTTTCATGAAAATACTGAAATGATTTTTGATTCTCTCTCTCAGTTTAAATTAGACAAATCTTGTTTACATCAGATATAACATGGTTTTATTATTTGTAAATTTAACATGTTTAACAAATTAATAAAAATCCAATAAAACAAGTAGGTACAAAAAAATCTGTGAAAAATCTATTCGACCAAAATGTAAAGTTGTTTTGACAACAAATTTTTCAGACAATTTTGGAAAACAACAAATCATTTAATGACAAAATTTCATGATAATCACCCAACTATTAAAATGACCATAAATGAGACTCTAATTAAATACTTGTTAAAACAACACCAAAAGCCAAACTAAAAACAGATACAAAAAATTAAGATAAAACAATAAGAAAATAAGATAAAGCAGGGCATTGAAAAATTAATTCATAAAAAGTGAGTTTATTTATTTTTGAAATGAATGAAATAAGATTTAAATTTTGGCACTTAATATGTTTGATTCTGTTGTTGATGTTAATATCCAACGAAGAGAGTAGCAGCCAAACAAATTTTACTACGAAATACTATACAATTTTTAGAGCTTTGTCTATGGACCATTTGATATAACAAATCTATTTGGAAAATTGTAAAAAATCTACAATATTTGGAAAATTGTTCTTAAGATATATAGTAGAACTGAGGACGAGCTAAAGATTTTCAAAAATCAAATAAAATCTTTTTACACAAAACTCTTCAGGTTCCTAAAAACTTTCTTATAAAAAAAAAAACTATATTTTATTCAGGACTTTAATACAAAAATTTCAATGCAAAGTTGTACATCAGAAGGAAATAATTCTTTGTCAATCCTGGAGTTAAACTAACAAACAGTCTCTAAGTAAGCAAGTAATTTACACTGAATTTAAGTAGATTCAGATTCAAAAAATCAAATCGATGAAATTAACGCGAACGAAAGAAAAAGCTAAAAAAAATGATTGAACAATTGCTGATATTGCTGTTGCAGTTGCTGTTGGACTGTGTATTGAGAATGTCAATTGAACGATGTCATTAAGAATCACCTTCAGTATTCAGACACACAGCAATAAGAGCAATTTAATCAAGAATTTACAATGACAACACAAACAACAGCAACAACAAAAAGGAAAGGACGAGAAACTGAAACATAGTCCGTACGTACATAAAATGGTAACAAATGCATTCGCACCAAATAACAACTTGTTGTTGCTGTTGTTTTGGAGAATGTTTTGCACACCATTTATTTGCAATGTTGGAAATGTAAAAAGATCTGCTTGTAGGAGGGCAAATTGAAAAGCGAATAAAAATTAAATAATAATAGTGGGTCTCGTAAGAGGAATCCATATTATCAGAGAAGAAAAAATATTTTTTTAAATTCAGTTATATATTTTTTCAATAGAATTAAGTTTATTTTTATTAGGATTATTTTTTTTTTTAGAGGAGAAGGAAAAAATTAACAAAAACTGAAAAGCTTTGAATATAATCAGTACTGGCAACAAAAAAATAAAAACTAAATAAAAATAGCATATAAAGAAATTGTAGTATATCCAAAGATTTTCAGATTTAATTATGTCTTTTCCTTCCCCTCTAAATAAATAATCTATTTTGGCCTTTTCTACTACAATTCATCTAGATAATAATATGAATTTTGAAATTTGTAAAGACACTGGATTTTGTCTTTATATCAATTATCAGTACAAGGCACATTGTTTTCTCCAGGACCGATAAGTTGTATAACCTTTTTGTTAAAAGTAATGACGAGATTACTATATCAACGCGTGACCCACACACGCCTTATAATATTTGTCCGGTTCTTAACTTTCCCCTTTTTATTAGAAAGAAGAAGTTGCGTATTCCTCAGCATTAAAGGGAAATTTTAATACAATTCATTAAAGATCCGATATTATTAATGGCTTTTAAATTTGTCTAAATTACCAGGTGAGTTGACTTCGCCGTAATCAAAATATTCAACGCATAACTACCATTTGCTAGCTCGTCTGCCCGTCCATTCCCATAAAATTTAGAACCAATTTTGACAGTCCTTATTGCAATAATTAACAAAACTACAAAATAAAAAACATTATTATTGTAATAGAATAATGCCGTATTTCTGTTGATAAAATTTAAAGTGTGCTGCACTGCTAGCAGCGTTTGATCGAATATCTCAGCCATACCATACATTACCAAATAATGTATAAAGTAATATACGTTGTTTCACTGATGAATTTTACAGGCGATGAGCTCCATTATAATGTAAGGACTAGTGTTCCCTGCCAGTTTACCGCTTAGGGCATTATTCGAAAAATGGGAAAAAATAATCGGATAAAAAATAAAAATAATAAAAAATTGGAGCTTAATCGATTAATCGTTTAATGCAAAATAAATGTATTAATTTTATCAATAAGAACACAAAGTTCTAATTTTTGAAATATCAAGTTAAGTCTACTACGTTCAAAGCGATTTGAGACTTTTAAAAAAAGCACGCCTTAGAATCTTCAGATTTTTGGGAGAAATCTGAGGAATCCTTAAAATTTAAGTGCGGCCACACATGTTCATTGGAAGTAAACCTTTAGGCCTAAAACAGAAAAACGCAGAGTATACAATGTTTTACCGCGATGCGACATTTTGTCGATAAGGCCGGGTTTTTATTCTCCAGAAATTAAAAAATGTTCTAAATAAACCGGATCTGCCTACAAAAACTATTAAATTCTTAAAAATATAAGAACTGCCACTGTCGCTTTAACTCTCTGTTTTTGGATTTAGAGTTAAATAGGTTTCTTTATTAAAAAAAAAACTATAAAAATCTGTCAGTGATTGTAATTTTTAAATATGCGAAAAAAAAATCAAATAAATGTCTGCAGACTTTTCCTGTCAGGTCCTTACCCAGTAAATTGTAACGATTCCTTTTTTGTTTTCTACTTAAGTGCTTTTACTCTTGCAAATTTTTTTGACAAACCAACTTTTTTAAGTTTTTATAAATTTTTGTATGGAAGCAATTTTTATTTTTTTCGTTTTGGCGCTATGGCCAACATGAAATGTAAATATAATTTAATAAAAGTAAAAGTCAAAGTAACGTCATAGTGCTTGTTAGAAAAATACTTAGCCTCGTGTTTCATTGAATGGAACAAAATACACATTTTAAAAAATTTTTGTTTTAATCTCTGCTAAATTTGGAGGATTTAACTTTTAGAATGTATTCTAAGATTAAAATAGCTTCAGATTTTGAGAATTTTGGAGAGTGAATTCTTTCTCAGGGCCTGTATCAATAATTAAAAAGGCAAATTTTCCGTTTCTATAAAACCACTTGTGGAACAAATTCTAACCCATTTATAATATGTTTTTTTTTTGATTTTAAACACCAATAGGTTTTTGTTTCAAATTATTCCAAAAGTAAACAAATATATCTAAAATCACTTTTGGAGCTAGAACTAGCTCCAAACGGATTTGGTTAGGAACCGGTTTTAAAATTTTCTTGCAGAACTCCCACAGAGTTAAAATATCAACTGTCTGTTAGGAAATCGGAAAAATATCATATTTTTACATATATGAGTTGTAAATATTTTCATGTTTTTGTATTTATTGTGCATATTTTTTGGGTTTTAGTGCATATTTCCGTATAAGTACATATTTTATGTGCATATTTTACATTTTTTAGTGCATAAAAGTCGCTTCCCTGGTTACTACTCTACAGTAGCTGAGATATTTAGATCTCAATAATCTTTGTATATCTATATTCCTGAGATCTCTCCACAAACCTTATTGCTCCATTAAGAACAACTTCAGTATATTGATAGATGATGATAGTTTATCGATCCCCAGAGTTACCAACTTATATGAGCACTTCTGATATCGTCAGTATGATAGATCAGAGACTGGTTTGACCACAATTTTGTGCACTATTAAATTTCGCAAAAAAGACTACCTTTACTCTACTCCAGCCAAGCGGATCTTAGTCGAGGGAAAACAAACCAACCAGTTATAATTTCACCAATCAGAAAAAAAATGTTATACGTTGAACACTGCACCATTTTTAACATAAAGCCTTCAACACCTGGTTCTTTGTATGTGGAGATGCTTGTGTTGTAAGGAGGAAAACCGTGAAGACTTCCGTTTCTGGATGGATTCATGCATTTACAATTATGGGGTACTGCACTCTGCAGGTTAGGTTGAAAAAGAGGAATAGGAAGCGAAGATACTCTTCACAACCGATTCATGTCCAAAGATATTACATGCACTTAAGGCTTAAGAATATTATTGAGTGACGAACCACTCCTTTACTTCAAACACTTACCATTTTTTCCGGGGTTGCGACCGGCTGACTTCAGTCAATGAAAGATTTCTTAAGAGAACATTTAGCTTACCTGAGTATCAAGCAACTCTCAGACCAAGCTCTTGAATTTTTTAATATATTGCTATTCCTTTTTTATTACAATCCACTCTGCAACGTGTAGTACTCCATCACTGTAAATTAAGCTTTAGTCTAGCCGTATTGCCGAGTGATTGTCAGATTTTCCTCGATGATTGTAACTGCAATGACTTTCATATAAGATTTCAGCTTATCAGTGTATGACTGCCATATATAATTTCTATAGCTCATAGAATAAGTTATAAGTTTCCCAAGGAATTAAAATTACGATAACTGCTGTGGATATTTGGAATAGCTGTACCAACAAAATTGATGCCGGTGTAGGTTTATCAACAGAGAACCTCTGTTTGAGTATCATGTCGATTGTGTCTGAGGGTGAACGCCGTATGTTAGATTTGGGCGACATCAGGAGCCATATTTGCCATAGGGAAATACAATCGTTACAATCGGAATACAATCGTTAGTTGTACAGTTCGTAAGAGATCCTATAAGTATTTTGAACTAAACTTTTGATATATGACACTAAATATTCTTATTGAGTCGCGGAGCCTGAATCCAACAAGAATTTGAGAGAAAGCAATAGTGAATTTAATTTTAATACACTCACAATATTATTTTGTTAGAAACAATTTAAAATACATATTAAATTAATCGAAGATACAGTCAAAAAGAGGACTACTGATTTTTAATTATATTCAACCCAAATTTGTTGTTTATTTTCAATGTTTAGTAACCTACAAAAGTAGTAAAAATAATAGAAAGTCGATTAAAATAACCATAATTTTTTTACTGACAAAAAGTTAGAAAAAACTAATTTTGTGGTTTGTTTTTCAAATTGAAAGTTTTTTTTTTTTTATTTGTATGTAATTACAAAACACAACACACACAGATGTATATATTTTTATTGGCTTTATGCGTATGTATATTTGAATAATTTCTTATTATTCTAACTATTTTGATAAAAAAAACAAAAAAGAATTATATGAATTTAAATTTTTAGAAACAGAAAACATAAAATTTTACATTTAACAGAAAATATTAACTCCTACTGAATGTCTGTAAATTTTTATAGTTTGTTTTTTGAATGACTGATTTAAATAGTTAAAAAATATATTTCTATGAATTTCAATTGATTCTTCATTTAAAAACAAACTTTACGTATTACTTTTTAAATAAACTACAGTCGGTAACAGAAAATATATTGTGAGTGTAGTGACTTCTCTCTCAACTTGAGAATATTCTTATAGCTCCCAAAGCTTTTGAACAGGCATGTAGTCCAGGATTCTTGTGCTTTTGAATGTAGTAGGTAATGGTAAAATATCCTCAGGAAAAAAGTTTGAAATAGATACAAGGATGGTGCTATAATAGTTATACATTTGTGCCAAATTTCTTTTTTTTAGAAAAATATGTTTGGAGAAACGAAGTCACCGAAGCCTGGGTACTTATCACTTTCTCCACTTAAGATGATTGTTGTAAAGTTAAGTATGAGTAAATAATATGTACATGTATTCATTTGATGTGATTTGTATAGAGGAGATTTTAGTTTAGTTGGATTGGTTGTTTCATTGGAACTAGCTAGCCAGCTAGCTGCATAGGTCTGTTGTACAGACCGATAGGTCGGTTTGCAAAGTTGTGTTTTCATCTTTTATTTTTATTTTTTGTTGATTTTGGCCACCTTATCAATATTCCAGCTGTGTACGATGACAACAGTAGTAACAGCAGCCAAATCGGCTGCATTCTAAATTAAACCTCAATTGAGATTGTACAACAACAAGAATAACAACAGCAACAACATCATATACGTATAATATACACAGTATCACACACAACATCATTCAACCATTTAAACATGCATCATCACCATCATCGGCATTTTCGCTAGTTGGAGATACATGCGGCTTACTGTCTGTCTTAGTAAAATGGTCAATGGAATGTTACTTGTTTTCATACATTTATACAAAAAATAAAAAAATTTATGATTGCCAAGTATATCACATACACTTTATATAGTTTTTGATCGATCCCAATGAGTTCTGTAGACATTCAAAAATTTGATTCTTTCGTAGTTTTCGAAACACTAACGAGTAAATTCGATTTTCAGATTTCGATTTTTGATGTTCCAACTAAAATAGGCTTGTGACCGAGGAAATTCTGTTAGAAAAAAAATTTTTTTTCTGGGAGTACAAATAATTATTAAAAATAATATTTCTGCGTGTGCTGGTGTAGTTAACAATAACAACCGGCGGCGGTTAATAAACCTAAAAATTAAAAGACCGTGGCCGGCCACGGTTCTTAGGCCTGACGGCTTTTAAGTCTGATTTGAATTTGGTTGTAATAAGTGAATTTATTGGTTTTAATAGCTTAAATAGAATTTAGAAGCAAAATTCCTAATTCAAATTGAAATATACATACACATTATGGCAACTCTAATTTTCACATGTCTCTAAGGTATGAGAAAAACGCTTTAAATTGAAGTTTTGTCACAACATACAAAAAAATCACTAAAATCACTTAAAAACGCAATCAAAAAAACAGTATCAATAAAAAATAAAATAAATAAAAACAAAAAAAAAAATCGTAAAACGTAAATCGTTCGATTCAAACAAAACTTTTATATTTTTGGTTTAGTTGGCTAAAGTAACGTTTAAATCTGTTTTGGAAATCAATCAATATGCGAATGTTTTTGTTACCTAAAAATTGGCTTAAAGGTGCGCCTGTATTGTATTCCTGGCTCGGTTAGTACTTAGTTTTTGTTTTTATTTTACTCTGCAATTCGTTGAAGAATTCCACATACAAAAATGTCAAAATCAATTACGCGCTTTTGTACGCGTGAATTGACAAGAAAATGTTTTGTTATTCTTGTTATAGATTCAATCCGTACGAATTCAAAAGGATGAATGCATAAATTTTGCAAAAAAAAACGAGGATAATTTAAAAAATTTTAAATTGCAATGTGTAAATTGTTGCAAAAATAAATAAATACAAAAAAGCACTTAAAAAAGTTAAACGTTTTCCATTTTTTTGTGTTTCATTTTAAAATTGTATTTTTTTAACTTACAAAAAGGATCATCATAAAGTCGTACGCCATAGTACTAGTGAATGACAAGGGATTCAATTAATATCAAATCTTAGTTTTTTTTTTTAATTTTATTCTTATACATAGCACACGTTTTTGAAATACACAAATACGAAGTTTTTATGGAAAATAGTTAGTTGAAGAGTGGGGATATAACTGTAAAGTATTATTAACGAAAATAGCTTTTTGGTAATTTTACCAAAAAAATGTGCGCCAAGATTTCATTTTCTAAACTATATACAAAATTGTTTTATCCATTATTTTTGACGTTTGACAAGAAAACTTCCAATATTTATAAAGGAATAACGTTACTGACTGACTGACTCACCCACTCACTCACTCACTCACTCACTCACTCACTCACTCACTCAGTCACTCACCCACTCACTCACTCACTCACTCACTCACTCACTCACTCACTCACTCACTCACTCACTCACTCACTCACTCACTCACTCACTCACTCACTCACTCACTCACTCACTCACTCACTCACTCACTCACTCACTCACTCACTCACTCACTCACTCACTCACTCACTCACTCACTCACTCAATCACTCACTTACTCACCCACTCAATCACTCACTCAATCACTAACTAACTCACTCACTCTCTCACTCACTCATACATTCAAAATCGCTCAGCCTAAGCCACAGGAGATAGGAAGCTGAAATTTGGTACATATGTAGGTTCCCCCTCCACGTATTCATTCGCTAAGGGGAGGGGGAAAACTCTCATTTTACGCCCTGCCCAAACTCATTTAGCAAGGAACCTTAAATTTTAAATATGTATTTCTTGGAGTATGTGCTAATTAATTGATCAGGTATACTTTAAAATTTTGACCAATGACGTCGTAAAAATGGGGGTTAAAAAGGCGGATAATTTCCCCCTTAACGGCCCGCACAAACCGCTGGACTTAGGAAGTTAAAAGTTTGTATGTTGGTTCCTTCTCCACTGTTGACAGCTGCTAAGACGGAAATTTTGGAAAATCCAAAGAGAGGCAAAAAGCAAAAATTCTCTCCCATGAAGACCTGCCAAAAATGTTGGAGCTGAAAAGTTAAAATTGGGTACATAGATTCCCCCTCCGGCATAGACATCCACCCAAGTGGAATTTATGGAAACTCCTACGGAAGGTGCAAAAAGGGCGAAAAGTCTCCCGCTTAAGAGTCTGCCCATAATGATTTATCTAGAAACATGCAATTTAAAATATGTGTAACCTGCAGTGATAAGGTTGAACATATAATCTCCTTAACAGGCTGCCAAAACCGCTGAAGCTGGGAAGTTGAATATGAGATAAAACATTTGGAACAAGAGAATTGCTTTTAGAGTTTAGCGATGTTCGTTCGTCAGTGTGTGTTCATGCCATTTATTGGTTTAATTAATTCAGTGGACCAATTATTTAGTTAATTCATTAGTATAAGTGAATATAAATCGCATAGAAAACAGATTCATTGTGTCAAACAAATTTTTTTACAACGAATAGTTTGGTTTGAGCTATCGATAAATTTATTAGTGGCGACAGAAATTCATTTAATACAACATAATTTCGGTTTAAACAATGCATTTTAATTGCTTTAGGAATATATTTGATTGCGACAATCAAATAATACGGTTGCTTCAACCAACACCAATTCAGTTGGCGAGAAATTCGGTTGTAGTAATAAATCGGTTTTCTTGATGTTGACATCAGTATTGAAATTATTTTCATTACCATGATCATAAAATCCATTACAAGAAATAACCTGCCCATTACAATTAAATTTTCGAAAAACCTTAAAACGGAGAAAAAATTGTAAAAACTTGAGATCGGTAAAATATGTATGTTAAAATTGTTACTTTTCCACAATTACCGGGCTCGTGCCATTCCATTTCATTCCATGTGATTGGTATTCTAATGCCACTCGTTCAGTAATTTATATAACATCATTCTCCATGTTTAGTGTTTCATATCACGTTCCATTCTATTTCGTTACCCATGTTAAGTGTTCTTATGAAACTCCATTTCCGTTTTATTCCACATCATGTAAAGAAAATTTTTCCATTTGCATTATTTTCAACTAATGCACTCAGAATATTATGTAGTTTACTGTTTGTAGTTTAATAAAAAAGTTTTCCGTTCCATTTAATAATAAAGGAACATACATTTATTTTTCGAAGAAATATCTATATTAACTTTTTTATACATTTATTCGAAATAATTTACTATCATTTACTGATTTTTTTCAGTTTCATTTATTTTTTTCATTTGTTTGAAATTTAATAAAAACTTACCCACAAAACAGAAATTTGTGGTTTATTTGTGTCCGTAACAGTTATTAAAAATTTAAATTTTGTTTGCTGTCTGCTTCAAAAAAAAATATTCAAAAAATTTCAATTTGTTTTTTTATATACAAAATTTTTTAATACAAATTACAAGAACTTCATAAATATGCATTCACACAAAAAGTGTCTATAGCTATGAATACATACATTTTGTATTGTACAAAAAAAAAAAAAAAAAAAAAAAGATAATAAGGGAAACAATTTTAAATAAATGAAAAAACATTTATTTTTTAAGGTGGGTAAAATTTTGACATTTATTTTTACTGATTATATCATTTGTTTCCTACGGATGTGTTGTCAGTTAATTAATCAACATTTTAAAGTAAATAACAAAAGGCATTTATTTTTAATAAAAATTAAGTATACCGGTTTTTAAATGAAATATTATTTATTGTAAATGATATTATCTGTTATTTTAACTTACAAACTATTTTATTGTGGTAATAAAAAATTTCCAAGGTCGCATATGTGAAGATAATTGGATGAAATTTTGACATGAGTTTCTACCGGCCCAAGGTCAAAGTCTATTGAAATTGTTACAGATCGGGTTATGTTTAAATCTACCTCAAAAAAAAACGTAAAACGATAAAAATCTGGAGCTATTTTGGTAATCATTCCTCCAAATATAAAAAAAATATTGCCTGGGCTAAAGTCCGGGATTACCCGAAGTCCTACAAAATAAAAGCCCCCGCGCGTGCGAATAAGAAGTTTATGCAAAAAATATATAATTGAGAAAGTTATTATTTAGAGGTACATAAAGGCTGAAAAAACTGAAAAAATCTTATATGTATATTAAAAAATACGTAATTTTGCACAAAATTAATATGTTATATATTTTAGAACGCGGGCGATAAGGGGGAGTCTTGTCCCTTTTCAGCCACTCCACCTAGGAATTTTCAAAATTCCTTTCTGAGCAGATGTATACGCAGTAAGAGCAACCTACAGGCAAAATTTCAACTTTTTTGTACCTCCCCGTAGTATGTTCCAAAAATTCCGTTTTTGTTGATGTTTACATCGGAAGAAAAACCTTTAGACCAAATTTCAACTACCTAGCTCCAGATCTTTTGGCAGGCCGTCGAGGGGGAGAATTTAACCTTTTCCCCTTCCGCTAGGCTTTCCCAAAAATCAGATCTTAGCTGATACCTATATCGGATAAAGAACCTTCTTAATAAATTTTAAGGTCCTAGCGCTAAATGTTAGAGCATGCTGTTAAGAAGCAGACTTTTCCGTAGCAATTTCAGAAAATATCTTCTGTGAGAAGGAACCTAAATTACCTAGCTATAGCGGGAGGTACATTTTGCCAAAAATCCTGAATAACAAATTTCAACTTCCTTTGTCTAGCGGTTTGGGCAGGAATTAGAAAGTTGAAACCCTTTTGGAATTTCCAAAAATCCCATCTTAGCTCTTGTCTACACTGGAGAAGCAACCTGCATTCCAAATTTCAACTTCCTAGGTCCAGCGGATGTTTACGCCGGAGGGGGAACCTATATACCAAATTTCAGCTTCCCAGCTGCAGCGGTTTGAGCAAGGCGATGTTGAGTCAGTCAGAAACGTCATTCCTTTATATATAGAGATATTGAACACTTTTGAATGTATTTTTTTAGTTATTTCATTTAGATTTTTCTTTAATTTTTCTCTTTCCGGAATTTAGAATGGTTTGCGAAATATGCACAAAAAGGATTACAATTTTAAATCACTAAAATATTCGATCCAAAGAGAAGCAAAATGAATGGAACGTGGGACTAGTAATATCGGAACACATAACACAGGGGCTGAAATGAAATGGAATGGGCAATAGGTAGAATTGAAACACTAACTACAGGGAACAAAAAGGGGATATATTGTTTTTTGGTTTAACTCCGAATCACTAAATTATAAAATAATAATTTCTTCAATTACAATTTTGCTGAGATTTAGTTATGCTTTTCTATTTTTTCGCCTAAACTCATGTTTAAAGGGTGCAAAACCTTTCAAAAAATTTTTTATTTTAAGTTTTTTTTTTAATAATGTTTATGCCCAACTAGAAGAGTTTTTTTTTTAAATATGTTTAACCCTTAGACGAATGTATGTACATCTCCCACGAAACGATCGGTGGGAAATGTAATAATTAGTTTGGTAAAAATAACTGCTTTTATTGACGACCACGTATTTTCTGCCGAAGCAACTATTATTTTATTTTAGAATTGTTCATTCTAATGAAGATTTCAACTTTTAATACATAAAATATTTTTTAACCTGTTGAATAAAGTTAGATTTAAAATTTGAATTGTAGTGTTTTATACTCTACACAGTCTATTACTAAAAACAAATTTCTATATGAAATATTTGTTACCCCTTTGTTCCGTCAAAGTGTTAATAATAAAAACATGTATATAAAAAGATATAATCTTCGACAAGCAATCAATGCCACATATGTAGTGGAATAATAAAACAAGCATAAAACACAAGAAATTATTGAAATATTTGCACCGCATTGTACACCCTAAATTAAAGGTGGAAAATACGGAATAAAATGTGCCACGCATGCGACTGGCACACAAGTTTTAAAAATAACAGCATCTCTACAAATAAACCAACATTATTACGAACGTCTGCAGTGAAGTTAGGCAACAGCATCGTCAGCCGGCAGCAGCATCATCATCCACAGCAGTAACTACAACCAGAACTGAATAAGAAACCGTAAAAGGATAAAATGAGTTAAAAAACAGCAACAATAACAACAACAAACATAACACAAGGGAACTATTGTACAACTACAACTTGCAGCATAAGACAGGGTCTTAAAAGAATTCATTAACGCAGTAGTGGCCAGGAAGTTTATTTTTAAAATTTAAAGTAGATTTTTGGTGGAAAAGGATAATGGGAAAGGCAAAATCTAAATACGGTGCAAAATAAAAGTTTTTGATTTATTTTGGCTAGGGCTGGCATTAATCCCGCCCGGGCTGGTTAAACATTTTTTTAAGCTTTGTTGTAAACATATGGACCTGCATACGAATATATTTAAGTCAGTTTATAGCATTCGGCCGTACTTAAAATTTTAGGCAATCCATATGACATCACTGGCCGGCAACTAGTTAATTTTTTAATGACTTTAAATTTGCTAAAATTGGAAATTTTTGTTTCACGTATGTAAATGCCTAGCAGTTGCAATTATACTCAGTGTATATAATCAGTGTATAGTCAGTGTATATAGTCAGTTCTCGTTATTTTTAACAGCTTTTACACTATCGAAAAATGGAAAACTATTTTCTAATTTCAATGTTTATTACGACTGTCTATTTATATATTTATATTTTTGTGAAGAAACATGAAGAAACTTAAACTGTAACACAACCAAAATTTTTAACTATTTTGTTTGATCAAAGATTCAATATCCTTGATTGATGCCGAAGCGATTTGAATTTTTTGTATTTTCATGATCTCTGATATCAATTCGCTACACAAAAATAACTGCTACCAAAAATTGGCTCCATAGACTTCTGCTCAGTCCTTCATTATGGTTGTCAAGAGTGCTTATTTTTGCGTCTTAAATAAAGAATAATTTTTTAACGAACTCTGAGGACTATTCTATCTTTATCCTGGACAATTATAAATGCCAAAAACCCTTAGACGATCATTCTTGGCTGTGAAAGATTTGATTAATAAAATTGAAGGAATATAAATGAACAAGCTTAATGTAGAAAAAAAAAATATTTATAATTAACTTTCAAAACCAATTCTTCCTTGAATGCTCTGTTTTTGAATTAAAAATAAAACAAAAAAAACTTTTATAAAAATATGCAATCAGTTAAAAACAGCAACTAAAACACAAAACATTAAAACTGGGGAAAAAAACGAGATTGATCACATCGATATTCCAAGAAAACTGCCAAACTAACGTGCATAAATTTTAGGCTGAATACACTAAAATGCAAAAGGATCAAAAAGAATACAGCGCACACTCAACTAAAGTAAAAAGAGAACAGCGAAAAAAAGAGCAAAAATTGGGAAGCAACGAATTTATTGCTTACATTTTTATAAAAAAATTAATTTTAAACTTTTGTTTTTTTTTTCTTCTTATTTTGGTTAAATGAAGTCAATGTATTGAATGCGTTTTTTTTATTGGTTGAGTATGAAAAGAACGTAAAATAATGCACTGATTGCTTATCGATTGCTTTAAATATCGCTTGCCAGCCAGGGAGCTTAAATATATTTCAACAAGAATTGTTGTATGATGTTTCATTACGCCTTGGGAATCAACTAAATGTTCAGTAGCGCTAAAGGCGGTTAAAAGGAAACCTAAAAGTAACACTGTTTTTGAGAAACTAGTAGATTATGAACTTTGGCACAAACTTTAACAGTTGTTGATTTAGCAGCAGGGTCGTACTTATGAAATGGGGTAAAAACATAAAAGATTTAATTTAATATTTAAGACGGTAAAATAGAAATTTAGTGTCATTCATTTTTTAATTAAACTTGCAAGTTTTTTATATAATTTTTCGAAAAATCTTTATTCTAAAACACAATATAAAAAATTATTTCTTTCGGTTAATCGATTTATATTTTTTTCTGATATGGTAGTGTGACAAATTTTCAAATTCTTATATGGCAACCCTGTTATATTTATATGTTTAGAAAATATCTTTTTCATATCGATCAGAGTTTTATACATAGATTTCCAAAAGTGTTGGGTATTTGGGTATGGAGTCCTCTATACCGATAATTCTTTCAAATACTCAATACCGAAATGTTCCTAATCAATACTTAAAAGGTTGTATTTTCTGTATATGAGTGTTTTTGACCTCTGATGTAAAAACATTTTCTCTAGCTTTTTTTAGTTTTCTAGTTATTTACCATCTAAATTTTAATGTACTAATACACAGAGAAAATATATTCATCGTGACAACCGAATTTCTTGCCATCTGAATATTTTGGTTTCAGCAAAAAAATTATTTAGTTGTCCCAACCAATTGAAATATTTGATTTCAACCAAAATTCTGTTGCATTAATTAAATTTTGGTTACGACAAACAAACAAATATATCGACTTTAACCAGACCATGGCAAGAAATTCGGTTGTTACAATGAATCTGTATTCTTTGTGTATTAGCGAATTTTAAAATATTTTTTCTTGAACGAGAATCGCTGAATTTTTGACTTTATTTATTTATTTATTTTATTCAAGCTGACAACCGAATTTGCTGCCTATCGAATGGTTTATTTGCAGCAACCGAATTTTTCGGTGGTGATTGATTGTTATTGAGGCAACTGAAAAACTGTTGTGGCAGTCAAATTACTCATGTTACAATTGATTTTCTGTTGTCACCAAAAAATTCGGTTACCACAATTGAACCATTCGGTTACAAAGTCGGTTGTCAGCACGAATCTGTTTTCTCTGTGAGGAATTGTTTTTGAAAAATAGGATTTGGTAGTGATTATTTTACCAAAGATGCAAAAAATTCCTTAGCTCGCTTAATTTAGAGTCATAACTAATCAAGTTATATACACACTTCTGTACCAACCGAATTGAAAAGTGTATTTTGGTTGCTATTAAATTCAGTAAGGAAAACCAAATTTAAATGAGATTGGTGTATATTTTGGGTGTTGCAATTGTATTGACCGAATTTTGTTGTGGAAACTAATATTCAACAGCACTAACCAATTTCGTTGTAAAAACTGAATTTGAGCTGTAATTTGAAAAATTTTTTTCTCTGTGTGTACTTTCACTCACTGTTTATAACAAATTCCTTGGGCTAAAACTGTTGTTCGTTATCATTATTCTCACACTCAGAAAAAAAGATTTTTTGTGCCAATTAAGTTTGGTGCTAACCAAAAATTCATTTGTCAAAACACGTATTGGATTCTTCGAATATATTTTCATTGCAGCAACTTTAATGGGTATCTTTCAATTATGTTGAGTTTTGGATACGTTATAACGGAGACAAAATAGTGTCCCAATCTCACGTTTTGTCTCATCTATAATATATGTATCGTGGAGGAACCCCTTAACAGAGTTCCCTTGTTAGTTTTCGAAATACTGAAAATTTTTCACACATTTATGAATTGTTTTCATAAAAATTAAAATTTTTTTTATCAATGCATGCTAAACGGCTCGGCCTTTTATTATTATTAAGTCAAGATTTGGCCCCACGGCCGGCATTGGATATTTTGTATCAACACCCAGAAAACAGTATCAGTTGTGTCCACCGAATTTATTGCCAATCGAGTTCTGGCGGTTACAACAACTGTCTTCATATTAAATTATATTTTTAGTTGTGAAAGCCAATATTCAGTTGTAAAATTTAATATTTATATTCCACAGAAATATTATTACGTTCCACAAAATTATATTTTTAAATTTTTCCGGTATCGAATCTGGGCAATCAGATTTAAAGTTTACACTCTTGCTTACTGCACCACAAATAATTTGAATTTTCTTTGATATATTTGCCATTTAAACATTTGAATGTTTTATTTTAATTAAAAAAAATATTTTTTAAATGTTTGCCTTTTCCGGGATTTGAAATCATAAATTCTGTGTACTGGGATACATCTCTACCTACTACACCACAAACACATGCATTTTTATGGCTAATTTTGAATTTAAACAATTTGTTAGGAAAAGAAATGTTAGTATAAAATTTCATTATCAATACCAATCATTAGTGACGTCTATTATCAATACAATCCACAATTCGGTTGCTGTTACTGAGACCCTAATTAAATGATATATTTGATCACTTGTAGTTACCACTTTTGAATAACGACAATTTTTAAATAAATTTGATAGATTGTACCAAATTACTAATATCTTTACTAATATCTTTGTTGCTTCCACCGCACACAAATACCAAACGAATTTTATTTCTAAAGATTATTCGAAATACCAATAATTGAATAATAAGATCGATTTTTGGTTTCTTTCCGTTTTTTTAATCCCCAATACAAAATTTTTGCTTTATTAATGGATTTTAGGTTATTCCAAATAAAATTAAATCCTCACAAATAAATGTTAATGGTTTTGATCGAATTGCAACCAATCTTTTCTCTGGGTGAAGGATCATAAAACTAAACCAAATTCTATATTATATTCCCTATGAACTTTAATATAGAAGACGGAGAAGAGTTTCTAATGTCTTCTGGACCTAAAAATTCCCTACGGCTCGGCTTTAAATTTGCCTCAACAAAAATTCCAAGTTTGTGTCTTAAATCTTGTGTTTTCAAACGAAATTCTTGCAAAATTGCTGTTTAAATATTTTCCTTTTTATTTAAAGATATTCTTTATTACCCTAAGATATTTTTCAATAAATATTTATTATTTTTCTTTCCTCTTTTATTTATCTACATTTTTACCCCACCACTGCATTAAGCAAGCTTGATGAACGTGCTAAAACCGACACAGACTAAACTGCTTACGCTGATGGTTTGCCCAATGCTGCCACTACAACAATAACAACAAGCAACTACTAACTACTTTAACCATTATCAACTGCAACAGATCGATTGTCTCCGAAAATATGTTGGCAATGTAACCAAATTTGGTAATAAAAGAAGCATAAACTATTTCCACCAACAGGTCTACTAAACAACTAGCCAGCCATTGGACCAACGTATTTATGCAATGTATAAAATGTTCTTTTTTTAACGCTTTTATAAATACAACTATGCATGCATACGCACGCTCTTTTCGTTGTTATCAGATACAAAATGATCAGTAACATTCTGACATAACTACATACGAACACAGACAGACGACAACCATAAGTTTTGTAAGGCACAAGGTTATAATATACTACGAGTAAGGAAGATGAAAACAAAAATAATATTAAATCTGTGTACAAGTTTTTGCAGCAAACTAAGTAAGTGAACCATATGTTAAGCCTTGTTGTTAATGGCTTAAACGTGGTGGAAAAAAGGGCATCTACTCGTATATTAAATACATAAATGGAAATGATGGGAGTTTGAAGAGTTCGAATAAGTGCTGGAGTATGCGCCGACTTTAAAGTGTTTTAAATATGACTATATGAAAACAAAACTACATAAACATAACTAAGATGGATATGAAGTACCTACATACAACTGAACTATTGAATTGTTGGAATATGAATGTAAGAAAAATACTTTGTTTGATACAGTGGGATGTTTTGATTTTCGTTTTTTTAATGCACGATACTTAAACCTCATTCTCGTAAATTAATTTTTAAATTATCTTAAACTACGTTAACATACGTTTGAAATCTAGTTAGTATATAATAGTAAACATTACCATATGATGAAAATCCAGTTTAAACCAGATTTCGAGCATAATATAAAGGGGAATTTATTGATTTTTAAAATATTTTTTTGATTTTTAAACAGCTGAACATCTTAGCTACCATTTTTCAATTTGAGATAGGTGCTTGTGTGAAGTTGTAAAAAATTAACAGCAATGAGGTGTCAAGTTATGACCATGGACATAATTTTCAAAAAGCGGCAGAAAATTTTAGAGATTATAATGACTACACTCACAATTTTATGTAGTTTACTGTTTGAAGTTTTCAGTTCTATTTAAAAGTAAAGGAACATCCATTTATTTTTCAAAAAAATATTTGTCTTATACATTTGTTTAAAATTTATTTATTTTTTTTTTTTCATTTGTATGAAATTAAATAAAAATTTGCCCACAAAACGGAAATTTGTTGTTTATTTGTTTCCGTTACAGATATTACAAATTTAAGCTTTGATGCATGTAAAAAAATATGCAAAAAATTCAAATTTGTTTTCTATTTAAATTGTTTATATACAAAATTATTTCAATTCAAACTAAAAGAACTTCATAAACACACATAAATACATATATAAACAAACACATTCACACACAATGTGTCTATAAACATACATTCATACATTTTAAAAAACAAAAAAAAAAAATACAAAAAACGGAAACAATTTCAAATAAATGAATAAATCAGTTATTTTTTACGGAATTGTAAGGTAAAATATTAATATTTATTTGCATCTTAATTATTCATTTGTTTTTTACTGAAGTGTTTAGTTGTTTAAACAACATTTAAAAATAAATAACAAAAACGATTTGATTTAAATAAAAAGTAATGAAATATCATTTCCTGTAAATGGTTTTTCCGGTATTTTAACTTACAAATCATTTACAGTGAAGTTTTATAACGTGAGACAATTTATACAAACTCCAGTTTCTAATAATACAATGAAAATATTTTTATAGTTATTGAACCAACTCTCTTATACGGATGCGAAATTTTTGCTAAAACTGATACTACAAGATTTTAGTAAGCTAAATGTTGCCCACAACGCTGTCGTAAAATATGTTTATGAATTGGGGAAATATGACCGCGTGTCATCAGTCGCGAAAAACCGAACTCTAATTCTACTTTACAAAGTTGTATATACGCATGAACCTTCATATCTTTATAACAGCCTTAAGTTTTCCCAATCACCTAGAAATCATAATTTGAATTCATTTTTACATATATTTAAATAATAAATTCGTGTTTCCATCATAACCAAAATAAAATATTTTGAAGAAAACATTTCAAAGTGTTTCTGCTAGCAAAAATGTGTTTTAAGTGTTCGAATTTTCTAAATTAATCTGGCGTTTCATATTCATAACATATAAAATAAAAAAAAATTAACTTTTTGTAGCCGTTTTTTTCGTTCGATTTATTAAATTTTCTTTTTTATATATATTTAAACTTTTTTATGTTTATTACTACCACCTTAAATGACGCTTAAAATTTTTTTAGAACTTGTGAAATGCAAATGTAATTTTTTTAAATTTATCATTCTCCATAAATGGATAACACAGAGTTGTATAGACACAATTCAGTGTTGATCAGACTATTTTCGATATGTTTTGAATTTTTAACATGTTGTTTGAGATGTTTTGCCCATGTTTTACTCGCATACAAATATATGGGAAAATATGTACCAAAACACGTATTTTGAGCAAAACATGTAATTTCGCTCAAAACACTTATATGGAAATGCAGTATTACAGTTAATATTTTTTTTTAAAATGATTTGATTAAAAAAATAGATTTTATTTTTTTGTATACTTATAGTTAATTGTCCGTTAAAATAAACAAAACAAGGGAAAAGTTGTTTTAATAAACGAAATATTATTTACTTTTACGAGTTTTGTAGTTAATTAGTTGACAGTTAAAATAAATAACGAAAATATCAGTTATTTTTACAGGTTTGTGTTAAGCTTGGTAGCAGTTTCAATAAATGAAAAATTATTTATTATTTACGGATATAGTAAGTTAATTTATTAACATTTAAAAATAAATGAAATCATCTTTTCATTTAAATGAAAAGTAAGTAGACCGATTCTTAAGTGACTTTTCATTTATTTTAAATTACTTTAATATTTAATTTAAACAACAAACTATTTTGAGTGTATACACCTATTTACTACATCCGTAAAATTTGCAATAATAATTTCCAAAATTTGTGCGAAACAAGTTTTTTGACAAAGCCTACACTTAAAATAGTTTGTTAGTTAAAATAACAGAAGATATCAATTAAAAGAAATGATATTACATTTAAAAATCGGTCTACTTGCTTTTCATTTAAATCAAATGGTTTTTGTTATTTATTTTTAAATATTGTTTAAACAACCGACACATCAGTAAATGGCAAATTATAAATCAGTAAAAAGTAAGTGGTTAGTTCATTTATTTGAAAATGTTTCCGTTTTATATATTTTTGTTTGTTTTTGTTTTTTCTACAAAATATATTGAAATAAATTTTTAAATAAACAAAAAATTGAAATAAAAAACAGATTATAATTTGAATATTTTTTTTTTTTGAAAATTTAAGTTTATCATAACTGTAACCGAAACAAATAAACCACAATTTTCCGTTTGTGCAAATGAAACTAGAAAAAAATCAGTAAATGATTGTAAATAATTTTTTCGCACCTGTTCTTCTAAAGGGAGTCAGCTCAATATGTAAAAACTTTTTGTGGAGGCAAAAAAACTTTTTTTTTTTTAAATATTTTCTATAAAATTTAAAAACAATTATGTCATTGTAAGAAATATGAACTTTTTAAGTGTTTATCGATATAAAAAGTTTTTTGAGTTGGTACTCTTTATCCGAAATTTTTTCATTTACTTAATCTAAACCGTTATGGCATAAACACAGGCACAACTCAAAATATTTCCCTTTAGTTGAAACAAAACTGATATCAATTGAGCTTAAATTTGGGGACAACTCAAATATTTCTCTTTAGTAAAAAATAAAAAAAGTTTGTGTTGATTTCAAAAGTACAAAAAAATTTAAGACTGAGGGGCTATTATTATAGTCAGAGCTTAGTAGAATTTTGGACTTAAATTTTATTAATGTAAGGACGAGTTTTATAGATTGCACTAAAAACGATTATTGATCCAAATTTTACTTAAGTATGTTCAAAATAAAAAAAAAATTTACAGAATTTTTAAACAAATTTAATAAAAACATTTTTGAATTAATATGTTGGTGATTCTAATTCGAAGCTACTTTATTTTTTGAAAAAAATGGTGTAAAGTTGTTCGTGTTTGTTATTATTTTTTTAACGAAATTAGCAGTATTTTTGACTTTTCCGAGAATAACCCAACATTAAAATATTTTAAAATAATCTCTGACATTGTGGAGTAAAAATTTTCTTTTCCAATGTAGAAAAACTAAATATTTTTCCTAAAATGGCTCATTTTATAAAAATAATTTTTTGTTTTTATTAAAAAGTACCTTGAGTAGTTGAATTATATTTCAAAGGTTTATATTCAAATGTAGCTATCTGCAAAATCACAATTTTTCAGAAAAGCGAAAAAAAGAAAACATTTTTTAAGTTAATTTCAAGAGTAAGTTGCAAGTAACCTTTTAATAAGTTTGGGCTAGGCAATGTTGAATAAGTGAGTGCCTTATTCCTTTATAAATATATATAGAGATATGCAAACATATTTTTTTTTTAACATATAAGTTATTAATATCTTTATACCACTGTAAAACTGCAGCACGGTTCGAAACACTTTACCATTTTTGGGTTTGAAGTGTGTTTAATACACTCGTTTTGGGTATGGCATGGTATGGTATGGTATGACTCTTTTAATGACATTTAAATGTATTTTTATATTTCACAAAGGTTGTGTTACATTTCTGATGCTGATATTTGTATGTATATGTTTCATATTCCAAAACCAACATATTTTTTTTTGTGAGTTTCAACATGTTTTGCAACTTGTTACTGACGCCTGACAAGCGATAACAATTGGTTTTATATCATGCTCAAATTGTCATATGACTTGACATTTTTTTTTTTTTTTTGATTTTGCAAAATCTGGCGTTCTTTTTCTACTCAATTTTACCATATCGATAAACATCAGGGTTAGCGCCTTGTCCTTATTTATATATAAAGAAAACGAATCAAACACCAGTGACCATTGGAAGTAAGTAAGAGTAGCACTGGTGGATGGGATGTTACGAGTAGTGGACATACATAAAACAATTGTTGGTATGTATATGAAATCAGGCAAAGAAAGAATAAGAATAACAAAAATTTAATTACATAAATTATATCTAAGAGGAAAAAGAATGTACTCGTATATATGACTGAATGGATCGATGGCTGACTAGCTGGCTGGCTGGTTGGCTGGTTGACTGCTTTACTTAGCTTGAGGTCTGTGGGGAGGAATAAGGAATTTTTTAAAGTTTAAAAAATATTCAAACCAAAAATGGTCACATGGTAAAATGAAGGAATGTTTCATGTTAAAATTTTTCGATATCTCAAAGGATTTTACAACAATGGTCATAAGGAATGCTTATTTAAAAGTAGAAGTTTTGCAAACGTTGAAGACTTGAACATTTTTCAATCTATTAATAATTACCCTTACTTTGTAGTTAAGTTTAGCTTTGTAAAACTAAATCCCTGTTACATGCCACTTGTCAATGTAATCTTTTATTTTGCTAAATAAAGCTTTCCTCCTTTCAGTTTGCAATACATTTACTGTCACCTGACATCTTATATTTGTATCTCATTTAAGTGACCCCCCCCCCCCCCTCCCCTGCCTAATAGAACGGTTGCAATATGACAATTTGTTTAATTATTTAAATTAAATTCATTTTATATTTCTCTTCATCTCTGTATATCTTTCTGTATTGACACGCATTTAATCAATCAGTCAATTAACTTTATTATCATTTTTTTCTTAATAAAATATGTATATAAACAATTTTGTCGCCATTAATTAATTGCTGTTTTGCGTTTTGTGTTTCTGTCATATCAATCGGTAACAGCTGCTAGTTTTTTAAATATTTTATATCACCATCTGTTTTGAAATTTAAATTTATGAATTAATTGTGAATTGTTTTAAAAATAGTTCATTTAATTGTAATCATAACTGGGAATTGCATCAGTTTTGTGTTATTAGATAAATCTCTGGCAAATTTTCTATTAAATTTTTAAGTAAAAGTGTTTCCTAAAAACAAACGTTGACAAATTTGTGGCACCAATTGACCATATGCTATTATATGTATACTTGTTGCCTTAAATTAAATGTTTTATAATAACTGGAAATATTTTGATGCCAAAACCTGATAAAATTTTATTCAGCCGACTGTAAATTACAGTAATTTAGTTTGATTGAAAAGTGGGATACTACGTTTAACACGTTAACCGTCTATATAAAGGTTGACATAAAAATTGGCGGTTTTAATTTTTTTCTTTATATAAAAAATGTAATAGATTTTTTTTAATATAGCATAAGTTTGTTTTGAAATAAATAAATTTCATAATAACATTGTGCGAATAAGACGTATGGCCTATTATTATAATAGCAAGTTATAGTTGCTGTGATATAAGTATTATTCTGAAAATTCTGATCACTTGTGACATATCACTGAAGTGGTAAAAATACCCAGTAGCGAACGGTCGAACTAGAACTATAACGAAATGTGATAGCTTTTTTTTAATGTACGAGGGCGGATCAATAAGTTTGTGACTTTTTAAATGAAACACAGTTTTTTTTTGCAAAAAAAATATTTTTCAATATAATCTCATTTTAGTTTAATACACTTAGTCCAGAGTTTCTCCAATTTTTGTATCTCTTCCAAAAAATAGAATTTTTCGAGGTCCATAAAATAGGCATTTGCTTGATCAATAATTTCATCGCTGGAGCTAAGTCTCTTTCCACCGAGCCATTTTCTTTGGTTTGGAAATAGGAAATAGTAACTGTGGGCTAAATCCGGATCGTATGCCATTGAGACTTAACAGGTCACACGATTACGTTTATGGTCAATTGAAATCAGACGCGGCACCCATCTTGCAGACAGCTTTCTTAAATCCAACTGATCATTTAAAATCGAAACCACACTACCACATGAAATGCCTATGGCATCAACAACCTCACTCACTTTTACTCTTCGATCGGCCAACACCATATCGTGGATTTTCTGGTGTATTGACCTCAATTGGCAGTCCAGAACGTTCAGCGTCATTTGTACTTGTGCGACCACAACAAAAGTCAGTAAACCACCTTTCTACCATTGAAATCGATGGTGCAGAGTCCCCATAGTATTTATCAAGCTTTTCCTTGGTTTGAGCACTCGAAATTCAGTTTTTTCCATTTAAAAAAAATCTACAAGGTTGCATGTTTTAAACAGCTGTTAAACGCAAAGTAAATGACGGAACTTGCTCAAAATTTGACAGTAGTCTATTAACAGGTGGTAATTGATGAGAGCAGGGTTGTATTTCATATAACTACGAGGGAAGTTCGAAAAGTCACGGAATTATTGATCCGCCCTCGTGAGGTAAATTTGTTTTGAAATATATAAATTTCAAAATAACATTGCGCGAATAAGATGTATCGCCAATTATTTTTGTGGCAAATTATACTTGCTGTGATAAAAGTATTATTCTGAAAAATCTGATCACTTGGGACATATCACCGAAGTAGTAAAAATTCCCAGTAGCAAACGTTTTAAATATACTAGTTTTTGGACTAATAATTACAAAACAAGTTCTGCAGAAAATCCTGAAAATGAATCAGTCATAGGAGGGAAGTATTTAAATAAAGCTACTTACCACTACTTTAAGTTAACTCTAAGAAAACAATGAAAAAGCAATGTTAAGATATTCTTCTGTGTTAGTTAAAAATACTCATATTTTTTAAAATATTTTGTGCTGTGATAAAAACTTACTTTATCTGTGCTTTATGTTATTAAATATTTTAAAATGTCAAAGCAATTGTCAAAAAATTATATAAAATACTACAAGAAATTTTTGGGTTAACCCAGAGTTAGTAAAATTTTAAACAAGAGTATATAAAAATTTACTTAAAAAAATTATGGAAATTCTTTAACGGATTACGTTAAAGGATGCCCTGAATATTGGCGCTGCAGCAAGTTCTTGAATTTATGGTGCCGAAATCGATGATTCTAGGTAAGAATTTTCGTTTAAAATAAGCTTAAGATTTTTTTACAAAATTTTTGTTACAATTATTTATTTAATATATAATGACTTAATAAATAATTATAATAAAATTTGTTTATAAAAAAATCTTAAGCTTATCATAAATTAAAATATAAATCAAGAAGATCGAAGAAAACTAAACAAACAATTCGAAGTTTAAAAAATAAATTATTATTATCTTTCCTTGCTTTTTAAAACTTCAGTCACGTTTTTCTAGACACCTTTTTGTTTGAAGTCTGTAGTCTTGATTTTTCAAAAAGTTATAAACCGATCTTGTTAAAATTGTGCACACTTCTTCAGATTAACATTATCTAGTGTTTCAATGAAGGAGTTTTTTTATCACAACTTATTTTGTGAGGCAATATGTGGTGAAAATTTGACTAAAAATTGGAATTTTTGTTCAGAACTGCGACAAAAATTCTATTTTAATTTTTTTTGGTTTTCCAAAAATTGACAAAAATTGTTTTCTTTTTTATTTTTGATGAACCAGTCACGAGTTATCCTGACTGTGCCTTGGAAAATTTTTTTAAGACGTTAAGGGAAATGAGGTCACAAAGTACTTGTATCTTTGATATGCTAAATGGTTTGATCATTTAGCATATGAAAAAATCAGTGAAATCGACCCACTGAACCCCGTAAAATATAAAATATTAATATGTATGAATGTGTGATTATTATGATTGAAGATTATTTGAATAATTTCTTAAAAAGTTTCATCATATTTATGAAAAACTTCATACATATTGCATAAATAACAAATTGTTTGCACGTTTCTTCATAATTATTGAACCTTTCTGAAACGTAATGAAGAATTTCAAAAAAAAAAAAATATTAAATGAGTTTTTTTTTTATTAATGAAAAATTTTTTTTATTTATGAAAAAGTTTCTACATATTTCTGAAAAAGTTTATCAAATATTCACGAAGTAAGTCCATTATATTTATCAAGAAAGTACAAAAATATTTATGATGAAGTTTCATCAATATTTATGAAAAATTTTCATCATTACAGAATGACAAACAGTTATATAATTTTATTTGAAAAATGCTTCATGATCTTGAACCATACTAAAATACATTTCATATGAATATTTATAAAGATCGACAATAAAAAAAAGAAAACTTTACTATGAAAATCTCACCTGGCACGGTAAGAACTTGTTTAATATGTTCTAATCAGAACAATCAACATTACTAACAAAAATTTGTTAGAGTTGTTATTAATTTAATTTAAACACATGTCTTTCAATATTATATAATAAAGGAAAGGTATTATCCATGATTATAAAATAAAATAAAAATAAAAACAAATCATTTGACGATCTTGAACCAGACTAAAATACATTTTATATAAAAGTTCTTAAGACTTTTCTATTATTTTTTTATGAAATGATAAAGATTAACGACACATTTGTCATAAATTTTTATTAACAAACGTCATCATATTTATAAAATATTCATAAACATGATGAAGAGGAAGTTTTATTAAACAGTTTCATAAATATGTTGAACCATTTTTCTCTAAATTGTATCATCCTATCCTTTGGAGTAAACAAGTAAAAAATATATGTCTACAAGCCATGGAACGCTATACTCCTCAAGAATGCGGACTATTTTCCAATGGATTTTCAGTCAAAATTTATTATGACCGATGAGGATATTTTTATCTGAACCGATACGCAAACAAAATAAATAATCGCCGAAGGTGTCATAATGCCGTATTTTGCGAGGACGCCGTTGATAACACTGTTTCCGTGAGTGGTGAGCAACACTGGACCACGATCTATTAGTTTTTATTGCCGCAAATTGATGAATTGGAACTGAAGGGCATGTTGTTCTAACAGAATTCTGCAGCTGCATATACAACTCGCGCACAATGGACATTTTGATGCGTTTCCAGGTTGCTTTATGTATCATTATGGCGATTTGCAGTGGCAAGCAAGATCGATGGATTTACCCACTCAAGACTTTTTTTAGGGTTTTTTAAAGTCATGGATTGAAGTGAAGAAGCCAAAGACTCTGAAGGCCCTCAAAGATAATATCCAACAAAAGTGCAAGAGCTTATGGCCCGAAGTTCTCTCCAGAACAATAGATATTGAGGTAAAAAGAGCTCATCAACAATGGTGGCGCCTAATTTACCGATATAATCTTCAAAAAACTTAAAACTTATGTGGAATAAACATAAAATCATATTAATTGTGTTGTTTCATTTAAAACATATAGCAAAACAATATCGAGTGAATGTTTTTGGGCTATGTTAAGGACTATTTTGTACAAAAGTTTGGCAAAAATACACTACATTAAGTTACGATATAAGGGCTAACGGAATGAACAATATTTAAAAACATTTTTGATTTCCCATTTTCTCCCGATTATATTAGCCCATATATATGAGATGTCATTCTGTTAAATGATGGTTTTTAAAAATATGACGTATGATCAATATTTATTTACAAAATAACTCATACGCCTCCAGTGCCTTCTAAGCTTGTTAAAGTAGTTCCCAAGTGGCACTAAGTATTGTGTTGTAGCATCGCTTTATTTTAAAGCACAGATTTTCTAAAGCAGGGGTGCCCAAAAGTTCCTTATGGAAAAGTAAACACCAATACATTTAAAGAATAACTAATTTTTAATCAATATTTTTTATTGTAAAAACCAATACATACAAAGAAAAAAGAAAAAAACAATATTTCATATCATACGTTAAACAAAAACAAAATCTACATTGATGATCGCTGTCGTCAATGTTTACCAGCAAAGCATACAAAATTGTTGTTGGTTTGCACTTGCGTGTATACATTGAAGAACGACAAAAAAAAACTAATAAGGAAAAGTTGTTTGTGTATTTCGTATTGCTATTGCTGAGTGCTCCATGTGTATTAAAGCACACAGCCTATAGCTAAGCGCTTTTACAAAAACAAATGAGCATCAAGCGCATAGGTCTTGGACACCCTTGTTCTAAAGTTTTTATTTCATTTGAACGAATATTTTCTGTTGGGTTTTCTATATGTTAACACTCTTAAAAAAAAATAAAAAAAAATTATAGGTACAAATGTTGTATCATACAAGACCTTGAAAAAGATAAACATTTATTCAATTAATTCGCGAAAAAAATAAATATTTATTTTAATCAACGAGTTGATTCAATATTTTATAATTTATTTTATTAAATCAGACTTAAAATCATAATTGATTAATCAATTTCATTTGAATCTTTTTTGATTCTCGAATTAAAAAAATATTGATTTGATTTGCAAATTAAAACAAAATAAAAAAAACCTTTAAAATTGACTTGCAAATCTCGCTTAGTGTTCTAGATATTCGCCACTTTGTAAAATGGTAGTTTTTTAAAATGTCTGGTACAAATAATAAAAAGACATCCCGAGGTATATATTTTAATAAAATAGCCACAGGGTGACAATTTTTATACGAACGAAATGGAACAGAAAAAAAAGGTTTTATACAAATTCCCTTAAATATTTCGGGTTTAAAATGATTAAAAAAATATTTTAATTCCCAAATCAATTCATATTGGAGAGTTAAAATATATTTTTTTGAATTGTGAATCAAATCAAAATTTATTTGATGCTTTGATTGAATTATTCAAAACGAATTATTTCATTTGATTTATAAAAAGAATTATTGAAATCAACTTGATTCTTCTAATAAGTTAAAGATTAAATCATGGTAGTAAAAAATTCAATCAGAAAAATTAATTCGCGAATTAATTCGTCAAAATTAAAATTAGATTAGAAAATTGATTTAAGAAATTATGTTTTCAAAGGTCTGTATCATACTATCATCTATCGTGGCATATTTCTACAATTAAATTTTAACAACTCTGATTCCAGTAGCACTATACAATACTTAGCAGAACGCTTGTGAACAAACTGATTGTTGTGGGGTTCAGTCGTTTTCTCTTTGATTTGAATCAAACTTGAATCGTTAACCAAAAAAAAGGATAAACTATTCATTTTGGATTCAAACTCGTCACAGGGTAATCATATTAAAAAAATATTATATGATCTGAAATAAATTTAATTAAAAACAGTTTCAATTAAAAAGCCTTTTACGTCCTTAGTTACCGCTTCTGTTATACAAAGAAATCTACCCAGGCAACAATAACAAAATTATGCTTCACCTAAATCTATATAAAACGTCCTTGAAGCAATTACCCATAAGTATGATTATGTTGCAAATGTCACTCTAATTTGCACAAAATTCACATTATGCTTAATATACAGCGAACATTTTGTTTTTTTTTTATTTTGTTTATAATACCAGCTAAAACGATAAAAAAACCTATTTGCGGTATTTTTCCACACAGGTGCTCAAAGTCGCGTGTCGCCATTTAATTGAATTAATTTTCGTAAGAAAAAAAAATTAAAACATATTAATAGAGTATTTTCATAAACACAGAGTCAAACAAAATATTCACCACCATCTACTGTAGTCCATGACGGTCATAGTGTACTATGTACCCTGCAGACTTAATTTAAGCTATGACTAAGACGCAAGCAACACTTGTTGAATACAACTATATCATAGTTAGTAGTAATACTCAAGCATACTGCTGCACTTAGAAGACAACTAAAGTAATTTATTATGAAGTTTTAAATTTTACTCATGTTATCTTTTAACTATTTTATAACTTCCACTTAAAACATATTAATATCAGTACTTAATAGTTTGTTGTTTTTTATGACGTTGACAAAGATGACGATAATAATGGAGACGACAATGATTTAATTAAAGTCTTGTTAGGTGAAAATTACTCAATATTATAGTATATATTAGCATTTATAGGCGTCATTTGATGATTACTGTATAAATTTTAAGGTTAATTATATATTCACTACTGCAATTATGATATTCTATTAGAGTATGTATGAGTAGAAGGTTATTTATGTAAATGTCAAACTCATACGCAACAATGTATTTTGTGGTTAGGTTTAGATTGTAGAAATATTACAAATTAATTAATGTGTTATATGCAAAAAAATAAATAAAATAACTGTGTACACACATATGTATGTAGGCATATTTTTTTTTTTTTTTTTGATTATCATTTTTATTAATTTATGGCCAATAATAAATACATTTACTTTCATACCTAAATAGACAGACGTATAATTTTGACACCTGTTTGGGTAATTATACCCACCCGTGTAAAAAATATTATATCTGATCAGATTTGTATATATCTTATTCGATATGATTGAACATAATAAGATCTGGTAGCAGATCCGATATATTTACATTAAAATGGATCTAATGGATTAATGATATTAATGAGCAGATCTGATAATAAGAGATCATATATGGTGCCAGATCTGTTCATATATGAAAAAATATGTCTTTTACCAGATTTGGTATTAGGCGTTTCGCATTTGTATAAAGAATTACTCAGAAAAAATATGATTTTATAATTATCATTTTTTTTAATTTTAAATTGGAATTTATTATATATGGTTCTTCAAATCGATCTAATTAGATCTCATATTTTTCCCCCAATTTTGAGATCTCATTATATTGGGTACATTTAGATCTATCTAATGGTATCTGTTCAGATCTGATCTGATTAAAAATACGAACGGAAAAGCGCTGGCCAGGCACATTAACAGGTTGTGCAAGTCCCAATATGATAACATCATTATGAAAAATGGCTGGCTGTTCAAAAAATGTTGGGAAAAGTACTGGGGAAACAAAATGTCCAGTGTTGCCAAATTCAACAATTATTTGGTCTAAATATAGGTTTTCCAAAATAAAATTAAAAAAATTTAATTTTGAATTTTTTTGTCGTCCTGCGATTGGAACTCAGGCCATCACATACTCAGACGAGTGATTTGCCCTTACGAGACATATAGTATTTGAAAGCTTAAAAAATTAATGATGGCTACACTCAGGGTAAAAGCTTCATCATATTTATGAATAACTACATAAATATGATCAAAAACTTCATAGTTTTTTTCTACAATGTAACGCTTCATAAATATGATGAAGCTATTTCATAAGAGTCCTAATTGATGAGTGGCTCTTTCGTATTTATGAAATGTTTCATGAATATGATGAAGAATAATTTTATAATTCGTTTTATATATATGGTGACTTAGTTTCTCGTCCAATCAGCACAAAAGTTTCTGAAATCCTTTGCAAATGAGATACCATCTATTGAAGTTTTTAGAGTTTATGATGACTTTTTTGTGAAATGATTTTAGTTCGAAAAGCTAAAATCACAAATCGCATATGAAATGAAAGCCTGAGATTTTTACTGTC
Source organism: Eustalomyia histrio (assembly GCA_949748255.1). Classification (NCBI taxonomy): domain Eukaryota; kingdom Metazoa; phylum Arthropoda; class Insecta; order Diptera; family Anthomyiidae; genus Eustalomyia; species Eustalomyia histrio. The sequence continues at coordinate 69,830,113 of OX456526.1, forward strand.
AATTTATGTAAACTAATATTACCAACATTCATGTAAAATATTTAAAAAAAGGTCATTAAAAGATTAAAAAATCTTTAAGTTTTTTAAAAGAGGAAAAATTATTTTGTAAAGATTTAATTATTTTTTTTTTGTGAGAAGATTTTATTATATTATTCAAATAACAAGTTCTTTAGGCTTTAAATTTTTATACATGACAACTCTTCTTAACCCATGTAAAAATAAAATTACATTAGTCACATATTTTCCAAACAAATTTTTAGATTCAAAACTTTTTCTTCAGAATATTATTCCTCTTTGCTTGTATAGTAGAATATACATTATCATGAATTGCCTGGTATATGCACATACATGGGTAGACATGATCATATACGTCCATGCATAGTTCAAGATATGACCATACATGATCTCATATATGACCATATATATCGAAGGATCCGAAATTTGCGTGTAGGTTACCATATTAGGTCATATATGAGCATACATTAGTCACATATGAGCATATATTATCAAAATGCACGGCCATATACCCTCAAATTTCGGATCCGAATTTATATGGAAATATAGAAGATCATGTCATATGTTGAAGTATGCATGGTCGTTTATGATCATGTATCGGAATGTATGATCGGTTTTATTGCGGCCCTCGAAGAAATTTGAATTTCGTCGTACAATTTTTCACAATTTGTTTTCGTAAAATTTTTCCAAATAAATTTTTATAAAATTTTAGATTCAAAATTTATTCTTCAGAATATTATTCCTCTTTGCTTGTCTACATACTAGTTTTCAATATTTTTACTACTTGTTCCTCTTAAGTTCGTTTTTTCATCAAATTTGAAACTTTTTAATGCAGTTGTTTTTTATTTTTAATAATTATATTGTTCTTTCTAAGTTTACTATTTTTTACTGGATATGTAGGTCAACTGTATGTTAAAATAGCACTCAAGTTATTTGTATTTTGTGAATTATAGGAAAAAGTTGATATTTTTATTAATCAGAGGGCCCTAAAATATTGCTAAAATCTCTAACTAAGTTCGCATCGATAATCATTGTGTAAATCAACGATTTAACAAACAAAAACTGCAAAGTGGGTTGATTTCATTTTTTTTTGGATGCTTAAAATAAAATGGACATGCTCCAACGATACTAAATCTTATCAAAGAATATGCTGAATTTTAAAATTGCTAAAAAAAAATAGCTAAACTATTTAAAATTAATAAATTTCTAAATATTTTAATTTCTGTTGAAAAATTACAAAAAATAATTTTTTTAAGATTTTTCGAAAAATTTGGATAATTTTAGTATAATGATTTAACAATATTGCCAGAGAAATAAATGTATTAAAAATGCTAAAAAAAACAAGAAGACTGCCTTACAAAATATAGCTAAATTTTCTGCTAAACATAGTACAGGTTGGTTGAAAAGTTCCTGCGGTCGGGATGAAAGAATACTGTTTTTGTTACGAAATATATTTTTTTATTCAATATAATCTCCTAGAAGCTCAATACACTTGTTCCAATGATCTTTCAATAATTTTTTTCCATCCTTATAATGGTTTTCCGGAAGCTCTGCAAAATAACCGTCTACGGCTGCTATGGCCTCTTCATTCGACGAAAAATGCTTTCCACGAAGGAATTGTTTGAGATTTCTGAAGAGATAGTAGTCACTGGGAGCCAAATCTGGTGAATACGGTGGATGTTCAAGCAATTCGTACTTTAATTCTTTGAATTTAGCCATCGTCAAAACACTTTTGTGAGCAGGTGCATTGTCTTGATGAAAAATGATTTTTTTCTTCCTTAAACCAGGTCTTTTCTCACGAATTTTTCATCCAGCTGATCCAAAAGGCTGCAATAATATTCAGAGTTGATTGTTTTACCTTTCTGAAGATAATCAATCAACAGAATTCCTTTTGCATCCTAAAAAACTGATTCCATAACCTTCTTTGCTGATCGTTGTGACTTCACCTGCTTTGGAGCTGAACAACCAGCTTCAGTGCACTGTAAACGTTCTTGTTTCAATTAAGGATCATGGTGGTAAATCCAAGTCTCATCCATAGTTATAAAACGATGCAAGAAGTCGGTTTTATTCGGCTTAAAACGCTCCAAATTACGCTGAGAAATTTGTTTTCGATCCAGTTTTTGTTGAATTGTTAATGTGTGCGGCACTAACTTTCCAAACAGTTTTTTCATACGTAATTCTTCATGTAAAATATGGAGTACTCGTTCGTCTGAGATGCCTATGGCATTAGCAATTTCACGCTTAGTCAAACTTGGATCTTCACTAACCATATTATGTACCTGCTCAATGATTTCTGCTGTGGTTGCAGTTTTTGGTCGTCCTTCGAGTGGATCGTCTTTAAGGCTGGTACGACCACGTTTAAATTCACCAGCCCATAATTCAACGGTGCATTTTGAAAGTGAGGACTCCTTATACACTTCTAAGAATTGTTCATAAATTTCCTTTGCTTTTAAACCCTTCAAAACAAAGAATCTAATGACTGCACGATATTCAATTTTTTCCATATTAAAAAAAAATCAATAACACGTCAACTTGAAATGGCTTGTAAACAAAAAAAAAAAAAAGAATTGGCAGAATGACTTGCAACTTTGCATGTGTTCTCAGGACAGTTATACCAACTTGAGAAAAAAAAGTTTGGAGCTAGCAGTGCCATCTCTTGGTGAGCGCAGGAACTTTTCAACCAACCTGTAAGTTGATCTGGTTTCACATGGAAAAACTGTTTTACTGCATATAAAAAATTGATTTTCACGATAATGAATTTTATTGAAAATTTAGTACAATTTGTAAATTTAATTAAAAACACTATTAATTTTCTAGTGAAAAAGTGATATTTATGGTTTAATAAAAAAAGCTATGAATTTACAGAATTTAAATAACGATTTGACGTTAATAAAGTTCTATAGAAATTTTATCACGGGAAGAACAATTTATTGCTTTTAAATCTTAAGCCCCATTATATCAATGACCCATTAGCTACTGATTCGCATTAAATTGACACATTTGTTGTTGTTTCCCATATAAAACTTTAATTTATTTTTAGGTTAAATTTAAACGGGACATTCAGAAATCGGGCCTTAATCATATTTTATAATGCTGAACGTGTCTAAACAAACAGGTTGGTCAAAAACAATATTTGGTCGGCTTTTCTTTCTTAGGGAGATTGTAGATAAATTCTTTGTGTTATCTCGGACTTTTTCTAAAATTTTACATTCCAAGTCGAATCAAATCGGCTCAACAATAAATGCTTCAAAATTTCGAATACAGACCAAGTAAAATGTTATTAAAAATCTCTACTAAAGTGTTTAAAAAAATTGCTGGATTTGACGACAAATAATTTAACAAATAAACTTTGTTAGTACAACCATATTGAAATGTAATTCCTTACAATTTTGTGTGTTGCATCTAAAAGTCAGCTTTCATTGTAGCTTCGATGACGATATATATATTGAATTTTCTAAATATGATGCGGCCCTTTATGATTTATGGAAAACCTAAATGTGGCACTTCTTGCTAAATACGTGCCCACTCCTAATATTTAAAATGGATCTAATGGATTAATGATATTAATGAGCAGATCTGATAATAAGAGATCATATATGGTGCCAGATCTGTTCATATATGAAAAAATATGTCTTTTACCAGATTTGGTATTAGGCGTTTCGCATTTGTATAAAGAATTACTCAGAAAAAATATGATTTTATAATTATCATTTTTTTTAATTTTAAATTGGAATTTATTATATATGGTTCTTCAAATCGATCTAATTAGATCTCATATTTTTCCCCCAATTTTGAGATCTCATTATATTGGGTACATTTAGATCTATCTAATGGTATCTGTTCAGATCTGATCTGATTAAAAATACGAACGGAAAAGCGCTGGCCAGGCACATTAACAGGTTGTGCAAGTCCCAATATGATAACATCATTATGAAAAATGGCTGGCTGTTCAAAAAATGTTGGGAAAAGTACTGGGGAAACAAAATGTCCAGTATTGCCAAATTCAACAATTATTTGGTCTAAATATAGGTTTTCCAAAATAAAATTAAAAAAATTTAATTTTGAATTTTTTTGTCGTCCTGCGATTGGAACTCAGGCCATCACATACTCAGACGAGTGATTTGCCCTTACGAGACATATAGTATTTGAAAGCTTAAAAAATTAATGATGGCTACACTCAGGGTAAAAGCTTCATCATATTTATGAATAACTACATAAATATGATCAAAAACTTCATAGTTTTTTTCTACAATGTAACGCTTCATAAATATGATGAAGCTATTTCATAAGAGTCCTAATTGATGAGTGGCTCTTTCGTATTTATGAAATGTTTCATGAATATGATGAAGAATAATTTTATAATTCGTTTTATATATATGGTGACTTAGTTTCTCGTCCAATCAGCACAAAAGTTTCTGAAATCCTTTGCAAATGAGATACCATCTATTGAAGTTTTTAGAGTTTATGATGACTTTTTTGTGAAATGATTTTAGTTCGAAAAGCTAAAATCACAAATCGCATATGAAATGAAAGCCTGAGATTTTTACTGTCAATTTATGTAAACTAATATTACCAACATTCATGTAAAATATTTAAAAAAAGGTCATTAAAAGATTAAAAAATCTTTAAGTTTTTTAAAAGAGGAAAAATTATTTTGTAAAGATTTAATTATTTTTTTTTTGTGAGAAGATTTTATTATATTATTCAAATAACAAGTTCTTTAGGCTTTAAATTTTTATACATGACAACTCTTCTTAACCCATGTAAAAATAAAATTACATTAGTCACATATTTTCCAAACAAATTTTTAGATTCAAAACTTTTTCTTCAGAATATTATTCCTCTTTGCTTGTATAGTAGAATATACATTATCATGAATTGCCTGGTATATGCACATACATGGGTAGACATGATCATATACGTCCATGCATAGTTCAAGATATGACCATACATGATCTCATATATGACCATATATATCGAAGGATCCGAAATTTGCGTGTAGGTTACCATATTAGGTCATATATGAGCATACATTAGTCACATATGAGCATATATTATCAAAATGCACGGCCATATACCCTCAAATTTCGGATCCGAATTTATATGGAAATATAGAAGATCATGTCATATGTTGAAGTATGCATGGTCGTTTATGATCATGTATCGGAATGTATGATCGGTTTTATTGCGGCCCTCGAAGAAATTTGAATTTCGTCGTACAATTTTTCACAATTTGTTTTCGTAAAATTTTTCCAAATAAATTTTTATAAAATTTTAGATTCAAAATTTATTCTTCAGAATATTATTCCTCTTTGCTTGTCTACATACTAGTTTTCAATATTTTTACTACTTGTTCCTCTTAAGTTCGTTTTTTCATCAAATTTGAAACTTTTTAATGCAGTTGTTTTTTATTTTTAATAATTATATTGTTCTTTCTAAGTTTACTATTTTTTACTGGATATGTAGGTCAACTGTATGTTAAAATAGCACTCAAGTTATTTGTATTTTGTGAATTATAGGAAAAAGTTGATATTTTTATTAATCAGAGGGCCCTAAAATATTGCTAAAATCTCTAACTAAGTTCGCATCGATAATCATTGTGTAAATCAACGATTTAACAAACAAAAACTGCAAAGTGGGTTGATTTCATTTTTTTTTGGATGCTTAAAATAAAATGGACATGCTCCAACGATACTAAATCTTATCAAAGAATATGCTGAATTTTAAAATTGCTAAAAAAAAATAGCTAAACTATTTAAAATTAATAAATTTCTAAATATTTTAATTTCTGTTGAAAAATTACAAAAAAGAATTTTTTTAAGATTTTTCGAAAAATTTGGATAATTTTAGTATAATGATTTAACAATATTGCCAGAGAAATAAATGTATTAAAAATGCTAAAAAAAACAAGAAGACTGCCTTACAAAATATAGCTAAATTTTCTGCTAAACATAGTACAGGTTGGTTGAAAAGTTCCTGCGGTCGGGATGAAAGAATACTGTTTTTGTTACGAAATATATTTTTTTATTCAATATAATCTCCTAGAAGCTCAATACACTTGTTCCAATGATCTTTCAATAATTTTTTTCCATCCTTATAATGGTTTTCCGGAAGCTCTGCAAAATAACCGTCTACGGCTGCTATGGCCTCTTCATTCGACGAAAAATGCTTTCCACGAAGGAATTGTTTGAGATTTCTGAAGAGATAGTAGTCACTGGGAGCCAAATCTGGTGAATACGGTGGATGTTCAAGCAATTCGTACTTTAATTCTTTGAATTTAGCCATCGTCAAAACACTTTTGTGAGCAGGTGCATTGTCTTGATGAAAAATGATTTTTTTCTTCCTTAAACCAGGTCTTTTCTCACGAATTTTTCATCCAGCTGATCCAAAAGGCTGCAATAATATTCAGAGTTGATTGTTTTACCTTTCTGAAGATAATCAATCAACAGAATTCCTTTTGCATCCTAAAAAACTGATTCCATAACCTTCTTTGCTGATCGTTGTGACTTCACCTGCTTTGGAGCTGAACAACCAGCTTCAGTGCACTGTAAACGTTCTTGTTTCAATTAAGGATCATGGTGGTAGATCCAAGTCTCATCCATAGTTATAAAACGATGCAAGAAGTCGGTTTTATTCGGCTTAAAACGCTCCAAATTACGCTGAGAAATTTGTTTTCGATCCAGTTTTTGTTGAATTGTTAATGTGTGCGGCACTAACTTTCCAAACAGTTTTTTCATACGTAATTCTTCATGTAAAATATGGAGTACTCGTTCGTCTGAGATGCCTATGGCATTAGCAATTTCACGCTTAGTCAAACTTGGATCTTCACTAACCATATTATGTACCTGCTCAATGATTTCTGCTGTGGTTGCAGTTTTTGGTCGTCCTTCGAGTGGATCGTCTTTAAGGCTGGTACGACCACGTTTAAATTCACCAGCCCATAATTCAACGGTGCATTTTGAAAGTGAGGACTCCTTATACACTTCTAAGAATTGTTCATAAATTTCCTTTGCTTTTAAACCCTTCAAAACAAAGAATCTAATGACTGCACTATATTCAATTTTTTCCATATTAAAAAAAATCAATAACACGTCAACTTGAAATGGCTTGTAAACAAAAAAAAAAAAAAGAATTGGCAGAATGACTTGCAACTTTGCATGTGTTCTCAGGACAGTTATACCAACTTGAGAAAAAAAAAGTTTGGAGCTAGCAGTGCCATCTCTTGGTGAGCGCAGGAACTTTTCAACCAACCTGTAAGTTGATCTGGTTTCACATGGAAAAACTGTTTTACTGCATATAAAAAATTGATTTTCACGATAATGAATTTTATTGAAAATTTAGTACAATTTGTAAATTTAATTAAAAACACTATTAATTTTCTAGTGAAAAAGTGATATTTATGGTTTAATAAAAAAAGCTATGAATTTACAGAATTTAAATAACGATTTGACGTTAATAAAGTTCTATAGAAATTTTATCACGGGAAGAACAATTTATTGCTTTTAAATCTTAAGCCCCATTATATCAATGACCCATTAGCTACTGATTCGCATTAAATTGACACATTTGTTGTTGTTTCCCATATAAAACTTTAATTTATTTTTAGGTTAAATTTAAACGGGACATTCAGAAATCGGGCCTTAATCATATTTTATAATGCTGAACGTGTCTAAACAAACAGGTTGGTCAAAAACAATATTTGGTCGGCTTTTCTTTCTTAGGGAGATTGTAGATAAATTCTTTGTGTTATCTCGGACTTTTTCTAAAATTTTACATTCCAAGTCGAATCAAATCGGCTCAACAATAAATGCTTCAAAATTTCGAATACAGACCAAGTAAAATGTTATTAAAAATCTCTACTAAAGTGTTTAAAAAAATTGCTGGATTTGACGACAAATAATTTAACAAATAAACTTTGTTAGTACAACCATATTGAAATGTAATTCCTTACAATTTTGTGTGTTGCATCTAAAAGTCAGCTTTCATTGTAGCTTCGATGACGATATATATATTGAATTTTCTAAATATGATGCGGCCCTTTATGATTTATGGAAAACCTAAATGTGGCACTTCTTGCTAAATACGTGCCCACTCCTAATATTTAATTTGATTTTCCCATGGGAAGTGAATTTTTTATACCAAAAAATTTATTTATATTTTTTTAATTTTTAATTTGTAAATATGGTAAATATATAAATTTATCTTTTGTTTTATGTTTACGAAATATTGGAAAACGAAATAACCTTCTAAATAAATTTATCTGAAACACAATTTTTTAAAATATTGCTAAAAAAATAAAAACTTTTTTTTAACCAAATTAATGATTTTTTTTTATGAAATGATCTATGCAATTCATTTCATTAGTTTTTATGAAACTCTTCATCAAATTTATCAAAACTTTATAAATTTAATTAAGAATTGCTGACAAACAGTTGCTCTTAAAAATACGAACAAAAAAAACTATTTTATAAAAAAACTATTAAAAGTTATTAAAACATTAAAAAAATACTCTAAGACAAAGTTTTGCAAAACACTTTTTGCAAAAGTTGGAAATTGTCCCAGTAATTAATTTTTAATTTCAAGTTTAACCAACTGTGAAATTACTTGATTTTTTGTAACATTGGCAATTTCTAACTGGGAAAATATAAAAAAGTTATAGCCCCAACCAAAAATATTCTGGTGTGAAATTCAAATTCCAGTTTGTTTTATAAAATAGTTAGTTTTTATTAATAGTAAGTTGTAGCAACTAAATTCAATTGTGAAACACATATTAAGTTTTGAAACTGATGTTTCTTACAGTAACCGAAGTTCATTTAAAATTTATACTATTTTATCTCAATGTGACGGCATTCCTTGAAAACCTAATTCATGCGTATGAAAAAAAAAAATCTAGCTATTGTTATAAAATTGTTGACTACAGTACGTATGAGTAATATTTATTACTCATATGTCACTGTATACTAATCATTTTATTATAATCTCAATATTATTAAACAATTTAAAATTACATAAAATCAAAAAAAAAAGTAAGAGCGGCTAAATTCGGCTATGCCGAATCTTATATACCCTTCACCATGTTTGGGAAAAAAATGAAGTTTATATATGGACATATATGGAATGGACAGATTTATATACGGACGCCTTTAAGAGGAAATTAACCATTTAGTTTGGTGATAAAACTTGGACTCAGGAAGATTTATGGTTCCAGAAAATAGGTATTTAAAAAAAATTATGTTTTGGGCTTAACTTTTTTGTATGTGAACCGATATTTCCGAGTTTTTCAGCAAATATGTTCTACTAAAGATTTTCGATCTTTTGCTATATAAGACGTATCCATAGGTCATAATACAGCTCTAGAATAGTGTTTGTTGTTTGTGTATAAAAGGTGAAGAGGTGAAGGAAAAGAATTTCAACAAATCGTTAAAAGAAATAACTAGAACTAAATGTGTGTTATTTCTACAAAAACGTTTGATTTAGCTGGCAAATTTGCATTTGGGATTTTATTTCGCTTTTGTATTAAAAATATTTGTAATTTCTTTAGCTTAATTTTAAAAATTTAAAGGAAAATAGTTTATAATTTTTTTTTTTAAAAATTATTATAAGTTATGACCTATAATAGTTGCACTCAAAAGGTAAATTATGTATAAAATTTTCTTAACATGTGAGAAATAAAATGGTTTAAAAATCTTTTTATAAATTCTTTTAAATCGGAGCAAAAAATAGAAATAAAAGGGTTTGTATTTTGTTTGTATCAGAGGGTTTTTATAAAAATTTTGATGTTTTTAGCCTATTTATGGATTATTTATTTATTAATATAAAATTTTATTTAAATTAATTATTAAATGTTAAAAAAAAAAAACAAAAAATAAACTAAAAAAAAAATGTATGAAAAAAGTGAATTAACCGGGATTTGAACCCGCGACCCTTCCACCTGTGGTGAAGGGTATAAAAACGTTTGTATTTTGTTTGTATCAGAGGGTTTTTATAAAAATGTTGATGTTTTTTGCCTATTTATGGATTATTTAATTATTAATATAAAATTTTATATAAATTAATTATTAAATGTTAAAAAAAAACAAAAATAAACAAAAAAAAAAGGTCTTAAGAAAATAATAAAAAAAAAATGTACAAAAGAAAAGTGAATTGACCGGGATTCGAACCTCGAACCCGCGGCCTTAGAGAAAAAAAGTATTTGTGACATAGCGTCTAGATAACTGAGCTATTGAAGCTCACACAAAATCATCGTCAATAGAGATACATATATAAAAGTCTTCGTTCATTAGAGATTTGTTTAGTTTTTATTTAAATGACAAATCTTTGTATGTGTGTTGTTTGTGTATAAAAGGTGAAGATGAAAGAAAAGACTTTTAACACATGGATGTGTTAAGCGTAAAATTCTACATACATATTAAACAAAGGGATTTTACCCGAAAAATTAGAGGTAGTCCTGGTTTTTTGCTAATTTTTAATAGCAAACAGAAATAGATCACATGTTACAGAAATAAAAAACAATCAAGTCCTCATCATGTCTGGGTTCTTCGGAAACCTCATTTCAACACACAGACGGACAGACGGACATCGTTAAATCAACTTTGCTCTTCATAAGGACCCAGAATATATATACTTTATAGGGTCTAAGATCAATATTGTAGAAATTACAAACGGAATGACAAACTTATATATACCCTTCCACCTGTGGTGAAGGGTATAAAAATGGGTTCTTCTTATGTGACACCCAGATCTTGATTGAACTTGGATATGTGGTAGAAGGTAAAATGCTAAGCTACACACGCTTTTTCAGGTACGCAATCTCACGTTTAAGGTTTACAAATAGATGTGAAAAATTCAAAAAAATTTAGATTTATTTGTATACTTATTTTAAGTTACTTTTGATATCCATATTACTTATGCGAAAAAAAACTTTTCGGAAAAAGTCGGATAAAATCAAAACGATTCGGTGAAATTTACTTACTAACTATTTTTCTGTATTATTATTATAAAAACATGAAATTGGTAAGTAAATTTCAACTTAACTCAATAAAAATTATTTTAGTTTTCTTCGATCTTCTCTATTCATGTATTATTGTTTATCGAGCTAAAGATCCTTTATTTATAAAAAATTTAATTATAAATATTTCTAACATATATCTACGTCTGTAATTATTTTCCGTGTTTAAAATTGACGTCCTATCAAAATCAGGATAATGATTAAAATTCGTGCAATGTAATGATAATGCAAATATTGCACAAAATTACAGACATTTTGTTAATAAAAACTAGGATAAATATTATTATGTTAAATGACATGTATATAAAATATTTTTGTTCATGTAATATTTTAATTTTTCAAATATTGTTATTTTTGTTTTCTGTGATATTTTTATTTTTTAATATTGACAAAAAATAAATTTTGATTTACCGCCTTTTTTAAAAAAATTGTTATATATAAGTTTTCAGTTTATAATTTTAATTTATTAATTATAAAAAAAGACAATTTCCCCTGAAGAAGTCACCCAATGTGGTGACGAAATATTGGGATAAATAAATATTTATAATTAAATTTTTTATAAATAAAGGATCTTTAGCTCGATAAGGAATAATACATTAACTCAATAAATCAACGTGAATTATTTCTCATACAGCTTTTCCATTTCAGTTGTGAGTTTAATAAGATATATTTACAATTAACAATATAAGACACAAGGAGTGTTAATGAAGTTCGTAGTTGACAAAAACATGCATTCAATTCGGCTAGAGTTTAATAACTTTTTCTATGTATACCCCATTATAATTTTTCTTTATATATTTGTAAACGGAAAAATTCACATGATCTTGAGCAGGAAAAAAAACATCTCACAAAGCATTTATACGCAACAACAATATAAAATTTTACTATGATTACTTATTCGTTCCAGAACAAGAATGTGACATGCAATGATTGTTGTATGAAAGAAATCGCACTGCACAAACTGTCATATTTATTTAAGTGTAAAGAGTACTTTAGAGATTGATTACTCTCCAGTGTCTCCTTGTCTTATTAACTACCCATTTTTTTTTGGTTTTTACATATTAGTTTTATAAAAACAATAAAAAGATTATTTTAATATAAATTAAGAAACTTTTAAAATGCTGGTACTCTGATAAGAGAATTAGAAACAAAAAACAACAGAATAAGAAAAAACGTTTTTAAAATAAAATAGATTCTATTTCATAACTGCAACACTCGGCTTGTTTTAATTGTCAATTTGTATTTAAAAATAGATCACGTTGTTATCTTGGGCCGACACTAGTAATTTCATAAAATCTTTTATTTAAAAAAATAGTGCTATTTTTAATCCCACTACGAGAGTCAAAGAAAATAATTTATTCGCTGTGTAGTAAAGTTGCGAATATTTTTTTTTATCATTTTATAGGTTAGAGTATCACAAACACTTTACGAGATGAAGGAATTCAGACTCCAGAGTCGTATTTAGTTTTGAGTTTTGATGACGTTTGAATTTTCATGAATTGAACATCAAAATTAAAAATTTAATATTTTTAAGAAAATAATTGGAGATTCTTGTACCAAAATAAGAATATTTTTCCATACACGATAACTACAATTTGTTTTTTTTTTATATCATACCGAGTTTGTAAGTGATTTGAATTTTTGCAATATTTCTGTAAAGAGACTATGTACTTTTAAAAAAGCTAGCTGAAAATAAAAGATCTAAGCTTTCATATAATTAAGATGTGTAAAAATCGGACAAGGACATACATGAAAAAACAACTAAAAAATGGAAAACGGTGTAATTTTGATTAAGACTCAGAATAGTATGTAGCTTAATAAAAAAATTTCCGTTCGATTTAAAAATAAAGGAACGTGCATTTATTTTTCATTTATACATGTGTTTAAAATGATTTACTGTCATTTACCGATTTTTCAGTTTCATTTATTTTTTTTTATTTGTTTGAAAATTAATAAAAGTGTAGCCACAAAATGGAATACGTGGTTGCAAATTTAAATTTTGTTTGCTGTTTCAAAAAAAAAAAAAAATATTCAAAAAATTCCATTTTTTTTTTGTTTGTTTAGATTACATACAAAATTATTTCAATTCAAATTACAAGAACTTCATAAACACGCATACATACACAAACACATTCGCACAAAATGTGTCTATAGACGTATATACATTTTTGAGATTAAAAAAAAAAAACAAAAATACAAAAAAAAAAGGAAATAATTTCTTATAAGTCAATAAATCAGTTATTTTTAACGGAATTGGTAGCTAAAATTTTAACATTTACTTTTAACTTAATTAATCATTTGCTTTTATTGATGTAGCAGTTGTTTAAACAACATTGTTTTAACAACATTAACAAACCCCATTTGATTTGAATTAAAAGTAAGTAGAACTGCTTTTAAATGAAATATAATTTCTTTTTAATGGTATTTTCTGTTATTTTAACTTACAAACTATTTTTAGTGTATAACCATAACTATAACTTTTGCCAAAGATTATCTTAAAAATAGTTTTGTTTAGAAAAAGAGTGATATATCTGTAAGCCCTATACTTAAATGTTGAAGAGTATCATCCATATTAATTTTTTTTTCAATATTTTCCAAATTTATCATTTATGCTGAGATAGACCCCATTGACTGGAAAGAGTTAAAATTTGTTGGTGTTAAAATTAAAATTGAAAATTTCTGAAATAAAATTAAAAATTGTATGGACCTTTTGAACTCTGCAAAAAATTCAATTAAATAAACCCACAACCATCTACATCAATTGAATTCTATTATAAATTCATAATTTCAACATTACTCACAATTCGCAGGAAACTATTACCATAAATCTGATAATGCCAAAAGTTTCAAACATAAACAAAACTCAAAAAACTCAAGCGAGTCTAATATGAAAAGTGAACAATAAAACAATGACGAAAATAAAAAGAAAAAAAATTAACGTTGATTTTTTTTCGCAAAGTGCAAAAAACCAAAAGGGCAAATGAGCCAAACAAAGTTAAATACTATGAACAACAAACAACCTACCAACAACAACGATAATACAAATCTCATAGACGGATATAACAAGTACCGACACAACGTTGGACATAATGACGCCAGGCGCCAATTGGTAAATAACTAGCAACCGTGGTATCATAGCGAACAAAACAAAAAAAAAAAAAAAATTAAATAAAATAAAACGAAAAGTAACTACCACATCATCATTATGGGTGAGGGTACACAAGCATAAGCATGAAAAAAGCAAAATCCTAGGATATTTTACAACACGCAGTAGAAAATAAAAATAGCACCTAGAGATGAGAATTTTTTGCTGTTGCAGTTGTTCGGTTTCCATTGAATTAGAGTAGGCAAACAGGCTAAACTATAAAACAAGGAATATTAGTGGAAGCCACGATTTTTGGTTTTGCGTGTGTATGTGTGTAAATGAAAAAGATCACACACACATAAATCTATATATACACTTAATCGTGAAGTTTAACACAATTCATGTTTGGACGGGAGGAAACAAACGAAAAAAAAGAAAAACGCAAACCATTCAACCACAGCTGGCAGCAATTGTGTAAATTATGTTGAACACTGATAACCATCTCAATGGAGGCACGATTTTTTTTCTTTGGCTGTGACTGTTTAAACAGTCAGTCAGTGTGGGTACTTGAGCATTCTCAGCTTTGGCTGGGTAACAACAGTTTAATGTAAGGTGTATGTATGGTTACGATGGGATTTGTTTTTTCGGACTTAGGAAGAACAAAACAAAAAAAAAGCAAAAAAAAATATGTAGGTGGATTTAATATTGTTTGTTGAGTATCAAGAAGATGCTTCTTTATGTAAACAGATAACAACTATGACCGTGATAACAAAACTGTTTGATGAATAAGGGCCTACTATTAGAAAAAAAAAAACATTTAATATGTAAGGATCAACAATAAAGTCCAAAGTTTAAGTACAGAAGTAGCCATGAATAAGTTAACATTTTGAGGGGTATATTTGTAGCAGTCACTTTTAGAATAAGTGTTAACATTATGTTTTAGTTCGGTCGGCTTGGAATATCAGAAAAGGCTACGCTCGCCGGATTGGGGGAGGTTCTTGACCTACCTAAAACCACAACTACTAACAAGAGAATAAGAAATATATATTCCAAGACTTGCTGCATCAAAACTAAGCTAAAAATCACTGAGCGATTGGTTTTATATCGCTAGAACACTTATAAAATGTCCCACCCTTCAGCACTTAAGTGATTATGTGTTCCTTTAATTATTTCCTAAATCACTTCCCAAAATCCGTTTTTGTACTTACTTTATCATACCCGTCTTGTTATCTTAGCTAACATCCCCATTCATAACGCACTTATTTCATTTCTGGCTTTCTAAAATTCATTTATTGGTAAAACTAGACCCTTAAATCGATGAATTAAAAGGTAATTTAATCTATTCGCAGCACGGATGAAAATTGACAACTTGAGCGTTATACGAGTGTTTATATAAGAATATAAATATATACTTTTAAATATCAAATAAATTTTAATAGTAATTTTAGTTAGTATATAAATAAATCTAAAAGATTTGTGTTAATCGAATGCATGTTTGATAAGATTGACTTACATATTTTTATCCTGTTTAGAGGATTACGATGGCTATAAATTTTAAATCAATTGACAATGATAATATATAAAAAAAAATTCCTCCTTATAATTCTCCTCCGATGAATTGAGCTCAATGCAACCGGTTGGTAGATTTATTCTGTAATTTTAAGAAATATGATTACAACAATTGCCAAAAAAAAATTGTCAACTAATATTAGTTTGTTAATTTAGACATTAGTGTAAATTCTTTACATTTGGTTTCAAAATTCAAATGTATCGTTTAGATACTAAACCTTTGCAATGTAGAGAATTTACACGATGTAAATTCAAACATGCTACTTACTAGTCTATACAAATTATTTAAGTTAATAATTATCAATATTTGTATACAAAATTATACTCATACATATTTTTAAACTTTAATCTTTAAAATGACCTGTAAATTAATAGCTTTACAATTCAATTTTCCATGGTATAATTTTAACTTTAGAATTGATTATTAATTAAATTTATATGAACTGAACTGGTTACAAAAAAAATTAGTTTCTATACATATTCTAGGAATGTACTGATCATGTTCTAATATTCTTGTATAATAACTATTTTTGCCCAATTCTATATATCATCAGTACATTCTATTATGTATACAAACCAATTCATCGTTTAAAAAAAAAAAAAAAATACTTTAAAATAACAAAAACCATTACTTTTCAATTAACATTAGTGGTGCAAAAATGGTTAGTGGTTTAATATATATATAAATAAGAATTTTATACATAATCTGTTTGTATCGAATGATATTTATGAAATGTTATTTGTTGATTGTAATATTAATGACGTCACGGGAAGAAGAGTATACATTTTGGCTTTTTTTATTAAGTTGATGTTGATCGACAGCTTATTCCAATAAATTAGTGTTACACGCATAAGTAAGTTAGTGACGTCACGGGAACAAAATATGCATATTTCTTGCACAGTGGGCACGGTGTGGGAAAATGTTGAAATCGGGTTTTGTTTTTTTTTTTTAATTACTTTAAACCATTTTTAAATTATTTTGATCCATCACTTAAAGGTTTGTAATGATTTTTCTGTGGATAATTAAATTTTTTTTTTTCAGGGTTCTAAATTCTCTTAATTTAATTTGGATATTTTTTTGAGGGTTGTTAAATCTTTAAATTGATTGTTAATGATGTGAATTTCCCAAGAATCCATTAAAACAATTATAAGGCAATTAAGGTTTTAAACTCTGGGGCCACAGGCTTAAAAAAAATTAACTACGCGTACCAGTTGAGTTGATGATGCCGTTATGTAAGACTTATATAAGTATTCCATATTGGATTTGTTCTCCATCAAAATTAAGGCTTATCTTGGTAGACAAACTGAGGGAAGAATATTGAATAGTAACCCTATCAATATTCAATCCCTGATTTTTCTTTTTTTCAATTATTACCAGTATGTTGAAGAATCCTATTGTAAATAAGGGATCTTGTCAAGGCTGACTTTTTGAGTTATATTACAATTCAACTCACCAATTTAGTTTTTCTTTATGAACAATAAATTGCAAATTTCCTTTGTCACACTTATCGAAATTTATTTAAAAAAAAATAATAATTTTACTTCTTAAACTTACTTTCCTTTCTTTTTTTTTTTTTTTTTTTTTATTTTCAAAGATTAGAATTGAATTTTTATTTTAGGTTATATAACCTAAAAGCACTTTTTTTCCGAGTTAAATTTATAGAGATGTTTAAAAAATGGCTGACCAAAATGAATAGAAGTTTCAGAAAGTAGTCTACCGACCATTTAAGCTACGTACTTCCAATATTGACGTTGTGTAGCTGAGAATGGGTATACAAATTATTTCCAGTTATAAGCGGTTGAATTAGACTACTGCAGACTGTCTTACTACTACAGACTCTCTTTAACTAATTATAGCATGAAATTAAGAAGAGTTTTTAACATTAACATCATGTGGTAGGCCTTTTCAATATATTTAAACTTTTCATAAGTAAAAAGGAAATTTATAAAATATTGTAATAATTAAAAGATTATCACAATACTACAGCCATAAACAAGTATAACTAGGAATGAATCCTTTATTAAATAGTAAATCTTTAACCAACTATATAAGATCGCATGCTATAAAAATTTAAAATACTTGAATATATGTATATAAAACATATTTTTTTTTTTTAACCCTCAAACGCGCAAAAAAAAAAGAACGAGACCAAAGTGTGTAAATGTGTAATTCTAGCAAATTAATAAAATCTGCTACAAAACCTTCTTTGTAGACCGCAGCTATGTGGGTCGAAGATAAGGAAAACCAGATTTTATGAGTTCGTGTGGCACGACCACACCCTGAGAAAATTGCTAGTCGGGCACAAAAATTCTTTACAAAAAAATATAGTTTTAATCAAAATGCTTTTATGTCTTTTGCATGATATAGTCCAATATACTTTCCATTCAGTGTCTCAAGCTCGTAACAAGACGATCCTACTTTATTTCTTACCCTACATTTGATATAAGGTGGAAGAAGTTTTGCATTTATACCTTTTTTAAAATCTGACTGCTGAAAGCTCTTCCGGAACACTTCCTGGCCAACTTTAAATTGGACATCCCTGCACCTAGTATTATAACTTTTTTTTGCCTTTTCGTGTGCAACCTCCAAATTTTCCTTCACCTTATCATGGAGTAAAGACATTTTAGAATCATTTGGGACATAACTAAACTGACCTTCTCGTAAACATCTCAACTTATCGATAATTGGATAAGCTGATGCATGTTGAATCATATTGCATCCAAAAGCGCAAAAATAGGGAGAACATTTTATTGCATTGTGATAATCACCACGAAGAATACTTGCAATCTTTGATACATGCCTATCCCACTTATCTTGTTTCTCCCTTAATAAAATACGCAACTTAACTAAAAATTCCCGATTCGTTCTCTCAGACGAATTCGCCTGTGGAGAGTACAAAGCAGTCTTGATATGCGAAACTCCATGAGCTTCAAGAAAATCCTTCATTTGGGAAGAAACAAACTGTTTCCCGTTATCCGAGTGAATGTACTGTGGGACTCCAAATTGGTGAAATATTGTCTCCTCAAGATATTTAATAATAGCAGCGCTAGTAGCCTTTTTAAGTGGTTTCAGAAAAATGTATTTGGTGAAATGATCAACCGCCACAAAAACCATCGAATTTCCCATTCTAGTTCTAGGATATGGTCCTAACAGATCCATATAAAGGCGCTGAAATGGTCTTTCAGTTTTAGCCTGCTGTCCCATCGGAGGCCTTAATATTTGGTTTGTGTGTTTAACAGTTTTACAAATTTCACAATTTGAAACAAACTCTTTAATCTCTTTTGACATATTGGGCCAGAAATATTTTTCCCTTATCCGATTTAACGTTTTGGCGAAGCCTCCATGGCATGAATCTACATTGTGGTTTTTATAAATAACTTTTTCACAAAGTTCTTTAGGAAGCCACAACCGCCATAATGAATCCTCATCTACAAATTCGCCTTTCCTAAATTTAACTCTCTGGTAAATAAACTCATCTGATACAACAGTATCTGGGAAATTTTCAGGATTTTTAGCTATTATGGACTTTAAGTTATAGTAATCATCGGACTTGAAGAATTCGGATTTTAAATCTATTTCGGACGATACGGAAGGACCTGGTAAACCAATTTCATCAACATCAAGCCTAGATAATGCATCTGGTACAATATTTGCAGTTCCTTTCCGATATTCGACCTCAAAATCGTAGCTTTGTAATTTTAAACTCCAACGACCTAAACGACCTGATAAATCTTTTTGTGACATCAACCAGCGGAGACTTGAATGATCAGTGACTATCTTAAACTTGAGACCTTCAACATATGGGCGAAATTTTTTCAAACAAACAATAGCTGCGAGGCACTCTAATTCCGTAACGGTGTAATTTTTCTGATTTTTATTCAATTTTTGCGATACGTAAGCTATTGGATGTTCTATACCCTCATCGTCTACCTGTGTCAAAACGCCCCCTACTCCAACTCGTGAAGCATCACACTCAATTGTAAATGGTCTACCGAAATTTGGTTGAACCAAAACTGGAGCCATTGTCAAAGCATTTTTTAATTCATAAAAAGCTGTTTCCGCCTCAGGCGTTATTCGGAACTCCTTTGACTTCTTCAAACAGTCGGTTAAAGGTGCCGCCAAATCTGCAAAATTTGGGATAAATTGCCTATACCACCCCGTCATACCAATAAACCTACGAATTTGTCTAGGAGTTTTAGGAAGCGGAAAGTCAGAAATTGCCTCAATTTTTGTTTTATCCGTCCTCAAACAGCCTTGCCCTACAATATATCCAAGATACCTAATTTCCCTTTTACAAAACTTGCTTTTTTCAACATTAATGGTTAAATTCGCGGATTTAAGGCAACTTGCAACCTCGCGTAACATATCAATGTGTGTTTTAAAATCTGGTGTGCATACAAGCAAATCGTCCAAGTAAATGAATACGTTTTCACGAAGTCGACTTGGTATAGCCTTGTCCATTAAACGACTCATTCTTTGTGCGGCGTTGCAGAGCCCGAAAGGCATAACCGTAAATTGATACAGTGGCCGGCCAGGTACTGCAAATGCCGTTTTTTCTTTAGAACACTCATCAAGAGGTATTTGCCAAAAGGCATCTTTTAGGTCAATACCTGTGATGTAATGAGTATCCTGTAACCGACTTAAAAGGCCATTGATATGCGGTAATGGATACGCATCCTTTTTCGTCAAAGTATTCAACTTTCGCGAATCGAGGCAAAGTCGAATCTTCCCTGGTTTCCTTACCAACACAACTGGGCTACAGTAGGGGCTGTTACTTTCCTCAATCACACCTAAAGATAACATTCGATCTAGTTCACTATAAGCTTCCTGTTGACGTGGGGGTGAAAGTGGATAATGTTTAATCTTAAAAGGTACTGTATCACCTGTATCAATGGTATGCATTTCCAACGTTGTACGACCTAGCCCGAGTTTACTAAAAGAAGGAAAATCTTCAATTACACGCTTTAAATCGTAGAGCTCCAAGTCTGTTAAATTGTGGGAATTAATATCAATACCTGGCAGAAACGCCTCGCTACCTAATGTAACTTCAGATATAAAGAGTTGTGGAGCGATTTCAAAACATTTCCAAAAGTTAACACCTAAGTATATGGATTGTCTCAAAGTTGGGGTCATATAAAATAGAATATCCTTAGTGATACTTTTATAAGTTACTGGTATCTTCACAAACCCGATCACCTTTTGTTTGCCTCCATCGGCTGTTTTAAGGGAACTATAAACTGGTCTAATTTCCAAATTTAGCTTTCTAACTAATTCTTCACAATCTTTCCCTAAAACACTAATCGATGCTCCGGAGTCAAGCAAACCAAAAACTTCGAATTTACCTAAAAGTATTTTTGCATATGGCCTGTTATCGATATTTTCATCAATAATAGTAGATTCTAAAATTCTTAAATATTCCCTTCTTTTGCGAAATCTCTCTCTGCATTTCCTTAATTTCATTGGAACAGCTTTTTCACTGAAAATTCGCCTTTTTGCTTCTTCATATCTCAGTTTTCTCTCGTGTAGGGTTAAAAGAGTGTTAGGTGTACTATGAACACTAGGATTTGCTCTATTTATATTATTATTATTTGTTTTAATTTCAATTTTATTATTTTTCTTATTTAATCTAGAGATTTCATCTGTATTATCTGAATGATAATTTGAGGGAATGTCTGCCACGAACGAGTTACCCTCGCTTACTCGCTCGAGTTGTTGTTTTTCGAGTGTTTCTTACATTGAGGTGTAGCAACGTTTTTCTCTCCACACCGAAAACAAAAAAGATTTCGCTTCTCTGAGGGGCAATCATAAAAGGAGTGACCAATTTGGTCGCAGTTCCAACATTTATAATGAGTAGTATCTATTTCCCTCCTTTCACTCTTTCGAAATCCCTGATATTTTACAGCTGCAACCTCTAACTCATTTTCAACAATTTCAACCGCATCCTCAGATTTTTCGATTTCAGAGACAACTCTCCTCTGCAACCTAACTTGACCTTGCCTTGATAAATATTTTTCTGCCTTTCTAGCTGCGTCCCTCAAATGATCCAAGCTGAATATATCATATGAGAACAAAAGAGTTCCTAAGGATTCTACTACATTATTCTTAATAAGATCAATCATTTTTGCATCGTTCAATGGTTGCGAAAGCCGAGAATTCATCGATACCATTTCCGTGAAGTAATCATCAAAATTTTCCTTTGGTAATTGCCTGCGTTCAATCATTCGTACCATCCTATCGCAATCATTCTCTATCCTACCGAATTGTTTTGTTATGGCTAATTTTAACTCATCATATTTTGCAGTGGGATTTTGTTTCAAAAAGGACCAAAACCATTTATCGGCCTTTCCTTTTAAAAAGGTATGAAAACTGGCCACTACCTGTTCATCAGAACAATTACAGCGCTCCTTAAGTGTATCGACTTTAAACAAAAAATCGTTTATCTCCTGAGAACCATCATACGATATATTCCATTTGTCAATTCTTATAGAATTACCGGATGAAGAACTCCGGCCAGAATCTACGCTTTGGTTATTTAAAGAAATATTATTTGGACGATGGCCTGTAGAAGAATTAAGCACATTGTCCAACGATTGTGGGTTATTACTTTGACCCCTGTTCAAACTTTCCGCTAAGGTTCCCCTTAAGGATGCCAATTCTCCCATGAATAAATTATGATTCAAAGCCAAAACTCTTTCCAAACGCGTGGTTAATTCCGCTAAAGCGTTAGCATCAATTGGAGCAGGAGGTCCTTGAGCACCTTGCTGTTCATCATCACCATTAGTATTTCCCATTACGACTCTCTTTTCTGTAGTATCTAAAGATGGTATCCAAGCCCTTGAGCCTGAAAAAACGGGACTATAACTAAATCTTGGCCTAGTTGCCGATCGGGTTTCAGATTCTTCGTCAAATGTAAAATTAGGGTCACTACTCGTAGTATTTTGATTATTTCCAGAACTACCTTGTTTCCCTTTCCTTTTTCCTTTAGTCATTACTAATTATTAATATTAATTAAAATAATCCTACCTCCTTTCAAATAATTTATTCATATATAATTAGGGAATGTTAGCTCCAATTCCAAGTACGGGAAATCAAAATTCGTACAAAAAAAATGTGATTTAAAAACTCCCTCCAAAAATTGTCATTGACCTAAAATTTGTGTAGCAAATAGAATGCTTTTTTCCAGAAGACTACTCCTATGACTTACACAATTTGAAATCAAAACTATTGAAACTAATATTGAAAGAAAAAAAAAATGTACATCAGTTAAAAGTCGCAAAAAAAAAAATTCATGATTTAAAACACGAATTAAATGACTTACCTTTACTCTGATGTTTATGGTTGAATATCAAATTAAAGACTAATCACAACTATACGATAACAATTTTATATCATTCATATGGCTTGTGATAAAGTAAATTTTATAAAAAAAAATAATGGTAATTACAACCCCTTCCGGTCAATTTTTCCAATTTAGCCAATTGAGGATTAATTCACCACTCCAGAATGATTCGATCATGACATTATTGCCAATCTCGTTGGGCGCCATCTCTTTTGTAGCAGTCACTTTTAGAATAAGTGTTAACATTATGTTTTAGTTCGGTCGGCTTGGAATATCAGAAAAGGCTACGCTCGCCGGATTGGGGGAGGTTCTTGACCTACCTAAAACCACAACTACTAACAAGAGAATAAGAAATATATATTCCAAGACTTGCTGCATCAAAACTAAGCTAAAAATCACTGAGCGATTGGTTTTATATCGCTAGAACACTTATAAAATGTCCCACCCTTCAGCACTTAAGTGATTATGTGTTCCTTTAATTATTTCCTAAATCACTTCCCAAAATCCGTTTTTGTACTTACTTTATCATACCCGTCTTGTTATCTTAGCTAACATCCCCATTCATAACGCACTTATTTCATTTCTGGCTTTCTAAAATTCATTTATTGGTAAAACTAGACCCTTAAATCGATGAATTAAAAGGTAATTTAATCTATTCGCAGCACGGATGAAAATTGACAACTTGAGCGTTATACGAGTGTTTATATAAGAATATAAATATATACTTTTAAATATCAAATAAATTTTAATAGTAATTTTAGTTAGTATATAAATAAATCTAAAAGATTTGTGTTAATCGAATGCATGTTTGATAAGATTGACTTACATATTTTTATCCTGTTTAGAGGATTACGATGGCTATAAATTTTAAATCAATTGACAATGATAATATATAAAAAAAAATTCCTCCTTATAATTCTCCTCCGATGAATTGAGCTCAATGCAACCGGTTGGTAGATTTATTCTGTAATTTTAAGAAATATGATTACAACAATTGCCAAAAAAAAATTGTCAACTAATATTAGTTTGTTAATTTAGACATTAGTGTAAATTCTTTACATTTGGTTTCAAAATTCAAATGTATCGTTTAGATACTAAACCTTTGCAATGTAGAGAATTTACACGATGTAAATTCAAACATGCTACTTACTAGTCTATACAAATTATTTAAGTTAATAATTATCAATATTTGTATACAAAATTATACTCATACATATTTTTAAACTTTAATCTTTAAAATGACCTGTAAATTAATAGCTTTACAATTCAATTTTCCATGGTATAATTTTAACTTTAGAATTGATTATTAATTAAATTTATATGAACTGAACTGGTTACAAAAAAAATTAGTTTCTATACATATTCTAGGAATGTACTGATCATGTTCTAATATTCTTGTATAATAACTATTTTTGCCCAATTCTATATATCATCAGTACATTCTATTATGTATACAAACCAATTCATCGTTTAAAAAAAAAAAAAAAATACTTTAAAATAACAAAAACCATTACTTTTCAATTAACATTAGTGGTGCAAAAATGGTTAGTGGTTTAATATATATATAAATAAGAATTTTATACATAATCTGTTTGTATCGAATGATATTTATGAAATGTTATTTGTTGATTGTAATATTAATGACGTCACGGGAAGAAGAGTATACATTTTGGCTTTTTTTATTAAGTTGATGTTGATCGACAGCTTATTCCAATAAATTAGTGTTACACGCATAAGTAAGTTAGTGACGTCACGGGAACAAAATATGCATATTTCTTGCACAGTGGGCACGGTGTGGGAAAATGTTGAAATCGGGTTTTGTTTTTTTTTTTTAATTACTTTAAACCATTTTTAAATTATTTTGATCCATCACTTAAAGGTTTGTAATGATTTTTCTGTGGATAATTAAATTTTTTTTTTTCAGGGTTCTAAATTCTCTTAATTTAATTTGGATATTTTTTTGAGGGTTGTTAAATCTTTAAATTGATTGTTAATGATGTGAATTTCCCAAGAATCCATTAAAACAATTATAAGGCAATTAAGGTTTTAAACTCTGGGGCCACAGGCTTAAAAAAAATTAACTACGCGTACCAGTTGAGTTGATGATGCCGTTATGTAAGACTTATATAAGTATTCCATATTGGATTTGTTCTCCATCAAAATTAAGGCTTATCTTGGTAGACAAACTGAGGGAAGAATATTGAATAGTAACCCTATCAATATTCAATCCCTGATTTTTCTTTTTTTCAATTATTACCAGTATGTTGAAGAATCCTATTGTAAATAAGGGATCTTGTCAAGGCTGACTTTTTGAGTTATATTACAATTCAACTCACCAATTTAGTTTTTCTTTATGAACAATAAATTGCAAATTTCCTTTGTCACACTTATCGAAATTTATTTAAAAAAAAATAATAATTTTACTTCTTAAACTTACTTTCCTTTCTTTTTTTTTTTTTTTTTTTTTATTTTCAAAGATTAGAATTGAATTTTTATTTTAGGTTATATAACCTAAAAGCACTTTTTTTCCGAGTTAAATTTATAGAGATGTTTAAAAAATGGCTGACCAAAATGAATAGAAGTTTCAGAAAGTAGTCTACCGACCATTTAAGCTACGTACTTCCAATATTGACGTTGTGTAGCTGAGAATGGGTATACAAATTATTTCCAGTTATAAGCGGTTGAATTAGACTACTGCAGACTGTCTTACTACTACAGACTCTCTTTAACTAATTATAGCATGAAATTAAGAAGAGTTTTTAACATTAACATCATGTGGTAGGCCTTTTCAATATATTTAAACTTTTCATAAGTAAAAAGGAAATTTATAAAATATTGTAATAATTAAAAGATTATCACAATACTACAGCCATAAACAAGTATAACTAGGAATGAATCCTTTATTAAATAGTAAATCTTTAACCAACTATATAAGATCGCATGCTATAAAAATTTAAAATACTTGAATATATGTATATAAAACATATTTTTTTTTTTTAACCCTCAAACGCGCAAAAAAAAAAGAACGAGACCAAAGTGTGTAAATGTGTAATTCTAGCAAATTAATAAAATCTGCTACATATTACAAACAGGGAAGAAAGGAAAATTTTTGTTTTTGTTTGGTGCTTGCGAACCACCTCCTTAGAGTATAGAAAATTTCACAATTGAGGACTCAATTGTGAAATTTTCTATACTCTATATGCAATCCAAAAGAAGGACCTTATCGTGGAATCTTCTATACAGTTCATAAAATCGTAAAAAACTTTTATGGATTCCAATCACGATTGATGTTTTTATTTTTCAAATCTAGAAGTCTAGAAGTTTGCATATAAAATTCCAAAGTGGGCTTCTGGCTGGCACTACGTCAATATTTGAAAAATAAAATCTTTTACGACTCATTTGATATTTATAGTTAAAAAGGATCTTCGTTTGAGTAAAGATTGTAATTATTGGTTAGGCTGAATGGGAGCTTATCAAAAATAAAGGTGAGTGCACAATTATGCTATACGGTCTGGAGAATCTTAAGCCTTTTTAAGATTTAATTAATTTATTTTAATGACAAACTAAACAATTTTGAGGTTAAGTATAGAGACACCTTATACCGCACTTTGAATAAGAAGTCTTTTTTCTATGAGTATAAGTACAAGAGTGTTAGTTTTATTATACATAAAAATTCATAAGTCTATTGACAAGCCGTTATAACGAAAATATCCCAAGCGCTTAAGGCTCTAGGGACTTGACAGTTCTACTGTCAACAGCTAAAATTCATAATTCACAATTATAATTTTTTCAGTTAATGTTTGAATTCATCAAATAATAAATAAGTATCCAAATTTATAACTTCATTAAAAAGACTAATGGCTAAACACTCCGGCCCCATTGAAGGACCGAAGGTATTCAATTGACTGGCAATAACGCCAATTTGTGGATTGGTCGTTTATATACGCCTTTTGGTGTTTTTATCTCCGCAACTCTTACTTTCTGATCGCTGCCTGGCACTACGGCTTGCACTCGACCCATCAACCATTGCTGTGGAGGAAGGTTCTCGTCCTGTACGATGACCAGCTGTCCTACGGCAAGATCTGGCTCTTCTTTGGACCACTTGGTTCGTATTTGCAGATTGCGGACATAATCTTTGGCCCAGCTGCGCCAAAACTTCTGCTTGAGTGCGCATAAAAGTTGCCATCTCTTCAAGAACGTTAGCTTGTGCTCGTCTTCTGGCCGCGATTCTTGCGGCAGCGCTCGCAGGCCTTCTCCGATTAATAAGTGAGCTGGTGTCAACGCCTCGCCGTCGTTTGGGTCGCTGCTGAGAGGTGCGATTGGTCTCGAATTGAGTACAGCTTCTACTTCGACCAGCACCGTTTGAAGTTCTTCGGTTGTTAGCAAAGCGTTCCGCACGGTTCTCAATAACAGTCCTTTGGCAGACTTGACCGCGGCTTCCCACAGGCCGCCGAAATGCGGCGCTCTGGGCGGTATGTAAATGAAGTCCACCCCCTTGCTGGCAGCGTAAGATGCGACCTTGGCTGCTTCCTTGTGAAAGGCATCTGCAAAATCCTGAAGTTCTCTGGCAGCACCGACAAAGTTCGTGGCGTTGTCGCTGTATATTTTGTCGGGATATCCTCTCCTGCCTACGAACCTTTTAAGACATAAAATAAAAGAGTTTGCTGTTAGATCAGACACAAGTTCTAAATGGACAGCCTTAGACGTGAAACATACAAAAACTGCGATGTACATTTTAACGGGTGGTCGTCCTCGAATCTTTAGTGTTACGTTTACCGGACCACAAAAGTCTACGCCAGATATTTTGAATGGTCGTAGAGCTCTCACCCGGTCGGCGGGTAAGTTTCCCATAATTTGGCTCATAAGCTTTGGCTTATAATGAAAACAGTGAATACACTTTCTTACTATTTTGGTACAAGCCTCTTTTGCATTTATTAACCATATTTGTTGTCGTAACAGAGATACCAATGCTTTAGCTCCAGCATGGCAGTTACCAAAATGCAACTGACGTAAATAGAGATTCATAAAATGAGTGTTATATGGCATTAATAATGGAAATTTTGCGTCGTAAGAAAGAGGTGCATTAACCAATCGACCGCCCACCCTAATCAGTGAGAAAGTTCGAGACTGTTCCGTGAATTTATGAATGAATGGGTTTAACCTCTGCAAATTTGCCGACAGAGAAACTCCCTTCTTTAGTTTTTCAATCTCCTCTGGGTACTTCCTTACTTGAATAATTTCAATAATATGCAAAAAAGACCATTTAATTTCATTTGCGATAAGCGGCTTTCCACAGTGATCCTTGTTTCCTTTACAAACATCTATAAATCGAAAAATGTAAGCGACAGTACGAAGCAATTTTTGGTATGAGGAAGATCTGGAAATTAAATCCATGAATAAGTCAGGAGACTCCTCAACAGCGACAAAAACATTGCAAGTTCTGCGTCTTTCTAAGAACTCTTGCTCTTTAGAAAAAGCGTAATCTTTATTAACTGGCCAACTTGCACTTTCTTCACATAAAAATGGAGGGCCTTTGAACCAAATAGAGTCACTTAATTCATCGACGTTACATCCTCTAGAAACTATGTCAGCCGGATTTTGTTTTGAGGGAACATGTCGCCAGGCAACTTTTTTTGATAGCTCCTGAATATCTGATACCCTATTAGAGACAAAAGTCTGAAGGGTTGATGGATGGGAATGTATCCAGTGAAGTGTAATTTCTGAATCTGACCAAAATGTAACACTTTCGATTTCACAGGGTAGCATAAATTTGACTTTTGACCATAACCTGGCCAATAAATGGGCTGCGCACAACTCCAGTCTGGGCAATGACTTCGTCTTTAGTGGTGCAACTTTTGATTTGGCAGTCAGCAGTCTCGAACAAATCTGGCCAAAAAAATCATTTCTGATATAAATGCAGCACCCGTACGCTCTCATAGAAGCATCTGCAAAACCATGTATTTGACAACTAGATTTCTTACTCGTAAGTACGTATCTAGGGATTTCTATTGAACCGATTCGTGACAAATTTACTTTAAAATCCTCCCAGAAAGTATTTAGTCGAAGCGGAATTGATTCATCCCAATCGAGTTTTTGCAGCCAAAGTTCCTGTAGCAATACTTTGGCCTTAGTTGTCACAGGACACAAAAGTCCGAGAGGGTCAAAAAGTCTTGCCGAAACCGACAAGATATTTCGTTTTGTTGCCTTTAAGTTGTGAAAAGACTCATCTAAACGATATTTAAAAGTATCATTCTTCGGTAACCACAATGTACCTAAAGCTTTTGTGGAGTCAGAATCGTTTACCTGCAAGGTCTTCTCAGTCGTGGTCGAATTCGAATTTTCATAATAATTTGAATGCCACTTAGTTAAGTTAAATCCGGCGGAATGCAATATATTGGAAACTTGGGTTCGAATAATTTCGATGTCCTCAATTGAATCAGCGCCAGTTAATAAATCATCGACGTAAAAGTCCCGTTTTATGATTTCAGATCCAACTGGACAGGTATTTTTGTGCAAGTCACTTAGATAAACGAGACATCGGATAGCTAAAAATGGAGCGGAAGAAGTGCCATAAGTGACGGTATTTAACCGATAAACTTGCAAAGGTTCCGACTCATTTTCACGCCATAAAATTAATTGAAAGTTTCTATCGGCCTCGTCGACCAATACTTGACGGTACATTTTTTCAATGTCAGCCGTAATAACATACTTGTGTGTTCGGAAACGAATTAATGTAGAATACAACTCCTCCTGTATAGTAGGGCCGATCATTAACAAATCGTTTAACGAGAGTTGTGTTGAAGTTCTAGATGAAGCGTCAAAAACTACACGGAGCTTTGTCGAACTACTTTCAGGACGTAGTACACACTGATGAGGTATAAAATAATGCGGATAATTAGGAATTTTGTTGTCAGTAAGAGACATGTGACCCAGGCAAATGTACTCTTTCATAAAATCATTGTACATCTTCTTCATGACAATGTCTTTTGACAGCCTACGTTCAAGAGACAAAAAACGCCGTTTTGCTGTTTCAAATGAAAGACCTAACCTCATTGGATCCCCTTTAAAAGGCAGATTTACTTTAAACCTTCCCGACGACAATCGTCGAACTGATTTTACAAAATTCTCCTCGCATTGTTGATGTTCTACAGATAGGACATTTTCCCCACTAGGGATTTCTTCCAATTCCCAAAATTTTCTTACCAATTCATCCAGTGATGATTCGTTTTCGACACTCGTTAATAAATGGCAATATGTAGCTTTAACATTTTTCTGAGCGTATTTTCCAGATACCACCCAACCTAACATCGTTTTTTGAAATGTAGGAGAATGAGGGCTTTTAATCTGACCAACACATAAAAGGTCAAAGAAGATTTCTGCGCCAATAAGCATGTCAATCTTCTGGGGTTTATAAAAAAGAGGATCAGCAAATTCCAAGTTACCTGGTATATTCCAATTAGTTGTTGAAATAACACTGTCAGGCTGATAACCTGAAATAGTTTTAAGAACGTAAAAATTGGAAGAAAACTCATAATCATTAACCCGAGATTTGACAGTTGCGTGTACTCTACAATTAGACAAGGAGTTGGATTCTTCTACTCCCGAAATGCCAAGATTTATTTTTTCCTTTTTTAACTGTAGCCGCTGAGACAGTTCAGCTGTTATAAAGCTAGTTTGCGAACACGAATCTAATAATGCCCTAGCCATAATATACTCCCCAAATTTATTACGTATTTTGACAACAGCAGTAGCTAAGATCACATCAACTTCATTTGAAGATGAATGATTCACAAAAGCCTGTGAAGGCGAATGCTGAATTGTAGTTTGCTTTGAATTTGCACTAGGGTTTTGAGAATTAGCTACTGTGTATTGGTGTAAGAGCGTATTATGAGAACGGCTACAAACTTGACATTTTGAGGCCTTACATTTAGAGACCGTGTGTCCTTTTTTAAGGCAGTTAATGCATGCCGGCACACTTTTAATAAAATCGAACTTCTGTTGGAATGGTATTACTGCGAAAGTAGGGCAAGAACTTATAAAATGTTGCTCTGACCTACAAAATATACATTTTGAAGACCCCTGTTGTGACATGGCTTGACATGAAAATGATTTTGCCTTCTTTTTTGGTTTAAAATCATTCTTATTGTTGACAGGCCTAGGCTTTGAGCTAGAGGCTTCATCAGCAGAGATATGCTGATATCTTTTGTTTAAAGCTGTTTCGCAATCGCTCCATAATGGCAAATTATCGTAGTTCAACTGCTCTTCCCACTTGGATTTGGTTATTGGGTCTACTTTTGACATTACGAGATGTATTATAATTGCATTTGTTATGTTTTTGTCATCGCCCATTGACAATAGTGAATCATAAATCGCAGAAACCGTGTCAATCATGCTCCTCAAAGCTGTTGCTGAAGGCTTTGTTATTTCAGGAAGGTCAAATAATGTTGATATACTATCAAAAAATATTAAACAAGGATT
The DNA here is from genome assembly GCA_949748255.1 of Eustalomyia histrio. Taxonomy (NCBI): domain Eukaryota; kingdom Metazoa; phylum Arthropoda; class Insecta; order Diptera; family Anthomyiidae; genus Eustalomyia; species Eustalomyia histrio. Next base: position 69,861,608 of record OX456526.1, read on the forward strand.
ATCGTAAACCCTTTTCAAGCTAGCAAGAGCCTTGGGGTAATTTTGTTCTGTAATCTGAAAAGCTCTGACCGTACCAAGAGCTTCATCTGAGAGACATGATAGTAAATGGTTAAATTTCTGAATATCTGTTAGGGAAACATCACTGTCCACCAAATTTTCGAACAAACTTATGAAATTTTTGTAGTCCGAATATTTTCCGCTGAATTTAGGCAACTTCATATTCGGTAATCTATTATGGTGGCCCTGAATCCCAAAGGTTGCATCAAGTTGACTTTGCCCATTCGAAGGCAAAAGCTCCATAAGTAGACATTTGGTAGTGACACAAAGGTTCTCTAAATCTGCTCGGTCATTATTAGAAGGATCAAGAATATCAATTTCTGATTGATAAGATAGTGCCTGGTCAATGTATTGATTTAGAATTTCCAAACGACATCGCAGTTCATTTGGTTTAAAGGATATTGTTTTTTCTTTAATGGAACGTCTTATCCTAGCAATATTAGTCATAACAGTGTTCTTTTGTTGGTAAAGCATCTCAACACTGTTTTGCCTACTTAAGGAAGGATGGTTTTTTCTTCCACCACCCATTTTAAACAACGATTTTTTAAATTATTGAATATAATTTAAACGAAAATATATTAAGTGTCAATATAGAACCTTAACAAATCGATGGCAATATCTAATTCAAAACCCCGTTTTTCCTGGGTGTTTAAATATTGAAATAAATAATAAAATCCAACTTGATTTTACAAGAATATGCTTTATAAAATAAGTAGAAGCGCAACAGACTCTAAGCCAATGATCGCTGGGATACACCAACGAAATCAACGCACATAACGGTTTGCAGAAATAGGTATAGAAAACTATAGAATAATAAATTCTTGCTTTTTTACCTTTGAATATAGATTATAATGCCCAATAATTTTCGTAAGCACTTTAGTAAATTTTCCTTTTAACACAAATTTTCGCAAAAATATATTTTATTAAATATTATTTAATATTATTCACTTTCCTTTTCTTACTAATTTCAATAGTATTTCTTTTTATTTTTCTTATTCCTTTTGAATTGTTATTAAATGTTTACATTTCTTTCATGTTAAAAAAATTAATTTTTATTCTTCTTAATTTCTGACATTTACATTACACCTTTTCTTTTGTTCGCATGGTCATGGGGCGTTTTTACACCACTTACGTGCAATACCACAAGTGATCGTGTTCAATCTTCGTATAGAGATTCCAAAGATTTGTAAAGATTATTCCAACGTAAAATCTTTTTAATTTCTACAACGAGTTAATTAAGTATGAATTTAACTTTTTCCAATACAATAAGAATTATGTTACAGAAGTTAGAAGAGGTGATCATGAAATGTTTTCAGAAAGTACCATCTCCGATAATTTTAAGAACAACAAAAGAGAAAGAATACGCAAATAATGCAACCAAGTGTAATTAAAATGTGTTGTTACCGAAGTTAAAGTGTGAGAATAATATTATTCATTATCTTGTTTTTCCTTTATCTAATAAAATTATCCACTTAATGTGCGTTTTAGAAAAGAGAGATTTCTAAATTTTCCACGAATTCGTAAATGGAGGGAGATGAAATGAACGGCTGCACTTTAGCATAATTTAATTATGACTTTTATGTTAATTATGATCTTAACACCAAACGTAATTATGAGGTTTATATGTGTCACGTTTTGTATGTTTCACTTTTAGTCCCAATGTAATGTATTACAATATAATGACAAAAAAACACAGATAACCAATTGTATGGATACAAACTTAACAAATTGGAATATTAACAAATTGTAACAAGTCTCATACAAACTTGTTATTTGTGCTTAGAATACCTGGCTTTGGTTGTTTTGTCTTTTTGAACTTCCCTTTTTACAGCAATGGCACTTTGACATGTTATGAGTTGATCCACAGAAAAAAGATGATAAAGTTGAAGACACAGTTGGTTGACTATTAAATAGCTTCCTTATGTTTAAGCACTATATTCCTCAATAGTTTAGAGGGGATGATGATTCAATCGACGAAATATATCCAATGAGTTTATGGTTATTCGTACGACATGCATTAAGTAACTCAACAATTTAGAGGACTAAACACTTATTTTTTTTCAAGAAAAAACTTGACTTCTTTATTCGCGATATTTAAAATTAGATTAATTGGAGTCCCTGCTCGGGCGCCATGGAGAATCTTAAGCCTTTTTAAGATTTAATTAATTTATTTTAATGACAAACTAAACAATTTTGAGGTTAAGTATAGAGACACCTTATACCGCACTTTGAATAAGAAGTCTTTTTTCTATGAGTATAAGTACAAGAGTGTTAGTTTTATTATACATAAAAATTCATAAGTCTATTGACAAGCCGTTATAACGAAAATATCCCAAGCGCTTAAGGCTCTAGGGACTTGACAGTTCTACTGTCAACAGCTAAAATTCATAATTCACAATTATAATTTTTTCAGTTAATGTTTGAATTCATCAAATAATAAATAAGTATCCAAATTTATAACTTCATTAAAAAGACTAATGGCTAAACACGGTCCATTGCGATTATCTTTAGTTCCTTCACAATAAAACCATCCAGATTCTCTGCAGAAGTCCCTGAAGCCGGAATGAAACGTCTCTGATAATGTGAAGATACTTGAAGAATATGCTTCCCAGATATCTGAGTCGTCGCTTCTTTATTCCTGCGGACTGAAAGTATAAGCTAAACAGTTACTCCCTGTCCCCACAGTAAATAATACCAGCACTCGGCTTAAATATCGAACGCATTGTGCCCAGTGATAAAAACTGTGTGCATGACGCTCGTCTGCTTGGCGAAACCAAGAAGAGTTCTCATTAACCCAGGGTTTAGTTACAGCTATAGAGTCCAAAATAGTCGAGACCTTTCACCTCGTTATTATCTTCCTATACGATATGTCTCTATTCATAGAAACGAATAATTCGGCTGACGCAACCAAACAATTCAGTTGACAAGAAATTTTGTTGTCACAATGAATCTGTTTTCTGTGTGTATCGATTTCATATACCTGAATGACAATGGAAACCCGAATTTCCAGCTCTTCTAGTATATGTAGACAATGTCCCCATTTTCTTACTGGCCGTGAAAACCTTATTTCTCTGAATCAACGAGTTCGTGGACCAGTCTCACATGGTCAGTAGAATGTTGTCGGTGTCGTGATCGAGTCTTGCACCACCAACTTAACGCAGTCTACATTACTTCTCAAGATAAGTTGGTTTTTACAGGATTGACCCTGTTGTGTCGTACCCCTGAAGACAGTATAACAAAAATCATTCCAGTCATTTCAAGAATTTTTCTCCTCATCAGCAGCCCAACGTCGTCTTGCCCGATTATTTCAGTTTTCAAAGAACAGGAGAAATGACTGCAATTTGTGAAGTGCCTCTTGCCAACACCTTTCCCGCTACACAATACCCTATATTCGTGCTCTCGAAAATGTTGCGAATCCGTAGGGTAAGTATTTAGTAAGCCACGGATAAAACACCAGTTAATAGCTAAACTGGACATTGTGGAAATCAGGCTAAGAGATCTTCAGTTGCCAATAGATTTTGATTTATAACAGATGTCAGCCTAGATTTCTGCGCTCATACATAGAAAAGCAGATATTTTTGACTACACAAATATAAAACCCCAATACAAATTGTTAAAAGATTAAAAAATTATGTTCTTGCCTACGTGCCTTAGTTGTTCCTTAACAGTTTTAAATAATGTTTTATTCAATACACTTTGACCATCATACTTTGGTTATAACTTCAATTAAGTACAAACCAACTATCCACCATCCAACCAACAAACCATTTTAACTACTCTATATTTCTACACCTCTTTTAGTCGAGTGATATGCATGCATTTTACTATTTAATCCTATAAACACAAACATTCATACAATTTGTGTTAACTTAAATTGATGGTATGAGCACTTTAAGGTGTGCTCTTCTTCTTTCATTTCTGCTTACATGCAAACATATATAAATATATCCACATTTTTGTAGAAGAGGATAAATTGTTGAAAATGTTAAATGTGGCGCCATAGTGTTGTAACATCAATCGTATTATATGTCCTCTTGTAATCATTGTATTTTTGCAATAATTCCCCGTAGTTAGTAAAATGTGAGGAATACATAGTGTTGACAATATTTGACGTTATATTTCTTATTCTTTTTCTTTTCAATTTGATTTCAGGTGCCGATGTAAAGCACTGTTTGACAAGGATGGTGGTCTCCTCTTTTGATGTGTTTCGGTTTAATTTAGCTTTTGCCTATTAATGCAGATGTTGACGGTGATTGTGTCTTGCATAAGTATAAGTGTAGTATAAAATATAGAGTAATTACATGTTATTTGTTGCTTAAGTGATTTATAAACCAATTTAAAATAAAGTTATCTTCTGTTAGGGAGAGAGAGAGAGAGAGGAAGAAATAACATATTTGTTTGCGGTTGAAAATAAGAGGGAAAATTAAAGTTGATGAAGTGATATATTACAATACAAATGGAAACCATTAAAAAAAGGGGAGATAAATTAGCAAAATTAGACGAATAAAAATGTATGGTTTGAAATAAAAAGACAATTGCGTCGTCTCGTATAAAAAAGATTAGATTATAACATACATGATCATACAAGGACCTGTAAAGGGTGAGTTTTTAACCGTTTGGGCTTTAACAATTGAAAAATACATAGACAATTTGCAGCAGTAAATGAATTATTTATTTATCTGCGGAGTGACGTGTGTCAACATCTTGTTGAAACCACATGTCAACCAAGTCCAATTCTTCCATTTTGTGCAAAAAAAATCGGTAATTATCGAACGGTACCTTGTTCCATTGACTGCAACGTTGCGATTTTCATTGTTCTTGAAGATGAACAGTGCATCTTTCGGGGGTGAATTAGCAGCTCTTGATATGCCTCTGGCTGCTCTTTACACCAAATTCGGCAAATCTGTACACATTGAGCCAAAAATGAGATTTGTCGCTGAAGACTATTTTCATTATTTCTCACACAGAACGAATTTTAAAAATAAAATTTAAAGACTTCCAAGCGTTGTTCGTTAGTGAAATGGCAAACCTTATTAATCAAGCGTTTACACATGCCATTAGGAGTCCGAAAAACTCAATACACTCACGACTTATTACTAATATGATAAACAATGTTAGCTTCAAAAAATTTAATGCAAATTTACTGGATTACTATAAAATTGTAATTAAAGTTTTGACTTGTTAAATGTATTATAATGATTTATTTCTTAAAAATTTGTGTTCTCTGATGATTAAACATAGGAATACATGATCATATACGTCAATGCATAGTTGAATATATGACCCAACCTTTAGTTTATAGTGAAGACTTTAGCTTGTTTTTAAACTTAAGAGTAAACTGCATATAACCACTTAAGTGTGGGCCCATATAAGAACGACGTACAACGATTGTTGCTGGGAGAGAAAAGGGTGCCCGACAGTGACTGGTTTTTTTTTGTATATATATATATATATATATATATATATATATATATATATATATATATATATATATATATATATATATATATATATATATGTGCACAGCACATGTTCCGGGGACGGGTTTTCGTTCCACAAGTTACTATGAAGACATTTTGTTACTTTGGGGACTGTCCTTAAACTTTTCTTTATTCTACTGTTTACACTGAAGACATTTCACTGGATACAGCGCATATTATAAGGTCTTTTTTGGCTGTATATACAGATGTCTTCAAAGTATGCGCAATGAATATATATATATATATATATATATATATATATATATATATATATATATATATATATATATATATGCATTGCCCATACTTTGAAGACATCAGTATATACAGCCAATTTTTTTTTTATAAAATTGTTGTTTATATAAATCAGCAGTTTCAATCAGCTCTCAAACCAAAATCTCGTAATTGCAAGTGAAAACACTCCTAGATTTCGCTTAAAATCCGATATCTTAGGTCAGTTTGAACGAAAACCTTCGTCACCGAGTGCGATTTCTAAAAAACGCCCAAAAATTTTTTTATTCCTATTTTTTAAAATTTCAAAGCAACAAAACAATATTAATAGAAAAGTACAAACTAGGTGTTACAAGAAATAAATTAAAACAAAAAGTAACTAAAATCTGAAAAATTATTTTAAATAGTGGCATCAAAAATATCCCAATTCCAAACTTGATCGCATTTAGTCTTTTAACGATCGCGAAAAAGTAAAAACGCAATTATTCATATTTTTCCATGGACCTTTCAGCTTTGCTAGGAAAATTTTGATATTTGCAAAAAAAAAGTTTTTATGTATTGTTGATCTGATATTTTGGTAAATGAATGGTATTTAATAGGATTTTAGATCATATAATCATATTCTTTTTTATAAATTGTTTTTTTTTTATTGCAAAGAAACATGAAAATTTTATTAGTAAATTATACAGAAAGAAAAAAAATTGACAAAATTCACTTAGTATTTACGACTCTCTTCCCTTGTTGGGTAATGCTTTGATGGTTGTCTATTTTATATTAACTGTTTGGAAACAAAATAACAAACTCGAAAAAAATACGCCATTAGACTAATATCAACGAAACTTAACAATGTATACTTATGCTCTATATTTTACAGTTTTTGTTATGAACTTTAACCCTTTGACCACTGAAGTCGAAATACAAGGTATTTTGTTATGAAATTTTTGGTTTTATTATTATTATTATTATCATTTCAGACTAAAAACCACGAATGTCAAGTCCGTTTGTCAAAAAAATTTAACATGAATGCGCCAAGTGGAAAAAATGAAAGACCACCTGAAGACAAAAAGCTCGATTCAAACAAAAGAATTTGTTTCACAAATCAAACACGCAACAAATTATCAAAATACAACTTGAAGCTACTTACCAAAAAAAAAATCCGAGTCGATTGAGCTGTTGGAAAGTATGTTTGTTTTTAATTTTAATTTTGCACCAAAATCATAAATAATTTTCGTCTCTGTTTAGACAAAAATCTTGACAGAAATGGGTGTATCTATCAAACTATTCAACTGAGCGCATTCAAAATGGATCTGTCCAATAGGTAAATTCAAGTCGACAAAAATGTCGTTGGCGATTAGTGCACCAAAAATATTGCTTTGGATATAATTGGACTTTAGTGATGACCTTCTGTAAACGGTCTTAGTGGTTAAAGGGTTAATTCTTAAAGTATCAAACAACAAAGCTTTTTCAACTTACACACATTCTTGGCCCAAGAAATTTTTATTTTCATGATTCTTTGCAATAAAAACAACAATTTATAAAAAATACTATGATTATATGATCTAAAATCTTATTAAATACTATTCATTTATTTGCAAAAGTTATATCCCTATTCTGCATTCTTCTGGAGGCTCTAGCTTGTATTTTCAAAAATGTTCAGATTTTATTAAGTTTATTCCTTCGTCTCTTAAGTAAATGAAATTCGAAAAAGGGCCTTTCTACATTAAGCCACCAATATGTAAATCTTCCTGTTTTATAAGCTCATCATACTTTTCAGAGCTGTTAGCATAATTTTTAAATTTTGCAATTTTAATGCAATATTAAATAACAATCAAAAGTCCAAAGAAAAATGTACACAATCAATATTATTAAAACAATATTATTAGCACCTAATACTCATAATCGTATCCTCTATAATAAATCATAAAATTACAATTACATGTATACGTTTACCTGCAACAACTCCTTCTTTTCCTGATTAGTAAAGCGAAAAACGTTCAATATTATTATCACACACTACATTCATACAAATTCATATACATACAATTCATATGTACGCACAAATATAAACAACATTTTAAACGCATTGTAAATTATCACGTAATTATAGATAATTTGCAATGATTTTCCTTTATTTATTTTTTGTTTTAAACATTTAACATTTTCAACAACAACAATAATATTTTGATGTATAGCACGTTTTTAATGATTAGTACACGATATGATATTGAGTAGACATTGGTAAACGACAGTACTAGTAGGAGAATGTCTGTTAAATAGCCCAGCAAAATTATTTCTTACAAATAATAATTTTAGTTTCTTTCGAGGTTCAGTTATAGAACTTTTTATAAAATTAATGATTTCATAATTTCGGAGTTGTTTTTAACAAAAAAAAAAACTTAAGAACCTTTTAAGCTCGACTAATTTCTTGAAAGATTTTTCACTAAATATATATAATTACAGCAAAACGCACTTGAAACAAATTCAGATAAAATGAAATATCGATTAATACGCACAATTTGAAAGTACTGGCGTTTTGTAAACAATTTTGATTAAATGGAACTGTTTTAATGGACCTACAAATTTCATTTCATATAATTTTCTCATTTTGAACTTTTATACTCGTATAATCGTTTCTTATAATTGTTTTTATAATTGTGACAAATTCTACACCGAACGCAATTAAATTTGTCCTTTTACGTATCAAAAATAATTTATTTATGAATTTAATTTAAAGAAGTACATAATGTTTGTAGTTGTTTTAAGGAATTTTAAATATTTTGAGGATAATAAAAAATGTGCATATAACAAACTAATTTTCTAATCCATCGGTTTACAATTTTACCGACTTTCACTGTGTATGGTTCCTGATAATAATTATTCTTTTAAGTCCTTATATAATTAATTAAATTAGAAACAATTGTCACCAAATTTAGTTGGGAAACCTACCCCCGATAACTTGTTTGCCTTATAGAAAAATTGTAAAATAAATACTTAAAGAATTTATGTTGAATTCGCAAAACTACGTCATGTGTTGTACATAAAAATACTTCGATCACCGTCAATATCATCGCATACTCATCAGCACTATCATTATTTTATTTTGTATGCATAAGTATGTATTGTATAAATGAAAGAAAAAAAAAAAAAAGAAAAAAAAATGATGTTAATAAATTTTTTGATCTGTAAATAAACAAATAATTGATGGCAAGAATTTAAATTGACACATACGATATGATAACATAAAAAAAATAGAAGGGTGCGCACACATGCGCTCTCGTGATAAAATAAGATATATGATCTTTGATAATAGGGGACGAAGTAAAAATATTTTTATTGGGGGCCGGATAATACTTTTATATTAAAAATACTTGTTCTTTATGCCTTTACTAGCTTATTAGGAGCGATACTTCGTAAGTGGAAGTTTAAAATATATTAAGACGAAAATTGTTGCACGAACACTGAATGTGAATGAAGCAACAAAAGAAGAATGCATATGAGTTCGAAAGAGGAAATAAACAAAAATTGCACGCAAAAATTGCATGCAACAAAGTCACCGTTTAAATTGGCTCTAAGATTTCTAGCCGAAAGTTCTGGTGCAGGACTCTGATGGGGGTTTCCCCTTTTTACCCCTATTCACAAAAATTTTCAAAAATCTCACTTCAGTACATGCCTAAAAAAGGCTATATGCCCAATTTATTGTTTCACTTTTTTTCTTTTTAGCCCCAATTTTATCACGGTTTTATTGGATATTTAAAACAGTACACTCTCACACCCTAAACACATATTTCAATATCAAAATACCAGGAAAAATTTAGTAAAAGCTGCTTATTGATTTGTGCATTACCAATAATGACCTCCTTCTGCCCACTTGATTACTCCTAGAGTGAAAATAATGAGTTAAAAAACATAATTGTTTTTTAACTACTACTACTTATTTTTTTATATTCATTTTTTTTTCAAATTGTTATTTTTGCTTTACGTGTAACTAGTTTTTTTAATCTTACCAGGAACTAATTGTTTCACTCCCAACTCGTAAGATTGAAGGCAATTAGCTACCTCCATTATGTTAAAACAATGAGCTTATCAGGAAAACTTCAACCAGTTAATGCTCGTTCTAAAACCCATTATTTGGTAGTGTCTTTTTTCCTGGGTAGGTGGAAGAAATTCAGACATATTTTAATATGTTTTTTTTTTTCAATCTAAAAAAAAAAATAACATTCGCCAAGTAATAAAATTTGATATACATGTGTGGTTGCAGCAACCGAATTATTCGATTGTCGCAACCAAATGTATTCCTTATAAAATTTAAATATATGATTTCAACCGAAATTTTATTGTATTAACCGAGTTTCGGTCGCCACAAACCATTTAGTTGTCACAATGAATGTGTTTTCTCTGTGTAATTAATGTGTTACTTTCTTCAAATATGACAACATAGGATGAACATAAAAAAAATAAAACGTGTCCACTGAAATTTAATAAGGGATAAAATATGTAAATCTGGCAGCCATAGCAGAATACTTTTTCATATAAGGTTAGGTTAAAAAAGAAGAATACTCTAATACTGTATCTATTATACCGACTCTATTTTCAAAATGTAAAAATTAAAATAATATATTTAAGTTCAATCATGATTTTATAAAATTACAGAAAATCTTTCAGCATTAGTTTGCTAGAATTATATTATATTTCAAACAAAATCCGTACATTAGAGTGTTAATGCTTTCCATTTACCAGCATCTAAAAAATGCTACGAACAGGAAAATTTTTACGGGATAAACTTAAGTGTATAAAATATTAGTGTTATGAATATAAGATGTTCAAGTTTAATCCCGATTTCTAGAAAAATAATGAAGCCAAAACAATAGGCGTTATATTAAAAATGTTAAAAAAATTGTGATCACCAAATAAACAAAAATTTAAACGTTTTTAATAAAAGGGGATTTGTTTTCTAACTGCTTTTGTAAATTTTTTATTATATTTTAAGTTATAAAAATTATGTGGGAGTTTTTGTAATGGCTAGCAAGGAAAATATCCTAATGAGTTCCAATCCATCTTATAGAATTTTGAATATATGTTAGAGGAGAAAAAACATAGGAGACACATATTTTTTAGCGGCCTTATCTCACATTAATGAGTTAAGAAGTGTGGTCAAACATTTTTAATTGGTCATCAAATTTAATTTATTTCTTATAATTTCATAAAACTGAAGACAAAATGGATATCAAACGGAAGACATTTTAAACGCGCATCTACCGATACATATATAAAATATGTCCAAGCATGTCTAACTTTGTTAGTCCTTAAAACTAGATATTTTTCGATTAACATATTTTTATAAGCAAATTTTGTAGGTTTTATTTAAAATTTAAATATAATAATGCCTATTTAATTTTATCATCTGGCTTTTATTCGAATTTTGTTGAAAGGCTTTTTTCACCCATATTTAAAAAATTTAAAACACAGACAATATGGGTATCAACATTTTGGTAGTTTAATTTTATAGATTTAAGGTATGAATTCATCTGTACACCTTCCCCCTAACTGATTAAATATGGGGTCCGTTAAAACATTTAAAGCAGATGACTTCTCATTGTAAAATATGAAAATTTTTAAAATTTATATAGTTAACAAATCCATACACATGTTATCATATTACTTACGTACTCTAAATGATTTCCAAAAAAAATTTGTATTGTAGATTTCTTGAATTCAAATATAAAATTTAATTGTAAATAAAGCTTAATTTAAATCCAAAATTAAGTTAAATTCAAATCAGAAGTTCAGTGTAAATAAAGTTCTTTATATAAAACTATTGGCAATATTATGCTAAAATATTTATACCTACCAACATATTAAAAGGATAATAAATTTAAGATATTCATTCATTTACTAGAAATAAAACGAAAAACAAATTGAAAAGGCATGATGAGAAAAATTAACAATTTTTGGTATCGGATAAAATATCGTTTAATAATGAACACGTACTTATATACACAGAACCGCAAGTGAAAAATTAAAATTTTGGATTTGTTTATAAATTTATTACAAAAATGTCTTACTAGGAATAAGTTTTAGCATATTATTGAGTATAATCTGAATATTTTACTCATGACATAAAATAAAAACACAATTAAAAACAAGTAAAAAAGGGCTAAATTCGGCTGTGCCGAATCTTTGAATACCCTCCACCAAAGGGGATGAAGATGATATACGTATATACTAAATTTTGCATGAACTGTAATATGAATATGTTTTGTCAATTTATGTAACGAACTTTTGTTATTTAGTTTTAGCAATGTTATTTACAGAGGTCTGCTCTGTTAGCGACTTTAACATTGTTCCTTTTTACGTTAACTTAGTTATCATAGTTTGTAAGACAATAAATGTAATCGAACAATAAGAAGACTTAATAACATTTTTACTTACTTAACAGAAAAAAAAAATAGATACAGAAAAATTGTACAAATTTGTATGGAAAATTTAGAGGTACCTTCACATTTTCACTCATAACTTTTGAACCGCTTGACCGATTTTGCTCATTTTAAATACCAAACTGCTCGGGAGGATGTTCAATAATCTGGGTAAAAATAGGCCATTTCAACAGACAGACAGACGGACAGACAGGCGGACATCGCTAAATCGACTTAAAATTGCATAAGGATCACGAATATATATACTTTATGGGGCCTTAAACCTATATTTCGACATATTACAAACGGAATGACAAAATGATATTATATACCCTCACCATATATTGTGGAGGGTATAAAAATAATTTAATTCGTATGAACTTAAATGTATGTATTGACATAACTCATGCATACAGCACGTATGAGTTATATGAAATGTGTTATTAAATATTAAGTATACGCCAGAGAAAATAACAATAGTTCACTATGGCAGCCATGAATTTTTTTGGAAAACAATTGACAGAATTATAGTTGCTTAAAAAGATAATTTTTATTAGAATTTTTCTAAATAAATTTTTATAAAAAAGAAAAACTAAAGGGCTATTTACACATATCCACTATTTTCCACACCCAGGGAAAACATAAGTTGGAATTCTATCAAAACCATTAAAATTAATTTGTTAGGACATCATTTTATTTGAAATTATCCAGAATCGATTCATAAAGCAAAAATATTCTATTGGGAGTTAAAAATAGGGCAATAAACTTAAAAAATAAAATTAGTTTAATAATTGAAGCAGAGCCGCGAAAAGCGTTGTAAGCGACAAAATTGAAATTGTTGAGAAATCGAAAAAAACGTTTTAGAACTTGTATGTGTATCCCACTGACTGACTTCTTTAGATTGCATTTTGATAACGAAATTCTGCATAATTTTGCCTAATTTAATTTTTAAGTCATAAAGAGAGTTATTCTAACGGTAATATGGAAAAAACAGGGTTGGTAAAAATTGTGGCTTAAAACGTTATTCGCGGCTCCGCTTCAATTGTATACAGTAGAAACAGACATATTTTTTAGTGAGAATACTAGAAAATTGGTGCAATCTATGAAATTTATTAAACAATTGTCGACTTTCGAAAGTGGTAACTACGATTACACTTATGTTAATCACATATGCCATTACAGTAGTGTTTCAGTGGATCCAAACGAATTGTGGATTATGTATTGATTAAAGCCACAACTAATTATTGGAATTGGGAAACCAATTTTGAACTATATTTGTTTATTTAAGAAAATATTTGACTTCAAAACTACTATCAAAATTTATATGTGCTTATGGGATAGTGGGTTGAGACATAAGCTATTATACCTAATTTCCGAGTTAAAATTCCGGAAAAAATATTAAAAAATTAATTAAAATAAAATATTCAACTGTTTAAATAGCAAAAATGTTAAACGAAAAGACTAAAAGTCAAAACTTTATATACAATATAACAACACTTACAATATTTTGTAAGTTGAAATAACAGAAAATGTCATTTACAAGATATGCTATTTCATTTAAAATCCGGTCTACTTAATTTTCACTTAAATTAAATGCCTTTTGTTATTTATTTTTAAATGTTGATTAATCAACTGACACATCCGTAAGAAAAAAATGATATAATCAGTTAAAATATATGTAAAAATTTTACCTACCAATTCCTTAAAAAATATATGCTTTTATCATTTATTTGAAATTGTTTTTTTTTACAATACAAAATGTATGTATGCATAGTTATATACACTTTTTGTGTGAATGTGTTTGTGTATGTATATGTGTTTATGAAGTTCTTGTAATTTCAATTGAAAAATTTTGTATATATACAACAAATTTAAATAAAAAAAAAACAAATTGAAATTTTTTGAATTTTTTTTTTTTTTAATAGACAGCAAACAAAATTTAAGTTTGTAATAACCGTTAGGGACACAAATAAACTACAAATTTTGTTTTGTGGGTAAATTTTTATTAAATTTCAAACAAATGCAAAAAATAAATAAAACTGATAAAAATCGGTAAATGATATAAATAATTTCGATATTTCTTCTAAAAATAAAGAACTTTTTCTTCTTAATAATGAAAAATACATTTAAAAATGTAAGTAGATATTTGCCATTTCAAATATATTTATTACATAAGCTGTCTTTTAATACGAATAAATTTGACGTTTATTTTTTGGTATGAAATGTGGTTTTGTGCGTTCGCAGTATTTTGGGCATTTTTATATTTTTGTGAGAGAATTTTTTGCTGACTCTCATTTTACCAGAATTTACCCAAAATTACCTCGTACAGACCTATTGTGATGCTGTCCATATACTCACCAAAAAAAAGTATGTAATGGCAACTGAAAATTTTGCTGTTAGCACGGAAAATGTTGCTAAGTTAAGCCCAGCAGTATTTTTTGTAAATCTTAGCAAAACATGTCTGCTGACGTGCAGAACAATGAAATTAATAGAAAAAATTAGTAGCTGCTATTAAATTTTAGTTAACTTTTTGAAAAGTGGAATTTATAACGGTTTGCTGAAATCAGCAAAAAAAAAATTACTAAATGTTATTAATATTAGTACAATAAAATAAGTATACAAAATTAGTAAGCGGTACTAAATTTTAGTAAATTGCTGTAAAATGCTGAAATCAGTAACAAATTTTACTTAGTATAAGTGAAATGGAATTAGCAGGAAAGTTAATAACCGCTACTAATGATTGATAAAATTATTTACAAAGTTTAATAAAAATAAATTAACTCGAAATAAGAAAATTTTTTGATAAATATTAGTGAATTCAAACAAATACATTAACCCAATTATTTTTAGTTACACATGCTTTACTTTAAAGCAACAAAATTTTAATTTATAATTTTTGTTTTGAAAAATATTTTTAATTAACTTTTTGGATTTTAAAGTCAAACTATAATTGTCTTAAGGGTTGATTTTTAGGTGCAAAAAAGTTTTAGGTGCTATTTCAAGTGGATGTCCTATTTTTGGGCATAAGTTGCTGGTGAAAAGTATCTTTACTTCCGATCCCTTTCTTCAATCTATGTAACATTTTAAGGTAATTTAAGTTTGTATGTATAAGTTTTTATTATTAGCAATAACATTTACTTCATTATACACTTTCTTAAAATTAGTAACTTTTTAATTGCATTATGCATATCGGTTTTCAAAAATTTGTAAAATGATTTCTGAAATTAGCAACAAAAATTTATAAATATTGCGTAAACATTCTGTAATTTTTAAAATGTAAATAGCAAAAAAGTTTACTAAATTATATCTTTTTTACTAAAAATCAGTACAAAATTTTTTTTACTAACTTTTTTCTGAGTGTACGAGGTCTAAACTTTTTGAGTAAAGGCCCAACTACAATTGATTTAAGTGACTTAAGCTTTGTTTTGGAATAAAACGAAAGTTTTAAAATATAAACTTTTAAAATTAAAAAATTTCATATCAATACCTAACTTAAGTCACTTCTGTTTCTGTCGTAAGAGTATGAACCATAAATCAGTATGCGCTACAATACCTAACGTCAAAAAGATCTAAATTGTTAACTAATTTTTTATTGTTTAGTTATATGTATTGACCCATATTAACACAAGTTCATTTTAAAACATTAAAATTTTAGACTTTCATCCAAACCAATGTAGGGTATTCTGTTATCTGCATGCTTTAACTTTAACTTTTTCACTCGTTTTCATATAATATTTATTGATTTAAAAATCTTCGAGGCCCCTAAAAGCTAAGGGCCGCTTTTGGAATTTATCTTCATGTTTAACAAAACAAATTATTACATTTACAAAATTATGCATAAATTTTCATTTAAAACGCACATACATACATTGCATATATAAAATGTTTTTCTTTCGAAAAAAGCGTTGTCGTCTCGCGTTATTTTCACGCATTGTTTCAGACATATTTTGTACTCGCTTGTTTATGAACGAATACAACATGTCGATACATGTTGATGCGTAAAATGACACTTGGCGCCAATATATAGAAACTGCATTTAAAATGACATTTAATAAGACGTTTAAATGACAATAAGAATATTTATTACAGTGGCCATGAGAATGTTGTTATTTTTTTTAAACATTTATTATTTTGGTTTTTCCTGAAAATAAGCAAAACATCATTAATAATAACAAAGGATTAAGTGTGATGATTTGTTGATTCAATTAGTTAAAGATAATGGAAAATATAAAACATAAATTGCATAATTTTAGGAACAAAAAAAAAATTATTTGAAATTTTGTTTTATTATTTTTTAATAAAACAAACTGTGAGCTGTTTGTAGAAAAAAACAGTACAACATTTTTGAAAAGTTACAGTAGCTTCTGGGCTACCGTGAGAAGTTACTCATCAATAAAGAATACTAAAAAAATACAAATATCTTTAATCAACCAATAATTTTTATTATGATAGACATGCAATTTTAAAAACAACAAAATTTATGATATTGATAAAGTAAAATAACCTGATTCATACGCCACCGCAAATTTATATCCACCATTATATTTTTTTCTCTTTAAAATGAGCAAAAAATACATATTAATTCATATTTGAAATTCTCTCACGCATATTTTGCTAGTAGTCCTTTATACTCACATTCATATATCATAATCATATCAAAACTATCGCCTAAAGCCTAAACAAATCAAGGCGTTTTTATTTTTTTTTTGTTTTTGTTGTGGCAAATTTCTTAATGTCCGTTTTATGATTTCTTTCTTTCTAAATTCATAATTATACACTTTGTATTCCATTTCGTACATTTTAAGTTTTTGTATTGAATTTTGTCTGTAATTTTTTTTGTTTGCCCCAAAATGTTGCATTTATATATGTTATTAGAAATCGTTGTTTTTTCTTAAATGACCCACGCATTCGTTTGGTTAATTGTGGGGGAGTTGAACATTTCATTAGTAAAATAACTGTTTTTCTAAATGTATAAATCTACCTAACGGTTGAATAAATTTTTAAAAATAAATTGGTTAAATTTAAAAAATATTTTTATAAACTATGGAATTAATAAAGTTTGAAAAAAATTTACTTACATTTAAAAAGAACAATCAAATCGAATCAAAATTAATTTGTTTAATGGTTTTATTCCGGTTGGCATTAGCTGTTTTAACATTAAGTCCTGAAAAGAGATTTTGTTAAAAAACATAATAGATAATTATGAAACGAAACATTTGTATTTTAATTTAGAATTTTGACAGCGATGCGGGAACATTAGTGTGGCACTTTTCGAACTTTTTGTTGAATTTGCTAGGTCTTAATTAAAATTATGAAAGATGTCGCCATTACAAGTATAAGTTCCAAATTTCAAGGTCCTACAACTAGCGCAAAGATCGACTATTTTTCCGATATGTACTAAAATCGAGATGGCAAAGGGCTTGACATTAAGGGAAAAAGGCTTGATTTTAAAAAAAATAATAAATAAAATTTATTTAGGGCCTGTACGAGATGGGTAAATAAATTCTAAATGACAAAAGGGTTTACAATTTTTTTGAAAAATATTTACAAATCTTTCTAAATTTCAAAGAAATTTTAGAAACCTGAATTTATTTTAGATAGTATTTAGCCAGTTGGCACCCACCATTAATAAAAGTTGTAAAAAAAATATTTAAAATTAAAAGAACAATAAAAATTAATAAAAATAACAAGATGTAAAATTCAGTCATTGAATTTCTTAACATTAAAAAAAGAACAATCCAATCCATACATTTCAACTGCAGGACAACAAAACACGTAAAATTGACTTTAAATGAGTTTTAATTATTTGAAATGACAGTACTTTTTTGTTTTGCCAAATGTATTTCATATTCAAAGTACTAATAAGTTGGAGTACACTGGTTCCTCGACATTATGTGATAGGAAAGTCGTGAATCTAACGGTCCAGCTTCATAGTTTGTCATATTTTTATACAATATATGAGTCTAAAAAATTAAATTTTACTAATAAATAAAATAAATAAATTACAACTTCCGGTTTGTTTCCAAAAATGTTTGCTAATCAGCTGTTGAATTTGAATGTTATCTGTTAGTGCTGGGCAAGCAAAATAATGGAGAGCTAAATTGTCATTGTTGGTACTTGTTTAAGTAAACTAGTATAAAAGTGTTTCACAAAAATATAAAAATTTATCAGTGTTGGGTTTTGGGAGAAACTACCAGTGTTGTCTCATTTATGGTACAGTTAAACTGTTTAAAAGTGTTTTTTAAATTTTTGTTTAAAAAATTAAGTTAACATTTTTTAATTCGTGAAAATAGTTTTTAGCTTGAGAAAAAACTTTTTAGTTTGAGACCTGAAAAACTTCAAAAAAGCTTGACAATCACGCCAAATCGAGCCCATCTGGCAACCCTATCCACAACAAATTAGACATATACGGTTTTATATGTCTAAATTCCATTCAAATCCAATTCCGAAAGGATCTTTATGGGATGCAGATCTGATTTAGACCGATTCTAACCAATTTTAACAGAGTTCGTTATTGCATCAATTGTATTCTGTACTACACTTCATTTAAGCAATTGTCGGGAAGGCGGGTTTAAATAGATAATAGGTCAAAATAAGAGGGCCTTTAAACAATTCCCTGAATTTTTGAACTTCCCTCCTACTTGTTTAAAAATAAACACTGCTCCTATCAACCATTATCTGCTAATGTCTATTTTCAGTAAGCTGAATGATTAAGTTTGTGTTAGAAAAACAACCTCATAAATTTCGCTGAAAATGGAAACATTAAACATTAAGAAAAGCCTTGATAAATAATATAGGGACTCTACACACTCATCTTTAATGGTTAAAAAGTGGTTTACTGAATTCCGATGTGGCCGTACCAGCTCATGTGACTTCAAATGTACAGGTCGCCCAAAGGAGGTCGTCAGAAATCGTTGAATATTGAGACACGAAATATGTATGGTTGACAGTCTACCATAAGCGAAATCGTGTGCCGACTTCAAATGAGTGGCAAAAATTCATAAATTTCCTGAAGAAATTTCATGTTAGTAAGAGATTTGAGTCGATTGAAGAGGTCGTCTCTGAGAATTATGTTACGTTGAGAAATAAAACGTTTTTTTACGAAAAAAATGTATTTCGTTCAAAAGGTCACTGACTTATTAAACAGCTGTCGTGTGGTCCAATTTTCTTTAAATTTGTTGGCGTGATTTATAGTTCCAAATAACATTTACTACCCAATTTGTACCCAGATGTGTACGGATTAGTATGGACCGATTATAATCAAAATAACGTGCAGTTTTATTACATGGATACATGGAATGACTGACATTGTTAAATGGGCCCAGAAAGTGTTTCTGCGTCAATTGGTATGTTATAATATAAAGGGTGTCCCAAGAAGAACGCAATTTTTAAGTTTTAAATAAAACACAGATATTTAAAAAAAAATCGTGAAACTTTATTATATCGTAAAGTAGACAGAATGAGGTTATGTATGGAACAATATATCGTGCAGATGGCCGCCGCGGCTTTGCTGGCATGCAAGCGATCTTTAAATGAAATTTTCAATGACCGTTTTGCATGAATGCTGCGGTATTTCATTAATGCAGCGTCCAATTTCCTCTTTTAAGGCTTGAGTCGTCGTCGGCTTATTCGCGTAAACCATCGACTTCAAAAAGCCCCAAAGAAAAAAATTTAATGGTGTTAAATCGCACGATCTAGGCGGCCAATTCTGATCTCCAAAACGCGAAATAACACGACCGGGAAATGACTGATGCAGCAATTGAATTGTTTCTCTGGCTATATGACATGTGGCGCCGTCTTGTTGGAACCACATGCCCTCCACATTCATTTCTTCAATTCTAGGCAAGAAAAAACTGGTTATCATTTCACGATACCGAACATCATTGACTGTTTGCGCTTGACCTGCCTCATTTTTATAAAAAAAGGTTCAATGATTCCTCCAGCCCAAAAACCACACCACACAGTGACACGTTGAGGATGCATTTGCTTCTCGTGAATCACTCGAGGATTTTCCTCACCCCAAATGCGACAATTCTGCCTATTGACGAAGCCATCAAGATGAAAATGGGCCTCGTCACTGAAGATGATTTTATCGGCAAAATCAGCATTTTCATGTTGTCTCTCCAATACCCAATTAACGAACTCCCTTCGCTGTCCATGGTCAGCTGGCTTCAGTTCATGAGTCAATTGAACTTTGTATGCATGAAGATGCAAATCTTTCGTCAAAATTCGCTGCAAAGTGGATTTTGAGACACCAATTTGCTGAGCTCGGTGTCGAATTGAGGTGGATGGAGTTTGAGCGACATTTTCGGTCGATCGACCTGGTCGATGGCGCGTTGTTGTCTTTACAACACTAACAGACCCAGTTTCGTCAAATTTATCCATTAATCTCTTTACAGTTGACTCTTTTGGAGCATTATTGTGACCCCAAATTGATCGCAATTTGCGAACTGTAGCCGCAAAACTTTCACCATTTTGGTAAAACAATTTCACAATGAGAATGCGTTGTTCATTCGTGTAGCGCTCCATTTTTACTAACCTCGTACCTTCTACTAGCAAACAATAACAATTGTTCAAATGTCAAACAATGACACTTCGAATGTTGCCAGATTTAAAAATTGCGTTCTTCTTGGGACACCCTTTACAAACACCAGCGCAACCTCAATATACCCGGTGTAGAGTATAACAATTGAGATAGGCCATTTCTACATTAAGCCATCAATGATTATAACAATATATTGTCATTGATCAAAATTAAAATTATACTAAATTCATTAATAAACCACATTTCAACAAAATTTATTTTTAATTTCGAGCACAAACATCTGCCACTAGGAAATTGTCTGTAAACTATAAAAATAATAATTAATTAAATTTACAAGTGTCTTTAAGACAACAAAATATGTATTTGCAACACTAGCAAAATAAAAAAAAGCAAATGTTGGAATAGAAATTTTGCCAAATAATAAATTTTAATTTTTAGATAGAAAGAAAAGAAAATATTATAATAACCATTAAAAATTTCTTAAAAATACACATGATCAAAATGAAAAACACACTTACAAAATATTGTCTATAAAAACATTTGGGTACAGATGTCGCCACTATGTTAGCATGGTCGAAACTAATTGTGTATTGCAGCAACAACAACAACAAAAACTGGCAATTAATGGAGAGTAAATGAACTTTTGCTTTAATTTACGAAAAAAAATATATTTGGCACATACTAGTAGAAAAAATCTAATATTTAGAAACAGGAGGCAAAAGGAAAAAAAAATAAACGTGGTCTGCTGCTGCTGCTGCTCAAAAGAAGAATGCCTTGGTAATGTTATAAACTTAAAGACGGACAAATGGACAGACAAACAAATGTAGACACAATAAGATGCTGCTTAATTTATAAAATAAAATGCAAATGTAACCAACAACTGCCAGTTTACGAAGGAAAAAATATAAATACAACAACGAACTAAACACGTTGTGCGACAATCAATGTGTGACCACCACTTGACTGCCCATAAGTCCCATTAAAATATCATATCTAAGATCTAGAAAACAGTGAACAATAAACAGCAACTACAATAAGTAACACTATGGGTTGGAATTTTGTTATTTCGAGTGAATTATTAACCGAGTTGAATAATATTTGTTTGAGCGCCCTGGTAGGCTAGTTGGTAGCGTGCTAGCTTATCAGTGCGGGGGTTGTGGGTTCGATTCCCACCAGATGCTCTGGTCTGTTTTCGCTACAACGAGCTGATAGCCTTCGTTGCTAGTTGCTCGGTTAGGGTATTAAGATATAATTTGTAATTATAGGTTTAATAAAAAAAAATAAATATTTGTGAATTCCTTAATGGAATTACTTGGGAAAATGACAGCAGATTCATACCAAATTTAAAACCCGAATTACTAACAGTAAATATGTAATACAGACAGTAAATAAAATAAAAAAATTGCCTTAGAAACGGTAGAAAAAAGTTGAAAAATTGGCTAAAACTAAGGGAAAACCCTAAAATCCCACTTTAGCAAGTTGATTTAACATGTCTTTAACCTTCTACTACTTCTTTTGGGCACCTACATGGAATGGAATAGAAAATAACAATAATGCATAAAAAACGTTGAAAAATGTGTTCATCCGATCTAAGTAAAATTCGAATATGTGATATAAAACTCACGTATTTTTTTAGCGGCCCACTCTCACGTTATGGGCTAATAAGAGTGGGTTTTGCTTTATTTAATTTTGAAAAACGTTATACAAATTTTAAATCAAATGGATTTGCATGTACAACTTTTCGCCCTTATAACCACATTATACTTGTTTGTAAGGAGAAGCAACATCGAGGAAATTCTTCCTATTAATTAATTTGCTGCTTTCTTTGGGAAAGGGATAGTGGACAGTTAAAAGATGATGAAAGATGAAGGGTTTCAAATATGACAAACAGTAATTGTACGAGAGTTAGCGAAATTGTAGAAGCTTTTTTAGTTCATAGCCCTATTATGTTATTTTACTTCGGTGGGGTTAAGTTCTATGGCAACACCAAAGAGTATGTTGCGATATGTATGAGGGATATAAAACTCATAAATATTATATTTAAAAATTGATGTTGTTGTCGCCAGGGGCGGAAAGGCGCAACCTTCTAACCATAATAATAATTAAACTTTGATTGAACAAATAAAATTCAAATATAATTTTAAAGAGTGCCAGTGTTGGAGCATTTTTTGCATCATACATGTTTTATTGCATGAGGAGAGCGAATTGAGGCGAATTGGGATAAATAATCTTGTAAATGTCGACTACATATCGCACTAAACATATCGACTAAAATTAAAATTGTTAGTATAAACAATTAAATAGTTGTTTTTTGTTTTTTGGCTAAACATCAAAATTGTTGTCAAGTTTACTTTATCTCTATTGCAATATCATTAAAATTCCTTATAACATTTACCTCTTCAATAATGAAATTATAATATCGTAAATATTCATTGAAAGGATAATAATAATCGTTCACTTCTGCAAACTATTGATTTGTGGAAATATATTTTAGTTTTTGTTTAAAAATTTTTTTTTTTATTTTTTTTTCATTACTTCTTTAATATAATCTCTTTCCAGTAAAAAATAAGTATACAAAAACAGGTTGAAGACAACTTATATGGCATAGGTTTTAATTTATGTTCTACAACCGGTTGTTTTCGTAATAGCAATAGGTTCGTTTAATCCAAACTAGAATAGGTTACTTTAGATTCGATTCTAGAACTAGTTATAGAAACTTTTATAAATAAGAACACATAAGAGAATGGATAATTTGATTTTGCGATTTACACAAATTTAAACTGGTTAATTTATGCTTCGAATTGTGTTGTAAGTCTGGATAAGACGTGAAGTAAGAGCTTTATAATCGCAGTTAAATGTTTTTCCTGTGAAAAATTTCAGTCGAATCTAAAAAGCTTCAAAATATAATTCATATTTAAGTTTAAATTGTAATTTTTTTATTTTACAAAAAATAATAATAAAACCAAAATGACAAATTGTTACTACAAAAATATGGTCTTGTATATTAAATTACCTAAATTTTTCACGTGAAATTCATTATAACATAATTCATTATAAATATTTTTTTTTTATAGCGAGTATAACAATTTTTTTACGTGAAACCCCAACAACTTACTATACTTTACTTCAATATGATAGGGTGGCCAAATAATCCCTACGGGGAATAAAGGGTCGATTGATCCAAGGTGATAAATCTGTGATAGATAAATGAGGGATATGTCATAAAACTGGTGTAAAATAAAATTCAGTGTCTGAAAAAGTGGCAATTGCTGTAAAATTACCAGTGTCCCAAATATTGAAATGGTGGCAGAACATTGACTGATTCTTTCTGGATATATCATGTAACTAAAGAGAAATAAACATAACACCAATGTGGACTAAAGAAATTAGGACTGTTATAATTGAAATAATGACAGAACACGGAACTAGTTCAACAAATTTTGCTGTGTATAAAAGAATGTCAATCGATGGCGAAAACCCCAATCCTGCGACTGTTGCATAGCTGACATAATACTGAACTAATTTAATCATAACCGACTTTATGACTGCAGAAATGATGACATAACACTAATCTAGTTCAAAAAGAAGTGATTACGCAACTGTTTACATATTGACATGTAACTGCATTAATTCAAAAAGTATCCAATGTGCATGATAAAGTGCCAATGACAGGCAAATAAAGCTGCCCGCGACTGACTCATATGTATCACAACACTTAAGGGTTTATTAAGAAACACTTAGGGGGGATGTTATCTCTAAAAATCCAAAGTTAGTTATTAAAAATTTCAATCGAGGACTCCTTTCACTTAACATTGTTTAAATTTTATTACAAAATTAATCAAATGAAAATATAAAAAATTATTTTTCACTTAACTCCATTATGGACACTGTTTCATTTAAACGGCTATATAATTGAAAATGGCTATCTTCTTAAGTAAAATTTAAGTCAAAAATCCTAATAAGTTGTTACTATAATACTGGCTCTTAGACTTTATTTGTTTAAATTATGTTAATCCATTTTCTAAATTATTTGAACAAACATTTTTCACAAGTCTATGAAATAATAATTTTTAAGGAATAATTTGGTATTGAATAAAGTGGGATATAATTTAATTAAATTTATATTATTAATTTTGTTTCGATAGAATAATTTGTTTTATGATTTAATTCGTATAATTTATATCAAATACACCATTTTTTGTTGGAATAATTTGTTAAAGTTGATTCATTGATTAATATTAATTCAAAACATGTAACGATCACAAAAACTGCCTAAAAGTCACGTTTAATCACTCCACCCTAGCTCAGCTCATTTTAAAAGAAATTTGAATTCAGCTTGTCTATGCGATAGTTACGTGTATATTAAATTTTATATAAATCCGATGAACCACCGAATAATTTTCAATATGTCCCAATTTTTAGTTAGCGCGGTTTTGATACTATTCTAACCAATATGTAAATGTTTATTATTATAGAAATTAATATATATAGCGTTAAATTATAACGTTTTTTTAATATTATTTATTCAGATAGCAATTTTTAAATGGACATTTAAATTTTTTGTATTCTATCAATACGCCTCGAATGCGTTTATGAAATGATATTCAAGTTAAATTTAATTAATTTTAAAAAGTGAATTGCAAAACTAATTCTTTTTTCTCCTTATTAATAATAAAAAGTAATTCTATTTTTGGAAAAATATTTTTTTTGGCGATCGGATGCGATTTTGAGAGTAAAATTAAAGGAGAAGTCGGAAAAACATTGTCAGCCAAAGAGCTAAACTTCGTCCTAGACCATTAGCGTGAATATGACTTTCAGGGGCAGACTTGCATCCACAGAGCTGCTTTTAACCCCACTCATAATTTGAAAATGTTGAGTTCACTTTTGTTTAATTAAATACAAGTTTTGTAACATAACACATTGTGATTGATAGTAACCAGTTTTTTATTAATTACTTGTCCTCAGTCCAGTGGTGTGTACATTTGAGCCAGTCACGTAACATTTCATGTTGCACTAGTTCTGATACACATCACATAGTTTCTAACATGAGACTAGTTATGTGTAAGATAATTCTATCCTGTTCTGTTGCGCACTCACTTACACCAGTGCAGTAATATGGTACCCTAAACAAGGTCAGCGACATGTCGCAAGTAGCTTAAAAGATAGAAATTTCCACCTCCTATGACAAGCCAATGTTAAAGTTACCGGTTACTTTCATATAAGAGTACCAACTCGAGGACCGGTTTCTGCCACAAAGTTCCGGTCACGTGACTAACTCTGTGACTGGTCCATTTCCCGTAGGGATATTGTTAATTTTTGTTAGGTTCTTGATTTCTTATAAAATGAAACTAAAATGATAAC
This sequence comes from Eustalomyia histrio, assembly GCA_949748255.1. Classification (NCBI taxonomy): domain Eukaryota; kingdom Metazoa; phylum Arthropoda; class Insecta; order Diptera; family Anthomyiidae; genus Eustalomyia; species Eustalomyia histrio. Next base: position 69,887,695 of record OX456526.1, read on the forward strand.
GATTTTTGAAAGTACAGTTTTATTTAGTTACGGTATAAGATTTACTTTCAGGGCCGACTGCAATATACTCTATAGTCGACAAGGTAGGTCGGGGTAGGAAAGACTATAAAAACTTGTCTTTCCTTATCGATCACAATCTCTCCCTTTTTGTCTTTTAATATTTTGTTATCGAATCCAAATGTTCCTCTATAGCGGCCAAAAGCTGATCACGGCCGGCTTTTTGGATAAAAATCATTTTATTTTTCAACATAGTCCCCCTTAAGCTTTATACACTTTGTCCACCTTTTTTCCAATTTTGTTGTCCCTTCAAAATAGCTTTGCTTGTGAGATGATTTTATCGTTCGAGTCAAATCTCTTTCCGACGAGCCATTTCTTCAGGTATGGAAACAAGAAATAGTCACTCGGGGTTAAGTTCGGAGAATAGAGTGAATGACGGAAAAATTCGTAGCCTAATTCATGGATTTTCGCACATGAAAACTGCCATTTTGCATTTTCTTCTCGACTCTTAAATCAAATCACGCGGTAGTCTGCTATCAATGGCTGTAAAACACAAACTAAATGACGCTGCTTGTTCAAATTCTGACAGATGCCTATGGACTGGAGCAGTATTGTCCTTTCATTTAAGAGGCGGGAAATTCAAAAAGTCACGGACTTATTGAACCACCCTTGTATTCAGCTCTGCCCTGGAGAAGATAAAACTAGGTCGTAGAGTTCGTTACAGGTTATCCAAAAGCATATCATATTCCACAAAACATCGGACATGTGTATTCTACGCTAGCGCTGCACAGACATATGGTACACGCAGAGAAAAAACATGGTTGCAATATGATTACTGCTACTATATTGTGCTTGCTGCAATCGGATATGGTTGTCACAACCAAGTTATTGGCTTTCTAACCATCAACATGGTCGCTACCATCATTATTCAGTAAATATTTTACTATTTTATGATTGGCACCTTCTATTTTATATCATAATTGACTGTAACCATACTGTGGTAACAAAAATTCTGACTATGAAAAAAATATGATAATTATACAACGATAAAATGCTGGCAACAATCAATTAATAATTATACAATCAAAGAAAGAAAAGTTCTCAAAGTCTATGATTTTTTTCTTAACAATATTTCTTCAAAAAGTCCTTAATATTAAGTTTTTTTTAGAAAAAACATTTCTAAAGGAAATATTCTTAAATTTAAAGAGCTTTTTTATAGTTTCTAAAAACTTTTCCTTTAAGAAATTTTCTTAGATTATGGATCATATAATGATAATCCAGGAATCATAATATAGTCATGAGGGACCATAATATGATAACATTTTGAGCATACTATGATTACTTGCGATCACATTATGATAAATTCAATATAAAATGTTTAATTAGGAATCATAATATTAATATAGTTATTTTATTATCATAATATGATAACCATAATATAGTAGGATTATGTTTGGCACAACCATAAACCCAAAAATATATGATGCTCTTAGAATATGATTGACCCAACTATGTTTTTTCTTTGCGTGTATATCATAAAAAACAGGCATCTCTGTTGATTGGGATGAATAGATTTTCTTGTAATCTACATCAACATTCAGATGTCAAAAAAGGACACATGCATGTTGGATTCCTTATAAATTAAACTATTTTCAAATTAAGGCTCGAGTCAATTGGTAAAAAAATTATATAAAAAAACTCAATGCTGGTAGTTCAAAATCGGTTTACAATACAATCACAAGTAACGAAACAACATCCAACAGTGTAGGTGCTTTCAAATTTATTACATCAAAAAAAAATTGATCGTGGTACAGGGTGGCCCAAAAACATTCATCAGATGTTGTTTTGTTTTAATTCATTTTTTTTCATATTTATTTAAATTTTTTCCATTAGTTTGGGATCTTTTTACTTCATTTTCCATCGTTCTGAAAATAACTTACGGCGATAAGTTCTCGCAATCTTGTCAGATATTCTTTCAGAGTCTGTGGCTTGTTCACATAGAGCCGTGATTTCAAAAAAAAAATTGCCAAAACGATACATTAAGCGACGTGGAAATACATCTTTTGTCGTACTGTTGAAACCACATGTTTGTTAATTTATTTACCGGTAGTTCTAGACGAAAAAAGAAAAATAACTTAAATCATCGAGACATACTACATCTCTACAATGCTAGCTTTCAAAAGACTGTTTTATTATATAAACCAAGAACATCCCAGCTAAAAACGGTCATATATGTTTATATATGCCACATATATGAACATATATGTATATATATGGGTCGATATATGGAAAAGTATGGAATCATATATGGAAATGTTTGCCATATATGGATGCATATATTGAACCATATATGAAAAATTGTTACATACATGAAGTCATATATGCAACCATATATGTGAATGTTTATCATATATGGACCGATATATGAAATGTTTTTCATATATGGTTGCATATATGAAAACATTACCCATTCTCCATGTATGTAGTTGTTTGTTATCTGTTTCATTTTATCAAAAATTAATTGAGCAGAATGCGATTTAAAACACCTTAAGAATTAATTAACCAGCTCAAAATATACGTTTCTGAGATATCAAGTTCATAGTGAAAAAATGTTTCGGTTTTAAGAATACAATTGTCATATATTTTGTAAAAAAAATATTACTTAAAAAAATTTTAAAAATTATATTATCTCTATGATTTTGCAAAAATGTTCGTATATCTAACATCAGAAGCTATACGAAAATTCAGTAGAACAATTCATTACGTACATGTTTCCTTATGACTTAAAATACATTAATATGTTTTATTTGTCTTCTCAGTATTATTGTTGTTGTGGCCTATAGTGCATAAGGAGAACAACATCTACATATGATGAAGACTACGGCTATAACGACAAAAGAAGCGTGTGCAGTTTTTGTGCAATTTTGGGCGCCAAATGCAAAAAAAAAAAGTTTCCATTGCTTTGTTAGCCCCTAAACCCCACCACTGTCTGGCTGAGCCTCTAAACTGAGGGAGGCGCCACACACAAATGTGTGATGTGTCGTATGTTTTGAAAAATGTGATCAATGCGTTTATGTGTAACCAACAAGCAACAACAAAAACATATAAAACAAAAATTAGAATAAAGAATGAAATGTGTACACTTTGTCTCGTTTAAGTTTCGTTTCATATGTTAGATATTTATTTTTTTTTTGGCACGCAAGTCCATCACCTAATGCGACAAGGCTTTATGGTACAAATGCAAACAAAAAAAATTTTATATGAACACACATTTTTGTCTTTAATACGTTTTTCTTTTAGGTTTTTCAAACGAGATTTGTGTCTATTGGAAGACTACCAGCTGTGTGCATAAATTTCACTTTTTATTTTCAGAACTATTTTCAATTTAATAGTCTGGTACACATTATTTTCGTAAACTTAAAGAATTTCTAAGTATAAATTCTTTATACAAACGAAAAACTTTAATTTTAATTGTTAAATTATATTTTAAATAACAAATTTTATTTTGCTTTCCTCTTCAACAATTGATGCAATCAACATTCTTAAAATTGAAGAACAAATAAAACAATTTTCGAAACAAACAAAAAACACACATAACTAATTTGTATTCTGACGGCCTGCAACATACTGCTTAAAATGCGACAATATTAATAAGATTTATTTTGAACATTAAAAATCAAAAGATAAAATTTAAACAGAATCAAACCAAAATTTTAAAGACTTCAGAAGAAAAATAAACTATAAAACAAAAATATTTTTTTTATATATGAAAGTTTATCAGTGGTCATAACTGGCGTTTTTGTTATTAATTTTTCGATTAATAACATCTCTATTATATAGTAGTTATTTAGAGAAATAATAACCATTTTTGTTAAGAGTCTGAAGGATTTTGAGACCCATTTTAATATTGTTTTAAAAACACAAAATTATGTAGATTTAATATATTGATGGTCATAGGATGATACCTCATAACTGACAGTTAAATTCCATCTTAAGTCAAGCTTGCCAAACGATTTTTTAATTATACGGAAGCCATCTAGCATCTATACCTCAAGTGGAAATTTTATTACCAGTACGACTTGTCAACTTATGTACATTAATATGTACTTCAATATGCAGTTTAAAGGACAATGTTTGAAGCTATCTCTGCACTTATAATTAAAGTCTGTGTTCTCTTTAATTTTTGTTAAAATTATTTTACAAGAATAAAATTTAATTTTTTGTGCATTTAACAGTTTATTTTTGTTGTTCTTATCTTACACACAGAGAAGAGATTCGTTGTGGCAACCGAATTTTCTTTCAAACGAATTCTGGTAGTTACATGTACTATCACATTATTCGATTGAGGAAACAAATTTTTTCAGTTGTATCTACTATATTTTCGATATTTATTTCTAAATTTATTTCAAATTAAATAAAACACTGCCTAGCAAAATAAAATGGATGTTATTCTTTACGAATCTATTTTTCAGAACATCCAAAGAAGTTAAAAGTGCAAATTTTTCGATTTGTAAGAAGTCATATTAAACAACTTCCAAAATGTTGACATTAACCCCTATTAATAAAAAGAACAATTATTTAGTTGGTCCATAAATGGTTAATTCCTGGAGGCATTAAATGCCTTATTGAAAATATATTTTGAATATAATTCTTGGCGTGTTCAAAATCACATTTTTAACTTTAAAACAAAGCCACTCCCTATTTTTATTTTGTAGTCCCCATACTTAACAACTTTCGTAAACTAATGAAAAAGTCCATCTGATCATCGATTTTTCATAGCACCGAAACAAACTACTTCTTCCTAATGACACGCCAATGTTAAAATCATTAATGATTCACCGAAATTTTCACAACTTCGTGTTCAGTAGATGTAGTGTTTAACTACTTCTTCCTCAGCTCTTATTTTGCTGTGTGATTTCACCATTTTGCAAAACTTTTAATTAAAAATTTAAAGGATATATATTATATTGTATTTGATGTTAATATCAAATAGAGTAAATAATAAAACTAAATATTACAGAAATGATCATATTCCGAGGTCTTTCTTCTAAAGATCTAAAGGACTTTATCCTATAAACAATTATCAGACTTATATGACATTTTCCTATAAGAAAATCCTCAGATTTCCAGGCTTTTCCTTAAGAAAATTCTGCAAATTCCAAGAATTTTTCTTATAAAAAAAACTATCACCATCTGAGAGGGGTTTATTTCGAAAAACGATAAGACCTTCGTACTTTTTCCTAAAGAAAAACTTTTAAGTGTCGAGGACTCTTTCCTACAATAGCAAAACACAATGATTCTTAGGACTGTCTATTACGGAAAAACTATCAAATTCTGATGATTTTAATATGGATATGGCTTTTCTATGGGTAAAAAATTCTCAAAGTCTAAGGCGTTTTCTGTAAAGAAAAGAGATCACAATCTAAGGGAAAAACTCTTCAGAATCTGAAAGTTTTTCTATAAAATAAATTCCCCGAATTTCATGGTAAATTTCTTCAGATTCCAAGCACTTTTTCTACAGAAAGAAGTAAAGTTTGTCAGTAAGAAAAGTTATAAAAATCTTAGGATTAACATGATTCTGAGGACCTTTTTCCAAATAAAAGCCCATCAATACATTTTCGAATCGATAAAACCCTCAAATTCTGTGGATATTTTTCTTTAACTAATGACATTTTCGATTTTATAGACTTTCTTCATATAATCGGAGGTTTTTTTATAGGAAAACTCAGGATTTTTTGAAGGAAAAGTGCTCAGAATCAGGCAGTTTTTTTATAGTTAAGCTTAACATCTAAAAAACAGGGACTGAAACCGAACCAGGAGCGCAAACAGGTTCAGGTTCGCTGTTTATAAAACCTTTGTACCCACTGAACCCAAAAATTTAACCAGGTTCAGGTTCAAAAATATAAAAAAATATTCTTGCTGTTCTTGGCATGAGAAATGTTTGATAGAAAAATCATAAAATAACATTACATTTCTTGCTTTCCAGTTTGCAAAGCTCAACACTATATCTAGTCCTCTTTTAAGAAAATAGATGATCAATGCAGAGCTATTTAGCAAAAAGTTGTGAACACCAAAAATTTAATTTTTTAACTAAAAAGCTAAGCTTGAAAAAACTGTACTAGACTGTCAAACTAGATGGAATTCCAGTTATGACATGGTTCAACACCTTATTGAAATACAGACGTTTTTGTTCAGAATTACTGGATACTGCATTAACTATGAATGCTAATATTTAGAATATTTGTGAAGAATTCGTAGAAGAAGAAGAACATTTGACTTTATGCGATTTTTATAGAATCTGGATTTGTTTTTAACTAGAGCTAACAAAAGGTGACAAAACAAAAACATTTTTACAGGAATAATATTTAAACCACTTTATTAATAACACGGTGCTACACTGAAAAAGAACTTGCGAAATGACCTAGTGTTGGTTGTAGGTCTAGCTGAGTGTATTATATAACCGGTTTTATAAGTTGCAATATACACTCAAAATTTCGGGATATGGGGAAAAGAGTATTTTTTTGGACTGCCGCACTTAAACTTTTCTAACTCAGTCATTTTTTAACCGATTTCAAAACGGTAAATGGCAGGAGCTTGGTCTTCAAAGAACACCTTTGGCCACAATTTTCCACAAGTATTTGAATTTGTTTCCATTTAAGATTCAATTGACACAAGAGCTTCTTTCACAAGACCATTTACGCCGCCGTACATATGCCAAAAGGATGTCACAGCTCGACCATGACAACCCCGATTTTCATGAAAAAATCATAATGAGTGATGAGGCACATTTTTATTTGAATGGATATGTGAATAAACAGAATAGTTGGTTCTGGGCAATGAAAACACTCAAATTATTCATCAGTCACCTTAACATGCATTAAAAGTGACAGTCTGGTGTGCAATTTGGTCAGTAGGAATCATTGGACCTTACTTCTTTGAAAATGAAAACGGCGTAACGGTAACTGTGAATATAGAGCGATATCGTGATATGATTGAAAACCTTTTAACGCCACAACTGCATGCTTTAGGCTTGATTAACATATGGTGTCAACAAGACGGTACCACATCGCATACAGCAAGGATTACAATGGAATTACTGCGATACCACTTTCCACAACAAGTTATTTCAAGAAATGGTGATGTTGATTGGCCTCCGGACTTCTTTTTGTGGGGATATCTGAAAAGCAAGGTTTATGCAAGCAAACCAGAAACCCTTGAGCAACTCAAACAAAATATTCGTGATAAAATTAATGAAATACCTTAATGAATGCAAAATATTTAGAGTGACCGAAAATATAGTATTTTTATACCCTCCACCATATATGGTGAGGGCATATATCAGTTTGTCATTCCGTTTGTAATATGTCGAAATATAGGTTTAAGACCCCATAAAGTATATATATTCGTGATCCTTATGCAATTTTAAGTCGATTTAGCGATGTCCGTCTGTCTGTCTGTTGAAATCACGATCACGACACGAAGACGCAAGTGGGGGTGCCTATTTTTACCCAGATTATTGAACATCCTCCCGAGCAGTTTGGTATTTAAAATGAGCAAAATCGGTCGAGCGGTTCAAAAGTTATGAGTGAAAATGTGAAGGTACCTCTAAATTTTCCATACAAATTTGTACAATTTTTCTGTATCTATTTTTTTTTTTTTCTGTTAAGTAAGTAAAAATGTTATTAAGTCTTCTTATTGTTCGATTACATTTATTGTCTTACATACTATGATAACTAAGTTAACGTAAAAATGAACAATGTTAAAGTCGCTAACAGAGCAGACCTCTGTAAATAACATTGCTTAAACTAAATAACAAAAGTTCGTTACATAAATTGACGAAACATATTCATATTACAGTTCATGCAAAATTTAGTATATATGTATATCATCTTCATCCCCTTTGATGGAGGGTATTCAAAGATTCGGCACAGCCGAATTTAGCCCTTTTTTACTTGTTCTAAATAAAATTATGATTTTACTAAAAATGTATGGTGGTGGTGATGATTTTCTACCTGAATTGTTTTCTGTGTGTACCTAATATTCGTATGTAGTAAAAGTAAGTCTACATGATAATTTTAAATTTACTTGGTACCTGATTTCTTCTATTTTTCAAAGTGAATTTTTTCAGTGTATTGATATCTAAAGAGTTTTGTTTTTCCCAAAACTAAAAAAAAAATACAAATCAAAAAATTGATACACATCGTAATACTGTCAAACATATTTTTGCAAAAGCTGGTAAAAAGGAGCCCAAAACTATTGTTTTCCCAGTAATTAATTTTTAATTTCACGGGTATGCAGAGGTAAGACAGTATTTGTTTTTTATACTACACAGAGAAAATAGATTTGTTCTGTCATCCGAATTTGTAACCAATCGAATGTTCGGTTGTGATAACCGAATTTTTCGGTTGTGACAACTGAAAACTAATTAAGACATAAGTAATTTCACTGTGACAACAGTATTTTGATTGCCTCAATAAAAATTTGGTAGTCACATCCGAAAAATTGCTGCAACTGAACCATTCAATTGACAACAAATTCGGTTGTCAGCACGAATCTGTTTTCTGGGTGTAGCAAAGAGTGGTATATTTTAGTGTTTTAGCAATTTTTTTACTAAAAACTTTTTCCGGTTTTTTATTTTATGAGTTTTTCATTTATCGGGGTTTTCTTCGTTTGTTGCAACTTTTTTCATTTAAACTTTAAGTAGTTTCTTAAAAAATTTTATAATGACTTCATATAAGATTATAAAAAATTTTAGCAATATTTTAAAATACCAAAACTCCTTAAAGGCGTTTAGTATATTTTTTTATTCAAATTAAATTTAATTTATCAATTTTTTTTGAATTTCAATATTAAAAAATATTAATCAGTATTCACTTCACGTAATATTGTTTTAAATATTGAATAATTATAAAAATTTTACGACGATATACGACACTTACAATCACCTTAATGAATAGCTAATACATCAATACAAATTATGACATTTTTATGTGTGAGAACAATTATTCAACCACAAAAAGTTTACTACTGTTGATTTTTTGTTTCATCTATAGTTATTTTAACAATTGACCGATCAGTATTATCAATATTATAGCAAAGTAGAAAAAGAACCTGGTTGTTATATCGAAAAAAAAACAGTCCTACTTGGTCCAAATAAAATTAATAACAATCGGTAATCATTCACCAATTGTGAAAAGTAATTCCTTATAGTCATTTTTTTTTTTTATTAAATCTTCATTTACATAACCGAGCCATTAGGGCCTTATGTGGTTAATTAAAGCTACTATCTTAATAACAAACTTTTAGAAAAAAGTAGAGCTTAATTATTCAATAAATAAATATCCAGATAATATATACATATATGAGATCACATTAAAAAAAATTTTAAAAATAAAAATTAAAAGAAAAATTAAAAATTATAAGATTAAAAATTAAAAATTTAAAAAAATAAAACAAAATCATAATGAATGCAAATAATAAATAAATAAATTTCCAACATTTTTCCTCCCATATTTCGTACTTAAAAAAAAAAAAATGTATATATTAAAAAGCCTCCAACACATGCAGTTTCGCAAATTCTTTTACCCTGGACTTGAAATCAAGTAAAGAATAATTAAATTTTCTTAAATCTCGTGGTAAGGCATTCCAAATTCTTGAAACCCGGATCTGAAACGATTTTACAAAAATACTCAAATGTCTTACAGGTGGAATTATCTGTGGATTTCTGCTCTTTCTGTGGGTGGTTCAAAAGAAGGATATATATAAATAGTAAATAAGTAAAAAAAATCAATCGATAAAGTTATTGCAAAAGAGTTTTCGAAGTCTTTTCAATAAAATTTAATCAAAAAATTGTTTGAGTCAATACAAAATTAAAATCTAAATATCATGTTAAAATTACCTGACTCTACAAGACGGGGTTCGAAACTGAATTCTAAGACCAAAAATTAAGTTTACGTGTCGCGGGGTTTTCCAATAAAACTAACTGACTGACATACTAACTGACTGACATACTAACTAACTGCATATATTTTTGAGTGACTGTTTATGTAGATATAAGCGTTGACATGTGGGCAATCATAAACAGACATAATGGTATTAACAAAAGAATGACAATATTATTGCAAAAATTAAGACAAGAATTTTAAATAAAATTGCTGACAAAATAATGTCAAAACAAATCACTTTAAGTATCCCAATAAACATTTTCGCTAGAATTAAAGCTAAAATCAAGTGTTATTTAAGTAATGTTTTCGAATTTCAAGCTTTGATTTATACTTTAATTTAATATCATACTCCAGGAAAACGGACATTGGAATTCAAGTCGAACATTACTCAATTTTAGCTTTGAACCACAGTTCACTTCAAGTTCAAACAACATAATAATAACAATTATAAGTTTAAACAATGTCATAAAAACACAGTAATGATTGGTTTTGTTAAAATTTATTAACTCTTTTTAACATAAATACATTTTAATAATTTTAGTTTTGTATATTTAATCTTGATTTTTTGACTTTCGATGTTTTTTTCACTAAGGGCCATTCCATGCCAAACCGCACAGAAAACTGTCATTTTCGGATTTGTCATCTCAGATTTTAATAAAATGCGCCGCAAATATTGTAAATGGGTAGTGTTTATCAAATCATTAACTTTTCGACTCCTTTGGTTTTCGAAATATGACGTCATAAAAATTGTCAAAAACGTCAAAATATCAAAAACGTGTCCATACAAAGTCGCCCATAACTTCTAAAGTATACAACCAAAAATTGTTTCTGTTGGTACCATTTTAAAGGTGAAAACATTACCTTTGAAATGTTTTGTATTAAAAGGTTAAAGGTAATTTTTTTAAGTTTAATATTCAATCCATATCTCAAAATCCAATTTTTTTTAAATTCTTAAAAAAATATATGTTATAAACTAAGGCCTCTCTAAATTTGTGGCAAAATTTTAAGGTGGAGACTCATTTGATTCCTGAGTTATGAAAGAAAACGTGGTCGTAAGCAAATTTATCTTGACAGTTTCATACGCAAAATCTTTTACAATTTTGGGACGCCATTTTAAAGGTAATGTTTTCACCTTTAAAATGGTATATTTTTTTCAGAATTTTAAAAAAAAATTTAGATGTATAGTTTAGACAACTTTGTATGGACACTTTTTCGATATTTTTATTTAGTTTTATGCCAATATTCGTGACGTCATATTTCGAAAACCGAAAGGGTTTGGGATCGAAATGTTAATGATTTGATAAACACTACCCATTTACAATATTTGGGGCGAATTTCATTAAAATCGGAGATCACAAATCCGAATGCTGTTGGGTTTGAACTGGAATTGCCCCTAATCCCTTTTTATTTAGTAGCGTAGAAATTTGTAGAATATTTCTGAAATAAGAAAAAAAAAATAATGTAAGCACAGAGCTTAGCTTCACCTTTGCTTACCTTTTTGGTTTAAATCCGTGGAAGAAAAACAGATTTTATAAAAATCTACAAAGGAAAATTGTAAATTTGAACAAATGATTTAATTTAATTTTGTTTAAAGCACATGATTTTTGAATTTTTCAATGTTTATTGGGATGTTTATAATATGTATTTATAAAAACGAAAAAACATGATTGTGTCAAATTTCGACAATTCTTGAGATTTTCTTTATTTTTATATTTTTGTTTTATTTTTGTATTCCTTATTTTGCAAGTCCCAGCTATATTATGCGAGGCTGAATTAAGGAAAGGATCGATCGCAAACAAATGTTTTCAAGTACCTGTATTTAGTACAAATCCACTCTTTAAAAAATTCCATTTCCATTACTTAAGTAATAATGAATTCTGCCTAGGATAACTCGACAAAACATAATTTTCTTAAAACTTCGAAGCTTCACTTGTCTGCAGCAAACAAAATAAAATTATTAAGAGCAATAATTATAAATTAAAAAAAAAATCAGTGTTTTCATTTAAAAACACACTGAAATAAAAAAAAAATAAAATTAAAATATATCAACAATGGAGATGTTTTGTTTTTAAAGATATGACATCACTCAGGTGTGTCACTATGAATGCAGTTCGTTGTGTTGGAATTATGAAAATATGTTAAGGGAAGGAGAAAAGTGCTTTTGGACATTTGAATTGAGTTTCTCTATATTGCAGGTAACAGGGAAGACATCTGCTAGGTGTTTACACCACATACTACTTGCAAGACTAGTAAAAGAATTTTACCTGAAATGCGTTGTGTGGTTTACTGGACAGTCGACTATTCCGTATAACAGTTATATAACAGTTATTATTCCGTATAACAGTTAGATCAGTTAACTTATATCAGCATAACAATTCCAAGGTAATTTTAATATTTCATTGACACATAATCCATATTCCGACGATGCTCTAATAAGTCAATAGAGCTGGATACCTCCTTTATATACGATCCAAATGCTACATACAGTGGATTCCCGATTTAACGAACTCTCAATTTAACGAATTCACGATTTAACGAACAGAGAAAATTTTTACAATAGGTACTGTGTATAACGAATTAAAATCGTTTTAATGAACAAATAAAAAACACATATAAAAAAAATTCGTAAAACCTATTTAAATACTACATACAGTGTGTTTTTATGTCCCAGGTCGATTTTTTTTTACCGCCATTTCTGTTTGGTTGACATTTGTCAGTTTGTATTTGACAGTTTTGCAGAGTAGTCGGTAACAATTTATTATGTAGCATTTAACGCACCAACAACGTGTTGAAGTTCTTAAAACATATAAAAACCTCCAGTTTTGATGAAAAATCATTATGAGCGACGAGACACATTTTGACTTGGGTGGCTTTGTTAATAAACAGATAGCTTCTACTGGGAAACTGAAAATCGTCAATTGACACACCAGTAACTTTTTGCTGGCCGCATTATGTCAATTAGAGGAGATTTCGATTGGCGATCTCGATCTCCTTATTTGCCTGCCCCGACTACTTTCTTTGGGATGATGCTAAAGAACAACATTATTAAAAAAATTGCAGCAATTACAACCGTAATACGCCAAAATGTTATGCAAAATATGGTTAAAAGAGCACACATTTTCGCAGCGGCCAGATGCGGCCATTGAGCTGATATAATATACATAATATTTATAAACCAAACTTTCATGTAATAAAATATTATTAAAAAATATTGTACCGTTTAAGATTTATTCAACAAACACATCGGCCTGGAACATAAAAAACGCCATGTATTTAATTTCGTTTACAATGAATTATGTATTGCCATCTACGTTTGATTTTTTAAAGTTTTTTTAAAGCTTTCTAAGACATTAATTTTACGAGAGCTTCCAAAGGAAGCAATTGAAAAAGTTTTAAAAATCGCAAAAAACAAACGTCAATAACAAGTTTTTTTAAATTACTTTTTTTCTTAATTTTTTTTAATGAATACTTTTTTATTAATTTTTTACCTGACTATTTTTTCAAATTTCTGGTTTTATTGGAAAGGTTGAACTTTGTCATTTAAGAATGAAACACAATATCATTCATATGACTACCACGACTAGCTCGACAGTACCCCATCTGATCAAAACAATTTTTCAGTACAGTTTCGATTGTTTCACTTCGAGTCTCTTCAATGCCAACTTCGATTTTTTGTTCAATTGCTTCTGGATGGTTTGCCTAACATTTATCCTTAATGGCTCCCCACAGAAAATAATTCAAAGGGCTGAAATCACAGCTCCGAGGCGGCGATTTGACATCACAATTTCGGCGGGTTATTCGATTTTCAAAAGCATTGCGTAAAATATCGATAGTTGCGTTGGCTGTGTAACATGTGGCCCCGTCTTGTTTAAACCAAATGTCGTCCATGTCATTCTTTTGAAATTTTGGAAGCAAATATTCGTTGAGAATGGCACGGTAACGCTCACCGTTGACGGTGAGTATTTTTTTTACAGCCGATTCAAATTTAAAATTTTAAATGGCCCATCCTATATATAGTTGCTATAAATAGTGTCCTCACTATTCGGAAGGGGTGAAATATTTCTTACATAGTTTTTGAAAAACAAGACACTTGAATTCTTCTTATGACGCTTTAAATACGTGTTTATTTCAACAGGTATCACACGGAATTCTCATGCCCAGAACATCATTGGTAGCCGATTCCTCGATATTGACAACACCAATATTTACTGATGACATTGGCAACCCGACATTCCAAAGCGTCAACATACAGCATTGGCTCTTCCGATTCGGTTATTTTATTCCTCGGAATACAATGATCCGGTACACATAGAAGACGGACCTTGTTCCCCAGAAGATTTAAGTGAATTAAGTGCAGCCTGACGACATATCCCAAAGTAGAAAACAATTAGGTCCACTCATAAAAACTGTTGGTCATACCAAAGAGAGAAAATTCTTAGCACGCCCTAAGGCCGGTTACACAGAAAACCTTTTATCAACGAAGTATTCGAAGAATTTCAGTCGAAGTCCGGACACCCATAAATAATTAATTTGGCAAAGTAGTCGATGAACATATGTCTTCTTGAGCATAACAACGAGATAATCTCAGCCTAAGGCGGGCGACACAAAAAACCCGATATCAGCGAAGCCAGCAGAGAAGAAAACACCTAAGACCGGCCAAAGCAGTCCACCAATGAAAACTTTATTTGGCAAAGTAGTCGATGAACATAATGAAAAAAATTCGAAATTATTATGGTGATTATGACCCAAATCTGGGTATTATTTCTTCTTGGGGTTTATGAACGAATTCATTCGGTCCCAGCTTCCAGTATGCGGTTATGTGCGAAACATTATAGCAAAACCGTAAATTGAGATAATGTCCGTTAGGGTTACATCATTTTATCTGTCCGGTCACTGTTTTTCTTTATCACAAGCGATGTCTTTTTTAAAGGACTTTAATATATCAAAGTAAACAATAAGTCGACATATCTTGTATTATTTGCATGCATAATTGGTATCAAATAATAGGGTATAATATCCACTGTTCAATGATAATGTAAATTTGGACAAAAAATAAAGGACGAAGAAAATCTTTTTCAAAATTTTAAATTGCCTTAAAATGGCATAAGGTTTTGCTTCAAAATAAAAAAAAATTTAATTAACTTTTGTGATATTTGGAATCAAACAAAAGATCTCATTTTTCACTAAACCATAAGAAGGGCTTTAGATGCAATGAAAAAGGATTATAAAAGAAAACTTCCATCCTATTACACCCCTATGTAAAAATCATTGGTTCCGATCCAAATTTTTACAACACCAGAATCAAAATCACTGCTTCTTTTTTTTGCTAGTTTTATTTGCTGGGTAATTAGAGTGTATATATTTAATTGTTTATTTAAGCACCATTTAATAAACATCTTGTAAAAGTGTGTGGGAAACTCTACCAAACTTTGGAATCTCAGTAAAAATGATATATTTATTAATTTGTAGTTTGTAAAAGAGTCAACTCGTTTTGATAGATAAAAAAATATAAAAAAATTAATCGATATTTTTGTAAATAATAGATATTTCATATATATATATATAAATAAATCTGCGTAAAATTGTATACATATACACCTTAGACTAGTTTTTTATTCTAAGCCAATAATAGTCGTGACGCAGTATTAAGAAATACATAACTAAGTACCTATAAAATAAACCTTGAATAAAAAGACGCAAATTCGCCATATATCATAAAGTTATACACTCCAATATTTATTACGCGAAGTAGTTAAACAACTGCAAATTATTTCTTGTAAAAATAAATATAAATTAGCATTCATGTTTAAAAATTCAATGTCAATTAAGTTGTTCGAAAAACAACACCCTATACTAAAAAAAGAATAATTAAAATTTATAATATTAATTCCAACTAAATTACCGTTAGTATACACCAACTAGATTTAAAACGTGAAACATAACACCTGTTGTTGAACAGAAATATAAATTACTACACTCAAAAATGTTTGACAGTTTCTATATGTCACTTGTTTGTCTAGTAATCACTAGTATTGTATTCTTTGTAACAGTTGATAAAAACAGTTAATTTTAATATTATTAATAACTATCAAACAATATTTTTTCAGTAAGCAGTAATTTTTATTTTTGTTATTATTATTAATGTCACTCAATAGATTCTACCAACAATCTTCTTTGAGTGTACATCAATAAAATGCTATAGGTCGTTGAACTTGGACTCTAGATGTTGCAATAACTAAAATTGCCACTAATATACTGCAATAAAAAAAAGGTTATGAAATAAATAAATGCAATAATTTCAATAATGATAAGTGAGCATTTGATTTTAATTAATCAAGTAAGTAGAGGAGAATATATTATTAGAACATCGTACAAAAAAATAAGTAATAAATCAACAAAATGTGTATTGAATTAAAATAAATTTTAGCTAATAAGGTATTTTCCATTACATTTATTACAAGAGTACCCTACAAAATGCTGGAAGAAATTATTATTACAAAATGTTTTGCAATATTGTTTAGGATCTAAACAAGTACTATGGTGCGTATGATTATTATTTTTTTCTTTTTTATTTCATATAACGTATACGTATTTTCATAATTGAGCTTTAGCAGCCTAATTGAGCGTTCGGGGGATAATGACATTTATCAACACTAGTAAACTGTATTTTATTTGTAATATAAATCAATAATATCATTACAATTTCTCTACTTACCCGAGTAAAAATAGTTGATCTGGTGCAATATCTAATCATATCCAAATTCATATCTGCTCTAATATCTAGCTGATCTTCTTTTATCTGAGAAATGGCATATTAAATTAGATCCAACAATATATTGTTTGATTTAGTATGATCTAAATTAATCCGAAAAATGGCAGATTAAATTAGATCCATCAATATATTTGGGGATTTAGTAACATCCAAGCTGATCCGAAAAATGACAGATCAAACTGTTTCAAATTATATCTAACAATTTTTTAATAGAATCTGGTTTATAAGAAAATATATAAAAAAAACTAAATAAAAAATTGAGTTTAAAAAATACATTGCCCTGCGCAGGATTTTAAACCAGACCGACAAAATTGTAGTCGACCGCTTAACTCATTCAGCCACACACTGCTGTACGTAATACATAGCTGGCTTTATTAGACTGCATTGTTCATGCAATTGTTTTATATATAATTATATCTTCGGGACTTATATATAATTATAAATTCCAGAATTCAGAAAAATATATAATACCATATAAAATTATATTTAGTTATATACAATTATTTATAAACTTATATTTCGGCCTAAAAAAATGTGCAGAAAAATTATAATATTTACAATTAAAAAAATATAGTTATATACACAAGTTTCACCACTAAGAGCAGTTTTGATAACAAAGATTGTGTATAATTATATGTTCCTACCCGGGTGGAGAAATACGAAAGGCACAATACTGGCACGGTATTGGAGACGGTTGTACATGTACTGGTAATGTGCCCGATTTTTTACTTTAACACTACTGCGACAGTGTCGAATTGATAAGACGAATATACGTTTGGCCGTATGTATTTGTCAACGATGGGACTGCGTTGGATTTTAGTATTTCCCCAGGACTTTAAATAAAAAATATGCAGTATTGTGACAGAACTTTAATAAAATAATTCAGTATATAGCCAGTACCATACAACCAATTAAGACGTGGTAGTAAGACATTTTAAAATTTAAAGAAAAAAATAAAATATGTATATATTTTTTAACAAAATATAAATTTACTAGCTGACCCGGCAAACGTTGTTTTGCCCTGAAATATTTTGATTTTGTCTCCAATTATTTCTTTTTTTATAAATTAATCTTAAGTACGATAAGTAGCAGTGCAACATAATCAAGATGAAGTGAAACTCTTTCTGTTATATTTTAAATATCGTTTATTTAAATAAAAAAGACATGACCTTAAAAGGGTGTTTAAGAAATATCTGAAACATTAAATTATTAATACTGAAAAAGATAGATATTAAAAAGTATTGAAAGACATTATTTGTTGATTAAATTTAACTTTTTTGAAATTAAAATATTTTGTTAATTATTGTAATGCCAATGTATGGACGATGTTTATGGTTTCCCTTGGTGTTGGTGTGTAAATAAATAAATTCTGTGGCTGACCAACTCGTGAGCAGGCAACATACAATTGGCCATGGGAAAAACATGGATTTCCTAAGTCCAAACCGCAGATTCTCATCGTTTGGCCTTACGACTTGTAGATAGTGATGGCAAAAGCTAAACGAATTGGAAATTGCAATCGCTTAAATTGTATTGGGGCATCTGTCGGAATCATAGGAATACGTGGGAGAAGAACGTTTTCTCCTTTCAATTTGCCGCTTATAATATTTGCCTTGATTACGTTGCGCATAATTTGTTTGATTACCAATCTGGTACCGTTCCATAAGCGGGGAGCGTTGAGATTTCTTAATAGAATAATTGGCTAACCAATTTTTAAACGCAATGTATGTGGCGGTAGTCTAGGTAGGTCTGTATCGACGGATTTAAAGGAAAATGTTTCAGTAGGAAGCATGTCCTGGATTTGTATGTTGATTGCATCCACATCTACATTTTTGGCGGCCAATATTGCTCTTTCGCTTAGCCAGTCATGGTTGTTGTAATTGTTTCGTAAGTTTGGGAAAATATTTTCAATTAAATTGTCTCTTGATGTTACGTGGATTCCGAAATTATGCGGAAGTTTCAGTGTTTGACTTATTGAACTTACATTCATTGTTCCGTTGCCAATTTCTAATAATTGAGCTGAAAATTGCGCTGCTGAAGGGTGGTTCATAATTTGGACTCTCATATTTGTTGTCAATTTTAATTTATGCACGCTTTGCCATAAAAACGAAGATTTAAAACATACATTAATTTCGTCAGCATATGTGGATCGTGGAATAACCGGTAATGTTTCTCTAAAGTCGCCTGACAACAAAATCATAGCACCTCCGAATAGTCTGTCATTTCCTTTAATATCCTTTAGTGTACGATTTAGAGCTTCTAAAGAATACTTATGCGCCATGGTGCATTCATCCCAAATAATTATTTGTAGTTTTTTAGTACTTTTGCCATTCCCGAATGAGGTTTAATGTTACAAACAGCATTTTCTTGACTTCGAATGATTAACGGTAGCTTTAGGGCTGAATGTGCCGTTCTACCGCCATCAAGTAGAGTCGCAGCTATGCCTGATGATGCGATAGCAAGTGCAACATTTACTTGAGAACGTATTTTGGCCAATATTACTGAAATTAAAAACGTTTTCCCGTCCCTCCTGGAGCATCCAAGAAAAAGAAACCTCCTTCTTGGGCAGCAACTGCAAGCATCACGGTATCAAAAACTAATTTTTGTTCTGGAATCATTTTCGGTTCATTGGTTTGGACAAACTCATTTAAGGTATCCATATTGTATGATTGTTCTCGTCGTAGGTCTCTATTGAATACATCGGTTGTATTTCTGTTGGGAGATGGCATTCCCAACTGCAATAGTGACTCATTCGATCATGTGTAGAATTTGCTCGTTTATCTCTTTCGTTTTGGTCGCGTCGAGTGTACCTGCCAATGTTTCCTCCTCTAGATCGGGTCGGCATTATTTTAAAACAAATAGGATTTTCCGGAATTTTTAATTATTGTTATTTTTTATTGAAACTTAAATTCTTTTACAATTTTTTTTTAGAAAATTTTTAATATATTGACACTTTTATATTTTTGAATGCCTATAAAAGAAAAGGATACTTATTTTTGTTTAATAAATATATTTTGCGAATTTGAGCCAAATCGTACCATAAGTAAAAAAAATTGAAATATTACGACAATAGCTCCACCTATCGTTGTTAAACTTAAGAGAAACCTGGCTCCTGACTAAACTTATATATTGTCTAAGTTTGGTGTCAATCGGTCCAGCGGTTCTTGAGTTTTTGTAACACGTACCCGGCACAAACGTTTTTATATATTAAGATATATAAAATAGATATTTAATTTTTTTTTAGACAAAAGTTAAAGATTTTTTTACGAATATATTTATGTTTTGCCATAAATCAATTTAAAATATGAACGCTGAGTTAACGCTTAGCTAAATTTTTTTATTTTTAGAAATTGCCAGGTTAATTAATTTAATAAATCTGCGTCGTTTGAGACTTGTTTGATACTTAAGTAAGTCAAAGATTTGCTTCTGAAATCTTGTCGCAAACTCTAAAAAATTATGGTAAAATCTATTATAAAATGTGTGACGAGTAAATAAATCCTATTGTACACAAAATAACAATAGATCTCATACGGATAATTTATCTTGGAAATGTTATTGAAGCAATTGATTCTAAAGTTATGCTTTCATTTGTAATTATTAATGGTTTTAAGATATCTCATATGTTTACTTACGTTTGTTAAAGAAATAGGTTCTTATAATATCAAAAAGTTAGATAAAGATATTGCTCTTACAGAACTTTATAATGAATTAATAGCTAAATGTCTTTTGTCCAAATAATTGTATTAAATATGTGAAATAAAATAAAATTTTTAATATAAAGAAAATTTAATAAACGGTTGTAAATTTCTAGAAAGCAATACTGGCACAGTACTGGCAAACTAATACTAACAGTGCACTCCCAGTACTGCTTTTTTCATACCGCTGGTAAATTCTACCTGGATAGTTTATAATAAACTAAATATATCTTATATGATATAAAAAATTGATAACTATTGTTGCACCGAAATGGATTTAAATTTTAAAGTTTCTTAATAAAAAAAAGTTAAAGTGAATACAAAACACAAAAAGAACTATTTTTTTCACCCTGGCCAGGATTCGATACCATTGACATGGAATTACATATATTTATACCTTATATTAAAAATAATCCTGACATGGAATTATATACAATAATATCTAAAATTCGTTGGCAAATATTGTTCCATATGTAATTATATTTCATATCATATAAAAAATGTTTTTAATAAGAGACAATATATTGAATGGTGCCGTGTAATAAAGCAATAGGCAATAAAGCCATATGGCCTTATTTTACACCGCATTGGGAAATAATGCCATACAGCTTTATTTCCACAGAAGGAGTGAAATAAAGTCATATGCGTTTGTCAATTGAAGTGGAAATAATGCCATAGCAGTGTAAAATGCAATTAATTGTAATAGTTACCAAAAGGAAATATGGCGTACCGACGTTGGAAGTGGACCGGCGCGGCAATTACGCGCCGTATTGCATTTTGATTGCTGCTCTTCAACAAATGAAGCTTTTTTTCTGGCGACTGGCTATGCACGAAGAACCGTTAGTTTATATGGGCACATTTTTCTTCCCAAGCGTTGTGCCCAATTTGCTCATTTTGATCTTGGCGGGTATGTAAACAAGCAAAATTGTCGCATTTGGGGCACAGAAAACCCGCACGAATACATTGAAAAGCCGATGCACCCAAAACGAGTCACTGTTTGTTGCGGATTTTGGTCCAGAGGCATAATTGGGCCATTTTTCTTCGAAAATAAGCAAGGAGTGGCCGTTATAGTCAATGGCGATCGTTATCGGTCCATGTTGACAGAAGTTTTGTTCACAAAAATTGAAAAGGAGGATAATGGCAACATTTGGTTTCAACAGGACGGCGCTACGTGCCACACATCCGAAGCTACACTCGATGTTTTGCGCCCTGTTTTTGAAGATCGCATTATCAGCCGCAGAGCTGATGTTGTTTGGCCACCTCGAAGCTGCGATTTGACACCGTTGGACTATTATTTGTGGGGTGCCGTCAAAGATAACTGTTACCCCGACAAGCCAGAGACAATTGACGCTTTAAAGGACAATATTCGTGAAGCCATTGGTGAAATACAGCTGCACACAATCGATAATGTGCTTAAAAATTGGACCGATCGTGTAGGCTACTGCATGGCCAGCCGAGGCAGCCATTTGAATGAAATTATTTTCCATTATTAACCGGAAGGATTGTACTTTCAAATAAAAAAAGAAATTTGAGAAAATATTCACTAGTTTTTTTTTTTTATAGCATTTTCAAAAAAAAAAGTTATTTGGCGGACCCTATATATATTTATATCCATGTCATTTATACATTTATATCACATCAAAAATATTTCTGATCTGGGGCCATATATTTAATGATATTTATTTATTTATATCGCATACCATATCAAAAAGTAGTTTTTTATATATCTCAAATATGTGATATATAACTATATATTGTTTTGTATAAGCCATTATAACAGTATATAAATGATGTAAAATATAACATACTATATATTTTATAAAAATATATAACTAGATGTGATTATATATGGCAGAATTTAAGAAAATTTAAATAAATTAATGTAAAAAATTATGTAATTATATATGGTTATGCATACCGAAATTTGTATTTATATAAGTATGATAACATATTATTGGAAAATTACGAAAAATGTGTTCATTAAAGGTTCGGAATGCTCTACTAATAGATGTGTTTAACCTATTGTAGTGAATGTTTCTGTTTCGAGATTAAGATTTCTAGTTAAAAGAGATTGCATAGGTCTTTACACCGACCTACCAGCCATCACCATTTTCGGAATTGTGACCGAAATTTAAGCACCACAAAAATATGGGATTAATTTTTGAAAATAAAACAACATTGAAGTAAGTGTGAGAATGAAAATTTTAAGTGTATTGTAGAAAACGCAGAGCAATTTTAGATTTTACTTTGTACGTATTCGCACTGCATTTTTTAATGTCAAAAGTACTACATATAAAAAAGAAACGCATCCACAAGGTTGTATCTCTCTCCACACTGGATCAATTTTATTTGGAATCAAATTTACACTTTATATAATCTTTGTGATTATTCTTACCCCAAACGCAATAAAGAAAGTATTTAAATAAAATATTCAAAGGAAGTTTTTCCTGTAAATAGGGACTAGTTTCTTTTAAAAGAAATGCAAAGAGGAAAACCACATAATTTTAATTTTTCAAATATAAGGAGTTTCCAGCCATTTGGTGTGTATTTTTAAGTCGGTCTTCCCTATCAGTACAATAACAATGCTTATTTGTTATTATAATTTTTTTTTATAATGATATTTCAATCACACTTGGGATTTTCTTATAACCACTAAAATATCATTTTTCAATAGACGAATACTTAATTGCAACGGAATTTAAAACCATTTTTGTTTATCATTGACATTAATATATTAAAATAATTATTATTAATTCAAGAAATTTGTTATTAAAATAATTACAATTGATATTAAAATTATATTTTGGGAAGGACATATAAGTATTGTGTTCGCTGAATTCCAACGTTTATTTTGATCCATTCTTGTCGGCTTAGTAATAAAACTCGTGCTTTAATTTAAAGACCAAATATATTCTGTAGTAAAATATGCACAAAAATTTATTACAGCAAATATGCTCAAGAAAATTATTATCAAACACTTGTTATTAGCTATAACGTTATAAAAATATTTTGGAATTCTGTAAAATAATATTTTTGGCAAACAAGTATTAACTCTGAACCTGCCTGAGCGCCCCGGTAGGCTAGTTGGTAGCGTGCTAGGTTATCAGAGCGGGGGTCGTGGGTTCGATTCCCACCAGAGGCTCTGGTCTGTTTTCGCTACAACGAGCCGATAGCCTTTGTTGCTAGTGTTCGGTTAGGGTATTAGGATATAATTTGTAATTATATGATTAATATAAAAAAAAAATCTGAACCTGTGGGCATTGCATCAGTTACTAAGTCACATGTATGATTTTAATAAACCTGAAGTTGTTTAGTACGTAAACATGGCAGATTTTGTTCTGGTTACGTTTTGTATACAATATTTTAATCGGAATTTTTTGTTCAAAGAAACAAACAACAAAAACTGTAACAGCAATTGTAAAAATCAAATAAATGATTGAATAAATATTATTTATTATTAATAAATTATTGTTTTTGTTTTCTGTTTGCATTGGCTTTTAATTCATTCAATCAAAATGCAATAAAATCAACTAATTACATCAGCTTAATACACACATATGTAAGTTACAAATTTTAAAATTTGTTTTCTCAATTTATCACACACTCAACTTAATTAAGGTAAAGGCATCACAAAACTGGTTAAATAAATTATTATAAGTTAAGTGTTTTTGTTTTATTAAATATTTGCAAATTGAGGCAAGAAGGATGAAGATTAAATCATTTGACGTAATTTTTTCTGTTAATACATGTGCCTATAATTATTCAAATGTAATTAGAAACACATTTTATAATCAATTAACTATTGAAAACAAATAGTTTATAATACAATGAATCATATTGTAATAGATTTTACTGCGCGATAAAAAAAAATCCATAAATGAAATAATAAGATTTAGAATTATTTTTAATTAGTTGGATAAAAATAATGTTATTTTATATTGGATAAAAAATTCATAATATAATATTTAATGTAGTTAAATGTTTGTGATTTACTAAAAAAGTTTTCTATTAAGTTAAAAGCAAATTAACATCAGGAAAATCAAATCGGCGCTATTATTAGATAATGATTTATTTTTTAACGCGAGCAACAATTGTCATTATTGATAAATGACAATGATTTTAAATTTTAGTATTATTAACAACGCACCAATTAAAAAAAAATAATTGTCATTGGCGTATAAGATTTTCGAGAAGTGTTAAATTAAAGAATAATCGCTAAAAAGAAAAATAAAATGTATTAAAATTGATAATTATCACAAAAATTTAATCCAACTTTATGTTATTTCGTACCCTATGGTTAGTGTTTCAGTTCCACCCTTGGCTCAAACCTTTCATTGCCTTCCCCTGGTCTAGTGATTCAATTCCAATTCTTCTTTATTTCATGACATTTCGTTTTCACTTATTCGCCACTCCATTCCATTTCGTTCCACTTGCCTGTTCCGTATACCGTTCCTTATAATTTCGTTCCTTTTATCTAGTGTTACAATTCAACTCATTTCTCGTTCTATTCCATTTCGTTCCATTGTCTAGTGTTTCAAATAAACTCTTTCACCGTTCCACTCCATTCCGTTCTTCTTTCCAAGTGTTTTATTTCTACTTGTTTCAAGTTCCATTCCATTTCCAATATTAATGTTCCAATTCCAAAACCGCCTAAGCGGATTGGGCAGGCCGTTAAGTGAAACTTTACAAAAGCTATTTTACCAATTTTCTGCAAAACAAAAAAAAAAAAACCAAAAAGTATCTTATCAGTGGATATATGCACAAATATTCCAAATATCAGGTTTCTAACAAAATCGGTTTTGGGCAGGTCGTTACGGTGGTTCCCCTTTACTACGTTCCCGACAAAATGCCAAAAGTATCAGTGAATATATACATACTCCATGGAACACATATTAAATATTTCAGATATTAAGTCAGGGCAGGCTTTTAAAGGGGATCCGTTTTCCCCCTTGAAGCACCATTTTCACCACGCTCCTGAAAAAAACTCGAAAAAGTTCTTTGTAAGTCCATACTCCAAAGAACACAAATTTTAAATTTAATGTTTCTAGCTAAATCGTTTTGAACAGATCGTCAGGTAGAAACTTTTCCCCTTTAAACACCCATTTTTATCACGCTCCCAGCAAAAAATCCATATTGATGGATTAGCCCATACTCTACTTTCCCTACTTTAGCCCCTAAAAAAAACCACAACAAAAGTACAATACTGCGTATGAGTGTTAGATAATTATGTTTTTGGTAATGTTATGTACTAAATTTGTTAATGTTAGAACATCGGTTCGTATAAGTGATATAAAACGGGTGTTTTCGTTAGAGGTTGGGAACTTAAATTAAAATAAAACACATAAAGGCTTAAGAAATGATATATTTTAAATTTTTATTCTATAGCTCGTTAATTGGGATTTAGTATTAAAAAAGAATTTTAAACACATGTCTGCCGCTACCTCCTTTTTTAAAGCGCATTCGAAGGGACCAATTGCCAACTTTTGATTCGGTTATAAGTGACAGCCAAAAATATATTTTTTCCATCATGATAAACTTTTCCCTAATGATTTTTCAGATAATCTTGACTTCCATAGTCAGATAGTTTATTCGTGTTGCAAATGTACAGAAGTGGAAAAAAATACGCCATTTAAAGTCTGAAAAACATAAAAATTTTCACCACTTTTGCTCATAAATTAGTCCACACAAGAGAATAAATTTTAATGATGAGACTTAAATATTTAAATAATTAATTGTGATTGAAAGTATTTTTAATTACAATTAATTGAAAAAAAAGTTATTTTTTTAATTTTTATTGCGAATAAAAATACTCAACCTTTGAAAAAAAACACTATAGTAGTAAAATTAATTTAGAATAAGAAAAAAATTTGAACAACGTCAAGCTAAATCTTCTTTTCTTCTTGTGTATTTACAAATATTTTCATACATTTTTTATTGAAAAAATGCGTATAATAATGTGTACTAACAAATTTGTTAAAATTTGATATAAATTGATAAATAAACACAAAATATGTAATGCGTTGAACAAAGATCACATTTACTGTAATCATTTGTGAACTAACACTAACAGTTGTAAAAATTGCTAACTAAAACAATAATAAAGCAATCAATATGTTTAAATTGATGGCGATTAAAAACATATGCGCCAATTTAATAATACTATTGCGCCAGACGCGTGGTGCCACTATTGAAGTTCGTTGAAATTTTACTACTAACTAATCTGTAGTATATTTTTCACTTGTCATATTTTATATTAACAAGTGTAGTTTTGTGTAATACACGTTTAGGATCAGTGCATATTGAAACATTTAGCGATAATTGAACTCTCCCTCAGTGCCTATAAACATGTTTACGTAGAAGAGTGTGTAACGTTTATTTACAGTGATCATGTTTCCAATAAGTGATCGATCGAACGTTTAATTATTTTCGAAATCTGTAAATCGAGTATTTTGTTATCTCATAAATACTTGTAGCAATATTTGAATTTTATTTTCTTACTAATCATTTACTTAATTAATAATGTTGTAAAGTTGTTATTTTTAGTTAGTTGTGGCGGGTTTTTTTCATTTTTAATACATGTAAATGTTATTTTACTATTATTCTACAAATTGTTATGATTGTTAATACGTTTCAATTGGTATTTAAGAGGAGATCAATGACATTTGATTACTTAGAAAAATTATAAAATAATAAAGTTAAAAATAATAAAATTTCCAATTTACTAATTAATTGCGTTTTGATTTTATACAATCGAACAACAAGTTTAGATGATCACAAAATTGTTAATAAATTTCGAAGAAACTTTTTAAAAATAAATATAATATATATGATATAAATATATATGATATGTTTTGCTACAGAAGTGAGGTCGGCCAAGGAACAACACTAGAGCGGGTCGCTCACCATATGAAAAAACTTTGTTCCAGTCACCCCCTAGAATAAAAAAAAAATATTTTTTTGCCACGACCCCATATTCTTGGTTTGAGGCTTTCTGTTTGGCTTTTATTTTGCATTCTCCACATTATATTGTTTAACAAATACCTTTATCAGGCATTATGTGTAAAAATAAGCTTAACTCTTTAACCACTGGAGTCGATATACGAGGTATTTTGTTATGAAATTTTGGTTCTAGTATCATTTTGGACTAAAAAGCACGAATGTGAAGTCCATTTGTCAAAAAAATTTAATCTGAAAGCGCCAGGTGGAAAAAATTAAAGAAAACCTGAAGACAAAAAGCTCGACTCAATCAAAAAAATTAGTTTCACAAATCAAACACGCAACAAATTATCAAAATACAGCTTGAAGCTACTTGCCAAAAAAAATTTCGAGTCGATTGAGCTGTTGGAAAGTATGTTTTTTTTAGTTTTAATTTTGCACCAAAAACAAAAATAATTTTCGTGTCTGTTTTGACAAAAATCTTGACAGAAATGGGTGTATCTATCAAACTATTCAACTGAGCGTGTTCAAACCGGCACTGTTCGATAGGTTAATTCAAACAGACAAAAATGTCGTTGGCGATTAGTGCACCAAATATATTGCTTTGGATATAATTGGACTTTAGTGATGACCTCCTGTAGACGGTCTTAGTGGTTAAACGGTTAAGTTGCATCTCGAAAACTAATGCATAAAAATAGAGAAGATTTAAGCATAAAGTAAACATTTTACCAAGATATAACTAAAATTATAAAAATAACATTTTTCGTGCTTGTACAATACTAAAGATTATGTGGCGATTTTGTTGTTTGGGAAATTGCTATATTGAGAAAAAATGTACCTTCACCTCAATAAATATTGTTCCAACAAATGCTTTGCTACAAATACTGATGATGTCGTCTAAAAGTTCGCTGATAGAGTCCTGAGTACCTTTGGACCAAAGTAAGGTCTTATTATAAAAGCTAGAGCATTAATCTTACTTTTTGTTTACTTTAGTTAGTCAAATTAAATATGTTTTTAAAATTTTTGAAGACTGTTTCATTTCAAAATAATTAGTTTACGAAATTTTTATTTAGTACCTTACTCGTTGTTGAACCTTAAATTTTGTGAATTTTGTTTTTTATCGAAATAGCTTAATTTCTAACTATAAAATTTTCATTTAATGCATTTGCGGTCTGTTTTATGAATAGTGCCTAAAGGCACTCTTGCGGGTTAGAGGTTTAAGTGTATTTCAGAAAATCAATAATCGATTTACAAATGATTTATGGATACATTAAAAAAAAATATATTTATTTCTCGATATAAAAAATAATATCAATCTGATATAAGCTAAAACAACAAATCATTATGACCACTATTTACAGTTTAATAATATTGAACATTTATTTTTACAATCAGAATATGATGTAGTTTTCTGTTTGTAATTTAATAAAAAAGTTTTCAGTTCAGTTAAAAATAAAGAAATATTCATTAATTTTTCAAAAAAATATTTAGTTAAATTTTTTTTATATATGTTCAAAATGATTTACGGTCATTTACAGATTTTTTCAGTTTCATTTGAAATTTAATAAAAATTTACCCACAAAACTGAAATTTGTGGTTTATTTGTTTCCGTTGCAGTTATTAAAAATTTTAATTTTTTCTGTTGTCTGTTTCAAAAAAATATTAAAAAAAATTCCTATTTTGTTCTATTTTGATTGTTTTTTTTACATACAAATACATTTCAATTCGAATAACAAGAACTTCATAAACTTAATAAGTTTTCATGATTATTTTACAACACTAGATGTGATAAATAACATTTCAATTTTTTAAAGATTTCGTCCTTGTAAACGCATAGTAAAATTTTCAGCGGAACATATTAAGCCTTGGAAAAACTGTTTTATTTGGCATTATTTGACATTTTTTTGAAGACGGGACTAAAAAAACTGAAATAGAAGATATGATTTTAAAATAATTCAACGATGAAAAGTATCACTAAATTTCATTGTGAATATCCAAAGCTAGAATTTTAATTCAGATGAACTTTCACATTGGTTTATGAGTCATATTTCATACAGTATAGAAAAAAAAAACATAATAGCATTGAAATTTCATTGCACACAGTCATGT
This sequence comes from Eustalomyia histrio, assembly GCA_949748255.1. Taxonomy (NCBI): domain Eukaryota; kingdom Metazoa; phylum Arthropoda; class Insecta; order Diptera; family Anthomyiidae; genus Eustalomyia; species Eustalomyia histrio. Next base: position 69,917,145 of record OX456526.1, read on the forward strand.
CAAATCGGCGGTTTTTTGATATTTTATTAAGGCCTTTAACAACTACGGGTTAATAAATTATCAAAAACGTTTAGTTTAATAGACTTTGAGAGTTTTTAAGCTAAAACTATTAATTAATTTTTACAAGTTTACATTTCTGTATGACTAAGCAGTTTGCCAAAGAAAATGGGGTAATTTGGCGGTATCTTGTATTTATTTTTAAAGTATTTATTTTCAAAGCATATAAGATTAAATTATATTTTCCCCATTAAGGGTTAGGTAGGTTTGAGAATTCGAATTCGTTACAGGCAACAGCAAAAGGATGACCTTGGCATTGCCCCTGCAGCAGGTTGTTTACTTTATGGTGCCGTATTCGATGATTCTCTGTAAGTTGATTTTTTTTTTGTTTTTGGTTTTTTATAAGATCACGTTTTTCTTGAAACTCTATTTTTAAAATCGGTTGTCCCAAAAAGTTATGAACCAATCTTGTTAAAATTTTGCATACTTCTTTAAAACAACATTATCTAGTGCCTGAAAGAAGAATTTTTTTATCACAACTTATTTTATGAGACCAAATAATAAGACTTTTTGTTCAAATTTAATTTTTTCGTTTTTCCTTAATTAAAGCACAGAAAAAGTTGCGTGGTCAAGGAAAATGAAAAAACTTTCACAAAGTACTTTGAATCAAATATTTCATTAGATATATTTTAGGGAGAATCAGTAAATAGAAACCCTTAGTTCAGTTGGCAACACTGATTTTATCCACACACTGATTGCATCCACAGTTGGCAACACTGATTATATCCACACAGCGCAATAGTAAATATAGCAAAATTTTAATTTTCAAAAAAAAAAAATTATTTAAATAACCAAATGAACTAAATAATTTTTAGATACACTTGTTGCACTTTAAAGCTGCTAATTATAGTAAAAACATAAATGTATTTATCATTTTTTGTTTTGAAAAATATTTTAAGTAAATTTTTTGGATATTAAGGTCAAAATTGAATTATTTTAAGGGCTGATTTTTAGAATTAAAAAAGGTATTAGTGCTATTTTAAGTGGATGTCCTATTTTTGGACACGATTCGGTTGTGAAAAGTATCTTCACTTCCGATCTCTTTTTCTAAGCTATGTAAAATTTCAAGGCAATTTAAGTTTGTATGTATAAGTTTTAATTATTAGAAAAAACATTTCCTTCAATATTTGCTAATTTTAGCAAATCGGTTTTTAAAAATTTGTAAAATGATTTCTGAAGTTAGCAACAGAAATTTGTAAATATTCTTTAAAAATTCTATAATTTGTATAATGTAAATAGCAAGAAATTTACTAAATAATAATTATTTACAAAAATCAGTACAAAAATAATAAAGTGGGATTGAAAATCATTTATAAGTTTTTCTAATAACATTTTTTTCTGAGTGTAGGAATTATAGTGAAATAGATACTGAACGAATCTTTTTTCAAATCAATTAATGTTAAAATAAAATTTTCCGTTCGTAATAATCGTTTCCAATAATTCAATGATTTGTTTACACTCACCAAAAAAAAGTCTGTAATAGCAACTAAACATTTTGCTGTTATTACGGGAAATTCTGCTAATTTGAGCCCAGCGGTATTGTTTGCTAATCTTAGCAACACATGTCTGCTGACGTGTAGTACAATGAAATTAGTAGAAAAAATTTTAGTAGACTTTTTGTAAAGTGGAATTTAAAATCTTTTTGCTAAAATCAGCAAAAAAAATTACTAAATATTCTTAATATTAGTACAAAGTTTTAAATTTATTTTTTTTTATCGAGCACAAAAAATGTTCATTATATTTTTTAAAAAATATTTTATACAAAATGAAAAAAAAAAATCAATAAAATTTGTTAAAACATAAACGAATTTATCATTTTGTTTTAATTTGGTAATTTCTGTTTTGAAAAATATTTTGGTCATTTGTTTTTTTACTTTTAAGGTTAAATTTTTATTATTTTTAGGGCGGATTTTTATAACTAAAAAACCTTTTTAGTGCTATTTTAAATGGATGTCCTCTTTTTAGACATGAGTCGGTATCTTCACTTCCGATCCCTTTTTTAATATATGTAACATTTTAAGGAAATTTAAGTTTGTAGGTGTAAGTTTTAATTAGAAATAACATTTCCTTTAATATCCACTTTTTTAAAATTAGTAATATTTTTTGCTAATTTTAGCAAATCGGTTTTCAAAAATTTGAAAAATGATTTCTGAAATTAGCAACAAAAATTTGTAAATATTCTGTAAAAATTCTGTAATTTGTAAAATGTAAATAGCAAAAAGATTTGCTTAATAATAATTTTTTATTAAAAATAAGTACAAAAATAGTAGAGTGCGATTCAAAACCGTTTACAAATTATTCTACAAATTTTTTTTTCTGAGTGTACTTTCGATTTATGAAAATTTAACTCGTTGAAGTCTTTCAATTTTTTATTTATTTATTTATTTATTTATTTATTTATTTATTTATTTATTTATTTATTTATTTATTTTATTTTATTTATATTAATCATATAATTACAAATTATATCCTAATACCCTAACCGAGCACTAGCAACAAAGGACATCGGCTCGTTGTTGCGCAAACAGACCAGAGCTTCCGGTGGAAATTTAACCCACGACCCCCTGCACTTATAAGCTAGCACGCTTAATTCACTTTGGTTAAAAATTAAATTCGATTTAAGCAAAATGTATTTATAAAATATTAATTCTGCAAAACTCTGATTATGAGGAATAGCCTGTCAAATTGTAGTTTGGTGTCGTAGAGTTAACATGAAAAATAAAATATGTCAAGATCACCCATGCTTACTTTGCGTGCTATGCATCCATATTTTGTTCTCTTAACTAAAATATCCCTACGTTGCAGACCTTTGCAAATTAAAACGTGGCATTTAAAATATTTATTCCACTCCTCAATTATTTTATTCAAATATTATAGAAATTTTTAGAAGGGCTTTCGTAAGATGAAATCTGATGAAATCCAATTCAAATAAACCATCAGTCACCACAGTTCCACAACACTCGAAAACCTAATTATCATACTCAATGAAATAAAAAATAATCTAGAAAAACAAGAATTATTTCATTCTTTTAAAAAAATACTCGTGTAAATAAATACTACCTCAACAATACAAGTAAACTGCATGTAATCGGGTGTTAAAATTACATCAGATTTAAATTTGTATTTATTTTAAAAATATTAATAAATTTACATAAATTATAAATAAAAATATTATAAAAAATTAACAAAACAATTGTTTGCATTTTATAGCATTATAAAGTGAAAAAAACAGGTGTTAAAAATATCACAACTACGCAAAGTTTTTAGTTACAATGTATTGGTGTACAAATAAGAATGAAACTAGAGTGCGAATTCAAAACCACTAAAAGAGACACACCTCATGTTTGACAATATGTTGTGGAAAAGATATATTAAAAAAGTGGTTATAGAACCGAAATCGAATAATACATTAAATTCTTGTTTAATGCACATTTATATGGTCAGTAATAAAAAAAAAACAATCATAATGTTATCAAATTGCCGTTGTCCAAGGGATCAGTGTACTTAGTTTTATAGCAGGTCGTATTAAATCTGTATACTTCCGTTTTTTTTTTCTTTCAAACAGCCCTAATTTCTTATATAGGTGTACAACATACTGATAACATTATACTGATAAGGCTTTTTTTCATATAATAATGTTCATTTATAGACGAGAAGGTTAAATAATGTTTTAAATAAATACCCTAGTAGGCAGATGACAAACTAATACCGAATACACTAATACACCTGTTACCTTACTATTTGTCTTGTGTATTTTGATAGTAAGTGCTAATGCACTTTCAGACTTATTATCAGTTTTTCACAATTTGATAGCAAATAATATAAAATTAACTAACCCCAAATTATTTACTCACAATTTCATATTCGCAAAAAATTTATTACAAATTTGTATACACTATTTTTGTTAATATTGTGATAAGAAAAAAAAGCAAGAATATTAAATTTGGGCATGCAAACTATATGATACCCTACACCAAGTATAGTTTTTTGTAATTTTTCGGGGGAGTGGTCCGAATTCTGGGAAGATTGTTGATTCTTATTTTGTGAATTAAATTGTCCTAAAAGTTCATTGGGCTTACAGGCATGTAGACGTAACTTTCGCAAACTAAATTTTTAATTTAAAAATATTTCTTTAATAAATGTTTTTCCTTAAGAAAAAATTTGATATTAAGGGCTTTTTCAAGAAAACTTCTTTGATTCAATGGGATTTTTTTAAGAAAAATGTTTAAAAAAATATTTTATATTCTAAGGACTTTTTTAATTAAAAAAAAAAAATTCTTAGACTCTAAGGACATTTTTAACATTTCTTTAGTTATTCCCCAGAGTCTCAGGATTTTTCTTTTAGAAAAAGTTCTTATGATGAAAAGTCCTCAGAATCTAAAATTTTTTTGGAATCTAACTTTTTTTACGAATATATAAATTTTTTTATAAGAAAAAGTTTGCAGAATATTGAGAATCTAAAAATGTTTCTATCAGAAAAATTTTTAAAAAATCTAGTATTTTGTAAAAGAAACCCTTTCTTATACTTAAGATAGTTTGTAAGTTAAAACAACAAAAAATGTAATTTAAAAGAGATTAAATTTCATGTAAAACTCGCTATATTTATTTAATTATTTGAAATTTATAGTTGGATTTATATAGAAAAAATATGTGAATTATAAAAATTGAATTGTACTTATCGTAATTAAAATAGTTGTAACGAATAACACGAACAATACTTATGTGAATTACTTAGTTATATTTAAAAAATATAGAACTTTATTTGAAGTTATTTTTGCGCCAAACCATAATGTTACTTTAAAGTTATAACATAACAATTGTCACTTGCTTTTCAACCAGCAGCATTAACGGTGAGCCCAAATAAAAATCATAAAATTAAAATTAAACCACTACCTGTTTTTATTTTTTTTTCTCATTTTCTGATTGTCTCGGTGTACGAGCAATTATAAAATGGTTTGGACAAAAGGGTTTACTGGTATCCACACTATTTAGGTACTCATTCTTCCATACAGTCCTCTGGTCATCCCTAAAACCTAAATAGCAACCAACCTCAATGCATCCTTTTACACTTTATTTTCATTTAAATTAAATGATTATTGTTATTTATTTTTTAATGGTATTTAAACAACTGACAAATCAGTAAATACTTTAATGATTAACCAGTTAAAAATAAATGTTAAAATTTAGCCTACAAAATCCGTAAAATAAATGATTATTCATTTATTTGATATTGTTTCGCTTTTTTATATTTTTGTTTGTTTTTATCTGCAAAATGTAGAATCCATAAACACATTTTGTGTGAATGGGCTTATGTGTGTGTGTTTATGAAGTTCTTGTAATTCGAATAGAAATAATTTTGAAATTAAACATTTAAATAAAAAACAAAATTGGTATTTAGTGAACATTTTCTTTTTTTAATTTTTATCTTTTATTTAACCTTTTTCTTTTTAATAACTAATTTATTTTTTGAGCTTAAGGTTCGTTTTTTGCAAAAATATATTATTTATTTGTTTATAATTTGTCACAATTATTATTTCCTGACGATGATACACAATGGAGTAGCGAAATATTAAAAAATAAGTAATATATTTTTGTATAAAACGAACCTTAAGCTCAAAAAATAAATTAGTTATATTTTCTTTTTTTAAACTAAAATTTAAATTTGTAATAACTGTAATGGAAACAAATGAACCACAAATTTCCGTTTTGTGGTTAAATTTTTATTTGATTGATAAAATGAAACTGAAAAAATCGGTAAGTGACAGTTAATGATTTTGAACAATTGTAAATATAAAAAAGTTAAAATAAATATTTCTTTGAAAAATAAATATATGTTCCTTTATTTTTAACTGAACTGAAAACTTTTTTATCAAATTACAAACAGTAAAAATAATATTCTGAGACTAGCTTTAACAAAAATATTATTTGAATTCCTAATAGTTAAGGTTGAAAAAGAGGAACCGGAAGTGGATTTACACTTCACAATTTACACTTCAATACTTTTTGTTGTTACAAACGTCAGCACAAACTTATTATTTGCTGTCCACATAGTGGTGTAGGGTATAAAAACTAAAAAAAATATATATATGTATATCAACGTGTCTAATATTATATGTTATTCTGCGGTATCACAATAATTTTACAAGCATAATATCAAAACGCATTAATTATTCTTTGTTGTAATTTTGTTGGGTGCACTTGTACTACATGTTTTGCAATTAATTGATATGATTATTTTTATTAATTTTAAGTCTTTTAGCATTTAATATAGTTATATGCTAAAAAAAACCATCTAATTTTCCATGATTGAATTATCAATGTTTATCGAAATAATTAATAAAAATTTTTAATAAATTCTGATAAAGATCTTAATTCACAAACAAGATTTTTGCAACTTGATTCACTAAACTAATAGATCAAAAGATTTATTAAACAAGACAGGTAGTTTTTAATATATAATTAAACAAGAAAAAAGTTAAAGTTGGACATGTCGACAATATGATAAAATATATCACAGGGGTCATATTCCGAGAAGAAATTTCAATTAACGGGGAAACAAATATAGTAACATATATAATAAGAGGTGTAATAAAAAGTTTGTTTGGGTCAAGCAATTTTCGTAGTAACAAACATCAGCACTAAGTCATTATACCCTATACCGATTTATCCTATATCGGAACGTATTAAGGCTCCAGAATATATATTTTGTCTGTTAGGTCAGATATTCTAGTTTTCGAATTATACAGTACCCGAGATAAATCAAAGATAGCGATTGTGCATTTTTTGGCTTTTTCAAACTTTATACGTTAAACCTTGTAATGCTGTTTCCAGCTGGGGAAAACTCACTGAGGGGAGTTGGTTACAGGTCTGCTTCCTTCAATTAGTGGTATGACCGTCTCTGTAGATGTTGAGAGCAGAGACGATTGTATAGACTGTATCCCCTAGCGTTGTGGTAAAACCACTAATTAGGATCGTGTCGGTTCTGGAAGTCTTCGGGTAACGTTATGCTCTCGTAGACGTATCGAAGTAATCTGAGAGTGACTCACGAGAATAATATGCAGGTAAGTCGGGTTAGATCGAGAAATGGGACAAAGGTAAATAGTGCTAAGTAGCTTACGAGAATAATCAGTAGGTGAGTTGGGTTAAATTGTGTATCGAGGAAAAGGTTCTAAATACGAGTAGTAAATATGGGTAAGTAACTCACGAGAATAATAGGGAAATGAGTAGCGGTAAATTGTGAATCAAACGATTAGTAAATACTTATAAGTAACTCACGAGAATAATCAGCAGGTGAGTCGGGTTAAAGTGTGAATCGGGAAAAAGGTTCGAAGTAACTCACTAGAATAATAGGCGTGTGAATCGGGTTGAATTGTGAATCGAGAAAAAGGATCTGACTACGACTAGTAAATACGGCTAAGTAACTCATGACTCACCGGGTTGAACTAACTGCTTCCTAACAACGGCACGTGTCGGGATCGGAAATTTGGATTCTCGCTCCACTTTGGCTATCAAACTTTGCCACTATATGTGATAAGTTTTCCGAACTAAATGAGAATTATTAGAAGAAGAAGCGGAATTAAGAGAGCCAAATTTGGACCCGATTTTTTTAATTTAACTCATTCGGTTTGGTTATACCACACTCACCAAAAAAAGTCTGTAATGGCAACTGAAAATTTTGCTGTTATTACGGGAAATTCTGCTAATTTAAGCCCAGCGGTATTTTTTGCTAATCTTAGCAACACATGTCTGCTGATGTGTAGTACAATGAAATTAGTAGAAAAATTAGTAGCCGCTACTAAATTTTAGTAGACTTTTTGTAAAGTGGAATTTAAAATCTGTTTGCTAAAATCAGCAAAAAAAATTACTAAATTTTATTAATATTAGTAAAAAGCTTTGAAAATATTTTTCTTATCGGGCATCAAAAATTTTGAATATATTTAAAAAAAAAAACGAATTAATCATTTTGTTTTAATTTGGTAATTTCTGTTTTGAAAAATATTTTGGTCAATTTTTTTTTTTACTTTTAAGGTTAATTTTTAATTGTTCTAAGGCGGATTTTTAGAACTACAAAACCCTTTTAGTGCTATTTTAAGAGGATGTCCTCTTTTTAGACATCAGTCGGTATCTTCACTTCCGTTCCCTTTTTTAATCTATGTAACATTTTAAAGAAATTAAAGTTTGTAGGTGTAAGTTTTAATTAGAAATAACATTTCCCTCAATAACCACTTTTTTAAAATTAGTAATATTTTTTGCTAATTTTAGCAAATCGGTTTTCAAAAATTTGTAAAATGATTTCTGAAATTAGCAACAAAAATTTGTAAATATTCTGTAAAAATTCTGTAATTTGTTAAATGTAAATAGCAAAAAGATTTGCTAAATAATAATTTTTTACTAAAAATAAGTACAAAAATAGTAGAGTGGGATTGAAAACCGTTTACAAATTTTTGTACTAACTTTTTTTTCTGAGTTCATGTAAGCTCAATACATTCAAGATCAGATGGGACCTTTTTATGCCTCATTCGGTGTTCTCATAGTACTTCCCCACTGAATACAAATAAAGATAAATAATAATAGCACGGCTATGAACTAAAAAGCTTAACCTATTTCGCCGACCTCCATCAGATGTCAGGTTCTAAGATTTATCATCTCGCGTAATTACAGTGTTGACATATTTGAAGCTTTTTAGCTTTCACCATCTTTCATCTCTTTTCACCATCTTTCATCTCTTTCCAAAAGACAGCAACACATGATCTAGTCGGAAGAATTTCCTGATTGTTTGCTTTACTTTATACAAAAAGAAAAAAATATGGTTCGTTTTTGGAGAAACATAACGAAAAAAAAATTAATTTTTCACCCCACTTTTTAACTCCTAAACATGAAATTGGGCCACTAAGAAATACTTGTCTCTTAATTTTCACTTCTCTATCTCATAACCATCATCAGGATACCTTTCTTTTTAGTAGAAAAGCGCTGGTTATGCACTTTAACAGGTTGTACAAGCGATGTGTTTTACGTGTTTAGGGGGTTTAAAATGCTGCCAAATATTGGTTCTATTTTAATTTTTTAGTTGTTTTAGCATTTATATTAAAGATAGTGCAAAAAAGGGGTACTAATAGAAAAATATGTCAAAGGTCTAATTTTATACTATTTTTGTTTTAGTTCAGTTGTTCTTACCATGAAAAACATATTAAATCGTTGAAGTTTGCCAAATTCGCATAAAGTATTTGTTATAAAATTCCACTGAATACATTTTATTTATTTTTCCATATTTTTTTACCAAAGTTGTTTTCAACTTGCCTATCTTGTGCTGGGGGATTCCCTTGTAAGAGAAAATAAGTGCTAACATTTATTCGATATAACTCCTTAAATAAGTCTTTTTTACCATTTCGTAATTGCTTTTCTCATTAAATCTTACAAATTGTCGATAGTAGAAAAATATATAAAACAGACTCTGGGGATTTTTCACCACTGATTTGTGAACGGTATGCAATATAAAGTCATCTGGACAATTTTAAAGAAACAAAGAACTTTTATATAAAATATTATATTGCAAGGGATTGATTAAATTCTAGGGTGTAACTATCATTGAAAGCGGTTAATTGCCGTTAAAAGTGAAACTTTTTTTAATAAGTTTAAATTTTTAATTTAACGGACTAAATTTAAAATATATGTTATTTGAAAAACTATAAATTAATTTTTAAATATTCTGATGATAACCCCTTTAAAGTTTGACGGTAAGCGTTATAAATTGAAATTAGTATTTAAATATATTTTTAAATGCTTTCTTTCATCTAAAATGTTTACCAAATAGTTACTTAATTTATATGGTAAAATTAAATAGATGTATTATTTGCATTTGAATTTAAACAGCTGTTTGTTATTTTTTTTATTGATAGGAAAATCACCCACAAATAAATATAAAAATAAGTCAAGCCTAAAGAAAAGAAAACAAAACAAAAATGCCAGCTTTATCAATTTAGACACAAGCATAGCATGACGACAAAATCAAACAAAGACCTGGTTAAATTCTGCAGACCCTAGAAAAATCCACTCAACATCAGCACAGATCACTTACAATAAAATCTGGCAGAAAAGCAAACTGAAGATAACAAACGAAATGATTTTGTTAATATGTAATACACAAAGAGTGTAAACGAAAATATTTTTACAATATAATAATCCCAGCAAAAACAGGGTTTCAACTACTTACCAGGCTATTTACTCGCTTAATTACTTTTGTTCGCGATGTCCCAAAAGTAATGAGTGGTCATTACATACTAACTTACAAAAAGCACAAAGTAATGGATGGTCATTACCCTCTCGCTTACGAGAGTACCCATTTCTTTTTGGATATCGCAAACAAAAGTAATTAAGCGAGTAAATAGGCTGGTAAGCATTTGATACCATGTTTTTGCTGGGATATAATAAGTAAACAAGTTTAACGTTTGGCTGAAAAGGCTAACATGGAAAATTTTTTTTTTGATAAAATTTGATTTTATCATTGAATATAGTTGCCTTCAAGGGCGATACAATGATTATATCGGTCATACAATTTTTCGATACAATTTTTATATACGATTTGTTTTTAGCCTTAAAATAAACCTCAGTTTCTTCGATTAATTCTTCATTGGCGCTAAATTTCTTTCCAGCGAGCATTCTCTTGAGATCTGAGAAAAGGAAAAAGTCGCGGGGGCCAGGTCTGGAGAATACTTTGGATGCGGAAGCAATTCGAAACCCAATTCATATAATTTTCCCATCGTTTTCATTGACTTGTGACACGGTGCGTTGTCTTGATGAAACAGCATGTTCTTCTTCTTCAAGTGGGGCATTTTTCTGCGATTTCATCCTTCAAACGCTCCAATAACGCTATGCAATTGTCGCTGTTGATGGTACCATCTGCATCACAAAGTACTGATGCCATAACCTTGCCAGTCGACTGTTGCGTCTTTCCACGCTTTGGAGTTGGTTCATCACGTGCAGTCCCCTCCGCTGACTGTCAATTGGACTTTGGTGTGAAATGATGGAGACATGTTTCATCCATTGTCACATATCGACGCATAAATTATAATGATTAAAAAGGTTCAAACACAGCTTAGAATCATCAATTCGTTGTTGTTTTGGTTGATTGTGAGCTTACGCGGCACCCACTTTGCCTAGAGCTTTCGCATATCCAAATATTCATTCACGAAATGCCCAACACATTCCTTTGATATCTTTAGAGTCTCAGATATCTCGATCAACTTCACTTGACGGTCATTCAAAATTATTTTGTGGACTTTTTTTGATGTTTTCGTCGGAAACAGCCTCTCTGGGGCGTCCACTGTGTGCATCGTAATCCGTGCTCATTTTGCCTCGTTTAAACTTAGCAAACCACTTCTCAACGGTTGATTTTCCTGGTGCAGAGTCCGAGTAATGTTTATCAAGCCAAGCCTTGGCTTTAACAGTGGTTTGTTTTTTTTTTTTTGCTAGTAAGCAATGCTTTATTAACTCACGAAATTTCTTTTTATCCATTGTTTTCAAACTAAGAAAAGTTGCTTCACCCAAAATACTAATCTCACAAACTAATAGTTCGACAGCTGTCAAATTAATACACGTGTCTTTCGAACGTTAGGGCTAACAAAAAATCATTTGGATTTCATACTTGTAGCGCCATCTATGTGTCACCCTACGAACTTTTCAGCCAAACGTTTATACACTCACCAAAAAAAGTCTGTAATGGCAACTGAAAATTTTGCTGTTATTACGGGAAATTCTGCTTATTTGAGCCCAGCGGTATTTTTTGCTAATCTTAGCAACACATGTCTGCTGACGTTTAGTACAATATATTAGTAGAAAAATTAGTAGCCGCTACTAAATTTTAGTACACTTTTTGTAAAGTGGAATTTAAAATCTGTTTGTTAATATCAGCAAAAAAAATTACTAAATTTTATTAATATTAGTAAAAAGCTTTGAATTTATTTTTCTTATCGACCATCAAAAATTTTTAATATATTTTTTAAAACGAATTAATCATTTTGTTTTTATTTGGTAATTTCTGTTTTGAAAAATATTTTGGTCAATTTTTTTTTACTTTTAAGGTTAAATTTTAATTGTTTTTATGGCGGATTTTTAGAACTAAAAAACCTTTTTAGTGCTATTTTAAGTGGATGTCCTCTTTTTAGACATCATTCGGTATCATCGCTTCCGATCCCTTTTTTTAATATATGTAACATTTTAAGGAAATTTTAGTTTTTAGGTGTAAGTTTTAATTAGAAATAACATTTCCTCCAATAACTACTTTTTTAAAATTAGTAATATTTTTTGCTAATTTTAGCAAATTGGTTTTCAAAAATTTGTAAAATGATTTCTGAAATTAGCAACAAAAATTTGTAAATATTCTGTAAAAATTCTGTAATTTGTAAAATGTAAATAGCAAAAAGATTTGCTAAATAATAATTTTTTACTAAAAATCAGTACAAAAATAGTAGAGTGGGATTGAAAACCGATTACAAATTTTTCTACTAACTTTTTTTCTGAGTGTAGTTAAAGTCGGGTATGCCGACTATATGATAGCCTACACTGCAGTACGCTTTAGGTCATATTCCGGGAAAATGTTCAAATTCCGGAACTGAATTTTACTTCTGAAATTCTTTTCTGGAATCCAAGTATACTGCTTTTATTTATTTACTTATTAATTTTAATACATACTTTTGTCGAAATTATGCCGCTTTTTACAAGCTGATCTTGTCACGCTTTTTAAACAAAAATCCAGCTTTTTCATGATTTAGAATATCTAAATACAGTTTCATAAACACTAATAAAATGCTTTGAAAAGGCTCTTGTGTTTCAATATATCAAGTTTTGGAGTTTTTTAATTGAAATTAAAGTCATTAGAATCTGAGTGATTAAAATTCATTAGAATCTGAGAGAACTGCGGTATAATTTTATTGGAAAAATTTTTTGGAACAAACCTTGTACTGTACCTTGTAAATTTCCTATTACAAAAATGTTAAAATAATTAGTGTATCGAAATTTAAGTATTTTTTCAATTCTCTAAAAAAAAACGATCTAGCATTAACAAAATCTCATTCAAAATTTGAGAATTTTTCTGTACAACAACAATTTTTTTAAACATAATTTTCAGAATTATTAAAGCAAATTGTCTTAAAACATGTGACTTTGGGTAAGTGACTTTGGGTAGGTCAGGAGAAACAGTTGATTTCGTTACCTATATCACATATCGTGGGTTATAAGTCTTTAAAAACGCGTTAAAACATTTCATATCCTGATTTTTTCAATAACGTATCGAGCCTCGAGAATATATACTCGCTTTTTTGTCAGATATTCCAGTCTAAATAACGTAAATATCGGCTCAAGAGTTTCTGAAATATATCCAAAACATATATCCAGATACATAAAGTTTAGTCCATCCTTTAGGTCTTGAATTCTACTATACGAATTTGTATGATTCATACAGCAATTTTATACCACAGAACGGAAGAACCACAAGAGCAGTAAATTTTTCATAATTTTTAGAATCTTCCGGCCTTCAAAATCCTTTAAAAAAATCAAAAGCAAGTGTGCCAAAGTTGGACCTGGTTTTTTTGCTCAGAATGAATACTATCTGCTTGATAATCATATTTAATCGGGTTTGTCGCTGGATAAATTCAAACATATGTTGGTATCTTTAGAACTGCGACGTGTTGTTTGATTACAAAAGTTGTTCATTTTACATAGACAAAGGGACGGACATAGCTAAATAAACTCAGCAAGAGATTCGGAGTTGCTTAGTATACTAAAAGGTGGGTCAACATCTATTATTTTTGGTAGTTACGGAGATCAGCCCAAACCACAGAGTGTTGCAGGCCATAAATAGCTCTGATCTTCGGAATTTAGTAAAAATTTGATTTTCGAATATATTGTGTAATAAATGAAATAAAGAATGCAAATGAAAACATGTTTACACTTTAATTTCATCACACCAAAAACAATAGGATGGCCAAAATGAAAAATCAAAAGCCAACCAGAAAGCCGAATATCCACCAAACTTAAAAGCCAGTTTCTTAGACTGAGCTAGAGCTACTGAAGCTCGAGTTGCGCAACTTCCAATACATACGTTGATTTCAGCAAGGACTATGAAACTTTCAGGATGTACAGAGGAACTCTCCTGCGGGAAAAGGACCTATCACAGGACACGTCACGAGACCAGTCCATTGTGATAGGGATAGGTCACGGAACTGGTCACTTTACATTGGGCTTGTCCTAGGAGGGGGTCAATTGCCCTATGTGACATTCAAAGGACTGGTCTAAAATAACATGTCATAACTTTTAAGCCAGTCACGCGGTAGCTACTTTAAGAAACGGTCCTATTTTCACCTATCTTGTGATATGTATTTTTGGAATTAGTCCCGTTTTCACCTATCCCGCAGGGTCAGTAACTCTGTACATCCTAAAGAGTTCTTTATGACTTATCAATTTTTTATTTTTATATAGTTGCGTAAAATTTTGAAAAAAAAAGTTTCCTTTAAAATAAAACAAACTATTTTTAATTTTTCACAAAAACGTTAGACACTTTTTCTTTCAAAATATAAAAAGTATCTTTAAATTTTTATTTATTTTTTTTTTTCATTTTCTGGCTCTTTTCTTATGGCACTTTATAATAAAGACTTAAAAAACTAAAACAATGAGATTACAATTAAATTATAAACAAGTTATAGTACAATTTATAGATATATATATTTTAAGTTATGCATACAATTATGTATAAATTTTTCAAGATTTCAATACAATTTAAATTTTTTATAATAAGTATTTGTACATAATTTTTTATATTTTATAAATTTTCAAAATTATTGTCATAATTTATTACTATACATAGTTTTAAGTATTAATTTTTTACAATTTATTGTCTTTTTTCGCAAAAGCTTTTTTGACAAGCTTTTTTACAATTTTTTTGTTTATCTCAACAGTGGGATTTAGTTTATTTTTTTATATATTTATTTTTGTTTGTTTTAAAGCAACATCACATTTAAAAAAGGATTAATATCATATCAAAAAAGCTTTCATAAAAAAGCTTTAATGATTTTTAGCTTATCATATAATGACTGCAAAGAGCTTAAAAGCTACTCAACAATTTGTTTAAAGCCTTAACGAAGTTAATTTTTTTAAGTAATTAGAAAGCTTTTGAAAGTTTTTCATATAAAGTTTATCTAGTTTTATCACTAGTTGAACTCCGTTTTGATATTTTTATGTTTAACGAAAGCTTTGGGAGATTTTCGAAGTATGTAAAACAAGAACTTTTTTATTGGCTCTATTTTGAAACAGCTTTAAAGCTTTTGATATTGAGTAATTAATACAAGTTTTTTCAGATATATGTATTATATTTTTGACCAAAAAAAAATGTTTAAACTTTCAAAAGCTTTTATTTAGTTTTTTTTTATTTAATTTATAAAATATTTTCAGTCCAAAAAAGTTTTATTTTAAGGAAACATATTAGTATCTTTTTTATTTTTCATCTTCCTTCTTTTTTCTAATCTTTCCTTCCGTTTGTATGGTGGCCGTAACCGATTCAAAACACGAGGCTATCGATGGTTCCGATTCATCTTGACTATAATCGTAACCCGCCATGCGTGATAAGGTTAAAATATAGGAACAGGCTACTCTTAATACCGAAAGCTTTGATAGCTTTTGATTATTTGAATAGGAGGGTACAGATTTACGTAATGTTTCATAAGCCGCTGAAATTGTATGCACACGAGATCTCTCTCTAGCATTTGCTTCGATGCGCCTTTCACGAGTCATATTTTTATAATTACGTTGTTGCGATTTTGAAGAATTTTTCTGTGATCCTGAGGTATTTAGAGAAGATTCTTCATGGGATGAGTTAAGGGAGAGAGCAGGTGGTGGTACTAAAGTAACGGTGGATGAATTTTCTAAACAGGTGGAATTTGTAGTAGGTATTGTTTGTTCAATGGAAGATTCGCGGCTAAATCTTTTTTTAGGTGTTAAAGCTTTTAGTGATTTTAAATCTTTAGCTTCACTTTCAATCGAGGGCTTCTTTAACACTAAAGCCAATGGTTCTTCTTGTTCTTCAGTTAGATCATCTTTTTCCGTAGGCAGTCTGTGTAGAGTGGTAACGCCAGGATGTCTTACAAATACCTGGGCCGGATTTGGCATCATTTCATGAGGTAAAATTTGACTAGGATCCCATAGTGCTGGAGGTGGTGATGTTACCGTCACGGCAGGAGGTGTTAAAACTACGCCCGAATCGGTATTGGAGGAATAACGTATGCGTTTTTTCAAGGGACCTTTTGATTGGGAGGCGGCTGAACATTCTTCTATGACTTTGGAAGGTTCAGAGCTTTTACGTTTATTGCGCACCAGGGATATAGGAGCAACCTTTACTTCCACCGAATCTTCAGAGTTATCTGTGGGACTGCTGGGTTCCATACGTAAATTATCGATGGAGTAATCGTCGCCACCCTCTGAACTTCCGGAACAAAAACCAGCATCACGATCAATTGAATGGGGGGAACCTAAAATAAAATGAAAGAGAAGAAACAAAAAATTAATACAAAAATTTTATGACAAACAATATTTGTTTAAATATTTATTAAAATTAACCTGCTATCTTATCCTAAAATAACTTAAGCTTTATGTTTAAATATAGTTATAAATGTCAAATTCCTGCTAACTTATCCTAAACTAAGGCTTAGTGCTTAACCATAGTTGTAAATGTTCAATTTTATGGAAATATATTAATGCTAACCTGCTCTAACTTATCCCAAAATAACTTACGCTTATGTTAGTGCTTAACCATAGTTATAAATGTTAAATTTTATGGAAATATCTATGGTTAAAGTTTAACCTTAGTAACGGGCTACTTATCATAATCTTATAAATATAATTTTAAAAACTGAAGGTAACACTTTTTGTTTCAAAACCATATTAAGGTAAATGGATTATTAGACTGTTCGAATTACTTTTATTATATTTATGAAAAGCTCTATCTAGCTTAGATTAAACCAATAAAATATTTAGTTTTATTTACAATACCATTCATTATTCTACATACAAATTGTTTCTTTACAGAAGAATTTATTAAAAAAGAAAAAACTTTTTTTTAGTTATGCTTAGAAGTGGATAATTTTCCTAAGATTTTAAAGCTTTTCTGAAACACAATAAAGCTTTTGATGAAGGTTAAAAAAACAATTTTATTACACTTAAAAATTATGTATACAAAGATTTATAGCCTTTTATAATCTCTAATTTAAACGGATAACTGTGAAACCGTCCCTTAATGTTTTGTTTTGCAAAACGCCCACTCTTAAATATTTTTTTTTTTTTAAATCACAGCCGGTTTTATAGTTTAGTGGCCAGTTAAGTTATTTAAAGGTTTGGCTTCTTCTTTACTTTTATAGTTATTTTTTTTTTTAAGTTTGAAAAATTTAAATAATTTTTAAATTATTTATAATTTATTTAGTGATCAGTTGGCCAATTTCATTTTAAATCTTAACTGGTTGTTTAAAATTCAGTTTGCGTTAATCTGTTTATTGTAACAGGATTTTTTTTATATTAACTTCAATTCAACTGGTTTTATGACCTCTTTTTATTTTCTTCTTTAATTTGAAATAAAATTTTATTTTAATTCCAGTTTTTTTTTTGTAAAGTTCTTATGCAGAATTTTTTTTTAACGTTATTTATTAAGCCTTTTTTAAATATTTCAAGTTCAACAAAACCATTAATATTGTTAACCTTAAAAATTTTTTAAAAACAAAAATATATACAAAACATATTTTATCTTTTTTTATATAAAGCCGCCAGGTTTTCACTTCTGCTGGCAAGTGTATGATGCACAGACACATGCCGGTTTATAAAATTTTATCTGCCGACACATTTTGAGAGTTATTTATTGGGGTTTTAGGTAAACCCTTAAACTAAAACGCCATTTATTTTATATTAAGAAAACAATGCAACAAGTGTTTTAAAAAGTGAGTTTGTTAAACTACACAGGAAATAGAATTAATTTAAAAGAATAATTGGAATATGTTTTAAAGTTTAAACTATTGAAAATGATTGAAGAACTGGGGCCGAATATGACATTCGTGATCGAGATAAATCGTTCAAAAACTGTTTATTGAAAACACCAAATAATATTTTAATTTTCAATCTAGTTTAGAATAACAACATACCTGGTCGATAAAATTGTGTTTTGTTTTTATTTTCAGAAATAAGAAACTAATTTCGATGGAAAAATAATCACCACCAATGACGTAATTCGATCACTGGTTGTAAAAATGTATTATGCTCAGATAAATTTAGTATTCTAGGTTTCAAAAAAAAGTACTATTATGGCTAAATTTCAGTACTTTTTCAGAAATCCAACTTTTTTGAAATTATTTTTTATTACTAAAAAGTTGTGTTTTTATTTTGACACTTTTTCACTTACTCGAAACATAATTTCGCTCGATCGCATTTTAAATAATATTAAAATTTTAATAATTTATTATTACGCTTAAGTACAATTCTTTTAATTTAATGTTTCTAAAATTAAGATGAATATAAACTATAGCTTATCTTTAAAATTCATTCATAAAATTAAAAACGAGCAATTACTGTTTATACTGATAAGATACTCTTTTAAGTTAATGCGTATTTAAAATGATTCAACTACAATGATCATGATCTATATAAGGTCTACTATTTTTATAATTTAAAATAATTTATAATTTCTTTAAAACAAAATAAATCATAAACTTTTAGAAAAAAAAATCACAACAAGTGTTTTAAAATGTTTTAAAATTCAAGATAACCTTTATTAAAGGAAAAGTAAATAAAAAAAATTTGAAATAGTTGGAAAAATGTATTTAAGTAAGTGAAATTAATATTTTTGGGAATCACTTGCGATTGGTATGCGAAAATTATTTTTTATTTTTATTTTCAAAAAATTCTACTATGTATTAATGAATAAGATTAAATGATCGTCAATTTCTTTTGTAATTGATTTAATGCGAAAACAGCTTTCAAAAATGCTCAATACTTAATTGATTACTAGGGCAAGGAAGTTTATTACTTTTATAATCGATACGATGATGTACATAAAAATATTTATTAGTATTTCTGGTTTTAAAAAGGGGATTCAAAATTGAAAATTTTCGTTAATCATCATCAGAAAGTAATTAAATTTTTTTGTTATTTATATCTTTGTAATAAAAAAAAAAAAAAAATTAAAAGAATTTACGACTTGAAAATTATTTTTTTATTAAAGGTCAGCTTTTTGTAAAATACAAAAAAATATGCATGAAGACATGCATTTTTATCAAAATAAGCATTCATAGCAAAATATGGATTAAAAATATGGCCAAAAAATACTGGCGAAAAATTTAAAAAATTGCTTATCAAGGAATTAACCCATACTTCATGGAACACATATTAAAAGTTTAAAAAAGTTACTTATCAAGGAATTATCCCATACTTCATGGAACACATATTTTAGATTTCAAAGCAAAGGTTTTTGGGGGAGATTTTCCCCATTTTTTCCTAAGCTACTTCTTGAAATTTTCGGTAGGAATATAGTAAAAAAACGGTGTTCAATAGGGAAAAAGATTACCAGAGCGCCCCGGTAGGCTTGTTGGTAGCGTGGTAGCTTATCAGTGGGGGGGTCGTGGGTTCGATTCCCACCAGAGGCTCTGGTCTGTTTTCGCTACAACGAGCCGATAGCCTTCGTTGCTAGTGCTCGGTTAGGGTATTAAGATATAATTTGTAATTATATGTTTAATAAAAAAAAAAATAAAAATAAATAAATAAAAAGATTAACAATAACGGCTTTGTCAAATCACTTGAGCTATGAAGGTAAGAGAGATAAGAAAGGATTTTTGGAAACCTCCACTGGAAGGGAAAAAGGGGAAAGAACAAGATTCGCATCCCAAAGGAAAATTTCAAAATCTTTTTAGTGCCAGTGGAATACTTATTCTTAAACATGCACTGACTTTAAAACTCTAAAATAAAAAAATTTATATAGATTTGCGATCTTTAAAGAAAATGTATGATTTTATTGTCCAGTTTAAAAACACTTTTTGAAAAACAGCCAAAAATTAACACAATTTTAGAAAATGATGTATTGAAAAATTATTTTTCTGTAAGATTCGAATTCACCATGGCTTACCAGATTTAATGCAAGAGAAGAAATTAATAAAATTTTCTTGTTAATAAGACGTTTTTTAAAAATATAAATTTTTATACATCGAACTTAAAAGAAAAAAATTAGTGATTGGATTTTTTTAATTCCTCAATCTTCTGTTATAAAACAAATTTCTAAAACAAGTAGCATTAATAATCACAGGTGATTAAAACCAATAGCAAATGATACAGCTTCCATTTTCTACCATTGGCATCACCACTTGTTTTATTCCTTTTTCTTTTTTTTGATCTTTTGATGAGAATTTATAAAAAATGAATTTCCACACTTAATTCTAGCATTAAAAAAACATTTAACAAAACAGCTGCATTTACATCATAAGAATTTGATAACAATCAGATAGATAATAAACAAAAAAAAAACGCGTAACCATATTGTTTAAATACAGGGGTTGATTGTATTCAATATTATTTCAAAGAAAACATTAAAAAAAAAAATTCTATTGTTACCAAAGTTACATCATCCTAACGTTTTATTTTTTATTTTTCAATTTTCGGGTTACCAAAGTGACAACAAGTGATTATTTTCACATAATATTTTATACATGAAATACAAAAAGCATATTATTTGAACTCCAAACGTTACGTGACTTGATCCCTTACAGGTGTTAAAATAAAACAGTGGAATAAGATTAGGTGTTATACATTAAAATGTTAGGGGAGATACAAATATATATATGTATATATGTATGTATGTATGAGCAAAAGGTCACTATAAAAACAAGTGTTTTTATCTGATAAGGTTGAAAAAATCAAATATGGATTTAATGATTTCTTTCTTTTTATTTTAAGAATATTTAAGTTTTTTCTATAAAACAGGATATAAAGGATGATAACAAGAATTGTATAAATTGGCTAAGGAACATAAAATTCATTTTAAATGAAGTAATAGATGATTTAAATTCAAAATAGTTTAAAATGTTTGAAATAAAATATAAAAAAATCCAGATATTTTTGTTTTCTAAATTTGTTAAAAATGAAAAAATTTTGCTAACAAGAATAATGCAGAGCACGTCCTTAATATAGGGAACCTGCTGCTGATTTTTACCTTAAAAAATTATCATTGACTAGCACAATTAGGTTTTTAAATTTAACAAAATTCATTGAAAAATTTCAAAGCTATAACTACAAATATGGAGCTACCTGTAAAATTTATAATAAAAAAAATTTCACTTTTTATAAAAGAAAACTTTAATCAAATTGTTCTATTTTTATTTTCAATGTCCACTAATTATAGAATCTTTGAATTAATATTTAAATTTGCATATTCGAATGTTTCTTCACTGCTTTATAAATAATTCTTTAAAATGCCGCTTTATTTTTCAACCTACAAAAAACAAATTTAAATAAATTATTATTGGCGCCATATTGCATTGACAAGTATAATTGATCATATAAAAAAATATTGCATAAAAGTAAATTAAACCGTATGCAAAAGAAAATTGCATGTGAAATATAATTGAACAATAAAAACTTGCACATATTTTTTATATTTATGAAAAAACACACACGACACAAAAAAAATCTTTAAAAAATAACCACAAACAAAAATTAGTACTAAATAAAACATCTGTTGAAATTATCATACTGAAAATCCATGCAAAAAAAATATAAACGAATATCTACAAGTATGCCAAGATACACATGTACACCTCATCAATATCCAAGACATCATCACAACAATATAATACACCGCCATAAGCAGCACAAAAACATCATAACCACGACCATAGACCACCATATCACCAACAAACCACCACATTATAAAAAAAAAACATATAAAAAACTTTAAAAGCAAATGCGAACAGCCCCAGCCAATATTTAGCAAACAAGCATCATCAACAACATCATCATCGTCATAATCAACTATAAAACATCATCATTTAAAAAAAAATATGTAAAAATACTGCTTTTAAAGCTGTCCAAAACACAGAAAGCATCATTACAATGTTTAAATATATCAATATTAAGGTGAAACTTGCTATGGGAAACTTGCCCGATGAGCTGAAATAACAATAGCGAATCAAATTATAAAAATTGGTTGCTGATTTTTTGCCAACAGAAAGGAACCTCTAAAATCTTTTTCTTTACAAAACAATACTTAAGTAGCTTCGTATAACAATTTTATAAAAATCTATTAATTTACAGTAACAGCTTAAAAATGTATACAATTTAACACTGGTGCACATCAAAATTTTCCTCTTTATAAAAATAGCTGAAGTTACAAAGTTCCAGTTATACCAACAGATTTTAAACCTAGTAACCGAATTTCAGTTCAGTATTTTGCCTGCGTGTAGTTCGTTCTATTTAAATTGCACACTTAGAACTACACAGAGAAAACCAGATTAATTGTAATAAGCGAAATTTATGCCAACCGCATGGTTCGGCTGTGGACATCGATATTTTTGTTTGTGGTGCAG
Organism: Eustalomyia histrio; assembly: GCA_949748255.1. Lineage (NCBI taxonomy): Eukaryota > Metazoa > Arthropoda > Insecta > Diptera > Anthomyiidae > Eustalomyia > Eustalomyia histrio. The sequence continues at coordinate 69,939,797 of OX456526.1, forward strand.
AAATTCTGTTAATACAAAAAAAATTCGAATAGAACATAAATTTTCAATTGACCCACGAATATATTTGGTTGCGAAAACCAAATAATTAAGTTGCTGTAACTAAACTATTTGGTTGGCGAGAAATGTGGTTGTCAGAATAAATATATTCCCTCTGTGTATGAATTTCATGATATCATGGACAGTATCGAAGTTTCAGAAAAAAACAATAACAATTTTAAAATTTGCAAAGCGCGAATTGCTTAAAATATATCTTTAGTTTTTGTAGACTTTTCAAAGTTCCAGGTATTTCGAATTTGCAATAGCAATTTGTTCAAAAACGGTAAGTAATGGAAAATTTTTAAAAACAATTATTAAGAGATCAAAATCTTATGAGTTCAAGATTCTGATATATGAATACCATTTTGGAAATCTGCATCCAAATTTCCTAAAATTGAGTCTTATTTTGTTGCGCTAAATTTATAGTAAATCGTTGTAGATTTCCAAAAAGTACAAAATAGTAGTTTTTTGAATTCTCAACAGCGATTTAGTCCAAAATGGTACGTGATGGAAAAGTTTGAAAAACAGATTTGGAATCAAACGACCGATTTCAACTTGATACCTGCGAGAGCGGTTTTTTTTTTTAATTTGTGCACCAGTTTAATTTTAGGCAAACAATTTTATATTCATAAAAAAGTATGTACAAATACATATACTCTGATAAAAAAAAAAGTTAGTAGAAAAATTTGTGAGCGGTTTTCAATCCCACTTTACTATTTTTGTACTGATTTTTAGTAAAAAAATTATTACTTAGCAAATCTTTTTGCTATTTCAGAATATTTAAAAATTTTTGTTGCTAATTTCAGAAATCATTTTACAAATTTTTGAAAATCGATTTGGTAAAATTACAAAAAAAAAATACTAATTTAAAAAAAAGTAAAAATTGAATGAAATTTTATTCCTAATAATTAAAACTTATACTTATAAACTAAAATTGTCCTAAAATGGTTAAAAAAAGATCGGAAGTGAAGATACCGACTCATGCCTAAAAATAGGACATCCACTTAAAATAGCATCTAAAAATCAGCCCTAAAATTAATTCAAATTTTACCTTAAAAGTAAAAAAAAATATTTTTCAAAACATAAATTACCAAATTAAAACAAAATGATAAATTTGTTTATGTTTTTACAATTTTAAGCCTTTGATTTTTTTTTTTAATTTGTCTAAAATATTTTATGAAAAAACTGAATAAAATAAAAACATTTTTATGCTCGATAAAAAAAATAAATTTGAAGTTTTGTACTAATATTATTAATATTTTGTAATTTTTTTTGCAAACAGATTTTAAATTCCACTTTACAAAAAAAAAATTAATCCAAAATTTTAAGACGAAATTATAAAAAATTAGTTAAATAAAACAAGAAGTCCTTTTATTGATTCCTATACAGACTTTTCTTAATAATTATATTTTCAAAACTTTAAAGAAATGGACAACCTAACTTTATAAAATCACTATGAAAACAGGGTTTGTATTCAAATGAAGTAAAATCGGTCGAGAAAATTTAAAGATATGACTATAAATGCGTTAAGACCTCCCCTTAGATATATTTGAAACTTTGCTTCTTTATAATTAAAATAAAGTCTAAGCAAATTATTGCGAAAATTGCTGTAAAATAAAACCAAGAAAAATTTTTCAGCTGTTAATAGTTTAACTTTAAATAAAGATAATTTTAAGAAAATAATCTTCAGACTACTGAAGTCTATATAATTAATTTAATTTTTTTTTTTTCAATTGATATAATGAAGTAATAATTATTTAAATATATATTTAACACTAAAAATTTTATGGAATTTTATCGGATTTCTTTTAAATTTTTTTTTTGATTATTGGCCTTTAACCTGTTTTCATTCCTTTTGATTAGTTTTTATCAGTTTAATCCTCTAAGTGACAAGTCATGAAGTTAGAATTTTAAAATTATAAAAACAAAAATTTTAAATGTCTTAATATTTCTCTTTGTTAAGCAATCAGTTTTCAATCTCATAATTTCAGTGCCTTAAATAAATGTCACCCTAAAGTATATGTTCCAAATTATGTGCGTCATTGTTGTATAAAATGTTATTCACTGCCTACTAAGCAATTGAATGAAGGGCGATTTTATAGATAGCAACTTTTTGTTTTCATAATTTTTTTGCAAAAAAAAAAAAAAAGAAATTCATTATGATTTCGATTTTAAATTTTATAATAATAAATTTGATTTCTGTGATGGTTTCTTAGATAAACATGAACCATACTAAAATTAAATATTATTAATTATTAAACAGCATTTTACGTTTTTAGTTGTTGTTATTTTTTTTCAACAATTTATGCTAAACTTATTTACGGTTTAAAATACTCGTATACTAAGAAAATAAAATAAAAAAATTTAATTTAATTTGTAAATAAAAATTAAAACATCAATAAAACCAGGTCTTGGTCACTAAACAACTGTTTGGCATAGATTTTATTGTTAATAGATTTTCGTTATTTATAACTAAACTTCCTTATTAAAAAATATTTTTTCAAACCAAACATTCATCAATTATATGCAGTTAAGACTTTGAACTAAATTTTTTTAAACAAAATTGTTAAAAATTTGTATAAAAAAACTTTATTTTAATAATTTATTTTTTCTTTATTACATCTTTGCTTTTAAATGCATATTCCTTTTATGGTTAATTAGGCATAGTTTGTTTAACAAACTGTCATTTAATGTCGTTTTTTCTTCTGTTAGAGTTTTGTGATTTTATATCCTTTACCTTATTTACTCATATATAAAGAATTTGTTTAATGTTTATACTTAAAATACCAAAGTTGGTCATAGGTTTTAGTTTAGCGATGTCAAAGATGACAGGTGGAAAATGATATGAGAATAATACAATGGATTTTTGTTCTTTATATACCTAAAATGGTTTAAGAAAAATTTTATTAAGGGGATTCAGTTAAAAGCTAATGATTTATATAGGTATTCTTTACACATTTGACAATGACAAAACCATGACAAAACTTATTCGTTAATTAAATCTATTTATTGTTAAGTTATATATTTTATATTTTGAAAAAGCTTTCAGTCTAAACTTCAATGACAACTAAATAATATTAATAAACCCTTAAACCCGTATGACATTAGCTTTTTTCTCCATTTTTTAATGATTTTTTTCAAGGTTTTTTTTGATTTTTTCTATTCCTTTTTAAATTTTTCGAAAATAATGAAAAACTTTAATAAAACCACTAAAAAAGTCTATAAAAATCTAATGTCATGCGTGCTTTATGTTATTGACAAAACCGAGACAAAGCTTTTTCTAAAGAGAAGTCTTTACTATTACTCTATTTTATCTTTTTATCATAAAACTGTTAAATTTTCCATATAAAGTTACATATTTTCTGAAGACCCCATTTAGTGAAAAAATTAGACAACATCGATGAAGGGTTTCAAAAGTTGTGAGTGAAAATTCTTTTTATATTTTCTCTAAAAATTTGCTTTCAAAAATACACTACGTTCTTTGACAGTTTGTTGTCATCTTCTTTGAAGTCACGATTTTATCTCAAATATTGGTCAGGGTTACTGATATTTATACAGAATTTTTATTATTATCTTAAGGACTTTCATTTAGAAGTTAAAGACTAAAATGTGAAGAGACTCTGGACAGATTTTTTTTTAAATAAAATTTTTTCGGTTGTACTATTTTGATAAAAGCTTTTTATTATAAAGCCTAGTAAGTTGTTTTAATTTCAAGTAAAAAAAAAACTGTTCCACTTCACGATAATAAGTTTAAAGTGCAAATTGTGTTAAATTTCATATACAATATTATTATTTTTCCGATAAAAAAGCGACATTTAAAATTTTCTTGCGATTTTGTCTTTCTGATAACATAAAAAATTGTCCAGTTTGGCAACGTAAATTTTGATTTTATACATTAAAATTTCAATGGAAATTAAAAAAAAAAACAATTTAATAGTTATGTTAAAATTCTAAAACTTAATATACAAAATCCTTCTGAAAATTTTGTTGACTTAAAATTTAGTGATTCGAAAAATCAATACTAAACATTTTTCGAATCACTAAATTTTAACCGAAATATATGTCATTGTTTTTAGCCGCTTGATATTAAAATTGAAAAAAATCGGTAGAGGTGCTAGTAAACTGAAAATTTGAGCAGACCTATAAAATTTTTCGAATATAATTACACTTTTTATAAAAGTTTTTTTATGAGACGATTTTTATACCATCAGGGTGTATTTCGTGTGCGCTGATGCTTGTAACTATCAAAAATATTACACTTAGACCCACTTAATAGTTTTTAAAATCACTTTCTGAGATTATTCAGTCCAGCCGTCAAATATAAATATCTTTGGATGAAATTTGGTACATATGTTCCTATCCTATTTGGAATCAGTTTATATTCTGAAAAATTCCTTTCTGAACAAAGCTTAAATTGTAATTAGACATCCAAGATTGTAATCTGTCTCACATTTGGAATGGAAATATGTAAAGCTAAATAGGTAGGTAAAATTTGGAACATAAGTTTCATTGATCCAAGAAGCGAACCATATAAAAAGAAAATACCCTATAAGCTCACCTTCTTGGAATTTGCTTAAATTAACTTTTTCGGCAATTTCGTTCAGATTTATCCCCATATTATCCATCAGGTCCCTTTCTGGAATTAGGATTGCGTTCACGATACTAAGCCCTTATAATACTTGGTGTAGGGTATCATATTCGGTATTCCCGACTTTAATCTTTTTACTACTTTTAAATTACAATGAGTTAAATTACGGAGTTACTGAAATTTATACAAAATGTTTATCAATATCTTATGTTCCTAAGTAATTTAATTAAAGAAAATTGGTAGAGAAGTTCAAAAGTTTTTTATAAAAATGTGAGGAGACCCCTATATTTTGTAATTTTTAAATATGCTTTTATGACTTATCATTGTTTTCTAATATTTCGGTAACCAGTGTTACAAATAATGAATGTAATCATTGTATATATTTGTAATAAACCTTGCAAATAACAGAAAAAAAAAATAAATTTACAACACACCAGACAGGCGTCAAACCCCTCACTACAAGAACTTTATTTATATGTAAATCTTCCTATACACAAATGGGGATGGCTTCTGCTTGAAAAAAAAAGAAATCCAATTGTTTAAGCTTTTGTAATTCAAAAAAAAACATCAGATGATAATGATTATGAGGATGATAAAAATCTTCAAAATACTTCAACTTTTTGTTATTGTTGAGGATGGTGGGGGGGGGGGGGGGGGGAAAGACTTGAAACATAGAAGTCGTAGTAGTATTGTCTAATTTATTGTCAACTAAATTGTGTTACAACAAATGTTTGATATTTGTTTACTTTACATACAATTTTAGTAAATTGAGCAATAAAATAACAATTCGGTTTTTGTATTTATTGTGGATTTTTAAGTTAGAAGTGTTGTTGTTAACTTGGCTTAAAGCTTGGTTGTTTGTTATTTTTTGGTTGTGTTAACATGTGTTGTACGTTTTACTTGTTTGTAGTAGCTGTTTCATTTTTTTTCTACTAACGTAAACACTCAGATGACTAATAAAACAGATGAGTTTTTTTATATTTATTTTTATTTGAAAAGATAATAACAGTAGTGATGTAAGTAATATAATTCAGAAAACTTTATTAGCAATAGCAGATGTTTTTATCTTAGATTAAAGATATTTAAACAAAAAGTTCAAACAATTGAGGGATATATTAGAATTTTGTAATAATTATAGAGACAAGTGTTTTTTTTTTATTATTGTCAATTGTTTACCCAAATTTATGTAAATTGTATAATTAAACATTTTACAATTTATGTCTAATTTTTACCGGTTTTAAATTTCAATTCACCTTTGAATTAACATGTTTTTTTTTTTAAACATGTCATGTCAATTTACCTAACGTATTTATAAATAACATGTTTATTAATTGTAAACTTTACAATAATTAGCCATTTTGTAACAGTTGCCAAAATCAACAACTACAAATGTCATGTTGTCCATCATTTAAATGATTACAAAACATTTATTATGTTTTTTCCATTTGTGGGGTTTTTAAAATGTATAAAACGTAAAACGCATTTTTAATTAAACATGCCATGGCGCTTGGAATAATTAATTTATTAGTGGATATTTGTTGCTACTATGTAGTTGTTGGCAGTAATATTAACAGACAATCATGTTACAAATTATCAGGGTAAATTGTAAATCATTTGTCAATTAGAAAAAAAAACACATTCTATGGTAATTTTAAAAGCAAAAATCAAGGAAATTAAGTAGATATTTTGAAATAAAAAATGTATGTTTTAAGCTTTTTTCAGGGATTCAAAGTTGTTTACACCAGGTCAAATTAAATTTTAAGAAAGTTAAATGATAAAAATCGACTTTTTTTAATTTATAAAATTTGTATCTTATGTGAATAATAATTAAAATTAGAAACGTTTGTTAATATAAATCAACAAAATTATTAGAATTCATAATTATTGACATAAATTTTATGTAATGTAAACATTGTATATTATTCAAATACAAGTTTTTATACATCGAAGATATTTTTTTCTCCAAATGTGTAATCCACGTAATTTACACATTTTTTACGTCGTGTCAAATGTGTAAAGAATGCGAAATATTTTTCATTTAATTCTTTTTTGTTTGTTTAATAAAAATATGGTAACAGAACTTCTTATTTTTTTTTTTCAATTACATACGTATTATTTACCTTATTTCAACTATGTAAAGAAGGGTAAAATACAAAGTTTTTAATATAAATCATCAGATAGATGTCAAACTAAGATTACGTCTTAAGTTTGAATGATTTTAAATATTGCATGTCAAAACACCAAACCAATTTTTTAAACTTAAAGGTAAATATTAACTATAAAAACATTATTTGCAATACATCACTAATGTATAGAATGTAATAAATGCAATTTAATGAAGTTTTCAAATGTAAGATATTTTATTTCTTAATATTTTACATAAAAACAACCTAAAAATTGCATAATTTATAAGATTTATAACTTTAAACATATTGTTTACATCATATTATACATGTAATTAAACAAAGTTAAAATGTTATGGTTTATATTCAAAATTTTCATAATCTATTAGAAATTATATTTTTAAAATCAAAAAAAAAATAATATTTTTTAAACAATGTAACGTTGCTTATAATTAAAAATATTTTTTTTAAGTTCACATGTCAATAATGTAAACGCATTTATAACATATTTTGCATAGAATACATAATTTAAATTTTAGATTTATTTATTGTTTACGTGACAAAAATGTAAATTTTTAATTTCAATAAAATTTCTATATAAATAAATCGAAATATTTATTTAACTTATAGAAACTCTTAAATAACTTTGTTTTATAAAAAAATATAAAAAATTAAAAGCAATTATAAACTATTTGCTTAAAGTATACACCATGTCAACAATGTAAATAGTGAAAAAAGTTGTATTTTATGTATAACTTATTTATGCCGAAAAGCAAAAAATTGACAAATTTTGTATTATTTACAAAATGTCAACTATGTAAAGATAACAATTTAGACCATTTAATTGAGTCTTCAACACAATTACTGTCAAAAATTTTAACTAATTTTTAATTTTTACTCCGAATAGTTATTCTTTAAACAATGTCAACTATTTTATATCATGATTTATACAAACAAACTAAAAGTAAATTCCAACTAGTAACATATTTGCTTACTGTTTACACCATGTCAACTATGTAAATATTAAAAAACAAAAATTATTTAAAATGTTACCTAACTACTCTAAGTAAAACTAGCTAATTTTTTAATACAACTATTTTTATTAAATAAAGTTGTTTATTCAAAATTTGTTAAAAATTATATAATTTTAATATTTGTCAATTCTAATTCTTATGTAATCTATAAAATTAAAAATATATATACATTATTTACATAATGTAAGCAACTTATTTCCTTACTTTGAGACAAAAAATTATCTTAATTAGCTTTTCAAATAATAAGGCAGTAAAATAAATTATTTACACACTGTTTACATGGTGGTCAAATATGTAAAAATAAAGTAATTTAATAAAACAAAATTTTAAAATTAAATATATTCCTCATGTTACAATTATATCCATGATTAATTCCAATTATTTGAATGATTTACTTTTGATTTTTTATCATTGGTATTGTTTACGAAATACATTAAAAAGTTCTACGAATTATAGATTCTATCTTCCTCATCATAGTTACAAAAACTTGTGGAATTATAAAAACAAAACTTCCTCTTACAAAACATATGGCGCCAAAAAAAAAAATATTTATTCATACATACATTATGATAACAAAAATTTACACTTTAACAAATTATGGTCTCCATTACTCAAGAGAAAACAAAAAAAACACACACAAATCAAATTGAAAAAGTAAAAAAAAACAACAATACAGCAATAAAAAAAATTTGCAAAAAAAATTAACAATAATATAGACAAAAACAACTTGGCAGAATACAACGTAAAAAATAGACAAACAGACGAATTTTTTCCCAAAAAAAAAAGTATTATTTTTTTTTTTTTGAATAAAATGAAATGGTATATGGAAATTTAAATACAATGTTAAGTAACGAAAGTTTTTGTGGAACAAGTGTATAGAAGGGAAGGGTTTTTGGGATGGTATCAAAAAAGGAAGTATACAAATCGTGTGGTAGCTGATGCTACTTTACGTATAAATTCTTTATATTCAGCAAATAAAAAAATCTTGTTTATAAAGCACATAAAAACTGAGCTAAATAGAGAAAAAAAACGAGATGACACAGCTGTGTGTCATAAATATGGGTTTTTTTCTGCACAAGAAAAAAAAAAGAAACAGAAATAAGACATACAACATGAAATGGGTGGTTTTTTATGGGGATGGGTTATTGTGGAAAAATTATTTCATCGATGCTGTATAATGATACCAAAGAAATAAACCAAAAATTGAAAAAAAAAAAGAAAACAGATGAAAATAAGAATGAAAAACTAATGTGATTGCCATGTGGCGCCATAAAATAATATTTCGTTTTTCTTCAATATTTTTGTAGAAAATGTAAATCTTTGTAATTAAGAAGAGTACGATAATTGTGGGTGGGTTTGTAGGAAGTTGGTAGTTAAAATTATCATTTTGGGAATTGTTACAAATTTGTTGTTTTTAGAGATTGGTTGCAGCAAAAAAAAAAAAGGTCTTTAGTGATTTCTTTTTTTTATATATATATATATTTCCTACTTTGATTACACAGTCATCTTTTTACTCATCTTTTCTTACACGTCATCATTTGTTTATGATTATATATTATTGTCATTTGTTATATATACATTACTTTTTTTAATCATCTGGGAAATATGTCTAATAGTATTTTTATACTTTTTGCCATAGAAAATGATTAATATTATGTTCTATTTATGTAAATAAAAATAGATCAAAAATATAATTCTTTTTAATCATCATTCATTCATCATGCAATGTACGTACTTACAAATCATATATAAAAAAAACCTCAATTTGCAACCGCACATTCAAGTAAATAGTATTTACTCATCATTAAAATATAAAAATAAAATTGATTTCTTATAAAAATGTCATCAAAATATCATAGAGTATCATAGATAGATTTTCAACAAAAATGTAAATTTTCACGCCTACAATAAATATAAATGTTGCTAAATATAATTTAAAATGTTTAAATATTGTAAATTATTTTAAATGTTATTTTTTATAGCAAGATACTATTTTGATATAAGCGTTTGTAATGTTAATATATTTTTTTACATATTGTTTACATCATGTCAATTATATAAAATAAAATTGTTAACTTTACATGCAGGTTGCAAAAAAAAGTCAAAAATGTATGTTTCTAGTTATTATAATATGGTACCTAATATTTATACTATTTTTACATTATGACATTTATATAAAAAATTCAAAATATTAAATGTATTTAAATTTTCAAAAAAATAAAAAATAAAAAATTAAATTGCTTGAAATATTTACTTGATGTAAACTATTTAAATTATATACAATTGATATCATGCGCGGAGGATCATATATTAAAAAAAGAAGAATATTACTGATTAGATTAGTGGAGAGTTTTGCTCTCTAATTTCCCTGGATATGCGCATGATTAATATTCATATAAGCAGATACATGCAATTTATATATAACAAACATATAAAATGTAAATATGTACATAGTTATTTTTAAAAATCATTTAAAAAATCAAATAATTCAAATAATAATAATACATTTTTTACAGATTCCCTGAATTATATCAAATATGTGAAATTGGTTTACTTTTATTATCTGTAATTTTTTCCCAAAGAAATATAGCAAAAGGTAAAATTTTTAATTATTTACATAATGTACCTTATTATTTACACCATGTTAAATATGTAAAATAAGAAAATTCAATAATATCTTGGACATTTGTGCTGAAAAAATTATATCAAAAGGTAATTTTTTAATTATTTACATTACGTAAACAATGTAAAATATGTTTAACTCTGTTCTTTTTCCATGTTTTTATTTCTTCAAATACGAAAAAGCAGTTGAGATAATACATCCATTTTATATCTTACCCAATGTAAACAATGAAATAAGATTTTTATACTCCATTAAACAAATGTGTAATTAAATAGTAAAATTTATTATTTTCACATGTCAACAATAGGAAAAATACACATATTTTAATTTCTATTAGTTTCAATTAAAAACATTATTGTAAACAATGTTAATAAGGTTTGTATACTCCCGTAAACACATCTAGTGTAATCAAATATTTAGGTTCCTTTTTTATATTTTGAACTATTTACATGGAGTAAGCTACATATGTAAAATATGTAGAACTTTGATATTTTCCCGGTTTTTAGGAAATAAAAAAATAAATACATTTAATTTATATTTGACCCAATGTAAACAATGTAAATAATTATAAAAATAGATTTTTGTATTCCTACAAACATCAGATGTGTAATCAAATAGTAAAATTAATAATTTTCAAAGTCTTTCCTTAAATCCGTAATATCGAAAATACACATTTTATAGTTTCTATAAAAATATATTTCAATAAAATTGTTGTTTATGATGTAAACAATCATATGACTTGTATTTTAAAAGATGCCAGTTAAAAATTATTTTTTACATAATGTAAACATTTAATGTTAACATTTTTCATAATGTTAATAATGTAAATAATTTAATAAGTTTTATGAAGACATTTTTAATTAATCTTATAAGTATTAATAAGCAACATTTCTAATCTACATATTATTTACAATATGTAAAATAGGCAAAACAATATATATTTAATAGATATTCCTAGAAAAATATTTCAAAACATAAAAATTGTTATACATATACGATTATTTACACGAAATATTAATAGTCTTCCAATTAAATCAGATCTTTACTTAATATTTTGTATACAATAGTTTTAATAAAATAACCAATATATTAATAGTCTTCCAATTTAATCAGATTTTTACATAAAATTTTATATTATTTTATTAATCAATCTTATCAATTTCAAACGTCAGCGAAAGTAAAGCACAAACATCAAAATCACATTTAAACTAAATGAAAAATATTTATATTTTTAAAAAAAGATCAAATTACGTCTGCAGCAAGAAACCAAACAATTTTTTTTAAAATAAATTAAAACGTTCAAAGTATGTTTTTCTGTTTGGTTGTTTTTAATGTCAGACACCTGTTGACACTTTTTTGCGTGTGCAAATACAGCAACATCAACAACAAATATAAATGTATTGAATTTTGTAACGAATTTTTAACACATTTCTTTACATTTTTGCATGGTTAAACAAAATAAATAAAAAAAACGAAATGCAAAATCAAAAAATAAATAAATAAACATTAAATTGGCACATTGACTTATCGAATTTCAACTAAAAAATTTACAAAAAAAAATTAATTAAATGAAACCTTTGGAAAAATATTATAAAAAAACTATTTTTGCTTTCTTTAGATTTTTTGTTTAATTTTTTTTTTTAAGGTTTATAAACTTTTAAAGGTCAGTTTTTGTTGTTGATTTTGTTGTATAATTTTTTTAAAAAAATGTCATAAAAAACGTGTTAAGTTTATTATTTGAATTTAAAACAAATTTATGCATATAATTTTAAGTTCATTCAACGATTTGTTTCAAAGCTTGATATGAATTTGTTTTTTTTTTTAATTGAATTACTTAATAAAAACGCTATGCAAATATAATTCAAATGAAACCTAATTATTTAATTAAAATATATTATAAAATTATGTATTTTATAAAATAGAATAAAATTTGTATTTTTAAATCAATTTTTTTTTCATTATTAGTCATACACAATATCTAATAAAATAAACATTAATTACTAATATGCTATTAGGGTTTGTAAATTTTTTTGATAAAATGCTAATTTTTTTTAAACAATTAATATTTATAAGTTGTGTGTGTGTATGGTTAATATTCTAAAAACATATGTTTTTAAAAATTGTTTATTGTAAATAAGTTTTAATTTATGAGTATTTTGTTTATTTGTTGTCCATTCATTGTTTTTAATTTTAAAATTGTTATTATTTTATTTTTTTGCTAAGTGGGTGTTTATTGTTAGGTTTGAATTTTAATAATTATTTTTGAATAATAAACAGGTGTTGTATTTTGTTTACTGAAATTTTTGAAATTAAATTTACTTATTTTTTATTTGTTTAAGGGGATTTTTTTTAAATATAAGCTCCATTTATGGAAATATAGGCTGTTATAAAAAATATTTTTGAACTGTATTTAAGAAGTAAGAAAATTGCCGACGGCAATAGAACTGTTTTGATAATTTTTTCCTCAAAATTTGAAGTTTGTAAACAGTACTACATACTTAAATGGATAAAGGATATTCCAAAAAGTTTAAGATCACTTTAAAATTTTATAGATTACTCAAAATCCTCTTTTAATGTAATTAACAGAAGTCTTTCTATTCTATTAATTTTAAAATAAGACGTTTTTTGCCAATTCCATAGATTTTTTACACATTCTTTACATTGTGTAACATATGTTAAATTAATTTAATTAACTTTTCGAACCTTATATCAATTTATATGCTTTTACAGTAAAGAAATTAATATTTTACATAAGTAAAATATGTATAAAACATTAAAAGATTACACATAATATTATTTAGACATGTCCATATCATTTTAAGTATATTTGTTCATGAAATTCTACGGTTATTATATTCTTTACATTATGTAAAGAATGAATATAATGTAAATAAAGAAAAATATATTAAAATATGAAAGTTGTACATTTAGGAAAAATAAGAGCATTGTCGATCGATTATCAACTGTTGGTGTATTACCACGTTAGTGAATTCGAAATAGTAAATCCGACGTTTATCAGCGGGTTTTTTTAACGTAGAAAATACTTAAAGATTAGTGGCCATACATCTGATAATTAATAATTTAATATTTTTTCTCTTTTCTCCTATCTGATACAATATATACAAAAATTTATGTTAATTGAACTGCTTCAATTAAGTTTTAATTGGTACTACAAATGTTGGAATCACCAATTAATTAGTTCCATGTATAATTAAAATTAATATTTTTACTTCAAACTTTCAACAACGACGCTCGCCACCATAATGTTCGATATAGGAGAGGTGTTTGCTATAAGAGGTATTCAATTTAGTACTGCATAACTTTTTTGTCACGAAAATATAAAATTAATTATAGAAAATTATGTTGGTAGAATTAACTGCAAATTACAGTTAAAATAACTGCATTTAAAGTTGAGTGTACGCTACATTTGCACTTAAATATGTAGTGATTTTTTTATCCGTCAAAAAACTTCTAAATTTATCTTAAAAAAATTCCTATAATTAAAGTTTAAAATAACTACAAATATAGTTAAAAAAATAACTACGAATTTAGTAAAAAAAACAACTATAAATGTAGATTAAAAACAAGTATAAATGTAGTTAAAAACAACTACAATTGTAGTTTAAACCAACTACAAATGTAGCTAAACAACAACTAAAAATGAGGTTAAATTTTCTTACATCATGCTATGGTTAAATTTTAAAGAAAAAAAATTTTAAAAATGGTCTGCAAATAAGTGGTGAATACTACACTACAATGATAAAAAAATAGCTTATTTCGATGTCCAGGTCCCATTAAAAGAGGGTGCGCTATTGGGAAGTAAATTTACTCTAAAATTTTGATTTAAGGCACCGCCTTTCAAATTTTCGAAGTAGGGAGATGTCCACTATTGGGATTATTCATTATGTGTATGTATCATTTAAGATATAGTTATTCTGCTGACTGAAAAAATGTATCTTTTAAAACTATTTTTAATTGGCAATTTTTGCTTGGAAATTCTCTTGTTGCAAAGGCTATAAACTTTAAGATTTTAAAAAGCTTACCGATGATATAAATTTTATAAAACTTATTCAAGAGCAGTTTCGGAAATGCCTATTAATAGATAAAAATCAGTTATTTCTAAAATGTTTAAAAAAGTCCTGGAAAACTACGATTTGATTAAACTTTTTTAATTTTATAGAATTTTCTTAAATAGATTTAAAGCAAAACATTAAGATATGCTGGATTGCCAGTTATAATCGAGGAAAAATTATAGTAATGAATATATATAAAAAGCTCAATATTTATACTATCAAAGTTATATTGAACAACTGCTTCAAAAAGACTTAATCATAATCAGGGCAAGCGTCTTCATATTTTACTATAAATGCATATTTTGCTCAAAATGCATGTTTTAAAATTATTTTTAATATTTCACTAAAACTGCCTTTTTTGCACAATTTATAGCTTTAACAAAAATCTTTCTTCAAATTTTTAAAGCATTTTTTCGATTTTTTATTCAAATTTTATGTAAATAAAATTTAGTAAGTGAGCTTCCTTGTCCTTAACATAATACATAAGCTTACGAAAAATTAATGTTATTTATCTTTTTTGAAAATAAAATAAATTTGTGCAATTTAAAATCATTGAAATACAAAAAATTTTAACCTTATTATTGTAGGTAAAAATTAAAAGTATTAAAAATTGTTTAATGTGTATAAGTTTTTAAAGAAAGTAATTGCGCTACACTAGAATTTTTCCAAATGAAAAAACGTTAATTAAGTTTGAGAAGTTATTCTAAAATTGCTTAGTAAAATTATGGAAAACACACTACATAGTTAAACATGAAATTAATTTTAGTTATATAAATTAATTACAAGTTCAAATAATTTAAAAAGTGATAAGTAAATGAATTTTGAGAATTTTTGTTTATATTTTCTATAAAAAAATATTCCGTATAAACAGACATATTACATATTAAAACAATTTTCACCATAAAAAGTTTGGCGTATTAAAATTAAAAAAAAAATTCTTAAAATTTAATGTTAAATAAATATTTTCAACAACTATTTCTAAGCCTTTTATTTATAGTTTGAAAATACCTTAATAAATTTCATTAATATAAATCGTATTATTTAAATCTTAAAAAAAAAAACAATATAATTTTAATCCAACTCACCTTTCATTATAATCGCTGATAGTTCGGAAGCATTTAAATGCATATAAAGTTTTTCCGCTGAGGAAGTTGTTGCAGTTGTTAAATCAGCAGCCATTATTGAGCGAGGTATTGACAATGATTACAAATTAATAATGGCAACTTAAATCCACAAAAAGGTCAAATTCTTTCTTTACAATAATGATGATAATCCGAGATGACAATGATAATAATCCAATAGAATATTGCGCGTAATCCAATTAATATAGGCGGTTTTGTTGTTGTGTGTTGGGGTTTTCCAACAGATAACAAGTTAAAAATTGTTTAAAGTTGATTTTTTTTAGTTTGTTTTGTTATTGTAGAATAAAACACAACACTTCTTTTATATAAATAACAAAATCATAATTTTTAAACATTGTATTTTATTTAGGCAAATTTAATATCCAGATTTGGTTGTTATTATTTTTAGGTTCACTGTTAAGATTTTAATTGAATCATTTAGCATAATAACTTTTTTGTATAATTTTTTCTGTTACTTTTAGCAAAAATCTTTTTTAGAACATATGTTATTAAAAAATTTGTACACACGCGCTATCAACATCCGTCAGTATTTGTAGTCGTTAACGGACTGAAATGTTTTAAACCGTGAATATACAGCAAATGCTGTGTAAACACAATCGACATACGAAACAAGCCGGCTTTACCAAGCACTCGAAAAATAATCATCATACACTCGGCTATAACCCGAAAAAATACACATCGAACATGTTTCACACAGATACAAATTTACACCCGCACAAATACTATTTAAGCCAAAACAACAACAAATGTTGGTATAGCCTACTAGCAACTAAATATTTTAAGAGCTTGCAACATGTTTGATGTTGAGATGACTCAAATATAACTCGCATCTTCTTAACGAATTTATATTGTGCATTTGTTGTGTAAATAGTTGTTGCTGTAAGTTTTATTTAGCTTTTTAATTGGCGCCTGCATTGAAGACATTTTAGTCATTGTTGTTTTTGTATTCTGTTTTTTTGTAATGTTCTTTCGTAGATGTAATACAAACTTGTAGCTATTTTGTTGTTGTTCTTGTTGACGAACATGTTGCAAGTTCGTTAATATGTAAAATGTATATCACACATTTTATTCGTGTTTTATTTAGTTTTTTGTTCGTTGTCTGTCGTTTTTTGTATTTGTTTGGTGAAATTTTTATGAATGAAAATTATTTTATTACTTGTTTATTATATGGCAAAGGGGCTTGATATTAAATGTCTTTTTTATATAGCATGCGATAATTTTAGCATTCTTTTATTTTTAGTATGAGATTTCTTCAAAGTGCATATGCACCTTACGGTCGTTCAGGTAATTGGTAGATAAGATAACAAAATTGTGAGTTGAAATTATGCATAAATGTGCGGAAATATTAAAATTTACTTGTTACTAATACATATGTTATATTTAATTGTCGATCTTTAAAATTTTATATAAAATGTATGTTTGTCTGGTTCGAGATCATGAAAAATTTTTTAAATAACTTTTTTTTATTATATTATTTTGGTAAATTTATAAATTGTTTTTTTTTTTACTGCAAAGAAACATGAAATTTAAAAAAAAAAAAAAATTCGACAGAGCCAGCAGTATTTTCGGTTGACGCTACACAACCCTCTTCAATATCCATGACCTTGTTGTGTTAATGATTTGATGATTGTGTATTTTATATATAGTGTTTGGACAACACACAATAAGACTAACATCAACGAAATTTAACTATTTATCCTCTACTTTTTTACAGTTTTTTGTAACAAACTTTAATTCTTAAAGCATCCAACAGCAAAGCTTGTGAAGACGTTAATTTCAAGTGTTTGTCACAACCAATTTTATATCTACAACATAATTTATGTTGATACTTAATGATCATATAGTATAATGCTCCCTTCGACCAAAAAATGAAAACTTTGACCCACTGTAAAAAAAAACTCAGACGTGCTGGACCATAAGTTTGTTCTTCAAAAATGATCTACTCAATATACCCTTTCAGAATTATGGGGTCGCTATTCTGTTCCATTCAAAAAGTCTTAATTTGTTGGACAGTGTGATTAGACAATATTTTTGAATTATACTGTATCCTTTGGTTTAAGGTAACGAAGTTTTTATGTATTGTTGTTTTAGTAAATGAATGGTATTAATAGGATTTTAGATCATATAATAATATTCTTTTTATATATTGTTTTTTTTTTTTATTACAATGAAACATGAAAATTTTTATTAGAAAATTAATCATGGCACTGGAATGCATTTTTTGCACAGCTACGTCCTTCATCAACATTTTTAGTGTGTTTTAGTGTTAATTATAAATATCTCTTATTAAATCACAATTTTAAATGAAAATGCTGCTAGCTCTAACCCCATGGTGATTTATTGTTACTTTACTTTATTTAAAAAATTGATACGTATGCTTTTAGAATTTTTAACTATGCAGTTGCTTTCCGATTGAACGAAGACTGGATAAACGAAAGAATTGAATTCAAAATCACGCTCAGCCATACCCTAGCGGTTAACATGTGTAATACACTGAGAGACCTACTTTCATGACAATAATAAATTTTTGCACAAAAGCAATAAAATTGTACTCCCGATATAAAAAAGTTCCGATATGATTATTCATATATAATTACACTGAAAGCTCCACTAACGGACAGCTTCCGTAGCCGGACAGTTCTCATAGATGGAAAAATTTCTTATTGGTCCCTTCTTGAACTTAATAAAAAAAAATATTCTGTATGCGGACATCTCCAGTAACCGGAAAAAATCCGCCTGACAATCGGTGTCCGACTGCGGTATCTTTCACGTGTATATAGTCATATACATAATCACATCAGACCTTATTTGATGCCAAAAATGGCGACCTTGTGAGATCTCATCTGATATAATTTAATCCGAAAAATATAATCATCTTTCAAACAATTTATACATAATTTAATATTATTTTATATAATCCTTCTTTTAAGATATCTCAGACGGTAGACTTTGAAATTTTTTTCAACTTAATTGTTTTTATTATGGAATTTAGTTTTTAATTTCAAAAATATTTTTAATTTGCCGGGGGAATACACTGTTTTTGTTGGCAGCTCAAAGTTCCCTTGTATAGAGCTACACTCTAATAAATTTCTGTTGAAATTTACCCAACTTATAGTAGGAAACTGTACTGCTACTATAAATTGGTAAATTTACTCTGTGTGCGTAAACGAAAAAATGTACACACATTTTGCGTAAGTTGGTACACACATGGGGCCATTTTACATTAAAAGTGCGTAAAAATTAAATTAAATTTTAAAAGTAATTCGAAAATTTACTAAAATTGTGCGTAAAAAACCTATTTGTAGAGTAAATATACGCATTAGATGCCTAAAAATGCATATCCATATAAATGCATATATTTACCAACGCATGGTTTAAATTAAACCGCAGAATAATATTTTTTTTGAAAGAATAAATTTTTTTTATGTATGTATGTTTTAATAATAGTGAATTATAAATATAATACAATATATATTTCCAATGGATATGTACTGTCATGATGGTCATCTTGAATTTAAATTCACAATATTCACAAATATTATATTTATAAATTTTTCAAAAATTAATTTTCGTTTTTAAGCTTTTTTTGTTGTTTTAATATTTTCTAATTTCCAAAGGTCAAAATATTTATTACCATTCTAAGATAGTATATTTACAAAATTTGTGCGTAAAATTTTAATTTAACAAAAGAATACTAATTTTAGGCACAAAGTGTGTTCTTGTGTGTATTATTGTATATGAAATTGTGTACAAAACATTTTTAGGCATTTTTTGTTTATATTTACCGAATTTTCGTAATATTACATAAAACTTTACCCATTCTATTGTAGTACATTTACAAACATTTTTTAGAGTGTACAAATCATATAATTTTATATATAACAATACCCATTAGGTTATTTCTCGTCTTAAATATAATCGGACCAGAACAAATAATATGTCAAACTTTTCAAATGATGTGCACATGCCTAAATTTATTATATTATGGTGTAACCCATATTTTTGCATCATTAACTTATAAATGGTATTTTAGAGTTATGCCGATCTTCTTGCTATTGAGCAATTTGTTCTACACATAATAAAAGTTCGTACATCACTACGTATACGCAATGTCGTATTTATCATACGCAGTGCGGTGCTAATAGATAATAGAACATAAATTTGCTTTCCCATGTAAAAATCGAAATATATATGAACATACATGATCATACATGGGCTTGTATATGATCATACATGGGCATACATGGTCATATATGTCCATACATGATCTAATATATGACCATATATCTTCGGATCCGAAATTTGAGGGTATATGGTGATATATGTGCATATATTATCATACATTTTCATATATTATTCATTTATGCTCATATACGTCCATATACCCTCAAATTTCAGATCCGAAGATATACGATCATATATGAGTTCATGTATGGTCGT
Source organism: Eustalomyia histrio (assembly GCA_949748255.1). NCBI lineage: Eukaryota > Metazoa > Arthropoda > Insecta > Diptera > Anthomyiidae > Eustalomyia > Eustalomyia histrio. The sequence goes on from OX456526.1 coordinate 69,959,856, forward strand.
ATATTGAACAATGTATGGACGTATATTACCATGTATGCCCATGTATGATCATATACAGGCCCATGTATGATCATGTATGCTCATATATATTTCGATTTTTTTTTACAAGGGTTGTTTTTTTTCTTGTGAATACATGGAAGTTGAAAGCTCGTTATAAATAAACAAAAATAAAAATCATATTTTTTTAACACAAATGTAAACAAATGATTTAATTAAAAACCGATTCAATATCGGTACACCCAAAAATTTGCCATAATTACATAGTGAGGGAAATCCATAGTTAAAATGAAATATATTAAAATTGACTACTTAAGTAATCAATGCCAATTTATATAGTTAATTTTTACCATTTACAGTTACTCTGTTGATTTATATTTGAAAATAACAAAACGTTATTATTAAGAAAAGAGAAAGCTACACACAGAAAATAAATTGCTTGGAATTCTATCGCAATTACCAAAATTGTATTGTTATTTGAAGTTTTTAATTGTATGCACTTAAAGATCTTTATCAGAATAGTTCAGAAAATATATCAAATCATACAAAATAATTGGTTTTTCTAATCGTTATTGAAAAAATATTATCTTTAAAATTACCTTTAATACCCACAACTGACAATTTATCGAAAATTTTGTCATTTGAACAGAATATTTGCAGTAAAAATCTAATATTAGTTCTGTTTCAATAAAAACTATTGCTCTATCTTAAAAACTAGTTTTTTCAATCAATTTTAATAAAATGTCACACTGTATACCATATGAGTGTAATCAACCATTAATTTCCACAATATTGAAAATTATTAAAAAAATATTGAGATTAGCAACCGAAAATTTAATAAAACAAAATTTTGAAATGCATTAAGTATTTGCTTTTTATTCATATACATGCTTAATATAAAACATATAATTAATTAAACAACAAATTGATGTGTCTGTAATTCAGTAGGTAAAACACATTTTGCAAGGGTTCTTAGTTCAAACCCTCAAAGTTTTAATTTTTTTTTATATTTTTTTAATAAAATTAAAGACACAATTTATTTTCTCTTGTAAATACCATGTTAGTTTTAAACAAAAATATTAAAATTTCAAACCTGAAAAATATTTAAGTTTGAAATTTGACTAGAAAAAATTAAATACAGTTTAGCCTGGAGAAAAAGCAAAGGCTTGACAAACAGAATGTTGCCGGTTACAACCCAGTTCCCAGAATAACAAATTTTTGTTTTAAAAATAAATTTTGTGGAACGCGTTTCTATTAGTAGAATATCTATTTATATAATATTGTAATCTATAAAGCAATCAAATATTACAATAAAAATTCGGAATTTGTAAATAAAATTCGGTAATTACAACATTATTAAAAATTTACAAAAGTTATGGTAGATGGAACTACAAAAATGCGGTTGGCAAAAAATTCGGTTGCAACTACAAATCTGTTTTCAGTGTGTAAAAGCAAATTTATATTTTACACAAATTATAATATTATTTGCAATTTTTTAAATTTATTTGTGTTTTTTTTTTTTATATTCTCAAAACATATAAATTAATTTTTCCATTTTGTGGACCAAAAACGAATAATCTACTATTGGAATAAAATGATTAAATTTTGAAAATTTCCAGAAGTTTTTAAGGCTATTAAACAAGAAAAACACAAGAAGAAAATAAGTTATTTTGATATCAATATATAAATTTGTGTAAGGGTTTAAAAATTGTTGTAAAATAAGTTAAAATTTAATGAATTATACGTTTTATTAACTATTAGAATATAGGAAATTAATAAAATATATGGATTCCATTAACCATTTTAAAATTAAATGAAGCTGATATTTGCTATGCTCAAGTTTTTCTTTGGTATTTACTACCAAAATTATTGTGCCTTTATAGTTGATTTGTAGATTTAAAATAAGCATAGTTGCTTACTACTACTATTTTAACAAAACTATGCCATAGTGAGGAAAATTCACATATGACGTAGTTAAAAAATTAATGTTTATCATTTACATATTTTCTTGGGTATATGCTGTCAGTATTCAGGGAAAAGGTTTTGGAATACCGGAATTTTTTGAACAAAGAATTTTTAATGGATGAAATTATTGAATGGATGAAATTAAAAAAAATTAATCGGTGGCCAAAACAAAGCCGAGTAACACGCTGAAAACTTTTTGAATCAATAGAAAAACTTAACCATTTTAATATATACAAAATATAATTTCTTATCAGTTTTTTAATAAATTGAATTATCTTTTATAATAAAAATTTAGAACTAGTTTCGAATATTATAACAGTTGCACTGGTGTGCTAAGTAAATAAATAAATAAAAATTCTTTATAACTTGCTAATTGGAACTTTAAAAATATATAATTTTTTTTCTAAATTCGCAGAAATTTAATTGTTGTCATCGATAAATTAAAAGAGGTTAATATTTTTTTCAAATCAGAAGCTTTTTGAAACAAACTAATTTTTCTTTGAAAATGAATTTCATGAAATTATTTGAATAAACTACTTTTTTTATTGGTGACGTATGAGTAATATTATTTACGTAACAATATAACATAATCATCATATAATATATAATACTATGTTATAATTATTAAAAAACCTGTTGAGAAAAAGTAAATTAAAATTTAAAGAATGTTATATAAGGTCAGGAGCAAAGTCCATCCTAAAAAAATTACTTAAAATTCGTACATTCTATGTTTTTGATGGCAAGTATCAGAATTTTTTTCAAAAACATCAAAGAATCTTATGTTTTTGGCTAGAAAAATATCTTAAATCTTAAAGATAACTCATTGGAGTCTAATAGTTTTTCTTCTTCAACAAGCTTCTGAAGGTATTTGATATGAAAATGTAAAGAAATTCTTTGGTAAAAAATTACCCCAGAATCTTTTTTTAACGCAGCTTCGACTCCACCAGATGACGGTTTGTTGAAAAAATTGTCACATAAAGACAATCTAACAATTGTAACACAAATAATTAAAAGAAAAATAAAAACAACGGGAACATTTTTAACCCCATTTTTACACCGCCCAACTTAAGATTGAGCCGATAAAAAATCACACATGCTTATTTTTTTCTGTCCTCTCTCCCTCATAACCATATTTTATCCAAATCGTTGTTAACCGCACAGCAGATAAAATCCCCACTTTATTTCCTAATTCTTTAACCAGTACCTGCTTTGCTAAGTGAAGATTTTCTAAATATTATTAATTAATAAATAAACAATCCCAATTGAAACGATCTTAATACCCCTTTTTCATTATTGTGATTTTAATCAAAAATTGTTCTTAACATAATTCCGAACTTGTATAATGTCTGAGCACGGATAAACTGTTAGAGTTTTTCAAATGTTTGTCTACGAGTATGAACATTTGTGTAATGGAAATCATCCTTCAGTCAAACACCTATTTGTCTGTATTTTTTGTTATGCCTTTTCGGAACAAATTCATGCGAAAATTTCATTAAAAGGCAGGCAGCATTTGTAAAAATTAAAAGAAAAATATTTAAATATTGTAAAAATAATGTTGAAAGTTGCTTTTTTATATTTTAAGTCTTAAAATGGGAATGTAGGCAGCCGTGTAGAAAAATTATCAGGTGCGCTTATGGGCTTCTGGACGATGTAGCCAGTGGCGTGCCCAGGATTTTGTTTTAAGGAGGCAAAAAATATTTTCTAAATTTTTTGTAAAAGCTGGCAGCTTTTAAATTCATAAACAATTTTTATTTAAAACTTATTTATTACATTGACTGAGATCTAATGTATATGTTTAATATTAAGTACATTTTGATTGTTTTTGTGTTGTAAAGCTTCTCTCCGCTTTTAGATTATTTTGATAAAAATATATTATACTAAAAAATTCTTTTGACGAAACGTCAAAGACTTGCATAAATTCTTTACCACATTATTCTTAAAAATATTTCAATTTAGGTTGGCCCAAGTAATTTATATGTTTATAAGAAGTAGATTCGGATGTTATTGATTCCATTCAATATAAATGCGTATAATAATATGCATAAGCAACATTTCTTTGCTTTGCATATTTTGGGGTAATTTTTCATTTCATGACATTTGACGTCTTTTTTATTTCTTTAAGTTTGTATTATTTTTCATAATGAATAAAAGCAAAAAGGATATAATTTTCTATAGAGTATGTTTCTCTCTCACGAACTTTTTAGTACTCTTTTAGAACACGAACATAGTTTGGCGGCAACAAAGGTGAGTTTTGGTCGTCAACTTTTAGTAGTGTTTAGCGGTGCTGTCATATAACCAATTTTAACTATTTTTTTTGCCGTTTTGTGGGATGCTAGATTTTTTTCAGATTATTTCATAAAAAAAAATGTGTTTTTATTTTATTCATGTATTTTTTCAGATTTTTCATATAAAAATATAATATTTGTTCAACATACTATTTATTTTTACTAAAATTAGACATGTCTAATAAAGTAAAAAAATACATCAAAAATTTGCAATTGTGTTAAAAAATAGTTACATAACATTGTGACATGAAAAGTATTAAAGTGTGTACACACATTGACCAACTATGTCTATTCATATCCATTATTTCCCATTTCTATGGTAAAAATATATAATAAAGAAAATAAATATGCTATTAATTGTTCCAAAATATAACTAAAAACCTATAAAAAATGCAATAATTTGAAAAAAAAATTGTTTTCATGAAAAAAACTGGTAAACAGTTAAGAATCCCAAAAACTGGGATAAAAAATTACACTGTTTATGTGGCAGCACTGCATACACCAAATTTAATGTTTTTCAACACTTTAGCAACTTTGAAAATGTTGCCCTCTCATTTAAAAACGTTGCCGCTGAACTCTGTACCATGTTAAATTTCTGGTAGAGCGGGAAAAATACTCTATAGAAAATTATATACTTTTTGATAAAAGCCTAAAGCTAATAAATGAAAATATGCCCGAAACTTAGATTTGGGGTAATTTTTCATTATATATATGGTGTCAAGTTTCATTATGAAATGGTGCTCCAAAAAAATGGGGCTTAATTACATTTTAAGATTGGGGTCATATTTCATGGGGCCATTTTGCACATCGAATTTTTAAAAATAAAAAACACAACAGATATCATGGGAACGTGGAATAGCCACGTGCAAATTTTTACTCAAACTCAAAGATCATTTTAAAAGCGATTAGATTGTTTTAAATACTTTTGGAATGACTCCAAATGTAATTTATAAAGTACCAATTGAAATTCAAAAACACCAAATTAAATAAATATTTGTTGAATTTCAATAAACTTTTTAATTGCGTTTGGTTTTTTTAATTTTAATTGATCTTTTTAAGTATCCATTGCGAATTTTTAAGTTTATTTGTAGTTTTTTTAATTTAAATTGTGTTCTTTTACTTCCCTTTTTAATTTCAATTGTCATTTTTGGGCATTTTTGTCTATTTTTTATAGAGAAGCTTTATTTTTATATCTACTTATTTTCATATATGAACTTAAACGGAAAACAAAATATAGCATTTAAATTGTATGTCCTACTCTAAATTTTCTATCAAACACATAATTTATTTGTAATCTTTTGTTGTTTTTAATATTTTATTAAATTACAAATAGAAAAATTTTAAATATTTTTATGGCAAATATTTTTGTTTACATTTACAAGAGAAAAGCCAAGAGTTGCCAAGACTTGGCAGCATTTTTATAAAATCTTACTTTTTTACTACTATTACTAAATACTTTGAAAGTAGTGTTGTAAATTAAATATTTTCAATTTTAAATACATAAGTTTTGATATAAATCTGAAATTTTGGAAATTCCAATTAAGACTTAATGCGGTATTTGAATCTCAGATTTTTAATTTAAAGAAAGTAATACAATAGGAAACACGATTTTTTTTTTGTTTTAAAAGAAAATATACAAATTAAATAATTCTACTTAGGACCTGTGCGAGGTATCTAAATAAATTCTAAACTAAATACAAATTTACAAAAGATTTTTCTTTGAAAAAATATTTGAAAAAATTTTAAAATTTCATAGAAATTTGGATACTTGAATTTAGTTTAGATTTTATTTAGCCAGCTCACATCAATATAAAATACAACATTTTAAAACAATAAACATCATATATTCTAACATACGTGTAAATCAACCTTTAATTACTCCTTTTCTAGAAAACGTTCGAAAAAAGATAAAAGGCGTTAAATTAAATAAAAAGTCAATTGATCGGTTTTTAAAAACTTAAGTGTGTTTTTGATTGATTTTACCCAAATAATGTTACGAGTGCATAAATAATTAATAATAGAGAAAGGATAAGTATAGAGAATTCATCGGAAAAAGCGGCCAAATAAAATTTTGAACATATTATAAAGTTCGGTAACTTAGACAAAATTGAGGAAATTTCCCTGATTTCAAAGAAAATTTTTCTAATTTCTGCACGAAATTCAACAAATTCTGATAAAAACCCAATTGGACTTGCAAAAATTCAATTGGTGTTGCAAAGAAAATCAATTGGAAACAAAAAACAAGCTATTTTGTATATATGTATACTAATCATAGTTAAAAAAAAATATTTTGCCCCCTCTGGGCACGCCACTGGATGTATAAGTTATTTTCCAGTCAGTTGTAAAGTGTCAAATTATAGGCACCGACATAGAATTTGTAGTCTTTTCAAGTAGTAATTTCAGTACCCCAAGCTTAAATATTAACTCCTGTTCTTAACTTTTTTGACATTTATGACGTAGTTTTCTAATCTCATTCAAATATCCGTCATTCCTGGTTATAGCCCCTGTTCGATGCAAATCAATAAAGTTTATTGTCTTGTTGGATTGCTCAAACTATAAAACCTATAGCGAGAATAACACATGTAATCGATTGGGAAATATATGCATCCATGCCGATTGTTATGAACTGAGTGAAGTGATCCAACAATTGAATTTTGATTGATTGTAATTTTTCATTCACATTTTAGATGATGGAAGAGATGGTTTCCGTGGATTAGAACTTTGATGGTGATTAAATTTTGATATGTTATAGAAAAAATGAAATAAATTACCTCGTTTTAAATACATGCGGATGATAAAAGCTCATTTTTAACTTTTAGAAAAAAAAAGTTAAATCTAAAAAACTCTTATCCTTCAAAACTCTTTCCCTCAAATATTTGACCTTGAGCCATTTACTTTGGTGTCCCCTATAACATGTTCAAACTAAAGTTCTGCCCTTTGGAGATCTTTCCTATGGTAAGACTTGGTGATAGATTCTAAGATCTATTCAAATTATAAGTACTACTGACCCAAGCATGTAAATACGAGTAGAAAAAGTTTATTGTCTTGACTAGATTATACAAGTCATCAAAAAGCTTAGATCAAATTAATAATTGGGAAAATTTATGCAGTCATGTTGTTGTAACAGAATTTTGAACTCATATACCGCCTAATGAATATAAACATGAAGTTGTAGTTGGCTTGCTACATGTCGCATTATCCATCCAAGACTCCGCTTTGTAGGAGACATACATACAAAGTTGGTTATTTAGTCAGTCATTCACCAAGTAAGCTTTCGTAAAGGGAACTTATAATACAAATTAGCAATTGATATTTTCATGCTAATTTCAAAATAAGAAAGAAAAAAAGATGCAGTTTGGATAATCCAAATCATCACTTGTTTTAAATTATTCATCTACTTATAAAACCACAATCTAAAAGGCATATATTACCGCAACAGTTGTGCAATTCCATCCATGTTGTTGTTTACTGTGTTTTGTTCATAACAGAGAACGTGCTCTACGAGGAGTCAGTAAGAAGCAATTGGAAGCTGCAGCATCAACTTTCGATGATGATTATGTGGATGTGCATAAGTACAATGAAAATGATGATGCTACTGATGAGGTTTTCAATTTGTTTTTTTTTCTATTTTTTTTTTTTAAGTTTCCTTTGTAAATGGTATAAATATACCGCCACCATCATTACGGCTCTTCTCTAACAATACAATGGTCATATAGTTAAAACAACTACAACAATAACCACATTTGTTGTTTGCAACAATATGTTTAGTATATGACTATGATAAGTGCAACATGCGGCATTTGTTATATGGTTGCGAAAACAAAACAACAAATATGAAAAATAAAATTAAATAAGAAAAAAAAATGTTGAATAACAGAAAGAATTTTAAACAAATGCGCCCACTCTGCTTGTTTTGCATGGATTTTTTTCCAATGAAGCATGGTTGCATATTGCTGATAATGTTGTAGATGTGTGTATGTTGCTGGTACTCGTCTCTTTGTATGTACTTCTTCTACTTCATCTGGTAATCAAAGGTATTAAACCATGCACTCTTGTATGGAAAGGCAAAGGCAAATGGTTTATAAAGCTTCTGATTTTTATGGATTTTATTTTTCTGAACAACTACAATATGGAGGTGTATTTTGTTTGTCATTAAGTTGGTAAAAAATTTTAGTTATTGCCTTTTTCTAATAATGGGTCAATGTACGACATGAGAGGATTGTATTCTCCGAGAAATGTTCAGCTATCCCAAGCCTCTCGATCAAAAGTTAATCTCAACTCTTTGTAAAAAATACCGTATATTTGCAACCGTCTAGAGTATTCAAAAACCGAAACCGAAAACCGGTCAACTGGTTTCTTTTTTTTTTTAAAAACCGATCGGTTTCGAATATTTTGTAAATTCGAAGAAAACCGAAAACCGGCCTTTTTTGTTCGGTTAACCGGTTTTTTTAATTACATCACCAACTGGGCTACTTCGTTCCTTTTATTATTTCCGAACACTTTTATAATCGTTTGTTTGGTTATGAAGATTTAGATGTAAGTCTGATAGATTCCGATAGACTTAACTTTGGATATTCCAAATTCAAATAGCTTAATTTCTGATCTAAATAACACAATAAACAGTATTCAAAATCTAAAAAAGAGACTGTACAAAATCATTCATCATTATATGTGACCTTCTCCGAGAAAAGGGACTTAGTGTGTAAAAATAAATTTTTGGGAAAAACGCATTTGAAGTTTCATAACGCATTATCACTGTGAACACACTTTCAGTTGGGAGTTGCGATTTGATATGGTTAGTTATGACTGGGTGCCGACTTTGATGAAATCATGCATATGTGGTGACGTATTTTTTTTTTTTGCTTTTAGAGTGACAATTTAAAACCAAAAAATCAAAAGAAGTAAAATTTTAATGTTTTTCTCATTTTTATCGATTTTCCCAAGTTAGTTTTGTACGTTTTTATGGGGTAAATAAATTTTTATCATAAATCTAACTCATTTCATATTATTCTACACCCTTTTAGGTACCAGAATCCACTCTTAAGTCCAAACCCGTTTTTTGACACACTAGGTCCCTTTTCTCGGAGAAGGTCACATATGATGATTTCATATATCTTGACAAATGCGACAAAAGAACTGAAAAGTTGCACAATTTATATAATTGTCTTTTGACTATTTGTCCAACATCTGCTATAAGTGAAAGAGTATTTTCCACTCCTAGCTTTATAAAAAGCAAACAAAAAATCGTCTTAAAACGAAACATTTAAATTGCATATTATTTCTAAAATATTATTTTAGAACTGAAAAATAGGTTTTCTTTTTACATATTTAAAATGCAATTTTAAAAAAACTAATTTAATGCCAAACGTTTTAAACGTTCAAATTACTAACGTACTTATTTTACTCAATTTACAAACGTAATGATCTCTATTCATTTGATATGAATATAGTTTTATAATATTAATTTTTAAGATATTATATTAAAAAATAATAAAACCAAGAAATAAAATGTTGAAATGAAATACAGTTGTATTTTTTATTTTTATTACTTTATATATTAAATTTATTTTTTTGTTTGTAATAAAAACAATTAACAAATTATATAAGCTTTAAAAAAAACCGAAAAAACCGGTTGACCGGTTTTTTCTGCAAAAACCGAAACCGAAACCGGTTTTTTTAAAATTCGATTTTTCGAAGAAAACCGAAACCGGTTTCTTCAAAGGCCGGTTTTTTAAATACTCTACAACCGTCATTTCGAATTTTTATCAATCTAATTTAGAAAGAAATTTTACATCAGATAGAGATTCTTATATTATAGAAGAAGATATCTAATTCTGATAGTCGAAGAATCTGATAAATCATAAAAAAACGTTGATTCAAATGACAAAAACTAAACAGATATCACAGTCAGCTGTTTCGAATCGTGCTCGGTGCAGTATCTGCTTAAATATACAAAACTTTGAGAGTGGTTATTATCTTCTCGCTTACGAACAGCCAAAATATAATGAGTACCCATTACTTTTTTGGACATCGCGAACAAAAGTAATTAAGCGAGTAAATAGCCTGGTGAGTAGTTGATACCATGATTTTGCTGGGTACCTTAACTATTAATCTTCTAATTGAAGTAATCTTATTATCCTAGGTGAGGTTAAAGTGACAGCCGGCGCAGTGTACACCATCACCCTTGGACACAGTGGTTCTTTGTTACGCCATGGGATTGATGGGTATCTCCGTTGTAACTGCACCGTTGAACAACCTCCAGCTTCTTTCGAAGCTGAAAATATATGTAGCTTCGATCTAAATCCATTCCTTATCTTCCTTAAAATATATTAAGTATAACTGGGCTTGGCGACTTCCAAACATGGACATAGACTGATCGCCAGTATAACTACTGTAGGCACATACTTTTCCAGTTATTTGGATGCAACCTAAACCAGGAGTACTGCTGATGATTTTCAAAAGCAAGCAGTTTTATCAGGTCCTGGTATCGTCTGTTTCTTAACCTCCATCCGAATTCAATTATCCTTGGAGATTATCATGGTTTTCTTTGTATGTGTTATATTTGACGAAGAAGTGAATTATTAAACACATTTAAAAATCTGCTACATTTATCCAAAATACGATATTTTCCATTACAGGTTTAGTGTCTTTGCTTGACACGATTGATTTAGCTTAGACGCAAACCACGAAATGTACAAAATCACAATGGCACAGTAACTAAGCCATATATTTCAGACTGCTAGATAAATATCGAAGAGGACAAAAAATCTTTATACAAAATACTTTCTGTGGCCCGATTATGTTTGATTATAAAGCTGTCATAAAAATAACACCCCTCTGTTCTTTAATTGTTATTTTAATAATGTTCCTAAAATATGGGACAGATTATGAACCATTTGCTACTTCAGTTAAAAGGGTATATAAATTTCTTCATAACCGAATTTCTCTCGTACTTATTTTTTGTATTTTAATATTGTTCCTTGTTATAAAAATTATTCAAACACACATATTTATACTCCTTCATGGTATATGGTTAAAATGTTAACCATGACTGGCTGGCTGGTTGCTTAGCATGGTTTTTGGCTGTGTAACTGTGTCTGTGGTAGTCAAGCAATAAGCAGCAGCACATTCCACAAAAATATGACACAACTGGCGCCGCACGGACCATTGCCAACTGCTGTTGTTCAATGTTTTTTGTTGTATGTTGTTGCAGTGTGTAGTTGTTCTGTGTTGTGTGCTGTTGCTGTTGTTTGCCGATAACTTCTGCTTTTTGCAATATTAACAAATGTGTGAGTTTGTTACTATTGCAAATATTATATTTTGCTGTTTATTGAAACAGCTAAATATGAACAGAGTTTCTGAGTGTGTGTTGTGTGCTTATATTTTTGGATTTTCTTTTTAGCTATTGACCAAAGGGTCTTCATTAGGGTTCTACTTGTTAATGCATTTTAAATTTTGGAAAAAAAATTTAATTTGCTCATCATATCTTTTATATGACTTTTGACAAGCTGCAACTGAAAACTGAAATACAACCGTTTCTATTATTTAAAAGCAACACATTTGTCTGTCTGTTGCCTTACCAGCATTTTGCTCCTCATATAATATATATGGGAAAAACAAGTTTTGCTAGTAACGGCAACTTAATTGGATGTGTTTAAGCTGTAAGACTTCAAACACGTTTATTTCAAATTTTAAAAAAGACTGTCCAGGGTTTAGAAATCGTCACAAAAGCATATCTGTGGTCTATCAGAAAACATATATTAGGATTACTCTGAAACAGTTGCGTCCAATTTATATGCACAATGTGCAAGCTTTTACAAAACAGCTTTTTCACCTATAGCGAGCTTCGACGAGAGCTTTTACATATATGAGGGCACAATACAACGAAATTTTGAATTTGGAAATTTTGAATTTCGAAATGTTAAAAGTTGTATAATTTATTTAAGCCAAAACACTTTAATACTTCTTTTGAAAGATCTTTAAAAAAAACGCCATCTTCAAAAGGCTTGCTGTTCTTTGCTAAGGATAGAGCAACAACAAAAAGGAATCTTTTCTTTGATATTTTTTTCATATTGAAATTGGTCGATTGGCAAATTTTTCTTTTGAAACTTTAATTTCAGTTCATCAACTAATTTGACCCTATCTAAATTGTTATTCAAAAATATCTTTTGGGATGTATTATAATGCCTTTCAATGGTATGTTTGTGATTGCGTTTAGCATTATAACCACAAACCAAACATACGGGATTGCCGTTATTGTTTTCAATAAACAAAAACAACTGTTCCCACGCTTTATTAAATGTATTTTTTTTAGTTAGCATAGACTGATCGTTGTATGTTTGAAAAATTATTTTTAAATTGATGGGAAAGTACTAACGTACTGAATATTCCGTCCCTGAAAAAAAGCCCTTACTACAAACGCAAATATCATAGTATTAGTGTTTGGACGCAACTGCTTTGAAACAATACATTTTACCTAACCCAGATTCTCAGGGAATGACGAACTTCCACAGGTATAGTTTAAACAGTTTTACTCTCAACAATTTTAGTAAATAGACTAAAACGACGGACTAACATTCTTCTTGTAATTTAGAAGACAAAAGTACATGTCCGAATCAGGCATTGGCGTTTCTCACGTGGCAAAAAGTTTTTCATACAGAAACAATTTAATAAATAAAATATTTTTATCAATTGGCATATAATCTAACCACCGATGAGGATAGGATGAAACTTCGGCAGTCTGGTGACTCCCTTGTGTCTGTTAACTCTTTCAATAAAATATTTCGTTCTTCTTTGGCCTTTAAACAGCACTTTAGAAATATCGTTTGTAATTAATTGTAATTTTAACTACGATTGTGCAAATAACGTTTACAAATACTTTACTGAAATTTGGCATTGATATCCAGAATTTTATAGAGCCCTTCGTTGGGCGTCATATATTATGTAACAGATCAAAGATAGAGAGGAAGATAATTGGGTATGGGTTGCTTAAGGTGACATTACTACCCACTTGGGCATGCTATCATTGGGCTAATTAAAACTTGGTAATCTACAATTAGCCTGACCGGGTTGGTTAGATACCAGGGTAGCCATCTTAAGCTTCACATACCCAGTTATCTTACCCCCAAGCTTTATAAACTTTAATAAGTTTATATTCAAAAACAAATCTACCTCTGAAGAGAAGTAAAACTACCCAACAAAATTTTTAGAACAGGCTACCTTTGAATCTATTCTGTAACAGGTTGTTTTAGCACCGGTTCTGTGGAACATGTTCTAGAACTGATTCCCAGCAGTCAACATTTAAAGTCTCACTGTTCCATAACCAGTTATATAACTGGTTCTAGAACCGGTTCTAGAGCAACCAGTTCTAGTTTGGATAAAACCAACCTATTGCTAATGGGTCAAACTCCTTATAAAAACAACCGGTTGTAGAACAATAATGAGAACCTATGCTAATGCAATATAAGTTGTTGTGCAACCTGTTGTTTGGATTCTTACTTTTAAATGGGTAGGTCGTAGGGTGCGTTACAGAATATGAAGAACTATTCCTAAAACGCTTCCTTGAAAGTTAAGTTTAACCGTATGCGTTTAATTGGATTTTATTACAATGGTTAAATGGAATCCTTCCTATGACAGCCAGTATTAAATTCATCAAATTAAAATAATTTTTTGTCCGGGCTATTTTTGCTGGTACCCTAATCTTTATACACATGTGTATGATGATCGTTAAAATTGTTTATTTGGTATAAAGTTATTGTTATTTCGTTGCTATTTTCTTAGCTAATGTCCGTCCTTTCTCTGTATGTCGGTCTGACTCCATCCATCCATACGGCACCATGGTCATTCGTTAATATTAAAAACAAAAAAAAAAAAGCTTTTGTGTCCTCATCATTGTTTCGTTCATTCGTTTGTTGTTGTATATTTCAAAGTAACCATATTTCCAAAACAATGTTTGTTGTTTGCATTGTGCCCTCAAGTGTCGCATGCTGTTTTTGGCAGTCTCCGTACATATTATTTACCAGAAGGTTGAGGTTACTCTTCATTTTCTTATTTTTTAAGTTCAGCATGAAGTTTCGAATATTTATTTTTTTTTTTTTTTTGTTCCATTACCTTTATTATAATGCGTTTTATTTTTCAATTGTAACGTCATTGTATAAAGCTTTGGGGAATTGTTTGTGTGAGTTTGTTTGTTTACTTTTTCGATTTCAATATTGTTTTCATTTTTTTCGGTTGGTTATCAACAGTGTGCATTGATGATTCGACTTTTTTATCTTCGTTATAAATTTTTCGATTTCTTTTTTTTAATATATTTTGGAGTTGGTATCATTTGGGTCGGCTGCTCCTTGTATTATAATCAACATTCAATTTCATTTGTTTATTGTATATTTCGAGCAACGGGTGTTGGTTGAGGTGGTTATTTTGTAAAATGAAAATAAAGGAGTGCACAGATGACACTACATACATTGTGCATGTGTTTCTTTAATGCGAAAATGGTCACATATGAATCGGCATTTTCTTTTTGTTGTATTTTTTGGTGGATTTAATAACATGATAAAGTTTTTCTTAAGATTATTGCTACTATTTTTAGGATTGTCTGTTTTAAAGTAATTGAAACATTGTACATAAGCTCCATAAGTCATTTTATCTTTAGTCTGAGCTTTTTTCAGATACAGGTCAGGAATAGGAATTAAATTTTTATTAATCCTATTCAAAGTTAATTCGGACAAAAAGCTTGTTTGTGGTAATCAATTACTGAAAGAATGATTCAAATCTTACTTTGAAGATATTTTGAGATTCTATAAAATGCTAACAAAGACAAAGATGATTTACTGAAAGTTTGAGGAAACTATACATGATAATATTATATTAACCCTCTATTGCCCAAGACCGCCAAAATGCGGTTGTCAGATATTAAGTGATTTTTTGGCTAAGTAATAAGTTTTTATAGCAATTACGTGTTATCAATAAAATACATAATTTAATACTTTTTCTGGAATTTTTTCAAGCGAGATGGATGTAAAGTCCAAATTTTGTAAAATTGAAAAAATGTACTTTTTAAAACAGAAAAAAAATTATTTTTAAAATCGGAAAAAATATATTTACGCTCTGGCATATACTATTGATAATAACCAGACAAGGCAAAAAAAAGCGAAATTCAATGTACTTAAAGCAAAAAAATATTGTAAAAAAGAACGAAGTAAGCAAAAGTAAATAATTGAGGGAAAACACTTTTATTTTAAACAACGAAACTAGGAGAAAAAATATATTTTTAAAGAAGCAAAATTAAAATCATGGGAGAAACATTTTTTAGAACAAAACTAGCAAAATTTTTTTTTTTATCAAAAAAAAATTACTTTTTTGAGGCAAAAAAATGTAATTTAAAGCTGAAAAATCTTAAAAAAAAGGTTAATTTAAAGTCAAAAATGGGAAAATCCAAACAAGCAAAACTAGCAAATTTATCTTTTCTGATAATAACAAAGGAAGTTAAGACTCTACTTATAATATAATTTCCTTTTTTGCCTCAGGACTTAAATGACACCGTCAGGATATGTTTTCCGAATATCCCTCTAACTCAAAAAGCAGTTAACATATTTTTTTGATATCAAGCACTTAAACTTTGTACTAAGCGGAATCAATTTCGGTAAAGTGTTATAATAATAATGTTAAGTGTCAATTTCGCAATTTTCAAAATGGGAAAATAGCTGTAACTTCTAAAATAATAACACTACATCAACAATTTTCGGTATGAAATTCATAACAAAAATCGAAACTAATTTCTTGATTAGGCTTCAGCCTTTTTTGTGCTATATTGTCTAAATAAAGCAATAAAATAAATTTTTTTATATATTTGGCATAATAATGCAAAATATATACTATAAATATAAAGAGCATTAGAGGGTTAATCTTAAAAGAAAACACGTCTGTAAGACAAAAGTCTAAACAAACCCTAACCAGCTAGCCTACCTCCATAGTATCAGGGTTACCTGAAAAGGCAGACTAGCTCAGGGCTGGTATATATTCTTATCCCTTTATAGTCAGTTATAATTTTTTTTGCGCCCAACGTGGGACTTTATTAGAAAAGGTCACTTGTGACCTGTTAGATGATTATTCGAAATTTTTAGGCAATTATGGTCTTACCATATTGTAATTATTGTTTTGTTCGGCCAGTATATTAGGGTAAGTTTTAAGTTTTTTCAGATAGATTTCATTGTGTCAGAATCTCGTTTTTGTCTCAGATTCTCATACCAAATTATATTTGCAATAAAGTTGCGTTTACACTTGGAATCTCGAGATTTCGCTTAAAATCTCCTCCAAAATTTAGAAGTGTTTACACAGCTGATTTATATAAACAAGAATTTTATAAAAAAAAATTGGCGGAAACTGAGAAAATTAATAAAAGGAATCAGAAATATGAATATTTAAAAAAAATAAGATTTTTATTAATGTATTATGCATTTAGAGATAAGACAACACAATCTGAAATAGAAAACCTGTGGAAAAAGTTTTCATCATTTAGTTAATGTTTTTATTTAAAAACAAATGCAAATTTATTATTTCAAAATATTACAAAACAGGATGGAAGAATGGGTGCACGTAGGTACAAAAAAAATATATTTTCATTTTTCATTACAAATTCTGTATTATAGATTCGCCATGGTTGTTTTTGGGATATATTTTAAAATAAATAAATTAAGCCTGGTATTTTCTCAAAAATTCGTACTTGTTGTTCATGTTTATTTCTAAATACTTATAATAAAATAAAGTTCTAATAAAAATACAATTTAATTATTTTTTCACGTGTTTAGTTTTGTTATTTTCTAAAAATAGCGCTTTAAACGTCAAATAGTGTCAAACACAAAAAAAAAAACATGCCAGATTTTCCTAAACGCAGTGTTGATT
Source organism: Eustalomyia histrio (assembly GCA_949748255.1). Taxonomy (NCBI): domain Eukaryota; kingdom Metazoa; phylum Arthropoda; class Insecta; order Diptera; family Anthomyiidae; genus Eustalomyia; species Eustalomyia histrio. The sequence goes on from OX456526.1 coordinate 69,977,003, forward strand.
AGAGTGATTTTCATTTATATGAAATTTTTATGAGATTTGTGCCGAAATCTAATTTTTACGAGAATTGGGGTGCAGATGTAAACGCAACTTAAGTCGTAAAGTCGCTTTTGTCTTTTATATAATTTTTCAACATTAGACGCAGATGCAGTTGCCCATACACTCAGAAAAAAATATTATATATTATTTAGAAAATTATTTTACTATTAACATTTTACAAATTACAGAATTTTTATAGAATACATATAAATTTTTGTTGCTAACATCAGAAATCATTTCACAAATTTTTGAAAACCGATTTGCTAAAATTGGCAAGAAGTTTTACTAATTTTTTAAGAAGTGGATATTGAAGGAAATGTTGTTTTTAATAATTAAAAGTTATGCACATAAACTTAAATTGCCTTTAAATATTACATAGGTTAAAAAAAGGATCAGCAGTGAAGGTACTTTTCACAACCGACTCATGTCAAGATATATGACATTCACTTAAAATAGGACTAAAAAATTTTTTAGTTCTAAAAATCAGCCCTTAAAACAATTAAAATTTGACCTTAAAATCCAAAAAATTTCCCATAATAACAGCAAAATTTTCAGTTGCCATTACAGACTCTTTGGTGAGTGTAGCCTGAATACCATAGCATCATATGGGTTCTATAATTGTATTGTAAATCAGAACTATACAATCTGGGCTGAGTTTAGAGTTTCGGCCAACTTGTCATGTTAATTATACAGTTTTTAAACTTATCTTGGTAATATATTATATGTATTATATGTTTGTGTTTTCCAGGTGAAGCGATGATCAAGATTAATGCCAGAATATTAACGTTATTGTGTTAATATGGTGATCTTAAATCCTTATATGGGAACACAATAATCTTTTTAAAGTCAAAGATAATTAGATGCATTTCTTTTCATTCACTTTTATTTTCTAATTTTTTAGCCCTATTTCTAAATTAAAAATGTGGTTTTGCAGTGACTGGGGATAGAACTAAAGGCGTAAGGAAGCATTAAAAATCAAAAGAATTATTCTTAAGGCGATACTGAGTGATGCTAATAGCATCTTATTAGTGATATTAATTCAAGGTGCTTTTTGGGCCCCTCGCATCTTACACACGCGTTTGCCTGAGTTCCCAGGAGTTTTCGTAATTTATTTGTTCATTCTTTTAATAGTCTTTTGAGTTGTGGAGATCTTTGATGTTACCGCTTTCTTCGAGCTCTCATTTTTCGTTAAGAAATGCATCAACATTTGCCGTTACCAGAAAGTTGACCAAAAAAGGTCCTATCTGAGCTGGAATGTTTTGAGCTTAAATATTATTACCCAACCAAAACGATTTTAAGCAATTTCTTCAACTAGACCTATATAATTTTGTTTATTAAGTAAATAGTGCTTATTTTAGGGAGTAAAACCCAGTTCCTATCGATTATTTTCTTACAGCATTTTGCAAGTCGAAAGGTTCGCAAAACTAGGAAAATTATATTAATATTTTGTGGGTTATTCGTTATCTGGTAAACAAAAAATGCTGAATGAATCGTATCAACACGGAAATTAGAACTGACATCCAACTGATTGGTCAATTTTTGGGCACTCGGCCAGGCTATAAAACCAAAAGTTTGATGCATAAATTTTTAAGACTCCCCAAAACAACGAAAATTGCTCTATCACCATACTGGAGTTATCGTCGAGCCGATATTTATAGATAAAATATATATTACGCAGCCCTACTACGTTCCAATGTTAAATAAATCAGGATTTGAACTTTTTGAACACGTTGTGGAAAATGAAATTTGAACCCAGCGGTATTTGTTGCTTATCTTAACTACACATGTCTACTGACGTGTAGTACAATTAAATTTGTAGAAAAAATTAGCTGGCGCTACTAAATTTTAGTAAATATTTGGAATTTAAAATCTGTTTGCTAAAATCAAAAAAAAAAATTACTAAATATTATTAATATAAGTACAAAAATTCGAATTTATTTCTTTTATCAAGCATCAGAATTATTTATTTTATTTTATAAAAAAAAACGAATTTATCATTTTGTTTTAAATTGGTTATTTTTGTTTTGAAATATATTTTAGTCAATTTTTTTTTATTTGCTTTTAAGGTCAAATTTTAATTGTTTTCAGGGCTGATTTTTGAACTAAAAAAACTTTTTAGGGCTGATTTTTTAACTAAAAAAACTTTTTAGTGCTATTTTAAGTCGATGTCCTATTTTTAGACATGAGTCGGTATATTCACTTCCGATCCTTTTTATTTAATCTATGTAACATTTTAAGGCAATTTAAGTTTGTAGGTGTAAGTTTAATTAGAAATAACATTTCCTTCAATATCCACTTTTTGCAATTAGTAAACTTTTTGCTAATTTTAGCAAATCTGTTATCAAAAATTTGTAAAATGATTTCTGAAATTAGCAACAAAAATTTGTAAATATTTTGTAAGAATTCTGTAATTTGTAAAATGTAAATAGCAAAAAGATTTGCTAAATAATATTTTTTTTTACTAAAAATTAGTACGAAAATAGTAAAGTGAAATTAAAAACCGTTTACAAATTTTTCTACAAACTTTTTTTCTGAGTGTATGTTATATAATGACTTTGTGCTGTTGTTTGTTACTATCGAAAATATTTGACCCAGACCCAGATTTTATTACATCTATGTTACTCGTATTACAGCCATGTTGATTAAAATTCCTTCTAGGAATTTGATATGCTTCCCGGATGGTTCGACTTTAGCTTTTTAACTTGTTTTCTTCTCTATTACAAATCTTGGAGGTGAGTAAATTGATGGAATTTTGTCATTAAGAAATGTTTTAGTAGAAATTTTATAAGAATATCAGAGCCTTAGTGTCGTACAGGTTAGATGAGTCTTACAAAAAAGCATTATAAAATTACTTATGGCTTGAATGAGGGTCAATAAGACTCAAGCCTACTAGAATTAAAATATTGTCCTGTGAGTTGTCGAGTGATTACGTTAAATTGGATATTTAGATTTGGTTAGCACTTATGTTATGCTGAGCATAGGATTACAGACACCAAAAGCAATAAGCTGATATATATGCGCCTCTTGCACATAGTCGAATGCCTTAGAAATATCCTGAGCAACTACTTTGCGATCTTAATATTCAATCTGTTTTTTCATATGTTCACTCCTTTGGCCACCTATATGACATCAAAAATTAACATATTTTGCAAAACTAGCACTTTTCGTACAGAAACAACACAAAATATTTATGCACATTTTTCTATTAAACCTTGAATTTTAAACTTTTTGCAATCGAAAATTAAACAACTTACAAAGAAAATAAGCGGGTATTTGTATTGTTTATAACAGATGTATGCTGCGATAGTATAGTAGTAAATCTAAATTTAGTACCAAACTACTAACTACTATTATCCGTCGTACTCCTTTATGCAAAGAAAATACAGATCAAATTCAGAAATGTAGAAAAGACAGAAAACATGAACAACGCATTTGGAAAATTTAAATAAATCCTTTAGCATACGAAATACTAACAAACATGTGGCAGCCACGTAATGGACACAAACAAAATACTTCTGTGCAGTAGTTTATGTGTGCAGCAACTATGTAGGATAGTAGTTTATACGTGTATGTGCATTCAGTAGTTGATAGTTGCTTATTGTACGTTTTTGGTACCACAGAAGTACTTTATCAGATGAAACCACGTTTTGTCGAGAAGAACAACAAGGATTGTCGGTGTTTTTTCTCTAGTTTTTTTTTTTTTTTGTAGTTGCTTGGAGTGGATAGAGGTGCTTTAATGGTAGAGATGTGTTAACAATAGATTTTGGAATTGTTATAACCAGAGTAGACACTACTTTACTCTGTGTATAAAAGCGAAAGCAGATTTCTATTTTGGTAAAGTTGTACAATAAAACAACAACAATGCTATTGTTTCGCCAATTTTCGCATACAAAAAGTAAATTTAAGAGCAAAAAAATCAAACTCTAGGTTTATTTTAGGATTAAATCATTTGTTTTGAAATTCAACTAACCCCAAACTACTAACACAATTGCCATTCAGTTATTTAGACATTTACTACATACGACTGTTGGTAGGTTGATTATCTCCCATAGGTGGAGGCGGTTGGTTGCTAGGCTGTGGTGGCGATAGTGATGATGATGATGATGACCATAGTCGGCATTGGTTTTGCCTTGTGCATGATTTCCTCTCTCACGGCAACATACAAGACACTATGTATGCTGGCAATGATTCGTTCTTTTTTGCGTTGGAAAACAAATAAACGACAAACGTCATGCATATAAATTCAATGTAACATTAACAGCACGTTTCATATGCAAACAATATGCACATGCAAGTAAAGCATGCATACATGTGTGAAGAACTTAAGAGCAGAACTGCCACCACCATCAGCAGCACTAGCAACCACCATCATCAACAGCATCAGCATCAACAACAACAACACCAACATCAGCGCCACTAGTCTATAAACTCATTGAAAGAGGCTGTAAACAACTACAACAACAACAGTAGCAGCCTCAACAGCATCATCATCATCATCAACAACAATATCGTTATTCCGGCTTTGTGTTCATCTTCTTCTACTTCTCATGGTATAAGTGCCAGTTGTCGTGCCACTTAAGCATGCATGCAACAACAAGTTTTGTGTGCAAACACATCTGGCCCATAACATTCATACATATTTAACGTACCATCCAACCGACTATCCAGCATGCTAATACAGCCTACGTCAAGCAGACATACTCCACAATAACTTGTGTAAATATTCTGATGGTGTCGTTTGCTATTTTTGTTCAGAAACTGAAAATCTTAACGCATGCATTTGCATGCTACAAAAGTTTAAAGTTTATGTTTTGTATTTGCGTAAGAATAGGGATGCCATATACAAATTTTATGATTGAAAATATTATACACCGGACAATATGATACCCTGGACACCAAAACAATAAGTTTTGATGCAGCAAGTGTGCTTCACTTCATCAATAACTTAACTTTCACCCAAACGTGTAAAAAGCTATATGCAAGGAACACACACACTAGTCTTCCCGTAGAGTTAATGATCTAACCGGCAAAAGCACCTCTATGCTGGCTTTCTAAAATTAATTAAACTTCTTCGATTAATAACAAAATTCCACAATAAATTTAACATTTCATTAAGTGAAATATTTTTTTTTGTAACAAAAGAGAACAACACTCAAAATAGTTTGTACATTAAATTAACTGCAAATGTAATTTGAAATAAATGAAAAATCACTTAAAAATCGGTCTACAAACTTTGCATTTAAATCAGAAGAGCTTATATTTAAATGTTAAAAAATTAATTTGCAATATTTAAAAAACAAATGATTTTTTATTTATTTTAAATTCGAACAATCAAAATCCGTTAAAAGTAATTTGAAACAGAGGTAGCACATTTTTTTTGTGAAGATAACTTTCGTGTATATAAACTAATAATTATTTTGAAACGAGAAAAAATTTAAAAACTTTATTATATCCTTCACCCATTATAATTTGGATCATATACCAGGAAGAGGTTTTGAACTAAGCGAAGGGACATGATCCTGCCTTTTTAGTTTAGCGAAAAAGTGCATTTGGCCGAAATCAATATTGGCTTCAAATCGTTACTTCGAATTTGATTACTGTCCATTTCAAAATTGGGCTGCAAAATAAAAATAAGTCTGAGAACTTTTATTTACAAGCAATGGTGAGTTTCTAAAGGGATTACAGACAAAGAGCTTTTACAGTTAATACCTGGTTTCCGAATAAAATAAAGTCTGGGTACTTCTACATTTAGGAACTACAGTATATTTATATAATATATCATTACATACAATCATTTGGCAACCATATTTCGATAAAACTACTCACAAGGAAGGTATCCCCAAAGACTACGATTTTGGTGAAATTAAGATAGAGGAGAGAATATTAATGGACATGTTTTTATAACGGTTTAATGTAATGACTGAATTGCAGAGCTACCGCTAAAACAAAATTTTTTAAATAAAGGAGAATTTAGTGTTCAGGAGAAAGTTGGCTAAAAACCAAACTAGCGCGAGTATCGAAAATAAACGGAGCACCTTGCTACTTAAATTAAAAGACAAAAAACTGATATACATTTGTGTCCATTCTTATAACTTCCCCATAAAAAACTCCCTAAATGTGTAATGTATGGCATTGTTACGAATTGGCTCCAGAAATGCACTTAAACAATGCGTAATAAGCAGCTGACATTTAGATTTCGATACGCGTTTTAAGATATCAAAATATGATATGTTTTGTCCAAATAAAGTTATCTTACATTTTGTTATGTAAGGCTTACACTCAGGAAAAAAAAGCAGGTTTGCTAAATAGTTATGATTCAAAAGTTCATAGATTTTTGTCCAATGTAACACTTATCATTATTACTGGAGATTTCTAAACGTGACATCCTAATGTGCATTGTTTGTGTACCACAGATAGCCTTTTTTAATCATTTAAAACTCAATTCGCCTATAGTTTCTTTGAAATAAACTTAACCTATATTGAACTCACTGTTCCGCTTTTAACCCAGTAATTTAAAACGATTATGGTTTTTTACTGAATGAAGATAATTCAGTGCTTTCAAAACCATAAAATAATTTAAAATCTTGACTACAATCACAAATAAAAATTATGCAGATTTAAGAAAAAATATTTGAAAAATTAAATTTTTTAAAAAATACAAAACTTTTATATTTTTTATTTGGATTTTGACGAAAATAATTTTTGGTGATCAAACCTATAGGAACATGACTTTTTCCCAATACACAATGGCTAAAATATCTTAAAATTTATTTCATTTTCACTCAAAACATAAGTAATGGCTAGTTTTTTTTTTATTCATTTACATAACCGAGCCATTAGGGCCTTATGTGGTTAATTAAAGCTACTATCTAAATAACAAAATACTACTATACTTATGAAAATTATGCCAGGGTTGCCATACAAAAAACCTTAAAATTTCTTATATTTTTGTATAAAGTTTTCTAGAAGAAAAATACAAAATTAAAATTTTGTAAAATTTCTTCAACCGTTTAGTTAATTACAAAAACGACTTAATGAAGCATAGTTTCATATATCTGATACGATTGGTTGAAAAATGATCAGTGGATCTATAATGTGTCCTTGAATGGGTTAAAATGTAAAAAAAAAAAAACGAAAAAAACCCTACTTTGAACCACGCCATTTATTTTAGATTAAGCCGCTTAAAAACGCATGTTTTTAATTTTCTTTACTCGCTTACATATTTAAGTTTCAGTAAGATCGATAGGCGACTTCGGGGATACCTTCCTAGTTAGCATATTTAGTATTCTCTTGATGTTGTCTGCAACTGGCAATCGTTGGTGTTACCACAATTATAATGGCTGATGCCATTGACGCCAACACCGCCAACAAAACAAAAATAAAACATACATACAGTCAGTCAGTCGTGTCTTTAACGTGTTTTTTATGCAACTAAAGAACAGCAACAACAACAACAATAACAGAAAAATATCTAAAGGATTTGCATAAAAATACATACGCACAATCTCCACAGTTGGTGGCATACACGTCATTTCAATCTGTATCTTGTTGTTGTTAACATTACATACATTCATATATTTGCCTCAGCCAACGAATAAACTACCACAACAGCAAAAACGTGCATAACCACCAGAAGCTTAACATTCTCAACATTATTATACTGTTGAACAGAGGCCTGAGCAGAGTGGTATCATCTTCATATGGATTAACGTACACAAATCTACTACCACCACAAACACTCGTGGCAAAAACAGCACCATTGATGATGATGCACTTAAGTTACCTCACAATTCGCGTAAATTTTCACTTGTTTAGCTCGTTTGTAGATTTTTTTCTTTGTTGTGTTTTTGCAAATAAGCCGTCTTTTTATTCCACTGCCAATCTTATTCACATGGATTTATTTGTGTTTTACGACGATGGAATCTCTTCTTTTTTTTCTCCAATGTTGCATCATTTGCTTAACATTTGGGTTTGTCGAAGTGAAATTGTTTATTTCTTTAAGTAATAAATTTAGTTATTGGCTTGATGGGGTTCTTTAACTCTACTCATCTTCATATTTTGTTTCTTCATGTCCCCCATTCTGTGGTGGCGGCTTCGTCTGTTTGTTTGTTTGGTTGACTCACTGCCTGTCTGTTTGTGTCAGTATCCTTTCCTTTTTTTTTTTTTTTTTGTCTTTCTTGATTGCCTGCCTGATGCTAAACATTGTACATTTTGTACACCTGGGGTAATTTTGATTACTTTATAGACCAGACAGACAGTCAGAATGTACGATCTAAAGCAATGATAGGAATAAACACGCGCAATTCATGTGTGCGTGGGCAATAATCTTCTTGAACATATTTATTGATTTGGTTTGGTATGATGGGGGAGAAATGATATAAGTTATTACGTTAACAGCAAATTGTATCTTCTTTATGTTTATGTTTAATGTAAAGTATTCAGTCAAATAAAGATTTTCTTTTATACGGAGAAGTGTACTGAACATCAGGTGTGAATGGACTATGCGATAAATGAGCAATTATTAGCATAGAAAAGTAGCAATCGAATATTTTATATGTGTTTTTCTTATAGAGCTTAATAGCAATTTGAATTATTTCAAGGCTATAGATTTAAGATTCCATGGGAATATGTAAAAAGTTCACTAAGATCTAAAGGTCCACATTGGGAGTCACAACTTGTAAGTGCTAACTATAATAGTACCGCTAAGAATTTGAACAGCAAATAGAGGGTTTGTAAATCAATAACTCGCAATATTCAATGATCATTGCAATCGATCTTGGGTGTGGACCAGACTCTGCATATACAGCAAGGACTATCTAACAATAGTATGTGCGGCATAAAAAGTAAAAAATCAACTAGAAAGCCACGAAGCCAAGTTCGGATGCTTTAGTTGAGAAGATTTAGATGTTCGAGTTAACTCATTTCTAATACGTTGATTTTAGCAAGAACTATGAAATTTTCAGCAGGAATTGAAAATTTGTACACTCTTAACTCTGTACATCTTGAAAATTCTCAAATCCTTGCTAAAATCAACATAGTTGAATTGATTCAACACGAGCATCAGAAGTTTCTCAACTCGAGCATCCGAATTTGGCTATTTGGCTTCGTGGCTTTCTGGTTGGCTTTTAGTTTTTAATTTTCCACATCCTATTGTTTGATAGACTCAGTAAAAAGAGTCTGAAAGTATCAGTCTGGAATCAGCGAACAAAAAGTCTGAGGGCATAAAACGCAAACGTGAGTTAAAAATGGACTCAGGAAAGAAAATATTTGAGGGTATCAACAAAGAAATGTCAATAAAAAAAGGGACTCGGCAAAGAAAAATTCTTAGGGCAAAGAAAAATTCTTAGTCTAAGAGCCCCAGCAAACAAAATGTCTGAGAGTGAACCAAAACTTTGGCCAATGTAGGAGCACATAATTCCAATATCTTAGGGACTGGAAAACAAAGAAATAATTTGGATGCTTAGTAAAGAAATACGAAAATTAAAACAAATATAAATCATGGAGTTAGTAGCAGATATTGTAAAAAAAAACAACCAATGAAAATTTCTGAATGTATTTGAGGGCGAAAACATCTTAAAGAAAAATAACATGAAGATATGAAAGTACTTCGTGAAAGAAGTTATACCCAACTATTGGATGATAAAATTCTGACATACTGCATGATTATGCTGATACACAATTTTAGGCGTCATTTTCCTTATGATTAATTTAATTTAACAAATTTAAAATAATGGAGTTATTAGCAGATATCAACTATCATTGATAAACCCTAGAATTGTCAACAAACCAAATTATTTTACCGAAACCCTTCGTTGGGCGCCATGTAGTTGATGTTACATTTGACTTCACTAGTACACAAAAAGTGGGACTCTTGATAAGATAAAATGTGGTAGATATTGTCTTTTAAAAAACAGGTTCCAAGAGTCGATATATTGATGAATTCTACGGCACACAACAAAGATAGATCGAAAAACGCAGCTTAATAGCTCTGTTGCTTTTAATATAAATTATCGTTTAAATGCCACCATTTAAGTGTCCGCAAAGTCTTTCAAAGCACTTTTAATATGTCATTGATTAAATAAAAACTGTAAAGTATGTATTAATAAAGATATTAAATTCTCTCATATTACATGTGTTAAGACTTTTACGATTTTAGGTCATTGGCTTTTGTATTTTTTCCATTGTTTAAACCACTCCTCTTTCAATCGATACAAAGACATTTTGATTACAATTTATGTTATCGTTTGTGTCAAATAATATAGTTTTATTCTATTAGTAATCACATAATTTTTAAGACAATATTAATGAGCCGCTTAATAATCTAGTAATATAAACACCACAATAATGTTGTCATCTTCATTCGTAGTCAAGCATCTCTTTCAAATCAAACCATTAAAAATATCGTATAGTGTTTTAGACTAAACAATAAACCAAAGTGTTTTTTTAATAATCCAATTATTGTTATGCAAACCATTTCGATGTTAGGTTGATCGATGATAAAACTACTGTATTGAATGATTTTTTGTCTAATAAAACATAACATGTTATAAGGGAAAGTTGCAAACAATTTGTTTGTTAGAGGAAAATTATCACTATTGGAAGGGAATGCTATAAGAACTTTAATCTTAAATTAATCAATGCAGAAAATCTTAAATTAATCAACAAAAATTAAAAGACGGAAGTTATTACCGTTTTTTTTATATGTTGAGCGAACTTACTAATAAAAACAGAAGCGTTTACTCAGTTTTCAAGAAAATATGTTTGTAAAATTATATTAATTAGAGGTTAGAGTATTCAAAACCGAAAACCAGTTAACTGGTTAACCGAAACCGATCGGTTTCGGTTTTTTTATGTCGGTTTGCCGGTTATTTATATAAATACATATTGCTATAATTTTTCCACAAAATTACTGGGAGCCAAATCTCAAAAATTAGGCGAATGCGACGACAATTCGAACCTCAACTCATCTATTTTTGCCATCGAAACTGCACAAGTGTGCACCCGAGGACTATCTTGATGGAGGATCGCTGTTTTGGGGTTTATTTTTTATTAATTTCTTCGCTAATTTTACCCAATAATGAAGAATAATATTTTATATTTATTGGAAAATATTATTCTCCAAGCAGTCAATGTAGGTAATTCCATGCATATCGCAAAAAAAAAACCTGTTGCTGTTGTCTGCTTTCTTAGGGAGGGGTTCACCTGATAAAATCCTTTCCTTTATGTCTTGTTCCATTTCTGGTGTATATTGGTGAACTCATGTTTCATCAACAGTTATGTATCGGCGAAGAAGTTTATTAGGATCGCAACGGAATTCACGTAATTAAACTCGTTGGTCACTCAAAATTATATCGTGGATTTTATTGATGATTTCGGAAGTAACTGAATGAGATTTGTCATTTGTGGCTGTTTAAATTCATTTAGCCAATTGTTAGAAGTGATAAGCACTAGTACAGATGTCCCATGGACTTTGCCTAAATCATCTTACATTTCTTTAGACGTTTTGCTTTTCAAGCAATTACTGAAACGGTTGCCCAGTTCCTCAAACGTTTTTGGCACAAATAGGATCAAAATACGACGTTTTAGTAAATACAATTTACATGAATCAAATGTTTTATTTATATAGACTACCTTTATTAAAAAAAACTCGGTTTTTAAACGATTTTTCAACGGGTTTTCGTATAAACCGAACATCGATTTTTTAAAAAAGCCATATATTTAATACTCTATTAGAGGTCAAAAAGCCTAAAATTTTGGTGTCCGCATCATGGAGGTAAATTGACCATACATTTTTGGTTTTGTAATAAGGATGTATCTGCTATGCAAATGTCCGTTATTGGGAGATTTCACTCTATACAGGTAATAACTTGATATACCAAATATATTTAATATTCAATAATTTGCACAAGAATTAAAAAACGCCCACGTTTAAAAAAACAGGATTTATTTAAATTTTAAATAAAATATTAAATGTCTGCTTAAACTATAGAGAAGTTTTAATGAATGAATCATTTGAATATATTTGATATTTATAAGCCGAATTATTATTGAGGACATATTTTTAGTTCAACAATAAGTTTGCACAACAACATATTCACCTGATTTACAAATTGTTCTTTTAAAAAGTTATGTCTGGCAGCATAAATTATAATATTAAATTCGATCTCTTTGAAATATCGAGTTGTTTTTTTTCGAAAATTATAGTTTGCATAGTAGTCTAAATTAACTGAAAATGTAATTTTAAATAAATGAAAAATCACTTAAAAGCGGTTTTAAGTGTCAGTTACTGTTTAAATATTTTGAGTGTAGTATGGTCATTCTGCCTGTTAGGAAATCAATTAAACATGTTTGATTGCTTTTTCTAGAGGCTTCAGCTTCGCTAAAACGCTGGGTTCTGAAGAGGTATTTTTCCAGATCGAAATTCATGTATCAGCCTAGCTACTAAAAATATTTATGTTAGTTTGATTTATTTGTTTTTTTAATAAATTTTATTTTGATTTTAATAAATTTTATCAAAAAGCGTTTCTATTATCAAAATTGTGTGTAAAATGCTGAGTTGGCCGTTTCATATGATAAGTGTTATTGGATAACGGTATTTCAAAATTATTTATTTACGTTATTGTTAATTTTAAGGCTAAAAATTGTCTTTTGAAAGGCATTTGAATTGTTAGGTGTTTGTCAACCATGGTAAATGTTATTATCTTTGTTTATTTGGGTTCCCTCGATAGCCCGTAGAAATAACGTGAAACAAAAATATTAATTTTTTAAATATATGCAAATTTTGAGTTTCTCTTAACAATTTTAATCATAACATTTGAGTCGCTCGATAAATTTAGATCATTGCAAATAACAAAACTACTTGGTATTGAAAATAGGCATCGGTGCAACAAAAAAAAACTTATAAAAGAAAGTTTGGAGTTATAAATGAAAATGTGAAAGTACTTCTAAATTTTCCATACACATTTGTGTCACCTCATTTTAAATAATATTTTAAATTCACCTTAACATTTTTTCACCTCAAAAAATTGTTTTACACCACAACAGTTTTTTTCACCACAAAAATTGTTGTCACATACCAAATTGTTTTTCACCACAAAAAATTGTTCACTTAGATAATGTTTCCCCAATTTATTTTTTTTTACACATACGCAGTGGAGGGTATAAACTTAATTCTGTAAAGCAGATTTTTTACTTGTATTCTCTGTGCAGTATAATGTAAAACATTTAGGGTGAGTAACTTCTATAAAAAATAAGAAGGGTTAAACGTTAATCAAAGTTGCATTGCATTCATAGCAAAAATTAAGCTCTAATTAAGTGAAGATGAGTTAATGATCTCAGTGTCATTAACCCTTTCCACTACAAGCCTTTTTTCTTTTTATTCCACCAGTTAGTTCCACGATAAAATTGCGTTTTTAACTTTTAGGGGGTTTTTCGTATTTTGTTAATAAAATTAAATTTTTCTTATATGATAGACTTTATTTTATGAATAATTACATATATATGTATTATATTATAATTCTTAATTCTAATCTTTATAATCCCATTTGGTATAGTATTTTTCATAACAAATCCTGGGATGAAGCGAAGGTTTTGCGTCACATGTTTTGCAAAAATAGCATGTTTCTTTTCTGCCCCTTTTATTTTTCGGTTGGAACGCAAAGCACAATCCTTGTGCCTCCCCCCAGGTTGTAAATAAATAAAGTGAGGGGTTCTATCGAGACGTTGTTCTGTATCTGCCGCAGCCGCAGTTCTGCGACTTGTTTCGGGTGCCCTAATGTCCGCAAAAAGAAGTATTACACTATGTCGAGTGTCACTCGAAAGTGGAACAAAATCAATGTCAAGTGACACTCGACATTGGAGTGGAAAGGGTTAACAATAAAAAATAACCTTAAGTTAACGCAAACTTAAAGTAAGCTCTAACTTTAGGTTTTTTATTTTTTGTTAATGCCCCTTAGGGTAAGAAAATTGTCACCTATCCGACTATATATCTAGTTTAAGAATCACACTTCTCTACAGCAGAGTTTGTGTTTTTTTAATTGAAAAACCCAGACGGTTTAATTTTTTTATACGAGTTTTTGTACACCTAGAGAATTGTGGAAGTAAAGTCAACTGCAAGCGGCAATTAAAATAACTGCATTTTGAGTTGAAAGTAAGTAGTATTTAACTATAAACTTTATTATATTCTTGAATAAATTATACAATTGGGAAACACATCTAACAATAAAGACCCAGCAAAAACTTGGTAAAGGGAAGGACCTGGTAGAAAGTATCCTACAGAATTTGCTTTACTTTAAAACCTAAAGTAATACATCACAAATATTGTGAAATATCACTACTTATCTTAAAGTTATGAAATAATGAGTTGCCGATATCTATCACTACTTATCTAGAGGCTTTAATATAATGTGTTGCTGATTTTGTGGTAGTTGCTTTTATTTGGTTTTGGTTATGTAATTTAAAGTGAATAAATTATACATTTATTATGAAACAAAAAACATATAATAACCGATACAAATAATGAGCTTTGGTATTGTATTATTGTTGGAATTATCGTACACATAAAAATAAATTAAGAAGAATAAAGATACATTGTTTTATTGTTTTTAACTGATTTTTAGAAATTTTTAATTTAAGCTTTTATTTGTTCATACTCTTATTTTACCTACTAGAAAATAAGTACATACAAATTTAGCACCTAATTTCTTGGTAATGACTTATTTGTGTGTATACTCAAAAACTTTAGGTAATCACTTACCTCCAATTTTTGTTTCCTTAGTTCATTTTCCATTACCTGCAAGTAATTCCTGTAACTTTCGAATCGAGAAAGTTTTCGCATGAAACACATGTATTGAAATAAAAATGATGATTTGATACAAAATGTCATATTTCTCACACGATCTTTCTATAACTTTTTTTTTGTGAATACTTTCTGTCACTTAAGGTTTTTTACCCCCATTATTGGAAAAATGTGAGAAAAAGTGTTTCTGTAAACATTTAAGGCGAAATGTTTTTAACTTCAACTGCCAAATTTACTCACAATTTGAAATGGTGTGAATTTTCTGTATTTTAGTTGAGTTTGCCATTATCGTTCATGTTGGTGTGAAAAAATACATCTTTATTAAAAATAAAAATGTTTCACGTACAATTTAAGGTATGTCATCGATTGAGTCCATGGGTTTTAATTTTTTCGGGGAAGATGGCTATCTTCGTCATCGATGGTCGGATTGAAACAACATGTACATCAACAAAAAGGTAGTTTGAAAATAAATTAATATAATTAGTTTGAAAATTTTTTAGATATTTTTATTTATTAACTGATTACCGAAGAAATTTCCAATCTTTTGGAATAAAAATTAAATTTTTACCTTATACTAAATAAAGTCTAAAGTCTTGAATTTCCCCCCTACAAAATATCTTTTTAAAAACTAAACAGAAAATTAAAATTCCTTCACCAGTATGTAATGGGTTAACAAAAAGTCAAAAGATGTTTTTATTATCTTTCCTATGATGTGCATATTGTTCCATTCCGATCATAAATGACGAAGATGTAGCCAAGTCCATTTTCTAACTTTGCACCAAAGTGACTCCCGGCATGGGTCTTTTCGCGGACTTTTTTTCCAAAATGGGAGAGTAAACGGGTAGGTGCCACTAAAATATACTTGTTTCAAAGAACGATCAACTACTTGATATAGATCAATTCAGTGAATTGTTTAAATGAACTAATCACGTTAAATATACTATTAAAACAAAAACATTAAAATAATTATTAAATCAAATGTAAAGTAAGAAGGTAAGTAAGACAGAAAAGGTATTTATATTAAAAATTTTTTAATTTATTTATTTTTTCAGAAAACGGAACGAATTTCCAAGGAGCAGAAAGCAAAATAAGTGGACCACATGAACTCTAAATTGGAATTTGCCAGAGGGCGATAAATTCTTAGTAGATTTCGACGATTATACATTTTAGCACTTATCAATGCAACACCATACATTTTTATACATTTTTTATTTTTTTATTATATAACTTTTTTTTATTTAAAAATTATATATTTTTTTTTGCAGTTGATGTTCGCGTTTTTTTGGTTGTTTTTGTTTTTTTACTAGTATTTGTCAGATGCATTGAAATATTCCAACAAAAGCGTAATATAAACGTAAACAGTGTTGCCTCTTTTCGCATTGAAATACAGAAACACTTTTTATTCACAAATCGAGAAATAGTGGAATTTTTTGTTTCACACTTTTCGATGCGAAAACTTCTCGAAAAAAGTTACAGGAACTGCCTACTGGTAAAAGCAAGTTTTGCTAGGGATCTGAAAAAAAAGAAATAAATATAATATTAAATAATAATCATGTAAATAAATACATTTTGTATTTTTAATACAAATTTATAACCATGAAATTTCTAAGTAATTTCTGTTTTACTGTGCTAAATATTTGATCTCAAAATACACTTATAAAAAATTGTTGTTTCGGCAGATTTATGATAAAACTACATTACAATGTCAATGAAATACAGTAATTTTAGTAAGTTGTTTAAAAAAACAACAGTCAAAAACACTTAAATTTTTTCCTAAGTACAAGTATGGGGAACCCAATTCAAATAACTACAACCGCTTTTCTGCACAAAGAACTCTCATAAAGTAACTGCACAACTCTTTTGGGTGTATAAATCACTTTAAATGTTATTTACGATTTTATGCAAATTTTGTATTCATTGTATCATAAGAACAAATATATTAAATCTTTAAAAAATTATACAATGTTTTGTCATTTTAATGATCACCACATGACAGGTTTTATGATCTTGTCTTTGGTTGACCCTTGACGAGTTAATACAATAATAACGTACAAGTGTTCAAAATCTTGAAATAATGTTTGTAAAAATACAATAAAATTTCAGCTTCGTTATAGTCAACAAGTGTTGATCATATTTTATAGAATAACACTATCAGAACGGGTGTATATGTATTCTTTAATTATGTATGTATGTATGTCATTTATATCTGTGGACTTTTGACAAAAGCACTTATTTCAAAAGCACACATTTTATAGAAAAGATAAAAACACATTTTCCATTGCAAAAAACTGTTGGTACAAATTTTATATAAGCTGGAGCTCTAAATGAAAATTATGTTTTATTTATAAAATCTAACCAAGAAGATATTTTCCGCAACACCTACGTATTTTGTTAAAATTAGGACACGTGGTAAAGAAGAGAAAATTAATGAACATTTAATTTGTTTTAGCAGCCCAATTTCATGTTTAAACAAGCACTTTATTAAATCATAGGACGGATAGAATGCCGAAACAAAAGCCTAACAGAATGCAAAATTTAAGAAAATCCAGTTTCAGCTACTTATACAAGGGCTTTATTAAACTATTATTATTAAAAGCACCGAGCCAATGATTAGGCAAGGAACTTGGCTGACTCTGTATATCCTGAAATTCTCAAAGTCCTTGTAAAAATCGTCGTATTAAAAGTTGCGAAACTTGAGCCTCAAATTCTTAAACTGGAGATTCTGAAACTCGACTTTCTGTTACGCTTTTGATTATACATTCTGTCTATAATAAATTGCTTGGCTTACCTGACTGCACAATTGTGTTCAATTTCATTTCCCCACAAAATTGAATTAATTTTCACAGTTCCCGCGACCCCGGGAACTCCTACTCAAGAATAAAATAAGTAAAGTTTCTAATTATGTAACAAAATTTTCTTTAAAATACTAATTCATATGATCAAACATTTACAATGGAATTTCTGCATTAAAAAACACGAAAAAAAAATAAAACTTTTATTTTCTTATGAATAAAGGTAAATTAAAAAAAAAAAAATTATGCGAAATCGAGTATTTTTCATGAAAAATTATAAATATTTTTTATAATTTTTTTTTTTATTTTGATAAATTTTAAACTAAGCACACAGAAAATTTTACTTAAAATGGAAGAACTGCACACTTTTTTAAATTGCTTTTATGAATTTAAAGGTGGATTTCCACTTCGACTACCATATATAAGTACAGTCGAAGCCGGGTATAACGTATGATATATTGTCAAGTCTATTCGTTATACCGAATTATTCGTTATATCACAACACATTTTTGTATGAAATTTACATCATCCTTAGCATTTTTAAAATTTTTGAGATTACTAAAAATTTAAAGAAGACTGGAATAATAGTTCATACTTCACTAGAAGGTTCAGAAAAAAATTAAAAAAATATTTTCTAATTCAGTTTTTTTTTAACTTTTTTGTAAATTTTTTACCAATTATTCGTTATATCGAGTATTAATTTTCAGTAATATTCAAAAAATATTTTCTAACTCAGTTTTTTTTTAACTTTTTTCTAAATTTTTTACCAATTATTCGTTATTTCGAGTATTAATTTTCAGAAATAGTTGTTATATAAGGTAGCTTTTGCAAACAATTATACCGTGTATTCGTTATTACGGCCTTCTACTGTATTGGGTATATGAATTGTCAAATTTTTTGTAAATTCTCTTTTAAAAATTAAATTTTGTATCACCAATACTAGAAAATAGTAGACACAGATGTTCAAAGTATGTACAGCCTTTATATAATTTGTGTATAATTAAAAAAATTTGCCTTAAACGGGTTTTACTGAATTGCAGAATTTGTTTTTTATTCATATATTTTTTTAATTCAATTCCAATATAATCGCCTGTAACGAAAATTTCGTTATAAAATATATTGTTATTAAGGTGTGTGGCATTGAAAACAAAAGTTTTGAGACAAATTTTGAATTTTTGAAGCAAATTTTGAATATTTTTAAATATTTTTAATTTTAAAATTCGTCTTCTGGTATTTAGGTGTTGAAAGATGACTGAAAATCCCGTCCCGGGAATACCTATCAAATTTAAGCGATGGGGTGTTTCGCAAGTGCCATTTTTGACTATATTTCTCATATTTTAAATAAATGGCAGCTCTGTTTCCAAACAATAGGTAATATGGGTATCAAACTTTTCAAATGTGAATTTCGTAAATTTCATCCATTTCGTAATTTTTTCCATATACATTCGCTGCGTGACATCTGGAATAACTTCCATGTAAGTTATTTTTGCAAAGAAAACAAATTTATTAAAACTCTGAAAAATTATGTATGAAATTTAGACTTAAGTTGTTTGTTTTTGATGAATTTTAAAATTTTAAAAAAGTTGATATTTCAAAAATGTTGATAATTAAAAATATTAATTTTTACAATATTACACAGAGAAAACAGATTTTGTTGCCAGCCGAATGGTTTGGTTCGAGTCACCAATATATTTGTTTGTCGGTTAATGCAACAGAATTTCGGTTGAAATTAACTATTTCAAAGGTATCAAGAAAACATTTGGTTGGAACAACTAAATAATTCGGTTGCTGCAACCAATATTTTCAGTCAAAAAGAAATTCTGTTATGATGATGAATCTGTTTTCTCTGAAGTGGAAATTTCTAATGTTACAAATGAAATAAGTTCATTTGTCAAACATAAATTAATCGAATTTCGAAATAAATTGATTAGAGGAGAAACATTAAAACATCATTCAAGCGTTACATTCAATAGTTATATTGGATATAAAAATCTTGTAAAAGTGTCTTAAGTGGACTTAAGGTATTTTGCCAAAAGTCCACATATATTTATATTCAGTAACATTCCTTTAGCTTAAAAACTCGTAAATTAAATTCTCAAAACAATCATCTGTGAGTGTTTTTTTTTTTAATTTTGTGCAATAACAAGCTACTAAAATCAACCAGCCAGCAGGCAAGTCCCTTGATTACATTGGAACCCAGGATGGGTTTATGTTTCGTTTCGTTTTTTTTCCGCTGGTTAAAACCACCAAAGCAATTTATAGAAGGCGGTTTATCACATCACAATTTAACCTACCACCACGAATTAATGACATTTGTGTTACCAACTGAACGGCACAATAAACGCAAAATCCAAAGAAGAAGAAGTTAAACAACTTGGCTTACAATCCTTCTTAATGCAATTATATTAAAATGCGCAGTGGTTTACTTTGTAACTCTCTTTAACTAGTATTCGTCTTGTGTGTTGATTGCCTTGGTTTCATTGGTCTCTTGGTTAGATGACTGGCTGGCTGGCTGGCTGGATGTCTGGTTACAAGTTGTTGTCCATGTACCATGTTGTTTCATTAATTTTGGTCTTATAAAATAAAAACCACACACATTTTTAGGGGACACAAAGACATTAACTGTCGTCTTAGTTGACAATCCTTTGGGACCAGATGTTTTGTCATTGGGCTTAGTTGGGTTTGTATTTTTATAATCTGTGTGTGAGTATTTATTTTGAGTTTTTTTTTTTACTTTTATTATTTTGTCGTAACTTTGAACTTGAACTTATTTGTTGTTTTAACTAGTTTTTGCATACCAGCCTTGTTTTTCGCTAAAAGGAATTTTTAGAAGTGTGTGGCAATATTGATGTCAGTTACAAGATTCACAGCAGACAAAAACATAAATGAAGACTTATATTTAAATACTTAATTTAAATTTATATACATATTGGAAATCTTTTGAATCCCGATCAATGCTTGAAAGAAATTAATTCTTTAACTTACTTTTTTCAAATTAATTAAATTTGATTTAAATTTGACCACAAAAGCATTTTTATAAAATGAATTTATTCGAAATTCTTCAGTCTTCGCAATTCTGTATAAAAACTGCATTAAAATAATATACTCGTCAATTAACGGAATTCGATATACATAATGCCAATTAGGATAAGGTTGTCAAATTGTTCCAAAACGTAACAAAAAAGGGCAAAAATACGTGTCCGCTGGAATTTAGTAGTGCATTATTTATGTGAATTTGACAGTCATAGCAGTATAATTTTGGGTACAAGGTTCTCAAAAACGTTTAAATTTTTATAATTGCAAATATAAAAAACTAAAAAAGTACTTAAACAAAAGTACCAGCAAAAAGTCCCCAAAATCCCTTTCCAACGATACAACACTTGCATATGGTTCGTTTAGTTGAAATACCTCAAAAAGGTAAAAAAAAACACACGCACACAAAAAGCCCCACTCAGAATATTATATACTTTACTATTTCTAGTTTAATAAAAAAGTTTTCAGTGCAGTTGAAAATAAAGAAACATTATTTATTTTTCAAAGAAATATTTATTTTAACTTTTTATACATTTGTTCAAAATGATTTACTGTCGAATGAATGCAAATTAGTGGTTTATTTTTTCCGTTGCAGTTATTACAAATTTAAACTTTGTTTAAATAAATGTTATTACATTTAGTTTTAGGAGATAGGTAGGTGAAATTTAAACGCTTATTATTAACTGATTAATTATTTGATTTTACTGATATATCAGTTGTTTAGCACCATTTAAAAATAAATATCAAAAACCATTTGATTTAAATGAAAAATATTTAGAACGGGTTTTAAATTAAATATCATTTCTTTCAAATGGTATTTTCTGTTATTTAAACTTTCAAACTATTTTAAGTGCTCTTTTTGACGCTTTAAAATTTTGAGGTGGCCCTAAAGCTGAGACAGGTCAATCTTAGATTACTTTTCAAAAATCGGTAAAGTCGGAGTGATATTAATAATTTTTTGCATAAAAGCACTGAAAGTCTAAGTCACAAGTTAAATTCTATAAAAATAAAGTTTTTTACTTATTAAAAATTTGATCCACTCAATGAAAGAGTTTCATCAAAAACCTATTTCTATAAAAACCTATGAAGCTTATTGGTAGTTTTTCATTCACTTTCTAGAAAAGTTTCATTAGTTTACTGAAAATGTTCTTTATTTTTCGTCCAATTACATTTTCTCTGTGTAAATAATGTTACAACTATGTACGTAAGTAACCTTAAAGCCATTTCTATCCCAAGATGGTGCTTCATTAAAAAAAAAAAAACATTTTCTTTTATATTATTCTTTATAATGTTTCAAATTTCAATTTTAGTTATATGCCAATATATTTATTTAACAATATAAAAATCTCTATAAAAATATACACACTTCATCAAGTGTGTAATGCTTCCGGTTAAAGAAAAGAACATGCAAAAAAGATTATATTAAAATTGAAATTTAAAACCAATTAATAAAAATCAAAGTTAACATAATGAAAAAAACACCAAATACCAAATAACAGTAGCTTGAAGCAACAAAAAGGGATCGTGTTTAATTTTTCTTCTTAATATTTTTGTTTTTTTTCAACATAAGGATCGAAAATATTTAGCAGAAGCCAAATCAATAACTATACAGTAACATAAGGGTAAAAAAACATATTTTTTCCAAATATATTTTGACAAAATTTTTTTTCAACACAAAAAATTTAAAGCACCAAATAAATGTACAAGACTTAAGGGTCTAACGAGTACAAAAAATAAACTGTTGATCTTTTCAAAGTAAAATATCAAATTACGCCGACACGTACGATTTTTTTTTTTAACAACCAAGAAAAAGTATCATATATTTTTTTAGTAAAAAAAATTTAAAACATCTTGCATAAAAACAACCGAAGTTAATATAAAGAAGTAGAAAAATCCTTGAACTTAAAAATAAATTCCATTTGAAAAAGTAGCTTTAGAAGAAAAGGTTTAGGAATGAATAGAATCTAAAAAAAAACATACAAATTCTAAATGTTTTTTTGTAAAAATGTGCGGGTTGTGTCTGAAAGACACTTGTGTTTAGATTAGAATCCACAAAAAGAACCAAAAGAATTAAAACGAGTTAAAGAAAGACACACTAGTATTCTAAGTTGCCAGATTGGCTAAATGTACTTTATTTATTGTATAGAATATTTTCCTTATTCTAGATGAATTTTAATTTGAAAAATATGCAACGCAACGTGAAGAAAGGGACCTCATCTTGTCTGAAAAAATCGCTTAAAAATACCTAAAATTGGCGATTTAATTTTTTAATTCAAAAATTATGGTTTGTCATCATTCCTTTTATTTTTCGATTTGAAAGTACTGAGACCAATTCCGAATAAAATTGCTTTGCGAAGGGATTAATAATACAATTTTTCATTTCATTTTTTTCATTTCACTTGTTCCGTTGGCTTTAAAGGCAGCATATAAAATTATTAAAGTTAAAATTTTATTTAAAAAAATTCAATTAATATCTCTTTTTTCTCATTCTTCTAAAAATTAAAAATTTCGAAATAAATTAAAAAAATTGTATTAGAAATATGTTAATAAAAAATGTTAAGAAATAATCACATTAAAGAAAGTCGCTAACAATGTAAAATAGTGCTACACTCACATGTTTTCATGAACTTTTATTTGGCGAATAAAAAGAGTCATATGATGAAATTTTAACAGATAATTTTCGCAAAAGTTGAATCAAGAATCAGATTCTTTGCGAAGTAGTGACAATTTGTATCACTTGACTGATTCACACATTCGGAATCGATCCCCTAATGAGACAAAAATATCAAATATCTAAACAAACAAAAAAAATTAAAATTAGATTAGTTGTTAAATGATACTGAGATATGTAGGAAGCGTTTGGTGTTTGACCTAAAATTATGTTTTATCCTTTATTAAAAATTTTACTCTGGCAATTAAAGGTATGAAATTTTTCAATATTTTTTAAAAATTAATTAATTAATTAGTTAATAGGAAAAGTTAGATATGACCAATAAGCAAACATACAGGTTCGATAGCTTTGTCTCCTATTCGTAACTAATGTATTACTTGAAAAGTGATAAAAGAATAATAAACGACGGTAAAACATATAGGGCTTCAAATGTGGCAACACTGTTACTGCGTGACATGTTAACTTTTAAAACAACTATTTGGCGCCATTTGTTGGAATGTATGCAAAGTAATTGCAGCTTTTTCTTCGTGCTAGTTTACTTCGGTGGGGTTTCGTGCTTTGGGAAGTCCAAAAGAGGGCGCACAGTAAATCGAGCACATAGGAAAAGAACAAAAAAAAACGAAAACAAAACACAGGATATTTTGGAGACTGAATCAACGTACTAAAATATCCACGATCGGCGATCTAGAATATCCCTTAGCATTTGTTTCACTTGACAATTTAAGCCTCTGGGATTTTAGGCTTTAAAAACGAGAATTGAGGGAAAGATTTTCCGGTAACAATATTGCTTCATGTGGTCTTTTATTTTATTATTTTTTTTTGTGGCTAGTGAAAAAGCGAAAGTCATCTTCTTCGTATTTTTTTTTTTTTGGTTTTAAGTATCTGTGGTCTATAAACCAAAATTAAAAAAAAATAAAAAAAAACTATAGCGGCAAACTTTGAAAGTATCTTAAAGGCACATCTGCTGGTTGGTTTTGGTAACTTCTTTTAGTTTTTTTTTTTTTATTACTTCTCATCATGATCTAAAGTTATTCCTTTTTTGTGGTTAAACAAAAAATTCAAACTAGAAGAAATAAAAACTGTTGCATGTGTTTTTTAAGTGTCTCTTTTTTTTTTTTTGTTTCCATCATCAATATTTTTGTTTTTTTATTTTCATTCTACTTAAGTAGGCATGATCTTGCAAAATCCTTTGATATTAATTCCTAGAATTTTTAATTTTTGATTCTTTCTTTTCCAATCAGTTTTTTTTTTTTTGTTTAGTTGTTAGTTATTGAAAGTATTTGGTTTCAAATATTTTTGGACTTTCAATGAGTTGCATTATGTTAATATAGTCGTATTGATTGAATTTTAAATAAAATTTAAAAGAAATATTGATTTAGATTTTGAGTCTTGTTATCAAAATTTAAACACTTTTATGGTTTAAAAAAGGTTTATAGAAAGGCTTTGATTTGTTTTCTTGCAGTAATGTGTGGTCTTATGTAATTATTTGACCCTTAAAAAATCAGTTGAAACCTATTAGCATGATCACGATGACGATGAGTCATGACTTCATTAATATTTTATTCACTAGACTTATTTGCTCTATAACAGAATTGTATTTACATGATTCATAATATTCTAAGCTCCAATAAAACAATGTCACGTTAATATTTAACAAACAGTTTATGTTAGAGGTTATATGCCAAATTCTAAGTTATAATTTTTTTTTAATTTTAGATTTGTAGAAAAAGTTGTTAAGGCAGGACATAAAAAGGGAGACTTTTTACCTTTTTGACCTTTCATGTTAAAAATTCCATACAATCCCGTCGGTGTCTCTCTGCCGAAGGAGAAATATACATACGAAGTTCTGTTTTGGGTGATTAAGGGCACTTTTTTTAATACCCATTTTATCAAGGTCTGATTAAAATTTGGAGATTGTACGTATTTAGGAAATTAGATCATGCAGTTTCGTTTTCCAACCGGGGTAAACTCCATGTAGGGGGTTGGTTAAAGGTCTGCTTTCTTTAATTAGTGCTACGACCGCTTCTGTGGATGTTGAGAATGGAACGGTTGTATAGACAAGTTCTCCTAGCGCCGTGGTAACACTTCTAATTATGCAATGTCTTCGGGTGACTCACGAGAATAATTGTCAGGTGAATGCGTGAATCGGAAATAGGTTCTGGGTGCGATTAGTAAGCACGACTAAGTAACTCACAAGAATAGTGAGGCAGGTGAGTCGGGCCAATATATACTACGGCCATAAATAAAGGGTAGTTACATTTTAAGGGCCGATGTTGATTTTAAATAAAACACAAATTATTTAGGAAATTATTGTCATTTCCTTTTATTATAATAATATGGTATGGTTCAATTATTTATGGAACAAAATATCGGCCAAATGGCCGCCGCGGCGGTACTCCTCCAAATTTTCGATGACGCTGAGGCATAATTGAGGTTATATGCCGTTAATGTGCCGAATTATCTCATCCTTTAGCTCTTGAATTGTTGCTGGCTTAACGACGTACACCTTTTTCTTTTAAATAACCCCAAAGAAAGAAGTCCAACGGTGTCAAATCACATGATCTTGGCGGCCAATTGACATCGCCACCACGTGATATAACACGGCCATTGAATTTGTGGCGCAAAATAGCCATTGCTTCGTTAGCTGTGTGGCAAGTAGCACCGTCCTGTTGAAACCACATATCGTCCAGGGTCATATCCTCAATTCCTGGCTACAATAAGTTCGTTAACATCTCGTGATAGCGAACACCATTCACGGTAAATGCTTGGCCGACCTAATGATTCACTATCGCGAACATCAGCAATGTTTTCCGCAGAACGAACTCGGCGATTGTGGACACATTTGACAACCGAATTTCTAGCCAACCGAATGGTTTGTTTGGAGTCACTGATATATTTGTTTGTGGCGACCGAAATTCGGTTAATACCATATAATTTCGGTTGAAACCATATGTTTCAATTGTACTAGGAAAACATTTGGTTGCGAAATAAATTCGGTTGGCGCGATGAATCTGTTTTTTCTGTGTAATCGTACAGAACACAGTAAAAAATTCGTATAATTTCAACAGAATAATTTGGCTTCTGTTGCCGAAAATAATGCAACCCTCTTTCTGCTGTCTCAACTAAAGTAGGGTTGGTAGAAATGAGATAGTGTTGGAACAACCGAATTGGGGTTGTGACAACCGAATTTTCTTTTGGCACCAAATTCAGTTGGGACAACAAAACTTTTTTTTGGGTGTAAATATGGAAATCGTTAAAAAAAATAAAAATAATTTTAAATTTCACTAAACATTCAAGCTCGCTATATTCCATCCAATCTCGCTCTGTTTTTTCATTTCCTGTGTGCTTTTCATTTTGTTCCCCTTGTCTAGTATTTTATCCATTTAATTTCTTTATCCTTGTCTAGGCTTTTGATTCCACTCGTTTCCCTTCAGAATCCATTGCGTTACCCTTGCCTAGTGCTTTAATTCTTCTCGGTTCCCGTTTCATTCCATATCATTACTCTTGCTTAGTGTTTCAGTTCCACTCATTCCCCGTTCCATCCTACAGTTTTTCAATTCCACTTGTTCTTTAAATTTTATGTTTCTGACTAAAGCGTTTTAAGCAGGCTGCTATGTGCTGCACTTTTACTGTCTTTGAACTACTTTTTAATATATTCCCAATGAAAGTTCCAAAATCAGTTTGGACAGGCCGCTACGAAGGATACTTTAAACCACATTTTACCACGTTTCTAGAAAAATTATAAAATCTGCCTTATCAGTCCATGTAGTCCATATTACATGTAATATATATTTTAAATTTCATGTTTTTTGCCAAAGTGTTTTTAGTGAGAATTTTCCGTTTTCGATGCAATTTCTAAAAATTCCATATTAGCGAATATCTACACCGAAAGAGGAACCTACAAACTTGAATTATTACTTTCCACCTCCGGCGGTTTAGACTGAGTGATGTTGTGTCAGTCAGTGAAGTCATTATACAATACACTACTATGTGGAGGGGGTTTGTACTGATTTTTGTAGCTAACCAAAATCGACCTAATAGTATACTAATGTACTCAGAATAATTTTGCTGAGTTGATTTCCGCGATTTCCGTACGTCTGTGCACGTAGACATTGTCATTAAAATACAGGTCGCAAATAATGAGACATTTAAATAAATGTCACACGTTTAAATTTGTTAGAAAACATAAATATTCAGACGTACTTCCTGAATTCCGCTAAAATAATATTTGTACACACAAAACCGTAAAAATTTAGTTCTAATTTGCGTTGTGACGGTTATGTATAACAGTAAATCATACTTCCAAATTTAAAGAAAATCAGTCCAATTTTATTACAATTTTTTAATTCTTCTCTACATCTCTTGAAACATTAACTTTTTCGTCCATATATTTAGGATTAGGTTTTTCCCGAAGTTTAGTACATTTCCCGGTATATGACTCAAATCGTAGTGTAGTGAAGGGTATCTCATGGTCGGTTGTAGTCGTATACAACTTTTTTACCTGTTCTTTTATAGGGGATACATCGCGAAAAAGTGGGAAACCGTAATTAATTAATATATGTTTGTTTCCCGAGAAATTTTAACACGATTGGCTTTTTAAAAAAGACAAATTGATCTAATTTTTCCATATTTTACGTTTATATTTTATTGAGATATCGTATTAAAGTGCTAAAAATGTTTCAAGATAGCTAAAATTGGGAGACTTTAACTGACACATTTGTTGTTGATTTCAATATAAAAGGTTGGATTTAACAGTTTGTTTAATTTTAATAGGACATTCAGCTATAGGGCCTTAAAAATTTTAGTATACACAGAAAAATAAAGTGAAAATTCCAGCTAATGAAATTTTCATATGATTGCTGAATAAATTGGGTTTCCAACGAAAATTTAGTGCTGTTAACCGTTGATCGGTTAATACGATTTCATCGGTTGATACGATTTAATTTGTAGAAACCGAATTTCAATTGCAAACTGACAAAGTTTTCTGTGTATAGAAATCTTGAGTCCTAAGTAGTTTGTTCAAACCATTATGAAGTTTAAATTTTAAAAATTACGCGGACCATTTAAAAAGACTGCTTAAAATAATAGTAGTCAAAGCAAGGACGGTGTAAAACTCAGGATGTACAGAATGCCAATTTTTTTTTAAGACATGCTGCCATGAAATTTTCATGGTGTTGGCAGCACGGCTAAAAAAAATGGCATTTTGTTCATTCTCAGTTTAATACCTTCCTTGGTCAAAGTGAATCGTATGTCAAAAATTGCACAAAATTTATTAATAATAAACGAAATATCGTATATATTTACGTTCTAGCTAGATTCATTCACTAGTTTGATAAAAAATGGTAATCCACTTTTAAATCTTGATTTAGATAAACTTTGGATCAAACTGGAAAATCTACCTAACAGTAATAAAAACATTTACTTCCTTTATTGTTTCAGGTATAAAACCAGTCACAAATAACTAAAATACGATCTTGGAAAAACCGTCATTATTTATCAATCAACGAAAACTTGTTTAAAAAAAAATAGCGATACATACCAATAAAACACATAAATACCACAATTCAACAGGTATAATTTTACAACAGTTTAACCAAAATCCTCAACTCAAGTGGCTCACCAAAATAAAAAGCTATAAAATATACATAAGCCTCTTAAAATAGTAAAGTCATTAGCGCAAAACAAAAACCTCATCCAAGAATAACAGAAGAGGTGGTACAATAGGAGTTCACTTGTATTGTACACAACCTGCTTATTAAAAATATATTTTAAAAATTTAAATACAAACTCACTAGCGTACATTCAAATCTCTATATGGATAACTAGATTTTGAGTATGATTTGAAATGAAAACTTGTAAATACACATTGAATTCCAAGAATCCCAAAACATAATTTTTGACTTGTTCGTCAAATACGTTAGAGTGTGTGTAAACTCAGGTATCAAACTAACTAACGTGAGTTTATAAAGGGCCTACAGTAGGGCAGAATCAAATATTTTGTAAATAAATCAGCACTTTCCTAAAGGCGGGTAATTTCACACACCCACAGAAAAAATTATTTCGAGTTTAATTTCATACCTCGAATCTCACAGACCTCCCAGCAGCTTGGCCAAAAACTTGGAAAAGAAATTTCAGAATCAGCTAATAGGAAATAGTTAAATTATTTCCAAAATATTTTCATTTCAAACCACTGTGCCATACTGGAGAAAATCGTGTAATACTATCGATCGTTTCATGAGTCGTTCCAAAAATTTTCGAAACCGGTTCGGAAATTGTCTATTAATATCATTGAAAGTTTGCGAAAAAATATTTGACGTACTTAATTACTGTGCTGGTTTTTTCAAAATTCGGTGTAGTTCACGGTGTGTCACGACTAAAATTTGGATACTTTCAGCAAAACAATAAAATACCTCATATTTTACCTTCTCTAAATTTTTATGTAATTATTAGATTTTTTTGAAAGCACAGATCATCTACTTTTAGATATTTCTTAGAGGCCTACCAGCAGCTGGGCCAATAGGACTTAAAATAGGTCACCTCGGGCACCCAACATTTCATGACCAGACATTAAGAAATGGCAAAATAATTGCCAAAATATTTTGAGTCTGGCCCACTGTACCACACTGGGGAAAATCCTGTAAAACTGTCTATCGTTTCATAAGTCATTCCGGTAGCATGTATACGGTTGTCACTGAAAATTTGAACATGAATATTCCACATCTCTATTATATCTGTGCTGTTTTTGGTTTTTTAAAATTCGGTGCAGTTCACGGTGGTTTAAACTGCTTTAACTTTTAAAGTAATTATCCGATTTTTGCAAATCATATATCGTTTCTTTTTCTTTTAGATACTTCCAAAATACACAGTCTTATTAAAGAAATATTACAAAAAATTCAAAAAAGGTTTTTACACTAGAATTTTTAAAAAACACGATATATATTTAGGCAGGCGAGTGAACATCAATTTATGCGTGGTGAATTTGCTAGAGTATAAACTTTCGAGGGCGGATCAATATGTCCGTGACTTTTCGAACTTCCCTTGTAGTTATATGAAATGCAACACTGCTCCCATCAAGTACCACCTGTTAATAGACTACTGTCAAATTTTGAGCAAGTTCCGGCATTTACTTTGCGTTTAACAGCTGTTCACAGCATACAACCTAGTGGATTTTTTTAAAAAGGAAAAAAGTTAATTTCGAATGTTTATTAAAATAATTTTTTGCGAAAAAAAACCGTAGATCAAACCAAGGAAAAGCTTCATAAATACTATGGGGACTCTGCACCATCGATTTCAATGGTAAAAAAGTGGTTTACTGACTATCGTTGTGGTCGCACAAGTACAAATGACGCTGAACATTCTGGACGGCCAATTGAAAATTTTGAAAAAATCCACGATATGGTATTGGCCGATCGAAAAATAAAAGTGCGTGAGATTGTTGATGCCATAGGTATTTCATATGACAGTGTGGTTTCCATTTTAAATGATCAGTTGGATTTAAGAAAGCTGTCTGCACGATGTGTGTCGCATTTGCTCTGAATTGACCATAATGGCAAAATCCATGAATTGGGCTATGAATTGGTACCTCATCTCCGGATTTAGCCCCCAGTGACTATTTCCTTTTTCCGAACCTAAAGAAATGGCTTGGTCGCAGCAAAAATAAATGGAAGTGATTCTTAAGGAATTAATTTTTCATTGATTCTAAAGTATCGTTTAGTTCTGATTTTTCTCTTCTAAGGCAGTTCTTTTTCACAACTTATAAAAATGTGATTTTTAATGAAATTGAACACTTTTTAAATCTTAACGCTACAAAAAGTAAAAAAATTATTGTAGTAAAAATCGCAAGAATTTCGAATAGAGATAAATAAGGCCCGATTGCTGAATTTCCCGCTAAACTTTAAAGAACAGTAAAACTCAAACTTTATATAGGAAACAACAACAAATCTGTCAGTTAAATTCCAAGGTAGAAGCTAACGGGAGATTGTGAAAATGAGGCTAAGGCCCGATTACTGATGTCCTGTAGAAATCTAAATTACAAATTCAAAATTTATTTGGGAAGAGCAAAAGATTTCATTTTTCACTAAACCATAAGAAGGGCTTTAGATGCAATGAAAAAGGATCATAAAAGAAAACTTCCACCCTATGACACCCCTATGTAAAAATCAATGGTTCCGATCCAAATTTTCACAACACCGGAATCAAAATCACTGCTTCTTTTTCTCTTCTTTTGCTACTTTTGGGTAGAAAGATATTTAGATCCAACGATGAAATTATTGATCAAAAAGATGCCTATTTTATGGACCTCGATAAATCCTATTTTTGTGGAGAAACGCTGTACTACATAAGTGTATTGAGCTTAAAGGAAATTATGTTGAAAAATATTTTTTTTTTTGCAAAAAAAAACTGTGTTTCATTCAAAAAGTCACGTACTTATTGATCCGCCCTCGTATATAACGTAATAGCGGAAAACATTAAAAGTAGTTGTAGAAAAACGAATTGTAGAAAGCGAATTAGCGCCTGTGCACGGTTTGAAGGTTAAGAAAATAATATAAAAACCCCATACTAATAGATCAAAACTTTGTGATCTTATGGGGAAACCATCTCAATACAGCCTATCACTGCAAATTTTTTTAAGAAAATGGAAAATATGTTGTTTTAAAAATAAACGATCTAAGCTCTCATATGAGATATAATTTGTAAAAATTCGATATCTTAAAAATTTAAAGCAGTTTACTCACTGTTGTTAAAAGTATTCAACTTTGACCACCCATACACCGTGAATTATACCGAATTTTTAAAAATTAAAAATAGCACAGATATCATAGAAATGTGAAATATCCATGTGCAAATTTTTAGTGAAATCCAAACACATCTATCTCTATCTGACAAATATTTAATATAGTTTTGAAAATTTTTGAAATAACTTCTATACGTTTTTGTTTAAAACAAAAATTATTTTAGGTATTTCCAAGAAAATAGTAATTTAGTTAAGCAGACTAAAAGTAATTAGTGTTTAGACTTGTAATAACAAACATTGTCTGGTTTGTGTTCAAGTATTTACTGTTCTCGAGTAGATATTATAGTTTTTGTATATTTTTAAAAACAAAGACAATAATGTTAAATAGTCTAAAATATTTACAATACCTTCGTTGTAATGATAGTCATGGAAATTTTATTTAAGATCTACCTATCAATAGGTCTTAAAATTTTATTTAAAAATTTTTTGTAAAAATTAACAAATTATAAGCCATCAACAAAGTTATCTTTGTTTACATGATATTTTTTAATTAATTTAGCATTTTTACTAAGACTTACTAAAAATTTATATGCGAATCATTATTAAATTAAATAACTTTTAAGTTTTTGGATTAAGAATTTGAACTCCGTGTATATTTTTCCCCGGATTTCGAGCATTTTTTTGTATTTTTACGAAGGTGATGTTTTCAGATGATATTTTGCGTGAGACGAACGAATATACAATAACAAATTACATGCAGTACAAAAACAAAATACACGGAGTCACTCATTAGTCTCGCGACGAACGTCTTAAGGAAACACAATGTAATTATACGATTTTTTTTGTTCGAGTAATTTTTTATATTTTGACATCTTTTTCAATTTTCTTTTTACTAGAAATGTATTTGTTCACACCTACTAATAGCAATAGAATTACTATTTCCGATGCCAAATACATGTCAAAAATATTTCAATGGTAGACAATTAGGAAACCACGTTCTTTTTGGAAATTTCAAAAATTATCTACCGGTGAATTAAGCCATACACTTATTTAAAATTTCATATTTCTAGTGAAAAGGGTTTTTTACAGGCCGTTAACCCATACCCGACCAGTTTTGCCATATTGCATCACTCGGGTTGCCTGAAATTTTTAATTCGACGGCGTGATATGAACACACACGAACTTTTCCGGTCATTGTTGCAGGTCTATATTATGAAAACGATCTTAAAAAATGTTTAATCCCACCCTTTCCCCTTTACTTACAATAAAAAATATATATTTTTTTACCGGATTTGGATTCGGGTCATCAAACTTCTACACCAAAATTCATCATCAAATCCAAAAAAGTTTTTTAATTTTTATCTGAAGTGCAGGACTTTAAAGCTGAAAAATTCACCATTAAAGTCTCGTCCAGTGAATTCCAGGAAATATCCTATCAGTGAATTAGCTCAGGGCACACATAATGCAATTTTAATGTTTCTAGTCAAAGCGACTACAGACTTTTTCCTTTTTTGCCGAAATAAAATTTCCAAAATCCCCTTTACGCTAAAGAAGGAACTAATACGCCAAATATCAATAGTCGACATAACAGTAAACATATCTACAGACAGTTAACATGTCTACAGTCGACATATCACATTTCCTATTCCTAGCGATTTTGGCTGGGTTTTTTTTGTACCTTTTCCACTTCTTACCTTATGTTTAGAAAGTTTTTATTGCAAGTTCCAAAAAACATTTTTCATTAGGTCAGTCCTTACTCCAGGAATACACACATTTAAAATTTTAGATATTAAGCCGAAATGCTTAGGGCAGGCCTCTAAGGACGGCATATCTCCTTTGAGCATAGTGGCCAAAAATTTGTTACCTGATACCAACAAATTAGTTTATTAAGCACTTATACTCTTAATAAAACATATGGGCCCATCTCGGGTCAGATCTGGAGAGTCCAAATATTCAGATTTAAGGCGAATTTTTAGCGTAACTTTTTAGTTAAATCAGATAAAAAAAATTTATTCAATTTGCGCAAACATATTTGGTACTATTTTCTGTTATCTTACCAAAATTTTCAACTTATTGTGCAGCCTTTTTTACTAGTGCACATAAATATAATTTTGTTCAGCTCAATCGGAGTTTTCACTTGGGACAGTTCTCTTTAATAGTTTATCATTGTTGATATATAAAAAAAAACTAAAAATGTTCCAGCTGATTTTCTTGCAACAACCAAATAAGATAAAAAGAAAACACCTGTAAATCTAATTGACCTTTACTACCTCAATAAATCATAGTTTATTCTTTCCGCCATTAAATTTAACAAAAACAACTTTAACTCTAAAGAATCTCATCAAAGGTGTTTCATAATCACTAAATAAACAAATGTTACCAACTTCCTTTTTTTGTTGATTCTTTTTTCACCAAAAATTAAAAACGTATATATAAATAACCACAAATTTTCTGGTTTAAAACAAAAATCATACTCCCTCCTTAAGAAAAATGAGAACATAACATAATTATAGACTTTCAGTAACATCATATATCATTTGATACTCATACAGATAATATTTGGAGAAAAAAAAGTCATTTATAAGGTGAACATACGATAATCAAAATAAGATTTTTTAAGGATGACTGACTGGCTGGTTGAATGAATACATGGATGGTCGATTGCATGGCAAGGATGTTTTTTTTTTAGACAAATATTTAAACATAAAAAAGTCTCTGGTTTAATCAGGTGCAAATCTATAGGAATTTAATTTTGTATTTTTTGTTTCTTAAGCCAATGCTGCAATCAGCTTGTGCTATTACTAGTTCTTGTTGTACAATATTTAAACACCCGAATGCCATATTTTTAACTACCTGCTTAATAACAATCAAGAAACAGCTGTGTTTTTTTCCAAAAAGAATACTCTTCTTTAGTTTTCGACAAATGACTAGCATTGAAATTGCTGCAAATTCTAAAATACTCCTAAAAGCAACCTGTCTTGTTGATGATACAAGTGGATTTGTATGTGCTTGACTCATCGTAGCCCTTGCATGTTTTAAATACTTCATAATTTTAGGTATCCAGATCGTTTAAGGTGTCTTAAAAACATCAAAAACTAACAAAATATGTCCGTATGTCTGTCCCGCTATGCGTTCGTCTTAAGTTGTTCACCCTCTCTATGTCTTAAAGTACCTGCACGTACTAAATACAAATTTATTGCCAAAACTTTAATTTGCCATTTTGAGCCAATATTATTGTAGTCCCATATATTTTGTTTTTCTTTTTTGTTTTAATTCAACAGTTTTTTGGAATTCCCCTGCATTTATGTTTATTCAAGGATTAAGAAAAAAACAACGATACTTTTATTGCAGTCATTTGATATTTTTGTTATTTCTTGTCTTGGTTGCATATTGGTAGTTGCTGCTGGCTGGCTCGCTGGCTTAGTGGCAAACACCAATATGATGCACTAACAGCAGCAGCATAGCATGCTTGAACGCTTTGCACATCTGTATTAGGGAATTTCCATATGGTTTAATGAATGGTAACCAAAAATAAAAAAAAGGTGCCAATGTTGTTCGAGATGTTTTGGGCGTGATTTCCGCAAGCAAATGTTGTAAAGAAGATCTTGCATGTAGATTCATAAAAATTTTGGAAATATCCAGATTTATGAGGTACTATAGTCATTCGTATATTGATATTTAAAATTTTATTGTATTGCTGTAGCATTATCTTTATTAATGGTCAGAGTAGACTTATGTACACGATTTTATACTTCTTTTTTTTATGAGAAAAAAGATTTTATGATTTAGGATTTATTCTGTAAACTTCATTTACTTTTTGCATCTTTATAATACTGATGTTTCTAGAAGAAGCAGAAGATTTTGATATTAAGAAATTGTGGATTAATGTGCAATTTCATTAAAAATAAGTAAAAACGTTATTGTCTGGCGTGCCGAATATAGAATACCCTACATCAATTTGGTTAAAGGGCAATTAAAATTAGAACCGAATATTCGGTTCAGAAAGCTTTAATAGGCCGAAACCGAAACTTTATTTACAAAAGTTTTTGCTATCAATATTAATCCTTAAAAAGATGTAAAATTTTGCATAAAAAAAAACAATCTATAACCTTTGTGGGCGTTGTGATGTAAGCGCTGGACTGTTCACAACAGGTTGCGAGTTCGATCCCCTAGCCAGGGTAAAATCAATTTAGAAAAAAAAGATATGATTTTTCTATCCCTCATACACGGCAGCTGCTTGCTAATTTACGAAGGAAAAATGGCCCAGTCGCGGGAGTCATATTAATGATATTTTGTTCCATTATTAAATGACAAAGTTCAACCTTTCCAATAAAACCAGAAATTTTAAAAAATAATCAGTACATTTTTTATAGCCGATTCAAATTTAAAACGTTAAATGGCCCATCCAAAAAATCTCATTTTACGGTTTCTAAAAAATTACTATAAACTAATGGATTTTTTATTTACTATATGTTACCTTCTCCGAGAAAAGGGGCCTAGTGCGTCAAAAAACGGGTTTGGACTTAAGAGTGGATTCTGGTACCTAAGAGAGTATAGAATAAGATAAAATGAGTTAGATTTTAGATAAAAATTTATTTACCCCATAAAAACGTACAAAACAAACTTGGGAAAATCGATAAAAATGAGAAAAACATTAAAATTTTACTTTTTTGATTTTTTGGTTTTAAATTTTTTTTTTTTGTCAGTCTTCGAATTTTTTTTGAAGTTTGGACTTTTTTTTCGGTGTTTTGTGATCTGGTACTTCGATTTTATTCTGTTTGACAATTTCAGGTTTTTCTTTTTTTGGCGCTTTGACTTCAGCTTTCTTTTTCATGTGATCCGGTGCTTCGATTTTTTTTCTTTCTGGCAGGTTCAGATTTATTTTTCGATTTTTTTTCGCTTTGGGTTCAATCGGTTTAGGAGCTACAAAATCTGTGAATCAGTACATAAGACTCTGACATTCTCATACAAATACCATTTGCAATCTAACGATAAACAGGTGAAATGGTCGGAGGTAATTCGTTTGGTAGCTCAGCCGTTAATCGCAGATTAAATCTTTCTTCTTCCGAGTCCACAAGTTCTCTACATACAATTTCGTTTTTTTTTTTTTTTGAAGTCAAAGTGGTGGTACTTGGTAATACCGAAAATGCAAACGTTTACAAAATTAATTGAAATGAATTTGAAAAATTATTAGTATACGCACATCAACCCTTTGCTGAGAGCGAAAAGATAGCTGAGAACTAACAGAGCAGCAACAATAGCAAAGGTATTGTCACACTAAAAGCTAAAAAAATACGTCACCACATAGGCATGACGTCACCAAAGTCGTGTAGGGGTGTTCTAGGATGGAAGTTTTCTTTTGTGATAATTTTTTATTGCATCTAAAGCCCTTCTTATGGTTAAAAATAAGATCATTTGATGTTCCCAAATAAATATTAAATTTTTTAACTAAATTTTAACGCATATAGAAACAGTTTTGTAGGATCAAAATAAAATTTTCTATATCGTATCAATGGTCATAAGTTGATCATTCGTTTTAGACAACAAACTGACAAGGTTAGTTAAGCATAATAAACAATTTTTCCATCTTATAAAATTCATTTGGCATCTTTTTCTTAAGAAAAACTGTTTAATACAAAGTAGTTGGCAACTTATGACTATCGGTATTCAACTAAATATATTTATAGACAAATAAATGTACAAAGTACAAAAAGTGCATTTTGGCAGTTTACAAAGCATTCATTAATTCACATTCAGTAATCGAGCCTTATTTCGTAAATTGCTTTATTCGAAATTCAAAGTTAAAAGTTTATACAAATCACTTTAACCTGATAACTTGTTATAAAATAACTAAAGTTTAGTACTTAACCATAGTTATGAATTACAGATTTATATGAAAATATATATTTTGTTAACGTTTAACTTTTATTGTTTCTAAAATAAGTTACCTAACCGTCATAGATTTGAAAAGAGCTAAATTTCATTAAAAATCACATTTTTGGAAGTTGTAAAAAAGAACTGCTTTAGAATGGGAAAATCAGAACTAAATGATACAGCACGCAAAGAAAAAACATGATTGGGGCAATCATATTCGAAGAGCATCATATATTTTATGGTTGTGCCAACCATAGTCGTACCATAATATGGTTAACATATTATGACAATAAAATAACCATATTTTTACCAAAATATGGTCCCTACAGTTATATTATGATTCGAAAATTATCATATTATTTTCCTAAATAAACATGTTTTATTGAATTTATCATAATATGATCGCACGTAATCATAGTATACTCAAAATATTATCATATTATTGTCCCTCATAACTATGTTATGATTCCTGGATTATCATTATATGATTCCTTATCTAAGAAAATTTCTTAAAGGAAAAGTTCTTTAAATTTAAGAATATTTCTACTAGAAAAAGTCCTTAGAATCTAAGTATTTTTCATGATAAAAAGTCTTCAGAATCTATGAATTTTTCTTTCAAAGAAAGGCCTTAGAATCTAAGTGTTTTGGGATATATGAACTTTTATCTAATAAACAATTTGAAGAATCTGAGAATTTTAGTTTAAGGAAAAGTCCATAGAATCTAAAAATCTTTTTATCAGATAAATTTATAAATATCTATTATTTTGTGTAAGAAACATTTTCGTATAAAAAAAATCATGGGTTCTACAGGCTTTTTTTATAAAAAATATTTTATTAATATTTTTAAAAATATTTTTTCTAAAGCTTAAAAAAAATAACTGGATCTTAATTGTTTTTTTAAGACATTTTGTAATAAAAAAAACTGACTGAACTGATAAAATGTTGGTTTTTATGAAAACAAGACAATATTATGACTGTAAATGTTAAAGTCATTTATTTGATAAATAATTATTTATAGATTGTTGCCAGCATTTTATCGTTGCATAATTATCATATTTTTTTCATGGTCAGAATTTTTGTTACCACAGTATGGTTACAGCCAATCATGTTATAAAATATAGGGTACGAATCATAAAATAGTAAAATATTTACTCAACAATTATGGTAGCGACCATGTTGATGGTTAGACAACCAATAACTTGGTTGTGACAACTATACCCGATTGCAGCAAGCACAATATAGTAGTACTGATCATATTGCAACCATGTTTCTTCTCTGCGTGTGTGGAATCAATGAAGAAATTGATTCCTGAATCACTTCCATTTATTTTTTTTGAGTAGTCTCGATTCACACACAGCAATTTTTCTTGCAGCAATTTTCTTAAATTATTTTGCATTCGTATCCACGCTGTCTCTTATTGCAATTTTAGTATCTTTTACATATAAAAAAAGTACGAATTATAATTTCAAGTACAATCTAGGCTTTACTCCATAAACTCAGAATTGCTTTAATTAAAATTGATATATGTGAACAGGGACTTAAAAGCGTTTTTAAGCAAAAAAAATCATTAAAGGAAAACCGTAACCTTTAAACTCGTTTTGGTGTGCACAAAAAAGTACAAATACCAGTAACTTTGAAATCTCAAAACCGATTGCCTAATTCTCCACACCTCAGCTCTTACAATGACAATCAATATTTTAAGCATAAACACTACATCGCTGCATATATCATTTTATCTTAATGGCGATAAAACTTCCTATTGACAGCAACCCTGAAATAAAGTTTTTCTTTCAAAAACCTAACACAAATTTGAAAAGCATGAAACTTCAAGCTGTCTACAACATATCAAACAACTATAAAAAATATCTATTTCTATGATAATTTGCAAAAAAAAATCCTTAAACTTCATGAAACAACAAAATAAACATGTGAAAATTAGACAGGACGTACGTTCAAACACATTTACAACATGACTGGAACTGCAAACATACTTAAGAGGATGTAAAATATAACAATCCACAACAAATTTTGGAAAATATTTAAGTAACCCCGTTAATATAAAGTGTGTGTGTGTGTGTGAGGAGATTTTCCTTTAGACCAGACTTAATGGTTTCAGCAAATATTTGTATTTGATGTTTAATTTGCAAAACACAACACAGAAAGACTTTTGGTAACCACTTTTATATAAACTCAATTTCAAACTCAATTTCAGAGATGCAAAGGGACTTTTATAAAATAGTACCAAAATCATATTTAAATTGTTACTTTTTTTACCGTATGACAAAAACTTTAAACATTGACATTAAAGGCCCAACTACAATTGGCTTAAGTGACTTAAGCTTTATTTCGGCATGAAACAAAGTTTTGAATACAAATTTTTAATTTTAAAAATTTTAAAATTTTCATTTTATACCGATACCTAGTTGAAGGCACTTAAGATAATTTTGTGTTTGCCTTAAGGGAATATAAAATTGCCATATACGTAACTGTAATCATAACTCTCATATTGAAGAGCTAACACTCTAATGTCATAAGTTATATACACTCTAATAAATTTCTGTTGAAATTCACCCAACTTATAGTAGGAAACTGTACTCCTACTATAAATGGGGTAAATTTACTCTATGTGCGTAAACGAAAAAAAGTACGCACATTATGCGTAATTTGGTATACACATAATTGGTAATTTCACATTAAAAGTGCGTAAAAATTAAATGACATTTTAAAAGTAATTCGAAAATTTACTAAAATACGTATAAAAAGCCTAAAAATGTATTTCTATATGCGTAATTATATAAAAAAAATGCGTATATTTGCCAACGCATGCTTTAAATTAAACTGCAGAAAAATATTTTTTTAAAAGAATAAATGTATTTAATGTATATGTTTTAATAATAATGAATTATAAATATAATGCATATTCGCTATGATGATGGTCATCTTGAATTTAAATTCACAATAATCACAAATATTATATTTATAAGCTTTTGAAAAATTAATTTTTGTTTTTAGTTTTTTTTTTATATTTTTAAATTTTTTTTTAAATTTTAATTTAACAAAAGAATACTAATTTTAGGCACAAAGTGTTTAATTTTAAACACATTATGTCTAAAAAGACTTTCTGTGTGTATTATTGTATATGAAAGTGTTTACAAAACAGTTTTAGGCATTTTTTGTTTATATTTACCGAATTTTCGTAATATTACATAAAACTTTACCTATTTTATTGTAGTAGATTTACATAGATTTTTTAGAGTATAGCTCCTCTGAGGTCTCATACTTTCTTTATATTGTAGCAGGAAATTTTTCATATTAGAAATTTCTCAAAAAATAAAATTAAGTAAAATAAGTAATGTGGTACTTTTTAAAACAACAAAGTACAAAGCAAAAACTGTAGACAAATTTGTATGTTCATATATATTGATAGCTAAGTGTGGAAAGGCCCTATCTCCATTTTTTCTTCGAAAGTGAAGGAATGAACTTAACTATATCTGAAAAACTTTGGATATAGAATTTCTAGAAATGCAATTTTTATTTTATTTTTACCAGTATTGATGAAAAATTGCACTGAAAGTAATTTTATATTTTGGACTACTCATAATAAGACCAACTTACTTTCTTCATTACTTTAAAGCATACAATAATGAGTTACTAATAACTAGTTACTAGTTCCAATAATAACTTATTTTTATCATTATTTCAAATATAAAGTATTGTTCTAGATTGGTTTGCAAATGTTTTTAAAATCTATTTTAAGGCTCAATATTTTTTTAAATCTGTTAAGGATATACATGGTTTGAGGTTCGGGAACTCCCGGGAAATGTTTGACGGGAAAAGTTTTTGTTAAAATATATTTTGCATGAAAATATTTCTCTAAAATAATATATAAAAAAATTAATACGGATTTGTAGGCGCTGATATGCAAGAAGAGCTTTTTAGAACATTTTTTAATTTAAACTTGAGGCAATATTCAAAATTTTTTAAATATCTTTATGGAACTATTTGGAACTAATATCAGATTCTAGTTCTAAATCCCTAGTCCCAAAACACACTTAAGGTGCAGTTAGGATGCAAAATGTGACTCTTTTTCACAACTTCTAAAACTAATTGTAACATCACTAGTAGTTCCAACGATGCTATTAAAGAATATGTAGTTACTCTCTGAGAAGTAGTTCTAGAACTAGTAATTTTTGAAACGTGTTCCGAAAATTTTTCTGGGTATCTGTTCAAGGTCTAATTTTTTATTTTTGTAAACTATAAAAATTTAATATTTTTGACTTTGGAATACCAAATATTGTCACATATTTTTTGTAAGAATAGACACGTTAATTACTGATTTGACAATGAGAAAATGTCGCTCTTCCTTTAATGTTTAATTGTGTTTAAAGCAAAATAACCAAATAATTTTAGTTTTTGCTACAAATAACACTTGCCCTGACATAAAAAGTGCCCGGTATCCGGTGAGACCAGAAACAAAAATAATAACATATTGTACAAGCTGAGGCTATTATCAATAATATTAAAGAGAACGTAAATCTTTTTTTAAAATATTTTTAAGGGTGGGTGCGAAATGGCTAAATAAATTCAGGTTTCCAAATTTCTATGAAATATGAAAATATTTTCAAATATTTTTTCAAAGAAATTTTAAACCCTTTTGCCAATTTGTGTTTAATTTAGAATTCATTTAGCCACCTCGCATAGGGCCTAAATATTGTTTTTTCTGTCTTAAAAAGTTAATTTTTATCAAATTTATGAAATTTTGACTTTACATCCTTCTCGCTTTAAAATCGTTCATAGCCGAAGAAAATCTGAAGGCAAAGAAAGTAGTTCATTATGTTTTCTATTGATATACTACAATATCTTTAATGAAATAATATTATTTAGCCAAAAAAAAAATTAAAAAATACTTAATATTTGAAAACCACTTCTTGTCGGGTAAGAAAAAAATATTACTAAAACTTTCCATATTATTAAAACTTATGAAGATAAAAGGTTTGTTTTTTTCGAATTTTATATAAATATGCCATACAAATTTAAGTAGATATAGACTTGCTAAGTAGTTATAAATATATATAGCTACTTAAAAATTAAGAATGTATAAAAATGTTGCCTAGTCTTTGGAAATTTTGTCATAAAAATTTTTGAAATTTGTGTTTTTAATTTGATAAAATATTAAAAACTACAAAAGCTAACAAATAAATTATGTATGTGTTTGTAAGTTAAGGTAGAGCAGGGCAAATAATATAATTGTTCTATTTCG
This sequence comes from Eustalomyia histrio, assembly GCA_949748255.1. Lineage (NCBI taxonomy): Eukaryota > Metazoa > Arthropoda > Insecta > Diptera > Anthomyiidae > Eustalomyia > Eustalomyia histrio. The sequence goes on from OX456526.1 coordinate 70,020,200, forward strand.
CGTTCCCGCGCAGTCTATATACGAAAACAGCTTTCGTTTACAAAAAAAAAAAGGAAAGTCAGATAAGGGATAGTCGTTTTTTTACAAGTAGTTATAGATAAAGATATAAAATTCGAAAAAAAACAAACCTAATAAATTTTTATCAAAAATTAAAAAAAAAATTTTAACTGATATTTTTAAAATTTTATATGTAAAGTCCGTGACATTTCAAATCCTAGATATATATATTTTTGATATTTTGTATGCTAATATATAAGCATACTTGTTAAGATAGTGTAGATGGTAGAGCTGGCGACTGGCAATCTGGAGTCACAGGTTCAGTTCCCGGTACGAGCATATTTTATGGAAAAAATTTAACAATAAAAAATTGTTTTTTTTATATAATCTTGTTATTTTTTATAATCTATTTTTAGACTCATTCGATTTATCAATACTAAGCATATTGGTAATAACATATTTTTTGTTTTTCTGTATGCCGATGTACAAGTATAATTCAGTAATTTGCGCAAAATCCGCATATAAAATTAATAAGAAAAGTAAGAAAATTAATAGGAATCGTATTTATGCATATAACCCCATATCTACACTGGGGTCTGAAAAAATAAAAAAATTAAGTTAGGGCCTTTCAACATTAAAGCACCGATATGAGGATGATAAAAACAAATGACACGTGACACGTGCTCTTTATTTAATGCAAACAATATTATGATGATGCCTCTGTATGGTGCAGCATGGTATGGTTTGGAATGACCGTAACATAATGTTCCTAAATACACTATGAATGTGGATGAATGTGGCATGATGTACATAACATTCTTATATATCAATAGAGTTGTTGTTACTGGTGATGGTAAGAAGCTCTTTGTTGGCGTTGTAATGTTATTATTTAAAAATGTGCTTGTGTGTTAACATTTGTATATTATTTGCATGTTTTTGTGATTGAAATCATCCCCTGTAGATTCAGCACATGACGTCACATGCTTGATACATGTGCCAGGCTTTTAATGTACCAGAGTATCACATTTACTGCTATGCTACACAACTGATAAACCTTAATAAGCTTTTTTTGCTATGTATTTCATATGATTCTGAAATGCATGCCCTATATTCGGTATTAGTTATCATTGTGAATATTTTCTGTTTCCATATTAAGCTTAATTAACAGGCTAACCATTTTTTGTATTGTATTTAAAAAGAAAATTGACAAAAATTTTACAATTCGTATCACCAATACTGGAAAATAGTAGATGTGAGTGATAAGCGTGTGAACTGCCCTTTAAAATTGTCTGTTACAAAGAACCGATTTTAGAACCACTGATAGTTCTATGGAAGCTATTCTACTTTTGGATCTACATCAATAATTTTTGTTAGAGCTTGTCTCAAAAGCAACCGTTTTTTCGAGACCCGTTCTAGAAACTGGCTGCAAATTACTGGTTACGGAAACTATAGAACCTTTTCGCATTAGCAGTAACAATTTTTTTTTGAAAAATCTATTTTTAGACTCAATATTTCTTTACTCTGGTAGGACTATATAACCATATTTATATGCTGGTGTCAAAGCGAAATAGCTAAAAATTTACGAAAAATCTAGAAAATTACTTAAATAATAAAGTATATTTTTCTTTGAAATAATGAAAAAAGTAACTAGATATAAGTAACTCATTATTATACGTTTTAAAGTAATGCAGAAAGTAGATTGTCGCCAAAATATATACGTCATTACCGTTTCTACACTGGGCGGATATGTGTTTGTGTTCAATAGAAAAGGAGAATTGTTAAATTTCTCGGGCTACGTGCATTCGATTAGGATCAAAGAATTTGCATCAAATTTTGTGTAAAAAATGGAACTAAGTGCTTAAAAGCACTTGAAATGTAGAGAGTGGCATATGGTGATTGTACACTGAGTCAGAAAAATTTTCAAAAGTGGTACAAGCTTTTCAAAGAAAGTCGAGATGTGATGCCGACGCTCGTCTTGGAAGCTTCACCACATCAAAAACCGATGAAAATGTTTAGAAAGTGAAGAAAATTGTTATGAAGGATCATCGAATTACTATAAGAGAAGTTGCAGAGGATGTCGGCATATCGGTTGGCTCATGCCATACAATTTTTTCGCAAATTTTGGGCATGAAGAGTGTGGCAGCGAAGTTAGTTCCAAAATTGCTGAATTTTGAACAAAAAAACCGTCGCATGGGAATTGCTCAGGAAATGATGAATGACGTTAACGACGATCCAGATTTTCTTAAAAGGGCTATAACTGGTGACGAATCATTGGTATATCGTTATGACATCGAAACCAAAGTAAAATCGTCCCGATGGAAGAGCCAAAGAAAACCAATACCAAAAAATGCACGACAAGTTCGATTAAATGTCTATTATGCTAACTATTTTCTTCGATTACCGTGGCGCAGTGCATCATGAGTTCTTGCCACATGGTCGTACGGTTTATAAAGAGTATTATCTTGAAGTTTGCGCCGCTTGCGAGAAGAAATCCGGAATTGTGGAAAAACAATTCATGGGTTCTGAATCACGATAATGCACCTGCTCACTCGTCATTGCTTGTTCGTAATTTTTGACCGAAAATAATATCGTAATCATGCCTCAGCCACCGTATTCACCCTGCGACTTTTTCCTGTTCCCAAAATTGAAGAGATCAATGAAAGAACGGCGTTTCGCGATGATTGTAGAGATAAAATCCGAATCGCTGAGAGAGCTCAAGGCTATACCAAATGCTGGCAAAAGTGCATTTTATCTAAGAGGGAATACTTTGAAGGGGACGAAAATGCAATTGATGAATAAATATTTTTTGACAAAAACTTAAATTCACGTTTTCTATTGAACAGACCCCGGACACATTTTTGGATTAAAATTGGGACATAAGTTTTTATTTGCACTAGACGAACCCTACTTAATTCGGTTAAAATCGGTCTATATTCATACCTACCTTCCGATGAAAGATCTGTACTGGTAGTGTACTGTACACTACCTTGGAGTACACTACCTTTAGTGTACTGTACGTCCCCATAGTATTTATCAAGCTTTTCCTTGGTTTGATTGACGGTTTTTTTCGCAAAAAGCAATGTTTAATGAGCTCTAGAAATTCATTTTTTTCCATTTTTAAAAAAATCCACGAAGATGTATGTTTTGAACAGCTGTTACACGCAAAGCAAATGACGGAACTTGCTCAAAATTTGGCAGTAGTCTATTAACAGGTGGTACTTGATTGGAGCAGTTTTGCATTTCATATAACTACGAGGGAAGTTCGAAAAGTCACGGACTTATTGATCCGCCCTCGTATCTGGTTGAAATTTGGGTTGCGAAAGTTATATGGCAGCATAAACTACGCCTTCTATTTGGAAAATATCGGGCTATATTTGGGCCTAGTCCCCATATAAGCGCGCATTCCCCGTAATTACTTAAATTTATATTACAGGTCGCGAATATAAAGATATTGAAGAGAAATTCACTACAAAATATTTCTATTAGCCCAGGAACGAATTTGATTAGAATCGGTCTATATTCTAGGACTCATAAGAGGTCCTGGCGACCACATATGTAAGTTTATATTTTCTCCAAGTCAAACCCTTTTGAAAATGGTTCAAATCAAATCAGTCCTTGTTTTGACCCAGTAGTCATTGTGGTAGGGGCTGGTCAAGGGACCGGTTTTTTGAAAAGAACTGGTCAATTTAACAGAACATGTTGTGTGGTAGCTACTTTAGGAACCTGTCCTCTTTTCTCCTATCTCGTGATATGTATTTTTGAAACCGGTATAGTGTTTACCTATCATGGGACAGGTCCCGATTCCCAAAAGAGGTTAGGTTGGTTTGAAAATTCGTATTCGTCATAGGCAAGATCAAAAGAATAACCTGGATATAGCTGCTGCAGCAAGCCCGAATCGATGATTCTATGTGAATATAAAAATTTTTATTTTTGTTTTTTAATTTTAATCGCGTTTTTCTCGAAACTCTATTTTTGAAGTCGGAAGTCACGATTTCTCAAAAAGTTATAAACCGACCATGTTAATATTTTGCACACTTCTTCAAAGTAACACTATGTAGTGCTTGAAGGAAGGTTTTTTTACCACAACTTATTTTATGAAATATAACGTGGTGAAAATTTGACCAAAAATTGTACTTTAATTTAATTTATTTATTTAATTTTTTGTTTTCCTTCGTTCAAGCACTAGCTTTTTACATCTACTAATAGAACAAAATTGTTTTTTTTTTTTTAATTTCAGAGGAACCTGTTATAAGTTATCCTGACTACGCCGAGAGGCTCATTTCCCTCTCGGCGTAGTCAGCCCCAATGGCTGAATTTCCAAGGAGGGTATCATTATAAACGTATTCACCAACTTAAATTTTAATACATCTCTATTAATGATGAGTGTGGTAGAAAATATTTATTTGTATCAAATACAAACATAAAAAGCATCATCATTCGTACAAAAATATTATTATTTTATTTGTATCGTTAGATTGTTTATTATTGTTTTTTGTTGCCGTTTGTTATCCACATACGGACTGACTGACTGTCTGGGGTAGCTGTTTTAAGTGGAAACAAAACATTTGTCTATATAAGAGCACATTTTAGTGTACATATGTGTTCTTAGCACTTTACCACCTCCACCATTGAATTGAAATTTTCTTCATCTGTGTGTGGGTCTTACACATGACAACGACGACGACGAAAACAATGATGACTACATTTATGATGACGCTGATGTTGTTGGTGTTATGAATGATGCCTGCGTAAGTTGATTTTTTTTTTTGTTATATTTACTACAAATTTAATTCCATATTTTGTTTCTTAATGATACACAAACATCTAACTAAATGGGGTGGTTAAGGGTGGCCTTTTCGAAATGGGTGTACGGCTGACTGGTTATGGATTATCATATATTTTTATACGAATGTTTTTATAATAACTTACGAACAGCGTTTGCAACCTCCTGCCGTCTTTATTGTTTGTTGAACATACCGATTTTGTTGTTTATTTTTTATATTTATTTTTTATCAATACATATGTAATGATACATTAGTGACACTTTCTTTTGTATGAAAACATGTGTCTCTCTATTTTGTGTAGATTATTGTAGAACTAGGACTTAAAGTTATGTATTGCTAATTTGTCGATAAAAGAGTCTCTTAACCCTTGGCATTTTGCGATCTCTCTAGTTTGAAATTGCATAAATAAGTCTATGATATTTCCACAAAATAAAAAAAGGGGTTCATTAATATTCTCTCTTTTCTATCACATATGTAAAGTTTAACGAAATCAGTGGGTGAGCTACTTTCCTTGTGATAATTAAGCTGATTTAAAACAGAAACCCTTAATAACTGTTAAACTTACAATTTAATTTAAGAAAAATTTAATTTTGATTTTTCAAACGAAATAATTTAATTTGAATAATTAAATTTTAAATAAAAGAATCATTCGCGAATCAAAAAAATAATTATTTTGGTTTTTAAATATGATTTGAATTGCGAATTAAAATATATTTTTTTTTAAAACAGACTCCTCGGGATGTCTTTCGGACCTGACCCATTTTTTTATCGCAGTATATTAATATTCTGTCCGTTTTGCCCTATCTCCATTACCATTTTACAAAATTACGAATATCTAGAAAACTAAACGAGATTTGCAATTTTAATGTTATTTTATTTTGTTTTAATTCGCAAATCAAATCAATCTTTTTTTAATTCGCGAAAAATAATTATGTTTGCAATAATTTGATTCAATTGAATCAAAATAATTTAAATGAAATTGATTAATCACCTATGATTTTAAATATGATTTAATAAATTGATTTATAAAATATTGAATCAACTCGCAGCTTTACAAAAAGAATTATTTTTTCGCGAATTAACTCAATAAAGATTTCTCCTTTTCAAAGTCTCATATGTCAGTAGAATTTTTTATGAGAAATTAAAAAAAAAAATAATTCGGAACTAAAATCGGCCAACAATTATATTTAATTTTTTTCCATCGATTCAGAAAGTTTCATCTGTTACTTACCTATGTTTTGGAGAAAATCAAAAAGTATATAATTTTCTATAGAGTATTTTTCCCGCTCTACCAGAAATTCAACATGGTACAGAGTTTAGCGGCAACATTTTTAAATGAGAGGGCAACATTTTCAAAGTTGCTAAAGTGTTAAAAAACATTAAATTTGGTGTATGCGATGCTGCCACATAAACAGTGTAATTTTTTATCCCAGTTTTTGGGATTCTTAACAGCTTTTTCATAAAAACAATTTTTTTTTACAAATTATTGCATTTTTTATAGGTTTTATGTTGCAACAATTAAAAGCATATTTATTCTTATTTGTATCTTTATTATATATTTTTACCATAGAAATGGGAAATAATGGACATGAATAGACATAGTTGGTCAATGTGTGTGTACACACTAATACTTTTTATGTCACAATGTTATGTTTGAATTCGTAACTATTTTTTAACACAATTGCAAATTTTTGTTGTATTTTTTTAACTTTATTAGACATGTCTAATTTTAGTAAAAATAAATAGTATATTGAACAAATATTATATTTTTATATGAAAAATCTGGAAAAATACATGAATAAAATAAAAAAACATTTTTTTTTTATGAAATAATCTGAAAAATCTCTAGCATCCCAAAAAAACGGCAAAAAAAATAGTTAAAATTGGTTATATGGCAGCATCGCTAAGCACTACTAAAAGTTGCCGACCAAAACTCACCTTTGTTACCTCCAAACTATGTTCGTATTCTAAGAGAGTACTGAAAAGTTCGTGAGAGAGAAACATACTCTATAGAAAATTATATACTTTTTGGGAAAATATACATTTAGTTTTACCTATCACAACTATTTTAATAAAATTCGAACAAACTGCCCAATGGAAGCATTTTTTTATTTTCAATATTATCTGAACAATCATCAGGAAAATTTATTTTATCATGATGGAAAAACTAAATGTTTGATTTTCACAATAAGTTCAATAAAACATTTAAAATTGGAACTTCCGAATGCGCATTTAAAGAGCTGGTTCTAAATATTAAGCAATCAAAACAAATTTAAAAAAAAAATCGTAAGTTTATACGTTTTATTTTCAATAAAATTTCTACACTTCTAAAAAACACCTTTATAATTAAATAGCACAACACTACGTATGATAAATACAAAATTTATCATACGTAAGATGTCTTCTGGTTATAAAAGAAATGCTAAAATTTTGTATTGCATATATGAGGTAGACAATGTTCAACTAATATGTTCTCCAAAACAACCCGGCTTCATTTTTTCTAAAAACTTTTTCTGTCGACAGAAAAACATCGAACTTCTTTTATAAATAAAAAAAAATAAAATAAATTTTTTTGTCGATTTGTAGATAAATAGAAAAGTTTGACAAAAATATATACATATTATCTATAAAAAATCTATTGATATAGTCAATCATTTGATTTGATTTTTTGGATCAATTTACATCTTACAAAATCCCAAAATATAATGCTGGCTATAATTTGATCTGCCATTTTTCAAATTACTTTAAATTCCCAAATATTTTGCTAGATCTAATTAGTTCTGCTACTTTTTGGATCAATCAATATCTTACTAAATACCCAAATATATAGCTGGATCTAATTTGATCTGCCATTTTTAAGGTATTTTTTTTTACTTAACTTAACTAACACTCAGGGGATACCCCTACTAATGCTGATCATTGCTTTGTGAAACGAAGTTAGGTTACAAGCTAGAGGAAAGAGGAGGTAGTGTCTGTGAACATTTAACTAAGTGCTCTACATATAATTTAATCCGCCAAATATATTGCTGGATCTAATTTGATCTGCCATTTTTCATATCAATTACGATTTTACTTAATTCCTAAATACATTGCTGGATGTAATTCGATCTACAATTTTTATATACATAAGCAGATATTTAAGGCCGAGTTTTTAGTATGTAGATTATCTTTAAACTTAGTTTATCGCAGTTTCTAACTTGAATACTGATTTTAAAATTAGTTTTAATTTATTTTATTTCAATGAAGACTAAAATTTTATGTTAAATGTTCCCAAAACTCGGCATAAGAATATCAAATTGGATATAATTTAATAATGCGGTAGATCAATATTTTTTACTTGGGAAATTTAACTTAAATTGTCAACGTATTATTAAGCCGTATGCTAAATTCTAGCTTACATAAATTTAGCAGACCATGACTCTCAACTTCGTTAAAAATTCTGCAGACGCAAATATAGTCGCTACAATATTTTCTATTTTATTGACAGAATTTTTAATTATTTGTATGGGGCTTTTTTGAGTGTAAGGAATAACACTACAAGACAAACAATACCACATCTTCCAATACATCAATTAATTTTGATACAGTAAACATTAATCTGACAAAACTAAAAACCATGTATTTTTATTTGGGAAAACATAGTTGGTTTCAAAAGGAATGTTTTGAATTAAATAGAAAGTGTTCACAATCAGAATTTTTTTAGAAAGATTGAACGAATAACGAGTATTTTAATGCTTAAGATGTTAGATTCTCACGACGGTAGTATTCTAAAGTAGTTTGGAATTTTTTTCTTCAGTTTTGTAGATATTGGATATTTTTTTCTAAAAACAAGGACAGATCTTAGGATGTTGTTACATATTTTTTAACTTGAGAAATTTTAACTTAACGGAAATTTCCACATAATATTCCCACCAGTATAAGTCATTGCAAACTACAAACAGACTTCATGACGTCTTCACAAAATGAAATATTTTTTGAATAAGAAAACAAAATTACTTCATGTCATTACAAAATATTCTCACATTTCGCATGCTAAACTAAAATTCAAGGTTATAACTTTAACACATTTCTTTCAGATGCACAGATAAAGAATATTGAAAATTATAAAAAAAAAAAAAATATCCCTACAATTTCTTCTGGTCACCATATGTGGAAAAATACTGATAATATGTATTGCAATTTTAGATACAAATATATTTTCAACTGAAAACAATGAAGTAAAAAAACTTAAAGTGGGGCATGCCGACTATATAATACCCTACGCTAAGTATAATTTGAATAATTTTTCAGGGAGCAATCCAATTTCCTGAAAGAATGCTAATTTATTTAATGAGGTCGTCCTTATATACCAAATTTCATCCAAATATCTTTATGTCTGCGACTTGTAGTTTGATTACAAGGTTTACAGGGACAGACAGACAAAAAGACAGACTCAGAGTAATTTAGTATACTATATATATCAAGTCCAATATTTGTGGTAGTTACAAACCTCACCACCAACTCATTATGCACTGACCCAGTATTGGTGTAGGATATAAAAATTATATTCATAGTCATAGTGACGCCAGATGAGAGTATATGAAGTGAAGAATGTTTTAGTCAGAAAACAAACTTCATACCAACTTGCAACCAGATATAGTTAGTAGTATTTTTTAATTTTTGTTTTGTTTTTAATTAAGTGTGAATACAATTTCAATTTTGTTTGAAAGTATGTACATAAAATGGTAACACATGTGTTTTTACCACCTCGGAATTCAAGTGTTTTTAAAACTATTTCCAAAACCAAGCGAACGAACAACACATGTGTTCCGTTGATAAACTGCTGTGCTGATATTGAACATGTTTTTTTCCCTCTTTTTAGGATGTTTAACAGGATTTATTACTGGTTAAACACTTATTTCCTGCTGTTAAACTGTGAAAAAGTTAAAAATCTGTTTATTCGAATAATATTAAAAAAATAAACTGAATTTTATGATGGATATACACAATAGGGTGGATCAAATTCTAACTTTGCAGAAATTTCGCTTAGGGTAGAAAAGTTGGGGATTGATATAAAAAAAATTTTTTGGATAGTATCAGCCAAAACGGAATTGTCAATTTTTTCTTCGAAATCGGATTTTTCGAATTCGGATTTTTGTTAAGCAATGGAATTTTCGATCAGTCAAAATTTGCGTTGTCACAGCGAATTTGGAGTTCAAAATCACAAAAAGTTATAAAAACTGGCTTTTTTAAACATTTTCAATTTTAATTGCTTCTAAAAAAGCATAAAAATAATTTTCGTGAAAAAATGTTGATTTTGAAAAAAAATATTTTACTGTGTTCGAAAAATTTAGATTTTCAAAGGATCTATTCTGATTTAACTGAAACTTACCGCAAATTTTTCCACATCTTGTCTGCCCCAGCCCTAAGGCAAAGTCAGAGTTCTAATTTGCTCCACGCTAATACACAATCCTTTTCGTGTGTGTGAAATGTATCTGTGTGCTATTTGTTCCTTATTTGTTTCTTTGGGCATATTTTATTGTTTTTTTTTTTTTTTTGTAATTTTGTAGTCAGTTTCTTATAGCTTGTCTAAATATTCAAAAAGATGTTATCCAGATTGTCGGCAAGTTATCTTTCAATTATTTATGTATTTCTTTCTTGACTTCTGATTTTCTTTTTCCACCACTACATATTGTTAAACACATTTTTTTTCTTGTAGGAATAGTTTTAAGTTACGGAAAAGCAAATCCATCAATACGTGTTTCTCTTAAACATATGTTAATTGGTCTCACAATTTTAAAGGTTTGTTTAAATATTGATGCATTTATCATCACTTAGTTATACAATAGTTCTATTTTTAAAACAAATAATCGTGATTGAATTCAACGATTTTTATGTTTTACACTTGCATTTGAAAATAATTTTTAATGTCTTTATAATTATGCGTTCAAAGTCTATTTTATTGTATGTTACATAAAAATACCACAATATTATTGAAGCGAACGAAAAAAGTATTAAATGCCTAATTTGAAATAGACAAATTAATGTTACACAGTGTGTCTGTATTTGAAGAAATTTTTCAAATCTTCTAATTTACGAAGAAGTTTATTGCTCGTAAGATAAACTTAATAAAATCCTGTCGACAACACAAATAAAAATAATTTTATTACGATCTATTTAAAATTGTTGGAATTATTTAGTTTAGTTTAACAATTCAACATTTTAAGTTTATAGATATAGGTATTTTTCTTTAGGTTGGTTGAAGCAGCAGCATTCAGTTGGAAACCCACACTGCTTGCTAGATGCAACCGAAAGTATCAAGATTTTTGGCAGATTACCTGATCCTACTCGCCAATTAAACTATTTGCCCAGTATACAGAGAGCTAATATTCAAACCATATTTTACGTATATATTACGTTATTTGCGTCGCTTTGATTGATAGAGGATATTGCAATTAAAAAATTCAAATATTTTTCGGCTGATAGAGAATTGTAAAAAATAATATAATTTGCAATTTTATTAAAATTTCAACATTTTCGTTAACGTTTTTTTTTTTTCATTATATACCAACTAAATCACAAAACATTTAAAAGGAAAGATGATAATTTATATTGAATGTTGCTACATGTCTTATTATTACTTTGACATCATCTGAACTTAATTATCACAAAATTAATGAAATTTGTATCCCAAGACATTTTGTCCTATTATTAGAATTTTTTAGTACAATAAGTCATGTTATATGACCTAAATTACATGCCGAGAAAAAAGTCTTGGTGAAGAGTAGTTTTTTACATTTACGAAGAAAAAAGTCTAAGAACTGATTTAAATATATTATTTTAGACGACAGATATTCAATGAACGAATTTGTTTTTAAATTTAAAAATTGTGTTTCAACTGACTGCTTTTTAACTGAATAGTTTGCTATCAAAACATATTTCAATGGAAATTTTTGAGAGAGTTATTGAAAATACGTTTTTTATACAAATACCAAAATGAGAATACATTTTTACAACATTTGGCACAATTAAACACAAATCCTGAAATCATTTTACTTAAATTTGTTCAACATTACAGGATGGCAAATACCCAAAATACCCATTTACTACAATATTAAAAAATGACAGCGGTGATTTAAAATGATTCGAAAATTATTGTTTAAATTTTACCCGCAATTAACTTTTTATACTCTATATTTTAATAAGAATTTAACAAAAAAAATTTACCGTACTCTCCAAATTTTTTCGTAATTTTTTTTAATCTGCACTTCAAAATCCTTAAAATGCATTTTACGGGCTACTTATTAGTGTTCATTTAAATGACTTTGATATGTTTAGTGCAGTTATAGTAATAATACATTTTTAATAAGTCGATAAAACTATTGTGGCTAATAGAGGGTATTGCATTCAAAAATTAATGTTTTGGTTAATAGATATATAAATAAGAAATATTAAAAAATAACATTTATTTTTTACTCTGAAAATTTTGTCAGAGGTGTAGCAGTGATCAGTTTCCATCAAAAAGAGATTTTCAAGAAATTGGTTCATAGAGAGTATTAAATATAAGGTCTTGATATGCATTCATAATATTGTATCTAGTGCACTTAGAGCTGTACACCTACTCTTGGTTTAAACTCGGCGACCCCTTGTTGAAATTTACCAAAAGGTGTTGCGACTGATATCGCAGAAATTTAAACCGCAGCTTTGTATCTAGCTACATCCAAAATGACAAGTTGGCACAGACAAACAAGACCAACTTTGAATTTTTAATGGACGAAAATTAATTACAAAGTCAAAAAACGTTGTAGACAAAAATAAAAAATCGGCCAAAATTTGTGCATACAAATTTGGGCGCAATTTAATATTTATTGTACAAAATTATCCAATTTTGTTGGGCGATAATTTGCAATTTTTTAATTAACATATAAATTGGTTGATTTTTCGTATGTAAAATTGACCAAAATACGATACGATGATATACGAAAACTTCACCATTTTGGTTTTTATTTTTTGCAGAAATGACAACCACATAGTTTTTGTTTGAAGTAATTGTATTTTCTTTCTGAATTTATTGCTAATATTATTGGCAAATACATACACTCAAAATTTCTAGACCAAAATTTCGCACGCGATTAGTTAAAAAGAGACTATTTTTTGTCCGGCCAGCATTTTTACGAAAATGTCAGCAGATGTCATAGGTATTTTATATAGCAACGAATCAGTAAGTTAGCAGGGACAGTGACATATTTTTCAGACGTCATGAAGTCGACTTTCTGACAATTTTAATTAGAAATTGTTATGTTAATGAAAATTCATTCCATTCCTCACTATAAGCGTACAAAATTGTCAGAGAAACTTTAGTTAGAAATAAAATAACACTACATAATGTATTTGAAATTTGTCCAATGTTAAGATTTCTCTAAAAGAGATTTCACTTAAAAGTGAAAAGTATAACTAATTTATAATGATAAAATTCAATTTTATAATGATTTTTTCTTTTAAATCTTAAATCTTATCGGTGTATTGATTGAAATTGAATTTATCAAATTACCTCTAACTACAGACATTGATTAGCATAAAAAAGTGTAATGATTACACATACCAATTCAATTCTAAACAAATTATTTTGAAAAATGAAACCTTTATTAACATCAAGGCTTAAGGCAAAAAAATACAACAAACTCCAACATTAAATTAGCCATAAACATGCAACTGGTTGGTTGGTTGGTTAGTCGGTTGATTATTTAGTTGGATGACTGGCTGACTGCTTATAGAATAAACTTCAAAAATAAAGTGAAAAACTTCAATTAAATCATTAAGTAACATTTTTGATTGGTAGATATAATATTGAAATAAACAAGTATAAAAAAACGAAAACAAAAATATTGAAATTACACGCCTTAATTTTAAATTAGTAAAAAGATCCTTCAACAAAATTTTTAATACGATAGAAGAGAATTGAATTATGTTGGGAATTGCAAGTAAAAATTATGGCAACGTGACAGCCTAAAGGAGCAAGAATTAAAACTATACAAAACCAAAAAAAAACATGCAAGATGTTTATAAACTATCAAATTAAAGTTTTATAAAAACGAATTGCAAAAATCTGGAAAAATTGGTTGTTATGTGATTTAAAAGTTATAGTCTATCGATTGTTAAAGCGGCAAACAGACAGTTTATAAAACACATTAGACTTGAATTTGCATAGGAGCCTTAAACGAATTTGTTTAACCCTATATTGGGCTGGTTTAATTTAATAAAATTTAAATGAAGTTTAGTACAAAAAACTAGTTAAATTTCAAAATATTAATAAAAAGTTGTGTAAAAGGAAATATTGAAAAATTAATAGCACTTAAGGTACCGATAAGGAGTGCCAGGGACCATAGCGATCTCTCGATTAAATACCTTAATCGTTTAGGCGAAGCTCTTTACCAAAATTAATTTCAATTGGGCAATTTTATCTAATATATCGAATTAAGTTCTGCCCAAAATCGTATGCGATTTCTTGCCAAGGCAGGACAATGGCAAAGTATGTGTTTGATTCAGTGCATCTCCAAAAACTACCTTTCGTACTTTTTGCATGTTGTCTTTCTTGAGGTTATAGCTAAGCCACAACTTTCTGATGATTCTGCTAGCGGCTAGTTCTCCCATTTCCTGTCAGCCTTCGATATATTAAGACTGCCTCGTAAATTTTTATAGTACTAAGGTAAACGAGTTGGACTGTGCATGACCCGCATACATATTGCAACGTCTTCCTTTAGGGCTCCTGTAGCACTTAACCCCACCGAAGTAAAATAACATAACAATAATTTCGCCAAACATGGCAGACAACAGCTGTTCTTAGATTTAAAGTGTGATTTTTTTGGCAACTTTCTTTTTGGAAACACTGTTTTTGGCAGCTCAGCTGTTTTCGTGTAACATCCCAGCAAAAAAAAAGTAGCAAAAGAAGAGAAAAAGAAGCAGTGATTTTGATTCCGGTGTTGTGAAAATTTGGATCGGAACCAATGATTTTTACATAGGGGTGTCATAGGGTGGAAGTTTTATTTTATGATCCTTTTTCATTGCATCTAAAGCCCTTCTTATGGTTTAGTGAAAAATTAATTCTTTTGTTCTTCCCAAATAAATTTTGAATTTGTAATTTAGATTTCTACAGGACATAAGTAATCGAGCCTTAGCCTCAGTTTCACAATCTCCCGTTAGCTTCTACCTGGGAATTTAACTGACACATTTGTTGTTGTTTCCTATACAAAGTTTGAGTTTTACTGTTCGTTAAATTTTAGCGGGAAATTCAGCAATCGGGGCTTATTTATTTCTATTCGAAATGCTTGCAACTTTTACTACAATAAATTTTTGACTTTTTGTGGCGTCATAGATTTGAAAAGTGTTTAATTTCATTAAAAATCACATTTTTATAAGTTGTGAAAAATTAATTACTGTCAAACATGTTCAGTTTGGTCTATAATTTAACCATAAATCGACTTACAAACGAGCAACTCTTGCAGATTATTGAATTTTATTATAAAAATTCATGTTCGGTTAGGAAAGTGCATCGTGCACTTCTTCCATTTTATGGACATTTCTCATTTCTAGTATTTATGAACAAACAAAATTGACGTATTTGGTGTGGACTATGGGTCGGTGGCATCATTGGACCGTAATTTTTCAAAGACGACGAAGGCAGAAACGTTACTGTGAATGGCGAGCACTACCGTGCGATGATTACAAACTTTTTTTGCCCAAAATGAAAGATCTGGACTTGGCTGACATGTAACGGTGCCACATGCCCCACAGCTCGCCGAACAATGGCACAATTGTTTGAGCCAATCAATTGGCCGCCTAGAGCGTGCGATTAAACGCCTTTATATTATTTTTGTGGGGCTATGTTAAGGTTCATGTCTATAGGGACAAGTCCGCAATGGTTGACGTGCTGGAAGGCAAAATGAAGAATTTATTCGTAAGATACCGGCCGATATGTTGGAGCAAGTATGCCAAAATTGGATCCAGCGTATGAACCAACATCAACATTCACATGAAATCATCTTAAAACATTGAATTATATAGACAGCTTTATCGATTCAAAGATTTCATACATTTCTCTAAACTTTATGTGTTTTTATTCTTAAATCAAATCCGAAAGCTTTTAAAAAATCACCCAGTATTATCTCGCGTAATTACAGTGTTTCTATATTTAAAGGCCTTCATCCCTCACCACCTTTCATCTCTCTAATATCACCTTTCCAAAGAAAGCAATTAGTTAAATAAATAAAAAATACAATACAAAAAATATAATTTCTTCAGATTGTCGTAGCATTCATAAGCTACTCTCAATTTAATACAAGGCATGTTCAAAGCTTTTAACGCTGTATGACCACCAACGTAAAGGTTAACCGACTTTTCTCTTTCCACCGAATAACGGTCAGCAGATTACTTATAGAAACTATTTCACCCTAAAAAATTTTGTGACCTCCTTTTGAATGCTTTTACACACAATGAAAACTGCCAACCAAATTAAATGCATAAATATAGCTTTATGCTTTCTTCTGTGTTCCGAGTACAAGTTATTTTACTGGACAAAAATATTGCACGTAGGATAGAAAAATTTCCACTCCTTTTATTTTTAACTTCCTTATATTTTTTTGAATATTAGGTTCTCCATGTAAATACAACCATTTAAGTTTTCTTCGGGTAAATGTTTAAGCTTTTATCGGATGCTCCTTTCTGCGTAATCCTCAATGGTGATTTTTGAAGCAGTTCGAAAATTTTAAGCAATATTTTTGAGCGCTCTTCCAACCGCTTTGCCAAACAGTTTTAGATTATTTTTTTTTTGTAAAAAATATGTTGTAAGTAGCTGAATAATTGAGAGTCAACACAAACAAAAAAATTCAATAAAATATTCGCCCCAAATTACTGCAAAAAAATCTATTAATATTATTTATTTCCAGAATATAACATAATTTACAAATTCAGAGCTAGATACAAAATAAAGATCTCTCTATTAAATTCTAGCACCAAAAAAAATATAATTTATAAAACAAAATATAAATTTTTAAAAAATTTATACATTTGAGGGTTAAACAAAATTAACAGATTTACTGGGAATATTGATCATATTGTCAAGATTTAATTTTATAGAACACGCAATATGAACCTTACTAGTATTAAAGTCAGTAAATTCAAAGTGATCTTACAAATTTCCCACGCTTCCTTAAAAACCAAAGCTAAAGAGAAATAACACTCCCTCAAGCTTTTATACCGCATGTACTTCAAATATAATAAACTGCAACAATTTAACCATACAATTTCACAACATACATCACACATTTCAACAAAAAAAAAACACATTAAACAACAGTCTCTCTAAGCTTCTGTATTTCGCGCCCTCTAGTAATGAAAACGAATAATAAAAAAATGCACAAATTACAAAAGGTTTTTTAGAATACTTCATTATTGTATGTTACCAATAATTCTAAAAACGAGATTGCCTCCAGCTGACATGGTCTCCTCCAATCATTTTCTGTTGTTTATAGGTGTAGTTTGTTTCATTTTTTTTTTTTTTGTTCTTTCGTTGTTGTCCAATTGTTAATTTCAATATTTTTTTGGTAAAGAACTACTGTATCCATGTATCCCCTCATAGCTACTGTGTAACGTATTATAATCACTTTAACTGCAATAAAAGACTCCAACACTACTTAACAAGTGTGGGAGCATTTTTCAAAAGCAATATTTGGTGAACAAGAAACCAGCATGAGGTTATTTTTTTGTTTTGTTCTCGCTTTTATTAAAATATTTGTCTTTCCTTTTTCAGATGTTTGTCATGGAAACCCTTTGTTATGTTAGTTGGCAGTACTTTTTTTCATTTTTAGTTCAAAAATTGGTTCAGTTTTGTTTTTATTTAGTTTAAATTTTTAACATTTAGTTTTAAATTTAGTTTAAATTTTCATTTACGAGTGTTCATTTGATCGTGTTATATTTTTATTTAGTCATGCATGTCATCTTTAGATATATTTTTCGGATTTGTATTTAAAGACATAAGAAACTGTGTTGGAAATTGTTTTAAATTTATGGAGATAGAAATATTTAAAGATTCCCTGTAGGAAATGTCGATAGTGAAACTGTACTGATTCACTATTGACTTTGTCACCAGTACTACTGACTAATTATCGCCCAGCCAACGCTTTCTGCTGTAGACATTTAACATGTGCTTGTCATTGCGAATCTACACAACTATTGACTAGGTGTAGACATTGGAACCAGAGATTCACTAGTACATTTTAGTGATTCTAGTCTTAACTTTTGGAACTTTTTACTAGATTTACACATTAGGAAGGAAAATAAGTTTAAACTGGTGCAATTATTTTGGAAAATTAGATATTTTATTAATATTTTTATAAATTTCATAAAAGTAAATAAGTTTTTCGCTTATTCCATAGGCTCTGTAAAATCTTCATCACTAAAAATTGTTGCCCCTTTCTCGTTATTTTCATACAAAATTGATTGGTTTTTCACAAGTCTTTTGTAATTGCTTTTGCTTATTATTTATTTTGTTCAAATTATATGTATATTTACCTTTTAAATTCACTTTTCTTTATATTTTTATTAAAAAATTTAATTTTGCACGCAGCTATGTACATGTTCACTCACAATATTATTTCGTTAAAAACAACTTAAAATATATATTAAATTAATCGAAAATACAATTAAAAAGAGGACTACTGATTTTCCTTAATATTTAACCCATTTTGTTGTTTATTTTCAATCATTTTTTAATAATCGACAAAAGTAAAAACAATAGAAAGTCGTTTAAAGTAACCATCAAATTTTTACCGACAAAAAGTTAGAAAAAACTACTTTTGTGGTTTGTTTTTCAAATTGAAAGTTTTTTTATTTGTATGTAATTACAAAACAGAACACAACACAAGCAGATGTATATATTTTTATTGACTTTGTGTGTATTTATGTTTGAATAATTTCTTGTAATTTTTATTGAAATAATTTTGTATATAAACAAACTATTTTGGTAAAAAAAACAAAAAGGAATTATATGAATTTCTATTTTTTGAAGCAGTAAACATAAAATTTTACATTTAACTGAAAATAAAATGTCTGTAGATTTTTATAGTTTGTTTTTTGAATTTGAATTTCAATTGATTCTTCATTTAAAAGCAAACTTTACCTATTACTTTTTTAATAAACTACAGTCGGTAACGGAAAATATATTGTGAGTGTATTTTCAACAAAATGAAACAATAAAAAAATCAAAAAGCACAGCTTTGCAGAAAGAAATCAATATAAAAAGTGCATTGACAATGTCACCAAAAAAAGGAATGTAAAAAGTGTAG
Organism: Eustalomyia histrio; assembly: GCA_949748255.1. Lineage (NCBI taxonomy): Eukaryota > Metazoa > Arthropoda > Insecta > Diptera > Anthomyiidae > Eustalomyia > Eustalomyia histrio. The sequence goes on from OX456526.1 coordinate 70,039,299, forward strand.
AGGCTTTGTTGACTTTGTCACCAAAAAGTCACCCAGTCGACAAAAGTTGCGACTTGGAGACACTTGACACCAGGCTTCCTACAGGGTTGTTTCTATTTTCATAATTGTTAGTTAGTATTGTTAATTAACATGCCAAATAATATTGAATAACTTCAAAGAAATTTTATATAATTAAAGTTTAACCTTTCACGATTACTGTTAATATATGTCCCATTTTAACCTTTTTTTAATATATAGATTTATTTGAAAAGCGGATTAGATTTTATTTTATGCCAAACATCAAAATTTATACAAAAAACACAATGGTCTTAGTTAACTACACTAAAGTTTTACAATATTGTTGTTGATTCAACAAAGATTTTAGTTATCTTCATTTAATAGAATACTAAATTTCCTTAGTATTTTACACAGTTAAAAATGCATTGAATTTTTAACATTTTTGTGGACCGATCCTCAGTAAAATTCTAACCGTATAATTACTTACGCTTAATACGTTGTGTGTTACGCTTAACCATAATGATTGTACGAGCCACCCTGTTATTATAATTATTAGTTATTATATGATTTATCTATAAATAGAACTAATAAAGCATTCTTAATTTTGATCTTGAATATAAAACATGGTGTCAGAAGTGGCAATTTCTAATCTTTAAAAAAGAAAAAGAAAAGTTAGTAACAAAAAATATAAGTAAAAAAGAAAAAAAACAAGTAAAAAAGGGCTAAATTCGGCTGTGCCGAATCTTTGAATACCTTTCACCAAAGGGGATGAAGATGATATACGTATATACTAAATTTTGCATGAACTGTAATATGAATATGATTTGTCAATTTATGTAACGAACTTTCGTTATTTAGTTTTAGCAATGTTATTTACAGAGGTCTGCTCTGTTAGCGACTTCAACATTGTTCATTTTTACGTTAACTTAGTTATCATAGTATGTAAGACAATAAATGTAATCGAACAATAAGAAGACTTAATAACATTTTTACTTACTTAACAGAAAAAAAAAATAGATACAGAAAAATTGTACAAATTTGTATAGAAAATTTTGAGGTACCTTCACATTTTCACTCATAACTTTTGAACCGCTTGACCGATTTTGCTCATTTTAAATACCAAACTGCTCGGGAGGATGTTCAATAATCTGGGTAAAAATAGGCACCCGCGCTTGCGTCTTCGCGTCGTGATTTCAACAGACAGACAGACAGACGGACAGACAGACGGACATCGCTAAATCGACTTAAAATTGCATAAGGATCACGAATATATATACTTTATGGGGTCTTAAACCTATATTTCGACATATTACAAACGGAATGACAAGCTGATATATACCCTCACCATATATGGTGGAGGGTATAAAAAACTAAGGTGCAAAATGTCACTAGAAGAGCAGAAGCCAAGTACTGGTCAATTGTTTGCCACTACATTACTGCCTATGAATTTAAAGGCACCAAACTTGGCCAAAGAGTGGAAAATGTGGCACACTCAATTTAAAATTTTTCTGAGAGCATCTGATTTGGAATCGCAACCGGATAAAAAAAAAGTAGCTTTGATGTTGCACCATCTGGGCAGCAAATCATTAGAAATATTTAATTCTCTTGATTTCGATATTGATACTGTCAAATATAGCGATTTGGTTAACAAAATGGAGGCGTTTTTTATTCCTCAAATAAATATTGTGATGGAGAGACACAAATTTTTAACAAATAAACAACAAGAAGAGCAAACAATTGATGAATTTGTAACTGTTCTAAAAAACCTTTGTCTGAACTGTGAGTTTAAGGATTTACGGGATGCATTGATTCGTGACATTTTTATATGTGGTTTAGCGCCTAAATTGGCTAATATACGAGAAAGACTTTTAACTGAAGGCGATATTTCTCTGGAAAGGGCAGTTTCTATTGCGAAGAACATGGTAATGGCGAAACAAAATTCTGCTATATTACAGCAAAATGGTGATGCGGAAGGTGTTGTTAATGTAGTCACTAAGAAAAATGCAAAAATGCAGTATTTGCAATAAAAAAATGAAAATCAAAACAGCAGAAGCAACAGTAACTACAGCGACAGGAGTAATTATAGTGGCAGAAACAACAATTACAACAGCAGCAGAAATACTAAGATTTGTATGAAATGTGGACGAGCCCATACAGTCAAATGTCCGGCAGAAGGGGCTAAATGCTATTAATGCGGAAAAATTAACCATTTTGCTAAGATGTGCTTGCAAAAGAATAGATTCGTAAAGCAGATGGTTGCGGTGATGATGATGATGTGGACGATGAAGAGGACCTATTTGTGGGGGCCGTTAACAAAGAAAATGAAAAACCTAGAGAATGGAAAGTTGAGGTAACAGTTAATAAACAGAAAATTGTATGTCAAATAGATACAGGCCCACAGGCCAATATTATGTCGACAGAAACTGCAGATTTGTTAAAGATAAAGGATAATTTGAAACAATCTAAAATTAGAATTTGTACTTTTAGTGGGGAAAAAATCCCAGTATTAGGAACAGCAGATATACAAGTTTTTTATAAGAATAAAATTTTTATTTTAACATTTTTCGTTGTAAATATACATTGTAAGAATATTATTGGCATTGAGACTGCTATAAATATGAATTTAATTAAGCAAGTTAATAGCATTTCTATAAATAAACTAATTGAAAAGTATTCGGATGTTTTAAATGGTCTTGGTCGTTTGCAAAATGAATGCAATTTTACGGTGAGAGATGATGTTGCGCCGGTTGTGGAACCGCCTCGTAAAATACCGTTTAAACTGCATGAGGGTTTGAAGAGGGAATTATATAGAATGGTAAAGTTAAAGGTGATTGTTCCGGAATATGAACCAACAGAGTGGGTAAATTCCGTAGTTCTTGTCACTAAACCGAATGGTAGTTTAAGAATTTGTTTGGACCCTAGGAACTTGAATAAGGCAATTTTAAGGCCACACTATCCATTCCCTACTATTGAGGAATGAAAGGCGAAACTTAATGGGTCTAATTACTTTTCAACATTGGATGCTAATAGTGGATTATTATTCGAAATTTGTTGAACTGGAATTGCTTAATGGGGGTTATAGTAGTTTTCACGTGATATCGAGGTTGAAATCAATTTTTTCTAGACATGGGATTCCATTTATTTTTATATCCGATAATGGACCTCCCTTTAATTCTAGGGAATTCGACCTTTTTTGTAGAAACTGGGGAGTAAATCACAAAACTTCTAGTCCGTATTTGGCAAGATCAAATGGTTTAGCTGAACGAACAATTCAAACAATGAAGAAATTATTGAAAAAGTCGTTGGAAAGTAATTCTGATCCCTATTTAGCGTTATTGCACTATCGGACAACACCTAAGGGAAATCTACCGAGCCCTTCGAAGTTGTTGGTGTCTCGCTTTTTGCGTACTCGAGTCCCTTCAGTGGTTGATAATCTTAGACCCAATTTAGTGAATAGCAAATAATATAGGAATAAACTGAAATCAAATTTAAGGAAAAGTGCAGAATATTACAACGGAAAATCGAAGAGATTTAAGCCGGAGAGTGAGGGTGATAAAATTATGTTTAAGAAAACACCTACGAGCTGTTGGTTTCATGGTAGTTGAGATTTGCAAGGAACCAAGATCATTTGTAGTGTTAGATAACAATGGATCAATTTTTAGAAGAAGTTTAGAGCATATAGAAAATCGCCAAAAACCAATTTAAATACACTCACCAAAAAAAGTCTGTAATGGCAACTGAAAATTTTGCTGTTATTACGGGAAATTCTGCTAATTTGAGCCCAGCGGTATTTTTTGCTAATCTTAGCAACACATGTCTGCTGACGTGTAGTACAATGAAATTAGTAGAAAAATTAGTAGCCGCTACTAAATTTTAGTAGACTTTTTGTAAAGTGGAATTTAAAATCTGTTTGCTAAAATCAGCAAAAAAAAAATTACTAAATTTTATTAATATTGGTAAAAGGCTTTGATTTTTTTTTTCTTATCGAGCATCAAAAATTTTGAATATATTTTTTAAAAAACGAATTAATCATTTTGTTTTAATTTGGTAATTTCTGTTTGAAAAATATTTTGGTCATTTTTTTTTTTTTTACTTTTAAGGTTAAATTTTAATTGTTTTAGGGCGGATTTTTAGAACTAAAAAAACCTTTTTAGTGCTATTTTAAGTGGATGTCCTTTTTTTTAGACATCAGTCGGTATCTTCACTTCCAATCCCTTTTTTAATATATATAACATTTTAAGGAAATTTAAGTTTGTAGGTGTAAGTTTTAATTAGAAATAACATTTTCTTCAATAACCACTTTTTTAAAATTAGTAATATTTTTTGCTAATTTTAGCAAATCGGTTTTCAAAAATTTGTAAAATGATTTCTGAAATTAGCAACAAAAATTTGTTAATATTCTGTAAAAATTCTGTAATTTGTAAAATGTAAATAGCAAAAAGATTTGCTAAATAATAATTTTTTACTAAAAATCAGTACAAAAATAGTAGAGTGGGATTGAAAACCGTTTACAAATTTTTCTACTAACTTTTTTTCTGAGTGTACTCTTGATAACTGTAAAAATCAAGAAATTAATGAAAATGAGGAGAATAATGAAAGGGAAGAAGAGAGAGTAGAAGAGAGCGTAGAAAAGAGGGTAGAAGAGAATGTCAAAATCGATGATAATAATGAAAAATATGTAACGCGAAGAGGTAGGATTGTAAAACAACCGAAAAGACTTGATTTGTAATTTATTGAGTTTGTAAATAATATAAGATTTATTACAACATAGTTTTTGTTTAATGAAGTAGTGAATTATTTATGTATAATGACAAATGCTGTATTATAAATCAAAATTTTTAACTTTATACTATATGTAAAGGGAGATGTTGTATAGTTATTATGTTGAGATATAACACCAGCGTATAATTACTTACGCTTAATACGTTGTGTGTTACGCTTAAACATAATGATTGTACGAGCCACCCTGTTATTATTATTATTAGTTATTATATGATTTATCTATAAATAGAACTAATAAAGCATTCTTAATTTTGATCTTGAATATAAAACAGTTAATATAAGTTTTAACAATTAGAAATAAAATTTCCTTCAATATCCACTTTTTTAAAATTAGTAAAAAAAATTTTTTGCTAATTTAAGCAAATCGGTTTTCAAAAAAAATGATTTTCGAAGTTAGCAACAAATATCCTGTAAAAATTCTGTAATTTATAAAATTTAAATAACAAAAACTTTTAATATATATTAATTTTTTACTAAAAATCAGTACAAAAATAGTAAAGTGGGATTAAAAACTGTTTACAAATTTTTCTACAATTTGTTTTTCTGAGTGTAATTAAAGTGTAAATCAAGGGTTGAAATTGGAAAAAAAACTACTGGAATTTCACTTGATTTATACTTGAATTCCAGCAAAATTTCTTATTTTGAGTTAACCTAAAAGGTAAATTTATAATATATTTTAGAGTGTGCCGAGATTGGAAAATCTTACCTAATAGCACTCGATGTGATTATAGAAAAAGTAACTGAAAAATTTTTGAGGGTAGTAACACGAGGCCAAGTCAATAAGTCTTTACAAAACCTTGGGAAAACACATTTTTTGAGTTGATTCTTTTTTTATTTTAAACATAGTCTCCTTTTAGACCTATACACTTGATCTAGCGATTCTTCAAATTTTCTCCGCAAAATAAGATTTCAGAATATCCCCAAAATGTTGCAGAGATGACCTCCTTATTCTAATCGAATTTTTTCATCCGAGCCATTTCTTTAAATTTGGAAAAATGCAACAATGGCTAGCAGTCAAAACTGGATAATAAGGAGGGATACAGCAACAATTCAAATCTTAACTCGTGTATTTTTGCAATCGAAACTGCAGAAGTGTGCACCCGAGCATTATGTTAACAGAAGAACAATTTTTTTCGGCTAAATGATTTCCTCGCTTAATTGATTTTCCTTCTCTATTTATATTTTTTATAATTTTCAAAATAGCAAAAGTCGATCAAGAAAACTTAATAAATTTAAGATTTTTTTAAAAACCGACTTTATCTTAATCTCTTATTCATTCTTATATTATTTTGTAAAGACTTATTGATTTGCTTTCGTAGTTTGCTACCCGTGATTAAAGCTGGTCTTCGTAGTGCATTTTCTTGAAATATTTTTTCACGAATTTTTGCAAAAAATTGAATCTAAAGTTTGATTTAAAAATATGAATTTCGCCAAAAAAATTCATAGCAAATCGGAACAAAATAAATACACCCGGTAATCCATGCACACGAAATTAATGTAAAAAAATACAAAAACTAATTACTTTTACGAAACTGATTACTTTTATGAAAGTTTTTGTTATATTTATTTTTTTTTTTTTTGTATTTTTATTTTTGGATTACTATCAGTGTTAACTTTTGGTGTGAGTCGGTAGAGCAAGTATAAATAAATATTAAATATTTAAAAAAATTTTTGAAAATTTAAACTTTTCAATTAAAATGGTCAAATATAATCTTGAGATGGAATAAGTTATATTTGGTTTTAACTCTTAAATTCCAAATTGTTTTTCTAATAAATTTGTGATTATAAATGTCTACAACTTTGAACCATTTCATAATAATTATCAGTTTCTTTACATAAGATAAAGGGACATATTTTTGAGTACTTGCAAAACAATAATGTCATTTGAAAACGCTTCCAACTGTTTTCCACCAACCAAAAGTAATAAACTAAATGATACCAGAGGAAAAAATTCCTGAATTACAATAATTTTCAACAAATCATATTACAATAATATTTTTTTTTTTTTTCAATTTTGCAAAAACAAAATAAAAAGTAATACAATCCATACATACAATAACTAATAAGGAACACCAACTGTTTTAACTGGCGCCAGCAAAATTAACAAAACTGTCTGGCATTAAAATGGCAACAAAAACAAACAATAACTCTACAAAAGATGAGAAAAAGAAATCTTTATTTGGCAAAAATATTATTCACAAGAAGAAGAAGAAAAAACAATAAAATTTTAAATTACTACTAGAACAAGTGAAATGGGCAGAGGAAAATACAATTTTTATGACAGTCATTTAAAAAGGAAGCAACAACAAACGTGTCTTCAACCCACACATGCACTCAACTGGACAGTCAGAAGGAAGGACGGACAAAAATAACTTTGGCCAAAATGTTGTATTTTTAAGAGGCAACAAGTGTAATTTTATACACACTGTGATTACATACTGTGTTTAAAAAGGACGTTATAAAAACAAAATGTGGTTGCAAGAAAAAACAAAGAAAACATGATCCTTGGAAAGTAAATTAATACAGGTAAGATTTATCCTTTCAAAATTAATGTATACACAATAGGGTTATTACTTTTTGCTTTAAATTTTGGCAAAAGCAAAAATTAAAGAGACAAAAATCTGATTTTACTTTTTCGAGTTGGTTGGAAAAGTTTCCGTTTCAAATGTGTTGAAGTTGGGAAGACAGATTTTTTAAACTTGATTTCTTTTGGACTGACTGCTAATAAAATAAATATTTTTTTAATAAATATCATTATCCTGCATCCGAATTTATTAAAAAAAAAGTTTAACATAATCGAAAAATTTTTAAATTGTTGTTTTTTTTAATTTTTTATTGAATATTCTGATTTTGATCAATTTCGTTAAATTTTTGTAAATAAACTAATCATTAAGTTAATTAATTAAGGGAGTAAGTAGCACACAAAGGGTTTCAATAGTTACTCGCTTAAAAACTTTTGTTCGCGATATTCTAATATTCACAAAAGGTGAGAATAACGAGTTGCCACCATGGTTACTAATAGTGAAGTAATATAAGTGGTTACTTTCAATAGTAGAGTAAGTAGTTTTTACTTAGTTAAACAATAGAGGACCTTACTCTAGTAAAATTTGCTCACTTCAAAAAATCGATAAGAATAATTTCTATTTAAAAAAAAAATCTTTACTTTTAAATACCTAATTTATCAAAAATTTAATAAATATATGCAGGGTACTAATTCACTATTGACTTTGTCACCAAGTACTACTGACTAATTATGCCCCAGCCTACGCTTTCTGCTGTAGACATTTAACATGTGCGTGTCATTGCGAATCTACACAACTATTGACTAGGTGTTGACATTGGAACCAGAGATTCACTAGTATTTTTTAGAAATTCTAGTATACACTTTTGGAACTTTTTACTTGATCTCCACACTAGGAAGGAAATAAGATTAAACGGGTTTTTTTTTTTTTTTTTTTTTTGTTAAATTAGATATTTTATTAATAATTTTTTTTTTATAAATTTCATTAAAGTAAACAAAATTTTCATGCAAATTTAATTTTGGTGTTGACAAATCTTCAAAAGACTGCTCCGTAAAATCCACAGGCTCCGTAAAATCTTCATCAACCACCACAAAATTTCAAGAGTTGCAATTTTCACTAAAAATTGTTGCCGCATTCTTGTTATTTTTATACAAAATTGATTATTTTTTTTACAAGCTGTTTGTAATTTATTTTGCTCATTATATATTTTGTTCAAATTTGTATATTTAACTTTAAAATTCATTTTTCTTTATATTTTTATTAAAAACTTAAATTTTGCATGCAGCTATGCACATGTATTTTCAACAAAATAAAACAATAAAAAATCATGAACAAGCACAGATTAGCAGCTGCAAAAAAGGAATGTAAAAAGTATAGACGCTTTGTTGACATATCACCAAAAAGTCACCGAAAATTGTCGACAAAAGTGACTTGTAGACACTTGTCCCAGGCTTCCTACAGGGTACTTACTATATGGTATCATTACATGGCTGGGTTAATGTTCAGACCTTTAAACAAATAATTTCTTTAACATTAGCTTCTAAATAGGATTCGTGAATTATCTCTTGATATGATTGTTTCGCAAATAAAAATTTCTTTATTTGTAAAACACGAATAATTTGTTTTTAATACACTCAGAAAAAAAAGTTAGTAGAAAAATTTTTAAACTTTACTGTTTTTGTACTAATTTTTAGTAAAACAAATATTATTTAGCAAATCTTTTGCTATTTACATTTTGCAAATTACAGAACTTTTACAGAATATTTACAAATTTCTGTTGCTGATTTCAGAAATTATTTTACAAATTTTTTAAAACTGATTTGCTAAAATTAGCAAAAAACAAGTAAAAAAGGGCTAAATTCGGCTGTGCCGAATCTTTGAATACCCTCCACCATAGGGGCTGAAGATGATATACGTATATACTAAATTTTGCATGAACTGTCATATGAATATGTTTTGTCAATTTATGTAACGAACTTTTGTTATTTAGTTTTAGTAATGTTATTTACAGAGGTCTGCTCTGTTAGCGACTTTAACATTGTTGCTTTTAACGTTAATTCAGTTATTAAGAGTAACACACATATAGCTCTAAAATGATATTATTCTCATAGTATGTAAGACAGTAAATGTAATCGAACAAGAAGAAGACATAATAACACTTTTACTTACTTAACAGAAAACAAAAATAGATAAAGAAAAATTGTACAAATTTGTATGGAAAATTTAGAGGTACCTTCACATTTTCACTCATAACTTTTGAACCGCTTAACCGATTTTGCTCATTTTAAGTACCAAACTGTTCGGGAGGATGTTCAATAATCTGGGTAAAAATAGGCACCCCCGCTTGCGTCTTCGCGTCGTGATCGCCATTTCAACAGACAGACAGACGGACAGACAGACGGACAGACAGACGGACAGACAGACGGACATCGCTAAATCGACTTAAAATTGCATAAGGATCACGAATATATATACTTTATGGGGTCTTAAACCTATATTTCGACATATTACAAACGGAATGACAAACTGATATATACCCTCACCATATATGGTGGAGGGTATAAAATTGTACTAATTTTAAAAAAGTGGATATTGAAGGAAATGTTATTTCTAATTAAAACTTACACCTACAAACTTAGATTGCCTTACACAGATTTAAAAAAATGGATCGGAAGTGAATATACCGACTCATGTCTAAAAATAGGACATAAACTTAAAGTAACAGTAAACAGATTTTTAGTTCTAAAAATCATCCCTAAAAACAATTAAATTTGACTTTAAAAGTAAAAAAAAAAAATTGAATTAAAAATATTTTTCAAAACAGAATTTACCAAATTAAAACAAAATGATAAATTTGTTTATATTTTTACAATTTTTAAGCCATTGATTTTTTTTTTAATTTTATCTAAAATATTTTTTGAAAAAAAAAATAAAAAAATTTGAAATTTTGTACTAATATTAATAACAATTAGTAAATTTTTTGCTGATTTTAGCAAACAGATTTTGAATTCCATTTTACAAAAAGTTTACTAAAATTTAATAGCGGCAGCTAATTTTTTCTGCAAATTTTTAGTTGTCATTACAGACTTTTTTTGGTGAGTGTATGATTGCTGTAAATAAACTTTCATTTAAATCATTTATTTAACCTATTTCCGACCAGTAATATAATATATCACGCTGATTCCGTGAAGTTTTAAGTTCGGCCACTTGCATTACACTCGCGAACAATGAGTGCAGACAACAAACAAAAAAAATTAAAATTTATTTTTACTGTATTTGGATTTGGGGCTTCCCAGCAACATCTTCTAAAAAAATTCAGCATTAAATTAGACACACAAAAATACCCTGGTCGGTTTAATGTTAATAAAAAATTTCAAATACCAAATTAAATTTACTTCTAATAAATGAATGTTTTAAATTAAAATCCATACCTTTTAAAGAACTAAGAAGTTTACAATAATTCACGTAAGAAAATAAAAAATTTTGATTCGTGAATTACGAAAATAAAAAAAAGAATTTGCTCAAATTATATACTTATTTTTGATTCGTGGATTTAAAAACCATGTTCGAGAATAATTATTTTTCAATAAAGTCCTTAAAGCTTTGAAAATTGTTCAACAAATTTTAAAAATATTTCTGTAAATATTTGTTTCAGGAATTTTTCCCGGCGCGGAACGTTTTTTCTTCCGAAATTACTAATAAAACAGATTTTTATTATCAGTACAACATAGTCCATATCGTAGTACCATAGAATGTGGTTTTCCTAAAAAAAAGTTATACCCCTGATTCTCATACAAGAACATTATCTCCCTCTTCTTATTCGACTTCGATTGAAAATAAGGTTAATTTGTTGTTGGCACTTGTTTGGCTCATTGCAACAAGTGCATCATACAATTCTGCACTTAACACGTGCTTATCTAAAATTTAACTTGTGTGTATTTAATTTTATTTTATTTTTGCCAACAATAGAGGGAGGGTAACAAGATGAGTTTTTGCTTTCAAAATTATAGGATAAATATGTCGCTATCGATTCTTCAAAACAATTGGCATTAGATAAGAGAATTGTAGGAAATGTGGAAAAATATTTTTAATAAATGAAATATCGGAACGGAAATAGATTGAATGTTTGAAAATTGTTTATTACACTGGGCCTTAAAAACGATTTTTTTTATTTGTTTCTTGTCCAGCCGGCTTAATTTATTGTATGTCTTCTAAAAGTTTTTAAAAAATTGAAATTGGAGTTTTGAAAATGCTTTAAAAAAAATTATCAGTTTTTGACATATATAGCAACGCGTAAGGGTTATCCTAGATAGATCAAAATAAGCATCTAAATATTCTCGGGTCTTAGGAATAAGAATATTTTACAAAAACTAAAATTTGTTTTTGAATTTCATAGTCAAGTGAACTTTGACTCATTAATGAATTTGTAATAACTTGGATATTTGATATCCGAATTTTAATATTTACAAGATTTAAACATAAATTAATTTTTTTATTGATTGTTTATTCAATCGCCTCCATATTTTTTCATATTAGCAAAAATAAAAATAAAAATAATTAGCCTTTAAAATTCACTTTTGTGAATACTTCTGGTGGTCCTAGTACTCCTTTCAATGAATTGAAGTTATAAAGTAAATTTTGAGAAATACCATAATTTCAAAATTGACACTTATTAAGTACAATAAATATTTAAAGGATATTACAACATCAATTTTAATGCAACAAACTAGTGTAAATATCGTCATAATGTGCAATACAACCTCTCGTAAATTATGACTTCAGCAATCGCATAAATAACACCCTTTTTTATAAAAAAAAAAAATAAATTGCCCTGAGGCAACCAAAATAAAAACCTGCTAATTTTATGCAACATTGTAAATCGTGATCATTTAATATGCAACATAAGATGCAATTACAAATATTATCAAGATGTAACTACAATTATGTCATTTTCATATACGAATTAGTAAACGTTTTTATACCCATCAAACAGACACTCACTTTACAAATAGTCTGCAACATGTAAGATGAAACCATATGCCGCAGTTTTACAAAACAAGTTAAAAAATATTGTAAAAACTATTTGCATACAAAATATACGGGCGAAACCAGGACCGCCTGCTAAGGATATAATGATATTGATATAAAAAATTTTACAGGAATCAATTAATATTTTAGTCATCTACATTTATACAATATGTTGGTTGGTACTTTTTGAGACAAAACAAAATCAGCTGCTGCTGGTGCTTATGTAGACGGCCGGCTTTGGGCCGAAGTATCTGTTATGCTATTGCCAAACATACAAAAGCGAAAACAAAAATGTTGTAAATGTATAACAATAACTTAACATATTTTAATGAATTTTAAGGAACACAAAAAAATGATAAAAATTGTAAAGAAACTTTTATATAAAAAAGGAATTAAAAACTTTTGAAGTTGTCTGCCTTTTTTTATTTATTTTACAAAATGGATTTAAACTGTAACTCAGACTACTAGATACTACTAGAGAAACCAATTAATGTTGTTTTTTATTTAGTTATTTTTAAATATTTTAAAAATGTGCCTTATGAAAAAAAACCGCACATTTAGTGTAAATGTTTTACGTATGACAAAAAAAAAAAGGAGACACCTGATAAACATGACCGCACGCAGCAATTATTAAATTTAACCAAATATATTTCAGTTTTCGAAAAAAAAAACGCAACATAAAAATTCCATCATATCAACACAATACGAATGAGGCGAACACAATTGCAAATAATTGCAACAGCTTTTTTATTACAACTGCAACAGAAGCACCAGCATTTTAAACCGCATGCATGTAAAATACTTGCACACCTTTAAATATTTGATTAGGGCAAAAATTAATTCGTAATTTCTATGACATTTTATGTAAATTCAATAAACAATTTAATTAGATTTCAGCCAATGAAAATCTTAAAAATTTATTACATTAAATCAATTAAAAATTTCATTGTAATTTAGCCAACTTAATCCAAAAAAAATATTTAGAAAATACTGTATTACCAAGGGTTGACAAATGTGACCCTTAGGGACTTTTGTTTGTACCAGTGCGGCCGCCTTGAAACTTAAAATTAATTTTTTTATAATTTTAGGATTAAAATATTTGAATAAAGTGTTTTTAAATTTTGGAAATAAAAAAAAAACTTGGAATTTTGGAAATCAAAATTTTAAAAATTACCATACAAGGGCGTAACGTACAGTAGTTATAATATAGACTCACAAAAAAAAGTCTGAAATGGCAACTGAAAGTTTTGCTTTTATTATGGGAAATTTTGGTAATTTGAGCCCAGTGGTATTTTTTGCTAATCTTAGCAACACATATCTACTGACGTGTAGTATGAATGAAATTATTTTCTATTTCAATTACTTTCAAATAAAAAAAGAAATTTGAGAAAATATTCAGTAGTTTTTTTTATAGCATTTTCAAAAAAAAAAAGTTATTTGGCGGACCCTATATATGCGTCGATAGCTCAGTGGGTAGAGTTCTTGGCTGGCAACCAGATTTCCCTGGTTTGATTCCCACCTTGTCCACATTATTTTTAATTATAAATAATTTAAGTAAAATATTTGTAATAATTTTTTTTAATAAAAATTCCTCTTTTTTAAAAATCTATTTTTAGACACATTACTTTTTCCATTCTCGTAACCATATAAGTAACCCCTTACATTATCACCTCTAAACTAATGGATATGTACATTACTTTGAGGCTCATCGCCTGTAAAATTCATCAATGAAGTAAGGTGTAAAGTAATCCATCGGCCCCTATGGCTATACATTACTTTACCCATTATTTGGTAATGTGTGGTTTTGCTGGGAAACTTTTGCAAAGTGGAATTTAAAAACTGTTTGCTAAAATCAGCAAAAAAAAAAAATTTACTAAATATTATTAATATTAGTACAAAATTTCAAAAATTTACCTTTTTTTACCGAGCATCAAAATTAAAAAAAAAATCAAAGGCTTAAAAAATGTAAAAACAAACGAATTTATAATTTTGTCATAATTTCTTTTTAAAAATATTTTAGTCAATATTTTTACTTTTAAGGTCAAATTTTAATTGTTTTTAGGGCTGATTTTTAGAACCAAAAAAACTTTTTAATACTATTTTAAGTGGATGTCCTATTTTTGGACATGAGTCGGTATATTAACTACCGATCCCTTTTTTAATATATGTAACAGTTTAAGGTAATTTTAGCTTGTAGGTGTAAGTTTTAATTAAAAATAATATTTCTTTCAATATCCACTTTTTTAAAATTAGTAAATTTTTTGCTAATTTTAGCAAATCGGCTTTTTTGTAAAATGAATTCTGAAATAAGCAACAAAAGTTTGTAATTATTCTGTAAAAATTCTTTAATTTGTAAAATGTAAATAGCAAAAAGATTTGCTAAAAATAATTTTTTTAACTAAAAATCAGTACAAAAATAGTAAAGTGGGATTGAAATCCGTTTACAGATTTTTCTACTAACTTTTTTTTCTGGGTGTAGCTAGATAACAACGTAACATCTGTTTATGACCATCACAATAAATAAAAACTTACGAGTATACTAATAATATGTCATGCAATATCATCTGTCACGTAAATACGGAAAAAATTTAAGTTCAACTGGTTCGTTCATCCCCATCGTTCATTCCTTTTACATAGGGTAAGTGTTTGTGTGTGTTTTTCCAAAAGATAGGTTGAATCAGCTGATCCGTTACGTTACGTCTAAGTATGTCTAATTCTAGCTTAACACTTTTCCAAACAAAAACGTCCGGGACCCGTATGTTAATTAAATATTTAATTATTTTAAATTGTTTTTATTACTGTTTAAAATTGTGTAAACTCAAAAGTTTTAATATTTTATTAAGTTTATTTCTTCACCTATTAAAAAATAAAAAATCGAGTTAGGGCTTTTCTACATTAATAAATCGCACGATCTAGGTGGCCAATTGACAGACCCCAATCATAGAATAAACTGTGCTTTAAACTCGACCCTCAATTTGGCAATTGTTTCGCGTGCTGTGTGACTTGTGGCACAATCTTGTTAAAACTACATGTCAGCAAAGTCCAGTTCTTCCATCTTGTAGTAACAGAGGCCCAATTCCTGCGAACGGCGCCGAATAGATAATTCACGGTCATCAACATATCTGACGGATACATCTACGATATTTTCCTCTGTCCGCACTCAACACGCATAGTGTTGGTGGTTTAATATCCAATAATGAAAAGCTTCCTCAGAAGGTCGCCCAAACTGACCATAAAATGGAAGAAGTGTACGATGCACTTTCTTAACCGAGAATAATTTTTTATAATAAAATTCAATAATCTGCAAGCGTTTTTCGTTTGTAAGTCGATTTATGGTTAAATTATAGACCAATCTGAACATGTTTGACAGTAACACGATACACGAAAATAGCTGAGCTGCCAAAAACAGTGGTGCCAAAATAAAGTTGCGTTATGTGCAGGATCGTTATGACAGTTCATCTTTTCACCGGTCATGGGTACTGCCACAGGGTAGGCACTTTCACTGGAAAGGCACTTTTTGACCAGTCCTGTTTTCACCGTTCATCGAACATGTCACAGGATAGTTTCATTCAGTCCGGTCCTGTTTGCACCGATCACGGGACAGGTACTCAAACATTTACTGACCCCATGTAATAACAGTAAATAAGATTGCCCAGGTCTGATCTTTATAAAGAAAGTGTAATTTGAGGATACATATATTTATATCGGAAAACACGTTTTCCCTAATCCAAAATGTTTTTGTTGTTATTTCGATTGACACCACACACATTGTTTAGTAGAACATGCAAAAAATTCTTAAAATAATAAAAATGAAGGCAAATGTCAAAAAAGTTTTTTTTTTAACTTTTCGTCAAAACGCAAATGTTATTTCAATTCAATTGAATGTTCAATTTATTACTGATGTGTATACAACATACGTTCTCATTGTCAAATTAGTTGCTTTAGTTTAGTTTATTTTGTTTTTGTTTTCTGTCAATAGTGGCATGTGTAATTTTGACTTAAAATTGTTTTCAGATTCTGTTGGATGTCAGACACAAGGACATAACACAGTAGCATTTCTTAGACGTTTGCATCTGGTTTGAAATTCATGCAATGTTTTTTTGAAATATATACAAATATACGTATATTGTAAACAGTGGCTTGATAATGCGCCAATATTGGAAACAGCAGTTAATTCTTGGTACATTTTTTTATATAAGAATTTCAATATGGTTTTAAGGCTTAAACTACATAAATATAGGGGTGAATATAAAAAAAAACATTAAATGAAAGTGAATTGAAATTTTATTACAGGTGGTTTTTGGTACATAAAGAATGAATTGAATTTTAAACACATTTATATTTTTTTTAAAAATATTTTGAAGGTTAATTGGAGGATTTTCATACTTAACTCGATCCAGAGGATAGGACAAATATAAACTATGGAATTTTTATAATTACATGCGTGAAAGTGTTGGGAAAGCATAAAGGAGGGTCCATGGCACTATAATGTTAATTTTACTGAATTGCTATCAGTTTGTTTTTCATGCTTCCAGTGGAGTCTTAAGATCGATTTGGTTCATGAATATGCTGTCATACAAATGTGTTTCTATTTGAGATATAACTTTTGGCTAAAGCGCATTTTATTGGGCATTGTTAAAAAAACTAAAATATATGACTACCTCTGGAATAAAAAACAAAATGTGTTTCTATCTTTGATGGACAGGTACCGGTTTTTAGGTATTTTTTGTCACAAAAAATGTGACAACAAAATGTAAAAATTGTAACGTTTGAAATTGATGAATTTTTTCAATGATTAATATGTTTTACATACATATAGGTATATAGGGTCCGCCAAAAAACTTTTTTTTTTTGAAAATGCTATAAAAAAACTACTGAATATTTTCTCAAATTTCTTTTTTTATTTGAAAGTACAATCCTTCCCGTTTATAATGGAAAAATTGCATTCAAATGGCTGCCCTAGCTGGCCATGTAGTAGCCTACATGATCGGTCCAATTTTTAAGCAAATTATCGATTGTGTGCAGCTTTATTTCACCAATGGCTTCACAAATATTGTCCTTTAAAGCGTCAATTGTCTCTGGCTTGTCGGCGTAACATTTATCTTTGACGGCACCCTACAAATAATAGTCCAACGGTGTCAAATCGCAGCTCCGAGGTGGCCAAACGACATCAGCTCTGCGGCTGATAATGCGATCTTCAAAAACAGGGCGCAAAACATCGAGTGTAGCTTCGGCTGTGTGGCACGTAGCACCGTCCTGTTGAAACCAAATTGTTGCCAATATCCTCCTCTTCAATTTTTGTGAAAAAAAATTCGTTTAATATGGCCCGATAACGATCGCCATTGACTGTAACGGCCAGCCTAGGCAGCCATTTGAATGAAATTATTTTCCATTATTAACCGGAAGGATTGTACTTTCAAATAAAAAAAGAAATTTGAGAAAATATTCAGCAGTTTTTTTTATAGCATTTAAAAAAAAAAAAAAGTTATTTGGCGGACCCTATATAATAATGATATACATATACAAATAAAATAATAAAATATATTTTTTTATTAAAAACTATAAGAGCTCAATAACTTAAGAAATTCATTCGACAACATTATATTTTGGATCATTTCGGAGTAAAAACTTTCCACACCAAAACTTATTTCTAAAAATATCAGAATTTTGGCGATTTATCAAAATGTTGTCAAAATATACTGGAACAATTACAGGCAAAAATATACTAAAGTGAAAGATTAGTTGAACTTGGCAAAAAGTCATGTCCATCTTGGGCATTCTAAAAAACCTTTGTTCAGAACCTATGACGGATTTCCTATCCAAGAAGAACTTTTAGCAATCTAGATATTTAGCCAGCTTCTGTAATTCAATCTGATATTATTGTAGAAGCAACGAAAAAAAGGATACACCTAAAGAATAAAACCTTTTAACAAATGTGCGCTTTTTAGTTATTGTAAATAACCTCCTACCATCCACAACAACTCCTAATGATGGAATTGCTCCACCTATATGTCGCCAAAAAAAGAAGAATAACCAAAAGGTTTTTGTCAAACGATGGCTGTTAATCAAAAATACAACTTTTATGGTTATTTTCAATTAAAATCTTGTTGTTTAAATCATGATTGCATTTTAATCCGCCACCTTTACGTGCTCTGTAATCCTTAAGTTATTTAAGTTAAAAAAATCAACCACAAAAACCACATTAATTTACACGATAAAGCACTTCAACGCCAAATCGAAGGAGCCTTTTACGAAAAGTAAAGTAACCTTAAAAAAACAACAACACAACACCAGGCACATTTTAACATGAATCCCTCTAAAAACAACATACCTCACACAATTCTTTTGGACGAATAAGAAACAACATTTATAGTCTGATACTCAATATAATAATGATTAAATGAATGTATAGTGTAAGTATTACAGTATGCAGAGGCCAAGAAGATTCTTAAGTGGTCAACCATGCAAGGATGTATAGATAGACAGACAGTTATATAAACGGAACACTTTTGGTTGAGAAAGAAACTAAAAACAGAGTTAAACCTTTTTAAAATGTCACACCTAGAAAAAACAGAAAAACAACAAATACTTTAAACTCCTTTTTTAAAAAAAGATGCTGCTGTTGCAACATGCAACAACTTTAATCTAAGCCATACCATACGACGACAACTGTTTGCATAAGGTTTGAAATAAAATGAGTCAACAATTTAAAGTCAAAAGGAGTTTTAGTTAAACCGATACATCTTAACAAGAAAAAAAAAGTGTTTTTAACTGGCGCCATATACACCATAGGAGGTGTTTAATGAAAATGCATTTTAAGTGTTTCTTTTAAGCCATAACCAAAGAAGGTATAGATTTCTCTGATTACACAATGCAACAAAAAAATTTAGTATGAACAATTCCAAAGTGAAATGAAAGTACACAGTCAAAGTTATTTCGAATAATAATTTTACGGCGTAATGAAATGTATATCTGTTTTAATGCTGTTTAATGGCAATGCTATGTAATATTTTGTATAAAAAGTTTTAAACACATTTCACTTAAATTTTTTAACCGCACGGATTTCTACAATGTTTAACGCTTATAGCCAGTAACGCAGACAGATATTTTAAGAGGCCATGAAATAAAAATCCGAGCTAACTTTGCATTGTACTCTGGGGTTTTTGTTTTAGTAATAGTGAACTTTGATTTAGTAATGAAACCAATAACGCTAACGGCAATGACTTAATATATGTTACACAGTGTTATAAGAGGTAAAGAGTGTTCAAATATCTAACATATTATAAGTTTTTTTACTTTGTTGAGGAGTGTAATGAAAATTAAAAGTGTATTTTTCCCCTTAAATAAATATTAAAGAAATCTTAGATATAAGTATTTAATGAAAACCGATTGCCAATTAATGGCAAATAAGGTGTTACGTTCATCATGCATATGTAATGCCTTCTTCTTCTTAGTTTTATGACACTTAAATGAGAGAGTGAATATAACATACATATGGGAAATGGATTTTTAATCAATATTAAAGTTGTTAACATTTATTGTGTTACAATGACTTTATTAAGATGACTCTGATGGCATTCAAAGTACATTGAATTAAAGAAGTCTGCAAAAGTTACGGAAAAGCCTGTAATTGTCACTGAAAAGTTAACATTTTTTAGGACAGCCAGGCTGGCTAATTTAAGCAAAACGGAAATGTAATTTTTATTTAAATGAAAAAACTTAGAAAAATTTAGTAAACTTGACTGAAATTTAATAAAATTTTATTAAAACCTAATCTGAAATCGACTTACTAAAATCAGTAAATTTTTTTACTAAATATTTTTTTTAATCCAAATTCATTTTTTAATATTACTTGTAGTTGCTTTTTTATGTTTGACTTGTAAAAATATTAAATTTGGACTATATGATACCCTATACCAAGTGTAATTTAATCAAATACCGGAAAGTTGGATTTACATGGGGGCTAGGTCAAAATATGATCCAATTTTTTTTTTAAATTTGAAGTTCTCATATAAAATTCACAACTCAAATCTCAACGAGATGACTACGGTTTTGTGGGTACTAATACTATTTAAGCCTAATTTATATATGCCCTTTCTAGAGGAGGTAGGTCTCAATTTACACCAATTACTCCTTTGACTCACACAGGAAAAACTAAAATCGAGTTTCAATTATAATATTTGTTAAAACAATTAAAAATTTAATTGAATTTTTACCAGCAAAAGAATTTGTAATATCAATTAATTTTTTTGTTAAAAATAATTAAAATTTTCAATTATTTGTTTAATCATATCAAGTAAATTTTTAATCAAAAATCTTTAAGATTTTCAATAAAAGTTTTAATTATATCAATTATAACTTTAATAAAAGTCCTAACCAAAAATCAATTAAATTTTAATCAAATTCTTAATTAAAATTTAATCATTAAATCAACTAAAATTTTTAATTGAAATTCTAGATTCAAGTCAATTAAAATTTTAATCAACTTTTAATCAAATTTTTAATATTTTTTTTTGTCAAATTTATCAACGCATAAAAATTTCCAAATAGTTTGTACCAAATAGTTTATAGGAGTACCGTAGTACATTTGAGGCTCCAATAGCAAGGACGGTATTAAACTCAGTATGATATATTTTCATGGTATTGGCATCATGGCAGCATGGCTAAAATAAAATTGACATTTTGTACATCCTAAGTTTTAAACCGTCCTTCAATAGCACCAAAAATATAATGGTGCCAACTTTATGATGCATGCGTATCCGCAGTGTTGCCAAAAAAGTTTGTTCTCATGTTCCCATTTTCAAAGTTGAAATTCCCAAAAATCCTTAAACAAATTGTTAAATAATCAAATTTTCCTTTTTTCCATAATATTTTTTGCAGAATTTGTTTGATAAAAATTAAAAAGAAATATTCTAGAAAAAACGGTGTTCTCATAAAAGAATTCAAATTTTAACAAATTAAAATTTTAACAATTTTCTTAAATTTTAAAAAGACCTTTAAAGGCCCATTTTTTATTTTCAAATCTAAATCAATTTTCAAAGAATCAATTTGCAAAATTGTTCGAATAATTTTATACTTTAATCAATTAATATCAAATTCAGAAAATGAATTTGATTTTTGTTAATTATTTTCATAGAATCAATCGAATTGATCAAATTTTAACAAATCAAATAACCAAAAATTGTTCCCGAACAGAATCACAAAAGAAATTATTCAATCGAGTCAAAATTTAATTACTGATGTGAAGTGATTATAATTTATTCATAAAATTAATAATATAATATAAAATAAAATAAATAATCAAGTTCTGCATTAAAACCAATAAGTCATTAATTTAGCAGTAATAGCTTCGCTTATCTATCTGAAAAATCTATTCAAATTTAACTTTTCAATTCTGAAGCCAAATCTTATTTGGCAACACTGATGCATACAAACACTAGATAGACTATGTTGTTTTTGCAAATTTAAACAATGAGTGCGGTTCTCTTTCTTAAAAAATTTTAATAATACGTCTGTACGAGGTAATTTTGGGTAAAGTCTGTTAAAATGAGAGTAGGCAAAAAATTCTCTCACAAAACCATAAAAATGCCCAAAATACTGCGAACGCACAAAACCACATTTCATACCCAAAAATAAACGTCAAATTTATTCATACGAAAAAACAGCGTAATTAATAAATATATTTGAAATTGCAAATATCTTTTTACATTTTCAAATGTATTTTTCATTATTAAAAAGGAAAAGATCTTTATAGTAAATTTTTATTTAATTTTATTTTTTTTTTCAAAAATGCAAAACAACTAATTTATTAGCAACAGCTGATGATTTGACAATTTTACCATTTACCCAAACAAAAAGTACGGGTAAGTTCTGGTAAAAAGAGAAACACAATTACTCTCTCATGAACGCTCTCATTTACCCAATTTTTGTTACAAGAAACGCTTTCTGGTAAGATTGGGTTCCCGCGGGCACCCGCGGTAACGTACGTCGAACACACCTAATATGTGTAATATTGAAAATATTTTTAATAGAAAATTTTGTTTGTTTTTTGTTTAGGGATTTAAGATGCAATTTTGTAATTTAAATAACTGTATGTTTTATATGTTGTCAATAGTATTTATTGTAAGCAAGAATATTTTTTACACCAAGTTTATTATCAATTAAAAATTTAATTGATATTATTAAACTTTAAATCAAAAAAGAACAAAAAATCAAAAAAATTTGAATTCAAATTTTTTGGCAACAATTTTTTCTGTGCACAAAATTGTGAGCTTTGATATTCCTTCAGAAAAATACAATTATTTTTAAACTAAGTTAGTTAAATTGCATATTTTTTTGCTACACAGAGAAAACAGATTCATTGCGACAACCGAATTTCTTGCCAACCGAATGGTTTTGTTGATGGCGAACTAAATTCGAGCTGTGGCGAACTAAATTCGGTTAATACAACAGTATTTCGGTTGAAACCATATATTTCAATTGTTCCAGGAATACATATGGTTGCGGCAACTAAATAATTCGGCTGCTGCAACAAAATTATTAGATTAGCAAGAAGTTGGGTTATCAAGATGAATCTGTTTTCCCTGTGTAGATTTTTAACAAAATTATATTTCACAGATATACATTACTTTTTCCGAGTCTTAATTAGTTTTCGAGATATTGAAGTGTAAAATAAAAAAAAATATGAATTTTTTTAATGCCTGGTCCTGGGTTATAGCCCATTCAATAGGGTTCATCCTTGAGCCAATGAAAAAATTTTAACCAAATATCTTTATATATGACATGTTGATTGATTAAAGTTTAGTTAGGCAAATACAGATAAGGTGGGTTCATATATCTACGGTTCTATGTATTTAAATTCTATTGAAGTCCAATACAGAGAGGACCTTTTATGGGGAGAAGCTCTAATTAATTATTGATTTTAACCTAATTCAATAGGATTCATCCCGGAGTTAACACAAACTTTATCACTTTTGAATTCGGTAAATCATGCCTCAAAACTTAAAGATCGGAATATTTTTGAACGTACCACCTACATAAATCTTCCTTCCCGATATTTGTTAAAATTAATTTTATTCTATATTTGCAGACCTGTTCATAAAAAAGAGATCAGAACCTTTCACAGGACCTATTCACGCAGTTTCACCGCAATTATGCTCGGTGTAGGGTATCATATAAGCGACATGGCCGGCTTAAACTTTTTAACTTGCTTCTATTATTGTAAATTATTTGAAGTTAATGTAACTGAGTTCAAGATTCGACTTTCAATTTCAATACAATTTGTATGGCAAACTTGGTCCAAATTATTTTTCTATCACTTTTTAAAAGCCATCACAAAAATATGTCTATGGTGATTACATATTTCATTTGACACTAACAAAAATCATCAATTACAATTAAAAAAAAATAAACACAAAAGTTAGATTCCTAATAAATTTAATGCTAATTAAATGCTTTAAGACCTTAATTGGTATGTTTGAAAATGTTCTTATTTTAACAAAACATTCTCACTCAACTATGTTCAGTATGTCATGTCATTTAGAAAAATACTAAAAAAAATATCCTAAATGAAATTCTACCACCCAGCAAAAATATATGGCAGAGTGTTTGTTGTTATTGTTGCCTTTAGCAAGAGAATGCGCCAAACGCTTATAGGCCGATTTGCATGTAACTCAAATATATAATAGAGAACCCAAAGTTGATCTCATATTTTCTTAAGTGTCATATCTGATGTTTAGGGGTAGAAAAATTTATAAGTTCTTAGATATTTGAAATAATTATAATAAAATTACTATACTCGTTAAAAGCGAAAGTTTGATATGCATATCGTCTACAAAGGTCTTTCAGTAAAAGTTCGTTAATATTCGAGAAAGCAGGAATTTTCCTTTACCAAAACAAATCCAAAAATATTATTTGTATTATGTCTGGCAACATATCACTGCTAATAGTAATTAGTACGCCGAACACAGAGATAAGATTTTTTAAATCGCTCATTTAGATTTCGAGATGTCGTGAAAATTTAGCTGAAAATCTATATTTCCCTAAATTCAGCAAAATATTACAAAAAAAATCACGATATCTCGAAAATCCTTCAAAAATGTTTTCATATTTCTAATCAGCATACTAAATTATATTATAAGCGATGCTTCACAAGATATAAGTAATTTTTTTTTATTTGTTTCAAAATTCCAAAACTTTAACCCTCAAGGTGCACGGCCTAAAGTTTTCCGATTAAGTATCAACAATTGAATATGTTTTTTACAACAACAATTATACAAAACTAAAATACCAGTTCACACAGAAAAAATATTTTAAAATCAAGCAATAACGACTCTAAATTAAATAGAAAAAACTTTGAAATCAAACTACATTTGTTCTTTTTTAAGTTTAATATGTTTGAACTTATTTTTAAAAAGCGAAAACCAACTCTAAAATGTTGACATATAAATATTAAAATGAAAAATTTTATTTTAACTAACATTATAAATAGTTTGATACAATTCATACTTATTTCAAAAATGGTCGTAAAATATAGGATGTTATTCAAATACACCTAAAATAGTTTGTAAGTTAAAAAAACAGAAAATACAATTTAAAAGAAATTATATTTTATTTAAAACCAGTCTACTTGTACTTGTTTTTCATTTAAATGAAATGGTTTTTAATATTTATTTTTAAATGTTGTTTAAACAACTGACACATCAGAAAAAACAATTGATTATTCAGTTAAAAATAAATGTTAAAACTTTAGCTACCATTTCCATAAAAATAAATAATTTTTTCATTTATTTTAAATTGTTTCAGTTTTATGTATTTTTGTGTTTGAATCTACAAATAAAAATAAAATAAAAAACGAAATTGAAATTTTTTAATTTTATTTTTAACTGTAACGGAAACAAATAAACCACAAATTTCAGATTTGTGTGTAATTTTTTTTAAATAAATCTCTAACAAATATAATTGAAACAGAAAAAAATCGGCAAATGACAGTAAATCATTTTGAACAAAAGTATACAAAAAAAGTTAAAATAAATATTTATTTGCAAAATAAATGTATGTTCCTTTATTTTTAACTGAACTGAGAACTTCTTTGTTAAACTACAAATATTAAACTACATTTTCTGAGTGTATCAAATAATAATTCATTTAACTCTCTGTGTATGTGGTCCTTTGGAACCATTAATACCACTTTTTTTATACAGCTCCTTTTGAAGAAATGTTATACAATTCAGAAAACGAAATGAAGTTTGAATTTTCGGTTCCATTTTTTATCCCCTAAAGATCGAGCACATAAAAAACAGTAAATTTTGCGTTTTTTTTCTATCACATCAAATTTGGTGTGTAAGATTATTTATGTCGTATACCCGCAATAAATGAATCTGCTTCTAAAAACGCCAAAAAAAAGTAGCTTTTCTTGCAGAAACATGACATGATAAAAAATTTCAACAAAATGACAACAACATCTTTCTTTTACTTCATTCCTCTGGTAGGTAAAGAAAAAGGAAGGTCTAAAAAATGTGCTCCTAGTGCTAAAATCATGCATATTTTTTGCTGGGTAACTATGTCGTAATTTTTCTTTTAACACTTTGAATTATTTGTTATTTATCCTTCAATTTAATGTGTGATGTGATACAAACTATCATCATGTTCCATTCCATTATTTCTACAGCTCGTCCATGTAGTATAGGTGAAGTGTGAAATCCTTAATTGGAAATCAATTGGCAAAATGTTATTTTTGATTCAATATCAATGTGTTGTTATAAAAGAGCTTTGTTTGCTGCCAATCTTTTTTTTTTTCTTCCACCATTTCACAAACTCATTTCTAAACACTACATTCTAGTTTTTAGAATTTTGTCGTACTTCTTATTGTGTATCCGTTCATCGTTTGTAAGTTTGACTTAAGACAAAATGCCAAAAAGCGCGTTAATGACACATCATGTGCATTTCAATGTGAAAAATAGTTACAAAAAATAAAAGTGGGGCATGTCGACTATATGATACACCACAACATGTATAATTTGGGTCAAATTTTGGGAAGCGTTCCAAATTTTTACATGAGCAGGCCGAAAAATATAGAGATAAATCAGAATGAAATTGCGCAAAGAGTTCATTTAAGTGGAAAGTTGGTTTATATAGCATCAAGGTCCAAATATGGATTTCTTTAAATTTGGACCCAAATTTTAACCCTATATCGAATGTCTTGTGTGGAAGGTAGATCTGAATAGGATCTGATTTTATAGGATTCGTCCCTGGACTAATAGAACTTATGTATTAAATTTGTTCTTAATATCTTTATATTTCCGACCTGTAGTTTCATTTAAGTTAGTTTAAAGCAAATTCCGCTAAGGTGGATTTATATGGGGACTAGGTCGAAATATGATTTATGCTCCTCTATAACATTCACAACCCAAATTTTAACCAGATATCTACAGTTTTGAATGCCCAAATATCACTTAAGTTTAATTTGAAAAATACCTTTCTATGGGAGGTAGGTATGGATATGGACCAGTAGTTACAAACAAAAGCACAAATTTATACTACCCAGACCAACGTAGTAGTGTAGGGTATAAGAATACTAAAAATGTTGTCCATGTTTTGTGCTGGAAACATGTCACACATCAAGCCTTAAAACAAAAATATACGCCGATAGGTTTAACATTCATCCAGTAGATGTTCAATTTTTTCCTGCTTTTTTAAAAACGTTTAAATGTTTATCTGATGAAAAAGAAGTAATCTAAAAGAGTTCTATTTCTTTTGCCGCTTTAACATAAATTAAATATTGTCTTCATTGTCGCCTCAAATTACAGAAATCCTTTTAAGGTTTTCTTTTTGTGTTTTTCCTATTTTTTATTTTGTTTTTGTATAAAAAGTAAGTGTTGGGGATTTTTTTATTTCGCATCGAAGAAACACTGCATGTGTTTTTTTTCTTAATATACCCAGGAATTTTAATATTTCACCATGTGAAGTCTTGATAGTCTGAATAGTTTAAATGTTAAAAAAAAAAAATGGGCGGCGTGATTCAATTTTGTTTGGAACCCTTCGATTTTGTTGGAAACAGAGTCCCACAATAATTAATTACATGTGACATATAATAACACACTTACCGATTCGCCAGATCCAGACTAAGACAGCAGTTTGATGTATATAAAATCCACAGTAAAAGCATAAAATCTAAAGATCATATAGCATGGGTTCTAATTTATGATCTACAACCAGTTCTTTTTGTGTGAAGTTTGTTCAAAACAAGTACCTTTTACTTTAGAATCGGTCCTAAAGACTGTTATAGAACTAGTGCTGGGACAGTAAAACCTTACAGTTCGGAATCCTGCACCATAAAACCCGTTGTAGCCATAACATGTTCTAAAATGGATTTAGAACATGTTTTGTTATCTGGCAAGAAAACATGATAACTAAAATCGATTGAAACAAACACAGCGTATTTTCATAAACAATCATAACCCCAGGAAACGTTTTATTACTTTTAAATTGCCATAAATTGTATAATATTTGTTGCATTGACGTACATTTCGCATCAGAATTAAATGTAGATTTTTTATCTCTTGCTGCTTAGCAAATTATGAAATCTTCACATGTTCTCTTATGAATATCTGCAGTTGCATTTGTTATAAACTCTTTGACACGCGCCAAACACGCATGTCTTTAGTGATTCTCCCAGCAACGTGATGTCGAATATAAACTTAAGCCGGAACAAGAAAAAAATAAAGTAAGTTATGTATCGAATTTCAAATGCCTTATATTAAAAAATGTCTGCTTTACAGATACAGCTTAAGTCCAGCAAGCAAATTACATTACACTTGTAAAGTTCTCCTATAGAAGATCAAAATGCAAACAGTTTGGAAAGCAGGAAGACTTAGTAAATGTTGTCCACCAAAACTATTAGGTTAAAACATGAACTATGAAACACCTCGAATCAGAAATGTTCAAAAATTCTACAAGGTCAAATTAGATACCATGTAGGATTATTTTGAGCGACTTACTGAAGTCATGTGGCGAATATTAACTTACCGGAAGACAGTTATAGCAGTGGACCTAAAGCTTCGATGCCTTTATGCTAGATATTAAGGCGGCATATGCTTTTATCAAGATACGACATTGGGTATTAAGCTGCATTCATACTAAACTCCACAACACTTTATTTTTTTCTTTTTTAATTTTTCGACTTTCATGTTCTATAAAATTTTTTATATTTTACGTGTTTTAAAATGCAAGAAGCAGGAGAATGATTAACTGGCTTGGCCCATGTTTTTTATAAAAACAAATAAAAAAGTACATAGGACTGAAAACTTGTCGAGAAAGATAAATCCAAAAAAGTCATTGCCGACATCGAAGCCAATAAGCTTTGCTAAAATTATGCCTTGCTACATACGATCGAACGCCTGGGAAATATTTAGGGTGGGGGCGAACTGGCTAAATAAAATCTAAATTCAGGTTTCCAAATTTCTATGAAATTTTAAAATATTTTCAAATATTTTTCAAAGAAATTTTAAACCCTTTTGTCAATTTGTATTTAGTTTAGAATTAATTTAGCCATCTCACACGAGACCTAAGGGTAATAACTTTATTTTAACTAAACCGGTTATTGAATAAACTAGAATGCTACAAAAGGAACGATAATATGGACGATAATTTTTAGGGTTATTGGCTACATCGTTCTTAGAAAATGGTAGCACTCTAGCATGAGGAGAAACCTTCAGCACGGTACGGAGAGTTGTACTGCTCAAGCGATTGAGATAAGTACTCTTGGAATGATATATCCGAAAAGATTTACCTATTTCTAGACCCAGTGAAACCTAATATTCTTTGAATATTATCTGGCTCTGTTAGCGGAAAAATTTAAGCAATGTCCAAACAATATTGCTAATATTATTGTTATTTCCATTATAAAATAGTAAATATTTCATTTTGTCTCAATTATCGTGTCCCGATTAAGGAACTTTCTCAGGTGGGAACTCTTATTTTACAGAAGTTTGCGTATGCGTTAGAGAAATCAAAATTAACGGCCCGTTAGTTTTATATCCTCTATAAGATATCCAAATTTTACCAAAATCTGAATTCTCACTTTGAGGAAATACGAGGGCGGATCAATAAATCCGTGACTTTTTCAATGAAACACAGTTTTTTTTTTGCAAAAAAAAATATTTTTCAACATAATCTCCTTTCATCTCGATACACTTAGTCCAACGTTTTTCCAATTTTTGTATCCCTTCCAAAAAAAAGGATTTTTCGTAGCCCGATTCACTACACAAACGAGCAAACGCGGCACACATCTTGCAGACAGCTTTCTTAAATCCAACTGATCATTTAAAATCAAAACCACACTGCCATATAAAATGTCTATGGCATCAACAATCTCACGCACTTTTACTCTTCGATCGGCCAACACCATATGGTGGATTTTTTCGTCATTTTCGGGTGTATTGACCTCAATTGGCCGTCCAGAACGTTCAGCATCATTTGTTCTTGTGCGACCACAACGAAAGTCAGTAAACCACTTTTTACCATTGAAATCGATGGTGCAGAGTATCTATCTGGTGCAGTATCTATCAAGCTTTTCGCAAAAAATAATATTTAATGAGCACTCGAATTTCACTTTTTTCCTATAAAAAAAATCCACGAGGTTGTATGTTTTGAACAACTGTTAAACGCAAAGTAACTGACGGAACTTGCTCAAAATTTGACAGTAGTCTATTAACAGGTGGTACTTGATAAGAGCAGTGCTGCATTCCATATAACTACGAGAAAAGTTCGATAAGTCATGGACTTATTGATCCGCCCCCGTAGTTGTTTTGTGTCAATCGTTTAATGTAAACATTAGCCCAGCTTTTATTTCATGATCGCCAATAGAGGCGATCTTTTGACTGCTTTTGGGCGGGTGGACATTTTTATACAGTCGGTGGGAATTTAAAAGGTTTTAACATTTTTAATCGCTCGTGTTTGCTTAGGTACCTTCATTATTTCAATTTCCGTCATTTATTCTATCGTTGAAGTAGTGCCAGAAAAATGGCAAAGTTAATTCATATCAGAGGCTTTCAAAGTTCAAACATATATAAGTATAACGGTGTGCAAGGAGTGAACACTAAACAGTTTTGTACCCTGGGTGCCTCAGAAACGTCATCTAGGCAAGTTGCTTTAATTTCCTAAACAAACGGATTAATTTTATTTTGCGTTTAACTGTCTGTTGTTCTTATAAAATTTTCATACCTTCAATTGCTTTAGGTCGCCTATTATTTAATGTTTAGGCTTCAAAAAAATTTATGAAGTAACCAAAAATTTCTCTGATAGCCCATTCCGAATTACCAAATCAAACTTTTATATTTGATTTCCTTCAACTTAGCTCTTTTAGATTTCTTTTAAATGTCCTAGGTTGTATCTATTTTTTACTATTAAGAAATGTATTCTAAGCCCTAACACTTCCTTTCTCATAAAATTTGGATATTTTGTAGAAATACGAATTCAAAGATCGAGCAATCTCAGCTTTAAGGGCAACTCCGGTTTTATAGGACGTAAGTTAGGACTTAATATAAGCCCAAAGTATCCACAAATTCATTCCTCGTATTTCTAACATATCCTGAACGAAAAAAGAGCAAATAATTCTGTGACTTTTTGAATTTCCCGCCTCCTGTCAAAATTTTAACAAGCTTTGTCATTTAGTTTGTGTTTTTGACAGCCATTGATAGCATACTACCTCGTGATTTAATTTGAGGAGGAAATGGAAAATTGCAGTTTCCATGGCAATAATCCATAAATTGTTCCCTCATCCGACCTATTCTCTGGATTTAGACCCGAGTAACTATTTCTTATTTTTAAACTTGAAGAAATGCCACGGCATAAAGAGATTTGACACCAACAATGAAACGTTAGCCAAAGAGTATAGAGCTCAAAGGAGACTATGTTGAAAAAAAACGATTTTCTATCCAAAAACCTGTGTTTCATTTAAAAATTTACGAACTTATTTAGCCGAATTTGTATCCTATCAATATCCAAAAGAATCTTGTTATTCTTTAACACAACAATTTTGTCCAATGGAAGACTGCCATCAATTCTCGAAAGCTCATCCGGCTTTCCGTTTCCCAAAAATGTCCTTTTGTTTAGGTACCCAAACAAAGTCAAATGTTATGTTGCTCGCTGAGAATCATATAATATATTCAAATTTTATACAAATGGAAGAGTTAAGCTTGAAATACTCTTGTTGTAGAAAACCGAAACTCAAATTTATTCTTACAATACACAGTTCAACCTGACTTTATTCAAGACAATTGTTTTTTCAAGACTAAATTTTAAAAAAAACAAATCCTTTAACTTTTTAGATCCTTTGGAAACCAACATAATTGAATTCACATTTATGGGCGCGTGAGTGAAGTGAGGGCGAGCCAACCTCACCAGCTACAATTTATAATGACGCACGGCCCATGAATGAATAATTTATTTTAATCGTACATATGCTCAAGCATATGTCTTACATAAGTAATTTAAATTGCTCTAACTCTGGCGAAATACTCACCACATTTTGTAGGGATTTCAAACTAAGGGTGTTTCCAAAGAAAAGTCTTAAGAATCGATGGGTTTATTTTGAGGAAGATACCCTTTAAAAAAACACTTACATTATATCTTTATGTCTGAGAATTTTTCTTTAGAAAAATGTTCTTTAAACTAAAGAAATCGGAATGATTTTTTAATAATTATTCGCTCGAAAAATTTTACTCACACGCGCAGATTTTTTTAACTCAGTTCACTCATAATCACGAAGCTAATCTCCAAAGTAAAATGGTCCCACAAAGTATTAGAATATTTGTAGGTCAAAACAATTTTACAAGCGAATTCCAGTTATCTTTAAAATTATATGTTAAATTCCCTTAAAAACATTTCAAATGTGCTACAATTTAAAAAAAAAAAAACATTTTAAAAGTGCATCCCCTACAAAAAAGTTGAGGATCTATAAAAAGTTATAAACGTCGTCATATTCTGAATAATAATAGCATGATGCCAATGTTAAACATTTATGACATAACAAACAATTGTCGACATGTGTATAACACACAGCCGGAAGGATAATACTCATCATCAAGATGTGAATATACATTCACATATATATTTGTATAACAAATGTCAATATAAAATTTGTAATCTAACAAATAAAAATACACATATGTTAATTATTCCTTTTTGCATATTTTCAAGTACAAATGAATGAATAACCCAACAAACCAAAACTATATAAAAATAGCTTGTGAATACTATGGCGAAAGCCTTACTAACAATTGTTTAACAAAGAAAATTGAACACTTGCGATAATACTATTACTAGTCTATAGTATACAACAAGCTTAGAAGTCTAATTATAAAATGCAGTAGGCATATTTTCCTAAGATT
Organism: Eustalomyia histrio; assembly: GCA_949748255.1. Taxonomy (NCBI): domain Eukaryota; kingdom Metazoa; phylum Arthropoda; class Insecta; order Diptera; family Anthomyiidae; genus Eustalomyia; species Eustalomyia histrio. The sequence goes on from OX456526.1 coordinate 70,072,018, forward strand.
TTTGTAAGATTATGACTACAATTAAAAAATAAGTCATTTTCAATTACATATTTTGTTTTTAATAAGTTAAAAATAAAAAAAAGGTAAAATAGAAGTTTAAAATAATGATTTACTTCTTATGTATTTTGCTGAACTCAGGCTACGCACACTCTTTTTCTCCCTTGTTTCTTACCAGCATTGCTTTTCTTTTCTAGTTCATCTACTAATAATTTTGGCCAACAGTTTTTGGTGAAGTTTAGATTCTGCACTGGAAACTGCACTCATCAAATTGAAAGTCACGCGTTAAAATAACGGAACATCAAATGGAAAAACATTTACAAAACTATAGCGAGCATAAGTCATTTGCAATCATATTTATCAACATGTTATCTAGACAAAGTGTATATCGAGTGTTATTGTAAATGCTATTATTTTGTGAAGCGATTTTAATACACTATTTAAAAAGTGTTTTTACAATTAATTAAACCTATCATAACAATGCTTATCGAAATTTTGTTATTGCAAGCTAATTCTACAGTTATATTTCGCTTATGAATGGTTTATTGGGAAATGTTCACTTATATATCATAATGATGATCAGATCAGCTGCTACAGTTTTTTGTAATACAATGTTGCATTGTGAAAACACCTGAGGCCATATAAGGACGAAGATGATATTTGGTTGAAAACTTCAAAAAATAACCTAAAGAATTTCAAGGAATGACTAATACAAAACAGATGAAACCACTAAATGAGCGCATTATTAAAATAACTGCCAGACATTGTTAAAGATCAACAATGAAAAAAAAAATAAAAAAAAATTTGCTTAAGGAACAAAAAAAATCCAAGAAAACACCAAAAAAAAAAAAAACTTATCTAAAAAAAGAATACAAATATGCTGGTTATATACATAGATAGATAGATGGATGGATGGATGGATGGTTGGATGGTTGGATGGATGAAAGAAAGGTTTAGTTGTCTGGTTAAATGTTTGGCAGACAATCTGCCATACATTTTTTGTTGGTATCGTATTATAAAGCATGTATTAGTTATTGTTTTCTTAGTATTTGTTTGTATTATTCATTTGGATTTTATATGGTACTGTGATGGTAGTAGTGGTGGTGATGGTGGTAAAATTCCACCATTGGCATGCATATGCTATACTAATTACTTAACACATAGAGTAATTAAAATTGAATTTGGAGAAACATGTTCGCTCTTCACCAAATTTAACATGAACCTGTTTCTGTCTTTTTACATTAAAAATCATTTTAATTGTTAATGTTCAATAGAGAGGTAAATTCGAAAAGAGCGAACATTTCTCTCTATACAAAATTTTATTTACTCTAGGCACAAAGCCATACACGCACCAATCCACTTGCTGAACTGTAAATATAGAGCAATTAAGAAGGATAAAAACAGCAAAAAAAACAATAAACAAAAAAAAAACACTTGCTTTATTACAAATGAAGGACAACCAAATGCATGCTAACAGAAGTAAAACATTGGTTTCATAAGAGAAAAATTAAAAAGTTGATCAAATAAAATGAAACGTTCCAACGGCAACATCAATTAAGAAAAATAATATGTATAAGTTTTGAGCATTGAGGGTAACGCCCTATGAGGGTAGCGCCCCCCTATGCTTCAGTGCGAGTTATAGGAATATAACGGATAAAGGGTAATGAGATTGCGGACGAGCTGGCGAAGTACGGGGTCCAGTTGCCTGGCAAAAAGGCAATGGACATTCGTGTGCAACTCTAGTTCTTCAAACGGGACGTAGATTCCACTGTAATGGATACCGGACCATGCAGGGTGTCGAAGGCTACACTCTAAAAAATGTTTGTAAATTTACTACAATAAAATGGGTAAAGTTTTATGTAATATTACGAAAATTCGGTAAATATGAACAAAATATTCCTAAAAATGCTTTGTACACACTTTCATATACAAAAATACACACAAAAAGTATTTTTAGACATAATGTGCTTAAAATCAAACACTTTGTGCCTAAAATTAGTATTATTTTGTTAAATTAAAATTTTACACACAAATTTTGTAAATATACTAACTTAGAATGGTAATATATATTTTGACATTTTAAAGTTGGAAAATATTTAAAAAAAGCTAAAATTATAAAAAAAGTGTATAAATATAATATTTGTGACAATTTATATTCAAATTCAAAAATTCAAAAATTTATAGTCAAATTCCAAAAAAAAAATTCCAAAAGTGAAATGCAATTTAAAATAAAAATCTTTATTACTGAAAAGGTTGCTTTTTAGAACGGAGAAGAGGATACATTAAGTCGAATACTACAATTCAAGTTAAAAATAAATAAATTTATTTTTTTTAAAAAAATTGTTTATGTGCAGTTTAACTAAACCATTGCGTTTGTAAATATATGCATTTTTATACTTTTAGCATATATAAATGCATTTTTATTTATTTTATGCGTATATTTACCCTTCAAATTGGGTTTTTACGCACAATTATAGTAAATTTGCGAATTATTTATAAAACTGAATTTAATTTTTACGCACTATCAGTGTATGTGAAAATCTTACGATACTTAGGCGACCGGCCTTCTGTTATTCTTAACGAAGCTTTTGTCAAGAGAGCGTGGAAGCTGGTGAGTGATAATTGTAGGTTTTGTAAAGTACCGAGCGACAGACAGATGGAGAAGCATATTATGCGCCACTATCCGGCTCTTGCGCGCTCCAGGGCAAACTCTTGGGAGATTATATATACTGCGATCTCTATAATCGGAATTCTAAAATTCCTAGAATTTTCTAAGAGATTTCGGGGAACCCTAGCTGTCATCACATCTGACTGGAAACGCTAGGGACAAAATTGGTCTGTGCGAGGTTTTTGAGCAGCCAGTTCAATCCAACCTAACATCAATTTAGGGAAATAATATATATGAGTTTTTCTACCAACTCCTCAGTTGTTGCCACTGTTCTAAGATTGTCCATTTGTTTCTTCCGCCAGAGAAATTGTCTGTATGTAACTGTGGAATTGTGTACATAGGATTCCTCTGAAGGAATTATTTCCTTCGCTTTATAAAAACAGGGAGTGGTAAACATCTCGTGCAATTACAGTATGAGAATTTTGAAGCCCTTCATGCTTCCTCTACCCACTTTCCAAAAACAACCAACTCATTAATTAATAGGAAGAAATTTCCATGTTTCCCTTTTAAAGAAACATATCTAAATTTCATTAGGATACCTTCCCTCATAGAAAATTATCTGCTTAATATTAATGAATCTTTGCATAAACCCAATAAACTTATACTAAAGTTGTCCATTGAAACTTTTCATTAAGTTACTGCAGGTTTTCATAAAATTTGATGCAAAATATTTCATGCACATAAATAGTGTAAAGCTTTGACTAAAGACTAAGAAATTTTTCGTATACTTCGTAAAGTTTTATTAGCTTAATGAAAAATTTTATTCTTTGTCGTCCTGTAAAATTCTCTCTGTTATCAAAGTAAATAAAAAACTAAAACCCTTATCGTAGGTTTTGCAATTTAGGTAACGATCAGAATAACAATGTGCTGTATTTGTTTATACAAACTGACAATTTTAACACGTCGACCGTTGCAGTTGTGAGTTAAATAGAATCTAATTTATTTTCACAACGTTATTTTATTTTTTATTTTTTTTTTTTTTTTTTTTTAAACACAAAACATATGTTGATAACATAGACATTATGTGGCCTTCATGTGCTCTTGTATTCCAACGAGTTTACAACGTAATATAAACCAACTTATTATATACGATTCCTAAATTTTAACACATTTTTTAAACCAAAAACTAGTATGTTGATAGTATACGATCGAGATACTGAGGGGGAAAGGATCTCTACAGTACTCTTTACACTAAAATAAACATATCAGCGACTGCAGTCACCATCGTATGTCGCTATTTTAGGCATATTTACTCTCGTTATACGGCAAGTTGTTAAACTTCGATGAATTTAGAAAAATGAGTGATCCGGTTTCAAAAGTCGATAAATAATTTTGATCTTGACAAGCTTGATAGGCCTTAAATTCCTGAAATTTCACATGATGAGAAATTAGACTCGAAAAACCAATAAATTTAAATAGATAAAAATTTATAATTTTTTTATGTTCTTAATCTTAACTTAAGTTTGATACACTTCAACTTCATGAAATTTCACTCGGAATAACGAAAATTCTCGAAAACCCAATGATTTTAAATATACAATTTTTTCATATCCAAAAGTCAATTTGTGTTTTATGTAATAGAAGTCAAAAAAAATAAAATTCCGTAAATTTCAGACATGTTTTCACACAAAAGCGGAGCAATTCCTTAACTTACTTCTTAAAAGTGGAATTGGGCCAATTAAATAATGTTTCCCTTATTTTTTTCTCCTTCATCACCTAATTTTTATTAAGATTGGAGAGAAACCATCGGTATTGTATCCTGGTAAACCTAACTCCGATGACTCACCCACTTGTTTTCTTCAACACTTGCATACCCATTTTACATGTAACTTATACTTATTAGGTCACTTTACACATCTTGTTTTTCAACTTCTTCTAGTCATTTTTATTTTTTTCCTATCTTATATATTGAATATCCTGTCTGTCGTACTTTGGGGTTAAATACATATTGCTAAGGACTAATAAAGCGTAACTAAGCATTACGGATGCAAATAGACGTTGTTGTCTTACTTTAGATATGACCCAGATAAGAAGATTGTATTGCTTGCTACATTTTCAAATGGTGTTTAGTTGTCATCATAATCTTCAACATGTTGTTTGGAATTGCGGCTTTTGTTTAATTTTTTCCCTCTCTTAACGGATGTTTCTCGTCTTTCGCCTTTGTTATAATCTTATCACAATTTTTATTTTATTATTGTTTGGTAGTCAGGGTAATACACTATTTATAAATTTGTATTGGTATAAAAAACATTTTATCCACTCGCAATGTGAGTGTCTGTGTTTGATATGAGTCTATAAGTGTGCACAGCTGTTTGTCAGGTGTTTTATCTGAACGTTGCCAAAGAAACAAAATTTTGTTTTTCAAGTGTTTCTATTTTTAATTTTCTTTATTTAAGTCAACAGAAATCCAGAAAGCAAGGATGGTAAACTAAACGAATATCGGTAACAGTTTTCATTTCGAATAGTTTTCTTCCTTATTTCAGTAACGGTTAAAGTTTGTGAAATATAACAGTATTACAATTGTTTTTAATTTAAATCTGTATTTTAGCGCTATGGAAACAAATATCCGTTAAAGTATTTGGTTACGGTTAATGTTTTTACAAACAACGGTTACATCATTTTAATCGGTAGCGAGTTTTTATATGTATCAATATTTAGCTGAGCTTAAAAAAGAGAAGTGTATAATTTATAATCTCAACAAATAAACACAGGAAAAAAATACAAAATTCTGTTTTTATTATTAACAGAAAAAACAAAAAGCAAAATTTAATGTATTTAAAGCAAAAAAATATGGACAAAAAATCAAAAAACAAACAAAAGTAAAAATTTGGGGAAAATACTTTTCTTTAAAAAAAAAACAAGTAAAAAAGGTTTAAACTCGGCTGTATCGAATCCTTTAATACCCTCCACGAATGTCCACACAGTTTTTGATACCAATAATGTAAAAAACTTTAGAAGTGAAATTAAATGTAAGAAGTGAAAAACTTTTTTTGTATGTAAGCACAAATTTTGTGGTTGGAAAAAACATTTTGAGGTGAAACAAATTTTTTGGGATGAAAAAAAAATTTTGTGGTAAACAAAAAAATTTAGTGGTGAAAAAATTTTTAAGGTGAAAATATTTGAGGTGAATATAAAATATCATTAAGTTCTTAGTGACTGGTGAAAAAACATAAGAAAATATTTTACTTGCCAGACGCTACAATGAAATTGTACTAAGATGCGAGTACACCCATAATTGAGAGGTACCTTCACATGTTCACTCATAAATTTTTAATCGCTGGACCGATTTTGCGTCTTCGAGCCGTGATCGCTGTTTCAACAGACAGACAGATGGACGGACGTCGCTAGATTGGCCTAAAATTTCATTAGGATCATATATTCTTTATGGGGTCTTAAACCTATATTTTGATGTGTTACAAACGAAATGACCAACTAAAGCAAAACAAGCAAATTTGTCTTCTTAGGTTGTTAAACATCTTTCATAGAAAATGTTTGTAAGTAAAAATACATTTAAAAAAAAATAGCACCAACAATGAAATTTGTAATTACAAAAAACTTTTTGTTATATTTCAGTAATATCCCTTTTTACTTTTGAAGAACTTTTTATGAAACGAATTTGAATTTTTGCATATATTTTTTATTACTTAAAATTTTATGATAGTTTTTTCCGATAATGATTTTTTATCGAATAAAGTGAGATAATGATTAAGTCCAATTTTTGTATTAATTGAATTTGATATTCATTGAATGAAATTAAAAATTATGCAATCAATAAAAAGAATTTTGAGGAGATGTTCGATGAAAATAAAATCAGATTTAAAAAATTGAATCAATTAATTATGTTCTTAATGGTTTGGTATTTAATGGTTACCGTTTTTTAAAGGTTACAGTATCTATCTTTGGTAGAAAGTGTTTTGAAGTCATAAGGGTGATATTATTTAAAAATATACATAATACTTACATATATGTATAGTATTTGAAAGAGTTATGAAACATGTTTCAATAAATTTTAAGAAAATAGTTAATGATAAACGATTTATAAAACTGCTTCATCAGTATGATAAAAAAAAAACAATTTTCTTAAGTGGAGTTTTTAAACAAACTTTTTTCGAAAAAAAAAACTTACATTTTTCATCTAAATTTGTTAAAGATTGTGATAATAAGTTCGATCTAACAACCATTTTTAAAAAAATTGTTACAACTACAGATGACAAGAACTTACTAGAATTATAGATTCACTAGCAAATCTCATTTTAAAAGTTCATTCTAATCTACTGTTTCTAGTTTGGTTATAAAATTCAAATAATGCAATCACTATAATTATATACCGTTTTGTTAAATTGTTGTACAATTTAAGTACCACGATAAAATTAATAAATTCAATCGTAAAAATTACAAATTAGAAAAATACTACTACAATATTTAAAAACTATTTGAAAAGTGTTTAGTTGAAAATCTCCGCTATATATGTTTTAGAGTGCGCCGAGCTAGCAAAAGTTTCGATTCTGAAGTAAAGGGGTTTTCAATAAGAGCGCTACAAAAGTTATTTTAAATAAAACAAAAACGGTTTTGGATATCAATGAAATTCTTTATTCCTGTAAAAGTACGTTCGATGCCATTATGTATGGAACTCGATTTCTTTTGCATGGCCACTACGGGCAAGCTTGCAGAAGTCCAGACGCTGAACCCAATTTTCGACGGTTTTCAAGCATAAATCGGCCGATACTGCTGCAATTTCACGTTCGATATTCCTACGAAGTTCATCAATCGTCGCTGGCTTGTTGGCATAGACCATAGACTTGACGTAGCCCCACAGGAAATAGTCTAACGGCGTCAATCGACTGGACCATTTCGTGAGATAACACGTTCTCCACACTTGGTTTCCAATAAATTGATTGTGACATTCGCTGTGTGGCTTGTGGCGCCGTCCTTTTGGAACTACATGTCCTCCAAGTCCATATCATCCAATTGGGGCCAAAAATATTCGGTTATCATTGAACGGTAGCGATTCACAGAGATGCCCAACGCTTGAGAACGATGTGTGAGAAATGCATTTGGGCTTTCTTCAACTGAAGCCTCAGCGGCAGCAATATTCTTGACACTACGGGCACTTCTTTGTCTCACTGGCACGGAAACATTTTGTACTGTGCCTGTGGATTCAAATTTTTCCACTAGACGCTCAATTGTTGATCTGCTAGGATGATTATGACGACCATAAATTGGACGTAGCGCTCTTAACGTTGAGGCCACTGACTCCGAATTTCGGTAGTAAATTTTAATAATTTCGACTCGTTGTTGGCTCGTATATCTTTCCATCATGAAATGGCAAACCTTACTGAAGAGAAATATAAAAATTTCAGAATAGGGGAATGCCTTATGTTTCCAGGAAGCGGTTAATCATTCACACAGTTAATTGATATTGTTTGGTACAATATATTAAGTTTAATTTGGTACGGTGAACTCGCAAATAATATATAACGTTAGTTAATTTTTGCTTTATTTTAAAAACTTTTCAACCGATCTAAAAAATAATGGTATTTATGTCTTCAGCGTAATCAAATTACTAAAAACGATGTTTCACGCGATATAAATAACCTGTTACAAACTAAAGCGATTTTTCGAAACTCTGAAACTTCGATCACACACCGAAAATCATAGACTTTAACGAATTTTAAAATATTTATTTTTACCCAACTTAGAATATTTTCCTACAACTTTGTAGCATTGCGGAATGAACAGATATTTTTCAATTTCGCGCTACTCTATCACACATAGTATGAAAATTATTAAAATTATTAGGAATTTCAAGATATAAAATTGAGTAATTTTATTAAACAATTTGATAATAAATTTATACAATTTAATCATTGTCAGTATTGCAAAAAACTTTTATTAATTAAAAAAAATACTTTAAATTACTGTTATAGACAGGTTGTAAATAGCATACTATAAAATCTAGCCATAACGGACATTCTTAATAGCCGATATTACCAATCGGATATATCTTATTTTAACAGAGGATTTTGATAGAAAAAAAACATCCAAGTTTGGACTTACATTTCTTCCCTATTCTGGACATTCTACTGACTGGACGCGAAAACTAAATTAAAGCAAAATATCGAAAAAATTGTACACTTTTTTATGTAAAATTTTATGAAAACAATACAGATAATATTTATAAACTCTGCTGTGACGAATTTTATGTATTATCTGAGTTATAACTTAATTTATTTTTATATATAAAAATTATATTTTGCTTTTCGATTTAAAATAAAGGAATCTGAATTAATATGCACTACAAAAAAAATATTTTAATAAATTCCAAATGGAATATACCCGCTCAAATAGGTATCCAATATACACTCAAAATATTTTTATACATAGTAACTGACTAAAGTTTTTTATAAAATTTCAAATGCAAAGAAATATATTTAAATAATAATAATAATAAATTACATATAAATACGGATTTTATGTTACAGTTAATATTATCATTTTAAATAATTTGTTAAAAAAATAGTAACTGTATTTTATAGTTAATTGTCTGATACGAGGGCGGTTCAATAGGTCCGTGACTTTTTGGATAAAACACAGTGTAATATCCTTATGTTCAAAATCTCCTTATGTTTCGGGGTCCATAAAATAGGCATCAATAATTTCATCGTTGGAGCTAAATCTCTTTCCACCGAGCCATTTCTATAGGTTTGGAAATAGGAAATAGTCACTGGGGGCTAAATCCGGAGAATAAGGCGAATGAGGGGGCAATTTGTAGTTACTTCATGGATTTTTTCCATGGAAACTAAGCTCTCACACGATTCCGTTGTTGGTCGATTGTGAGCAAACGCGGCAGCCAGCTTGCGGAAAGCTTTCTTATACCCAAGTGATTGTTCAAAATTGAACCACTGAGAATCTCTCGCACTTTCAGTCTTCGATCGGCCAACACCAAATCGTGGATTTTTTAGACATTTTCGGGTGTATTGACCTCAATTGGTTGTCCAGAACGTTCAGCGTCATTTTTTTCCATTTTTAAATAAAAAATTCACGAGGTTGTATGTTTTAAACAGCTGTTAAATGCAAAGTAAATGACGGAACTTGACAGTAGTCTATTAACAGGTGGTACTTGATAGGAGCAGTGTTGCGTTTCATATAACTACGAGGGAAGTTCGAAAAGTCACGGACTTATTGATCCGCCCTTGTAATTAAAACAAACACACTAAATAAAAATTTGTTTATTTTTAAGGTCTTTGTAGTTAATTTTTTTTGGCATTTAAAAAACCGAAATAATATCATTTATTTTACGGATTTTGTAGTTAATTTGTTGATAGTTAAAATGGAGGTCAGTTTAAGCTTTTTTGTAATGAAAATTATACCATGTGTTTGGCATGAAAAATAAGCAATAAGTTCTTCAACAATACCAATAATACTAAACATATTCCTTCTGTCAAATTTAGAAGCATCCTGCTAGAACCATATATATCCTGGGACAAAGCTTAAATCGTACTTTGTGTTCATTATCAACTTAAATATTTTTTTAAGATTTTTTAAATTGTATTTTTAAAAATTTTACGAAATTTTAATTTAAACACTTTCTTACTTTCATACCATGCACTGAAAACGAAAAAATTGTTTCACAGAAAATTTTTCAAATTTAATTTGCCATCGAAAAGCTTAATTTCTAATTATAAGGAAGTCATTTAAAGCATATTTGGTCAATTTCATGCGCCGGACGGGTTAATTATTTGAGAGTTAAAAAAATAAACGAAATATCATTTGTTTTAACGGATTTGTGGTTAGTTTGTTAACATTTAAAATAAATGAAAAATAATTTATTATTTAGGCATGTTGTAAGTTAATTTATTATGATTTAAAAATAAATGATAAGTTTTTTGATTTAATTTAGACTTTTTCTGTTTTAAAACGAAGTCTTATTAAAAATACAAATTATCTGCAATCGTCACTGTCCATTATTCGGAGGCTTCATCATTTATTTATACTTTACTACAGATGTATTAAATGTCAGCTTTACGAGTAATAACAAAACAATTAATTAAACATCTCCTCATATTATACTAACAATAAGTATTACACTTGTTGTTTGTACAATCAACTTATATACTCGTAACCTGCCTACCCACCCGGCTGACTGCCTGTATAATTTACACATCGTATTTATCTAGACACCCAGGTAATTTAGTATGAAAATAGTCGTGTCTTGTTATTAGCTGATTTTTCTTAGGTAATGTTCAAAAGCGATTAAAATAAAAAATGACTTTTGATTTCATTTGATTCATTATTAATTGAAATATATTTATTTATTTATTTTTCGCAAATGCTTGTCAATGATTATAACTGAAAATAGAAAAAATGTCTAACGGAAGGTGTAAAGTCAAACAACTACTACCGATTGCATAAATAATACAGTGGAAACACAAGTATCTCTAAATTGTCTTTACACTTCCAACATTATTTTAGTAAAAAAAAAATCTATAAAACTGTTACTAACTTAATTTAACTAATTTTTTAACAAGATGTTATATTTCTATACATAATCCGAAATTTTAAAGTTGGTATTATTTATATACTATCACTTTTTTGGAATCTGTTAAATTTGTAAAATTAACTGTTTTTTTATGTACATATTAGTTTGAGTGCGCTCAAAAAAAAAAAAGACATGAACTAAAATGTGAGCAAAAATTTCCTTCAAAATAGTTTATAAATTGCCCTCAATTTAAGTAAAATTTTATCAAAACTTAGAAAAATTTTCCTAAAAAGAATTAAAATTCCTAAGTTTGAGGAAAAAAGAAATAGTTTATATACTCAAAAAAAATAACTCATATTTTTCCTAAGTAATATTTTTTGATTTTAGGAAAAAAACAAGTCAATTAAATAAAAAAATTTAATTTTAAGAAAAATCATCTTAGTATTAAGAAAATTGCATACTCAAATGTAATAAAATTAAGTTTAGTTCAAAAAAAATTAAAGACATAATTTACTTATATCTTAAATCGAAAAAGTACTTGAACTTAATGTGTGTTCATTTTTTGTTCGCGAGAAGTAAAATTAACTAAATTTTAGAAAGCCATTTTCAAATTCAGTTTTTTAGTATTAAAAACAAAAAGTAATACATTTTTTCCTATGTAATAATAAAAATTTACTTGATTTTAGAAACTGATGAACTATTTTTAAGGAAAATTTTCATGCAACTTAGTTCACATAAATTTTGAGAATTTTAATAAAATATTCTTTTTTTTTAGGTAAAAGTTTTCTAATTTTTAAAAAACGATAATAATAATGTTATAGGATTTTTTGTTAGAAAACGTTTAAATTATTTTCAATATTCTATTCCAAACAAAAAAAAAACAATAAATTAAAACCAAACTAGTTAGTTTTCCTAATTTTCAAGAAAAAATATTATTAAAGGAAACAAATTTAAGTAACCAATTAAAAAAATTATCGTGAATGATTGTAATTCTTAGTGCGTGATTCAAAACTGGCTCACATGCCGATCTCTAATCCTAACAGTCTTTAACATTGAACTTAAAGTAGCTTAAAATATTTTTTTAAAATTTTATGCGATACAAAATATCGCAGGCACATTTTATACATTACGGCTAATGGCTTTCCTATAATTGATGTAGCCCTTCATTTGATAATAAAAAAGTTTAAATTTGTATATGTCAAACAAAGTTTAAGCTGAAAGTCCCATAAAATTAAAATGACATTTTTCCAATTTCCAATAATAACAAGAAATGTATCTGTGATATTTTGTATTTTTGCAACAATTTCCTTAAATTAGTTAATTTAAGAAGACAATGGACCCCCAGTTTCCCTTGGCCATAGATGCCGTGTGTCACTTAGGGCGTCCCTTTTTTATAGTTCACTCAAGCAGAACCGTTAATTAACTACGAAAATGATCTGACTTTGTCACAATTTAGGATATCCTCCAGTACATTTTTTTAATTTGATTACCTTTGTGCTAATGAAATTTAATTTATATTTTAAATACATGAACTTTGTACAATTCAATTAAATTTTAAGACAAAAAAGTGTAGCAAAAACTTGTTAAAAGCAGTGTCCTTACAAAGCGTAAGTCTTCCGAAAGTGGGAAAATACTTACTCAATGAGTGTAAAGTACTTTAAAATACATGGTAGAATATATTACCTTTACCATAGAAGCAGGATAAGGTTAATTTTCACTTAAAAGAAGTGCTATTTAACTTGTTATTAGAAAATATTTTCTTATTTTTAGGGAGTTAAGTCCTAGTTTTTAGTAAAAAAAAAAGATTATCTAATGAGCTTAAATAAAATAAAATTTTTCTTAAAACCAAGGAAACATTTCCTAACTAACAGTAAAATTTTTGATGATGTATGAACTAATTAGGAGGAAATTTTACTGTTTTCTAATAAAAATTTAGTTCTCAGTAGTAAAATTTTTTCTATAATTTAGAAATTTTGACCAAATTTTAAATAAAATTTGTTTCTTAAGGAAAATTTTATTAAATATTGGTAAAAAAAAAAGTGTCTTTGGCGCCGTTTTTATTTAAATTTTTCCTCTAAATAAGTTGATTTTTCTAAATTATAGTTAATTTTTTTTGAGTGTGTTGTCATTTACATCTCGCAATAAAAAATTCTACCTTTTTAAAATGGCATTGTATTTTTTTTTTTTTAATTTATTAAGTAAAATTTAAATAAAAAAAATCCATTAAAAATATCTGAATTGATTGCAAAACAAAAAAAGCCTTTACTTAAGCTGATGTAATTATATAGGAATATTCCATGAGTAATCAATTTAAAATCAATTAAAATATAAGTAAATTATTGTAAATGTATTTAATTTCTTTTCTATCTGAATGTAAATATTAATATCTTCTATTGTTGAAGGAAATATAAATGTTCAGCTAAAAACTAGTAAATTAACAAAACTTTAACAGATTTTTAATAAAATTCGATATTAAGATTATCGGTTACGGTTTAATCATCAAAATATGTACATGTATTTTGATTTCAACTAACAAATAAGTTCAGAGCCATTCTAAAAAATTTCTATACGATTTTTGTCGCTTTTGAAATTTGTATGTTCGGATTTAGTAGAAAACAAGAATATTTCACCTTTTTACACTCAGTGAAAAGAGTTTCATCATATTGCTGAAAATATTTCATCAATTTATGTTTCATCATATTTGTAAAGTTTCTTGAATATGAAGAAGTATTTCATTAAAATTTATGACGAATTGTTTCATAAAAAATATTAGAAAAAAATCTTACAAATTATTTATTTCGGTTTCATAAACATTGACAAAACTTCTCGATATTTGTGAAACAGTTTCATCATATTTATGAAGTGTTACATAGGTTGAAAATCTAAGAATATTTTCATCATATACACAGAATATTATATATATTTCTGTTTGTAATTTAAGTTAACAGAGAAACATACATTTATTTTTCAAAGAAATCTTTATTTATTTTACATTTATTCAAAATGATAAACTACTCAGAAAAAAAAAAAGATAAGAAAGTTGATCTAGTAGATGTAAATCTGTTATTGCAAGATATTGTGTTGGTTATTCTCTTCAAAAAAAAAAAAAAAAACTTAATAAGTAAGTGGGAAAGGTGCAATATAATTCAATACTCTTTTTCAGATTTTTAAACATTTAAAACTAAAAAAAATATTGAATTAAAGCTAATTAATTACAAATATAAATACAAAAACTAAAAAAGATTGCTGCCTTCAGGATGCGAACCCGCGATATTCGTTTTTAAATAATGGATGCAAATCAATTCTTATGGCCACTCAGAGAAAAAAGATTCGTGCTGACAACCGAATTTGTAGCCAATCGAATGGTTCGGTTATGTTAACCGCATTTTTTGCTTGAAACAACAGAAAACCAATTAAGACATGAGTAATTTGACTGTGGCAACATATTTCTAAAGTCTCAACTGAAAAATTTAGTTGCTACAATTGAACCACTCGATTGGCAACAAATTCGTATCTGTTTGCTGGGTGCACTTTTAGAGCAACAAATGGAAGCAATGGTTTGCCAAATTTTTTGGATAATGTTTAAAATAACTTCTGTAAAAGCAGCAACACAAGACTAACGGATATTTTGGAGGCTGTTTAAAAAGTGGGATATTAAAGTGAAAGTAATGCTGGGTACCTTTTGCCTTTAGAGTTATTTTTGAATTTGTTTGTTTTCTGTTTCAAAAATACTATATATTGCTTTATACTTTTTATTTAAATGTTCTGTGTAAAAAAAAATAAAATATTTCAATTTGAATAACAAGAACATGACGAACTTCACACACATAAAGTCATTCAGAAAACATGTGTTTCTAGTGTGTGTGTCTACATTTTATTGATTAAAAATCAACAAAAATATAAAAAGTAAAATAATTTTAAAGAAATTGTTAGGTAAAATTCTAAAATTATAATCATTTGTTTTTAATGATTTGTCAGTTGTTTCAACGACATTTAAAAATAAATAAAAAATCTTTCATTTTAATGGAATGTAAGTCATAATTAATTGCATTTTCTGTTGTTTTAACTTATACTACGAGTACGTTCATACTTTACCACAAAATACATATTATCGTTGTTTGCAAGTTTTAAATTCTAATTTTGTATGGATTCAGAAAATCTAAGACTTGAAATAAACCGAACATACACTAATCAAAAAATTTTTTACTAATTTAAGCCAAGCGGTATTTTTTGCTAATCTTACCAACAAATGTCTGCTGACGCGTAGTACAATGAAATTATTAGAAAAATTAGTAGCCGCTACTAAATTTTAGTAAACTTTTTGAAGAGTGAAATTTAAAATCGCTTTGCAAAAAAAAATTACTTAATATTGTTAATACGTATTAGTACAACCAAATTAGTATACAAAATTAGTAAGCGCTACCAAATTTTCGCAAATTGCTGTAAAATATAATAAACTTTTAATTTAGATACACTTGTTACACTTTAAAACTGCTCATTTCATTTGAAATTGTCTCACGAATTCGAATATACAAATTTATCGATCACCACTTTTTTATTTTATTTATTTTTTTCAAAAAATATTTTAGACATAATTATAAAAAAAAATCAAGTGCTTAAAAAATAGTAAAAACATAATGGAATTTATCATTTTGTTTTAAGTTGCTAATTTTTGTTTTGAAAAATGTTTTTTGTAATTTTTTCGATTTTAAAGTCAAATTTTAATTGTTTTAGAACTAAAAAAGTTTTCAGTGCTATTTTAAGTCGATGTCTTAATTTTGGACATGAGTGGGTTGTGAAAAGTATCTTCACTTCCGATCAATTTTTTCAACATATGTAACATTTTAAGGCAAAATAAGTTTGTATGTATAAGTTTATATTATAAGACAAACCATTTCCTTTAATATCCACTTTTTTAAAATTAGTAAATTTTTTTGCTAATTTTAGCAAATCCGGTTTCGAAAATTTGTAAAATGATTTTTGAAGTTAGCAAAAAAAATTTATAAATATTCTGTAAAAATTCTGTACACTGTAAAATGTAAATAGCAATAAAGTTTGCTAAATAATAATTAAATAATTACTAAAAATCAGTACAAAAACAGTACAGTGAGATTAAAAACCTTTTACAGATTTTTGTACTAACTTTTTTTCTGAGAGTAGGTTTTTCGGGTTAGTATGAACGAAGTATTTGAAGTGGATGATATCTGTGCAGTATTAAGTTTTTTAAGATTCGGAATAGTTCACGCTGTATTGCAGCTGACAGTTCCACATCGCTCATATTTTCGCCGTTGTAACTTCTTAAGTAATTATCCGATTTTAGCTCATATGAAAACTTACTTTTAGAAAATTTTTCCTTAAATACGGACTCTGTTCACAGAAAGATTGCAGGAATGAAAAAACGTTTCTTATTCGTAAAAATTCAAATTATCTTATTATTATCTTAAATATATTAAAACTTTAGTTTTGTTTAATATACATAAAATTGCAATTTGATAAATCTCAAGACCACAGATACAGAGTAAATTCTTATAAGGTTTTTCAGTCAAAATAAAAATTAACAAAAATTGTGAATTTAAGGCTTGACTGCATTTATTGGCCAAGTGTGTGCCATTAAAGATTATATGTCAAAGCTCTATTTGATTTTAAATAGCCAAAAGGAGATAAAACGGACAAACAGACGGGCGGTCGACAATATTCTAAATTTTGATTGATTTGCTTTTGTTTTATTTCGAAAAGCAGATGAACAAGTGATCTGAAATTTTGCGTGCTTACTAGTTTTTAGATAGAACACAATTGATTCTACAAAATTTCATCGAATTTCAAGGTGGTCCTGGTTAACATTTCTTTTTCCTTTTAGTGGATTTGCCCTATTTGTTGCTCATTATTGAGATGTATCGAAAAGGGTAAAAGCTACGAAAGCTAGAAATTAAAACCAAATTATTCCATTAAATTTTTCCATCTATCTTTTTTTCTGAAAACAAAAACAATAAGCCAACAACCCCATGATAATCTATAAAAAGTTTTATGAATATCACATTCGTCTTTTTTTTTTTTGTTTATTCATTTTTTGTTTATAGCATAAAATAATTTACAAATGTTAATTAAACAACAGCTTAATAAAAAGAGCTCTTTCAGTGTTATTTTTAAATGTTATATTTTTAACAAAATTTGCAATAAAATATAAAAACGAACAAAATAATAAAAATTGTAAAAATATATTAAAATATTTTATCTGATAAACGGGTGACAGAAAGCTTAAGCAAATATTATTGTGCTACCAGTAGTATCCGTAAACGGTAACAGATTCTCTTTACCTACAAATTGTATGAGATAAAAGTTCTACAAAATTATAAAGATTAAAAAATGTCACAATAAAAGTTTATATAATAAAAGGCAATAACAATTCTCACTAATCGTGATGTTTCATATTGAGGTGTTGTTTAATAATTAGTTAATTTTTGAATAGAAACAAAATATTTACTTTACTATTTTTAGATACACAAGCTTTTAATTTTCGCTTAAACAAATGTTAATCATATGAGCAAAGTAGCGCATATTTATTTTTATTATCTAGAAACTTGTTAATTTTTAGATCATCGTACAGCAAAAATTAAATATTTACAAATTATTTAGAAAAAGTACGACTTTTAAAGTTTACATAAAATTACATCCATAAAAAATTCCTTTCAGGCCTTTGAAGGATTAATTCTTAAACATATACTTTTTAGGAAAATTTCAAAAATTTTAAGGTACATCAATTTTTAAGGCTTAGACCTACATATATGCTGGCTTTTAGATCAGATAATCTAGTTTCGCTTTTGGTACGATAAGTGAATATTGACTTTGCATTTTTCACGTCAAACTTTTGACTTGCTAGCCAGGTCACTACATCTTTATACGCAAAAAATTTCCTCGGAATCGATAAGTGGTATAAAAGGGGTTAAAAACTAAAATTTTTAATACTAATTCATCAAATGGATTAGTATTTAAAAATTATCCTTTATGATGTGATTGCCAAGAAGAATTTAAATTGACGAGATGAAATTATACTCGGACAAGACATAGGACACGACAACAGCTTTGCACCTGCATCGAAAATAACAAACTGACACACACGAAGAAAAACGACATTTTAATATGGCGAGTTCAAATGTTTGAAGTCTTGTCCGATGAATTTTGAGCCTCCTAATGCTAAAGTCTTCTTGTGATTACTATCGATGCAACCCCTTTATCAAATATTCAGCCGATCCCAATGAAGATAAGAACGAGCCATGCCAACCTTACTGCGATCACTACAACTCCTTTACCAAATATTCAACAGATGTCACCACCTACCAACTGAAAGCATTAACATATATAATTTTTCAATATTTATTAGTTTATTTACAAGCAAAATGCAGTTGTTCACCAAACGTGCAAATATTAACCAATAGCTAACAAAACGTCAAATGCAATTTTAAGTACTAAAGAACCTAAGTCAACAATTGATAAGATATTCGACACACAACGTATGAAATTAAAGGTAAAGGGTGTACAGGAAAAAATGTTCACAAAGTTATATGGTGAAAATTGTATTAACGCTAGAACAAAAATCCTAGACTTTTTGAATTCTTTAATCTGTATACTTTATAAAACTAATCAATTTTGTAATCAAAAAAACTTTTCATATCAATATAATTAAAAAAAAGAAAAAAGGTCACAACTTAATGTGGGAAAATTCCACATTCTTTTTGATATTTGTGTTGCAAAGGTTATATATAACCTTAAATCAGGATTTTAAATTTAAAGGAAATCGGGGTTTTCCCGCTATTTGCAATTTAAACATCCCCCTTTTTTGTAAACAAATGCTTTTTTTGATCAATTGTAAATAGTTTTTAAGGCGAAGGTACGATTTCATTAACATTAGTAGAATAAATGATAATGCCAAAAAATTTTATTACTATTAAATTGTAATGAAATTTTTTTGGCATCAGCATTACTCATCCAATGCTAATGGAAATTCTATGCGAATGAAAGCAACCCTCGTAGTTATATGAAATGCAACACTGCTTCCATCAAGTACCACCTTTTAATAAACTACTGTCAAATTTTGAGCAAGTTCCGTCATTTACTTTGCGTTTAACAGCTGTTAAAAACATAAAACCTCGTGGATTTTTTTAAAAATGAAAAAAAGAAATTTTGACTACTCATTAAACATTAGTTTTTGCGAAAAAAACATCAATCAAACCAAGGAAAAGCTTGATAAATACTATGAGGACTCTGCACCATCGATTTCAATGGTAAAAAAGTGGTTTACGGACTTTCGTTGTGGCCTTACAAGCACGGAAGATGCCGAACGTTCTGGACACCCAGTTGAGGTCTCTACACCCAAATCAATTGAAAAAATCCCCGATATGGTTTTGGCCGATCGGCATCTCACATGAACGATCACTTGGATATGAGAAAGCTTTTCGCAAGATGGCTGCCGCGTTTACTCACAATCGACCACCAACGGAATCATGTGACAGCTTAGTTTCCATGAAGTAGACTACGAATTGCCCCCCATTCGCCTTATTCCAAACCTAAAGAAATGGCTCGGCGGAAAGAGATTTAGCCCCAAATATAAAATTATTGATCAAACAAATGCCTACTTTATGGACCTCGAAAAATCCCGCTGTTTAACGCAAAGTAAATGGCGAAACTTGCTCAAAGTTTGACAGTAGTATATTAACAGATGGTACTTGATGGGAGCAGTGTTGCATTTTGTATAACTACGAGGGAAGTTCGAAAAGTCACGGACTTATTGATCAACCCTCGTAGTTATAAAAATATATATTTATGAAAATGTATTTATAGTCTGAATACTATTAAAAAAAAATAATAAAATTTTTTATAATAATATTTCTTCAAACGAATACAAGAATGATAAAAATATTGAAACCACTCAAATATTTTAAATTTGGCAACTCTGTAGTGAGGAAAATCAACATTTTTGAGACCCATTCACAATAACTCCACTCCGCAGAGTTGTTTTTGGTTCCCTTCTCCTTTGCACTTAAAAAAGTTTTGTATAATGGCATCTTTATTTCGGTATTCTCCACTCTGCAGTACTTCACCAATGTGAATTTAGCTGTATCATAATTCAAGAAATTGAAAAAATTCGAGCTAATATAAAGTTAATTGATTTTTGGAAATTCCACCGAAAGATAATGAATCCGAAAGATACATATTGTAGGGATACATTACCTACATGCTTTACCTGTTCACTTTATAATGGAATTTGTATTTACAACAGGTAAATCATGCAGGAAATATATCCCTACAATATTCTAAATTTAACTATCAATTTGGAAAAAAAAAGATAATATCGATATTTTTTCTTTTTCTTGCTCCAAAAATTTCTCTAATAAAAAAAATTATAAGCATTATATTATAAAAAAACTACGTTTACCCGTTTTTTCAAACAACAGTTTAACAACAGCTACCAAAAGAGGTGTGTAGCTTAAAAGACAAATTCACATTAACAAAGTGTTAACAAAAATAGTAAATCTCCAAAACAGATCTATTTTTTAAGTTTTAATTAACTTTTTTTGCTAAACTAATAAAGTCATAAATAACACCTGTTTTCACAAAAATCCATCATTCATCACATGATACAAAACATCACGGTAAAAAGTAAACAAAACAAATATATTTGTAATTTTATATTTTAAATTATAGATGTTGATGATGTGTTAAATTCGGTTTGTTTTTATTATTTTTTAAGTTAATATTTGTTAAAAATGTTTAATCACGACTATTTTTTTTTTTGTGCTACGTAATGAAATTTAAACGGCACTTACAAGGAAGGTATCTCTGGGGTCAACCCTGTGGATGTGGAATTTGGGTATGTGGGATAGAAGAGAAAATTAAGGAATACAATTTTTAGCGAACCAGTCCCATGTATAAGGGGTGAAAAAGTAGATTTGTAAGTATGGTAACATGTTTGAAATTTACGAAACTCAAATTAATTGGTTAAAAGAATTTGGGTACATACTCCAGAATAGAAAAATATTGCGCATGGTTTGAATTCAAAGCTGTTACCTATTTTAAATATTATACAATATAAGTGAGAAAAATTGGCTAAAAACCAAGCATGTGTGTTGTGTTTTGTAATTATATACAAATAAAAAAAAAAACTTTCAATTTGAAATACAAACTGTAGTACAAAAATCGTTTTTTTCTAACATTTTGTCATTTAAATATTAAAGTTTATTTTAAACGACTTTTGATTGTTTTTACTACTTTTGTCGATTATTTAAAAATGATTCAAAATAAACAACAAAATGGGTTGAATCTATTGAAAAATCAGTAGTCCTCTTTTTAATTGTATTTTCGATTAATTTAATAGGTATTGTGAGTGTATTGCAAGGGTAACGTTCGTCAGTTGAAAGAGTTTGGAATCGATAATCGTATTAAGGATATTTTTCTGACATTGTAGGGATTTTTGTTTTTTTTAGTATTATTCTTATAAATTTTATACGTATTCAAAATGTTTGTTATTTTAACACTTCGCACAAATTAGGCGAATGAACCACTTTTTCTATTAAAATTGGAAATCTACCAATTTGATCTTTCACATGCTTAAAATATCAAATGTAATTTTTAAAAATATTTATCTGTTCCTAAATTATAAAATTAACTAGGGCCAAAGGTTGATATTTTGTATTACAGTAAATTTAAGTCTACACAAAGAACAGAGATTCAATGTAACAAACGATTTTCTTGCCAACAGAATGGTTTGGTTGAAGCCACCGATATATTTGTTTGTCGCAACCGAAATTCAGGTAAGAGAAAAATACTTCGTAGGGTAAGCTAAATAATTCGGTTGTTGCAACCAAAATATTCAGTTGGCAAGAAATTCCTGTGTCACAATGAATCTGGTTTGTCTGTGTAGATTAACTAATATCGTGAATACGATATTTATTATATCAGAAAATAAAAAAAAAAAAACTTTTTGGTATAATTAGGATATCGAAAATTAACTAAAAAGTTGGTTGGAAACAGAGCTTTGAAAAATTTATTCTTTTTTGAATGAATTCGCCATAAATCGAATTCGATTTTCATCTAAAGTGAACGAATTCTACAATTGAACGCGTTCAAATCCAATGAGATAAAACGCGAAACCGATTTTTTCTTCTTTAGATATTTATTATCTGAACGCCATAAGTTTGATTTTCAATCACTGAACAGTAGAAAAAATCGATATTAAAAAAAAAAAATGCCTCGGCAATTTTAAGAATTCCGGTCTAAAAATTCAATTTCATTTATTCATATTCTTAAATGTGTTGTTTAATAATTTTTTTTATAATTATATTTTCTGTTAATTTTTAATAAATTTTCTGTTTATGTAAGCCAGCATTGATGGTTTTGTTCTCTTCCCAGAAACCAATCTACGCAACCTACACACGAGCTATCTCGTAGTTGGCAGTCAAAGAGTTAAATTACTAACGGGAAAAAAAAGATTTTTAAAATCACTAAACAGAAATACTTTTTTTTAATCACTGAACGGTTGAGTGAACGGTGGTTTAGGAAAGCACTCAAATTTACCTTCTTTAAAAAAAAATTTCGAGGTGTCCTCACATTTTCACTTACAACTTTCAAAGTGCTGAACTGATTTGGTCTTGTCGCCATGATCGCTAAAAAAAATAGATAGACATTTTAACATTCCAGTTAACTATGCAAAATACTTTGGAGGTTTTATTTTAAAAATATTTTGCTTTCATTTCGCATCTCAACCATTGAGGCTAGCGGTGATGATCCAAAATTTGTTGCAAAATGCAGTGCTCATGTTAGTGCTCATGACCGTAGGAAAAATCAATACAATTTATATTCTGGACTTTTTAGCAAAAATAAATGATTCTAGTAAATGTTTGCGATAAGAAAATTTGTTAGATTTCTTTCATTTAACTTTGTGTATATATTATTTCTTATCAATAATATTTTTTAATTGTTTGAACAAAATTGTTATTAATTTCCAATAGTTGTACTTTCACTCTTAGCTATCAGCGTTAAGTATTTAAAGCAAATCTACGTTAGACAGATTGAAGCTAAAAAAAATTTAACTTTCCAATGTTCATTATATTTGCAATAAAATCGAATGCATCTTAGCAAATTTTTTTAGGACGTCACACGAAGAAGTTACTCTAAAAGCCAAAATATATAAACGTTAAGTTTTCATCGTTTATAATTATGCAAAACCTGCTTGGTTTGAAACTTGCTTGATACTTAATTAACTGCTAAAGGCATTCTTAAGAAATCTTGACTTTACTAAAGTCAGTCGGTGGCAAGCCCGGAAAAAATGGCAAGAGGTAAATGATTAGTCCAACTCTTAATAAAATTTTAGCCTGAGATCGCACAACGGACTTTCAGTCTTAAGTTCATGTCCTATTTTTAAGCATGTGTCGGTTGTGAAGAGTGTCTTCATTTCCAATTCAACTTTTCATACCTATCCTACCTTCATAATTCACCTAACAAATATTGGTTTGTCTTATGAGTATTTTTTTTTTTTTGTTCATTAATGGATATACGTTTAAGCGTAAATACAATTATATTAGTACATGTGAACGTAAACACAACTGATAACATTTGAGCAAAAGTAATCAAATACGATTTTTTGCGTAAGTATGGCCAAAATAAACTTAATCGTATTAGCAAAATTTTTGGGGTCAGGTGAACCTAATGTGAGTTAAGAAGAATTGCATAAAAAATCAGTTTATTATTATTTTTTATTTTTTTTTGGCTGTAATAACATTTATCATGCTTTGCAAACAGGGAAAATTTCACTCAGTTACCGAACCTTGTAATATGTACAAAATTGTATTTGATCGCTTTTGTCGATGAAATCCCTATACTTATCCACCTCCCCATCCCCCCCCCCCCCCTTCCCTATTATTATTTATTTCCACACTCGTAATATTATTTGTTTAGAAACAACTAAAAAAAGCCGATCACTTGCCTGTTTTATTTAATTTTACGCCTTTTATCTTTTTTCAAACGTTTCCTAAAAAAGGAGTAATTAAACGTTGATTTACACGTCGACTATCCTTATCTGCTATTGCATAAAAATAAATAAAATCTAAACTAAATTCAGGTATCAACATTTCTATGAAATTTTCCAAATATTTTTTTAAAGAAATTTTTAAATCTTTTGTCAGTTTGTATTTAGTTTCTGCCACTGTCAGGCAGAGAAAGTGCTCCAGCGTTTCTCTGCCACTGTCAGGCATTTGCAGAATTAAGATCCAGGCACATCAAGAGCGATGTTATATCGGACCTAGAATCCCTGAGGAACGTCGACTGGAAAACCTTGAGGATTTACGTCCGGGAAGGTTTCTGAATACCGGACGTTAACAATGGATCTCCATGTTCTTAAGGAGCGCACAACAGGCCCACCATAGGCCTAGGTGTATATCGTAACAATATGAGGTTGCATTTCGATGCTTCGTCCTCCTTTCGACCTAACCTTACCTAACCTTGTATTTAGTTTTGAATTGATTTAGCTACCTCGTACAGGTCCTAAGTGGAATTATTTATTTTGTATATTTTCTTTTCAAACAAAAAAAATCGTATTTCCAATTGAATTACTTTTTTTAAAATAAAAATCTAAAATTCAAATACCACATTGAGTCTTAACTAGAATCGTAAATATTTCAGATTTATGAATTTGTTTTTATATCAAAAAGTATGTATTAAAAAATGAGAATATTTAATTAACAACATTTATACGATATTGACTTTCAAAGTAGTTATAGTAGTAAGATTTTATAAAAATGCTGCCAAGTCTTGGCCATTCTTGACTTATCTCTTTTAAATGTAAACAAAATTAGTTGTCATAAAAATATTTGAAATTTTTCAATTTTTAATTTGATAAGATATTAAAAACAACAAAACCTAACAAATAAATTATGCGTTTGTTACTAAATGTAGAGCAGGGCATACAATAAAATTGCTATTTTTCATAAAAATAAATAAAATAAACAAAAAAAAAATAGACAAAATTGCCCAAAATTGACAATTGAAATTAAGAAAATCCGAAATAACAGAATACAGTTTGAATTCAAAAAATTACAAATAAAATTTGCAATCGATACTTAAATCAATTAAAATTAAAAAATACCAATCGCAATTAAAAAATTTATTGAAATTCAACAAATATTTATTTTATTTAAATTTGTGTTTTTGATCTTCAATTGATGTTTTATAAAATACATTTTGTTGTTATTCGAAAAGTTTTTGAAACAATCTAATTGTTTTTGAAATGGTCTTTGAATTCGAGTAAAAATTTGTACGTGGCTATTCCATGTTCCCATGATATCTGTGCTGTTGTTATTTTTAAAAATTCGATGAGGTTGTGCAAAATGGCCCCAAGAAATATGACTCCAATCTTTATGTTATGGCAAAATTCATAATAAAAAATTGCACTAAAAATATAATGAAAAATTACCCCAACCAAATGAAAATTAGCCCCAAAATTAATCGTTTATTAGATTAAGGCTTTTATTCAATATGTAAAATAACACAAATTGGAAAAATAAAAAATTACCCCAATTATAAGAAATAAAAAATGACCCCAAAATATGCAAAGGAAAGAAATGTTTCTTATGCAGAGAATTATACGCATTTATATTGCATGGAACCAATAACATCCGAATGTACTCCTTATAAACATTAAAGTTACTAGGGCCAACTTAAATTGAAATATTTTAAAGAATTAGAATAAAAATAATTTTATTTAAATCAAATATTTAAGTGATGCGCAAATATTAAGTAAATTTATGCTCTCCGTTCATGAGTGTATCCTTCCAGCCAGTTCTTATTAAACTTTCCAGTAACAATGTATGCAGCATCCGATGATCTAATCAAATTTTATGACATTGAGTCTTAGGGCTTGGCAATTTTGAAACTTTTTATGAAAAACGAAATTTTCGCCAACTTCTACAACCATTAATATACGAAAACCAAATGAAAATTTTTACTTAAATTTTTACTACAAAGAAGTTTATCCATAGACTGGCAATCACGTTCAAACCAAACAAGATTTTTAACAAAACAATTGCATTAAATTATTGAAAAGGTTGAGCTTTGTTTTGGTATGAAAATAAATTTTTAAAAAATACAAATTTTTAATTTTAAACAATGTTAAGTGAATTAAATTAAGCCAATTGTAGTTGGGACTTTAGGCATACGTAGACGTAACAAATTAGCTGATTCGACCTGTATAGATATAAAAAAACCCTACGTAAACCGAACGAGTAAGGTTGGACAAATCTGTTGAATTTTGTTTTTTTTTTCGTGTTTATCTGAAAGTTAATATTTCATAATCATTTGTAAAAATAAAAGCTAATTGAAAAAATCGCCAAAATTTAAGAAAATTGTTAAAACCATGGCAAAAATCGCCAAAACATAAAAAATAAAATTTGTCAAAATTAATAAATAGGTAAAAAATTGCTTAAATTCAAAATAAAAAAAAATAAATATATTTAAAATTAAAAATAAAAACTTCAAAAATTTAAAATAATCTCTCAAATTAAAAAACACCAAAATAAAAAAAAATCGCTAAAATTGGAAAAATTTAAAAAAAAAATTTTGTTCCCTAATTGTAGCTATTTTTTTCAATTTTGGCAGATTTTGCAATTTCTCCAGTTTTTGAAATTTTTTCAGTATTAGCGATTTTTTTTATTTTTGGCGATTTTTCATTTTGAACAATTTTTTCTATTTTAGTATTTTTTAACTTTCTAAAATCTTTAATTTAAGCGAGTTTTTTATTTTAATTTTACCAATTTTTTTCGATTTTGATGTTTTTTTTAAATTATTTTTTAAGTGTTCTGGTAAAGGGTGGTTAAATTTTAAGGGCCGATGATGAATGTGAACCACACCTAAACATCGACATTCCTCAATTTCAGACTAACTCAATTTGAAACATGGAAAGATACACAATAGAGCTACGCGTTGAAGTAGTTCGGGCTTAATATGAAAAATCAAAATGCATTTCGTGCACTTCGTGATTTTTTTGGTAAGCATAATCGACCAAATGTGTCCACAATCGGGAGAATTGTAAGCAATTTCAGAAAAGTGGGTTTGGGAAAACACCCGTGCATGCTCGCCCAGTTCGTTCTGCGGAAAACATTGCTGTTGTTCGCGATAGTGTGTAATGAGGTCGGCCAAGCATTTACAGTGAATGGTGTTCGCTATCGCGAGATGATAACGAACTTATTGTGGCCAGGAATTGAGGATATGACCCTGGACGATATGTGGTTTCAACAGGACGGTGCCACTTGCCACTCAGCTAACGAAACAATGGCTCTTTTGCGCGACAAATTCAATGGCCGTGTTATCTCACGTGGTGGCGATGTCAATTGGCCGCCAAGATCATGTGATTTGACACCGTTGGACTTCTTTCTTTGGGGTTATTTGAAAGAAAAGGTAAGGTGGCTTATCCAGCAACAATTTAAGAGCTTAAGGATGAGATAATTCGTCACATTAACGGCATAGAACCTCAATTATGCCTGAGCGTCATCGAAAATTTGGCCGATGTTTTGTTCCATACATAATTGAACCATACCATATTATCATAATAAAAAGAAATGACAATAATTTCCTAAATAATTTGTGTTTTATTAAAAATCAACATCGACCCTTAAAATGTAACCACCCTTTATTTGTAAAAAAAACTTGAAACATCCTTTATTTTATAAAAGTAATTGTGCTAAAATACCACAAAACTATTTAACAATTTGTGAAAATACTTTCGTTGTTGTTCAGTGATTGAATGAATAAATGGGCGATGAAAAACGAATGAAATCTTTTAAAATTAAATCAGAACGAATTCGCTCCAGTCAATCAGAACTGAAAATCGAATGGTGAATTGAAATCATTAGAAGTTTTGATTAGAGTCCAGTATTATAGTCAGCATTTACACACAAGCAAACAAATTCTGTGCACGCCACTGACCTCTATATTTCTTTATGTTAATTTACAAAATTTAGTTTATAGGTTAACAATAAAATATCTGAACTTTTGTGAGATTTATGCACATTTAATTACTTTAATATTTTGTAAACATTTAAAAGAGAAGAACCAGAATTTCCAAGACTTGGCAGCATTTTTATAAATTCCTTATTTTTAAGCAGCTATATCAACTACTAAATTTGGAAAAATTAAACGATAATATTAAAAACAACGCCCAAAATGTATCACCCTATTGGAAGATACTATAACTTTTGATGTTTTACAATTTCTATAAATATCTGTTAATGAGGATTTCTTATCTTTATCAAGGAGAGTTCAAAAAAATATTTTTTATAATTTAATAAAATAAAATTTTAGGGACTTAAGCACATTTAATTAAATACTTTAACGCATTTAATATTTATTATGATAAAATTAAAAATTTTTATATTTTACTAATTTTCGAAAAATTATAAGTTACTTTTAATTTACATTCAAAATTCTATACATACCGACTTGTGGAGACTGAAATTCTGTAAATAGAATAGAATTTTGTTTGTAATTATTATATCACAACTGACTCGAGAATGCTTTTGAACAAAATATTTTCTTTTTGTAAAAATCTAATAACATGCTTAAGTGCTTCTGACCTCAGCAAAAAGTCTAAGTTTTTCTTTTTTGTCTATATCTTAGCCAATTGAAAAAGTTTAATTATTTGCGATAAGAAAACTTATTAATTTCTTGTCACTTTCTTCAATTAGACAGGTGTGCAAAATTTTTGGTTTTTTCACATAGAAAGTTTGTATGATAAGACTCTTTATCAGCAATTATCCAAACAACTTTTTATAATAACAACATTTTGGCAAAAAGAAGCGGTTCTCTATGAAGAGTACATGCGAACGTGAAGTATCTTATCGATTTCTTTAAAAGTTAAAATGTTTACTAAAGTCGAATTTTATTCAAAAAGTAGAGGAAAAATAAACAAAAATATTGTTAAGGGCATTTGAACTTAATAGACGTCGGATATACGCAACTGAATTAAGGAAACTATTTTAGTAGTATTTACTAAAATACTTTCCTTAAGGCTAAAAGGCCATGTACAATTTTAAGGATTCATTGAAACAATATAATACATATAGAATAAAAAAAAAATTTAAAATTACATATAATTTTTGGCAAAATGTTACATTAAAGAAGTTTGTTAAACAAATTGTTTTAATACCAGATTTTGCATTAGATTTTCATCTATATTACTATATAATTATAATTTAATTTAAACATTATTATCGATTGTTATTATTTACTCTCAAAATTATCATGTCTAACTTATAGCAAAAAATATTTTAAATATATTTTTAATGCTGTTTTGTTAGATTTATATTTACTTTTATTTGACATACACATATTCGACGTCTCTTCCAAATCCACACGTGCCGCAAGTTGTTAAGCAAATACAGTGGCTCACAGCTTTTTTCGTGTGAGGAGCATTTTTGATAAACCAAGCATAAAAGTGGTATATTTTATTCTGAACTGTACAAATAAATAATGCAGATTTGTAGATAATTTATTTTTCAATATAAAACACCAAAAAAATTTACACAAATAACAGCATTATTGAAAAAACTAAACAACACAACATTTATTTGTAGAGTTCAGAATAAAATATACAATTTTTCCTCACACGAAATAAGGTGTGAGCCACTGTATATTCAACGTCAAGTTTATCTTCGTAAGAATTTATATTTTATTATTTATTTAAAATAAAAAAATCTGAAAAATATGAAGACTTTCATCAATTCAAAAAAAAATAAAAAATTTTTTGCACGTAAAATAACCACTCATGATGAAATTTAATGGTAACATAAATATTTTTTGAGATTCAAATTTATGTATTTAATTTTTCTTTGTGATTTTAGGTAAGAATTTGAATAAACAACTTTTTATAATAACAACATTTTGGCAAAAAGAAGCGGTTCTCTATGAAGAGTACATGCGAACGTGAAGTATCTTATCGATTTCTTTAAAAGTTAAAATGTTTACTAAAGTCGAATTTTATTCAAAAAGTAGAGGAAAAATAAACAAAAATATTGTTAAGGGCATTTGAACTTAATAGACGTCGGATATACGCAACTGAATTAAGGAAACTATTTTAGTAGTATTTACTAAAATACTTTCCTTAAGGCTAAAAGGCCATGTACAATTTTAAGGATTCATTGAAACAATATAATACATATAGAATAAAAAAAAAATTTAAAATTACATATAATTTTTGGCAAAATGTTACATTAAAGAAGTTTGTTAAACAAATTGTTTTAATACCAGATTTTGCATTAGATTTTCATCTATATTACTATATAATTATAATTTAATTTAAACATTATTATCGATTGTTATTATTTACTCTCAAAATTATCATGTCTAACTTATAGCAAAAAATATTTTAAATATATTTTTAATGCTGTTTTGTTAGATTTATATTTACTTTTATTTGACATACACATATTCGACGTCTCTTCCAAATCCACACGTGCCGCAAGTTGTTAAGCAAATACAGTGGCTCACAGCTTTTTTCGTGTGAGGAGCATTTTTGATAAACCAAGCATAAAAGTGGTATATTTTATTCTGAACTGTACAAATAAATAATGCAGATTTGTAGATAATTTATTTTTCAATATAAAACACCAAAAAAATTTACACAAATAACAGCATTATTGAAAAAACTAAACAACACAACATTTATTTGTAGAGTTCAGAATAAAATATACAATTTTTCCTCACACGAAATAAGGTGTGAGCCACTGTATATTCAACGTCAAGTTTATCTTCGTAAGAATTTATATTTTATTATTTATTTAAAATAAAAAAATCTGAAAAATATGAAGACTTTCATCAATTCAAAAAAAAATAAAAAATTTTTTGCACGTAAAATAACCACTCATGATGAAATTTAATGGTAACATAAATATTTTTTGAGATTCAAATTTATGTATTTAATTTTTCTTTGTGATTTTAGGTAAGAATTTGAATAATTACAAAACAATACAATTTTGTATATCGACTGACTGTATCGAATTTAAATTATTGACAAAAAAAATACATCTGCTTCATTTAAATAATATAAAAATAGTAAAAAACAACTATTTAATGATCTTACAAGCATGTGTTCAAATAAATGCATTCTGTGGACAATTTAATTTCAATTATTGAATGTTTTAATTTCAGGTTTCAGATTTCTATCTTACACAGGTCAATAAAAGGGCCATCTTTAAAAAATGACACTTTTATCCTCAGTAAATTAGCCCATTTATCAGTGAAAATTTCAAAAATAATCCCTTTGGTGAATTAATTTAGTATTAATTAATAATAACTCCAGGGAAAGCACATTTTAAATTTCAAGCTCAATGGAAAGAATTTCCTATTTTTGCCCCTTTAAGTAGTGTGCTCCAAAGAAGGAAGCTACACGCCAAATTCAGAGGCTGGATGATAAAGGGGTCACATTTCCCAATTTTTAACGAATTATTAGTAAAAATTCCAGTCCGTTCTTCTCAAAACACATATGTATTTTAAATTAAGAGGAAAACTTTTCCCCTTCTCATTACCTATTTTTAACATGTTACTGTCAAAAATTTCAAAATTTATATTAGAGCATGTTAGGGCATACTAGAGGGAACATATTTTTTATGCACTTCCCTGATAAAAAATTTCAAAAAGTACGTTATTATTGAAATGGTGCGGATTTCTACACTTAAAATAGTTTGTAAGTTAAAATAAAAGAAACTGCAATTAAAAAGAAATTATATTTCATTTAAAAACCGGTTTATTTACTTTTTATTTAAATCAAATGGTTTTTGTTATTTATTTTTAAATATTTTTTTAAACAACTTGCACATCAGTAAAAACATATGATTAATTAAGTTAAAAATATTGTTAATATTAAAATTGTAATTACCAATTTCGAAAAAATAACTGATTATTCATTTATTTGAAATTGTTTCTGGTTTTTTGTATTTTTGTTTGTTTTTATACCCTCCACCATATATGGTGAGTAGACCGTACCTCAAAAAACAAGTTTTTATATATAGGCTTTTTACATAGGTGTTACCCCTTAAGTAGTATAAAAGGGTGCTTGAGGTCAATGATTTTTGATGCAACAAATTGGTATCATTGCGACAAAAACATTGATATATAACCCTTTAAGATCCGACTGTAAATACAGAAGATATGACAAAAAAATAAAAATGCCCTACATTCGGCAACATAAAAAATTAAAAAAAAAAATAAAATAATAGTTCCGCTGGAATTATTGGAATTCTTTACTAGCAAAAGTTTATTGCTTTTTTGCGAGCTTTCATTTTAAAATATTAGGGTCGTACATTAAGGTGATAGCAACTGAAATCTGGTGGGTTAATACTAGAACGGGTTACTTGAGGTCAACATCGGCTTCCGCGGGACAAAAAACATTGATATACAACACTTTAAGATCGGACGGTAAATAACGAAGATATAACGAAAAATATAAAATGGCGACCCCTACGTTCGGCCAAAAAAAAAAAAAAAAAACATTTTCGAAATTTTCTTGTTAAAATACTTTATATTTGAGGGTGTACGGTGAACTTTTTTTTTGCCGGTACGGTCTAATGGTGAGGGTATATATCCGTTTGTTATTCCGTTTGTAATATGTCGAAATATAGGTTTAAGACCCCATAAACTATATATATTCGTGATCCTTATGCAATTTTAAGTCGATGTAGCGATGTCCGTCTGTATGTCTGTCCGTCTGTCTGGCTGTTGAAATGGCGATCACGACGCGAAGACGCAAGCGGGGTGCCTATTTTTACCCAGATTAGCAGTTTGGTATTGAAAATGAGCAAAATCGGTCCAGCGGTTCAAAAGTTATGAGTGAAAATGTGAAGGTACCTCTAAATTTTCCATACAAATTGGTACAATTTTTCTGTATCTATTTTTTTTCTGTTAAGTAAGTAAATAAAAATTTTATTAAGTCTAGAATTTGGAAAAATAGTACAAAATTGAAAGTTTGAGAAGGCTTGCTTTAGCCTTTAAAGTCGCTAACAGAGCAGACGTCTGTAAATAACATTACCAAAACTAAAAAATAACATTACTAAAATTAATAACAAAAGTTCTGTTACATCAATTGAAAAAACCTATTCATTTTACAGTTCATGCAAAATTTGGTATATTCGTATATCATCTACAGCCCCTATGATTGCCGGAGGCTGGGTTCATATTGGGTTTTCAGATTGGGTTTTTCTGTTAGCTTTGTTGGTTTTTCGTTTCATTCCATAAAATGTATTTTTGTTTTTGTAACCAAAGACATTTATATCTAAAGAAAGAGCAAAATACATAATTGCTTTAGTGCCGCTACTTTTGAATAGGTGGCGCTGAATTAACTAAAACAATACCATGCCCCATTGCTAGGTCCAAAAAAATTTACATATACAGAAAGAGTAAAATGAATAATTGCTTTAGTGCCGCTACTTTTGAATAGGTGGCGCAGAATTACATTAAAACTATACCCTGCCCTATGGCGATATGGATTAGGCTTTAATTTATTTACCAAAAATATTAAATTAACTACATACTTTAAATTCTAATGCATTCAGATGTTACTAGTAGACTTATTACATAATTTTAAAGTCATATTTTTAAATATTTGACGTAATAAAAGCATTTATGTTAGATTTTTCTTTTATCAAAAAAATACACATCTATAAAGTGCAATATTGTGCTCTTAAACATCTAAATGAATATTGATTTAAAAAAATAAGGTATAATATGCACATAAAACATTTATTTTTCATAGTTTTTGGCAAATATTAATTTATGTTACGAAGAAAATGGAAAATCAATAATACTCTACTGCATATTGTAGCACAATATGGCTAATGGAGACTAGCTCTGCAGCAAAATATGCTTAATGGAGAGAATGCACCTTCTGATGGGTCATCTATTGACAAATAGTTACAACTCATGTTCTTTCTTTAACAAATTAATTTCTTTGCTGTATTCTCTCCATTAGGCATATTGTCCTACAAACACACTTTAATTGTTTAAAGAAAGAACATTCGTTGCAACTATTTATCAATACGTGGCGCATCATAGGCATATTCAGCTGCAGAGCTAGTCCCCAAAAAAAAGTCCCCAAAAGCTTTAAAATGTGATTTTTGTACAGTCCATGGTTGAAAAAACTAGTTAAAATGTAAAGGTGCCTCTTATTTGCCCATACAAATTTAGTACAATTTTATAGTAGCGACTGGTACATAACATATTTTCTCATATTTTGTTCACCAATCGCTTAGCAGTAAATATTTTCTAATTACCTCAAACATTTTTTCACCACTAAAATTTTTTTCACCTCTAAATTTTTTTTCCACCAAAAAAGTTCTTTTTTTACTTCAAAAGTTTTTTATATTATTTGTATCAAAAACAGTAGAGAACATCTTTTTAGGATATTGGTGGACGGTATTCAAAGATTCGGCTCAGCCGAATTTAGCCTTTTTTACTTGTTTAATTTATAAAATTCATGTATGTACGGATGTTTGTTTATGAAGTTCCTGTAATTTGAATTGAAATATTTTTGTACATAAAAAACCAATTTAAAATAAAAAAAAACAAATTGAAACAAGATTTTAATTTGTAGAAACTGTTACGAAAACAAATAAACCACAAATTTCAATTTTGTAGGTAAATTTTTATTAATATTCAAACAAATGAAAAAAGTAAATGAATTGGAAAAAAATCTGTAAATGACAGTAAATAATTTTAAACAAATGTATAAAACCATTCAAATAAATATTTCTTTCAAAAATAAATGTATGTTCCTTCATTTTTAAATGGAATGGAAAACTTTTTTATTTAACTATAAACAGTAAACTACATAATAT
This sequence comes from Eustalomyia histrio, assembly GCA_949748255.1. Taxonomy (NCBI): domain Eukaryota; kingdom Metazoa; phylum Arthropoda; class Insecta; order Diptera; family Anthomyiidae; genus Eustalomyia; species Eustalomyia histrio. The sequence goes on from OX456526.1 coordinate 70,107,029, forward strand.
TCTGAGTCTATGCAAAAGGGGTTTGGTTCAGCCAGGATTTGATTCTGCCTTATTTTAGGGAGATTTTTCCGTTTTTACTAAGCTCTAAAAAATACCTTATTGGTAAATTAGTCTACTCCAGGAAGCATATTTACTTTCTATTTTTCGAGTTCTTAATGGAAATATCAAATTCAAACCAAAACTTAAAAAAATGCTTATTTTCTGTATAATATTGATCTTTATAAATATTTTTTGTTTCTTTAATGGTTTTAAAAAAAAAAATATTAAAAATGAAATTACTGTAACACTCAAACTGATAAAAACTAGATTATTGCAGCTTATCGGACACGTTTAAGATATTATAAAAAAACCGCATTAAAATAATACGAGGAAGTTTGATATCCATATTGCCTATGATTTGCCTTATTTGAAGCTTTACATTAATTAGTAGGAAGAATTTCCTGGGTATTGTTTTTTTTTTTTAAATATATGTTTCAAAAAATAGCAACAAAAAAGAGGGATTCACGAAAAGTTTACACAATTAACGAAAGAAATACGTGTCCGCTGAAATTAAATAAGATACAAAATAAATAAATTCAATAAGGCTTAATAAGCAGTATTTTTGTTTTCTATATAAATCACAGTTTAAGATCCTTTCACAAAAATAATGATTATTTATTATTTTCTTCCAATATTTCTTCTCCACATTGGGTGACTTTTTCAAGGAAGATAAAGTCACCCAATGTGGAGACGAAATATTGGAGGAAAATAATATATAATCATTATTTTTGTGAAAGGATCTTAAACTCGATTTAAAGGAATAATATATTACTAAAAATGTTTGAAATTTTTACAACAAATTCAAAGAAGCTAAAAAGTACCAAAAAGATACCAGTAAAAAGCCCTCAAAAATTCAATGAAAACGTACCACTCTTGCATATGATTTCTTTAGTTTAAATTTGTTATGTAAACACGCATTTTGTGTATTTTGAGTTATATTATGAGTTAACGGGTATTTATTAAAGCGGCAATACAAATGAAATGAACATTACATTCTTTTAAACAACTTTTTATAGCGACAAATTAACAAAATTATGCACCTAAATATTTATGCATGTGCAAAAAAAAGATCTCGTATGATACCGACACAGTTGTCTGTAAAAAGCATATACGAGGGCGGATCAATAAGTCCGTGACTTTTTGAATGAAACACAGTTTTTTTTTGCACAAAAAAAAATTGAATATAATCTCCTTTTAGCTCAATACACTTAGTCCAACGTTTCTCCAATTTTTGTATCCCTTCCAAAAAATAGGATTTTTCGAGGTCCATAAAATAGGCATTTGCTTGATCAATAATTTCATCGTTGGAGCTAAATCTCTTTTCACCCAGCCATTTCTTTAGGTTTGGAAATAGGAAATAGTCACTGGGGGCTAAATCCGGAGAATATAGCGGAATTTTGCCATTGAGACTACACACGTCACACGATTACGTTTATGGTCAATTGAGAGCAAACACGGCAGCCATCTTGCAGACAGCTTTCTTAAATCCAACTGATGATTTAAAATCGAAACCACACTGCTATATGAAATTCCTATGGAATCAACAATCTCAGGCACTTTTACTCATCGATCGGCCATCACCATATCGTGGATTTTTCAACATTTTCCGGTGTATTGACCTCAATTGACCGTCCAGAACGTTCAGCGTCATTTGAACTTGTATGACCACAACGAAAGTCAGTAAACCAATTTTTACCATTGATGATGCAGAGTCCCCATAGTATTTATCAAGCTTTTCTCTGGTTTGATTGACGGTTTTTTCGCAAAAAATAATGTTTAATGAGCACTCGAAATTCACTTTTTTCCGTTTTTTAAAAAAATCCACGAGGTTGTATGTTTTGAACAGCTGTTTAACGCAAAGCAAATGACGGAACTTGCTCAAAATTTGACAGTAGTCTATTAACAGGTGGTACTTGATGAGAGCAGTGTTGCATTTCATAAAACTACGAGGGAAGTTCGAAAAGTCAAGGACTTATTGATCCGCCCTCGTATGTAAATTTTTCATTTGCTTATGTCGCTCATACGAATAATGTCATGTGCCATTGCACCATTCATTGTTAAGATGTTATTTTTATGTGTAGACAATATTTATAAAAATTCAAATAAAACTAATAAAAATTCATAAAAATAAAAATTATAAAAAAAATTATTGCGAAACAAAAAAGCACTGACTGATGCAATGCCAGACAATAAATAAAATATTTATTTTAACAACTGTTTCATTAAAAAAACTGCAATAACAACATATCTCGAAATAAAACTAATATATAACATATAAGAACAAAAAAACATTATTTTTTTGTCGTTGCATTATGTTTGCATTAATTTACAAAACAATATTTTAAATAACAATTTCAAAGAGCAAACATGCAAAAATTATAAAAAAAAATAATACTGCTGCAAATATCGTACATCAGTGTCCCGTTTAACAATACTATACACTCAGAGTATTATGTAGTTTACAGTTTGTAGTTTAATACAAAAGTTTTCAGTTAAAAATAAAGCAACATATATTTATTTTTATTCTTAAATTTTTATACATTTGTTTTAAATTATTTACTGTCATTTACCGATTTTTTTTAGCTTCATTTGCTTGAAATTTAATAAACATTTACGCACAAAACTGAAATTTGTAATTTATTTCTTTCCGTTGTAGTTATTACAAATTAAAATTTTGTTTGCTTTCTGTTTCCAAAAAAACGTATTCAAAAAATTCCAATTTTGATTTTTACTTTAATTGTTTGTTTATATACAAAATTATTTTAGTTCGAATTTCAAGAACTTTATATACATAGACACACATAAAGCAGATTAAAAAATACAAAAACCCGAAACAATTTCAAATAAATGAATAATCAATTATTTTTACGAAACTGGTAGATAAAATTTTAACATTTATTTTTAACTGATTAATCATATGTTTTTACTGATCTGTCAGTTGTTTAAACACCATTTAAAAATAAATAACATAAACCATTTGATTTAAATAAAAAGTAAGTAGCCCGGTTTTAAAATTAAATATACTTCCTTTTAAATGGTATTTTTTGTTTAACTTAAGTGAAAATAACACTCATGGAAAAAAGCCTTGTAATTTTTATGGAGACTTTATTCATCTATTAGTTAATTTTTAATCTATGAAGACTTCTCAAATCTATGAAATTTTCATAAATAAAAAAATAAATAAAAAATTTCAACAACTAGAGAACAGAGAGAGACATAGAGAGAAAGAAAGGAAGAGATAGGACAAAACGTACACATTTTTAGTCTGGTGGCGTACAAACACACCAGTGTTTCCACGGACAAAAATTTGTTGTAACCAAAATTTAAAAAAAAGTTACCAAATGAGAAAAAATATAACCAAAATTATAAGTTTTATGTTTTTATTTTTATTTTTATACTCGCATATTAAATCATTAAATTTTTACTGGAAATATTATTTTATAGTAACAATTTATAAAAAATTAAATTACTTGCTTTCATTGTCGCATTCAAATGATAAATCTTCTGATTCACTATTTGCATTGGCTGCAGTCTTTTTCAATAAAAAATCCAAAACAACCCAACAAAAAAAATTTCCGCTTACGTACCGTTTTCAGTACGTTATAAACGGAATCCAACTCCGGTTACATACCGTTTTCTGCATCCGTAAACGTACCGGAAAACGGAAAACGAGGTAAAAACTGGAGATGAGACCGTTGAAAGCCACTCATTGAAGGACTGGTTACGGTCCTATTATTTTTTATTAGATTTCTTAAAACAAAAAAAAAATAAACAACACAATGAAAATTAATTTTGGCCTTTTATAAAGTTTAATACCTGATAGAAATAAAAAAACAAATAAGTTAATGTTCAGCTGATAATATTTACAATGTAAAAAGTATTTTTCGGTTTTATATATATATTCTATTCGATTTTAGATATATATCATATTCTGTTTGGCTGCACGGAAACGGTTACAACAAACGGAGTAAAAACGTAGTGTTTTCGAAAACTCGAAAACATTCGCAAATTCCAGATTCATGATTCCGTATGTGTGGGAGAGATCGTAAAAATATTTCTTGTGAAGTTAAAAAATTTTCTTAAATTCACATACATTCAAACATGTAAATATTTGAATTTTACATGTTTGAATGTGCATTTATTTAATGTTTTTTGCCGTTTTTACCACCAACACTTAAGTTTACTTAGCAATTGTTCAATTCAGAATCATTGTTCTCATCGGTAGAATGAACAGTGTTTTCAAATCAACGTAATAAAAACGCGTATATAAAAATTTTTACTGTTAAATAAAATTTAAAAACACAGAAAAAAAACTTATATTTTTTTGATTGCCAAAAAAGTTTCCAAAATTAAAAAAAGAGTTTACATCTCATCGGAAAAAAATAACCAATTTTGGTTCAAAATAACCAAAAACGGCAACACTGAAACACACTTCAATAATGAAATTGGTGCGATAAAAGTTTCGAACCAGATTATGTGTTAAGTAATATTTTTATGAAAGTACATCATCATATTAATGAAATTTTTAATCATATTTAAGAATTTTCTCTGAGTGCAAGAATAACAAACGTAATTTTCAATACCCTCAATTTCAACCGTTTTGTCTCTGATTTAGATATATTGTAATATTTTAATGTAATTTCTTTCAAGTTTATCACATATGACGTTAAGAATTAACTTACTTAAAGATCTCGTCTTTGACTTATTTTCAAACAATCTAAATACCCTGTTGTACGAGGGATGAATGTCAACACATTGCGCGCTTTGTTAAAACACCTTGACAAGGTGTTCTGCTTAAACTTAGCTCCGTAAAGGTGTTATTGCTGTAATATTAATTGCAACATTTGTTATTCTAACATTTTGTATGTAGTATTAAAAGCTTAAACAATAACAATACCAATTACAACAACATTTGTAAAATATGTTAATTTTTCATTGTTTCCAAAGCTAACAAGAAGACCTGCTAGAAAACAATAAAAGAAAATAAAGCATTTAGTCGGTGTGGTGTGTCTTTTGATAAATTAAATCAAATACATTTATTACACTGGAGAACAGTGTAATTGGTACTTGATCATTAATTAGTGTTTTAACATAGAACGTAATTTAAATAAATGATGTTCCAGTAGAAACTGGCTAATGTGCGAATTTAAAATCGAATAATATATACAGTTTATATTATAACCAAGTAAAGCGCTTCATTTGGCTTTTTCAAATGTATGTATTTGTTAAAAATAATAAAATTGTTGAGGTTTAGCTATAAAAAAGCATCTTTTAAGGTGAAAACAAAAATTTTGAGGTGGCAAAAAATGTTTAGTAAAAATTTTTAGATCAATATAGAGTGTTTAGCTCTAGACATTTGTTGAATAGACGCTACTACACACTGAGCAAATTTTTGTCAGTTTGCAGCTGAAATTCGATTACAACTACATACTTCAGTTGATATAACTGAATTTCGGGTAATACAACTTTTATTTTGTTTGCAACATCCAAAATAATCAGAAATCACATTTAAATTTGCTTGTGCTAACCGCATTTTTTGCTTGTCGCAACCTGATGTCGCGAACATGAAAAGTTTCGACCTAAGGGGTCACATGAAGATAACCAAGATCTTTATGGACGACCCGATCTTAAATGTCGCGGACAGGATGTAATAGTATATTACTTTGACATTATGTTGCGGACGACTGTTCTTGGGAGCCTGAACAGGGTTTCCAAGTATGGATGACTTATGGCCAAAAATCGCTCTAAAGAAAATTACCTCAAATAAATAAAAAATAAAAAAGCAAAATACGAAAATGCACCAAAAAACACGAAAAAATGCTAAAAATAAAATGAAAATTTTCCCGAAGTCCAAACAACGAAATCTTGCCAACAACAAACTAAAAAATTAGCCAATGCAGCATATTAAATATCCACTTGCACATAAATGATTTGGTTTTAGATTATCATTGTTATGATTGGTAACACGAAATAATTATTAGTGATTATCCACTTTTATCAGCTCCCCCAGGATATACAAGCGGGAGTCCCACAAGGTAGTATATTGGGTCCACTGTTGTATATTTTATACACCTCGGACATGCCATTGAATGAAAACACTCACATATCAACATTCGCTGATGATACAGCAATACTTAGCTAATAGCATCTAGATTGCTTCAGGACCACATAACAGTTTTGGAGGACTGGCTAGACAGATGGAGAATTAAGGTTAACGAGCAGAAATGTATTCATATGACTTTTACTTTGAGAAGAGAAACTTGCCCGCCGATCCGGATTTATGGTCGGAACATACCCCAAGGTACATGTGTAAAGTATCTTGGTATCCATATTGACCGTCGTCTCACATGGAAAAGTTATATAGAAGCGAAACTTACCCAAATAAAGTTAAAGGATATTCAATTCTCTTGGTTAATCGATAGAAACTCTAAGCTTTCCTTGGATTGTAAACTATTACTTTACTACTCGATTATAAAACCAATATGGTGCTATGGAATTCAGCTCTGGGGTACTGCCTCATCATCTAATATTATGAAAATTCAGAGAAGGCAACAAAAGCTCTTGAGAATTATTACAAACGCCCCCTGGTATGTTAGGAATGACAACATTCATAAAGATCTCATGTACCCTTAGTTAGTAGCGAAATCACTAGATATAGCAACAACTACTTAAGGAAACTGGAAACTCATCCTAAGGTTCTAGCACGGAATCTTTTGAATAATGATGGGCATAGGCGACTAAGATGGAGGGACACTGCAGACCTTTCAAACATATGAAGGAAAAATTTTCAGATGCCATACATATCTGGCCGTGGCTGCACTAAATATTAAGATTAAGTTGTAAGATTTGATAGTTCACAAAATTAGGTGAAGATTCAATAAATAAATAATTTAAAAAAAAAGTGATTATCCAAACATGATTTTAACCGATCGCATTTGTTATGATCATTGAGAATAATTTATGATCATTTAAGATCAATATACAATACAAGGGCGAATCAATAAGTCAGTGAATGAAACACAGTTTTTTTTTTTGCAAAAAAAAATATTTTTCAACATAATCTCCTTTTAGCTCAATACACTTAGTCCAACGTTTCCCCAATTTTTGTATCCCTTCAAAAAATAGGATTTTTCGAGGTCCATAAAATAGGCATTTGTTTCTTAAATCCAACAAATAATTTAAAATCGAAACCACACTGCCATATGAAATGCCTATGCCATCAACAATCTCACGCACTTCTGCTCTTCGATCGGCCAACACTACATCGTGGATTTTTTTCAACATTTTCGGGTGTATTGACCTCAATTGGCCGTTAGCGTCATTTGTACTTGTGCGACCACAACGAAAGTCAGTAAACCACTTTTTTACCATTGAAATCGATAGTGCAGAGTCCCCATAGTATTTATCAAGCTTTTCCTTGGTTTGATTGACGGTTTTTTTTCGCAAAAAAATAATGTTTAATGAGCACTCGAAATTCACCTTGTCCATTTTAAAAAAAATCCACGAGGTTGTAGCTTTTGAACAGCTGTTAAACGCAAAGTAAATGACAAAACTTGCTCAAAATTTGACAGTAGTCTATTAACAGGCGGTACTTGATGGGAGCAGTGTTGCATTTTATATAACTACAAGGGAAGTTCAAAAAGTCACGGACTTATTGATCCGCCCTCTTACTTTGATAATTTTGTATTCACAAGCACACACGATGCTTTTAAACCATGCTTTTCCTGTGCGTGTGCAATATGTTAAGACATTTGTCATGTCATTCAATGTTTAAAGGATTTTTTAAATCTCTAAAGATTGATAAATATTATTTTTTTTTTATTAAGAAAAATATCAAATTTTGAGTTTAATATTACTATGTGCAATTGATTGTTGCGCCACAAGCGAAAAATTTTACTTTTGTTTAAAAATTAAAACTAAATTAGATTCCAATTCGTTTGGATCCAATAGTACCCCACACTGTTTTACTTTCATATGACTTTTCAAATATTTTTCATATAACTACTACCCAATTTGGAATTTATGTGTTTTAACAAAACGTAATGACTTTTAGAATAAAATCTGACAAATTTATTAAAAAAAATTTATAAAAATCTAATAAAATTTCCAGATTTTGTTTGAAAAGTCATTACTTTTTATAAAAATACATAAATTACGAATTGGGTAGCTGCTATATGAACAATTTTGAAAAATCATATGAAAGTAAAACAGTGTGGGGTACTATTGTGGGGTACATTGTTCATATGAAGTGAACCTATGCTGGAACAGGCCATGTGTCATCGACCGGAACAAGTAGTAGTCAGAAGGAGCGATGTCTGGTGAATACGGCGGGTAGGGTAAGACTTCCATTCTCATTTCTTCGCATTCCAGCCGTTTTTGCTTCAGTGCGCGGGTCAAACGTATGAGTTGAGTCCAAAAGCGTTCCCTCTTCATAGTTTCAGTCGGTCTGAGCAGTTCGCAGTAGATCACGCTGTGCTGGTCCCACCAAATACAGAGCATAAGCTTCATACCATGAATATTCGGCTTTGCGAAGGATGTTGATGGCTGTTCGAGCTAAACCTATTACTTTTTGCACTTAGGGTTATCGCAATGGATCCACTATTCATCACCAGTGACAATGTGATTCAAAAAACCCTTCCTTTTTTGGCATTCGAGGAGCGAATCAACTGGTATGACTCCCACTTTCCTTGCATTTGAATTAATCCCATTGCTTTTAGGCTTTTGCTGACTGTCGACTAATCCACTCCCAATGATTCTGACAACTCCTGAAGCGTTTAACATTCACATCCCATTCTGTTTTTCAAGCTCAAAAACCCCACTTTTTAAGCGATCAAAACACTTTCGTCACAATTGTTCATATAAACTTCCACTATGATTCGATGACCCTTGGCAGCACTTTAAATTTTGAATTTTAATTAAAAAAAAAGTTAAGATAATTTTTTAAAGCTTTTTTTTTAATTTTAAGGCCATATTTCTGGTTGCCCGGGTTTAAGGTAAAAAGTCCATCTTTCCTAAGTTATTAAAATAATTCTCTTTGTAGCCATGTGTTACATAACGTATATGATTGGCATTTTATTAAAATTACTATGGTTGAATATGTTTATAGAAACCATACATGGGAATTTTTTATTACCACTGAAATTGCATTACCATTAGTTGACACTAATACAAATAAACAAAATGTCCATTCCATTCAATGGAAAAAAATTTTACAACAAATGGTAATGAAATACGACAAGTCCATAAAGAGGCTAATAATAATTGATGAAAAAATTATTTGTTTATATTTAATTTATTTGATTTGAAAAGTACGAAAGTAAATAAAGAAAATAATAAAACAAGATATAAAATATACAAATATGCAGCCGCCTTTGGCTACTGGTAAATTTTATAATGTTATTAAATTAATAAATGGTTTCCGGTTTGTACAACGAAATTGGTGATATAAGAAAGAAAAAGTAAAAAGAAAATATTAATAGCACATAAAATGACGTTTGATAATGCTAATGTTTTTTTTTAATTGGTGCATTAATTGCATTAATTGTTGACATTAATCAATGAAAGCAGATCTTTTTTTATCGTTATCATTAATTAAAACAATGGTAATGAAATTTGTGTCATTACAATTGTTATCAATACAATGGTAATTAAATCATTAATTAATTATTTCACTCAAGTCATTAGTCCCATGCATGATAAAAACAGCTTGAATTTCATAGTTAGTTTTTTAAATACAACAAATTTCATTAACATAGCAATGGCCATATATTGGCTCAATTAAACAGCTTTTTCTTTTAATTTTTAATTTTCTCTTTTATCAAACGTATTTAAAATTATACAAACGGCATTTGATATACTTTTGTCCCATTATTAAAAATGCCAGTTAAGGGCTGTCAATTTATACCACATTACACTATATGAATATGAACATAAGTGCAATATGCATTACATACTTTTTATATTGTATTATTAATCAAATATGCCGGAAAATAATTATTATAACGTTAAACGAAAAAACAAAAATAAAATTATTACTTTATAGTTTGATATTATATGTATGTTGATTTTATTCAGCGATAGAGGTTAACTTAACTTTAACATATAGATTATATTACAATACGTTACCACCTTTTTAAATATTATAGAATTGACATTAAATACTTAATTATTATTCAAAGTTAAATGTATTACAAGTATTACAATTTATGATGTGCAGTATTTATTTTTTATATAATTTGTATTAATTAAAAAATAAATTAAAGTCATTAATATGATTAAACGTGGTGTGATTGATAACGAGTTAACGGTACGTATGAGTAATATATCAATCATACGCCAGAGGGGGTAAAAAAAATTTAAATTAATTTAAATATTATTCAAAACCTAAAGTAACGGAAATGTATACATAAATTTTTAAATATTTTCAATGTAAGGAAGCCATCAAGTAGATTAAATTATATAGTTAATTTTAATTTCTATTTCCTTTAATAGTTATTGTATAACCGACTTATAAATCAAAGTAACACACAAAACAACAGCAAATTTGATTTATAAGAGACTATTATAAGAATCAACAAAAATATCTATGCATATGTTCTAAAACAATTTTATTTATTTTTTGTAAAAAAAAACTTCAATCGGAGTTCAAATACCTTGAGGGAATTGACCCACTATTTAACTACATTTCGTATTACAAAAAAAAAATAAATAATAAATAAAACAATTGTCATGCATTATATGATCAGTTAATTTGCAATTCCGCTGGATTTCATCCTTTTGAATTTTTTGTAAATAATTCATTACAATATTGTACAATCATATCATTTATACAATGTAAAACTTTCAAACATTTTGCGTGCGTGTGTGTGTGTCTCTGTAGTTGAGCTGTAATAATTGGAGTACGTGACAACGTTTGAATACTATTAATTGCTAGGCAAATGTCCAACAACGTGATAGAACGTTCCCTCTTCAATAATTGGACATGTGCTAGGGAATACAGTCATTGGGATAACAGTACTTAAATCCATGTGTTTTCACAATCACATGGTTTATGCTTTTTCTCAAATAAAAATGTACATACATTGGTTTGATATTCAAATAAGGAAGATATTTCTTAGATTAAGATGCTGATGAAAGTTTAAAGTTATTTGAAATATGTACAATGCATTTCACAAAAAAAAACATATACGCCATAAATCATTAAAAAAAACTAACTTTTTTAATACTTTATTATTTTTGTTTCTGTTAATAATTAACAATTTACTTAATGTTATTTTATTTTCAAATTCTATTTAATAACACAGTTTATATTAAACCATATGTTGCTTTATTTTTAAATGTAATATCATATATAAATATCATATCATCATATATAATATTATTATTACAAGATTTTTTTTTAAATTACCTTATATAGTGTCATATATATGTGACCTTCTCCGAGAAAAGGGACCTAGTGTGTGAAAATGAAGTTTTGAGAAAAACGCATTTAAAGTTTCATAACGCATTATCACTGTGAACATACCTTCAGTTGGGAGATGCGATTTGGATTGGTTAGTTATGATTGGGTGCCGACTTTGGTGACGTCATGGCTATGTGGTGACGTTTTTTTTTCGCTTTTAGTGTGACAATACCTTTGCTATTGTTGCTGCTCTGTTCGTTCTCAGCTATCTGTTCGCAAAGGGTTAGATCGCAAATGGTATTTGTATGAGAATGTCAGGGTCTTATGTACTGATTCACAGAAACTGGATTTTGTAGCTCCTAAACCGAGTAAACCCAAAGGGGAAAAAAAAGAAAAATAAATCTGAACCTGCCAGCAAGAAAAAAAATCGAAGCACTGGATCACGAAACACCGAAAAAAAGTCCAAACTCCAAAAAAATTCGAAGACTGACAAAAAAAAAACAATTTAAAACCAAAAAATCAAAAAAAGTAAAAATTTTGTACGTTTTTATGGGGTAAATAAATTTTTATCAGAATTCTAACTCATTTCATCTTATTCTACACCCTTTGAGGTACCAGAATCCACTCTTAAGTCCAAACCCGTTTTTTGACACACTAGGTCGCTTTTCTCGGAGAAGGTCACATATAGTTATATATTGATCTTCATAAAAGTCTATATGCTTTATATATTTTTTTACTATTTTCGTACTGATTTTTAGTAAAAAAAATATTATTTAGTAAATTTTTTCACTGTTTACATTCTACAAATTACAGAACTTTTACAGAATATTTACAAATTTTTGTTGCGAACTTCAGAAATCATTTTACAAATTTTCGAAAACCGATTTGCTAAAAAATTACTAATTTAAAAAAGTTTATATTGAAGGAAATGTTATTTTTATTAATTAAAACTTATACATACAAACTTAAATTGCCTTAAAATATTACATAGGTTTAAAAAATCGATCGGAAGTGAAAATATGTTTCACAACCGACTCATGTCCAAAAATAGGACATCCACTTAAAACAGCAAATAAAAATTTTTAGTTCTAAAAATCGAATCTTAAAACATTTAAAATTTGACCTTTAAATTCAAAAAATTTACTAAACATATTTTTCAAAACAAAAATTGGGATATTAAAACAAAATGACAAACTCGTTCATGTTTTAACTATTTTTTAAGGCTTTGATTTTTTTTAATTTTATCTAAAATTTTTTTTTGAGAAAAATAAATAAATTAAAAATGTTGCTCGATAAAAAAAATATAAACTTGTATATTTGAATTCGTAAGGCAATTTTCAAAGAAATTAGCTGCTTTAAAGTGTAACAAGTGTATTTAAATATAATTGAGTTAATTTGTGCATTTTAATAATATTTTTTGATAAATTAAAATTTTGCTATATTTTACAATTCATTGAGTTTACAGCAATTTACTAAAATTTAGTAGCCCTTAATAAACTTTCAAACTTTCACGCTTTTTTTGGTGAGTGTACAGTCAACAAAAAAAAAGTTATTTTTGTTACTCGTTAAGCTGCACTTACCAAAAAAAAGTCTGTAATGGCAACTGAAAATTTTGCTATTATTAAGGGAAATTTTGCTTATTTGAGCCCAGCGGTATTTTTTGCTAATCTTAGCAACACATGTCTGCTGACAATGTACAATGAAATTAGTAGACAAATTAGCATTCGCTGCTAAATTTTAGTATATTTTTTGTAAAGTGGAATTTAAAATCTGTTTCCTAAAATCAGCAAAAAAAAATTACTTAATACTATAAATATTAGGACAAAATTTTACATTTATTTTTTTATATCGAGCATCAAAATTTTTTATTTTAATTATTTTTTTTTTAATTTTTTTATACAAAATAAAAAAAAAATTAAAGGCTTAAAAATCTTAAAATTTGTTAAAACATAAATGAATTAATCATTTTGTTTTAATTTGGTAATTTCTGTTTTGAAAAATATTTTAGTTAATTTTTTTTTTACTTTTAAGATCAAATTTTAATTGTTTTTAGGGCTGATTTTTAGAACTAAAAAAACTTTTTAGAAATAACATTTCCTGAATATCCATTTTTTTTAAATTAGTATTTTTTTTTTGCCAATTTTAGCAAATCGGTTTTCAAAAATTTGTAAAATGATTTCTGAAATAAGCAACAAAAATTTGTAAATATTCTGTAAAAACTTTGTTATTTGTAAAATGTATATAGCAAAAAGATTTGCCAAATAATAATTTTTTTACTAAAAATCAGTACAAAAATAGTAAAGTGGGATTGAAAACCTTCGTAAACTAACTTTTTTTTCTGAGTGTACCACAGCTAAACAAAATGTAAATAAAAGCTTATTTAATTGACTACTTTTGGCTTTTTATTTCAAACTCCTAAAGTTAAGCGTTAAAGAATTTTTTAAATAACCTCAGAGATACTAAAATTATTCAGGCAAAAAAAAAAAAAACTTGGACAATTTGCAAAATTTCAAAACAGACTACCAATTAAATTAATTGCCTATAACGTTAGTCTTAATCGCGTTTTACTGTTTCATATCTATTTTGAGTACAATAAACATTTTTTTGTATTTATTTTATGTGAAAAATTCCAAGGGGGGTGAATCTAGGCCGTTTTTATAAAAAAAAATAAAAATTAAACAAGGTTTAATTTGTCTATTTCAGCTTTAATGATTACATATAATAGTTTTAGTAAAATAAATCCAAAATTGGGGATTTTAAAGGTCGATTCTGTAGATCATATTTATGGGATGAATTTGAAAATTTGTATTTTAAAATGTGTTTTCTAATTAACAATTTAATAAAAACAAAATAATATTTCGACTCGTTTGCACCCAATAGTACCCCGTACTCTCTTACTTTCATATGACTTTTCAAATATTTTTCATATAACTGCTACCCAATTTGGACCTAATGTATTTTTACAAAAAGTAATCACTTTTAGAAAAAAAATCTGATAAAAATGATTAGGTATTTATACATATTTTCTAATAAATTTATCAGATTTTGTTCGATCGGGCGGTTTTTATCCAATGCTAGCTTTAAACAAATCAACAGAGAAAACAGATTCGTGCTGACAACCGAATTTGTAGCCAACAGATTGGTTCAGTTATGGTAACCGAATATTTCGATTGTGGTAACTGAAAACCAATTGAGACATGAGTAATTTGACTGTGACAACAGTATTTCGGTTGCCTCAATAAAAGTTCGGTAGTCACAACTAAAAAACTCGGTTACTGCAACTGAACCATTCGATTGGCAACAAATTCGTTGTCAGCACGAATCTGTTTTCTGGGTGTACAGGTGACATTTGATCGTCTGACCCAATTTCAGTAGCTCATAAGGGATGGGACCCTTCTGGTACCACCAAATACAGAGCATTACCTTGCGCTTCGGCCTGTCGTAATGGATCCATTTTGCGTCGCCAGTAATGATTCGATGCAAAAATTACTTCTTTTTACGGCGTCCTAGCAGCGTTTCGGAAATGTAAAATCGTCTTTTAACGTCTCTCGACTTCAACTCGTGTGGTATCCAATTTCCTTGCTTTTGCATAAATCCTGCTGCTTGCAAACGTTTTAAAATTACTGCAAAATCGTTGTTAATCACTCATTAACAAAGATTTTGCATGTTCTTCTTGAGTTTAAAAACAATTTGCATCGATTAATACCTCCAACTCATCATATTATTTTTTGGTCGACCTGAGAGGTTCTTTTCTTCCGTGTCCAAATCGTCACTTCTGAACACACCATCTCTCGCACGGTGAAATCGATGGAATATATTTAGGATAAGTTTCGGCAAGCAATCGATGTGTTTCAGCTAAACTTTTTTCCAAACTAAAAAAATATATACAAATAAACTTTAATAAGATAAAATTGTACCTTTAGGTCAAACAGAGCACTGCGGGAAAAGGACCTCCCCCAGGACACGTCACGGGATTGGTTCATTGTGATAGCGACCGGTTTTTTTATATGAAAGGGACCGGTTACTTTAGCATGGGCTTGCCCTAAGAGGGTGTCAATTGCTCTCTGTGACATGCCACAGGACTCGTCTAAAAGAACATGTCACACAAATAACCCCAAAGAACATATCACAGGACTCGTACTTTCAAACTCATCACATGATAGATTCATGCTCGGTTTATGTGGTAAGTTTTTTGAGAAGCGGTACTATTTTCACATAACACGAGACAAGTAATTTCAGACCCAATACACGATAGAGACTTTTTATACTGATCACGTGATAGGTAGTTTAGAAATCGATCCTTTAGTGATATAGAATTTTTAACAGTTCAAATTTTGTAAACTCTTTCATTTTTATTTTAATTGTCTTCTTTTACTTATATTTCAAATTTTGTATTTTTTTCTTTTTTTGTAAACCTAACTCATTCATTATAAGTACTCCAGGGATGGAAAATGGAATTTTTTTCGGTATCAAAAAAAATTCAATAGTACATTTTTAAACCTCAGAGTACTATTTTTTCTTTTATTTTTTGCTAAAAATAGCATAAAATTAATATACATTAAAATAAAAGTGAACACAAATATAAATTCGTTTTTACATAAAATTAACATACGTTAAAAACATTTTTTTATATTACCCATGTAAAAATCGAAATATATATGAACATACATGATCATACATGGGCTTGTATATGATCATACATGGGCATACATGGTCATATACGTCCATAGATGATCTCATATATGATCATATATCTTCGGATCCGAAATTTGAGGGTATATGGTGATATTTGTGCATATATTATCATACATGCTCATATATTTTTCATGTATGCTCGTATATGATCATATACGTCCATATACCCTCAAATTTCGGATCCGAAGATACAGGCCCATGTATGATCATGTATGCTCATATATATTTCGATTTTTAGATGGGTAAACAAAAAAGAGTAACACATTAAATTAGAGATCAAGTTAATATAAACTTTAGTTACCCAAGCAAAACAAATTTAATCTAATCATATTTTGATGAATCTAATTGTATATACCCAGTAACAAAAATTGTAGTCATTCTGTAGCTATAAATTCTTTTATTGCTTCCTATTCTAAAGAACTCTCAACAGAATTAATATGTTCTTATTTCAAATGTAGTGATTTGGATATAAAGCCAATGCATATCTTAAAAAAATCACTCTCCATTACTTCTAAATCGATAGTAAGTCGTATATATTCTGAATCTAAAGCATTTATTGAAAATATTGTTTTCTTATTATTCAAGTTAAAAAATTTTAATATGGAAATAGGTCTGAAGGCCTTTTATAATTTTTTTATTAAATCATTTTTATATTTTTGTTTAATGCATTTTATTAGTTATGGAGAAACAATCTGAGCATTTTTGCACTTTGTATTTTATTTAACACTACACCATTTCCAGCTTTAATTCAGAATTTTCCAAAATAATTTTAAAATTGTGTAAATATGTTTAAAAATTATGGAAAATAATTTTAAAATTGTGTAAAAATTATTTCAATTTGTCCAAAAAGGCTTTAAATTGTTCAAAAACTATATTAAATTATTCAAAAATATTTTAAAATTTTCCAAAAATGCTTCAAAATTGTATAACCTGTTTTTTAATTATCCAAAAAAAATTTAAATTTGTCCAAAAATTGATTAAAATTTTTGAAACATATTTTAAAGTTGCCCAAAAAGCTTTTTCATTTTAATAAATAGTATTTCTATATCAGTGCATAAAGTTTCATTGTTTAAAGTTTTTTTCTGCATTCTTAAGATAAGTGAATATCAAAATTTTATTTGGGAAAAGTGTGTGAGAGTATCAAATGTGTCTCGGGAGTAACACGGTATTTTCTTAAATCAAATAGTATCAAAAAAAGTACAATTGTATCAACTTTTCCATCACTGAACTACTCCCATAATTTAGTGATCTCATATAAAAATAATTCTCAGCACATAACATTAAGAAAATAAAATAAATAAAACCAAACTTCCCACAAAATTCGACATTTTTGAAGCAAAAAAAAACTTTGTTGTTTACACCATTTCGTTCAAAGACTCCAAAATGTCATGTGAGTTATTAAAGACGCAAACCATGTGTAAAAGATACGCCATCTGTTGTAAATCCCGCACTATTAAGTTATACAACCAATATCAAGTTATATATGACTATATAAACCTGTTGCCCTGAGAATTATTAGAATATAAAATTTTCTTAACGATTTGAAGTTGCAAAATTCAAATTTTTATTATTATGTTCATTTAAATAAATTTGCATAAAAAGAGATAAATTAAGTAACACATATTAATAACAATATATTAAAATGTCACAATACTTGTACAAAACATATGTATACAAAATCAACAATAGCAACAACAACAAAATAACAATTTTAGAGGCAGATGTACAGCCAAAAACTTAACGCCACTATGGCAGCCAAAAAATAACTACAAATATTCAGCAGCTAATCTAACGCAACCCGCAGTTGACGTTCTTGTTGTTGTTGTTTTTTTTTTGGCACACAAAAAAATACAAAGCCAAAAAAATTTTTAAATTTACCCAAAAAATTACAAAAAAAAAAATATTAAAATGTGCAACAAAAGTTATGCGTACTAAATGCAATAAGCCATCAACAATAACAACATACGAGTACAATTTGCAACAACTGGGGCCAATGATGCTCATGGCAATTCAAAAAAAGAAATATCGACTAACCAAAAACCCAAATACAGATACTCAAAGATGTATCCGTAATGCAAACAACATGGATGGAGTGCTAAATACCACGAGCGCCAAGTTTACATACATATTTTAACAATAGCCAAAAAGCACTATGCGGCAGAATAATAAACATATATATTCAATAGGAGAAGCCAGTTAGATTTATTTTAATTTAAGGAGGTTATAACAAAACGTAGTGATATTTGGTTTTTAATTTATGACTTTTAATTTATTAAGTGCTCAAGCCCATAGTGCAATGACATGCATACATATAAATAAGTTTAAGTGTGTCTGTTTGTGTATGCATTCTTTTTTATACTAAAACAAAATAATAACAAAAAAAAAACTTTTTTATGCGTGTATGTCAAATGTACAATAACACAAACCCAAAAAGTACAAAAAAAAAAAACTATTTAAACCAAAAAAAAAAAAATAACATGGCGGCTTTTTGTCGCCAATGCATTACTGAAAATAATACGAAATATGCAAAACAAGTGCCAAAAAAAAATTACAACTACCAACAACTGCAACAACTTTAGATGTTCAAGTGACAAAGTCCACAAAAAAATTGAAATGTTCGTGATATTACTGAAATTCTTTCTATTCAGATTCAATTCTATTGTTTTTTTTTACATAAAACGAAAGTTTTCCTATTTTCTCAATGAGTTTATTGTATTTTGTTGGACCTTTTTTAACAAAAAAAAATACCATAACAATTGAACTATTGGTTGTGAATACAAAGTCCAATATAAAAAAAAAACTTTAGTAAAAAAAACACAGCTTTTTTAAACTTAAGAAATTTTAACAAAACAAAAAATCAGTGCAGAAAATCCTTGTCTATGTTGCAGGCGCCTAATTTGTATTCATTTATTTGTTATTCTTTTTAAATAGTTTCAGATTTTAAATCACTTGTAAACAAAAACAGTAACGTTTTCAAGGATAAACGATTTTTCTTACAGCAGTTTATCACTGTTAGGTTATCAAAGGCGATTTGGTGTAACATAAGATAATCAAAAAATTACATAAGATAATAATATTTAAAAGGTTTATTTTACAGATCTGAATTTTTGAAATTTGGAAGTTTCACTGTTTGCTTTTAAGAACTGTATCTAAATAAATTTGAGCCTTTATCGCAGAATGGCAAAAAAACTGAAAAGAACTTTTATACTTTTTTAATTAAAAATCTTACAAGTTTTCTTTGGGAAAATATCTCTTCTCGCAGAGAAAAAACATGGTTGCAACATGATCACTGCTACTATATTATGGTTGTTGCATTCGTGTATGGTTGTTACAATCAAGTTATTGGTTTACAAATAGCTTCTAACCATCAATATGGTCGCTACCATCATTATTATAGTAAATATTTAATTATTTTATGATTGCCACTTTCTATGATTGGCTGCAACCATACTTTGGTAAAAAAAAATCTGACTATGGAAAAAATATGATAATTATGGAACTATTATACTGCCTTGTTTTCAAAAATAAAAAAATAAAATAAAAATTTTATTAGTTCAGTCACACATGTAAAAATTATAATAAATGATCATTTTTACCGGGGGGTTTTATTTTCAGAAATGCCTTAAATTATATATAATTTATAATTATCAATTCATTGTCAAAAAAATTCATTGTCAAAAAGATTCTGTATAAATTTTTATATATTTTTAATTATTTTCAATAAAAACAATATTAAAAAAATATGTTTATTAACTCATTTCTTATAAGATAACTACTTTCTTGTGGAAAAAAACTCAGAATGTTAATAAAATAATTTTGTATAAGAAAAAGTCTGTAGAAACCAAGAGTTGCTTTGTACGAAAAGGTTTCTTATACAAAATACCAGATTCTTAGAAAATTTTCTGATGGAAATATTTTTCGATTCTATGGACTTTTCCTTAAAGAAACATTCTCATATTCTGTGAACTGTTTCTTAGGTAACTTAGGACTTTTTCTAATAGCCTTCCCATAAGAAAATATACAGGCCAAAAATTCTACATCTTTCTACATCTACAAAAGATGAGCCTTTCTCATTATACCCTCCACCGTTTGTAACATGTCATTCCGTTTGTAACATGTCGAAATATAGGTTTAAGACCCCATAAAGTATATATATTCGTGATCCTTATGCAATTTTAAGTCGATTTAGCGATGTCCGTCTGTCTGTCTGTCTGTCTGTCTGTCTGTCTGTCTGTCTGTCTGTCTGTCTGTCTGTCTGTCCGTCTGTCCGTCTGTCTGTCTGTTGAAATGGCGATCATGACGCGAAGACGCAAGCGGGGTTGCCTATTTTTACCCAGATTAGTAAAACATCCTCCCGAGCAGTTTGGTATTTAAAATGAGTAAAATCGGTCAAGCGGTTCAAAAATTATGAGTGAAAATGTGAAGATACCTCTAAATTTTCCATACAAATTGGTACAATTTTTCTGTATCTATTTTTTTTTTCTGTTAAGTAAGTAAAAATGTTAAAGTCGCTAACAGAGCAGACGTCTGTAAATAACATTACTAAAACTAAATAACAAAAGTTCTGTTACATAAATCAAAGACATTAATTTGTTAAAGAAAGAACATTAGTTGAAACTATTTCCCAATAGGTGGCGCATCTGAAAAAAAATTCTCCCTATTAGGCATATTCTGCTACAATATACAACAGTGTATTATTGATTTTCTATTTCGTTCGTAACATAAAAGAATGTTTGCCAAAAGCTATGCAAAATATATGTTTTATGTGTATATTATACTTTAATTTTCTAAATCAATATTCATTTAGATGTATTGCAATTTTTCGTATGTGCATTTATTTTTTTGAAAGAAAGAATTAACATAAATATGGATTTTCCAATGCCTCAATACTTCAAAATTATACAAATTTAACGAAAAAATACCATTTTGATCGATGAAAATTTGTTTTTTTTTACAGAAAATGTGAAACAAATGCTTTCATCACGTCGAACATTTCAAAAATTGACTTTAGTATTTTGATATAAGTCTGCTAGTGACAGCTTAGTGTACTAGAATTTTAAATATGTATTAAATCTCATATCTGTGGTTACTAAGACAATTGAAAGCCAAATCCAGGGCCATGCGACCTAGGCATGGCGCAGGGTATTGTTATCTATTTACTTAAGCGCCATCTACTGCTAAGTATAGACACTAACGCAATTATGCATTTAGCTCTATCTTTATGTATAAATGTCTTTGGCCCCATGGCTAGGTCCAAGAAATTTATATATAAAGAAAGAGCAAAATGCATAAATGGTTTAGTGCCGCTACTTTTGAATAGGTGGCGCAAAATCACATTAAAACTATATCCTGCCTTATGGCGATATAGCCTTGGATTAGGCTTTCAATCAATTTATTTACCAAAAATATTAAATTAACTACATACTTAAAAATTATAATGCATTCAGATGTTGCTAGTAGACTTATTACATAATTTTAAAGTCAATTTTTAAATGTTTGACGTAATAAAAGCACTTGTTTCACATTTTTATGTCAAAAAAGAAATGTTCATAGAGGAAAATAGTATTTTTTTAATTCCATTTTTATTTTTGAAATACAGATAAATAAAGCGCGATATTGTGCTCTTAAACATCTAAATGAATATTGATTTAAGAAATTAAGGTATAATATGCACATAAAACATATATTTTTATAGTTTTTGGCAAATATTCATTTATGTTACAAAGAAAATAGAAAATCAATAATATTCTACTGCATATTGTAGCACAATATGGCTAATGGAGACTAGCTCTGCAGCAAAATATGCCTAATGGAGAGAATGCACCTTCTGGTGGGCCATCTATTGACAAATAGTTACAACTCATGTACTTTTTTAACAAATAAATTTCTTTGCTGTATTCTCTCCATTAGACAAACACACTTCAATTTTTTAAAGAAAGAACATTCGTTGCAACTATTTATCAATACGTGGCGCATCAGAAAGTGCACTCTCTCCATTAGGCATATTCAGCTGCAGAGCTAGTTCCCATTAGCCGGAACAAAATCAAGTATTTGACAAAAACTATGCTTTAAAATGTGTTTTTTGTGCAGTCCATGGTTAAAAAAACTAGTGAAAATTTAAAGGTGCCTCTAAATTGCCTATACAAATTTAGTACAATTTCATAGTAGCGACTGGTACATAAGATATTTTCTCATATTTTTTCACCAGTCGCTTAGCAGTTAATATTTTGTATTCACCTCAAACATTTTTCCACCACTAAAATTGTTTTTCACCATAAAAAATTTTTTACCTTAAAAATTTTTTTTCACCTCTAAATTTTTTTTCCACCAAAAAAGTTCTTTTCACATCTAAAAAAGTTTTTCACCTTAAAAAATTTGTTCACCTACATAATTTTACTTTTAAAGTTTTTTTTTATATTATTTGTATCAAAAACAGAAGAGAACATCTTTTTAGGATATTGGTGGAGGGTATTCAAAGATTCGGCACAGCCGAATTTAGCCCTTTTTTACTTGTTTTATTCTATCTTACATCTATCGTTAAGTGTCATCACTAAAAAAATTACAAAAAAAACTCGATTTTCT
Source organism: Eustalomyia histrio (assembly GCA_949748255.1). Lineage (NCBI taxonomy): Eukaryota > Metazoa > Arthropoda > Insecta > Diptera > Anthomyiidae > Eustalomyia > Eustalomyia histrio. The sequence goes on from OX456526.1 coordinate 70,129,746, forward strand.
TTGTGCCATCACTAGCAAACTGACATTGCAGAAAATAAACAAAAAAAAATTATTCAACAAAGGAAAATGAGCGGCACATGTAAGAATTTCATTGTTATGTCTACCAAAAACTCTTCATCATCATCTTCTTCCAGAATGACCTTTAATATTTCAACGTACTGCATTGCAACAACTACTCCTTCTGTTCTTGCAAAGCAACAACTACTCCAATGATTAATGCTTTCTCTAAATCCATTTTTTATTTTTAACAAAAAATATTTGTCCTTTTCTTTTAGTTTTTGACAGCTGAATAAATGGCAGATGAAAGATGAAAGATGTTGTCAATTTAAGCACTTGTTTCACATTTTCAACATCTTTCACGCGTTTCACAAAGATGTTGTTCAGTGTAAAAGGCCTAAAAAAATCTTAAAAATGTCTTTATAATTTAAGAATTTTTCTATTAGAAAAAAATCCAAAAAAAAACTATAACTTTTTTTATTAAAAAGTGCTTAGAATTTAACAATTTTTTTAAGTATTTTTCTTTAAAAAGTCCATAGAAAGTGCTTAATATCAAATTTTTTCTTTAGGAAAAACATTTCGTAATGAAGTATTTTAAGATTAAAAAAAAAAATTTCATAGTTTCGAATCATAATATAACTGTAGACATCATATTATGGTAAATTTATGGTTATTTTATTATCATAATATGATAACTATATTATAGTACGACTATGGTTGGCACAATCATAATCCCAAAAATATATGATGCTCTTCATGTATTTTTGGGATTATGTATGTTTTTTCTCTGCGTGTTCACTCTTACTGCAGCCTTATTTATAAGGGTGTTTTAAAGACCCCGTAAGGGCTTCGAAAATTTTATTAATTAAGAATTAATGTTTTGAAATCTTTCCGCTGCACAGTGTTGCCAGTTTTTTACAAGCCTTACCCCAATTATCGATTTTTCATCCCCAAAAATCCCCAAATTGTTATTTTCTGGTCACCAAAAATCCCCAAAATTTAGTTTTTAAAAAAATTATATTTTTTATTCAAATAAAATTAAAATAAAACAAATTTGTGTAAATTATTTGCAAGTAATACATTCATTTAATTTGTACTTATAACAAATTTAAGATTAAGAAAACATATTATTTTAACCAAATACCGGTCAGGACATTTTCATCTGATGCTGAATTTTTTTGGAGAATGGTGATGGGAAGTCCCAAATCCGAATCCGGTGAAATTTTTAAAATTAAGTCCTGTCTACAAAATATGGACCTTCAATTGGATTCGATCATGTTCGCGTGTGTTTTTTAGCACGCCGTCAAACTAAAAATATTTTGGAATCTGCGTAATGCCATACGGCATTAATGGCCGGGAATGGGTCAATATGCATAACCACAAAAAATGTTATGTACCATAATAATTTAAATTGTTTTAGAACTAAAATCATCTGATTCATCAGCTTAAGAAATTTTGTTATATATGGTGTTTTTATTAAAAAGTTTCACCATTTCAGTAGACGGATAGAAATATTGACTTAAGAGAACGAACTCAATACTTTCATAGTTGTTCTTTTCTGCATATAATCGTAATTTGGTGTGAAAGACATTATGAAAATTTAAACGTTTTTGGTTTGAAAATACAACGCTGTTTTAGTATGAATAAAAAAGTTATTGCGTAGTATCAACTTATGCACATTTTACAACTCTATACTGTTACCATAAATTATGAAATTTTAACAAGGTTGAAAAAATAATAAAAGTTAAAAGAGATGAAACCATTGTTAATATTTTATCTCCAAAAATCCCCTTAAATTTTGTTGTTATCCCCAACAAATCTCTGGATCCCCAAATGGAAATTTTTGTCCCCAGTCACGAAATAAAATCCCCATAATCTGAGAACACTGCCGCTGCAGTAAAAATAGTAAAATCTTAGTAACGAAGCATAAGCATGATAAAAGGTGTCGTCTAATGAATATAAGTTGAATAAAATTAATATTACTTATACGGCTCAGGTAAGTTTTCCATAATACAACTATCTACATTATATTTAGAATATAATCTTTAAACGCGAACATAAGTTTGTTCAACACCCAACCAATTCCAAGAAAATTTAAGATTTATTAAATAATGCTTATTCGAACAGTAACGTTTCGAACCCTGACATTAATGTATAAAGTACTTATTTTTATTAAACATTTATTGCACCTGTAAAAACATTTTCTTATTTCTTATTTGTAAAATTAATTGTTTAAAATTATTTTGTCTTTGCAACATTTTTTCGTTCATGCATTTCTTAAGTGATTGATGATCTACAATTACATTGCATTAAATTTAATGCTAAATTAATCGATGATCTTAATCAGTTACAATTTCAAACTTTTACTAATTGATTCCTAAGAAGATTGTTTGCGCTAACTAGAATTTGCTATAATGAAGCAACATGCAACTATTTGGCAGCAACATGTAGACGAATATAGTAAAATTTTTTAAATTTTTTTATGTTTGGATCATAGATTTACAATTAAAATATAAGCATTAACAAGAGGTGTGATCAAAGGAAATGTTCAGCGAAAAATAAAATAGAAAGAAATTTTCTTTTAATAGATGTTGCTAGAACTTAAGAATTTAATAAAATTTCTCTAAGACTGGAAAGGAAGTTTAAAAAAAAATTAGCATATTGGAAAATTTTAATATTAAGATAAAAGTATGATAAAATTTATGCTTTACAATACTTGTGAAATTCAACTACAGAATCCCATGTATAAAAATAATATATAATTTTTGTATAGTCGATAGAGGGTATTGCAAGTAAAAAATTCTCATATTTTTTGGCTGATAGAGGGTATTGAACAATAAAGAAAATTATATAATTTGCAATTTTATTAAAGTTTCAACGTTTTTTTTTTCAACATATAACAACTAAATAAAAAAACAATTAAAAGGAAACAAAATAATTGGACATTGAACATTGCTACATATCTTACTATTACTTTGCCTTCATCTAACGAAAATTATCACAAAAGAAATGATATTCTGGTGGTATAATAGGCTTTAAACATTTTAGATGTTTCCACTTACTAGGTTGAATTGGATGTTTGAAAGTATGTATGGGATTTTGATTTAGTATATCTTGTGTACTCTATAATTAATTAACTGTTGAATTCTTTAATTTTCTTTAAATTAAACATCAATACTTAAGAGATTCTAATTTTGCAATCGTTCGGGGATCTTTTTGCTTGTAAAGCAAATAAGTTCATCATCATTCAAGTTTTTAAAATAATTACAATTTAAATTCATTGCATAGAATGGTTTATTGACTACGGTATCATTAATTTTGACTGTTTTTCGTGCATCTTTTGTTATTCTAATTTAGTTTATATGCGAAAATATTGATTGATTTTTTAGTTTTAATTATATTTTTGCTTGTGCCCTGAATTTCACAAAGAAAAATTTATAGTACCTCAATAATTTTTCATTATTTTTTTGTAATCTCCATGTCAAAATCCATTGATTGAATATTTCGTTAAAAACAAGCTCTCAATTAACCTTGATATGTTAAGTACAGTTGTAGACACAACTTCGATTACTATATGTAGTAATAATACATTTTTAATAAGTCTATAACTTTAATGTGGTTGATAGAGAGTATTGCATTCAATTATAAATCTTATGGTTGATAGAGAAATAACAAATATTCAGTTTAAATTTAAAGGTGATTTTTAAGAAATTGTTTTTAGCGTATTGATATTAAAACTTTTTTTAATGTTCGCTATTTCCGATATGTGAACTCGGAAGTTCATTTACATTTTTCAGCAAACAGTTTTTGGCTGAAAGTTCATATAATTTATGCAAAAAAATAGGGTAGAGCTATTTTTCCTAATTTATAGTGCATGTATAAAGTTCTACCAAACGATTTCTATGTCAAGTTATGTTGACCAGACAGGCCATACTGGAAATAACAATTAAATTTGAAAATTAAATGTCTATATTTCAAATTTCTAATTAAAATTTCCTTGACATCTTTATTATTTAAATGATCATTATTATTTTATATCAATATTTTAGTTTTTCATAATAAACAACACATCTGTTTTTAAAAATTGCAATTAATAAATAAACAAATACCCCGAGTAGTGGTATCTACACAATCCAAATAAAAAAAAAAAAAAACAAGCAAAAGCATTAAATTCGGCTTTAACGAATTGTTTGTACCCTCAAAAGTGTTTTTGTTACAGATAAAATAAAAAAAACTTGAGAAATTGAAAAAAACCATCGTCTTGAAAAAAGAAATTTGAAAAACGTTTTTGTATATGAAAAGAATTTTTGTGGTGGAAAAAATTATTAAGATGAAAAAAGATTTCATGGAGAAATTTTTGAGGTGAAAAATATTTAGAGGTGTATATTAAATATTTCTTACCTTTAGGCGTCTTTTGGAAAAATATGACAAAATATTTTATTCACCAGACGCTGTTATTAAATTATACTAAAATACACAACTTCATAGGGAAGATATTGGGGTAATTTCACATTTTCATTTAAAACCTTTTTAACGAAGGGCCGATTTTGCTCATTTTCAATATCAAAATTCTAGGGAGAATAACAAACAATCTGGTCAAGAGGAAAACGAACAAGCCCGTTTGCACCTTCGTGCCGTGATAGCCGGACATATCTAACATATCTAGATCGACTTAGGATAGCATAAATATCAGAAATATTTCAATGGATTAATGTAGGAAGGCCATGATTTTTTTTATTTCTTAAAGGTGAAAGAATAAATTTAATAAAATCTGAAATTTATCTTCAATGCTATTTTTAATTTTATTGTTGCTTGAATTACATAAATCTTGCATTCTAAGAAACTTTATGTCCAAAGTTTTTCCGATTTCATTAAGTTATCTCCTTTACCTCTAAAGAAATCGAGTTAGGGCCTTTCTACAATAAATCATCGATATACTTTATAGGGTGTAAGACCTATATTTCGATGTGTTACAAACATAATGATAAACTCATCACATATGTATATAAATTAAATACCAACAACCGTTTGTTAAATTAAAAAATTTATTTGAACTATTTTTAGATAGTACTCGTACAATGTTTATAAAAATGTTTTTTTATTAAATATTCATTCCGTTTAAATATGTTTGTTGTTGTTCGTAACCGCATTGTCATTTCAAAGCAACTCCAGCCGAACAAGCTTGTTCATGCAAGTGTGATCAAACAAGTCTATTCAGACTTCGAATACGTTTGTACATGTTCGCATTAGTAGTAAAATGGTTTTATATATATTTGTTAATTTTAATTGTAGACATTAAAAAAAATTGCTGCTAATTAGTGTGATCTTTTATGAATGAAATCTGTTTGTGTTCTTTATTTTATATTTGCTTTGGTTTTGTTTTGCAAAAAGAGGGGAGAACTACAATGTGTGGTAAAATCTATAGCATGAAATATATTTTTATGTGGTAAATGTTTGTGCCATAAAAATAATTAGAACTTTGAGTTCTTATGTTAGCAATCTTTATCCACAATTTTTGTTGTATTATATTTTTGAAAAGAATTTTTATACCATATAAAAAACATTTTTCTTGCATGAACGTATGTCTGTTTTTATCTAGGGGAGGGTCATATACATACTTGCTGGGACTGCTCATCTGGGCTTTAGCCATGGTTTTAATAAATGCCCAGCTAGAAAAATACCAACGACAAAGCGTTGGCTCAGTGCAGAATGAATTAATGATTTTGAATATTATAGTGATTTACCAACCCCAAATGGCAGTTTGTTTTTTAAAACGTTGGCAAAGTACTGGCAAAACAATGAAAAAGGTTCCTTTTTTAAGGAAAGCACACTCAGAAATATGGCAACACTTTATATAACAGTCCAACGCGCTAACCATTACACGACAACGCTCTACAATGGTGAAACAACCCCCAAATAATAACACCAGGCTGGACTTGGTCTTTGCTTTTTTGTAACGTTTCAGAGCATTGTAAAAACAATCAATAAAGTGCTTTTAAAATAATAACGTAAGTGTTCTGTGAGCTCTAAACTTATAATTTTAAAACATTGGGAAAGCATTGGTTAAAGAAGTTGTAGTTTTTTCCGTCGACGTGTGAAAGGTTTTATTATTATTTTATGGTTGTGCATTTTGTAAATCATGTACTGGCAAAGCACTTTTTGCTAACGTTGGGTAAGCGTTAAAAACCAAGACTAAGCCAGTGCTTTTATTATTTTTACAATTGTAAATTTTGTAAATAAGATACTGGCAAAACACCTTATACTAACGTTGGCAGAGTATAATAAATAAGTGCTCTGCCAGCACTTTATTTGTTGTACCATGGCAAACAGTGCTCAGCCAATGGATACACAGGTTAGTTAGTCAAAATTTTGAGGTTTGTTAGTTAAAAACTTTGAGTTTTTACTAGTGTTTCCAATTCGGTTAATCGATTAACCGATTTCTCGATTAATCGCCTTTATTTCGGTTAATGTCGAAACAAATAATTTAAAACACAAATAATTATTCGACTCGAATAATCGGTTAAAATAGGTCGATTAATTTACATTTTTTATATATGTTTTTTTTCTGTTATTATTTCTAAAATCTTCCTAGTTTCTTTAACTTTGGCTCAGAATATAGCAAGAAAAGCTTAAAAAAACATTAACTAAAATATGGATATTCATAAGGGTCAGTTAAATTTTTAAACCAACTCAAAGGATATGCTGTGTTTGCTTTTGGAAATCAATAGACAATTTTTAATTGTAATCTTATTAATGTATATTAACTTTATAGCAATTCTGTCAAAAAAATTCTTCTAAAATCGGTTCCCAAATAAGTCAATTCTACATGCCTTTTAGAACAAATTTCATGGAACTTCAGGTTCTCGTATACGTAAACTTAAATGTAAGATTTAACTATCTAGAACTATCTCCAGAAGTGGTTCTAGGAATACTAGGTTAATTTTTTAAAAATTGCAACCAAAATTATCGGTGTTAAAACCGACAGAAAGACAGATTATAAAGGGCTACAAGTTGTTCTTAGAAACAAAAACTTGTCCTTAAATTATTGATTCAGGTTCTGAAAAATAATTCGCTCTCAAAAGTTCTCATCATTTAAAGCTTTTTTACCATTAGAATATATTTTAAAAGCTTAAGCCTGCAAAATAGGCAGAGATTAAACAAAAAGCCGTTTAAAATGTATTTTATGTTCCAATTAAACACGTGGCTAAGTATTTTTCTAAGAAGAACTATGCTTTCAATTTGAAAATATTTTCTTTTTTAAAATAGTTTCGTTAAAAACTACAAATAGTTTCGTTAAAAACTAAAAAGTTGATAAGTACTAAGTATAATCCAAAAAACAAATCGCTACAATTTACTAGGTAAAGACTAGATAGGTATATGCGTATTAAAAAATGTTATAGATTACAAAATTTGAAAAATTTTCTTAAGTGGACTTAAGTGCTTTAATCGAAAATCTACAGATAGTTATTATTACAATTCTCATATTATGAAATTACAATCACTGACCAGATACTGAGAGTAACAGTTCTGTTAAACTTTCTGTTTGAAAACAGCTCTCCGAATAACCGAATAATCAATTTTCTCCATTTTTCGAATGATGTCCTTACCGGTTGAAAAAATCGGTAAAAAAAATGCTCTCTAAATGCTTCCAACACCTACACTCACAATATATTTTCCGTTACCGACTGTAGTTTATTTAAAATTTAATAAGTAGAGTTTGTTTTTAAATGAAAAATCATTTGAAATTCAAAGAAATGTATTTTATAACTATTTGAATCAGTCATTCAAAAAACAAACTATAAATATACATACTTTCAGTGGGAGTTGATATTTTCATTAAAATGTAAAATTTTATGTTTTATGTAAAAATAGAAATTCAAATATAAATTATTTAATTAAAATTACAATAAATTTTTCAAATATAGATACACACATAGAAAATAAAAAAATGTATATCTGTGTGTGTTGTGTTTTGTTTTGTAATTACATCCACATAAAAAAACTTTTAATTTGAAAAACAAACCACAAAAGCCGTTTTTTTCTAACGTTTTGTCAGTTAAAAATTTATGGTTATTTTAAACAACTTTTTATTGATTTTACTACTTTTGTCGATTATTAGATAATAATTGAAAATAGACAACAAAATGGGCTGAATATAATGAAAAATCAGTAGTCCTCTTTTTGATTGCATTTCCATTAATTTAAGATGTATTTTGGATTGTTTTTATGAAATAATATTGTCAGTGTACTACTTATGAGTACAGCGCGATTGAAAATTCCAAATATTCTGAACTTATTTATTATTTTTCTTGATACATTTTCGGTATGTACGAGGGCGGATCAATAAGTCCGTTATATGAAATGCAACACTGTTCCCATCAAAAACCACCCGTTAGTAGACTACTGTCAAATTTTGAGCAAGTTCCGTCATTTAATTTGCGTTAAACAGCAGGATTTTTCGAGGTTAATAAAATAGGCATTTGTATGATCAATAATTTCATTGTTGGAGTTAAATCTCTTTCCGCCGAGCCATTTCTTTAGGTTTGGAAATATGAAATAGTCACTGGGGGCAAAATCGGGAGAATAAGGTGAATGAGGGGGCAATTCGTAGTCTACTTCATGGATTTTTGCCATGGAAACTAAGCTGTCACACGATTTCGTTGGTGTTCGATTGTGGGCAAAGGCGGCAGCTATCTTGCGGAAAGCTTTTTTATACCTAAGTGATCGTTCGAAATTGAAACCACTGAGTCATGTGAGATGCCTATGTCTTCCACAATCTATCGCACATTCAATCTCCGATCGGCCAACACCATATCGTGAATTTTTTCAATTGTTTTGGAAGTAGAGACCTCAACTGTGCGTCCAAAACGTTCGGCATCTTCCGAGCTAGTGAGGCCACAACGGAAGTCAGTAAACCACTTTTTTATCACTGCAATCGATGGTGCAGAGTCACCATAGTATTTATCAAGCTTTTCCTTGGTTCGATTGGCAGTTTTTTTCGTAAAAAATAATGTTTAATGAACACTCGAAATTTACTTTTTTCCATTTTTAAAAAATGCACGAGGTTGTATGGTTTGAACAGCTGTTAAACGCCTGGTAAATGGGAGCAGTGTTGCATTTCTTATAACTACGAGGGAAGTTCGAAAAGTCACGAACTTTTTGATCCGCCCTCGTATAACACACTTGTGTGATAAGGTTAACAGGGCTTTTTGATATAGACTTTCTATTGTGTAACTCCTTTTTGCTAACACCCATGGTGTACCCCTACTCCCCTCAGTCAAAGCCCTGAACCTGACTTTTTTGTAATACCACAAAGCAAGAAAAACAAAAATACTAGCATGTACAATTAGTACAACATGTTGTCATTGCAAGTTAAAAGACATTCATCCATATGCATGATTTTGCATGCCAACTGCACAAAAAATGCATCATCTGCAATTTGCCAACACTAGTTTTGTGTCACTAGTCTTTTTTTCCTAATTTTTTTATTTCGGTTTTTCTTTTACAGTTTTGTTTTTTTTTGTTGACACTAACATGTGTTGTTTGAGTGAATGTACGCGATATGTGGTGGTAGTGGTGTTGTTGTTGTTTGGTAACGTCATTTCCTGCCACCATCAACATCGTCACAATATTTTGTAACAGAACAGTTTTACTAGCACTCTATTCATAAATTCATGTTCCAAACAAGAAAAAAAAACATTTTATATACACAAAATTAAATATTTCATTGGAAAATCCTTGCTTTTTTCCGCAATTACACAAATGCTGTAACAGAGTTAAGGAAGAATTAAATCGTCTTTTTGTAGGTAATTTTATTTAAAAACTCCGTGATACTTTTATATTCAAATTATCTTTTCGTTAGGTCCTCATAAGTTCTACGATCCTTGTTATTTTAAGATTCTTTTTTGGAGGTATTTAATTCAGAAATGTCAATTCTGCCTAAAGACCAGAGAACGAAATTGGTGTTTTTTTTATTCCGCTCCCGAGCCTTCCACAATCTGTAAGCTGCCTTGGCCACCTTCCCTATGATATAAATGTCTATCGGCAGCATGCCGTGCATCAGCAGTCGCTGCACGTTAAAGATATCGTCTTTGTGTTTACCACACCAGATCAGTAACGGTTGATAAAATACGGCTGAAAGGTTTACGAAAATTCTTAAAATTTCAAAACTGTTGTTAGGAGATCCACTATTCTACCCGGTGATCCTTAAATTTGCTAATTTCTAATAAGAAAGCCCACAGCACTTTCTTAAAATTTTCGAAATGCTTTAAATTTCTTTAAATATGCTGTATTCCAATTTAAAACCATAAAAATCCAGCCCTATGTTTTGAAAGTCTGTGATCCTTCCTTTCTGTCTATTTTTTTCTGAAATCTTACATTCTATTTGCAAAATCGTGAGGTTTATATGTTAAGATAAATAATTTATCGCAATTTACATTGCCAAAATGATTGCATCATTCAAAGTTCCTTTGCAATTATAGTTTTTTTGTGTTTTACCATATCACTTAATGCTTCAAATGTACTATAGGAATTTTTATGCGTAGGCGCAAATCCTCTTCATCTAAAAAATTTATGACTCTAAATGACACATTAAGACGCCAGATAGTTACAAATATAAATAAAAAATTATACTGTTATAAGTACTGAGTCTTCATTTTAGCTTATTTTTCTGTCTGTTTTATGACCAAATCTTTACAAGAATAAAAAAAATATTTTTTCAGAAATTAAATTACGCATATTCCAAATTTTATATATTTTTTTTCTTACTTATTTATGATGTATTTGCGTAATTTTTGTCTCTTAGCGAATTTATGTTTTAAAAAGGTTTCTTTAAATGCCACCTATGTTGTGAACTTTTGTAATTTTTTTTATTTGCTAATACTTGTTGCCATTGAAAAAACAATTTGCTGGCGCCATATATTTTGGTATGTGTCAAGTTATGGTTTTGTATTACATTATTACATACGTATACCTTAAAAACTTATAACTGTGATTTTTTAGTTTTTATTCGTTAAGGAATCCTTTAAAGTTTAATTGATAATTAGTTTAAGTAATCGAATAGGGATAAATTACGTTTTTTTTATGACAATTTCTTTAATATTTTTGTTGCTGAAAGTATTTTTTTTTTTATTTATGTTAATCATAATAATTACAATTTATATCCTAATACCCTAACCGAGCAATAGCAACGAAGACGCGTTGTAACAGGTCAATTGAAAAGTCCCCGGCCTACCATACTAAAACACATTTTTTTTTTTGGCAAAATTCGTTTTTTTATTTAATATAGATCCATTTAAGGGTGATACACTGATTATAGCGACCCTCCAACTTTTCGATACCATTTTTGTAGTACGATTTGTGCTTTGCTTCAAAATAGGCCTCAGTTTTGGTGATCACCTCATCATTCGACGAAAATTTCTTCTCAGCAAGCTTTTTTTTGGGATCTGAAAACAGAAAATAGTTTCTGGGGGCCTGATCCGGAGAATACGGTGGATTCGGAAGCAATTCGAAGCTCAATCCATGGATTTTCGCCTTCGTTTTCACTGACTTGTTTTTGGTCAAAGGTGAGCTCGCGCGCACCCACTTTGCACAGATTTCTCATACCCAAATATTCATGAATGATATGATGTACACGTTCAGTTGATATCTTTACGAGTACCTGCTATTTCATTCAATTTCAATTTGCGGTCATTCGAAATCATTTTGTGGATTTTTTTGATGTTATCGTCCGTAACAACCTCTTTTGGGCGTCCACTGCGTTCACCGTCTTCGGTGCTCATTTCACCACGTCTAAACTTAGCTACCAATCATTGATGGTTAATTTTCCTGGGGCAGTGTCCGGAAACTCGTCATCAAGCCAAGATTTTGCTTCAACTGTATTTTTTCCCTTCAAAAAGCAATATTTTATCAACACGCGAAATTCCTTTTTATCCATTTTTTTCACAATAACAAAAGTTGCTTCACTCAAAATGCTATAATTCACAAACTAATGATCCGACAGCTGTCAAATTTATACACGTGTCTTATGAAGGTCATATCGACTTAAGCCTAGTAGCACCATCTATGTGTCAGGCCGGGGACTTCTCAATTGACCTGTTAATGTAAACAGACCAGAGCCTCTGGTGGGTATTGAACCCATGACCACCGCGCCGATAAGCTAGCACGCTACAAACTAGACTCCTTGCGTACTATGTACAGTAAATGATCTATAGAACTGTGTTAACTCCAGCTAACAAATTTCACATATCAGTGAACTTGTATCTGCTCTTTAGCAGTTAAATGTTTAGCAGTATCTCAAAAACTAGCAAGAAAAATATTCCTTCGATTGGATGGAACTTTAATATGTGAAACCAGCTATTTTCTGCCGACACCCAAATACAATGCAATTTCAAGCTAAGGTTTGAAATAGGAACCCCACAAACCAATCGGGATGTGAAGCCTTAGGCCCCAAATTAGGGCACCTCGAGCATGTGAAAATTTAAGAACCTTGCCAATTTTCTATTCATATTTGAAGCGATTTTAAAAGACATAACATTTTCATAATTTGCTAAAAAAAAAATCCTACAATAAACATGTTTTTTCATGTGGGGGGTACCTCTTAAAGTGCACAAGTTATTCACATATGAAAATTGAATTTTTTTTTTTTTATAATAACAATTTGCTGCAAACTTAACTAATACTTTTTGAAAAATTAGATCTTACTTGGCTTTACAGATGGCACAAAACAAAATATTAATTTCCAAATGCAAAAAAAAACTTTTACACTTCAAGAGATAACCCGCATGTTTATTGTAGGGCTTTACTAGTAGATTACAAAAGTGTAACAAGCTACTTTTGTTTAAACAGAAGCTACAATCAGGAAATTCTTTCTACTAATTAATGTGTTGCTTTCTTTTTTTGGAAAGGGAATAGAGGACAGATGAAAGGTGGTGAAAGATGAAGGACTTCATATACGGCAACACTGCGCGAAGTGATAAATCTTAGAACAGTTGTTGCGCACCATCTAATGGAAAGTTAGCGAGCTTGTTGAAGTTTTTAGTTCATAGCCCTGTTATGTTATTTTTACTTCCTCGAAGGAGAACGTTGCTATATGTATGAGGGATAGAAAACCCATACAAATTATTGTTCTTAATTGGTTTTGCCGAATCATTTCAAATATAATTTGAATTTAACCCACTGGAAGATTAAGAGTACATTAAAAGTATTATTTGGGGAATTTACATTTAATATCTAACAAACTTGGAAAATTATGATTTTGGGTTCTTTTTTACAATATAGTTTTCTTTAAAATATCTATCATGGCCGTTTGTATGCGTTTGAAATGATTTATCAAATACACTTCTTTAAGTTTCACAAGGTAACCCAAAATTTATCACCCTTTCGGAAGAGTATATATTTTTTTGCAAAAAACAGCAACTGTCAGATTTATTTTGTTTTAATATTTATGATGTAATTAGATACAGAAAACACATCGACAAGCCATGGGAAGTTATACTACCCAAGAACGCGAAATAGTCGTTGTTGTATAGTTATTATGTTGAGATATAACACCAGCGTATAATTACTTACGCTTAATACGTTGTGTGTTACGCTTAAACATAATACGAGCCACCCTGTTATTATTATTATTAGTTATTATATGATTTATCTATAAATAGAACTAATAAAGCATTCTTAATTTTGATCTTGAATATAAAACAGTCGTGACAATATTTGTTTTACAGAATAATTTGTCAGTGGATTGGCGCAACGTAAATTTCGGCACAGATTTTCCGACCGTCCTTCGCCAACTGGCCAAACACTAAAACGTTTAGCAGTTCGCCTCGAAGAAACTGGAACAACACGTGACAGATGAGAAGCTGGAAGAACTCGTAGTACTCATTTGAGAGTATAGTCGCTGTGGCTGAAGACGTATTGGATGAACCGTCATCATCGACCAGACGACGTTCAACGCAATTGGCTTTTACACGTTCATTTCTGGAACACTTTTTGTTGAAGGACTTGAAGATATTCCCATACAAAGTGCAGGAAGTCCATCAGCACTGCCTTCAGACAGTAAATCGCGCAAACTATGATCACGCTTTTCTGAACCCTAACGTCAAGCAATGGACGATTTTCGGTCCAAATTTATCATGAGCGACGAGGCGCATTTTTATCTGAACGGATACGTAAACAAAAAATATTTTCGATTTTGGGGCACTGAGAATCCATGTATCATTTACGAACAGCCATTACATCCACACAAAGTGGCTGCATGCTCCGCCATTTACACTGGAGGTATTATCAGGCCTTATTTTTCAAGGGCGTCGTAGATAAAATGGTTTCTGTAACTAGTGAGCGATACAGGACCATGTTCATCGAGTTTTTATTGCTACACTCACAATATATTTTCCGTTACCGACTGTAGTTTATTTAAAATGTAAAACGTAAAGTTTGTTTTTAAACGAAGAATCAATTAAAACTCATAGATATATATTTTTAACTTATTTGAATCAGTCATTTAAAAAACGAACTATAAAAATTTACAGACATTCAGTAGGAGTTGATATTTTCTGTTAAATGTAAAATTTTATGTTTTCTGTTTTTAAAAATATAAATTCAAATAATTCCTTATTGTTTTTTTTTACCAAAATACTTTGTTTATATACAAATTTATTTCAATAAAAATTACAACAAATTTTTCAAATATAGATGTAAAATTACATCCAAATAAAAAAAATTTCAATTTGAAAAACAAACCAGAAAAATCGTTTTTTTCTACTTTTTGTTAGTTAAAAATTGATGGATATTTTAAACGACTTTCGATTGCTTTTACTACTTTTGTTAATTATTAAACAATGATTGAAAATAAACAACAAAATGGGCTGAATATAATGAAAAATCAGTAGTCCTCTTTTTGATTGTATTTTCGATTAATTTAATATTTTTTTTTAGATTATTTTTAACGAAATAATATTGTGAGTGTACAAATTGACGAATTGGGACTGGAGCACATGCGGTTGACAGGACGTCGGAACTGCACACACAGTCGCGCGACAGTGGACATTTTAAAGGATGGTTACTGGCTTGCAATAGCCAGCCCGATGGCCTGATTTCAACGCTTCAGGCTCTTTTATTTTGGGTTTCATGAGTCTATGTGAACAAGCCAAAGACTCTGGAAACTCTCAAAGAGAATATCCAACAAGAGTGCGACATCTTATCGCCCCAAATTCTCTCCAGTACTGTGGAAAATGCGGTAAAAAGGACCCAAATGATCATTAACAATCGCGACGCCCATTTGACCGGTATCATCTCAAAAAAAAAACCCAAACTCAAAATAAACATAAAACAAAATTAAATTGTAACGTTTCATTTTAAAGATATAGCATAACAATTTCGGGAATATGTAATTGGGCCACCCTGTAATGCAATTTTTCCCTCTTTTTGAATTATTGATTTATTTAGAACACTAAAGCCATTAATAAATGCGATTTAGATTATAAATTTCATTCCCAATAACTAATAAACAAAACAATTCGCGTAATTTTGGAACAGGTTCTATAAGAAGCCTATATTCTTTTCAGTTACAACAAAAAATAAAAGGTCCTTTTATTTGTTCCTTTGTAAGTAAAATAGGTCTAGCGCATCTCTTTTTCTATAATACCCCTTTTCATAATATAAATTATAATTAACATATAATTAACTTTGCAGACCTTAAACACTTAATAAAAACTTCAAAAGATGATAAACAAAAATAACTACACTAAATTATTATGTTAAACAGTAATCAGATGTCTATTTGGTAATATTTCATAAATTTATCATAAATAATTTTGGCGCTAAAAGAAAAAGCTTAATAATGTACTCATAATAACCAACAAGCAATACTGCTGCATTGAAACGTGAAGAAAAAGTATAAATCATTAAATTTAAAAGGTACCCTTCAAAAAATTTGTGAAACGCATAAAAGTGCATCTTTAAATTAATCGTCATATAGTTTTAAACGATGATATGTTGTAATGATCAAAGATTATAGAGTTTTTATAAAAACGAAGTGGAAAAAAATAAGGAAACTGTAACTAGGCATAATTTTCTTATTATAATTTAAGGTGTAAAAACGATGAAATGTTTAAACATGTGTCGAAGGAAATACAAAAAAAAACACTCTTGATAAATATATAATAAATATATATTTAAAAAATTTCCTTTTTTGTTTATATATGTTACGTTACATTTACTGTTTGTAAAACCTGCTGATTTAATGGGCGTGACAGTGGGCTAAAAATGAAATCTCTTTATAATAATATTTTAAAAATTGTATTATGTTATTGGTTATATCAGTAACTCTCAACCAAATGTTAGTATTGTTAATTTGGATGTATGCTTATAATATTAAAATATATTAATATTACTCATACGTTACGAGTGTTCTTTACAAGAATAGTCCTACATTACAATAATTTTATTTTTGCAATTAAAATTAAATATTCTTTGTCTTCTTAATAACAATTTTAGTCAACCGAGCAACGACGGGTTATTTTTTGCAAGTAATTATTAAAGTTAATATGTAAATTTTTTGTTGACGCTCAATAAGACACCCAGCAAAACTTTGGTATTGCGGGCGATATACTCATGCATTACGTTGTAACGATAGCTCGTTATTTTTTGCATTATTTGCAAACATAAAATAATGAGTTACCCAGCATTAATAACGTATTGCATTGATAACGTAAAGTAATACAGGTTGGTTGAAAAGAATTGCGCTCACCAAGAGATGGCACTGGCAGCTCCAAACTTTTCTTTTCTCAAGTTGGTATAAATGTCCTGAGAACACATGCAAAGTTGCAAGTCATTCTGTCAATTCTTTCTTTGTTTACAAGCCAGTTGAAGTTGACGTGTCATTGATTTTTTTTTAATATGGAAAAAATTGAATATCGTGCAGTCATTAGATTCTTTGCTTTGAAGGGTTTAAAAGCAAAGGAAATTTATGAACAATTGTTAGAAGTGTATAAGAAGTCCTCACCTGCAAAACGCACCGTTGAATTTTGGGCTGGTGAATTTAAACGTGGTCGTAACAGCCTTGAAGACGATCCACGCGAAGGACGACCAAAAACTGCAACCACAGCAGAAATCATTGAGCAGGTACATAATATGGTTAGTGAAGATCCAAGTTTGACTAAGCGTGAAATTGCTAATGCCATAGGCATCTCAGACGAACGAGTACTCCATATTTTACATGAAGAATTACGTATGAAAAAACTGTTAGGAAAGTTAGTGCCGCACACATTAACAATTCAACAAAAACTGGATCGAAAACAAATTTTTTCAGCGTAATTTGGAGCGTTTTAAGCCGAATAAAACCGACTTCTTGTGTCGTTTTATAACTATGGATGAGAATTGGATCTACCACCATGATCCTAAATTGAAACAAGAACGTTTACAGTGGACTGAAGCTGGTTGTTCAGCTCCAAAGCAGGTGAAGTCACAAGGATCAGCAAAGAAGGCTATAGCATCAGTTTTTTGGGATGAAAAATTAATTTTGTTGATTGATTATCTTCAGAAAGGTAAAACAATCAACTCTGAATATTATTGCAGCCTTTTGGATCTGCTGGATGAAAAAATTCGTGAGAAAAGACCTGGTTTAAAGAAGAAAAAAATCATTTTTCATCAAGACAATGCACCTGCTCACAAAAGTGTTTTGACGATGACTAAATTCAAAGAATTAAAGTACGAATTGCTTGAACATCCACCGTATTCACCAGATTTGGCTCCCAGTGACTACTATCTCTTCAGAAATCTCAAACAATTCCTTCGTGGAGAGCATTTTTCGTCGAATGAAGAGACCATAGTAGCCGTAGACGGTTATTTTGCAGAGCTTCCGGAAAACCATTATAAGGATGGGATAAAATTATTGGAAGATCATTGGAACAAGTGTATTGAGCTTCTAGGAGATTATATTGAATAAAAAAATATATTTCGTAACAAAAACAGTATTCTTTCATTTCGAGCGCAGGTACTTTTCAACCAACCTGTAATTATGCCCAAATTTTGTAAATCCCCTGCGTTTAACGCCTCACCTACACTTTCTAACGCCAACGCAAGTGTAAAAAATATCGAATTTAATAAATCACTACGTCATTGCGTTGGACTTTTACGTTATCACATTAATTTTCAAATTAAAATAATTTCAGTGTTGCCTGCATTTATGCAAATATGGAATTCTTGTTTAATTTATATCGTCTCAAAGATTTTTTTGTAAAACTTGGTAGTTTAGGTAATTTGGGGTTAAAAACACGAAACTGAAGTCAAATTTTTTTGATTTTGAGAAAAATGCTGTTCGATTCCTTGAACACTGTATTTTGAAGGCATAATATATAATATATAATACAAATGAAAAAACAAAAACATTTGTTTTCTATTGTTGAAAGTTTTATCGTTTGTTAATGGAACTACATTTTTCCTTTTTTTATTTTTTATACATAGTTTTTAGTTTTTAAAATTTTTTTTCTTCTTTTTTTTAATAAAAGGGGGAGTGAAATTGGTAAGAACTTTTATATTTACATTATAAAAACGAGTGTTCGAATAATCGAATACTGTTACATTTGTCCCTACTTTTTTGCTATTGGCAACACCCATGTTAACAGCAGGTCTCCCAATGTTAACAGCAGGTCTCCTGAAAGCTAAACCCGAAAAAAAGTTTATGGAGCAATTTTTTGAATTATTTTATTTAAAAAAAAAAATACAAAAACTGCTTAATAAAAATAAAATTTATTGCAAATGTATTACAAATTGTCTGTTTTTTGAAAAAAATTTCAAACCAACGCTCAAACAATTCAAGTGATGATTTTGACATCTCAAGTGATTATTTTTTCAGCGCAGTGATTTATGAAATTCTAATTTGTATGTATAAAATTTAAATAACGTAACGAACAGTTGTTTCAACGCGAGCAATCACCTACTTTATTCAAGTGATTTACAAAATTGATTTTTTGAAAAAATTATTTGAAATAAGGCGTTGCGTTTTGCAAAATGAGGGCATTCAAATTTTTTTGAAAATCTTTTTAGAGACTCATTGCTTTGTGTTCTTTTGTAAGGGTAATGTATGTACGTTTCGACATCACGAACGAAAACACGAAGCGGAGCTATTCATTTATTTTCAAAAGAATGAAATATTATATGTGTTGATAGCTTAGTGGGTAGAGTTCTCGGCTGTCTACCAGAATTTCTAGGTTCGATTCCCATCGTGACCTCATTATATTTAATAACGTTTGAAATATTTATAATCCCTAGTGAAAATGTTCATATATTATTCCATACATGCTAGGATTCGTAATTTGAGGGTTTATGGTCAAATATGAATGGTAATATATGAGAACTTTTTCCGGTAATATACATATGAGCACTGCCCGTATATTAAAAAAACTTTTTTATTTTTTAATTAAAATTTTGTTTTTTATGAAAATCAAATGTAAATGTTATACTTCTATTTACATGACGCTGATGAATTCATACATTTTGGAAAAAGTAAGGAATTTTTAACGAGCATAAAATAGTTTACTTCAAGTTTGGAATTTTCAAAGAATACGAGTATTGTCTTTTTAAAAATAATAGAAAAACAAAATAATACATAAATCACGTGAATTCATTTAATTTAAAACTACATAAGAATTATACAGGCAGAAAATTCTACATCTTTCTACATCTGCAAAAGATGATCCCTTCTCAATTGTTCCATCTTACATCTTTCGTTATTTTAAGTGTCATCACTAAGAAAATGGAAAAAAACGATTTTCTTTGTGCCATCACTAGCAAACTGGCATTGCAGAAAATAAACAAAACAAATTTATTCAACAAAGGCAAATGAGCGGCACATGTACTGCATTAAAATTCTGATTTGTTCGTGCAAAGCAACAAATAATCCAATTATTAATGCTTTCTCTAAATCCGTTTTGAAATATTTCTTTATTTTAAACAAAAATTATGCGTCTTTTTCTTTTATTTTTTTTGACAGCTGAATAAATGAAAGATGAAATATGTTGCCAATGTAAATTCATGTTTCACTTTGTCAACATCTTCCATGCGTTTCACAAAGATCTTGTTCAGTGTAAAATGCCTATAACTGAATTAATAAAGAAATCTTATAAAAAGTATTACAAAAATAAGATTAAAACACATTTTTTGATTTAACGATCGTGCCGTTTTTTGACTCATTTAAGTTTGCCAATTATTTGATACTGGCCATTATTTACAACTTAACATAGCTACTCATAAACATAAAAAAATAAAAAATAATGGTGTTAAAAGTACAAAGTTGATTGATGCGTATACTCATCAACAATGAATCTCTTTTCCTTGGCACTTAAACCTTCATATTCGACCGTTTGCCGATCTCGTCTTTGGTATTTTGGAGAAAATTAATATTTCTTCAATAACAAACATTTTGAAGTCTGTATTAAAGATGTTTTGTTTGAAACATGCCTGGTCAAAGTGGGGTAAAAAAGATTGAAATTTACTAAAAATCTTATGTCCACGCCAATTTTCGCTTAAGAATTTGAACTGGATCTTAATTCGGGAGAACAAGGGTTTAAATTAAAAAAAAACGTTTGCCTTCATATATGGCCATATCTCATAAAAAGAAAACATATTACCCATATATTAAATAATATATGTATTCATATATGAACATATATGGCATATACGAACCAATATATGCAATATATTATTATATATTTCCATATATGGTATATTACCATATACAGGTTGGTTGAAAAGTTCCTGCGCTCACCAACAGATGGCACTGCTAGCTTCAAACTTTTTTTTTCTCAAGTTGGTATAAATGTCCTGAGAAAAGGAAATTTATGAACAATTGTTAGAAGTGTATAAGGAGTCCTCACCTGCAAAACGCACCGTTGAATTTTGGGCTGGTGAATTTAAACGTAGTCGTACCAGCCTTAAAGACGATCCACGCGAAGGCAACCAAAAACTGCAACCACAGCAGAAATCATTGAGCAGGTACATAATATGGCTAGTGAAGATCCAAGTTTGACTAAGCGTGAAATTTCTAATGCCATAGGCATCTCAGACGAACGAGTACTCCATATTTTACATGAATAATTACGTATGAAAAAACTGTTAGGAAAGTTAGTGCCGCACACATTAACAATTCCACAAAAACTGGATCGAAATCAAAATTTTCAGCGTAATTTGGAGCGTTTTAAGCCGAATAAAACGAACTTCTTGCGTCGTTTTATAACTTTGGATAAGACTTGGATCTACCACCATGATCCTAAATTGAAACAGAACGTTTACAGTGGACTGAAGCTGGTTGTTCAGCTCCAAAGCAGGTGAAGTCACAACGATCAGCAAAGAAGGTTATGGCATCAGTTTTTCGGGATGTAAAAGGAATTTTGTTGATTGATTATCTTCAGAAAGGTAAAACAATCAACTCTGAATATTATTGCAGCCTTTTGAATCAGCTGGATGAAAAAATTCGTGAGAAAAGACCTGGTTTAAAGAAGAAAAAATCATTTTTCATCAAGACAATGCCCTGCTCACAAAAGTGTTTTGACGATGGCTAAATTCAAAGAATTAAAGTACGAATTGCTTGAACATCCACCGTATTCACCAGATTTGGCTCCCAGTGACTACTATCTCAAACGATTCCTTCGTGGAAAGCATTTTTCGTCGAATGAAGAGGCCATAGCTTCAGGAAAACTATTATAAGGATGGAATAAAATTATTGGAAGATCATTGGAACAAGTGTATTGAGCTTCTAGGAGATTATATTGAATAAAAAATATATTTCGTAACAAAAACAGTATTCTTTCATTTCGAGCGCAGGAACTTTTCAACCAACCTGTATGAGCTTTCCTGTGAATGTATTTGCCCATATGTGCTTATACACATGACATATATGCTCATACATAAAACCATATGTGCTCATACATGACACCATATATGCTTATATATGAACATATATAAACATTTTCACCTGGGATAATATATTTTTTTTTTTAAATATTTTTTTATTAGTATCTATTTTTTTGTTAATGGGTCCATACATTACCTTGAGGCTCATCGTCTGTAAAACTCATCAATAAAGTAAGGTGTAAAGTAATGCATGGTTTTGCTGGGCATATGAAAATTAATTATTATATGTAAATTTTAAAAACCACAATTATAACACATAAATTTAAGCACCGAACATGTGTCATATAAAGGAAACAGCAGGTCTTCAATTAAATATTTAGCTAAATGCTTTATTGAAATATAAACAAATGGAAACATTTAAACAATTTAGTCAAAAACAAAAAAGAAAATTATCGTCGGTTAAAAGTAAAAATATGATATTATACGGCATTAAGACCAGGAGATAAAATCAAATGGGTATCAAACGTCATTAAAAACAAGTAAAACAAGTAAGAGCGGCTAAATTCGGCTATGCCGAATCTTATATACCCTTCACCATGGTTGGGAAAAAACTGAAGTTTATATATGGACATATATGGAATGGACAGATTTATATACGGACGCCTTTAAGAGGAAATTAACCATTTAGTTTGGAGATAAAACTTGGACTCGGGAAAATAGGTACTTTAAAAAAATTTATGTTTTGGGCATAACTTTTTTGTATCTGAACCGATATTTCCGATTTTTTCAGCAAATATGTTATACTAAAGATTTTCGCTATATAAGACGTATCCATAGGTCATAATACAGCTCTAGAATAGTGTTTGTTGTTTGTGTATAAAAGGTGAAGAGGTGAAAGAAAAGAATTTCAACAAATCGTTAAAAGAAATCACTACAACTGCATGTGTTTTATTTCTAAAAAAAAAGTTTGATTTAGCTGGCAAATTTGCATTTGGGATTTTATTTCTCTTTTTTATTAGAAATATTTGTAATTTCTTTAGCTTAATTTTAAAAATTTGAAGGAAAATGGTTTATAATTTTTTCTATAAATTATTATAAGTTATGACCTAAAATAGTTGCACTCAAAGGTAAATTATGTATAAAATTTTCTTAATATCTGAAAAATAAAATGGTTTAAAAATCTTTTTATAAATTCTTTTAAATCGGAGCAAAAATGAGAAATAAAACCGTTTGTATTTTGTTTGTATCAGAGGGTTTTTATAAAAATTTTGATGTTTTTAGCCTATTTATGGATTATTTAATTATTAATATAAAATTTTATTTAAATTAATTATTAAATGTAAAAAAACAAAAAATAAACAAAAAAAAATCTTAAGAAAATAAAAAAAAATGTACAAAAAAAAGTGAATTGACCGGGATCCGAACCCGCGACCCTTCCACCTGTGGTGAAAGGTATAAAAACGTTTGTATTTTGTTTGTATCAGAGGGTTTTTATAAAAATGTTGATGTTTTTAGCCTATTTATGGATTATTTAATTATTAATATAAAATTTTATATAAATTAATTATTAAATGTTAAAAAAAACAAAAATAAGCCAAAAAAAAGTCTTAAGAAAATAATAAAAAAAAATGTACAAAAAAAAAAGTGAATTGACCTGACTGAGATTCGAACCCGCGGCCTTAGACAAAAAAAGTATTTGTGACATAGCGTCAAGACAACTGAGCTATTGAAGCTCACACCAAATCATCGTCAATAGAGGTACATATATAAAAGTCTTCGTTCATTAGAGATTTGTTTAGTTTTTATTTAAATGACAAATCTTTGTATGTGTGTTGTTTGTGTATAAAAGGTGGAGATGAAAGAAAAGAATTTTACTATATTTATCCTCCTTTATTCGATCTTCAATATTATAATATATTATTACTTAAAATCGAGTTCAAGATCCTTTTATAAAAAATAATAATAAAAAAAATAAGAATTTTAATTATTATTATAAAATTTTATATAAATTAATTATTAAATGTTAAAAAAAAACAAAAATAAGCAAAAAAAAATCTTAAGAAAATAATAAAAAAAAATTTACAAAAAAAAAAGTGAATTGTCCTGACCGAGATTTGAACCTCGAACCCCGCGGGCTTAGAGAAAAAAAGTATTTGTGACATAGCGTCTAGACAACTGAGCTATTGAAACTCACACAAAATCATCGTCAACAGAGGTACATATATAAAAGTCTTCATTCATTAGAGATTTGTTTAGTTTTTATTTAAATGACAAATCTTTGTATGTGTGTTGTTTGTGTATAAAAGGTGGAGATGAAAGAAAAGAATTTTAATTATTAATATAAAATTTTATATAAATTAATTATTAAATGTTAAAAAAAAAACCAAAAATAAGCAAAAAAAAATGGAGATGAAAGAAAAGAATTTTAACACATGGATGTGTTGTTATGCTCAAAATTCTACATACATATTAAACAAAGGGATTTTACTGGAAAAATTAGAGGTAGTCCTGGTTTTTTGCTAATATCTCAGCCATTTATTAACCGATCTGTCTGATTTTTAATAGCAAACAGAAATGGATCACATGTAACAGAAATAAAAAACAATCAAGTCCTCATCATGTCTGGGTTCTTCGGAAAACCCATTTCAACACACAGACGGACAGACGGACATCGTTAAATCAACTTCGCTCTTCATAAGGACCCAGAATATATATACTTTATAGGGTCTAAGATCAATATTGTAGAAATTACAAACGGAATGACAAACTTATATATACCCTTCCACCTGTGGTGAAGGGTATAAAAAGGCTTAAATTCGTCTATGCCGAATCTTTGAATACCCTCCACCAATATCCTAAACAAATGTTATTTACTGTTTTTAATACAAATAATGTAAAAAAGTTTTGAAGTAAAATTTTGGAGGTGAAAAAATTTTTTTGAGGTGAAAAAAATTTTTTGTGGTGAAAAAAAATGTTAGTGGTGATAAAAATTTTTTGAGGTTAAAAATATTTGAGGTGAATACAAAATATTATTAATTTCTAAGCGACTGATGAAAATATATTTTGCACCTGTCGCTTCTATGAAATTGTACTAAAATACACCAATTTGTATGAAAAATTTAGAGGTATCTTCACATTTTCACTCATAACTTTTTAGCCGCTGCACCGATTTTGCTCATTTTCAATACCAAACTGCTCGGGAGGATGTTCAACAATCCAGGTTAAAATAGGCACCCCCGCTTGCGTCTTCGCGTCGTGATTGCCATTTCAACAGACAGACGGACATCGCTAAATCGACTTAAAATTGCATAAGGATCACGGATATATATACTTTATGGGGTCTTAGACCTATATTTCGAGATGTTACAAACGGAATGACAAGCTAATATGTACCCTCACCATATATGGTGGAGGGTATAAAAATGTATTTCTTCTTACCCTTTAATCATTTAAAATATTATTTTTTTGCGTTTTTGTTTGTCCCGTTTAAAAACTTCTTCAAGTGTAAGAAAGCAAATATCTAAATCTTCTAAGAAGGTCTGCGCGGTGCACTGTGGCACATATTTTGAGAAGGCGTCCAAAAGTCCATTTTCCATACTTAAGCATACTTAAGAACATAAGGGCCCAAACATTCGAAACTCAGCGTTATCTATTTCCCTGCGTGAACAGGGTGATTCACAATACATATATATACTTTAAGAGCCAATTTACAGGGTAATTTTTTGCATGCAAATATTGTCTGAAATTATTATTTGGTGGCAAACGGGGTAGAGAAGCAAGCAGGGTAAAAAAAAATACGGCATAAATAGACATAACTGTGAAAGCAACTTTAAAAAAGTTAATTGAGAAAAAATTATGCAATCAATTTCATCGTGTAAATTGGCTTTAAGTGATCATATTTTTTTTTGTTTTCAAACGTATTTGAATCCGTAAAATTCTGTTGGATTATTAACTTCAGTGACAGATTTGATTTTTGGAACTACCAGTCTTCAGATGATGTCTTTCAAAATTTAATGTTAATTCGTTCATTAGTGAGCAAGTTACAGATGTTTAAGTGACACTACTTTTGCGATTTTGAAAACAATGGATTCAAAGCAATTTCGTATGTTGATTTATCATTGTTTTTAAATGGGGGAAAACACCATTCAAGCCAAAGCTCGGCTTGATAAGTGTTATTTGGACATTGTTCCATCGAGACAAATGATGGAAAAATGGTTTGCTGACTTAAGACGTGGTCGTAGAAACAACGATGACGCCGAACGCTCTGGTCGCGAAAAGGAGGTGCTGATACAGGAAAACATCAAAATAAAATTCACAAAATCGTTTTGG
Source organism: Eustalomyia histrio (assembly GCA_949748255.1). Taxonomy (NCBI): domain Eukaryota; kingdom Metazoa; phylum Arthropoda; class Insecta; order Diptera; family Anthomyiidae; genus Eustalomyia; species Eustalomyia histrio. The sequence goes on from OX456526.1 coordinate 70,155,921, forward strand.
TAGACCGTAAAGATACCTTAAAGATATCGAGGGAACGTTTTGGCTTTATTTTGCGTAGAAATATGTCCCGAAATCAGATTTCGAAATGGGTGCCGCGTTTGCTCACATTGCATCAAAAACAACTACGTGGACGCATTACACTTTCAATTGCTTCCGTACCCACCGTATTCAACAGATTTGGCTCCTAGCGATTTTCACCTGTTTTCAGACCTCAAAAAAATTCTCTCTGGTTTGAGGCCAAAGATAAATCATTATATAAAAAAGGTATCGAAATGTTAGAAAGGCTCTTGAAGGAGAATCTGTTGATAAATAAACTCGAATTTTCCCAAAAACAAATGTTGTTTTATTGGTTATCCTACGGACTTTTCAGCCGATGTGCCAGAAGACCATCTCATTAGTTTTCTTTGCACATCAGCTCCATATCTGTCCAACATCCCACAAAATTGGATATTAACCTCAATTGAGTTAGATTAAGAAGCTAAAAAGCTACTTGAAAACAAACAGCAAGGATTTATCTATTTATTAATTTATTTGCGACTGAAAAATATATAATTTGTATTAGACCGTACCAGAAAAAAAGTTCGCCGAACACCTTAGAATATAATTTATTTTTGCAACACAGTTTTGAAAGAAAAAAATTTTTTTTGGTGAACATAGGAGTCGTCTTTTTAATTTTTTCGAAGTTTTTGTGTCTAGGTTACCAACGTTATACTCTCTAAAAGCCATTGACCTCAAGTGTTCCATTCTAGTATTTAGTAACGAGGGGCTAGTTCCCACAACCCATATGTTTAAAAATTAAAGCTCGCAAAAAATCATTAAATTTTTGCCAAGGGAGTATTTTTATAATTCTAGTAAAACAATTATTTTTTTGCCCAACGCACAGTGTCGTGAGGGCGGCTAAAAATAAAAAGTCAACTATCGAATTTAAAAAAAAAATGTTAATACGGTTTTATTAAGTAGATTCTAATTAAAACAAATCTGAAAGAAATTAAAAAAAAGTTAATATTTAGGGAAATTCTGAGCATTCAAAATTGAAAGTTTTAAGTAAAATCTGAAAAAATGCTATAAGTTTTAAGGGTTAATTGGTAATCAAAATGTCGATAAAGCATAATAATTTTAACTAAAATATAATTACAGTGATGTTAAAATATGTAAACACTGTTTTTTACTACAATGTGATTGTCACATGCGATGTACTGTTATTCTGATTATAAACAAAGAGAAATAAGTGATAATATTAGAAATTTTTAACTTCAGTGCACTATAAAAAAAAGATTAAAAAAAATGTATTTTTTATACTTTAATACAACATTTCTACAAGTAAGTTTATGTCAAAAAACTTGGTTTTACTTCCACTTTCGTCCACCTCTAATTTTTATTCGCAGTTTTCACTGGCTAATCAGGTTCAAATTTGTCAGTTTTTTTAATATTTAGCTAAAGCATAGTACACAAAGTGCAGAAGAGTGTGAAGTAGCATATTATTTAGAAAAATTCTACAAAATAAAACTGGATAAAAAGAAAATTATTGAAGTGCATTTTATATTATTAAAAATTCAAAAGGAGTGAAAAAAAGTGTTATTATGTCAAAGAACGAATTTTGTAAGTATTTTAACTTTTTTGAATATGCAAGTTAATATATTTCGTATATATATGGTTAAATTTTTCGATTTTATTTTTTTTAGAGGTGGGTGTGTCCTTGCTCAAAATTGAAAAAAAAAATTATAAATTCAGAATGATCTAAGTGTTTCATAATTTTATTTTGTTTACGATTTCTCTTAATTTTTCGAAAAAGGACATTTTTTAACTGTGCTTGTCTCTACTATGAATTGGACCAGATTTGGCCGAAACGTTAAATTTGTTTAAGGTAATCAGTGTACATTTATAATTTTCAGGATATATGGGAAGGACCAAAATCCTTGCTCCGAAATTTTCCATATTTGAGATTTGACTATCTTTCACCAAGTAAAACAAGTGTGCCAAGTTTCGTAACTCTACGACAACTCCTTATATTTTTGGCCGCTCGTTATATGAAAACACGACACTGTGTAACGTAGGGGTCGCCTTTTTAAATTTTTCGTCATATCTTGAGAATTTATAGTCAAAAAAATTTGTCTAATTGGATTTCTTTTTTCTATTATTTACATATCAAAATTTCATATAAATCGGACTGTTTTGGATGGGGTATCTATTTTGTTAGTGCTATGTTTGCCCTAAAATTAGTTAAGAAAATCATTACCACTTTTAATAATAAACTGCACCAAACCCCTTACATACTTGTCAGCTACCAATTGAGCAAAGTAAATAGAAATATCTGCAATAATCAAAGGCCTGTAAAATCACCAAAATACCATTTCTTTTAAGATAATTTTGTGCAGATGAAATCACATGGTCTTGTTTTTTTTTAATTGTTTTGTTATTTTATTATTATATGTTAAAAAAAAAATACATAGGAAACGTTAAAACTTTAATAAAATCGCAAATTACATAAATTTTTCACTGTGCCACACCCTTTATAAGCAAAAAAAAAAGCATTTGAATTTTTCAATTGCAACACCCTCTATCAACCATAGCGCCGCGAATAACTTCAAATATTATATTATTTGTATACGTAGGATTCAGTAGCCATATTTAACAAATAGTTCTCCTCTCCTGAAAAAAATTTCTTTCAGTACATTTAAAATAATATTCAATACGATAAACTAATTAAAGTTTATTATTTATATAGATTTTTATCTTAATTAACCACATAAATGTTATTATTTACATTCAATTTAGTACAACTCAATAGCCATTAAAAACATAAATATATTAAACAACAACTCTTCTTTGTATGCTCTTATTAAAACTTATAATTTTACCTTTATTTTAACAAAAAGTGTTATAATGAGTTTTTTTCATTACAATAAAGGCGTTTTACGAATAATTTCGGTTACCTCATAAATAAATTCAATTAAGTTCGAATCGATTTTGTCGGTAGAATTCTCCTGAATGAATTTAATGATTTTGACCCAAATTTAATTAACAAATGTGGCAAAATATGGTTCAGCATAAAAACTCATAAACATAAATGTTATCAACACAATATTATCGCAAAAGACTATAAAGTGTTGCAAAAATTAAGTATAAAAATTGTATAGAAAACAATAATGTCTGGCTCAGAATATGCAGCAGAAAGATGATGCAAAAGTGATTCACTAAAATCGAAAAAAAAAACAAAACTTGCTAAAGATACAAAATTCGTTACAGTTTCATTTTCCTTTTTGTTTTTTTTTTTTTGCGGTTACTTTCAAGATAGAAAATATTTATAATTTTTACTTATGCTGTTATCATTATCATCATCACCGTCATACTTATGTTAAATATTAATTAAATTTTGCAAATGGTTTAAACAAAAAATCAGGTCTGTTGGGACATATAAACACCTGCCCCAAAAACCATGCTAAATACGTTTTTAACAGAATTATATGATGTGGCGTATAGACTTTAAATTTCAGGAAACAATTTAATCGAAAAAATTCTTATTATTTTTTTTTTTTTCAAAAATTATGTTGCAAAATATTCTTTGTTAAGAAGTTTTGTCGTAACGAAAAAAAGCAGCTGTTCGCTTGTCTTTTTGACAAAGTGGGCTATATAATATTACCTAAAATGTCCACTCATTTTCTGTGTTAATTTATTTTGTAAAATGTGTTCATTAAGTACCTATGGACGTAGTCATTTAAAGCATTTTGTTCAACATGCTTATTAAAAATTTTATAATTTTTAGAAATGTATTACATAATTTAAAACACTTTATCATTTATGCAAACTCAAAGTGTAATTGGAACACATGACATATACCTAAGGATGGATCGATTTGAAGTTTAAATTGGAGTTTCGATAACGGACAATAAATAGTTTTGAATAAATATTAACCCATATTACAAAAAAAAATATTACTTGAGCCAGAGAATAATAGTAAATGTTTTATATAACTAGAACATTTTCGGTCTTCAAATTTTATTAACGTGAGGAAAAGAACTTAACCACGTGTCAGATTGCTAAGGAGACAAGAATAGAAGAAAATAAACGTTTTAATAGGGTTTTTTCTTGAAGTTCTGTCTTCTCCTAGTGGCACTAACTTTTCTAAAACTTCGGGTTCTAAAGGGATCTTTTGTCAGATCGAAATACATGTTTTATTTTTGTAAATACCAAAAGATTAAAAACTCGTTATAAATTAACAAAAATTAAAAAAAAAACAAATAATCTTGATGTATTTAAAAACTAAAGAAGACTACACTCAGAATATTATGTAGTTAACTGTTTGCAGCTTAATAAAAAAGTTTTCCGTTCCATTTAAAAATAAAGGAACATACATTTATTTTTCAAAGAAATATCTATATAAACTTGTTTATACATTTATTCGAAATAATTTACTATCATTTACCATTTTTTTCAGTTTCATTTATTTTTTTCATTTGTTTGAAATTTAATAAAAATTTACCCGCAAAACGGAAACTTGTGGTTTATTTGTGTCCGTAACAGTTATTACAAATTTAAATTTTGTTTGCTGTCTGTTTCAAAAAAAAATATTCAAAAAATTTCAATTTGTTTTTTTATTTAAATTGGTTGTATATATAAAGGGTGTCCCAAGAAGAACGCAATTTTTAAATTTTAAATAAAACAGATATTTAAAAAAAAATCGTGAAACTTTATTATATCGTAAAGTAGACAGAATGAGGTTATGTATGGAACAATATATCGTGCAGATGGCCGCCGCGGCTTTGTTGGCATGCACGCGATCTTTTAATGAAATTTTCAATGACCGTTTTGCATGAATGCTGCGGTATTTCATTAATGCAGCGTCCAACTTCCTCTTTTAAGGCTTGAGTCGTCGCCGGCTTATTCGCGTAAACCATCGACTTCAAAAAACCCCAAAGAAAAAAATCTAATGGTGTTAAATCGCACGATCTAGGCGGCCAATTCTGATCTCCAAAACGCGAAATAACGGGAAATGACTGATGCAGCAATTGAATTGTTTCTCTGGCTGTATGACATGTGGCGCCGTCTTGTTGAAACCACATGCCCTCCACATTAATTTCTTCAATTCTAGGCAAGAAAAAACTGGTTATCATTTCACGATACCGAACACCATTGACTGTTTGCGCTTGACCTGCCTCATTTTCATAAAAAAAAGGTCCAATGATTCCTCCAGCCCAAAAACCACACCACACAGTGACACGTTGAGGATGCATTTGCTTCTCGTGAATCACTCGAGGATTTTCCTCACCCCAAATGCGACAATTCTGCCTATTGACGAAGCCATCAAGATGAAAATGGGCCTCGTCACTGAAGATGATTTTATCGGCAAAATCAGCATTTTCATGTTGTCTTTCCAATACCCAATTAACGAACTCCCTTCGCTGTCCATGGTCAGCTGGCTTCAGTTTCTGAGTCAATTGAACTTTGTATGCATGAAGATGCAAATCTTTCGTCAAAATTCGCTGCAAAGTGGATTTGGAGACACCAATTTGCTGAGCTCGGTGTCGAATTGAGGTGGATGGAGTTTGAGCGACATCATAACGTACAGCTGCGACATTTTCGGTCGATCGACCTGGTCGATGGCGCGTTGTTGTCTTTACATCACTAACAGACCCAGTTTCGGCAAATTTATCCATTAATCTCTTTACAGTTGACTCTTTTGGAGCATTATTGTGACCCCAAATTGATCGCAATTTGCGAACTGTAGCCGCAAAACTTTCACCATTTTGGTAAAACAATTTCACAATGAGAATGCGTTGTTCATTCGTGTAGCGCTCGATTTTTACTAACCTCGTACCTTCTACTAGCAAACAATAACAATGGTTCAAATGTCAAACAATGACACTTCCAATGTTGCCAGATTTAAAAATTGCGTTCTTCTTGGGACACCCTTTACAAAATTTTTTAATACAAATTACAAGAAATTTATAAAAACACATACATACACAAACACATTCACACAAAAAGTGTTTAAAGCTTCATATGCATACATACATTTTGTATTGTACGAGTGTATTAAAAAAAAACAAAAAATACAAAAAAGGAAATAATTTCAAATAAATGAAAAAAACATTTATTTTTTAAGGATTGGTAGGTAAAATTTTGACATTTATTTTATCTGATTATATCATTTGTTTCTTACGGATGTGTCTGTTGATTAATCAACATTTAAAAATAAATAACAAATGGCATTTAATTTAAATGAAAATTAAGTAGACCGGTTTTTAAATGAAATAACATTTCTTTTAAATGATATTTTCAGTTATTTTAACTTACAAACCTTTTTAAGTGTAAAGGCATTGCCATATCTAGGTTTTAAAAAATGAATTTTTGCCACCTTTTCATAATACTTTTTTGATATGCATATAGAAAGAAAAGAGTTTTTTTAAAAGTATTATGTTGATTTAAGTACATCTAGGAAAGGACTTCTTGGAAATTTATTATGCAGTATCTGATGTTTATGTAAAATGAACAGATCGATTAAAAAAATGAATTTGTAAAAACTTTAGTATGGTGAAATTCGCCCCAATTTCTTTTTTAATTAAACTAGCGAATAAGTTTAATAAATTGAAAAATTCTTAAAAATCGTAAAAAAATTGTGTACAGTAGTTTGACAGTTTTGTTAAGCAAAAAGGAAAAATTAAAATTTTGATAAATTCTTTACCCGTTAAGTGCACACAAAGCCTCAAAATGTTAACTAGAATAAAAAAAGGGTGGTCCAACCGTAATGCAAGATGTTACATAATTGTACCTTAACTGCAAGTTTTTTGCCCAACTTATTTTGACATTTCTTTGTTTCAGTGTTTAACAAATTAAACCATGGAGAGGTACACAACTGAACAGCGCGTTAAGATTGTTGAAGCCTTTTACGAAAATGGCGTTCAAATCAAACTGTACTTCGTGATTTTGGTCAGCATAATCGAACAAATGTGTCCACAATTGGAAGAATTGTGCGCAAATTTTAGCAAACCGGGTCTGTAGGAAATGTGAAAACACCTGTGCATGCTCGCACAGTTCGTTCTGTGGAAAACATTGCTGTTGTTCGCGATAGTGTAGCAGAAGAGCCGTCAACTCATCGTCTATTGTTCGCTATCGCAAGATGATAACGGACTTCTTGCGGCCAGAAATCGAGGATATGGACCTAGACGATATGTGGTTCTAACAGGATGGTACCACTTGACACACAGCCAACAAAACAATGGCTCTATTGAGCGAGAAATTCAATGGCCGTGTCATCTTATGTCATTGCGATGTTAATTAGCCGCCACGATCATGTGATTTAACACCGTTGGACTTCTTTCTTTGTAGATATTTACAAGAAAAAGTGTACGTCAATAAGCCAAGAACAATTCAAGAGCTAAAGGATGAAATAATTCAGCACATTAACCACATTGAACCTCAATTATGTCTCCGAGTAATTGAAAATATGGACCATCGAATAGAGGTGTGCCACCGAAACCGTGGCGAGCATTTGGCCGATATTTTGTTTCACACAAAATTGTTATAGATCCTTCTATCATAATAAAAAATTATTAAGATAATTCTCTGAAAACTTTTTGTTTTATTTACAATTAACACCTGCACTAGAGGGCATAATGAAATACAATAGTAGCCTTAAATTCTTATTGGGAAAACAGTACATGTTTCTAGCAAATTTTGTAAAAAAAAAAATCAAACGTCATTGATAAGTGGTATAAGATACGTTAAAACTATTTCAAACAAGTTGAGAATTGTTTTCAAAAGATTAAAAAACCTTTTAAGACCTTAAAGGAATTTTTTACTGGACACTATAATCTCAGTTACCATATACGGACTAGAGATCTGTTTAATTTGAATACTTGTAGGTTCTGCGAATTGGACCTGCGTATGTCCCAGGCTTTGTAACAGGAGACTACAATATGTGCCTAGTAGGGTGATTGGCTTCATTCGAAGCCTCGATATTTAGGGTAAAATGAGGCTGCACAGAAGATCAATTTTTTGGTCACGATCTTTCTGATCTAATCTAAGCCCCGAAGAGTGAAAAAGAGGTTAATTTGAAATCATATATTTTTGGCCTATGAAATAAATAAAATTGTTTATGAAGTTTTATTTCACATTATCTTTGAAATATTAAATATAAAAAATCATTTAATTTTCTCTTTAAATAAGTACCGGAGGTTGAAAAGGAGCTTAATTTTCAATCAAGTTTTTTGGTTCAAAAACAGAAATTTTATTAAAAATTTTTATATCGATTTAATTCCTAAACTAAGCCCTGGATTGCGAAAAGGGCTTTTATATTTAATTTTTTTAAACATATTTTAGTTATTTTATCTCGTTGACTAAGCCCCGGAGGCCAAAAAGGAACTTAATTTGAAAACATATTTTTTTATGCAATTTTATTCAAAACTAATTTTTTATGCAATTTTATTCAAAATATTTAAAGCTTTTATTGAATTTTATATGCAATTTTACTAAAAATGTCTAAATCAATTTACATATCTCGTACGCTACGCCCTACAGGGCGAAAATAGGCTTATATTGAAATCATATATTTTTTGGTCAAATAATTGATTTTTGTATGAAATCTTATTAAAAGTTTTTAAATTGATTTATCTCATAAAATAAGCCCCGTAGAGCAAAAACGAGTTTAATTTGAAATCAACTATATTTTGATCCAAAAATCAATGAAATTTTACTAAAACTATTTAAATCGATTTTTCTAAGCCCCGGAGGGAAAAAAGGAGACGGACGGACTTTCACAAATCTAGAAGATAAATATTGTCCAATCGAAGTAAGATTTATTTATAATTATTTCAGATGTTCAGGTAATGTGTTTACGAGAAATTTTAAAAAAGGGTATTTTTACTTAGCACAAACCTGTTAAAATTTTTGAAAAGCCTTGATTTCGACTAAATAAGATAAAGAAGAAGATTTTGATAACAATATTACGATCTAAAAAAAATTTTAAAATTTAAATACCACTCTTTGTGAATATATCAACATGACCCTACTACAAAATTCTAGCAAATTTTTTTAATAAAAAGAAAAATTTGTTACATTGTTGTTTTTTTGTTTTTTTTTTTGCCATTAAGGCCCGGTAACACAATACCCCGTTAAAATATAACCAACAATTATATTCAGAATTTACATGGTAAATCACAAAAAGTTGTTCGGATTTCACGAGATTTCACAATGATTTTTCATGATAATGAAAATTGTAACTAATTTGTTTTCACACAAATTCGATAACCATTTTCCAGTAAAAAAGTGACAAAATTTTATGTCCTAATTTTGTCATTCTTTTTAAATAAAAAAATTGTTCAGTTTCGTATATTAAATTACGATTAAAAGCATTTAAAATTCGCCTGAAATTTAGTACACGAAAAAAATAATTTACTATGCTTAAACAACAACAAATGTGTCAGTTAAAATCTCAGTTAGTTGCTAACTGAACATTGTGTTAATGGTGCTAAAATCATATTTAAACATCTGTTGATAATCAGCAACTGTTTTCTGTTTAAAATTCTCAAACAAACATGAATATTTTTTTATATTTTGTATTCAAGTGGCATATAATAATCATGATGATGCATGCACCCAATATACAAAAACAATATTTTTGCTAAAGTGCGGAGGGGAATTTTCATAAGACAATCAAAGTGATTTAAACTAATGTGAAGAAGAACCAGCCACCAGCAGCAGCTACAGTTAAAGAATTAATAAAAAAAATAGTATTCAATATTGTTACATGTGTTTCCAAAAACCAATGTATACAAAATATTGTTTATAAAAAATTGCAGAGAATTAAATTGCTTTAAAGCACATGTTTTTTTCAATGTCTAATGTAATGAATGAAATTATTTTGTTGATACTTCTAGATTAGAAATTACTTTAATTGTTTTAAGATTCGTTGTAACGTTACTTGTGAATATTAAAATTAATTCATAAATGTTGCTAGAGGTATGAAATCAAAATCAAGCCTTGATCTTACAGACATAGCTCATTTTACATTCGATATCAGTGCTTCGTCTTTAGTCGAAACCACGGCTTATTGCGTTGTTTTCGAGAACCCTTTTTTGATTCTTTATGTATCAAACCTCCAAATTAATCCATTTAAAAATTTAATATATTTATATTGTGTTTGTGGAAAAAAATATAATTCTGAATTATGACCTCTACGACAATTGCGATTATTTTGCCCAAAAAGCCATGTAACTGAATTTTTTAATTAAAGAAGCACAATGGAAAATAATACACCCTAAAATGTATCACTTTTTACACTAATAGCGGCAAAACTTAATATAACACTCTTAATGTGTTTTTGAGCAACTAACTAACAGAAAAAACGGAATTTTTCGAGTTAATAAAGATAGCGAGCAGAAAGAAAATTTTTTTAGAGATGAGCAGTGTGAAATAATTTATAGAAAAAACATACGAGGTCGGATCAATAAGTTGGTGACTTTTCGAACTTCCCTCGTAGTTATATAAAATGCAACACTCATGAAATGCAACCCATCAAGTACCACCTGTGGATTTTTTTTTAAAATGGAAAAAAGTGAATTTCGAGTGCTCATTAAATATTATTTTTTGCGAAAAAAAACAGTCAATCAAGCCAAGAAAAAGCTTGATAAATACTATGGGGACTCTGCACCATCGATTTCAATGGTCAAAAAGTAAAGGTCGCACAAGTACAAATGACTGGACGGGCAATTGAGGTCAATTGACCCGAAAATGTCGAAAAAATCCACGATATGGTGTTGGCCGATCAAAGAGTAAAATTACCTGAGATTGTTGATGTCATAGGCATTTCATATGGAAGTGTGGTTTCGATTTTAAATGATCAGTTGGATTTAAGAAAACTGTCTGCAAGATGGTTGCCGCGTTTGCTCTCAATTCACCATAAACGTAATCGTGTGACAACTTCAAAGGATTGTTTGGAGCTGTTTATCCGCTATTCGAATGAGTTTTTACGGCGTTTTGTAACTGTTGATGAAACATGGATCCATTACAACACTCCGTAGACCAAGCAGCAATCTAAACAATGGGTTTTTCCGGGTAAACCGGCTCCGAAGAAGGCCAAGGTAAGTTTGTCGGCCAATAAGGTGATGGCAACAGTATTTGGGATGCACGCGAGATAATCCACATCTATTCCCTTCAAAAGGAAAAACAATAAACGGCCAAATTATTGGACCGATTTAACGAGGATTTAAAAAAGAAAAAAGTTATTTTTTATCAAGATAATGCACGGGTGCACACGTGTGTAGTCTTAATAGCAAAATTCCATGAATTGAGCTACGAATTGGCACCTCATCCATTTTGTTTTAATATTTGACTAAAAAATATAAAATATAATAAAAATTTTAGCATTGGAAATTGGATTCGCGATTTTAATTTTTTATGTTCTGATTTAGGTCTTGAGATCAAAAAACTCTAAATGCATCAAAAGTCCATTATTTTTATTCATATTATAGTTTTAAAATAAAATAAGGATATTAAAATCTATTGTAGAATAAAAGTGACATCTGATAGTAATTTTTCAGTTTAAGGGCGGAACCTCAAAAGTTTGAAACTGTCGAAATGCTTAACACACAGAGTAAAATTTCGTCAGTTTCCAACTGAAATTCGGTTGCTGCAGCTAAAATCCGTTAGCAAAACTCCTGAACAACAAAATTTTATTAATAAAACTGAACACACAAGCATTCAAATAATTTGAACATCTTTTGGAATATTTTGGGGATTTGTTTTAACAAACAAATTCACATTTTTGAATTTAAAATATGTAAAAATTTTGTTACTTTTTTTTAGAAATATTTAACCGGTTTTTGTTTTAGTTTGGAGAACTAGCTCTAGTTTTATGATTTCAAATAGTTTTTGAAACAAATAATCATTAAAAAAATAAAAAAATGTCACAGAAGAATAAATTTTTCACTTTAACCTCTCAACAACAAGATTTGTTACAAGATTTTACCCACATATTGCAACAATATTCAAGATTCTTAGGTTTGGAATACATAAACATATTTCCCTTTGCCTGGTTTATACTTCTGGCCAAAAAAACGGCGATGCTAGCCCACAGTGCAATAATTGAGTTTGTTGTAATTTTATAATTTTTGTTAGTGATTAACATACGTACCACAATATTTTTTTAATATAATAAATATTACGTACCTGAAAATAAAAGAAAGGAAAATTATTTTGATAAAATTTTTGAAATTACAAGAAAAAAATGATCAAAAACATACTTTTTTTATGACAAATTAAAGAAAAAAACATTTTTATTGATTAAAACATTTAAAAAAAAAACTGTATGCCCAATTTAAGCTACAGCCAAAAATTAGTAGTTTTTAAAAACTTTTAGTTTTTGATTCAAAATTTGTATCAAATTTGACACAATTACTTTTCAAAAGATATAAGTTTTTGGTTTTAGTGTAATTTGATAACAAGAAAATGAAGAAGAAGGTTAGCAACAAAACTAAAGGCTTAGTGACGTAGATAAATTCGGTATTTGAGTGTCAAACCTTCTCGTCAGAGATGGGAATCTACTTATGTGTACAATAACTAAATTAACCTTTAATGGACAATCTCGAATTTGATTGGTTGTTGGTGTTTGTGCTAGGTTTTGGGTTTTGGTGTGTTCTGACATATATAGTAGAATTTTATGGCCAACATTTTTGTAAAATATGTCATCGCCGTCCTTCCCTTTTTCGGGTGTTTTTTTACAATTTGTTAGAATAAAGCCAACAAATGCCACTATGAGAGGGATTTAGAGGGTTAATATGTTCTACAAAAATATTTTCCATACCATTATCTACAAATTTGCTGAACATACCCTCAGACGTAAATAAAACATAGTTTTAATACCGATATGCTGCAAGAACAGGCCAGAGCTGGGAAACTTTAACCGTCTCTAAAATAAAATTCCGATGTGATCTATAAAAACGCTGACACACGTATATTTTTTTTTTGTCTCCTTAACAAGCATCAATCGTCGGAACCCAGTAATTTTGGAAAGAGTTTGAAGTTGTTGTACAGTCATGACAATAAAATTTTGTTAAGTGTAAAAAATGATTAAAATAAAAAATTTGTGAAGCTAAAAATGGACTATTCGCATTTCTCATGAGTTGTGACTGTCATTGAATTATTTTTAATACTGAAAGTCACAACTTTCTATACAATACAATGAGAATCCAGTCACAAAAAGAGTCAAAGACTTCTCCCTATGAATAGGCCTCATTCACAATGTTCAGTTAGCTACCAAAGCATTATTAGTTGTTTGGGTTTCACGTGAAACCCAAAAACTGTTTTACTCCGTATTTACGATAATAAATGTCACGTGAAAATTTAGCATGATTTTTTTTCACGCAATGTTAATATACAAGACTATTGTACATATTTCTAGTGAAAGTGTCAATTTAAGTTTATAAGTTATAAAATAAATACAAAAAAATTATTAATTTTTACAAGTTAAATTACGATGTTAATGTTTGAGTGAAATTTTTTAACAGAAAGTATTTTAAGTTAACTCAAAAATTGTTGTTGTTCTGTATATAATTTTTTGACATTTGCTTTTAAATTAAACCCTTCGATATGGCGAACATAATGAATTTTCTGGTCAGCTATGGCCTTTATAATGTTAGTTATAAAAAATTTCTATTTTAAGGCACAACTTGAAATAATAGAAGAAATAATCCTCGTTGGACATCTTCACGGGTAGGTGCAAAAAAGAAGTCTGCCCTAAACGACCTGTCGAAACCAGAGACATCCATCAAGACGGATTTTTTTTAAATTTTGAGGGGTAGGGACAAATGATCTCTAGCCAAATCTCTTCGGCTAGAAAACACAAATTTAAAACAGCTGTTATCTGGAATAAGAGCTAATTCACTAGAGATGGTTTTTAAAAGTTCCAGAAAAAACATTTGACTTGGAGTTTTGGAAATTTTCATGAGGAGGGGCAAAAATTGGAAAAGTATACCACGAAACGTCCTGCTAAACTCCGTTGGGCTAAAGATCTAATATTTAGAATATGTGTTTTCTTAGGCATGAGCTATTTTACTGAAGATATACTTTTTAAATTTTGATAAAAAGGTGGTCCAAAATGTATCATCCTACACTCTTAAAATGCTTGTAAAATTACTTCTATAAAATAGGCAAAGTTTTATGTAATATTACGAAAATTCGGTAGATATAAACACAAAATGCGTTAAACTTGTTTGTGCACACTTTCATATACAATAATACACACACGCAGTATTTTTAGACACTATTTATTTAAAATTAATCACATTATGTCTAAAATTAGTATTGTTTTGTTAAAAAAAATTTTACGCACAAAGATTGTAAATATACTAACGTATAGTAGTAAAAAAAATATGACATTTTAAAATTGAAAAAAAAAAAATCGATAAAATTTTCAAACCTAAAAATAGATTCATTAGTTTTTCAAATTTATCAATTATTTGGAATTTCTAAACAATAAATTTATTGTTTCTATTCTTGATGTGAGTTAACAAACAATAAAATTATGGTTTTTATTGTGAATTACTAAATAATAAATTTATTGTTTTTATTACAAAACAAAAATTTTTTGCTTTATAATTTTCAGTATCATGGTAGAAAATTTTTTTTGTAGGATTTTTCCGCATTTTTATGTACATTTACAGGAAAATCGTGTTTCTTTGCGCACAAATTTGATGAATTTACTCTTTAATTTTAAAATTTCATTGAATTTTTACGCACTTTTAATGTAATTTTACCTATTTTGTGTCCATCAACTTACGCATAATGTGTGTATTTTTTTTGTTCATTTACGGACATAGAGTAAATTTACTCAACTTATAGTAGGAGTACAGTTTCCTACTACAAGTTGGGTAAATTTCAACAGAAGTTGATTAAAGTGTACGGGAAAATGCTGTACTTATGCAAATGATGTAACCGCTCCAAACTTTTTTCTTTAAAGTCATTTAAAATCAAGGGTATATGTAAACACGCCACTACATAGACGCTCTCACGGAAAATACGAAGGCGCATCAATAAGTCCGTGACTTTTCGAACTTTCCTCGTAGTTATATGAAATCCAACACTGCTCACATCAAGTACCACCTGTTAGTAGACTACTGTCAAATTTTGAGCAAGTTTCGTCATTTTCGGAGATTGAATGTGCGATAGATTGTGGAAGACATAATCATCTCACATGGCTCGGTGGTTTCAATTTTTAACGATCACTTGGGTATGAGAAAGCTTTCCGCAAGATGGCTGCCGCGTTTGCTCACAATCGACCACCAACGAAATCGTGTGACAGCTTAGTTTCCATGGCAAAAATCCATGAAGTAGACTACGAATTCGGCCCTCAATCGCCTTATTCTCCGGATTTAGCCCCCAGTGACTATTTGCTATTTCCAAACCTAAAGAAATGGCTTGGTGGAAAGAGATTTAGCTCCAACGATAAAATTATTGATCAAACAAATGCCTATTTATGGACCTCGAAAAATCCTGCTGTTAAACGCAAAATGACGGAACTTGCTCAAAATTTAAGAGTAGCTTATTAACAGGTGGTACTTGATGGGAGCTGTGTTGTATTTCATATAAATACGAGGGAAGTTCGAAAACTCACGGACTTATTGATCCGCCCTCGTATCCCACAAGAGTGCAAGAACTTATCGTCCAAAGTTCTTTTCAGAACGATAGAAAATGCGAAAAAACGACCCCAAAAGATCGCCAACCATGGTGGCCATAGAAAGATTTCCCCATAGTGCAGTTGTGATTTAGTATTTCCAGTTTTAGTGATTCGTTAATATTTTGTTAACACATTTTACATGCGTGGTTGCAAAAAATAATGATGACGGTGATGATGATCATCACTTTATGCAAAAGAAAATATTGTGATTTTATATTTTGATTTAAGTTTTATGAAGAGTAAAAATATATATATTTTTTTAACAAAAAATTACATATTGTTGATTTTTGGAAAGCGGTATTGCTTTAGCTCTTCTTCCTCATCATTAACATCTGATTATGGCTGTTGTGACTGTTTGTTACACTTTGTTAAGTGACAGACAGCGTTTCATTTCAATGCAAGTTTTGTTTTTCTGTTTCAGAGAGAGTTACAGTGCATTTGATTATAAAAAACATATGTATAATTTGTTTTTTTTTTTTTCATTTATGAAACTTACAGTTTATGTTCTTTTATAGGAAGTTTTTTCTCAAGTGTTTTTTTTTTTTTTGTTTGTTTATTAAGCTGTTGTATACTTGTGTGTACTTTTTTTTTGCCATATGTAAATGCAACAACACACTTGACTTGTATTTTGAAAAATGTCTTAAAAATAATTATGATTATTTGAGTTTTTAATGTTTTTAAAAAAGAAAAAAAAACTTTTGACTTTGTACACTTGTATTTTTATAAGTAGTATCATTAAAAAAAATGCCGGAAAAGTGAAAAAAAACCACAAAACATCTGTTTATATTATGAGCAAATTTATAACATATGAGTCATCGTATATAGAGAGTAGTTCTATTTTAGAGACAATATTAAGAGTTGTCAATATTTTACATGCATATATTAAATAATATTTTCAATATGTTTTACTAGAATTGATTTGCAAATTTTTAGTTGATTTTAAATATAACTAAATTTTTATATTATTTGGACGTATGAGTGATACGGAATTCTTAAGCAAAAATATTAATCATACGCCTCTAGTTACTTACTTAAGTTGAAAACTTGCTAAACTTTGTAACGTTATTATTTCTAAGATTTTTCAACAATTTTTAAGACATGTTTAAATTAGTGTTATCGAAGAAAAAAAATGTATTCTAAACGATATGCATGCAAAAAATTTTCGATAATTTTTTTTTCTTAATTTCCCATAATTTATTTAAAAATATGTTTGGCAATTTAAATCAAATAAATCTGTTTACTTAAAAAAAAATAATAACATACAACAAAAATTTCATCACATGATTTCAAATCCACAAAAAAAAAGATAATAATATTATTCGATCAAACCCGACCGTAAGAAACCCTGCATCATAGTACGATTTGGGTAATATTTCGGAAAGCAGACAAAATTGGGGAAAAAGCAGAAAAAAGTCATTCAAGCAAATAGCGAGAAATTTAGCTATTATGGGGACTAGGTCAAACTATGGTCCGATTACTATGGGAGGTATGTCTGTATTCTAACTAATTTAAATAGGTTTTATCTTTGGGAAAAATTTGCGATATGTCGTTTGATTATCGACTGACGGTCATCATGATCCTGAGATAATTGGTATTATCACCACAAACATATCCGCGTTTAGGGTATAAATACACAGTATGATTAGTTAATTTTTAAAATATTTCTACCACAAACTAAATGCACATATTTGATCTCCGGAATATAAATAATTCTAAGGCAGTAATATTAACTAATTTATGTATAACAAATGGACCAATTAACACATCCTAACAATTGCCTAGATTCATTTTTTATGTGGTTATTTATGTGATCCACCAAAAGCAAAAAAGAAACAAAATCCCCCAAAAATATCACAAAAATTTGTGATGAAAAAAAACTCAAATCAAAAGTAATAAAAAAATTAAAAAAATATAAAATATTTCAGAAATAAATAAATTTTTAAAACATTTCAGATATTAAAAAAAAATAAAATATATATGAACAAATAAATTTTTAAAACATTTCAAAATAACAAAAAAAAAAGCATACATATTTAAGTATTTTATTTTTTTCTTCTTTTTATTAAGTTGACATCTGTTGTATAATATTTAAAAAAAAAAATCAGTTGGCAGTTTTCAAAAGCAAATAAAAATTAGTTTGATTTTGAAATATTTAAATGTCTGTTTTGGTTTCACTTATTAAATGATGATGGTGGTGGCGATAGTGGTGTTTGGTTAGTAAAAATTGCCATAACAATTAAGCAAAATCATAAATCGCACAAAAATATTTGAAATTGTTTAGCTAATTTTCTTTGATACAAACATAAACTTTGGTATATTAGCCATGTTCTTTTTTATTTATTTTTACTTTTTTTAAATAGTACTTCAGCTGGTATTTTAAATGATATTTCTTCGTGTTTTACAAAAATAAACAGATGCCTACACGTATAAATATTTGTATTTTTAACATTTGAATGTTTTTTCTTCGTAATGACACTTAATTTTTCTTAATCTTTGATTGGCGTTGAAATAAATATTCAAATAATTTTCATTTAGAAGATGTTATTTTGATGTCTTACAATATTTTTTTTATGTTTTGAACATAAATATTTAATTTTATGTATATAAATATTTTCCAAAATAGAATATTCAACTCGAAATATTTTGATGGTAACATAAAATTAGCGGTAA
The DNA here is from genome assembly GCA_949748255.1 of Eustalomyia histrio. NCBI lineage: Eukaryota > Metazoa > Arthropoda > Insecta > Diptera > Anthomyiidae > Eustalomyia > Eustalomyia histrio. Next base: position 70,174,261 of record OX456526.1, read on the forward strand.
GTTTTATTTAAACGAAATTAAATTTAATTTTAATTCATATTTCACAAAAAAAATACATATAAAAATCATACTAAAAGTTACCAAAAAAATGTTAACTAAACCTAAAATACTTATGGGATTATTCTGTAACTACGTGAAAATTTGTCACGTTCCAATATATTTAACACAGGTCGAGTCACTAATATCAAAATTATATTTAGGTTAATTAATGGTATTAATCATATTATTTTTTATAAACTTTTTTTTTTTTTATTGCAAAGAAACATGAAAATTTTATAAGTAAATTATAGAGAAAAAAATGCACAGAGCCAGCAAGAAAGAAAATTAGTACTTTCGGTTACCGCAACACAACCCTTTTCAGTATCCACGCCCTTGTTGAGTGTTTAGAAATAAATTAACAAACCCGAAATCAACACACAATTACACTTACATCAACGAAATTTAACAGTTTATATTTATCCTCATTTTTTTTTTTTTTTTGTTATGATCTTTTATTCTTAAAGTGCCCAATAACAAATCCGTTAATTTCAAGTGTTTGTCCTTATCAATATTAAATCTGCAACATAATATATGTTAATAGTTAATGATTAGACGATATACTTTAAGGAAAATTTAACATTATGTGACTCTCCCTATCCTAAATATGGTAGAGTTTCATATTTGGACGTGACAACTTTTCACATAGTTTCAGAATAACCCTATTAATATTCTGATTTTTTAATTTAAAAGCAGATTTGGTAAAGCTAACAAGTTTATGTGTTAAAAAGTTAAGTTAACAAAAGAATTTGTAAAACTACAGGGATCTAATCACTGCTTTTGATATCAAACAAGCCATTGTGTGGTACAAAAATTGATTACCCAGGTAGAAAATATGGGTGGTACTTTTTCGGTAAATAAATACTGGCAGCACAAAATTTTGAAGCTTCCCATCTTTTGAAATCTCTGCTTTCGAATATTTGTTTTGCAAGATTTTGTACTGTTTTTAAAAAAATACGAGGGCGAAGCAATAAGTCCGAGATTTTTGAACTTCCCTCGTAGTTATATGAAATGCAACACTGCTCCCTTGATGGGTACCACCTGTTAAATTGTGGTCGCACAAGTACAAATGACGCTGAACGTTCTGGACAGCTAATTGAGGTCAATACACCCGAAAATGTCAAAAAGTACACGATATCTTGTTGGCCGATCTATAAGTAAAAGTGCGTGAGATTGTTAATGCCATATGCATTTCATATGGCAGTGTGGTTTCGAATTTAAATGATCCGTTGGATTTAAGAAAGCTTTCTGCAAGATGCGTACCGCGTTTGCACGGGTGGTACCTCATTCGCCATATTCTCCAATGACTATTTCCTATTTCCAGACCTAAAGAAATGGCTCGGTGGAAAGAGATTTAGCACTAACGATGAAATTATTGATCAAACTAATGCCTATTTTATGTACCTCGAAAAATCCTATTTTTTTGGTAGGGATAAAAAAAATTGGAAAAAGTTGGACTAAGTGTATTGAGCTGAAAGGAGATTATGTTAAAAAACAATTTTTTTTCTTTTGCAAACCAAAAATCTGTGTTTTATTCAAAAGTCACGGACTTATTGATCCGCCCTCGTAAGTACTGACAAAACACTTAATTGATACGCTCTTCCAACGAAACATTCTTCTGCTTTTAAAAAGGAAATCAAAGCACTAAATTTGGTCATTTTGTCAACGCTTAATAAAAGGGATCTCTCTTGTTGGTATTTTTTATGATTTTGGGCTGTCTAAATAAGAAGGGTTTCATCCGACGTTTAAGATTGATGGTTTATTAAAGAAAATTTAATGGATGCCTTAAAGTTTAGTAACTAAATCAACTGGCTACCACAGAAAAGTAACAGATTTTTGCAAAAAAAAATGTAGAATTTTGGCCACATTTCCAAATTCAATAGTAATAACAAAAATTTGTTTACTAGAAAGCATTCCAATAAAAACATTTTTTAATGCCAAATCCGATATCAGGCTTTTAGGTTTAAAATGTTTGTTAAATTTTTTATGAAAGTTAAAAAATATCTGAACATTAAATTTACAATCTCCTCAACAAAAGTATGGTAAAATTATATCAAAATAATTTTTGGAAAACTTAAGTTTTTGATTCAATTACATCATTTAATGCTGTGATAAAACAAACAGATTTCAAAAAATTCTAATTCTAAATTTCAGATTCTAGTTTTCGATTTTATGTTTCAGATATAGAATGATCATTGATCATATATGACCATATATGGCCATATAACCTTAAAATCATCTATCTAAGCTATTTTACCCAAATAAATACTTTTAAAATTTTCAATTGACTTCCGCTATCCGTCATATTTATTAGTTTTATATAGAAAGGAAACAAATTGGACCCCGGCACTCTTTAAACCGCATTTTATTTGACACCTCTAATGGTCTTATACTGAACCATGTAAGGACACATATGACAATATATGCCCATGTATGATCACATACAAGCCCATGTATATTTCAAAAATATTTCGATTTTTACATGCGAGATTATTTTCTTGCATTTATTATTTAATTACAAATTATATCTTAATACCCTAACCGAGCACTGAGGGCTATCGGCTCGTTGTAGCGTAAACAGACCAGAGCCTTTGGTGGGAATAGAACCCATGACCCCCGCACTGATAAGCTAGCATGCTATCAACTAGCCTACAGGGGCTTTCATGTATTTTTTTTTTTCTTAAATACAGTATTATTCTACTTGTTGCAATTTTAAAGTGTTTATCATAATTTTGTAAAAAACCTATAAAACTGCTGTTATTGGTTAGGTGGGTTTAAAAATTCAAATTTGTAATGGACAAGAGCAAAAGGATGCCCTGGATATTGCCGCTGCAGCAGGTTCTTTTCTTTATGGTGCGGAAATCAATGAACTTCACTCGCATTTTTCTCGAAACTCTATTTTTGTACACTTCTTTAAAATTACATTACTTGAAAGAAGGATTTTTTTTACAATAACTTATGGTAAAAATTTAACCAAAAACTAGTACAATTTGTTCCCAACTCTGACAAAAATTCTAATTTAATTTGTTTATTTTTCCTTCGTTCAAGCACGAGCTTTATATAGCTACTAACAGAAAATTTGTTTTTTTTTCTTAGTTTCTGATTAACCAGTCATGAGTTATCAGGATTGCGGCGAGAAAACTTTTTTTTAGAGGTTAAAAGAAAATAAGGTCCCAATGGCTGAATTTACAAAATTTTTAAATAAAAATTTTAAAAACTAATGAAGTTTTTTTTATGAATTGTTGACCTGTTATTTTGTAAATTGTAGGATTTTAGATCATGGAATTTCTCAATTTTTATTCTCTATAATTTACTAATAAAATTTTCATGTTTCTTTACAATAAAATAATTTATAAAAAGAATATGATTATATGATCTAAAATCCTACAATACTATTAATTGACAAAATAACAGATCAACAATTCATAAAAAAAATAACTTCATTACTTTAAACACAAGGATACAGAGCAAAATAAAATTCAAAAATATTGTCTAATGATTAACTATCAACTATCAATGTTGTAGATTTAATATGCATTAGGACAAACATTTGAAATTAACGGCCTTATTGTTGGATACTTTAAGAATTAAAGTTGAATTCTGTGGAATTTCAAAATTTTTATTCTCTATAATTTACTAATAAAATTTTCATGTTTCTTTACAATAAAATAATTTATAAAAAGAATATGATTCTATGATCTAAAATCCAACAATACTATTTATTTTAAAAACTACTTGTTTTATTTGTCTTTGATATGCTAAATGTTTAAACAGAATATATACTCATTTTAATCCAAAGGCAATTAGTACTAAAAATTTAAATCGGGCATGCCGGCTATATGATATCCTACGTCAAGAATAATTTGGAGCAAATTTGGGGAAGCTGTCCAAATTCCGAAAAGGTTTCCGATCCTTTTTTATCAACAGGGTGTCAAATATAGAGACAAATCTGTACGGTCAATTCATTTCAACCAAATACACTTAAATACCATTCAAGCCCAATTGACAAAGACCCTTCTATGGTACACTCACCAATAAATTTTGCAAATTTGAGCCTAGCGGTATTTTTGCTATTCTTAGCAACACATGTCGGCTGACGTGTAGTAAATACAATGAAATTTGTAGAAAAAAATTAGCTGCCGATACTAAATTTTAGTAAACTTTGTGCAAAGTAGAATTTAGAATCGGTTTGCTAAAATCAGCAAAAACAATTTACAAAACATTAATAATATTAGTACAAAATTTTAAATTTATTTTTTTTTTATCGAGCATCAACATTTTTTATTATTTTTATTTCTTTTTTTCAAAAAATATTTTAGACGAAATTAAAATAAAAAAATCAAAGGCTTAAAAATTGTAAAAACATAAACGAATTTATCATTTTGTTTTAATTTGGTAATTTCTGTTTTGAAAAATATTTAAGGCAATTTGTTTTACTTTTAAGGTAAAATTTTAATTGTTTTAAAAAATAAAACTTTTTGGTGTTATATTAAGTGGATGTCCTATTTTTAGACATGAGTCGGTTATATACTTCGGATCCCTTTTTTTAATCTATGTAACATTTTAAGGCAATTTAAGTTTATCGGTATAAGTTTTAATTAGAAATAACATTTCCTTCAATATCCACTTTTTTAAAATTAGTAAATTTTTCAATCGGTTTTCAAAAACTTGTAAAAATTAGCAACGAAAATTTGTTATTATTCTGTAAAAATTCTGTAATTTGTAAAATGTAAATACCAAAAAGATTTGCTAAACAATAATTTTGTAAACTAAAAATCAGTACAAAAAATAGTAAAATGGGATTGAAAACAGTTTACAAATTTTTTTACTAACTTTTTTTTCTGAGTATAGTTACATATAAATATGGACCGATTGTAACCAATTTAAATAGAGTTCAGGAAATCACGTGCAAAATTTTCATATAAATCCACACATTAAATAAAGATCAGGTCACTTCCCGGAATTTGGACCGCTTCCAGGAGTATGATTTAAATTATACTTATGTATCATTAAATCGATAGGTCCGACATAAATTCCCTTACTTGTAGTTTCTCTAAAATTAGTTCAAAATGAATTGATTGTATTAACTTTAACATTTCCTTAACAGAAGAATTACGAACTATAGTTTAGGTCCATTACTTTAAACTTAAAAAACCACCTGCAACAGTTTTTAACATTCATTAAAAGTTTTAACAAAAAAATGTAACTAATAAAAATTTGCCAGTTAATTTTGGATCCTTAATCATACCAAAATGCAAAATGTTAGCATAAAATTAACATATAAATTTAAAACATTAATAACAATTCCACCAACCATCATACCAATACGCAACAGGAGCTAAAAAAAAATTAAGTATTAATGGAAAGTTTAAAAAACCCATAGACCATTTAATATCAAAAATCAAAAAGAATGTTTTATTTTTTTTTTTAATTCAGTTAAAAAAATCTAAATTGAGTAAAACTTTCAACAACAATAATATTAAGGACGATAACTTACCAAGTCAGGTGGTGCATAGAACCAAAAAGTTGTTTTAATTAAAGTCATAAAATATTTTTATAACGAGTCAAAGAATCGTATGGGCTGCTGAGAGGATGTGATAATATAGAGGGGTCAGATATTTTTAAATTTTAATGTTTTGTTTTATCAAGCTTTATTTTCAAGACACCCAATGTTTATGTTTATTTAATTTTTTTTTTCTCAGAATATGAACCAGATAATGAGGGCTATTTTAGCTCCACAACCGCAGTTTGAGGTAAAATCTTCCATACGTTCCTTCTCATTGTGAATGATCAAAACAACTGATCTGCTAAAGTTTACCAAATATTCTGTATTCATGTTGTTCTCTAAGAACTTTTTTTTATTGTATACTAAATCTGGTCACCTTATATTTTCAAAATCCATAATAACGATTTAATATTTAAATCATCAGATGCCAACAGCTTTATATACATTTTTTTTCTTAACAAAATCCTGCCTCCTTTCTCTCTGATCTTCTTTCATAAACCCCCAAAATAAAAAGAAAAGGGTAAATATAGCTAAAATTAATTACATTCATTACTCGCCTGCCAAACATAAATTGTTTACATATTTTTATTCTTCAACGAAAATTCGACAATGAATGTATTTTGGAGGGATTTTATTATTTATTTTTTACTGTAAAACTCCTTCCCAAACAAAAATTTTGTATTCACAAAAAAGTCATGGTAAATTAGGCTGCCATAAAAAAGTACAAAATGATGATCATCTTTTACAATGCGCGCACAAGGTGTTCACTTGTGTTCAGTATAATTTACTTTACATTTTTGTAGCATTACCTTCTGTGGTGTTGAATGCTTCATGCAACAGAAGAAGAACAACAAAAAGAGGTTTAACATTTGCATGCTTCAATTTTGGTGAATGTAAGCAACTGCTGCCGTTATAAAATATGATCAATGGTTGGCTTAATTCATGATAATATTTTTAGTTGTAGTTGTAATTTTTGGCGCTTTAAATTTTAAAACATTCGCATTTTTGTCCATTTTTACAGTAAACTTATTAATGCGGTACTTATTTGAAACGCAAAAGTAATCCTCCTATCAGAAAATGCTATAAATTTTGCGATTAACCCCTAATGTCACAAAAAGGGCTCAAATGACAATCAACTGTGGCGGCGGCCATTTACATGACATCATATTCTCGACTTGATGTAAAAAAAAATAAAAGACCAAATAAAAATAATCCACAAGAAGAATCAAAGTTTTTCATTTTTTTTTAAATTACAGCCAAAAAACATCGGAAGGTTATTTTTGCGCCACCCCGTAAGAGGATTATTTTTAGAGCTTACAAGAAATATTGGCTCCATTTGTTTACACTTCAAGTTTTGCTAAAAATTAACTTATTTTTAAGTGAAATGAAGAAAATGATACAAAAAGTAGTAAATACCCTGCGGGAAAAAAGGGGTCAGTTGGGAATTGAAACCTGTCCCGGGATAGGTGAAAACTGAACCGGTTCCGAAAAAGCATATCACGGCATAGTCGAAAAGAGCACCGGTTCTTAAAGTACCTATCACGTGACCGGTTTAAAAGTCACGACTTGTCCTTTTAGACCAGTCCTGTGACATGTCACAGAGGGACATTGACCCCCTTCTAGGACTAGCCCATGTTAAAGTAATCGGTCCCGTGTCCGGTCCCTATCACAATGACCGGTCATGTGACGCGTCCTGGGATAGGTTCTTTTCCCGCAGGGTAGAAATAATTGAATGAAATAGTTAGCTAATTTCATGTCAAACACAAACTTATGATAAAAATCTAGTAAAAATAGTAATAACTAGCATCCATTGTAAAAATCAAAATATATATGAACCAGAGAACTGCATAATCAACTTTTTTCTTGATTTAATCATACACAAAAATTCTTGTTCACTTTTAATAATTCAACAAAATTCACTGTAGAATAAAATCAGCATCATGTTACTGAACGCGTAATTGGAATTAGTGTGAATCATCTGTCGTTTATGTTTTATGCAAATGTAATCACTTAACAGTGTTCAGTAACATGATGATGATACAGTGAATTTTGTTGAATTATTAAAAGTGAACAAGAATTTTTGTGTATGATTAAATCAAGAAAAAAGTTGATTTTGCAGTTCTCTGATATGAACATAATACATCGGCTGATGAGTTTTCGGTCTGACACACAAATGGCGGCACAAATACAGAATTAATATTTAATATAATATTTTATCATATCCAATGTATATTCCTTAATATCTAAATTGATCCAAAAAATGGCAGATCAAATTAGATCCAGGAATATATATATTAAATTATTATATTAAATCAGGACCAGTTTAGTATTATTATTTCAGCCATGATATTTTTCCCAAATTTCCGAATATATCATTAAGTTAATATACGAAGATACAATATATGCATTGCGCATACTTTGAAAATATCTGTATATACAGCCAAAAAAAAGTCCCTATAAGTATATAGTACTATACACAGATGTCTTCAACTAAAGTCTAGTAAAGTTAGCCATTATGTATAGTAGTGTGTAACTGAGTGCTTACATCACGACAACTCTGGCAGACTGAGTTCAAATGGTTTAAAATTTTAAAGTTTTGCAAAAAATATTAATAAGGAAATACAAGGGCGGATCAGTAAGTCCGTGAACTTCCCTCGTAGTTATATGAAATGCAACACTGTCAAATTTTGAGCAAGTTCCGTCATTAACTTTGCGTTTAACAGCAGGATTTTTCGAGGTCCATAAAATAGGTTTTTTTTTGATCAATAATTTCATTGTTGGAGTCAAATCTCTTTCCGCCGAGTCATTTCTTTAGGTTTGGAAATAGGAAAAAGACACTGGGGGCTAAATCCGGAGAATTAGGTGAATGAGGGGACAATTCGTAGTCTACTTTATAGATTTTTGACATGGAAACTAAGCTGTCACCCGATTTCGTTGGTGGTCGATTGTGAGCATACGCGGCAGCCATCTTGCGGAAAGCTTTCTCATACCCAAGTGAACTTTCAAAATTGAAACCACTGAGTCATGTGAGATGCCTATGTCTTTCACAATCTATCGCAGAATCAATCTCCAAACGACCAACACAATATCGTAAATTTTTTTAATTGTTTTGGGTGTAGAGACCTCAACTGGGCATCCAGAACGTTCGGCATCTTCCGTGCTTGTAAGTCAGTAAACCACTTTTTTACCATTGAAATCGATAGTGCAGAGTCCTTATTGTATTTATCAAGCTTTTCCTTGGTTTGATTGACGGTTTTTTTCGCAAAAAATAATGTTTAATGAGCCCTCGAAATTCACTTTTTTTCAATTATTAAAAAAAGCCACGAAAAATTGTATGACGATCTGACGTTTGATTCAAAAGTTATTGCGGTTTTAGTGAAACAACTTTTTGTATTTTAAAGCAATGGAAAAAAAGAATTTCGTGTGTTGATAAAACATTGCTTTTTGATGGGAAAAACACCGTTGAAACAAAAGCTGGGCTTCATAAGCGTTATCCGGACTCTGCACCAGGAAAATTTACCATAATTGATTGGTTTGCTGGTGGTCAAACGAACACCGATGATGCGCCACGTTCTGGTCGCCCAAAAGAGGTGAAAAACATCAAAAAAGTCGACAAAATCGTTTTAGCAAACCGTAAAGTGAAGTTTCAGGAGATGGCTTATACTCTAAATATATCAGAGGAACATGTACGCTTTATTTTGCATAAACATTTGTCCTTGAGAGACATTTGTGCATGAAGTGGGTTTCGCGGGTACTAACAGTAGACACAAAAACAACAACGAGTCTACGATGACAAAGTTGCACGAATAACACTTCGAATTGCTTCCGCACTTTTCCAATTTCGATATGGCTCCCAGCGACTTTTACCTGTTTGCAGACCTAAAAAAGTGCTCGCCGGAAATAGATTTGGCTCGAATGAAAATCACTGCATTGAAAACTTGTAATATTGGTCAATGGTTTTAACTCTATATATCCTTGCTTTGGACATTTAATAGCTGCATAGTCTTGCGACCAGCTAACTTCATTCAAGGCTAGATTTCTTAAAAAAACCTTTGGTGTACTTAAGTATTAAACATGTCTGAAACCAGGCAGATTTAACCAGAGTTACTTTTAGAACTTCAGTTTGTTACTTTTAGAAATTTTCTAAATACACAAGCTTTGACTGCTTGGAAACCATATATTTCCCAGGCCGAGAATATTTCTCAAAAATCTTCCCTATAATAATATGTATCACCTTAATGTATCACCTTAAGTATTTATATCATTTTATATTCCATAAACAGTGGCTCACTTTAATCTTTAACCGTTTAATTATGACAAGTGTCTGTGCCCAAGTGTGCAAGGTGCATACAAGGTATTTTTTGTGACATGCACCAAACCACGCTGTAGCTGTATATTCGTTTTTATCATGTTGTCACACAAGTGCTAAAGGGCGCACAATTGTTTGCCCTTTGTGTAATATTATCTTTAATCGACATTTGTTTATGGCCAGGGGGTGTTTCTTTGTAAACATTTCATTTTCCAATTTTTTTTTTCCTTCAGTTATAATTATGTGCCAGTAACTGGAGAAATATATAGTACAATTATAAATGGGTTTGTTAACAGACGTTGCACATGCGCGAACGTTGTATAGAGATATTGTTACTACTTGTATACATATATGTTTCATTGCTTTTATTTGACACTAATTGAAATGTATAAAATTTCAATAAGAAATATAATTTTTAAATTTTAGATAAAAAAATTTATAGTTTTACCCTTAAAGATGGTTATTATTTTTAATATATTTTTAATAATGAAATTTTTAATAATTAGTTTACTAAAAATTTATTTTATAAAATAAGTTTGCACATTTTACAAGTAAGAAAATTTAAGTCGACTGCATGATATCCTACCCTGACTATATGAAACCCTACACCAAATATGATTTGGATCATATTTTGGGAAGTCTTCTAAATTTCGGCAAATAACCACCATGGCAGAAATATAGAGGAAAATACACTTAAAAAAGTTTAAAATAACTGAAAATATCATTTAAAAGAAATGATATTTTATTTAAAAAGCGGTGTACTTAATTTTCATTTAAATTAAATGCCATTTGTTATTTATTTTTAAATGTTGATTAATCAACTGACACATCCGTAAGAAACAAATGATATAATCAGTTAAAATAAATTTCAAAATTTTACCTACCAATCCTTAAAAAATAAATGTTTTTTTCATTTATTTGAAATTGTTTCCGTTTTTGTATATTTTGTTTTTTTTTTTTTTTTTAATATACTCGTACAATACAAAATGTGTGTATGCATATGAAGCTATAAACACTTTGTGTACGTATGTGTTTTTATGAAGTTCTTGTAATTTGTATTGAACAATTTTGTATATATACAACCAATTTAAATAAAAAAACAAATTGACATTTTTTGAATATTTTTTTTGAAACAGACAGCAAACAAAATTTAAATTTGTAATAACTGTTACGGACAAAAATAAACTACAAGTTTCCGTTTTGTGGGTTAATTTTTATTAAATTTCAAACAAATGAAAAAAATAAATGAAACTGAAAAAAATGGTAAATGATAGTAAATTATTTCGAATAAATGTAAAAAAAAGTTAACATAGATATTTCTTTGAAAAATAAATGAATGTTCTTTTATTTTTAAATGGAACTTAAAACTTTTTTATTAAACTACAAACAGTTAACTACATAATATTCTAAGTGTACGAAAGAAATGGCCGAAAAGTTGTCTTTTAAACAAAAATCAGGCAGGTGGTTTATATGGAGACTAGGTCCATAACCACCTAGGCCTAGATTCACACCCATGGAAATTTTCACATAAAATAAATACAAAAAAAATATTTATTGAACTCAAAATAGATAAATATAAAACAGTAAAACGTGATTAAGACTAACGTTATATGCAATTAATTTAATTGGTAGTCTTTGTTTTGGTTTTAATTTTTGAAATTTTGCAGTGTACAAGTTTTTTTGTTGCCTAAATAATTGTAGTATTTCTGAGGTTATGTTAAATATTCCCTAACGGGTACTTTTAAGAGTTTGAAAAAAGCCAAAATTTGTCAATTGAATAGGCTTTTATTTACATTTCGTTTGGCTGTGCTAGCTTAACAGAACAATGGTTCAAAATCTCTTAATAAAAGTGTCCAACTATCTTTTTTTTTTTTTTGACTGTAGATGGACGGGCAGATATTGCTAAATCAATTCAGAAAGTGGTTCTGTGTCGATAGGTTGTCCTAGGTCCAACACTTTTGGTGGTGGCACAAACTCGTGTAGGGTATAAAAACTAACATTAGGAGATGGTACGAGGGCGCATCAATAAATCGGTGACTTTTTGAATGAAACAAATTTTTTTTTACAAAAAAAAATATTTTTGAACATAATCTCCTTTTAGCTCAATCCACGTTTCTCCAATTTTTGTATCCCTCCCAAAAATAGGATTTTTCGAGGTCCATAAAGTAGGCATCTGTTGGATCAATAATTTCATCGTTGGAGCTAAATATGGCTGATTAGGTACCAATTCGTAGCCCAATTAATGGAATTTTGCCATTGAGACTACACACGTTTGCATCCGTTCATTATCTTGATGAAAAATAACTTTTTTCTTGGTCATATGGGGTCGTTTTTTTTAAATCCTTGTTAATCGGTCCAATAAGTTGGCATAATATTCGCCGTTTATTGTTTTTCCCTTTCGAAAGTAATCGATGTGGATTATCCCGCGTATTGAATCAAATAAAATTAGTGACGTGCACAGGGGGACGGGGGGCAGGGAGCCGGTCCACACTCCGAAATTATTCCCAAAATACATTTTTTTTTACTATGTTTAGTATTTTTGTTTCCAATTGATTTGTTTGCAAGTACAATTGGGTTTTACCATATTTTTTTTTGAAATTTGTGTAGAAATGACAAAAATTTGTTTTAAAATTAGGGAAATTTTCTCATTTTTCTCTCAGTTACCGAACCTTGTAATATGAAAAAATTTTATTTGGCCGCTGCTTACGATGAAATCTCTACACTTATAATTCCTCTATTATTAATTATTTCCATACTCGTAATATTATTTGGGTAAAAAGAATAAAAAATACACTTTAGTTTATAAAAACCGATCAATTGCCTTTTTTATTTAATTTAACGTCTTTTATTTTTTTTGAATGTTTCCTAAAAAAGAATTTATTAAAGGTTGATTTACACGTCGACTATCCTTATCTGCTATTACTCTGTATTGGATTTAAACACGTTAGAAAAATATATATCTAGTTTATTGTTTTTTAATGTTGTATTTTGTGTATTGTATTGTTTAAAGAAATTTTAAAATTTATTCTCGGACAGGACCTAAGTGGAACTACTTAATTTGTATATTTTCTTTTAAATAAAAGAAATTCGTGATTCAATTGTATTACTTTTTTTTAATTAAAATTTTGAGATTCAAATACCACATTAAATGTTAACTGAAATCCCCAAAATTTCAGAATTATGAGTTTATTTTTATATCAAAACATATGTATTTAAATTTGAAAATATTTAATTAACAACACTTATATAGACTTTCAAAGCAGTTATAGTAGTTAAAAAGTAAGATTTTATAAAAATGCTGCCAAGTCTTGGAAATTCTTGGCTTTTCTCTTTTAAAAGTTAACAAAAATATTTGTCATAGAAATATTTGAAATTTTTCTATTTGTAATTTTAAAAAATATTAAAAACAACAAAAGGTAATAAATAAATTATTTGTTTGTTAGTAAATGTAGAGCAGGGCATACAACATAATTGTTATATTTCGTGTTCCGTTTAAATCAATATCTGATTTTAAAGGATAGATATAGAGATATAAAAATAAAGTTTTTTTTTTTAAAAAATAGACAAAATTGCCCAAAAATGACAAATGAAATTTAAAAAAAAAATTCGAAATAAAAGAACACAATTTAAATTCAAAAAATTACAAATAAAATTCAAAAATTCGCAATCGAAACTTATAAAGATCAATTTAAATTAAAAAATACCAAACGTATTTAAATAAATTATTGAAATTCAACCAATATGTATATTATTTAATTTGGTGTTATTGAATTTTAATTGGTGCTTTATAAATTACATTTGGAGTTATTCCAAAAGTTTTTGAAACAATCTAATCGTTTTTGAAATTGTCTTTGCATTTGAGTAAAAATTTGCACGTGGCTATTCCATGATATCTGTGCTGTTTTTTATTTTTAAAAATTCGGTGTAGTTCACGATGGCATTGTGCCTCAAGAAATGAGACCCCAAGCTGAAAATGTAATTAAGCCCCATTTTTTGGGGAAAATTTTCAAATTAACACAAAATATATAATAACATATTTCCCCAACCAAATGAAAATTAGCCCCAAAATCATTGAATTTTGCACTTCGAAAGAAACCTTTAAATTGTTACTTTTTGAATTTTTTAATTTGTATTTTTTTAAACTATAATACATATTGTATCTAGTCTGTAAGGAAATTTTATATATTCCATTGACTTAATAAACTGAAATAAAACTGAAAATTAAGATTGAGGCATATTTTCACTCGTTGGATTGAGGCTTTTATTCATTATGTAAAAGACGCATAATTTGCGATGAAATGAAAACTGATTCCAAAATATGTAAAGCAAAGAAATGTTGTTTATGCATAGCATTATACGCATTTATATTGCATGGAACCAATAACATCTGAATGTACTCTTTATAAACGTTAAAGTTCTCAGCAAAACCACACATTACCAAATAATGGGTAAAGTAATGTATAGCCATAGGGGCCGATGGATTACTTTACACCTACTTCATTGATGAATTTTATAGGCGATGAGCCTCAAAGTAATGTATATACCTATTACTTTAGAGGTGATAATGTAAGGGGTTACTTATATGGTTACGAGAATGGAAAAAGTAATGTGTCTAAAAATAGATTTAAAAAAAAGAGGAATTATTACAAATATTTTATTTAAATTATTTGTAATTAAAAATAATGTGGTCAAGATGGGAATCGAACCAGGGAAATCTGGTTGCCAGCCAAGAACTCTACCCACTGAGCTATCGACGAATATAGTATTTGATTGCTTTCAACTTAAACTTTTGGTTAGAAAAAAACACAAAGTAATGTATCTAAAAACAGATTCAAAAATATTTCCATTATTATTTTACATTTATGAATCATATATTACGTATTCAATAATGAGTAACTTATTACTTTATGCTTGCAAATAATGAAAAAGGAAACGAGTTATCATTACAAGGTAACGCATGAGAATATCGCACCCATTACCAAAGTTTTGCTGGGATATACGAAAAAAATTTTTTTAACAAAAATCGTGCAAATTTTGGTAAAATTTTCGCTTGAGAAATAGATTTTTCGGTCACGATAATGTGGTAAAGAATTTATAATATTTCGCACCAAGCCTAGTCTTTGACGTTTCGTTAAAAGAATTTTGTAGTTTAATAGATTTTTATAAAAATAATCTAAAAGCGGAGAGAAGCTTTATAATACAAAAACAATCAAAACGTACCTAATATTAAACGTATACATTAGATCTCAGTCAATGTAATAAATAAGTTATAAATAAAAATTGTTTATGAATTTAAAAGCTGTAAATTTTGTTTTAAATGCTTCAAAAAGGTCAAAAAAAAATTTAGGTTTAGAAATTGCCAGCTTTAAAAAAAAATTTTGAAAATATATTTACTCTTCCCATAACTTTTCTAATATAATTTTCTTTTTTTCTATTTACCGTTTTATTTAAAAAAAAACCTCGTCCAAAGACGTCAATCACTTGTTGAGTTTATATTTTTCTTTTAAAATCCCTCAAAATTAATGTTGACAAATCTTTCATAATTTCTGTCATCACTTTCGAATTGTGGCTGACCATTAACACTCACAGCCACAAATTATCCACACAATATGACAATTTAAATAGATTTTATTTATTAAATAGCTTTTGAAAAATTTTAAATTTGCTTTGGAGGTGGATTAAATTATTAAATATTTACCGTCTCATTAAGAAATACACTCAAAAAGATTTACAAGTATTTATGGTTTAATTATAAAAACGATTTATTTTGCAAATATCCTAGCGAGGGAAATACAGACGACGAGGGAACAAGTGAATTTAACAAAAAAATCAACAACAATAAGACGAACAAATAGACAGACATAGCTGCGGACGAACAAAACAAATTGCTCACACCTTGGCCACAATAATTTGCCAACATTTCAACACATTTGTTGTTCATTTCAAGATGCCTCATAAATAGAAATGCAATAATCAGAAGATGAAACAAAACTGGACAACAGTGCAAGGCGGACATTGAAGAAAACAGAAAAAGTAACATTATATTGTCAGTATTGTTGGCAATATTCATAATTTTACACTTTTTTTCATATATTTCTTCTTAAAGCAGTGACAACAAATTATGATACAATTATAATCATAATTTTCGATGACAAAATACTCGTTTCACTCTCTGACCAATCTCCTCTGTCTGATCATTTAGTTAATTGTTGAAAGCAGCAAAAGAACAGAAAAATTACTTGCCATTAACATTTGTTATTGTTTATGTACTTTTTGACCCATAAGGTGCTTGAATTGCTCATTTACGTTGCTTTGGGTCTTGATCTCGAGGTCTTCTTCTTTATACTTTACAGCTGTGATATATGATTATTTATTTGAAAATAATATATTTTGCTAGAGAAAATTATTCGTTTTTCTTTTCTTTTTTTTTTCTTTTTTTTATACGTTTTATAAAAATAAAAAGTGAATTTGGTAAATATTGCATGGCGAAATGTTAAACTCCTGACACCATCTTCTCGAATACTAATTTATTTTCCATAAATTCCAATGACTATTAACAATTAATTTTCCGTTTCTTTTTTTTTTTTGTTCATTTCTTGAACTAAATATTTATTTGCCCATAAATCTATCTAATAAATTGTAATAGTTTCTTATTTTACACATTTATATTTCTATGCTTAACACACATGCCCGAAAAGTCACATGTAAGCAACCTCAAACTCTAATAGCAGCCAACGGAAGAAACAAAAAATTTAGACCATTTTAAAACACTTAACAAACACACGACACATGGCTTAATAGGCCATTAGTCGATAAAGACGTGTGACAGCATGAAATCTTATGGCAAGCGAAATATTTAATGAAATCACAAGGAAAGGAGGAGACAACAAAATATTAAAGCCAAATGTTTAGTGAACAGTGTAAAATAAAAATACATTTAATTTTATACCCTTAATGTATTTTGTAATTTTAACACATTTTGGTCGAATTATATATACTCTACATCATACTTGGGAATTTTACATTAACATTTCATTGCCACCATTATTTGAAACAAATGCAAATGGAAAATGATTTCATCATAGCCATTTTATAGTAATGCAAAATATTTCATTATCATTAAATGGTAATGAAATTAAATTAAAAAAAACATTGGCGCGTAATCGTAGTATAAAATAAATTATATATAATTATAAATAAGACACATTTAACAACTGTTAACAAAAGCTGTTTTCGGTCAAGAAAATTTAGTCGTTTTTTTTTTTTAACTGACCTTAGTGCGGGAATGTTATTATAGGTCATTATTAATGGTAATATTTATTTTATTATTTATTTATTTTATTTATTAATCATATAATTACAAATTCTATGTTAATACCCTAACCGAGCACTAGCAACAAAGGCCTTCGGCTCGTTGTAGCGAAAAACAGACCAGAGCCTCTGGTGGGAATTGAACCCACGACCCCCGCACTGATAAGATAGCACGCTACCAACTAGCCTACCGGGGCCCTCAACTAATGGTAATAAAATCGCACTAATACATACAAAACTAACTACAATTGATATAAAAAAAATACTTATTTACAACAAAACATTCCGATGAATGAAGTGAACAACGATTTTGGCCAGGGAAGCTTGAATACATAATTTTTTTTTAATGTGATGAAATGGACGGAATGGAACATTGTTCTAAATCGGTCCGAATGGAATGGAGTAGTAATCAGTAGTTGTTGATTCTAAATGTTGTTTTCTATGGAAAAATATAAATATTTTAAAACAATAAATAACAAAATACAGTACTTTCGTAAAAGTTATTTGAAGCAGTTTTTTTTTTAATTTTATTAAAAAACAATTGTTGGGATTTTACATTAGCATTGAAATTTCATTACCACCCCGCAAAAATAAATGAATCATTTTTGATTGATTCCAAAGTATTGTTAAGTACTGATTATTCTCTTCCAAAGCAGTTCTTTTTCACAACTTCAAAAATGTGATTTTGAATAAATTTAATAACTATATTACTTTATTCGATCTTATTTTAATATTAATATTAAATTTTTTTTTAATTTTGTTTTCCTGAAGATGCTAACAAATTGTTATCGAAATATCGAAAATAAACAAGAAATTTTATAAAAAAAGATCTTTAGCTTAAAAAAATTGATTATTAAATTTAATAACACTTTTCAAATCTATGACGGGTTACTTTTTTTTAAAACAAGCAAGGTTAAACATTAACCACAGATATTTATATATAAATTTCACATTTATAACTATGGTTAAGTACTAAACTTTAGTTATTTTGAAACAAGTTATAAGGTTTAATTGAATTTTATCAATTTTTAACTCACAGTTTACCAGATTTTAAATTCTTAAAATCGTAGTTATCGATGGAAAATGTAAAAAAATTAATATAGTAAAAATTGCAAGAATTTCGAAGAAAGTGATTTAACAAATATGTATCGATTATGTAATGTCCCTTTATACATAATATATCCAACAGTCAATTTCACAACAGCAACAAAAAATTTATCAGATAAATCCCCATTTAAAATTTAAATAAAAAATTCAAAATTTATTTGGGAACATCAATAGACCTGATTTTTCACTCAACCCTAAGAATTACTTTAGATGCAATCAAAAAGGATCATAAAAGAAAACTTCCACTCTATGACACCCCTATGTAAAAAACATTGGTTTCGATCCAAATTTTTACAACACCGGATTTAAAATCACTGCTTCTTTTTCTCTTTTTTTGCTGGGCAATTATCCTACAAATGCTAATGAAACCGTACTAATGCCTCAAAAACTAATTTCAATTTCTCAAAAAAGCATTGGTATACAAAAAAGGGTATGTTTAACTTACATTAGGTTGTTTTATAAAATGGATCCCTAGGGAAATTAAGCGAGATAGCGCAAAGCGTACAAAATTTTTGCAAAGCATGACACAGATTACCCTTTTACAATACAGATATGGTAGGTCAGCAAAGGGTTCCATTGAATTTTTATAATAAATTAACACACTCCGATAGTAAATATTTCATTTCTCGTTGTATTTCGTTCGTATAAAATGTGACCCTCGGGATATCCCTCGGACCATATTATTATTATCACAGTATATTAAAAAATATACATTAATTGAACAAAAATTTTGTCCGTTTTAACCTATCTTGCTTAGTTGGATTTGCCGATCATTTTAAAAAATTACCATTTTTGTAAAAATTTGCAAAGCTCAACGAAGGTTACACGAAGGGGTCCCACGAATTTTTTTTTTTTTTTGTATCCATTTATATGATAATGTAAATTAACATACTCGATAATACAAATTTAGTACATTTCGTTTCCCAATTTCACTCGTTCTCCATTTTATTTCATTCCATTTCGTTCCCCATTTTTTAAATGGTCACTAGCCGGAGCAAGCAAAATTAATTATTAATTGTGATGGAATTTAAAAAAAAGCATTACCAACATTACCAAACCAAACAATTAAAATCATTAATAAAAATAATTTCATTACAATTAATATCAATGAAATGCAAATTAAGTCATCAATTAATTACCCCAATCAATTAATTAGTAATAAGCAGCAACCAAAAAAATATTTCGGTAGTAAACAGTTAATTTTTGTTAGTTAGTTAAAAATATAAAAGTTGTTTAAATTTTTGAATATTCTTGTTTATCCGAGTAAAGAAAGTTGATCTGGCGGAATATTTCATCATGTTCCTTTTAATACTTTTCAATATTTGCTGAAATATCTGGCTGAACTTTTTTATCTGAAAAATGACAGATCGAATAAAATCCAGCAATATATTTAGGGATTTATAAGGATCTAAATTGATCCGAAAAATTAAAATCAAATTTGAATTCAGCAATATAGTTAGGGATTAAGTACATCCACATTTATCCGAAAAATGTCCGATAGAATTGTTTTAGATTAGATCCAACAATATAATATATACGGTAACAATATTATTAATAAACGTAGAAAAAATTTAAAAAAAATTAAAGTAAAAAATAAAATATTAAAATTCTAGCAATAACTGGGGGATAATTTTTAATTTTTACACTAACCAGATTTTAATTATTTTTTTTTTTTTGATAAAACTAACCTTAAACCTCTAGTTCTATTAATTTCAACTTTTTGCTTCTTTGGTTTGAAATCATTAGAAAAAAATACTAAACAGCTGATTTCCAAATCATTTTCACTATTTTCTAATTTTCGAAAATAATGCCAATAACAAGTGCAGAAAGAAAGTCCAACAATGCAAACATAATTTTCAAATTAAAATCCCACTTGTATTTAAAAAAAAATATTCAATAAGATAAAATTTTCCTCGGAATAGCAAGTTCTCAAACTAAAAACTTTGACCTGGTAATGATAATTTCACTACTAGTTGTGTATTATATTAATTTTTTTTTATTTTTTTTGTTTAATTCTTTTGGGGGGGGGATATATCACCCTCATTCCCCCTAAATCCGTGCTGCTTATCATATAATTTAAAAAAGATCAATATAAAACTATATGTGGTTATATATGGCAAAATATAAGCTATTAAAGCAATTAATGATTTATATACACTCAGGAAAAAAAGTTAGTAGAAAAATTAGTAAACGGTTTTAATCCCACTTTAATATGTTTGTACTGATTTGGAGTAAAAAAATTATTATTTAGCAAATCTTTTTACATTTTACAAATTACAGAATTTTTACAGAATGCTTACTAATTTTTGTTGCAAATTTCAGAAATCATTTAACAAATTTTTGAAAACCGATTTGCTAAAATGAGCAAAAAAAATACTAAGTTTAAAAAAGTGGATATTGAAGGAAATGTTATTTCTAATTAAAACTTATACCTACAAGCATAAACTGCCTTAAAATGTTACATAGATTACAAAAAGGGATCGGAAGTAAATATACCGACTCATGTCTAAAAATAAGACATCTACTTAATATAACACTAAAAAGTTTTTTTTTTAGTTCTAAAAATCAGCCCTAAAAACAATTAAAATTTTACCTTAAAAGTTAAAAAATAAAATTGACTAAAATATTTTTCAAAACAAAAATTACCAAATTAAAACAAAATGATAAATTCGTTTGTTTTAATAATTTTTATGATTTTTAAGCCTTTGATTTTTTTTTTTTTTTTATTTTATAAAATATTTTTGGAAAAAAATAAATAAAATAAATTTAAAATTTTGTACTAATATTAATAATATTTAGTATTTTTTTTTTTGCTGATTTTAGCAAACAGATTTTAAATTTCACTACAAAAAGTTTACTAAAATTTAGTAGCGGCTAAAAATTTTTCTACTGACTTCATTGTACTACACGTCAGCAGACATGTGTTGCTGAGAATAGCAAAAAATACTGCTGGGCTAAAATTAGCACAATTTCCCGTAATAAGAACAAAATTTATAGTTGCCACTACAGAATTTTTATTAGATTATATATGATTATATCGAAACTTTTTACTCGGGTAGATTATATTCATTATTGGTATATTCTTAGTTTACAACCACCAAAAATGAGAACATTTTTTTATCTCCAATAACTCCTAAAAAACGTATAAGTCCCAATGAAACAAGTCCCAAGAAAAATAAAACAACTTCGGAACTAAAAAAATTTAATATGTCCCAAAAGAAATGAAATAACTTTTAAGAAATAAGTGAAATAACTCGCAAATGGAATAAAACGCAAGAAAAAAGAAACAACTCCCAAATAATATGCAATACTATTATTTATACGTTTCAATTAGGTTAGATCGAAGAAAGGAAGGGTCATTCGCCCATTCACTAAATCGCACCATCGATATCCACACTTCAAGAAATATTTGCCAAAAAAATTTGTAGAATGTTTAGCTTTACCCAAATTTTTATATGAAAATTCCGTAATTTTGTCAAAACGTTTATGGTGCTGTTTCGCCATTGCTTCGTGATTTGCCAATACTTGATTTTTTGCACCAGCTGGCAATATCTGACTGGGAGGTTTAATTTGAAATAATTACAAAAAAAATCATTGGCGAAAGAAAACAAGGTGGAACGACCAATTTTGGTATAGAAAACTTAGATGGTTTGGTTAAGTGTTACAAACTTGTAAAAAGTGTTACACAAGAAATGACAAACCAATAACAAATATCTTCTCCTAAACCTATGATTGAAATATTAAAAAATTCAAAACAACAATTAGAAAGTGTTTCTAGACCACGTATGCCTCAGACGAACGAAAATATAATAAAAAATTCATGCAATACAGAAACAAAATACATGCACTCATCATTCACTCGTCTCATCACAAACGTCTTGTGGATACCCCATACTAATTCAACTTAAATCAACCAACAACCAAAAAAAAAAATAATAATGACACAACATAAAAAATGTAAGATGGAACGACAGCAAATATACCAACACCCACAAAATCCGCATTTCCTGAAAATATTTCAAATAAAAATGTTAATTTCCTCGAAATAAACGCAAACACAAAAAAAAAAACTGCTCCAAATCACAACACATGGTGTTTGGAGGAGAAAAAAAATTGGGAAAAAGAAAAAAAAATATTTGTATACCGTATGTAGTTTAGCTTGTTTGCATGAATTTATGAAAAAAATTTAAAACTTTGACAAATTTCCAACGGCTGTTGTTGGCATCAACTGAAAAAAAAAAGTAAAATCACTGAAAAACGATGGCAACAAACAAACAACACCATTGAACAGAACACTCAACATGGAATAGAATAGAAGAAACACCGCGCGCGCCACTAAAACCAAATATTACAAATCGTAAAACATTTTAGGTGGCATTTAGTAGCAACATAAGTCTTTTTCTTAGAGTTTTTTTAAAGGATTTCGTTTTTATTTTTGGAAAAATATGCATATTAAGGTAGAAGCTATTTTGCTTTGTTAGCTATGAATTTTTGGGAATTAAAATTTTGATAAGATTTTTCAATGAACCTTTAGTCATTCAAATGAGGCACACGAATCAAACTAAGTTATGAAGTTTGTTTTTTCTTTAATTTCTTATGTTATTATTTTTAAAATGCGCAAACAAAATCTTATATACCCATCTAAAAATCGAAATATATATGAGCATACATGATCATACATGGGCCTGTATATGATCATACATGGGCATACATGGTCATATACGTCCATACATTGTTCAATATATGTCCATACATGATCTCATATATGACCATATATCTTCGGATCCGAAATTTGAGGGTATATGGACGTATATGATCATATACGAGCATACATGAATAATATATGAGCATGTATGATAATATATATACCCTCAAATTTCGAATACGAAGATATATGTATGGTCATATATGAGATCATGTATGGACGTATATGACCATGTATGCCCATGTATGATCATATACAGGCCCATGTATGATCATGTATGCTCATATATATTTCGATTTTTAGATGGGTACGGCATTATTATTTTAAGTACGAAAAAGTTTATTTTAACCAACATCATATTTACTTTAATATGCTTCATACTTAATTCCAAAATGTTCCTAAAAACATAAGATGTTATTTTAAATATGATAACTATGATTTTTTTTTTTTCTGTGTAAGTCTTAAAGAATCTATACAAAAGACGAAACACAGGGAACAGATTGAAATGGGGAACGATTGAAACTGAAACTCTAAACACAGAGAACGAAATGAAATGAAGGGAGCTTAAATTTTAGTAATATTTATCGATTTGAAACAGGGTTGGCAGGCAATACCGCTAAAATACCGTTATAGATTCAATAGCCTTTCAACTGACTATCGTTACCCCTAAAATACCGTTACCGAAATAACTGAAAAAATCGTTATCCTTAAAATACCGTTACCGAAATAATATAAAATACCGTTATCGTTAAAATACCGTTACCGCAATTATAGCAAATATCGTTACCCTTAAATAACGTTACCGAAGTAATAGAAAATAGCGTTACCCTTACCGATTACCGCATTTGTTTCGATTTCCATCCATGATTTGAACAAATTTTTTTATTTTAGCGATTTTTCTCAATTTTCGGATTTTAAATCCCTAAATCATTATCAAAAATATAAAAATGGTAATAAAAACAATTGCACTGAAAATAAAATGTATGGAAAAATACCAATTTCCAGGAGTAATAGGCCTAATAAACGGAACGCATATTATAAAATCAGCTCCAAAGCATGAAATTTTATTAAAAATTATTTCTGATTTTCCATGTTTTTACTTTTAAATAATTTGTGAAAAAAAATTACAGTTAAATGGAAACGATGAAAACATATTGTGTCGTTCCTCTTTTTTTCATATAAAAACATTTTGACATTTGCTTTCATTTTTTCACTGAACGGTAGGCAAAAGTATTATGAAAATCTGAAAAATATTTTAATTTTACCTAATTTTACCGTTACACAGAATTAGAATTGAACCCTGTTCTGAAGTGAAGCCTATTCCAGTGAGAGTGCTCTGCATTGATCGAAACAAATGGTAATCGGGCGGGGCAAGGTCTAAACTATAAGGCGGGTGAGGCAAAACTTCTCAACCACTATTTTCTAAATAGTTTTTAACCGGTCTTGCAATATGTGGCCGAGCGTTGTCATGTTGGAATATTACGGCTACATATCTGATCTCATATTCCGGACGTTTTTTCGGCCAATGCTCGCTTCAAACGAATCAATTGTTAGCGGTGCAGGTCACCTGTGATTGTCTGTCCCGATTTTAGCACCTCATATTAGCTGAGACCCTTCTGGACACACCAAATGCAGAGCATTACCTTGGTTAGTCAGGCTTCTCATACGATTTCTTGCGCTTCGAGTTGTGTTAATGGATCCATTGCTTTTTAGGCGTTTTATCAGCATTTCGGGCATGTAAAATTGGCTTTCAACCCGGATACCACACGAGACACAAACCATATGTAAATAACACGCCATCTGTTGTGAATCCCGCATTTTTTCGCAAGAAAACCCAGCGGATAGAAATCTAAGATTTAAAGTATATTGAAAAAGTTCCTCCTTTAACGGCCTACCTAAAACAATCTGACTAGAAACCTGAAGTTAAAAATACCTGATCCCTATGGCCTAATTCAATGCAGAATTTTTTTTTTGTAGATATCCGCTAAGACGGGGGTTCTGAAAAGTGAAGAAGCAAATATGAGAATAGTCTTCCTCTGAACGTCCTCCCCTCAAAAAACCCTGAAATCCGAAATTTAAAATATGTTTCCTGGTTATATAACTTATTGAAATATCCAATAATAACTTGGCAAAAATGTAGCTACAAAGGGTAAAATGGTCACCTTAATCACCCAGCCTAACCGCTACAGCTAGGAACTTTAAATTCGACATGTAGATTCCTCCTCCAGAGTAGGCGGGATTTTTTGAAAATTTTTGCGGGTAGGAGCAAAAAAAGGAAAAACTATCAATTTCCCGCATAAAAACTTCGGCTTAAAATCTCACGCTAAAAACATGAATTCAAATTATTACCCAGCAAAAAAAAATGGTAGTCATTCTGTGGCTATAACTTCTTTCATTGCTTCCTAAACTTCAGTTCATTCTTTTATAATTTTTTGGTGTTATTCTAAGGAACTCCCAAAAGAATTCATATGTTCATATTTTAAATGTAGTAATTTGGATATAAAGCCGATGCATATCTTAAAAAATTACTCTTCATTTCTTCTAAAGCATAAATGATAGTATATCGTATATTTTCTGAATCCAAAGCATTTATTCAAAATATTGTCCTCTGTTTTTTTGTGTCAAAAATTTCAATGTGAAAATACAGGGTGTCCGCCGTGAAGGTATACTACTTTGTTTGTTTATAATTTTTAATTAAATGAAATAGAATGGAATTATGTATGGAATACAATATCAGATAAATGTCCGCCTCACAAATGCGAGTCCTTTTGAGCACATTTTTCATTACATTCTCACAAATTTTAGTGCGGTATTTCATTAATTTCATCACGAAAAGTTTCTGGTTTGTTTGCATAAACCTTGCTTTTCAGATATCCCCACAAAAAGAAGTCCGAAGCAGTCAAATCAGGCGACCGTGGAGGCCAATCAACGTCACCATTTCTTGAAATAACTTGTTATGGAAAGAGGTCTTGCAGTAATTCCATTGTAATCCTGGCTGTATGCGATGTGGCACCGTCTTGTTGATACCACAAGTTAATCAAGCCCAAAGCATGCAGCTGTGGCGTTAAAAAGTTTTCAATCATATAACGATATCGCTACCCATTCACAGTTACCGTTACGCCGTTTTCATTTTCAAAAAAGTAAGGTCCAATGATTCCTCCTGACCAAATTGCACACCAGACTGTCACTTTTAATGGATGCAGAGGTGACTGATGAATAATTTGAGGGTTTTCCATTGCCCAGAACTGACTATTCTGTTTATTCACATATTCATTCAAATGAAAATGTGCCTCGTCACTCATTATAATTTTTTTATGAAAATCGATTATTGATTTTGATAAAATGTTATAACGATTAAAACACGTTGGTTTATCGAATATTTTTCCATAATAAATTTGCCACGTGTCTACTTCACGACTGCCAAGACAAATGTTTACCAAAATGGCGGCAAAACAAAGTAGTAAAGCTTCCCGGCGGACACCCTGTAGTTCTGAAGACCTTTTGTAATTTTTTTTATTAAATCACTGTATTTTATTTAACACTACACAATTTTCAGCTGAAATTCAGAATTTTCCAAAATAATTTTAAAATTGTGTAAAAATGTTTTAAAATTACGAAAATAATTTTAAAATTGTGTAAAAATTAGTTAAAATTGTCTAAGAAGGTTTTGAAATTGTCCAAACATTATTTAAAATTGTTGAAAAATATTTAAAAATTATCTCAAAATGTTTCAAAATTGTCCAACTAGTTTTTAAATTATCCAAAAATATTTTAAATTTGTCCAAAAATTCATTGAAATTTTTTAAAAATATTTCAAAGTTGCCCAAAAAAGCTTTTTCATTAATGCAGAATTATGATTTTGCTATAATAAAGAGTTGTTTATCAGTACATAAAGTTCGCTTCTTTAAACTTATTTTTCTGCATTCTTATGAATCTATGACACGCAAATGTTAAATTCATCGATGAAGCAATCAGAAAAGAAGTGATGCCTTTGCCATAGTAGTGATGCTTTTATTGCTTCTTTGGCAGCTTCATTTTTGCTGGGTTAATAATTTTTAATTAATGCATTACAAAAATGGTATGACAAAGGTGAAAAATGGCCAGCAATGATCTGTGCAAACTCTTTAAGCTAGAAATCTAAAATCTTAAGTTAAAACATCAACTTCAAAGGTTTATTTAAAGAGGAATATCCTTTGAAAAAAGAATTTAATTTTCTTCTTTATTAATTCCGATATTTTAAACTCCCGCACTCACAATATTATTTCGTTAAAAATAATCTAAAATACATATTAAATTAATCGAATATAAAATCTAAAAGAGGACTACTAATTTTTCATTATATTCAGCCCATTTTGTTGTTTATTTTCAATCATTGTTTAATAATCGACAAAAGTAGTAAAAACAATAGAAAGTTGTTTAAAATAACCATAAATTTTTAACTGACAAAAAGTAGAAAAACAAAACGATTTTTGGGTTTGTTTTTAAAATTGAAAATTTTTTTTATTTGTATGAAACTTTACAAAACACACCACACACAGATGTATAATTTTTTTTTCTTGTGTGTATTTATATTTGAATAATTTCTTGTAATTTTTATTGAAATAATTTTGTATATATACAAACTATTTTGGTAAAAAAACAAAAAAGAATTATATCAAATTGAATTTTTAAAAACAAAAAACATAAAATTTAACATTTAACAGAAAATATCAACTCCTACTGAATGTCTGTAAATTTTTATAGTTTGTTTTTTGAATGACTGATAAATAGTTAAAAAATATATTTCTATGGATTTCAATTGATTCTTCATTTAAAAACAAACTTTACGTATTACTTTTTAAATAAACTACAGTCGGTAACGGAAAATATATTGTGAGTGCGGCAACGAAGTATCGGAATTTTAAGTTACCGATAAGATAGAAAGCGTTAAAATCAATTTAAAAATTTTACTAAATAATAAAGTGACAATTAATAGAAACACAGTAGTTTTATGAGTAAAAATTGTTTCTCCTTCAGGATTAACCGTTGGAAGCTAATTTTATTTTAAAAATTTTCCATCGCACCAGAATTGTCCATTATAGGATAGTGTTTTCTATGGGAAGTGTACATTGCTTGCAGGTTATTATTTAATGAAAATATTTTATGAATCTATTTCAACATTCAATTAAAAATTTAATTGAACGAATTCCCCAAATGTTTAGATATTAATTTTATTTTAGATAACTTTGACTTAAAATTAACAATAAATTTTCTGTGCTTTTGTCGTATTTGTTTTCACTAAAAATTTAAACATAAAAAAATTCACCTTTAAATATAAGTGCCACCTGATTATATTGCAATTGCTGGATTTTTATTTGAAACACTAAAGTGGGCTTTTAGTGATTTTTTGTTGGTTGAATTTATTTTCTTTTTTTTCGGAAACTCATGCAAATTTTTTTCTTGCTTCATTTTATCAAAACTTTCAATTTTATAGTAAACCTTTAAAAAAAAACATTTTGATTTCTAAGGCGTTTCGAATATGGTGCGTTTTTTTTTCTTCTTTATTGTGTGTGGCTTTTTTGTTGGCGGATATGTGCTTCCATGCCGCCATATGCTAAATAATTTGTCGCCAAATGTAGTTATATTCATCTTATCTTCTTCACACCCGAATTCCATATTACAAATAGTGTTTGATGCTTTCAAAACCAATGTGTGTGTGTGTGTATGTGTGTTTTAAAAATGTAGCTTCATTAGATTAATGGTTGAAAATCATTTTTTTTTATCTGTCATACCGGATATTGTTATACTTTTATATTTAAACGAAAACACGATTGTTTAAATATCGCAATTAATTAAGACACCAAAACAGATGTGGTGTTCATAAAACGACAAATTTTTAATTAGATTGATAAAAATTGTGTGGCCAATTTGAATTTGGTACAGTGTTGTTCACAGAATCTAAAGAGTTTACTATAATTAGCATTAAAAAATTAATGTTGCCGTTAAAATTTTACGGCTAATATAAACAAAAAAAATTACAAAATTCTGTTTGTATTATTAAACACCTTTCACACATCTTTTTTTTTTGTGAATACAAAATAATTTAAATAGTTACCAATAAAGGAATTTGTAAATACATTCTTGTAATTTTTTTTCGTTAGAATTTAAATTTAATAAATATTTTTATTGGTTCCAAACCATTTTTCTATTTATACATATCGTATTCAACAAAAACGGATTTTGTGGAGCTCAATGTTAGTGATAACAAATTTTGCTTATTTTTGCTAAACGGCATAAATGCAAATATTTTTTACGTAATATGTATTTTTTTATCAGAATAGTGGGTGATTCCAAATATTTGTAAGTCCGTCATTGTCAACACACAGAGAACTATTTTGTCAGTTTCCAACTCAATTATTGATGTCCACAAGAAAATTCGGTTCACACAACTGAATTTTGGTTGAAACACCTCAAAATTGAATATGGTTATGCCAACATAATTTATTGGTTTTCGCAACCAAGATAAACTTTTTAGTTCGGTTGGTACTTTTTTTTTTCTGCGAGTATATGAATTTGGATAATTTCCTTATATTTTAGGTCGTTTTTTATAGAATTTATGGGTGTTATAAGTGCGACGTAAACAGCTCTATAAGCAATCAATCCGTCAGTTTCTAATAATAAGGTCAGCATACACGACTAGTGTTTCCAAATCGGTTAATCGATTAACCGATTCCTCAATTTATCGCCGCTTTTTCGGTAAGCGTCGAAATAAATAATTTAAAACTTAAATAATTATTCGACCCGAACAATCGGTTAAAATAGGTCGATTAACCGGTTAAATTTTGAATATAGATATTGTCCGTTATTGTTTCCAAATTTCGAAACTGGGCAAAAATTTCAAAAGAAAATCTCAAGAAAAAAAACTAACTAAAATACAATGAAATTCTTTTGAAATCGAATGAAAAAGAGGATTTAGGATATACGATAGACAATTTTTAATTTTTGTAAATTTTGTGTATTATTCGATGTATTTGTTTTAATTATATATTTTTAATTTCATCAGGCTCGAGATCATAATTTAATGTTACTAACGAATAGTAAACACTATTTTTATTAAGGGTGTGTGTCAAACGGTAGCAGTGGCATGGTAAAAAATATTTTTTCTATGGTGAAAAAGTTTTAAATTTTTAAGTGTAAAAAAAATCGAATTTATTTATTTGTTTTGTTTTCATTTTGCTTTAAGAAGCTTTAAAATTTTAAAACTTCAAAAATTTATATTCTTATGTCAAAAATTCTACTAGCCCTATGGGCTCAAAACTGTCAAAATTTACCAAGAAGCATTCTTTGTTACCATTTAACACACACCCTAAAAGGGAAAAATTTTAAGGATAAGCGCTAGAGGGAGTGCACATTTCCGACCCGAGCGACCACGTCATCTTCAGCCTCCTTATGTTTCAATTCCTTAAAAAAATATAATCAATATAAATTATATTCTTAAGTCCCTCTCTACAAGGTGGAATTTGTGTCAAATCAATGTCTTTTTAATTCCGTTGGAATTCTTTCTATCTTTTCTTCACAATAGGTTTCAACCACATTAATTATACAGCATATTCCACTGAAACTCTATGGAACCCAAAACCATTTACATAAATGTAAGAAATAATTTTTGAAATTATTTATAACAAACATCATCGGTGTTAAAACCGTCTGAAAACACATTATAAAGGATAAAAAGTTTTTATACAAGTCGTTCTTTGGAACAGAAAATTTAGTTGTTAATTATTGCTCTAAATTATGATAAATAATTTACTTTTAAAAATTCTATTCTGAAGCTATTGCAACCTATTTCAATATGAGAAAATTTTTTTTTTTAATAGGATTGCTTCTTGGCAATCAAACACTTGGCTAGGTATTTTTCTAACAAGCACTATGAAGTTACTTGTGTTCTAAAATAATAATATAAAATTTTATTTTCTTAAAAAGTTTCGTTAAAAACACAATTACTTGGAATTTTGTTACTTAATTGATTTATAAAAAAAAAATAATAAAAACCAAGTTGAAGAACCCTAGTAGAAACAAGTTGTTTCGTGAAAAGTATTTAAAAATTCTCTTATTTATAGAATATGAGTGTTTAAAAGTTTTATTGACTTTTGTTAATCTTGAAAAATTTTCTTAGGTCGACTTTTTGAATGCAGCTACTGTTTATTTAAAAATTTTCTAATTTCTCAACAGTGACAAATAAGGAAAATAAAATATCAGCTTTATAGACAAAATGTTGTACTTCGGCAAAACACTGTCGACACTGCGTTTATCTGATTTAGGCTTAAGGGTTTACTCCCACTAAACATGGCTGACAACATTTGCTTTGTAAAGAGTTCTCAGATTCTTCCCAAAAACCACCAAGATTCTAAGGCATGATTCCTTAAAAAGTCTCAGGATGTTATAAACAAACTCTTTATAATCCAATGCAGTAGACTAAACTTGATATGTCACAAAATAGCAGCTCATCGTGTTGTTATTTAGGAAAGAAATGCATTAAACTGTTAATCGATTAATTGCCATATTTTCTAATTAATCGATGGAAATAACCGATAAATCAATTTTTGTCATTTATCGAATAATGATCTAACCGGTTAACCGGCAGGGTTGAATAACTGGAAAAACTTTACACGGCATAAATGCTCAAATTAACTTATTTAAATGCTTGTAAGTCAATAAGATGACCATTTGTACGATTTCTTTGAAGTTTTTGCAATACTGCTAAGTAAAAACAATATAGTGTGAACAAAATAATCGTATTTGTCAAAAAAAAAAAAAAAAATAAATAAACATGAAAATTGATTGAATTCAAATCCAATTAAAGTTTATTTTCATAAATTTTTAAACAAAACTCAGTTAAATCCTTCATCAAACAAGATCAATGTATTTTGAGTTGTGTCATAATTTTGACACAAACAATTGCATTTTTTAATAGAATATATGAGTGATTCTATAGTTTACATATTTTTGCGACATACCTTTTATCAATCGTTGTATATGCAACTTTAGTTCAAAAATTTATTTTTAAAATCAAAGAGTTATTAAAATTTAACGTGCTTTTTACCTTTAAACTTTAAGTTAATGAGATAAAATGTTCGTCATTTGTGACGAAATTAGTTGTTCATAGTTTTTATGAGTGATTCAAAAATTTTGAATTGTTATTTTATAAATTTCACTAATTTTATGAATGATTCAAAATTTTGTAACGAGATACATATTTTAATGTTTCTCAAATGGTTATTTTCATTACTTTTTCAATAACGCCCCCTGCTGTTAGTTTTAGAAAACTGTAAACTGTAAAAATTATGAAGCATACTTTTAGCACAAGTAGGAATAAAAAATACTTGATATGGTATCATTGTAGCTAAAAGTGTTGTAGTGCCTACTCTTTTCTTTACATAGGATCAGAACTGACAATATGCATATCTCTTCTTTTCTAATATATACAAAAAAAACTTTGAAAATGGGGTTATCGGTATTATTTTTAACAAAAAAAATGTTGGGAAAATTAGAAATTCCCCAAAATGTCTAATATTAAGATATAGTATTGACAAATCACATCAATCTGTAAAGTAATGTATAGCCACAGGGGCCTATGATTACTTTAAACCTTACTTTACTAAAGATTTTTACAGGCGATGAGCTCCAAGATAATGAAATGACCTTTTATATTGGAGGTGATAAAGTAAATAGTTGCTTAAATGGTTACGAAGATGGAAAAAGTAATGTGTCTAACAATAGGTTTTCTTAAAAATATTTTATTAAAAAAATTTATTGAAATTATTTTAAAGGTTATTAAATATAATGCAGTCATAATGGGACTCAAACCTGGGACCTCTGGCTGCCCGTCAAATGGGTTCAGGTTCGCTGTTGATAAAAGCTTTGAAACTGAACCCGTTGAACAAAAAAATTTAACCAGGTTCGGGTTTAAACAAAATGTTTGATAGAAAAATCATAAAAAACATAACATTTCTTGCAAAAAAAGTTAACAGCAAAATTTTCTTCTTTGGCTCAAAAGCTAACTTTAAAAAAGCCGTACTATCGCACCCATTACCAAAGTTTTACTGGGGCTGTTTCCATACTTGGGAAAAAGCCCAAAGCTATAAAGTATTGTTTAAAAAATTATTAATTTCAAAGATGATTTGAAATAATTTTAATTTTTTGATTCAACACTTTTTCATTTTATTAGCTAATACATAATTGTAAATGTTGAATTCGTTCATAAGTCTCGTCTTCAATTTAAAACGTTGATTTTTTTATATCAATAATTTTAATCAAAGTTTATTTCTACAATCATGTTAAAGGCAAAATGAGTTCGTAAATTATAATAAAGCAATTTTAACTCGCGAAACAAAAAAAAATCAAGAGATAATTGGCGAATAAAAAACAATTTTAATTTGAATTATTTTTATTTTCGGGATTTGAATATATATTTATATGAAAAAGTCGTTGCCTTAATTTATTTTTGTCCATTAATGATGTGAACCATTTGTGAAAATCCACTGTTGTGTTGTTCCATATAAAATATTCTTCTACCTGGATAAGATAGGAATTTTCAAAGTTAGTTTTAAAACTTAAAAATTGATTTAAAAAACTTCTAGCTGGCGGCTAAACTAGTGCCTAAATTTATGACTAAACTAATAGATAAACTAGTGATATTAGCGGCTAAATTTGATGAAACTTTTGTCATATCTTACATGGAACGTAATGCCTCAAATTTAGTGAACACTTTCATAAAATTTAATCAAAAACTCCATTTACTATGTACGCTTCATTTAGTGCAAAAATTCATTAATATTATGCATTAATATTAATCACGTGCAATTAACAGGAGTAGAAATTTAAATAGTTGTACAGGTATTTTATAGATAAAGGGGTTTCGTTAGCAGTATTTTAAATATATTCATATTTAATTTATTTCGGAACCGAAATTTTAAGAAATACGGACATAGAAAACAGATTCATAGTAACAACCGAATTTCTTGTCAACTAAATTGTACGGTTGCAGCCACTGATATATTTGTTTGTGGCGATAGAAATTCGGTTGAAACACTATATTTCAATTGGCTTAGGAAAAAATCTGATTGCGGCAACCAAAATACTCAGTTGCTGCAATGAAACCATTCAGTTGGGAAGGAATTCGGTTGTCACAATGAATATGTGCGGTACTTCAATTTTTTCGTTTAAGATATTTTAAGGATAAAGATATTCCAGTAAAGGTATTTTAGGAGTAACGGTAGTCAGTTAAAACGGTTTTGAATACATAACAGTTATGCGATATAGCCTGCCAATCCTGCTCAAAAGTTTGGTAATGCGGAACAGATTATAGGGAAAGTATTTATAAAATTTCCGTATTTTTGTTTTTAAAATGTCCTTAAAAATTTTTTTATGGTTTTTAAAAAATGTTGCGGCTATTAGATATTATGTATATGAGCAAATTTTCAAAACAAAAAAAAAACAATCATTTGTTTCAAACTACATATTTAAATGAAGCTTCAGTTGACCAAAATTACTCTATGAAATGTTAACAATATTTTCCTCTTAAAATGCTCAGCATTACGAAGGCCAACTTCAAACACGGGCAGTGAATTTAAAGTACCCTCGAAAATTGTTTGGCTATTTTTCCCATAATCACCTTGTTAATGTTCATCGTTTGGGTGCTATTGATTTTCCAATTTCAAATTCAAATAGAATTGCTTTATTTTTAATTTAGATTAAGATTTTTAATTTCAAATGATTTTTTATATTTTAAATGATATTTTTTAATGCTCAATAATATTTTTAAATTGTAAATGTTATTTATTTAAAATCAAATAGTTTTTTTTAATAACAATTGTTATTTCCCAATAAACATTTTTGCTGGAATTAAAGCTAAAATCAAGTGTTATTCAAGTCATGTTTTCTAAATTCAAGCCTTGATTTATACTTTAATTCAATAGCATATTCCAACAAAACGGACACTGGAGTTCTAGTCGAACATTACCCTAATTCAAGCCTTGAATCACGGTTTGATTCAAGTTCAAACAACATTATAATAACACTTGAAAATGCTTTAACTTCAAGTTTAAACAATAAAATAAAAACACGATAATGATTGGTTTTAGTAAATTTATTAACTCTTTTTTTATAATTTTAGTTTTGTATGTTTGATCTTGATTTTTTGGCTTTCGATGTTTTTTCACTAATCCTTTTTTATTTAAATTTTTTTGAAATAAGAAAAAAGATTATGTAAGGACAGAGTTCAGCTCCAAATAAATGTGACTTACCTTTTCGTTAAAATCCACTGAAGAAATTTAGATTTTATAAAAATCTTCAAAGGAAAATTGTAAATTTGAACAAATATTTTAATTTTATTTTAAATATTGACAATAAACGAAAAACATGAAACAAATTATTTTTATTCATATAATCTTGATTTTGACTGTAATAAACACTTAAAATAAAGCACAATACAAGCAATATTTAAAGCACTTGAAATTTAAACTTTTCAATGTTTATTGGGTTACTTTTAACTGTAGATTTTATTGAAATTGTTATTTTTGCAATTGCAATAGAATATCAAAAGGTGCCAATTCTGTAGTATAAATTTTATAATATGATTTTGAAGTTCAAGAGATCGTTCTTCTAAATGAAAATGTTTAATATGTCATCCCACATAAACTATTTCTTAATCCCGATTAATTGTAATTTTTTATGAAAACGAATACTCTGGCAAACAACCATAACATATTCTATCTCTTTTTCCCACATACATCTATTAGAACGACAACTTTCTTTGTTGTACTTTTTATTCACTCTAGCAATGTTTATAAATTTCAACAACAAAGTAAGAAATATGGAATTTATAAAATGTAGTTTTGCCTACCAAAATTGCTGATAACCTGATATATGACGCGCGCCAGGATACAACACCTCAACATACACTTGGTTGCCAATGTGACGTAGCTGGCGTTGAACGAAAACGAAACAAACAAAATACACACAATATACATACACAAATACCGTTTGCGGAATTTGTTGTTGTACTCATTGTGTATTTTATTTATAACGAGTGTATATAATGTTTCAAAGAATGAATTCTTGTTGGAAAAGGTATATTGATGTTTTCATGGGATGGAATATTTATGTTGTATGCAGGTTGTATGTACGATTAAAACGTTGGAGAGTTGTCCCGAAGTTCTAATAAAGGGTGTTTTTTAAGAAGTTTAAAGCTCTAATAAAGAGGTTTATTTATTGAAGTTCTAAAGGGTTTTTTTAGAGGTCGAGAACTTTTATTTAAAACAAAACACATATGTTATAGCTTATTATTTGGCATTTAAACACATTCGAAAGGGCCAATTTTCAATTTTTTATTCGGCTAAAAGTGACAGCAAAAATTTATTTTTTCAATCATTATAAAATAAAGTTTCCCTAATGATTTTTCAGATAATCTTGAACATAAAAAAATACCTTCAAAAAATACTGACTGACAGTTTATTCGTATTGCAAATGAAAAACAGTTGAAAAATTTACGCCGAGATTAAATTGAGAAAAACCAGGGACTGAACCCCCAAAAAAATGGATTCAGGTTCGGGTTCGACATTTGAAAAAAGTATAAATGTTTTATTAATAGGAAATTTATTTATTATTCAAATTTTCGTTTAATTTTCTAATTAATGTATTTTTTAAGTTTTCTTATCTTTGTGGCGACAAAATGAATTTCAAGGCTGAAAAAGCCCTCTCATATGAAGAATTTGATTTAGAAAATCTTCTTTTTAAGAACTTGTTCGAGCATGTCTTCATCATCTTTCGAAATAAAATTTGTTCTCCTTCCATTTGCAAATTTTTGAAAATTTTAATTGTTTTTTAAATATGTTTTTTAGCATTATCAACATCTTCGGGATTTAGCAATAACTTAAATATGAAATCTAGATATAACGCTGCAATCTAAAGTGGATTATAAATAAAGTGGTTTTGTCTTTTTGTAACATTTAAACATAATTCTCACAAAATGTTTTTAATTTGTCATCTTTTGTTAGCTCTAATTTAAAACTAGACAGATTCTATAAAAATCGCTTAAAGCCATCTTTTGTTCTTGAAGTTTCAGCGTTAATTTTTTAACAGGTGCAAAAACTTCTTCGAATTATTCACAAATATTCCAAATATTATTATTCATAGTCAGTGCAGCGTCCAGCAATTCCGAACAAAAACTTCTATATTCCAATAAGGCTTGAACAAAGTAATAATTGCAATTCCATCTAATTTGACAGTCTAGTACGTTTTTTTTTTAAGTTTAGCTTGAAGAAATTTTTGGTGTTGCAATTGTTTGTAATAAGCTCTGTATTAATCAAGAGCTCATATCGTCCCAGTGTTCGATTATTTATACAAAAAACAAATTATTTCTATTTATGAATATTTTATGAAAATTTGCCAACGTACTAATTTAAGAACTTTTTCATAAACTCTGGTTGTATTTATGAACAGCTAATTAAAAAAAATACTGGGAAACTTTGTGTACTCGTTTATTATGAAATGGTTCTTAAAATATCTGTTGATGTACTTATTATTTATGAAAAAGTACTTAAAAAATTTGCGAATGTACAAAATCTTATTATTAAGAAACGAGTGCATAAATACATATAATATTGGGAATTGAGTTAGGAAATAATTCATACTATAAATAAATTTTATGTTCCTATTCATATATGCTATGAAACTCCCCATAACATAAATCAAATTGCTTTGTGTATGAATTTGAATTTAAAGTTGAAAAAAAATTTTAAAATTAAGTAAAACAAATATGAAAACAATAAAATGTGATATATAATATGAAGTATTTCATAATATTTTGTAATTCTGAACCCGTTCTTAAAACATATGAACATGTTTTAATTATGTATGTCCGCCGTCATCGAATAACGTAGGGAAATTGTAGAAACATTTTTTTGTTATGAAATTTTCATAATATTTAAGAATTTAGACTTAAGTTCATAATAATTATGATCGAATTTATAAAAAAAACACTGGCAAGTTAGGAACACTTCATAAATAGTAAGTAAGCTTCATATATAATATGAACCTTTAAAATTATGAATAATTTTCATAAATAATTATGAATTTTATTTTTTTTTGTGTGTTCGAACACTTATTTTTATATTTTTTTAATTAAGACTCTGAACAATTTTGTATACAATTAGATAGTAGGGGTTAGCTTTAAATGTAAATATAAAAATTTTTACCAACTTCGGTCGGCCTTTTATAACAAAGAAGAAGAAAACACATTAATTTTAGCGTAATTTTAAAAACTGAAAAATATGTATAAAAATAAAAAAAAGTAAAAATGTAGTTCCATTAACAAACGAATAAACTTTCAACAATAGAAAACAAATGTTTTTGTTTTTTCATTTGTATTGTTGTTATATGCATTCAAAATACAGTGTTCGAAAAATCGAACACCATTTTTCTCAAAAACAAAAAATCTGAAAAATTGGACTTCTGATTCTTGTTTTTTAACCTCAAATTACCTAAACTACCAAGTATTATTAAGTTTAAAAAAAATCTTTGGGACGATATGAGTCAAAGAACGACTAGATATAGTGTCAAGCACTGCGAATTGGAATTCAAGAAATGGAATGTTTTTTAAAATTTTTGTATCAAACATTTCTCACGCCATAAACAGCAAAAATATTCCTTTAATTTTTGAACCCGAACCTAGTTTAATTTATGGGTTCAGCTCAGCGGGTCCGGGTTCAAAGCTTTTATAAACATCGAACCTGAACCCGTTTGGGTTCGGTTTTAGTCCCTGGAAAAAAACTGCAAACAATTAAATTTGTTTCTTAATTCTAATAAATTTTCTCCAGCCTGGATAAATTATTTTCAATAATTAGGAAATCAACTGTCGGCAAATGTGTTCAAGTCCCAAACACGTATTAAGCAGAAACGAGTGTAGAAGCTTATGTGTGAACAAGCTCAACGTTTTGCTTGGGAAAACATTTTCAAAATTTAAGGGAAAATGTTTTAAGAATCGGAGGTTTAAAAAAGTTGTTTTAAATTTTAAGAAGTAAAATTTGAATTAATAGAATCCATTCCTTTAAAAACCTGAACATAAATGTATTTGTATATCAACTTGTGTATGCATTCATATATTTAATAATTTAAAATGTTTATTATTTAAATGTAGTTATAAAATATATGTATGTATGTATTATGAAAATTTTATTTTGCATTAAAAAGGGAGAATAATCAATTAAATATTAACAATAAATACTGATGAGGGGTTGATTTTTATTGCTCTTATGGAAGGGGGATATTTTTCAGCAAAACTCTCAATTTGAATCAATATTGTTGAACTCCCTTTACATGGGATAGTTTATTATAATTTTGCATTGGTTTAAAGACATAAGGTAATGAATACATTTATTGGGAAACCCCCTCCTCTTGTACTCATACCAATTTGATTATACGTCTACCAATGGCACTGGTAACAACAATACTGCAATATAATTCAATACTGGCCAATCAACATATTTTCCTACTCCACCCACCAATTTGATGTGTCCCAATGCATGACGTTAATACGTGTAACAGCAGCATAATAGTTAAAACCGCTTTACCAATCTGGACTGGCCATGAAGTATATAAACGGTGATTTTTTAACCATTTAGGTTTTGAAAATTGGAAAAAATAACAGAAAATTTTCAGAAGTGAATGAAATATTTATTTGGAGCGATAAATGAATCTGTCATATATTTTTTGAAGATTATTTCATGTAAATGTTGTCCGCGGCTACCCCGTAGGTGGTCGATCCGTGAGCTCAAATTTTGGGCTACTTTTTTCAACATTTCGGCCAGAATCTCACCAATAACATCTGTAATGTTGTCTTCTAGAACTGGATTTGTGGCTGGTTTGTCCCTGTACACGAGAGACTACTTTTCCCCACATAAAATAGTGTAGTGAGGCGAAAACGCACGAATGGACTGCTCCAAATCGTGAGATTAATTGCTCACCAAACTAGCCTTTCAATACGTTCATGGTATCGCGTGGCATGTATCACCGTCTTGCTGAAACCACATGTTAACCAAGTCCAATTCTTCTATTTTTGGCAAAAAAAAAGTCGGTTATCTCGCACGGAACCTTGATACATAAAATAGTGTAGTGAGGTGAAAACGCACGAATGGACTGCTCCAAATCGTGAGATTAATTGCTCACCAAACTAGCCTTTCAATACGTTCATGGTATCGCGTGGCATGTGTCACCGTCTTGCTGAAACCACATGTTAACCAAGTCCAATTCTTCTATTTTTGGCAAAAAAAAAAAGTCGGTTATCTCGCACGGAACCTTGATACATTGACTGTTATGTTTCGATTTTCATGGTTCTTGAAGAAGTATGTTTGTTGACGTACCCATTGAGACAAAAATGAGCTTCGTCCATAAAAAGAACGTAATTTACGAAACACATTTCTCACACAGCAGGAATTTTAATAATAAAATTCAATGAGTTGCAAGCGTTGTTCGTTTGTTAGTCTATTTATGGTGAAATGGCACACCTTACTGAGCACTTTTGACATTGCCAAATGTGTAGCATTTTTTATTTTTTTACAATAAAAAAATTTACACTGAAAAATCAAATAGCAAAAAAAGTCACCCTTTATAATCCCTGATACATAAATATAAAAACAAACACACTCACTTTTAGAAAATATTGCGTATTTACTTATTCAATTTCTTTTACAAATTGGCCATATTTCACAATTTCTTATTAATTTATATTATTTTTAATTACTTATTACATTTTCTCAAATAATTAAATTTTATTTTTTTTCTACGCACTTGTTTTTCATTCGCTAAAGCTATCGCTAGTCTTGTCATTTTTATAATGAATCATTTATGTAGAAAAAAAAGCGCAAAAAGCAATTCTGACATGTGAGATAAACAAAAAACACAACACAAAAAACAGTGTTGCTTTTGTGCCAACTGGATTATTGTAAAGTGACAAGCCAGTTAAGAAATACTATACCCGCCAAAAATTAAATCTTCATTTTATTTGCATGTTGACATCGAAATATCGACCACTTTAAAATGTTTCTTAAAACATCGTTGAGGTTTGCTTCGATCGCGAAAGAATTTGGATTTCGATTATATGGTACCATAGAGGAAGAATAGTATAGAGGATGCAACGCCGTCAGCGGCCAAATAAAATATTATACAGAATACAAAGGTTCGGAAACTTGGAGAAAACAGGGGAAAATTGAGCAAATTTCCCTGATTTCTGCAAAAATTTGAGTAAATTTCCCTATTTTTAAACCTTTTTTTTCAAATCCAATTGGGAAATCTGCTAAAACTAATTGGATTTGCAAAGAAATTCAATTGGAATCGCAAAAAAAACCAATTTGAAAAGATGCTGAACCTTTGAAATCTGCACATACAAAAGAAAGAGAACGTTTTTTACGACGTGAGAGACATCGTCATGGTGTGATGGTACTGTATACTATTATAGACGAACTAGATTTCGGAATATAGTTTAAGACCCAAATTCTTTAGAGACATTCTATATAACTTTGGAAACCTAAAACCACAAGTTCGAACGAATTAATTCATTTGTGTGGGTACTAAAATGAAAGGAAATGATAAAATGAAAGGAGTAAAAAATTAATTCTTTTTATTCCAGAGGAGGTCATATTTTTTTTTTTTTTTTTTTGAGTAATGCCCGACAGAGTGCACTTTTGGCAAAAAAATAAATGAATAAAAATTAGCACAAAAATTTTCTTAACCCTCTCGCCCTAACTGTGATCATATGTATGTATATCCCAGCAATATTTCTTACATCATACTTTAATGACGTAAAAAGACCGAATGGAGCTCTGAAAGACTATCACATATCTGAAATTGAAGCTTGTGTAAAGAAAACGTTTTAGGAGGCTAGAAGTGAAAGTCCTTCCCAATCAATGGATGAGTGCATGACGAAATTCAAGGGCCGTTCCTTGCTAAAGCAGTACATGCCAATGCAGCCTACAAAATGTGGAGTGAGAATGTGGCTGCGGTATAATGCTAAGACCGGATATACTAATGACTAAAAAATTTATATCGGAAAGGAAACTAACTCTGAGATCACCGGGACTCTTGGGGTCACATCCACGATTCGCAACAAGTATGTTGGTGTTAAAGGGTTAAAACTGTTTTTTTTTTAATTCAGGACAATATCTACCTTAAATATTTTAAATATTGTGCAAAAAGTGAATTTTAATTATCCTTTTTGTAAGGGATTTGAATTATTAAAAAAAAAATAATGCTTTGAATTAATTGTATTTCGATAAGAATGAATTCAGCTAAGAATGAATTCTATTAAGATTTATGAATGAATTTTATGAATTAATTCGAAGGGAATATTTTGATGGAATGGGATTTGTACATTTTTTAAGCTGCATTCGATTTATGGCGAATTAAGCTTATATTTAATAATTTGCTTGGGCAAGTAGTTTTTACTAAAGATGTTCGCGTGCCAGGAAATTTTCGTGAGTTACGTGCTTCACACGTGAATGTTAAGTAATAAAGAGTTCTTTTTATCAAATGAAATGAATTAATTCACTGGCGAACGAGTTTAAATATTTGTCATATAACTGACGCAGAAGAACCTGCCACAGGACTTACACAAAAGAACATGTAACAAAAATAACCTAAAGAAAAAATTATAGAACTGACCCAAAGGGCACACCTGGGAATGTGTAAAAAAATAGATTTTCGCTAAATTAATTAAAAAAATAAGAATTTAGAAAAATCAACTAGGCGCCAGTAGAA
Source organism: Eustalomyia histrio (assembly GCA_949748255.1). NCBI lineage: Eukaryota > Metazoa > Arthropoda > Insecta > Diptera > Anthomyiidae > Eustalomyia > Eustalomyia histrio. Next base: position 70,217,026 of record OX456526.1, read on the forward strand.
ACTCGACCACACAACGTTCTGCATACAAGGCAAACACTCTACCGACTACACTAAGAAAAAACATTTTAAAACATGTAAAAAAAGGCTTAAGTTGGGCTGCGCCGAATCTTTGAATACCCTCCACCAATATCCTAAAAAAAATGTTCTCTACTGTTTTTATACAAACAATGTAAAAAACTTTTGAAGTAAAATTATGGAAGTGAAAAAAATTTTTACGGGGTCAAGAACTTTTTTTGAGGTAAAAAAAATTGTTTCAGGTAAAAAGAATTTAGATGGTGAAAAAAAAAATTTGTTGGGAAAAAAAATGTTTGATATTATTATTCACTTCTAAGCGACTGGTGAAAAAATATGAAAAAATAGTCGAGGGCGGATCAATAAGTCAGTGACTTTTCGAACTTTCCTCGTAGTTAATTGACATGCAACACTGGTCCCGTCAAGTACCACCTGTTAATAGACTACTGTAAAATTTTGAGCAAGCTCCGAAATTTACTTTGCGTTTAACAGCTGTTCAAGACATACAACCTCGTGCATTTTTTTAAAAAGCAAAAAAAGTGAGTTTCGAGTGCTCATTAAAAATTTTTTTGCGAAAAAAACCGTCAATCAAACCAAAGAAAAGCTTGATAAATATTATGGGGATTTGCACCATCGATTTGCACTTTTTTTGTGGCCTTACAAGCACGGAAGATGACGAACGTTCTAACGTCCAGTTGAGGGCTCTACACCCAAAATAATTGAATAAATTCACGATAAAGTGTTGGCCGATCGGAGATTGAATGTGCGATAGATGATGGAAGACATAGGCATCTCACATGGCTCAGTGGTTTCAATTTTGAACGATCACTTAAAGTATTATAAATTAATTTGTACTTACTATATTGGAAAAAATACACAAGAAATAGTTGAAATAATATTTGTGAATAATTTAAATGATTTTAATTGATTTTAATTTAAATTTTTTTTAATTTTTTAAGTTTTACTTTACGATTTTCACTTATATGCTAGCTTTTTTCTGCAAGCAGTAATTTGTAAAGCAGTAATGTTTCACCTTTAAATTGAAAATTGTAAAACTTGAAGTTAAAAAGTAACATATTTAAGTCAACTACAAAAAATATTAATACACTCAGAATATTACGTAGTTTACCGTTTGTAATTTAATAAAAAAGTTTTCCGTTCCATTTAAAAATAAAGGAACATACATTTATTTTTCAATGAAATGTATATTTTAACTTTTTTATACATTTGTTCGAAATAATTTACTATCATTTTCCGATTTTTTTCAATTTCTTTATTTTTTTTTAAATTTAATAACCCTACCCACAAAACTGAAATTTGTGGTTTATATTATTTGTCCGTTACAGTTGTTTCAAATTTAAATTTTGTTTCAAATTTAAATGAAATTAGTAGCCGCTACTAGATTTTAGTAAACTTTTTGCAAAGTGGAATTTAAAATCTGTTTGCTAAAATCAGCAAAAAAAATATACTAAATATTATTAATATTAGTAAAAAATTTTAAATTTATTTTTTTTATCGATGATGGAAGAGCCTACATTTTTAGTTCAAATAGTCAGCCCTAAAAACAATTAAGATGTTATCTTAAAAGTAAAAAAATTGACTAAAATATTTTTCAAAACAGAAATAACAAAATTAAAACAAAATAATAAATTCGTTTATGTTTTAACAATTTTTAAGATTTTTAAGCCTTTGTTTTTTTTTAATGATGTCTAAAATATTATTTGAAAATAAATAAATAAAATAAAAATATTTTGATGCTCGACAAAAAAAATTAATTTTGTACTAATATTAATAATATTTAGTAAACTTTTTTTACTGATTTTAGCAAACAGATTTAAACTCCACTTTACAAATAGTTTACTTAAATTTAGTAGCGGAAGCTAATTTTTCTATAAATTTCATTGTACTACACGTTAGCAGACATGTGTTGTGTTCGCAGACATGTGTACTAATAGCAAAATTTTCAGTTGCCATTAGACCCTTTTTTTGGTGAAAGTTTAAAGAAATATAACAGAAAACTTCATATTAAAAATTTTACCGGTTAATCGACCTATCTCAATCGATTATTCGTGTCGAATAATTATTTGAGTTTAAAAAAGTGTTTGTTTCGACATTAACCGAAATCGAGGTGATTAATCGGGGAATCGGTTAATAGTTTAACCGAATCGGAAACACTAGTATTACCTCAATATATTCAATTGTTTAATTTTTCGAAATAGCTTTTTAATTCGTATTTCGTGAGAGAAAATTTAAATTACTCATGTGATCGAGCGTGAGTGGAAAAAAATCTTCGTGAGTGACAGCGCATGATTGTGACTTTTGGTTCGTGATCGTGCGTGAGCGTGTGTCAAAAATCGCTCACTTGCCTATCTTAAATTTGAAACTTTCTTCGGTTTATCAAGTAGAAGCCTTTTACATAATAAATCGAAATTAAAACAATATTTTATTTTTCTATATTCACATTTATCACACATTTTTGGCGCCCAATTGTTTTATGCATGTGTGAAAGACATACAGATACAAAAATCTTCCACGGTTGTATTTATAAGTAATTTTTTTGTCTGTACTATTTTCGTTTTTCTATTTCGTTTTTGAGTGTACTTTTCGTGTAACAAGTTAACTGTATGGGATGTCCCGAATCCAAATCCTGTGTTTGGTTCAGAGGTAGTAAAGGGGAAAGGGTTAGTTAATATAGATTTACAACCGGGTCTGAACAAAGAAATATTTACATCACATTTCGTTACTAAATTTTTTTTTCATTTCATCATACATTGTTTTTGTTAAAAATATATAAAAAAAAAATTCCGTTAAAGTAAAACAACAAAAAAATCAATATTAAAAGATGTATACAAAATGCAGCTGTTCAAAACATTTGCAATTCTTATTACTCTTACTCTTAACTATACTAACAAATGCTAAAAAAATAACGGTAACGGCATTCATTTTATTAATTCGTGATTTAGATCTTTGCATTTTATTAAAAAACTCTTCATAATAATTTTGCTAGAAGAGTTTTTATAAGATATTGGAAGCATTAACACCGTAAGATTTACTTTTGTGAAAAATAGCAGGAAACAAATACAATTCTGATTTCAAGGTCAAAGTTTTAAATGACTTTAAAAATTGACTTTATCAAAGAGACATTTCCTTGAAATATTTCGTTCCAAAATCAAAAATTTGTCGCATTGCTAATAGTGGTAACATCCACACAACTCACAAAGGAGGAAGACCCCGTACTACTACTCTAAGAGAAGACAGAAAATTAGGAATTTTTTCACGAAATATGCTAAAGCAGTTCCTAGAGAAGTTAAAACTGAACTTTCCATAGATGCCAGTCTTTCCACCATTAAAAGAAGAGCCTGAGAATATGGTCTTAGAAGTTTTAGATGCTCAAAAAAACTTATTGTGTAAAAAAATAGAAAAGCTTTGCTTAATATGCCCGCATCCATTTAAATTGAACTGAACAGCAATGGAAGAACGTACTATGGTCCGATGAGTCCAAATTCTACCTCCGGGGTTCAGATAGAAGAGCCTGCATTCGACGACCACGAGGCGAAAAGTTTAATCCTAAAACACAACCGCCACATTAAAGCACGGAGGTAAAAACATTATGTTGTGGGGGCGTTTTTCGGGAAATGGGATTGGCCACATTTCACCGGATTACTAATACAATGACGGCCGCAACATATAGAGACCTTTTAAGCTCAGTTATGCTTCCATATGCTGAATGGGAAATGCTACGAGCCTTACGACCCTAAGCATACGGCAGAGGTTGTAAAAGTATGGTTGGAGGGAAATAATATCAGTGATGACACTCGCGGCCACCACAATCTCCCGATTTCAAACCGATTGAGAACATGTGGATGATTGCAAAACTGAATATTGGTAATAAAGTATTCCGAAATGCTAATAAACTTTTCGCCTAGTTTGAAAAGCAATGGAATTAAATTCGCGAAGATTATATTAAAAAGATCATAGCCTCAATGCCTAAAAGATTTTCTGAGGTAATAAAAAATAACGGCTATGATATATTTAGTAATTTTTTTTGCTGATTTTAGCAAACCGGTTTTAAATTCCGCTTTACAAAAAGTTTACTAAAATTTAGTAGCGGCTACTAATTTTTCTACTAATTTCATTGTACTACACGTCAGCAGACATGTGTTGCTGAGATTAGCAAAAAATACCGCTGGGCTCAAATTAGCAATATTTTCCGTAATAACAGCAAAATTTTTAGTTGCCATTACAGACTTTTTTTTGGTAAGTGTATAACATTTATATATATTATAGGATGAAATTAATATGAACATAGATATTCTTGTCAACCATTTGCTTTATAATAGTATGCGAGATATCCACTTCATCAGCCGACTGGATTTTTTTAAACCCCGTGATGTCTATCTCTATATATAAAGGAATAACGTTACTGACTGACTGATTGACTGACTGACTCACTCATTCAACACCGCCCAGCCAAACCGCTGGAGCTACAAAGCTGAAATTCGGTATGTAGGTTCCACTTCCGGCGTAGACATCCGCTAAGACGGGGTTTTTGGAAATTATGGTAGTGGCCAAAAGGTTCCCCCCTATCACGGCCTGCCTTAACTCCTTTAGATAGAAACCTGTAATTTGAAATACGCCTTCCTAGGTGTAGTGCTAACTCCTTGATAAGGTAAATTTTAGGAATTTTAGCCAGGGATGTTGTAAAAATGTGGGATTAAGGGGCGAAAAGTCTCCCCCTTTATGGCCTGACCAAACCGTTGGAAATTTGGTATGCAAACTCCTTATCCAGTGCAGATAACAGCTAAGATGTGATTTTTGGAAAATCGAATGGGGAGGGGCAGAAAAGGTAAAAAATCTTACCATTGCTAAAACCGCTGGAGCTGGGAAGTTGAAATTTGGTGCAAAGGTTCCTCTTCTGGTGTAGACATTCACCTAGGTCGGATTTTTGGAAATGTGTACGGAACGGGGCAAAAAGTTGAACAGTCTCCTCCTTTACGGGCTGCCCCCATCGATTTAGCCAGAAAGCTGAAATTTTACAAATGTGTAGCTGATCATTGAGTTAGCACATAGACCAGTTTTAGAATTTTAGCCAGGTACATGGTAAAAATGGGGGTTCAAAGAGAAAAATCAGAACTTTGAAATATGTGTTACCTGGAGTATGGGCTAACTTATTATTGAGGTACATCTTAGAATTTTGGTCTGGGACATGTTAAAAATAAAGGACTTCGGGTTATTATCTGGGAACCCCGTATACCTGTGCGTTAGCTCAAGCAACCATTTTCTACGCTATTCAGCGCTATGGTGAATATGGAGAAATATTTCCAAAGTAAAATAGAAAATTGAAAGGGGACAGAAATGGAATGGAAAGGGTACAAGTAAAATTGGAACATAAGACAAGGGATACGAAATAGAATGAAACGGGTACGAGTGGAATTAAAACACTTTACAAAGAGATTGAAATGGAATAAAATGGGGAACGATTGAAACCGACAAACTTGATAGGGTAAAAAATGAAATGGGGAACGAGTGTAATTGAAGCATTAGACGAGGGGAAGTAAATGGAATGGGAACGAATGGAAATGAATCATAAGACAAGGAGAACGAAATGGGATGGAAAGGAGAACAATTGATATTAAAACAGTTAACACTGGGCACGTCATCCTTGAATGACCTATAAACAAAAAATTTAAAACCTTAAATTTAAACATCCACTACAAAAGATGAAACAAATGTATTTAAATAATAAAATTGTTTAAAAATAGAATAATATTTTCTTCTCAACATATTCGATATTTAAAACTACCGATAACGAAGTATTGGGCTTTTAAGCTAGTAGTTCATATAACTAATTTCTTCCAATTAATTTAATTTGCCCTTTTTAAGTGTTATTATCTGCAATAAAATTAATGTTATATTCATATTGAGAAGAGTTGTAATATACTTTACCAATTATTCGTCACAAAATTATTTTTTTTAGACACATTACGTTTTAAGGATGTCTGAATAAAAAAATCGTTTAAGCCGACTAAACGTCGATCAGAATCTAAATTATAAATAAAATCATTTATTAATTCTCCTCCTTTTTTAAAATTCAATTGAAAACTAGTTTTCGTTTATAAATGCACTTTTCAAAAAAAAAAAAAAAAAATACAAATAAAACGTAATGCATTTTGATACTTTGTACAATCAAAAATCAGCATTAGGACAAAAAACGCTTGAAATAAACCAATCAACAACTGATTTTACCCAAACCCAATCTGGGTTTATCCCTCTTTAAAGCACTACGGTTGGTCAACGAATAATTTTATATTCAACAGTGAACTGACAGTTAGCATGACAGCAAACCAAAAAAGAAATACAACAATCCATACTATTATATAAAAGAACAAACCAAACTTTTACTTTAACCAACTATAAAATACGAAGAGAAATGTACACATTTCATATGGTCATACAGTATAAAATAATATCATACCCATCATTAAAACTGACCGAATGCACTATGGGTAAAACTTTGAAAAATTCGGTCAAATAATTGCATTTTAAAGGAATTGAAACAAAAGTCTAACATATCCATTTCCCGGGAATCATAGTATTGTCAAGTTGACAGAATTTCCAAATATTTTAACAAAACATATACTAAACTAGCTAAGTGGTCTGGGCTTTTTTCTCATATTCGCAGAGGTTCGGCTTTGAGAAAATTTTTCCAAAGAGTTCTGTTGATCCATATTTCAAATGCTTTAAGTAAGTGGCAACCCTAAGTCCCAGATGTAAGCAATTCAGGTTTCAAACTGTTTGTTTTCTCATGTACTGAATAACGATGTGTACAAATAATTTTAAGTTCAATAGAGTATAAAGCAGAAATAATACCGTGTAACTGTTATTACCATGGAAAAAACGATAAAGAGGTGAAAAAAAATACCATGTATAAGTGTAGGCCCAGAATAAGAACGCATACAGCGATTGTTGCTGTGAAGGAAAACGCTCCTAAAATAACGACTGGAAAAATTGCCATATTTTATTTAGTGTAAAGAGTACCTTTTCCCTTACTAACGGCCAAATTTTTTTTTTTTTTGGTTTTTACATTTTAATTTTATAAAAACAATAAAAAGAAATAATAATTTTAATTAAAATTTAGAATCGAACATATTGAAATGGTTTCTAGTACGTTTTTCATTCGCTAGTAAACAAAGAGAACATGAGAGCCATGGAATGTCGTATGTAAATTTTACTCATCATATGTTTTTTATTTACCAAAATTTTTAAAATTCGGAAACTCTGTTAAGGAAAATATAAACAAAAAACAAGAGAATAAGAAGCAAAAACGTTTTGAAAATAAAATAGATTTTATTTGATGGAATAAAACGGCATGTTGTTGTTCTAACAAAAACTGCTTACCTACTAGAGTATTCAAAAAACCGGCCTTTTGGAAAAACCGGTTTCGGTTTTCTTCGAAAAATCGAGTTTTAAAAAAACCGGTTTTGGTTTCGGTTTTTTTTTTAATTTGAATAAAAAGCTTATATAATTCGTTAATTGTTTTAATTACAAACAAAAAAAGGAAATTTAATATATCAAATAATAAAAATAAAAAAATACATTCTTTGAAAAAAAAATATTTTAGAATATTTTTTTATTGTATTTCATTTCAACATTTTATTTATTGGTTTTAAGATTTTTTAATATAATATCTTAAAAGTTAACACAATAAAACTATATTCATATCCAATGAATAGAGATTAAGTTTGTAAATTGGATAAAATTGAGTACGTTAGTAATTTGAACGTTTGGCATTAAATAAGTTTTTTTAATATTACATTTTAAATATGTAAAAAGAAAATCTATTTTTCACTTCTAAAATAATATTTTAGAAATAATATTCAATTTAAATGTTTGGTTTTAAGACGATTTTTTTGTTTGCTTTTAATAAAGCTAGAAGTTGAAAATACTCTTTCACTAATAGTAGATGTTGGACAAATAGTCAAAAGACAATTTTATAGATTGTCCAACTTTTCAGTTCTTTCGTCGCATTTATCAAGATATATGAAATCATCATATGTGACCTTCTCCGACGAAAGGGACCTAGTGTGTCAAAAACCGGGTTTGGACTTAAGAGTGGATTCTGGTTTCTAGTAGGGTGTAGAATAAGATGAAATGAATTAGATTTCTGATAAAAATTTATTTACCCCATAAAAACGTACAAAACGAACTTGGGAAAATCGATAAAAATGAGAAAAACATTAAAATTTTACTTTTTTTGATTTTTTGGTTTTTTGGTTTTAAATTGTCACTCTAAATGCGAAAAAAATACGTCACCACATAGGCAAGACGTCACCAAAGTCGGCTCCGAATCATAACTAACTATGCTAAATCGCATCTCCCAACTGCTGGTATGTTCACAGTGATAATGCGTTATGAAACTTTAAATGCGTTTTTCTCAAAACTTAATTTTCACGGAGAAGGTCACATATAATGATGAATGATTTTGTACAGTCTCTTTTTTAGGATTTTGAATACTGTTTATTGTGTTATTTAGATCAGAAATTAAACTATTTGAATTTGGAATATCCAAAGTTAAGTTTTCATCGGAATCTATCAGACTTACATCTAAATCTTCATAACCCAACAAACGATTATTAAAAGTGTTCGCAAAAAATAAAAGAGACCAAGTAACCCAGTTGGTGATGTAATTAAAAAAACTGGTTAATCGAACAAAAAAGACCGGTTTTCGGTTTTCTTTGAATTTACAAAATATTCGAAACCAATCGGTTTTTAAAAAAAAGAAACCGGTTGACCGGTTTTTGAATACTCTACTAACTGGACATGTTTTTGTTCTTAAGCCAGGCCTTTTATCGAAAGCTGTTAATTTACATTTGTGATCAGTTGATCTTAGAACACGTTTTCTTGAGCACTTAACCATTTTAATTAAATTTTTTAAAGCTTTGAAATATAAAAACTAAAAGAAATATAATTTTGTATTATAGCGGTAGATTTAATGAAAAGAGATACATATAATTATTTATATTAATTTAAAAATGAAAATGTATACAAAAAATAAAGTTTTTTTATATCACTTAGTTAAAAATGTCCAGCCGGCTGCACCTTAGAATACTTTCGGCCATTATGTCATTTAACACATTTTTTTCTAGTTTCTTTCCGAAACATAAAAAAATATTTTTGAAGACTTCTAACGCTAGGTTTTTCCTTGGAACTGAGGAGGACAAATTAAATTATCTACAAAACTGCATCATTTAATTGTAGAATTCAGAATAAAATATACCAATTTTATGCTTGAGTTTTTTTCAAAATGTTGCCCACACGAATAAGCTGTGAAAATAATATATTTAAGTCAGAGCTGTACCTGAAATGATCTAAGAAAATTCTCAGCCCATAGTTGGTTGGCTGGCTTGGCTTACTGGTTAAAATTAAAAGGCAATTGTTTTTAACTTCTGCTTGTTCTGACTATTGTTGTAATGCCACACAACCACCATCACCGTCGTCTATCCATCCGCCAGCCAGAATATATTTTCAGCCATATATCCAGTCAAAAGAAGTACGAACGTACACTGTATTAAATACCCTGTACAAGAAAAAACCAAAAATCACCATTTATTGAAGAAAATATAACAACAACACCAAACCAACCAACTCAATAATAACAACAACCAAAAATAAAAAAAACTAACAAACCAAACACAGAACAGCACAATACCAAACAGAGTAGCTAGCTGGCTGTGGAATAACAATGAAACTAACTAACTACAAACGAAAAGTGCAACACTGACAGCCAATAAGAGCATTCATCCAACTGTAACAATGCAAACACTTTTGTTAAATGCTGATCGCCTGGTAAACGAATTGTGCCATTCGACCAACACAAATTTTTCGAAATTCATTTCTTAGTTGTGCTACAGAGCAACGACCAATCGACTAAAGCCGACATAGTTTTTCCCTGTGAATATCTGTTATGCTCTGAACAAATGTACTGTGTTGTTTCCGCAATTTCAGCGCCCGTACGCTACTCGTCATCGACAAGCAACGAGTTATCATTGAGTTGGCACAGTAACAATCCAATCATGAGTACAACCAACCACAAAACACCACTGTGAAAAGTAGTATCAGGCGTTAAGCAGATAACAAGCAATTTATAAAACTTGTTCGTACAGTTGCTATGACACAGTTTGTCATATCAGTCAGCTGTTGGTTGGGTATAAAATTCAAACAAATAAATTGGTTGTAAATTTTGTTCAAAGTGGAAGAGGGTTTTGGTAGAGTTGTCAAATTACAAAGTAGAGGATTGAATTCCGCAAGGGATTTAAAAAAATTTCCTTGAAATATCTACTGAATGGTATAAAAAACTTTTATAAGCACGAATGCACAGAAAACAAATTTACTATGTACATATGTATTTAACAAAAATTAGAGCTTTTGTCCAGTTATAATAAGTAAAACTGGATAGTTATACGTTTGCTATAAAAAAATGCCCAACTGGAAAATTTTTATGTAACCTCCCAAAAAATAAAATAATATACAATTACGCTTAAATATGTGGTTATACAAGGTGTCAATATCGGCAGATACTACAACTTTTACATATGACGTTAACTGTCAGTGTTGTGTTAGTATTTGTATAGTAGACAGATACAAAATACATTCAACACATCATGGAGGAATATAATCCTCAAGAAGACGGAATACTCGTGACCATTTTGTATTGAACGATTTTTGGTCTAAACTTATCAAGAGCGCCGAGGCCCATTTTCATCTAAGCACCCAAATTTTGCAAATCCAGTTTCCATGCACATAGAGCCTTTACTTCGAAGCAGTCACTATATGGTGCGCCATTTACCCCAGGGGTGTTATCGGGCTTTTTTCTAGGACACCGTGAGGAACACAGTTGCTGTGACTGGTAAGCGATACAGAACTATTATCAACGAGTTTATGTTGCTGCAAATTGATGAATTGTGGTTCCGACAGGACAGCTCGCGCAACAATTGCGTGCATTTTCGACAAGAGTGTGAAACTTATCGCCCGAAGTTTCCTTCCAGAACGATGGAAAATGCGTTAAAAAGCCCAAATGATCAATGGCGGCATCCACTTGACCGATATAATTTACAAAAAATCTAGGACATTACTTTATATTTGAAATAATGATAAAAAATAAGCCATTATTGGTAACGCATATTTTTTTATTTGAAATAATGGAAAAAGTAATTAGTTATTAGTAACTCGTTATGATATGTTTTTAAAGTAATGCAGAAAGTAAGTTGGGATCATTACTAAGTGCCAAAAAACGATACCGTCATAACTGCTTTTACACTGGATATAGCCGCGCCAATCCCATGTAAAATAGTTCATACGTGAGGTTCTAAACAATTTGAAGAGAAATCACAAATAATAGGAAAATCAGAAATGCATATTATTCCACAAAAAGAACATTTTTTCAATGCGGATCTAATTTAATATGTTTTCATAAAACAACATACTGTGGGCGTCAAAAGAAAGTATACACGTTACTTTAATATATTTTCAATTTTATTTCAGTCTTTTCCATTACAATTTATAATAAAAATTTGGGATTTCAATCAGATTTCCCATTCAAAATGAAATCGAATTTAAAGTTAGACTTTTGAGATATCAACACTATATCAGTGTAGAGTTAACTTTGCCGAATACAATTCTGAATTTGCCGACAAAATATTATGGTGGTTGGCAACGCTAGAATTTGGGCAATTGTTTGAGCTTACTAAAATCACAAAGAAACATAAAAATTTAAGGTTTATTTCTAAAAATAAAAAAAAAATAAAAATGGGGCGTTATACTCATGTATTACCTTGTAATTCTAGCTTGTTAACTCTTGCATTATTTGCAATTATAAAGTAATGAGTTAAGGATTATTAATAACATATTGCATGTTTTATAAAAGTGAAATAATTAAAATATTTTTGAAAATCAATTTTTAGACTTATTGCTTTGTGTGTTTTTGTAAGCAAAAGGTATACGTTTCCATTATTAGACACAATGCTTTTCCCATCCTCGCAACCACTTACTTTATCACCTCTTAATGGTCCATACATTTCTTTGATGCTCACCGCCTATAAAATTCATTAATGAAGTAAGGTGTAAAGTAATAGCTATAGCTAACTTTACATATTATTTGGTAATGTGAGCTTTTATTGGGTATAAAAGAAATATAATGTCCAGTGATGCAACACGGTAAACAAGAAAAAACAGAAAAAAATTCTGCAGTAGGAATTAAATTGCTTTGTCAGCTTTTTATTTTGTAAAGTAAAATTCCAGTTAATTTTGGAATAAATTTGCAGCAAATTTATTTCCGATTTTTCCTTTATTTAAAAAAAAGTAATGTTTGATTTGATTTAAAATGATGTATCCATATTCTTTCTTAATAATTCAAAATATAAAGAAACATGATATATTTTATTAATGGTTACTAATTCAAAGTATTGTCCATCGCTTGCCACAATTTTTTCCCATCTTAATGAATAACGAATCGTCTTTTTGAGGCACTCCAATCATAGACCCATTTTTGCATTATCTGTAATGGCTCATCAAAATTTTTTCACAATTATTCACCTTAATTTACTAATAAAATTTATCACGTTTCTTTACATTTTGAACAAATCGAACTAACTCTTTTATTTTCCAATTAAAAGATCAATTAAACTTATACTTCATCTAAATTAATTATTGTTTTAAATATTCAAATTATTTGGAGACTTTATCAGCTGTTATATGTAATAGCTAAAATTTGTTGTTTATTTAAATAAAACTTTATTTTAAGTGAAGTTAAGTGAACATTTTTGATTGACAATAATAAACAAACAAGTAATACAGTATATACAGATAAAACATTTACATCAACAGCAATTTCAAATCTTAATCCAGAAAAATGTAGTGTAAACGATATAGATTTCAAATTGACTTCTACTAAAAAAAGTTCTAATGTAAACTCACATTATAAGTTAAACAATTGAGAAATTTTCAATAATTTTTTCAACATAAAAAAATTTTAATATTTCCATACTTTATTTTTTCGAATAGTGTATTTATGGGCATATAATGGATTTTTACAGCAAAAACTGCTACAACATAATCAGTATTAGGTTTTTCTGCTGACTGCTATCGTTGTAATTATTAGTAAAACCTATTTTTATATCGATTTACATCAAAATTTCAGTTCCTAGTAGTTATAGCTTAAACTTACAAATCTCATAATATAAAAAATAAGAAACATCTTGGAAGCCCTAAAACATTTTATTATCGTTGTTGTTCTTACACACATAAATATTTTTTGTGTTCACTCATACTCCAACATTTAACTGCGCGAGATAAAAGGCACAACTTTTCTTTTTTTTACAAAACTCTTTATTCAATACAGTAATTAAAGCACTTGCTTTATTGTCTGTTCTCCTCTTAGAAATATCGGTAATGCTGTGCAGCCAACGTCGTCACAAGTCTTCCGAAACGGCTACGAAAAGACTTCTCAACTAACACGGCAAGACGTTTTTGTTTCTACAACACAACATACGAAAATGTAAGCGACTTTGATTTCCCTACCTGTTCCTAACAGAAACATTTTTATATCTCCGTTCATTATATGACCCTATACCATGATATGACCTACTACTTCAGTGTCATCCTTGAAGTTGTTTCATTTTAACTTTTCCCTGCTTGATATGCCCTTAAAAAACTAGAGCAAAACCTTGAGGAATGAAAGTTTTTCGTCCAAGTTAAAAAACGCGTGACAAAATCTAAAAAAGCTGGGTCAATGTCTCGGCCCTGAACTAGAAAAATATAAAGAGATGACGCATTACTCCAAGGTTAAAGTTTAGATTTTTTAACAAACTGTTTTTTATGAATGGTTTGAGTTTTAAAAATGTTTCTTTTAAAAAACTTACATTTTTTAAACGTATCTGTTGAGAATTTTGATTATTATTAAACGCTGACTTGAACGTTTGCATAGATTCAAACATTTGTTATTTAAAGCTACCCTTCTTTTCCTAAATAACTACGTATATGATTCGTCGTCTGGATTATGATAGTATATGTACACTCAGTTCTATAATTGACATACACCTAGCGACAACAAATATGTTAAACACAAACCTAGCAAAAAAACCTAGACAGGTCATTACCATATATGTTACCTATTGCATTATATACGAAACAATAACTTTCTGATAATGGGTTATAGAAGTACTTGTATGTGCTTGCAAAATAAATATCTATTCCGTATTTTTGTTCTTATATCCTCCACATAAGAGGATACCAGTTTGTCGTTGCATTAGTAACACATTAGAATCTAGATCTAAGAACATATAAAGCATATACATACAGTGGCTCCCATCTTATTTCGTGTCAGGAACATTTTTGAAAAACCAATCATAAAAGTGGTACATGGGCAAATCCTGCGTGACGAACGCTCTATTCGAACGCGTTTTTGGTTAAAAATATACAGGTTGGTTGAAAAGTTCCTGCGCTCACCAAGAGATGGCACTGCTAGCCCCAAACTTTTTTTTTTCTCAAGTTGGTATAACTTTCCTGAGAACACATGCAAGGTTGCAAGTCATTGTCAATTCTTTCTTTATTTACAAGCCATTTGAAATTGACGTGTCATTGATTTTTTTTAATATGGAAAAAATTAAATATCCTGCAGTCATTAGTTTCTTTGTTTTAAAGGGTTTAAAAGCAAAGGAAATTTATGAACAATTGTTAGAAGTGTATAAGGAGTCCTCACCTTCAAAACGCACCATTGAATTTTGGGCTGGTGAATTTAAACGTGGTCGTACCAGCCTTGAAGACGATCCACGCGAAGGACGACCAAAAATTGCAACCACAGCAGAAATCATTGAGCAGGTGAAGTCACAACGATCAGCAAAGAAGGTTATGGCATCAGTTTTTTGGGATGCAAATAGAATTTTGTTGTTTGATTATCTTTAGAAAGGTAAAACAATCAACTCTGAATATTATTGCAGCCTTTTGGATCAGCTGGATGAAAAAATTCGTGAGAAGACCTGGTTTAAAGAAGAAAAAAATCATTTTTCATCAAGACAATGCACCTGCTCACAAAAGTGTTTTGACGATGGCTAAATTCAAAGAATTAAAGTACGAATTGCTTGAAGATCCACCGTATTCACCAGATTTGGCTCCCAGTGACTACTATCTTTTCAGAAATCTCAAACAATTCCTTCGTGGAAAGCATTTTTCGTCGAATGAAGAGGCCATAGCAGCCGTAGACGGTTATTTTGCAGAGCTTCCGGAAAACCATTATAAGGATGGGTTAAAACTATTGGAAGATCATTGGAACAAGTGTATTGAGCTTCTAGGAGATTATATTGAGCGCAGGAACTTTTCAACCAACCTGTACATATCGATCGAAAGAAATATCTTCAACTTAAACATAGTGTTTAGTGGGATTTAAGTGTATTTTTGAATGGTATAAAACATAATTTTTTTAACAGTGATGTACGCTACAAAAAATGGAAGTAATTTTGAAAGTTTTAGTAATAAAACACACAAAATCTAATGCCTAAAAGAAAGATGAATATAAGAGAATTCAAAAAATTTTAGTTTTTTTTCAAAAGCCGTGAACCCTTTGTGACGCACGCTATGTGACACACGTTACATTTTTTTCTTGTAGTATATAAATAAACATAATTGTATTTATTTTAACAAAAAAATTTTTATTTATTTATTTTTATTTATCATATAATTATATATTAATACCCTAACCGAGCACTAGCAACAAAGGCCATCGGCTCCTTGTATCGAAAACAGACCGGAGCCTCTGGTGGGAATCGAACCCACGACCCCCGCACTGATATGTTAGCACGCTACCAACTAGCCTACAGGGGCGCTCAATTTTTTTATTACTTTTATTATTTATTTGTATTTATAATTTTATATATCTAGTCTTATCTTGCATTTAAAAAATAAAGTTGGATTAATTTGAAATTGTTTTTGTTGGACTGTGTCTGGGATTTGCCTATAACATATAAATGATGCAGTTTTGTAGATACTTTAATCTTTAATGAAAAAAACCTAAAAACTCAACACAAATATCAACATTGAACGATTTATTGAAAAAAAAACTACACAAATACATAATTCTCATGACTTATTTCGTCTATGCAATAGAACATTACAAAAAAAAATAATAATAAAAATTGTTGAAAAATAATTATTAAATATTTTTTAGCGTAGCCCTTTTGCTTTATTACAGATTTTAATCTGGATTGCATAGAGTTTACCAGCTTAGATTAGCATCACGAAGACTCGTAAGCTCAACCTCTGGGAAAGTGTTTCTTCAATTATATCAGAATTAGGATTGGGAAAACTGTTAATAGTGCTTTTTGGTATAGAATATTAAAATTATTTTTACAGTTGTACTTTTAATTAATTATTTTTCAAGTTTTTTATCAAATAATGTGTTTCATTTCGGTTTTTATTGTCATCTGCATTAATTGTGCATACTTAAAACATTTTTATAATAATTTTATTGAAAAATAAGCAGAAAGTAGAAACTTGAAAAATAATAAATGAGGCTGTTAAAATTATGTTAACATTTTATACCAAAATTTTCAAAATCCCGGTAGAAGCTTTTCGATGTTTTTTTTTTTTAAACTGCTTAAGAAAGAATATAAAAATCATAAATGTACATATAAAATAATAGGTGATCTTTTAAAATATGTAGTACATATTTGTTATAATTCTGTTAAGTTATTCAAATTCTTGCGTTTTCTTTAATATTAAAAAGGGTATTTTGCGAATTTGAAAAAACCGGTAGAAAAATCGAACAACTATATTTTAACTTAAAAAAAAATAAAAAAAAGCCATGAAGAAAATTTCATATTTTTGACCCGAAGACACACAATATATTTTCCTTTACGACTGTAGTTTATTTAAAAATTAATACGAATAGTTTGTTTTTAAATGAAGAATCAATTGCAATTCATAGAAATATATTTTTTACTATTTAAATCAGTCATTCAAAAAACAAACTATACAAATTTACAGACATTCAGTAGGAGTTAATATTTTCTGTTAAATGTAAAATTTTATGTTTTCTGCTTCTAAAAAGTGAAATTCATATAATTCCTTTTTGTTTTTTTTTTACCAAAATATTTTGTTTATATAGAAAATTATTTCAATAAAAATTAAAAGAAATTATTCAAATATAGATACACACGTGGAAAATATAAATATATACATCTCTGTGTGTTGTGTTTTGTAAAATTACATTCTAATAAAAAAAAATTCAATTTGAAAAATAAACCTCAAAAATAGTTTTTTCTATTTTTTGTCATTTAAAAATTGATGGTTATTTTAAACTACTTTCGATTGCTTTTACTACTTTTGTCGATTATTAAACAATGATTGAAATTAAACAACAAAATGGGCTGAAATTGGCGAAATAATATTGTGAGTGCATAATAATTTTTTGCATTTTTTTTATTCAAAAAAGTGCCTTAGAAATGAATCAGGCAAAAAAAACATATAAAATCGAAATTTGAATAGCTTTAAAGCCTTTTAGTTGATTAATTTTGGATTTCTCGCATCGATAAAGTTTTTGCAAAAAACATGTAAAATGCTGATTTCTATAGGGTGAGTACAGGCAATTAAATAACTGACCTGAAAAAGGTAAAAATGCGCTGCACCCCGTTTCTTTATCTGATGCGAGAAGTTTCACCTTATACAGGGTGACTTAATAAATGATATAGTTGATTGCATTTTTACTAAAAACTTTTAGAGCTTTTAACTTTTTAAGCTGTGGACACATTTAATTTTTAATTTGTCCACTCAAAATACAATTAAATTTATAAATTATGGATTAAGCCCACAAGTATTTAGTTTCCAGTACGTATGCATAATGTTGAGATTAGTTCTTTAATTTATTGTATACGACTTCTTTTTTATCACCGACTATAGAATTTAAACATCACTAGACAAAAAAAAATACATACATACATATTTGTTAAATCAACATTTCACATACTGTTTATATGATGTATCTCTTTCTAAAACACATCTACCTATTACTTTCTCATTCTCTCTCACACAACATACGTATACAAGAATGCTTTAACAAAGTTATTGTAAACATGAAATGTTTTTTACACTGTACTAAAATTTCTGCTTGCCTGGTAATGCGGTCAGACATTTGTTTCACTTTTCGTGAGCTCGCAACTTGTCTTTGCCATATGTGGTACGACAAACAACAACAATGTAGCTTGATATTGCGTATGTTTTGAAACAAAAATGAAGAAACCGAGTTCAATGAACGACAGACAAGGCAAGCTAATGATTTTTTGGTATAATGTCAATGAACCTGAGTTTTTTAAGCTTGAAAAAGTAAGTTAAGGTTTTCACTTTTGAAGCTATGAAATTGATGATGGTATTTAAATTTTGGGTTATGTTTTCAAAGCAAACAGTTCAATGAACTTTTTTCTTACGTTTTATATTTTTCAGATTTTATCAAATATAAATTAAAAATATGTATTAATTAAAAATATATATTAAACTTAAATTGTTTTGCAAACATAATATGGAATAAACAAATTTTTGCTCAAAACTAGATATCAATATTCTAATGTAAAGTTTAAATTATCAAAAAAAAAAAAAAATCTCATAAACAAATTTGTTTCCTTTTGTTTTTTTACAACTCAAAAAAAAAACATTGTGTAAAAATGTTCAAAATGAAACAGCTGACTGCAGAAATAGTAGGAGTAGATAGATTTGCTACAAAAGTACTAATTTTTAAAGCTTTTGAAAGTACCAAACTCCAATTGAAAAATATAATTTGTTTTTGAATCAATTCGCATAAAAAATAATTTATTTTATGAATCAGTGAATAATTTATAATCTTTTTAAATCAATGATTGAATAAAGTGAGTTAATGATTTAGTTAACATTAAACTAAATCATCTGCAAATTTGATTCGATTGAATAACTTGTCTCATGATTTACTTCGCGAAGTATAAATCAAATAAACCATTTTTAGCTAAGGTGATTTTTTAAAATTAAATCAATTCGTTTGATTCTATTAACAGAATATACAAAAATTAAATTGATTCTTAGAATAGAATAAAAAATTATTTAATCAAAAATAATATAACTTTATTCGATCTTAAAAAAAATTTTAATATTTATAAAAAAGTTGACAAACAAAAAAATATGTTTAATATTTTTAATATTTTTTTGTTTGTCAACTTTTTTATAAATATTAAAATTTTGTTTTCCTGAAGATGCTAACAAATTGTTAGCGAAATATCGAAAATAAAATAAGAAATTTTATAAAAAAAAGATCTTTAGCTTAAAAAAAATTGAATATGTATTATTTAATCAATAAAAAAATTTTACAAATAAATTTATTGAAAATTGAAACGGATTTAAAAATTGAATCAAGGAATAACGTTTTTAAAGGTCGAGTATATTCATATCGTATTCAATTAGAAAAACTAAAATTTAAATTTTTTTATATCTTATTTCGATTGAGCGTTTTTCTTACAATTCACAGTTGGAAATAAATAAATTATATTTCAGCCGAATTGCAAGGCTCCGAGCTTACGATTTGACCATGAAGGAATTACTAAGGAGTGATATTAGCAAAGTGTTTTGTCGCCATTTCTACACTCGCAATATATTAAACCGACTGTAGTTTATTTAAAAATTAATATGTAGGGTTTGTTTTTAACTGAAGAATCAATTGATATTCATAGATATATATTTTTTAACTATTTAAATCAGTCAACAAACTATAAAAAATACAGACTTTCAGTAGTTGATTGTAAAATTTTATGTTTTCTGTTTCTAAAAATATTAATTCAAATAATTCCTTTTTATTTTTTATCAAAATAGTTTAAATTTAGAATTATTTCAATACAAATTACAGGAATTTGTTGAAATATACATACTTTATATGTCTGTATGCGTGTGTTGTTTTCTAATTTCATACAAATAAAAAAAACTGACAATTTGAAAAACAATCCACATGATGATTATTTTAAACGACTTTCGATTGTTTTACCTACTTTGGTCGATTATTAAGCAATGTTTGAAAATAAAAAATTAAAATGGGCTGAATATAATGAATAATCAATTGTCCTCTTTTTAGTTGTATTTTCGATCAGAACAATAATATTTACGAATTTGCAAAAGAAAATAGAACAACTTTTTGTTAAAACTAAGATGTTTTCATAAAAATTAATAAATTTATATTACACTAGCTGACCCGGCAAACGTTGTTCTGCCTAGGAATAGGATTACATTATTATCTAGGTAGCTCGCACAAAGTTTGAATATTCTCACAATAATAGTACCCCAGATATGCAATAATAAATTTGTACTTCGTATGGGAGGTGCCACGCCCATTGCTTGGATCCCCCATATTTTTTGGAAGATTATGAATATTATTATCAAAGAAGCTCACACAAAGTTTGAAGACTCCCACTTTAATAGTACCCCAGATATGCAATAATGAATGTTTTCTTCGTATGGGAGGTGCCACGCCCATTGCTTGGATGGCACTCATTTTTTTGGGAGATTATGAGTATTATTATAAAAAAAGCTCACACAAAGTTTGAAGACTCCCACTGTAACAGTACTCCAGATATACAAAAATACATTTTTACTTCGTATGGGAGGTGCCACGCCCATTGTACCCATATAGGTCAATTGTGAATCTAAACCATTCAGGGATCAAATAAAACAGACACAACAAATTTCATCGAAATCGGCCCAGCCGTTAAGGAGGAGTTCAGTCACTAACACACGTACAGGAGAATTATATATATAAAGAAGATAGAATTGTTTTTTCCCTAAAATCTAGAAATATTACTTAGGGAAAATATAAGCTATTTAGTTTTTACTAAAAATTAGAAATTTTTATTCTCTCTAAGAAAAGTTTTTTAAGTTTTAATAAAAGTTGACTTTAATTAAGGAAATATTTTAAAGGAAATTTTTGATTAACTTTTAGTTCATGTATTTTTTTAGGGTTTGTACAGAAAATTTTAGTCTTTTATACCTACTTCCATGGATTTTAAAAACATCAGTTTTTCTAATTGTTCTGGTTTAAACCCTACTTGGTCCCCTATGGGGGAGCTAACTTATTAGGCCCCAAACCAGGGCACCTCGGGCGCGCAAAAATTTTGGAAAGTGGCCAATTTTGTATTTAAAAGAGCTAACTATATTATACTTTTCCTAGCTTAAGCAAATGTACGAATACATGTAATCAAATGTGTGTGACTATATTGTACTTAACAAACTTTTCGTTAAGTTTCGTCAAGTGTCATTTGCTTAAGCAAACAGCGAAACTGACCGCACTTTACTTAAGGAATCATGTGTTTTTAGAAAAACTGTTTATGAAAAAAAAAAAACAAATTGCAATGTACGCGGAAAACATTTTTATAGAAAATTTAATTGAAAATGTTAAAAAACAAACGTGCATGTATAACAAAAGGGGTGGGTTTTGTATTTGTTTTTTGATTGAGATGCAAGCACTGTTGCATTTTTGAGTACTTTTTTATTTATGTTGTCATTTGATTCTTTAAATTATTTAAAATTTATATAGATTTACTTGTTAATTGTAAAATATTTATAAATTGCTTACATTAAATAATATTTTTCGAAAAGATACATATATTTTGGAAATATAAGAAGAAAACAGTTTTTGCAAAAGTACAAATATTTGCAACTAAGTGTAGTAAGTATTTAAGTTTAAAAAGTACATTGCAGCCACCCAAAAGTCTTCAATAAGTTGATTAAGCATTTGACAGACTTTTCGTTAATTTTTGACAGTAGCTTAAGTTAGCAAAAGTATAATATAGTTAGCCCTAAAAACAGATTTATAAAAACGTCTGCTAGTAAAGGCATACAAGAAACATTTTTTTGATGTGGAATATCTCTTAAGGTGCACAAAGAATTCGGATATAAAAATTGAAATTACACATATTTGCAATTACCTGGTCTGGTTTTATACCAAAAGCAAAGAAAAATCAAGCCCGATTTGTTTTAAAAATGTTGATTATATTCACAACTAATTATTTTATTTCATAAAGAAATTTTCAATGCAATATCTCTTTCAAACTGTCACGATTTTAAAGTTGAAAATTTAAGAAAAAATACGTTATTTTAGTTGTTTACCAAAAAGTAAGAACTAATATAGTATTTATATTTTTCTGAGTTTTTTTTGTTTTTTTGAGGGATTCCTTTCACCTTACCTGAAATTTTTTCTTATGTTTTATTATTAAGAATAGCAAGGCACAGATAAGTTTGAAATTTCATTACAATAGGATTGTTAACAAATATTCTGTTGTACTTTTTGACAAGTTGTTTGTAGGGTACTACTTCTACTGTATTTTTTCTTCTATATTTTATTAATTTTTGCTTAGTTTAGTTTTGTTTGTATTTTATGTTTGTTAAAAATCAAATTCAAAAAAGAAAATTTTCCTTCATTTGTGTTAATAAATTTTGATACATAAAAAACTAAATTAATAATTGGTGAAAAAGTACCTACTATAGAATCTTATTTACCATCCCAAATATATTTAATAAAATACAAGCTGATTGCACTAAATGTTGTTTTTCACAAACAAACACTCAGTCGAGAAAGAAAAAAAAACAGACGTAGACACTATCGTTACTAAAATTTCTGTTCTCCTAATAAATTCAAACTCGGTAGTGCGGTATAACTCGCTTGAGTTGTGTGCTCACCTTGTCTATTGTACTGAAATCGGTATAAAAAAACAAACAGAAACAACAATAAAACAGTCGGTACACAACAAGTCCACTCGAACTCAACTCGCGCATGCATGGTACGTTCTATTGTACTTTTTCTTACAAATTTAACTTAGTATGAACGAGTAAATAAATAAATGTACGTTGATATTTTCATTTGGTATAAAATAATCGAACTCTTCACTCCACTACATTTCACAGAAAGAAACAAATTCATTCTGATAAGAAATGTTGTTGTCATTTGATACATGTACTGTATACCAATGATTATGTTTGTAATTTAACAGTTTTATTCGGTTTCCAAATGTTCTGTTCTCCTGTTTGGAATAAGGTTCCTTTTTCTTAAAAATACAGTTTGAAAAACTACTTTTTTTTACTTATATGTTTTGAAAACTGCTGTTTTTTAGCATCATCATACAGACATTTAATTTAATAAAAAAGCAACGTTGTTGTCGTTTTGGGGAATTTTTATACGTGATTGGGTAAAAAATTTCCGCTGTCGCTGCGGGTATTTTTGGCGATAACAACAAAATTTAAGGGGATTTTTGGGGATAAAATATTTTATATTTTTTAACTTTTATTATTTATTTTAATCCTGTAAATCTTTTAATATTTTGCATATTTCTTTTATAAATGATGATAACAGTGAATATTTTAAGTTATAGAAATTTGTGTCTGATAAGTCTATGTGTGTGTACAAATTTAAATTAATTTTGGCCCAAAGTCTTCTCAGATTTATATGGGGTTTCCACAAGACGTACGTCGCTAAACGAATGAGTGGCTGCATGTATTTTGTTTTAGTAATGCGTGTATTTATTTTGTTTTATTGTTATTGTCTAAAGCAAAACGTCATCTGGAAACACCACTTTAATGCCTACATATGCACGTAGTTTACAAATATTTTAATTTATTGCCAAAATGTAGTATATCCATCTGTTGAAATTGTCAAATTTAAACACCATGTACAACAAAATTTATTAAGCTGATGGACAGAAGATTTTGGTTATGAAATTAATTAAATGATAAACTTTTGTACATAAAAATGTTTATGGGTATATACAGTAGTGGTCACGAATTCAGCGCACATATTACAAAAATGTTTAAACGCGGATTGTACTCATTTTACAACAATTCTACAAAACAGAAACATCTACATATTTAATTTACCGTTAGGAAGTTTTTGGGTTTATACATTTTGCGTTAGACACCGCAGGTTGCGTTAATTGAAAAGGTATACTTTTCTGTTTATTTTTTCGTTACAAAACAATAGAGTTTTGTCGTTTATAACATTATTCAAAATTTTTAAGAAAAAAGTGTAAATCAAGTGGCAAATGCTTCCCGGTACTCTTCAGAAAAGAGAAAAATAATTGAACGAATGAAGAAGCAAGAAAAATCCGATTCATAAATTGCTAGTTATTTAAACTATTCCAGAAAGATGGTTTAAAATGTTCTTCGCATTTAAGACATCAACAAATATTTCTCAAGCTATTTCAAAGCAAAGTTGCGTACGGTTAGTAGAAAGTTTATCCAAAAGATGCTCCGAAAATAAAGGAATAGATTTTTTCTTTAAATTCTGCGGTAAATTTTATTTTCTAGCGAAAACTATAATGTGTGCTAAATTTATGTCCAACCCCATTAATAATTATTTTACGTTTCCGTTTTACAGTTAATTGAGTGGAGAAATCCAATATAGTTTTATAAAACACGCAATCCTAAGTTATCCAACAATAACATATTTTTTTTGGTTTTTTTTTCGAATTTTATATAAATATTCCATACAAATTTAAGTAGGTTTAGACTTATGGATATAGCTACTTAAAAATTAAGAATGTATAAAAATGTTGCCAAGTCTTAGAAATTATTGGCTTTTCTCTTTTAAATGTTAACAAAAAGATCTGTCTTAAAAATATTTGAAATTTTTGTATTTTTAATTTTAAAAATATTAAAAACAACAAAAGCTAACAAATGAATTATGTTACTGTAAGTAAAGGTAGAGCAGGGCAAACAATAACTTTGCTCTATTTCGCGTTCACGAAAACAGCTTTCGTACAAAGGCAGTTCCAAATGTTTAAATTGTATTTGTTTACAAAATAATAAAGAAAAGTCAGGCAAGTAGGAATAGACGATTTCTTTACAAGTAAGTTATAGATTCGAAAAAAACAAACCTATAATATAAAGTTTTGTTTAAGAAAATTTGTGCGCTAAATTTAAAACCACCACTGTATATTAAATATAGTGATCCAAAAAACATCAAAGTTTGAATTCGCAAACTTCTCAGTTTAAGCTAACTTCGTTTACATATATTAAAAATTATTTTAAAAGTCTTTAAAAAAATAACGGTTTATGCCAAAAATGGCACTTTTACCAACAGTGTTACAGATACAGTATTGTCATTACCGGTTCCGTTCGGCTCCGAAAAGCGAACTCATCCTCTGCTAAAAAATTTAAATTAATGTCTTAGACTGAAATTTCCTCTAAAGGTATTAGAGGAACAGACGATAATATGTTTAAGAATTGAATAATTTTTCTATTACATTTCAAATCTATCTAAGCTAGTACTGTACACTCAGGGAAAACGTTTCGTTATATTAGTGAAACTGTTTCATATATTGTTTGTCATCAATTCTACATCACATTTGTGAAGATTTCGTAAATGTGATAAAACTTTTCATAAAATTTTATAAAACATGATAGGAAAATTTGGGCCATATCTCGAAAACTGAGGGAGTAAAATTTCGGTTAATATTAACAAGCGCCATAATTTAAGTACAAAAGAACTAGAATTTGTATTTTGTTAAAAAAAAATAAATTAATCAAAATGGAATTTCTATTTTAAAAAGCAAAAAAAAAAATTAAAGTTTTTCGCTTTGGTTTGTTCACTGAGTGAAAAATATGTTTATTTTTAAATACTCAATACTGCCTTTTTATACAGGGTGGTCCAACCATAATACACGATGTTAATTTTGAGTCATACCTTAACGTCAAGTTGTTTGCCAACTTAATTTGACATTTCGTTATTTCAGTGTTTGACAAATTATACCACGTAGAGGTACACAATTGAAAAGCGCGTTAAGATTGTTGAAGATTTTTACGAAAATCGGCGTTCAAATCAAAATGCATTTCGTGCACTTCGTGATTTTTTTGGTCAGCATAATCGACCAAATGTGTCCACAATCGGGAGAATTGTGCGAAAATTTCAACAAACCGAGTCGATAGGAAATGTTAAAACACCTGTGCATGCTCGCCCATTTCGTTCTGCGGAAAACATTGTTGTTGATCGCGATAGTGTGGCAGAAAAGCCGGCAACCTCGACTCGTCGTGGTGCGAGATTATAACGGACTTCTTGTGGCCAGAAATTGAGAATATGAAACTGAACGATATGTGGTTCCAACAGGATGGTGGCACTTGCCACACAGCCAACGAAACAATGGCTCTTTTGCGCGAGAAATTCAATGGTCGTGTTATCTCATGTCGTGGCTATATTAATTGGCCGCTACTATCATGTGATTTGACACCGTTGGACTTCTTTCGTTAGGGATATTTAAAAGAAAAAGTGTACGTCAATAAGCCAAGAACAATTCATTAACTACATTGAACCTCAATTATATCTCAGAGTCATTGAAAATATGGACCATCGCAGAGAGGTATGCCACTAAAGCCATGGCGAGCTTTTGGCCCATATTTTGTTTCACACATAATTGTAATCCTTCTATCATAACAAAAAATATTTAGATAATTATCTGAAAACTTTTTGTTTTATTTACAATTAACACCATGAATTATGTTTGGACCACCCTTAATTTATTAATTAATTATAATGGCAAAATTTTGTTTATGCACTTTTATGTATTGAGTGTCCTAAAAACAATAATTACCTAGTACCCAGTACTCAAATATTTAATACTTTTACAGCACTAATCTAGACTTGTTTTGATTTAAATTAATTCCTCTATGTTATCATTAATTCATACCAATATTTTTGCTACGTAAAAAATGTATTCACATAATGTGGCTAAAAATAAAGACGTCACCTACATTCAAATTAATTCTCACAAAAACAATTTCATTTGTTGATATTATTGTTTTTCTTTTTTTATATCCAGAATTCTATATACATAAGTATGTATAAAATTTTATGTCATAAACGAAACAAAGATTTTTTAACAAAATAAACATAATTCTGTGTCAACATTTTCATATTCTCTCAAAGCTCTACGTATCAGTAAGCATGTAGAAAATATTTAACCCTTAGACGATCAATATCTAATTTTTAAAATATGCCACCCGATCTTAAAAGGAATGAAAAAATGGGAGAACAATCTTTTTAGCACTACTCTCTTCCTTCAAACACAAGAAGTCTTCGATTTTTTATATTTTTGTTGTAATTTATCGTTTCTTAGTGGGACATAGCGAATTAAAATCATGTCATATACCCAGTGGTGTACCCAGGTGGGGGCCCGGGACCGGGCCCAAAGTACAATATTTTTGCTATATTTAGAATACATACAATAGAAAATAGCTTTTACTTTTTTGTTAACAATTGATTTTTTTGCCAGTCCAATTGGGTTTTACCAGATTTTGCTGAAATTTGTGCAGAAATGAGAAAAATTTGCTTATCGATAAAATCTCTATACTTATACTTCCTCTATTATAAATTATCACCACACTCGTAATATTATTTGGGTAAAAACCACCAAAAATACACTTAAATTTTTAAAAACCGATCAATTGCCTTTTTTATTTAATTATTTTCTCTTTTTTCAAACTTTTTCTAAAAAATCAGCAAAACAACAAAATAATAGAAACGTTAGAAAAAAACATGTAGTTTAAATATGTATTTATTATATCAAATATTTTGTCAAAGAAATTTTAAAATATTTTGTCAATTTGTATTTAGTTTAGAATTTTTTTAGCTACATCGCACTGGACCTAAGTGGAATTATTAAATTTGTATATTTTCTTTTAAAACAAAATAATTCGTGATTCCAATTCTGAGATACAATCCCTAAAATTTCAGAATTATGAGTTTATTTTTATATTAAAACATATGTATTTATAATTAAAAATATCTAATTAACAAGACTTATATAGACTTTCAAAGTAGTTATATAGTAGTTAAAAAGAAGGATTTTATAAAAATGCTGCCAAGTCTTGGCTTTTCTCTTTTAAATGTAAAAAAAAATATTTGAAATTTTTCTATTTATAATTTGATAAAATAATAAAAACAACAAAAGCTAACAAATAAATTATATGTTTGTTAGTAAATGTAGAGCAGGGCATGCAATATAATTGCTATATTTCGTAGTTATAGATATAGAGATATAAAAAAATCCGAAATAAAAGAACACAATTTAAATTAAAAAAATTACAAAGAAAATTCAAAAATTCGCAATCGATACTTATAAAGATCAATTAAAATTAAAAAATACCAAACGCAATTTAAAAAAAAAATATTGAAATTCAACAAATATTAATTTTATTTAATTTGGTGTTTTTGAATGTCAATTGATGCTTTATAAATTACATTTGGAGTCATTCCAAAAGTATTTGAAACAATCCTATAATTTTTGAAATGGTCTTTAAATTGTAGTAAAAATTTGCATGTGGCTATTATACGTTCCAATGATATCTGTACTGTTTTTTTATTTTTAAAAATCGGTGTAGTTCACAGTGACATTGTACAAAATGGCTCCAATAAATATGACCCCAATCTAAAAATGCAATTAAGCCCCATTTTTTCAAAATTTTATAATAAAAATTAACACTAAAAATATAATGAAAAATTACGCCAAACAAATGAAAAATAGCCCCAAAATTAAGTTTGGGGCATATTTTCACTTATTAGATTGATTTTTGATTTTAAATGACGGAACTTGCTCAACATTTGACAGTATTTTATTAACAGGTGGTACTTGATGGGAGCAGTGTTGCATTTCATATAACTACGAGGGAAGTTCGAAAAGTCACGGGCTTATTGATCCTCTCAGCGAATGTAATAAATAAGTTTTAAATAAAAATTCTTTATGGAATTAAAAGCTGTAAATTATTTTTTTAATGCTTCAAAACAGTCAAAAAAATTTAGAAAATATATTTTGACAAACAGAGGGACTCCAAAATAAAAAGCGTTTTTCCCTTATTTTTGTGTACACATTTTCTCAAATGTTGTTGAATACATGAGATCAAACTTTTGATAGGACAGACTTCAATCCTTCAAGTTTTCTAAAACATCGATATATTTAGAATGGATGCATTCCATTTTCTACAAGAGCTGATACAATATATACATAAACGTCCCAATGATCGTCAAAGGTAAAAAAAGAGTAGTTTTTTTTTGTAGTTTAGGTAAGTTTTTGTTCGCATAAAAATCTTATGTGATTCAATACATTTATTTTTTAAGTGATTTCAATAGATTTTTTTATAGATTATCTTCTGATTTAAAATCTGGTCTCCAAATTATTTCAAAATGGAAGAAATCTAACCAATCTAATTGGGTTGGTCCTTGTCCCAAGAGATCATGTGGAGAATTTCAACTACATATCTTTACATTTGCGACCTTTAATTTGATCAGAAACATCGCTTTAAAAAGTAATTCTGACTCGATTAGTTTACTATAAGTATAAAGCCAGGTCTAAAACGGTATAAATACGTGACTTGCGAGTCAAGTATTGACTCGTTATTACGCAATACTTCTTACAGGGTTGTCTTTTATAGTTTTTCAGACCGAATTGCGGTTTCATACAGAAAAATACAACTCAGAAAGTATTGAATACCCGTGATCGGTAATGAATACACAATACCCAAATACTAAATACTTTTAAAACTTTAGTAACAAGTAATAAATTCGACACTAACATACTTTTAAACGTTGACGACCAATAGGACATGGATATTTTCATACGAGTTAAAACAAATATATAAATATATATACAAAGTCTGCATACCCCTTGGAAAAACGAGATTGTGATTTTTTTTGTGAACTATGTAATATTAAAATTATTTCAAACAAATTCAATCTAAACACAAATAATAAATTTTGACGAATATTTTTTTTTAAGAAACATTTATTCACAAAAATAAATAAAAAAATCTTATTTCAAACACTTAAAAGTCTACATACGGCTACTTAGAAAAGTAGATAAAATGCAGCCCTGTACTCAAACATTGCTACAAAACACTTCAGGCGTATTTACTAGATACCGTTTGTTAGAAAGAAGTTTAATTAGTCGATGTTAATGTTGCAGTTGTGTTTATTTAACCTTAATGTGTAAAGATGTCTGTATTAAAGTGCATAATCTTATTTGTAAAGTATAACACATAAAGAAAATTAATCTTTAAAAGATATTGGAAAACTAGCATTCATACAATAATTCGGAAACGTATGTATTAAACAAAAAGTGTAAAAAAACAAACAAAGGAGTGGTCGCCCACCTAAGCTGACTACACGTGCAAAGCGGCAAATTATGTTGCATTGTCAAGAAAATCATAGAATTACGACATTAGAAGTTGCAAAAAATCAAAAAAAAGTCAAATTTGATAAGAAATAAATTGATGTAGATGAAGGTTTTTGGGCTAATGTTTTATTCAGTTACGAGAGCAAGTTCAACTTGTTTGGTTATGATGGAAAGCAAAAAGAATTCGTTCCTACAGTGAAATATGGTGGTGGCTCCATTATGGTATAGGGTTGCATGTCTGCGTCTGAGGTGCGTAATTTAACAGTTATCGATATAAATAAGGATCGCATGGTATACTTGAATATTCTTAAAAATAATCTGGAGCAGTCCACGGATAAATTGAGTCTTATAGAAGGTTGGTCCTTTCAGCAAGACAACGACCCAAAGCAAACCGCTGGTTTTGTTAAAGAATGGCTACTCTATAACGTGCCTCATTAACTTCATTCGCCCCTCAGTCATCGGATTTGAACCCCGTGGAGAATTTATCGGATGAATTAGAACGTGGAGTTAAAAAAAGTACGATTAAAAATAAACAGCAACTCAAAAACACTCTATGGAATTTAATTTTAAATAATTACACAAAAGTATTGATAAATTCTATCAAAAATTTATTAAATGCTGTTCTATAAAGCCAAGGCGGTCCGGGCCCACCAAGTGTTAATTTTGTTGTTTTTTTTATTTACTTTTACGTGAAATAATTTTTTTTTTTCAAAATTTGTAACCTTTTCTGTATTAAAAATGAATTTTATATACATATTTTTGTTAATAAATGTTTTTGGAAAAAAATGTTTGGTCAAAATTTAGATTGAATTTGTTTGAAATGAATTTTATGTTATTGCTGCATTGTTCATATAAAGGGTGTCCCAAGAAGAACGCAATTTTTAAATTTTAAATAAAACACAGATATTTAAAAAAAAATCGTGAAACTTTATTATATCGTAAAGTAGACAGAATGAGGTTATGTATGGAACAATATATCGTGCAGAAGGCCGCCGCGGCTTTGCTGGCATGCACGCGATCTTTTAATGAAATTTTCAATGCAGCGTCCAATTTCCTCTTTTAAGGCTTGAGTCGTCGTCGGCTTATTCGCGTAAACCATCGACTTCAAAAAACCCCAAAGAAAAAAATCTAATGGTGTTAAATCGCACGATCTAGGCGGCCAATTCTGATCTCCAAAACGCGAAATAACACGACCGGGAAATGACTGATGCAGCAATTGAATTGTTTCTCTGGCTGTATGACATGTGGCGCCGTTTTGTTGGAACCACATGCCCTCCACATTCATTTCTTCAATTCTAGGCAAGAAAAAACTGGTTATCATTTCACGATACCGAACACCATTAACTGTTTGCGCTTGACCTGCCTCATTTTCATAAAAAAAAAGGTCCTCCAGCCCAAAAACCACACCACACAGTGACACGTTGAGGATGCATTTGCTTCTCGTGAATCACTCGAGGATTTTCCTCACCCCAAATGCGACAATTCTGCCTATTGACGAAGCCATCAAGATGAAAATGGGCCTCGTCACTGAAGATGATTTTATCGGCAAAATCAGCATTTTCATGTTGTCTCTCCAATACCCAATTAACGAACTCCCTTCGCTGTCCATGGTCAGCTGGCTTCAGTTCCTGAGTCAATTGAACTTTGTATGCATGAAGATGCAAATCTTTCGTCAAAATTCGCTGCAAAGTGGATTTGGAGACATCAATTTGCTGAGCTCGGTGTCGAATTGAGGTGGATGGAGTTTGAGCGACATCATCACGTACAGCTGCGACATTTTCGGTCGATCGACCTGGTCGATGGCGCGTTGTAGTCTTTACATCACTAACAGACCCAGTTTCGGCAAATTTATCCATTAATCTCTTTACAGTTGACTCTTTTGGAGCATTATTGTGACCCCAAATTGATCGCAATTTGCGAACTGTAGCCGCAAAACTTTCACCATTTTGGTAAAACAATTTCACAATGAGAATGCGTTGTTCACTCGTGTAGCGCTCCATTTTTACTAACCTCGTACCTTCTACTAGCAAACAATAACAATTGTTCAAATGTCAAACAATGACACTTCGAATGTTGCCAGATTTAAAAATTGCGTTCTTCTTGGGACACCCTTTAGACTTTACAGACTTTACTGTGCCACTGTACGTAACTTTGACGACACTCTTCTTTCTTTTGAAATGATGGTCGATAAGGACGCAAAAGATTTAAATTTTTAAGTAGTTTAAGTTCGGTCATCAAGGGTTAAGTTAATCATACAACATTTGTGAAAAATTGTTTGTAGATATATATTTGTGTTTGAATAAATAATTAAAACAAAAACATCACGAGACCAAACAAAAATTACGAAAATAAATACATAGTACAGTAGTCTTCATTTAAGTGCGCATCCAAAAACTGCACATCTTTTGGGTATTTTACACATTTAACGCATTTATAAAAATTGAAAAGTTAAATGTAAAAATTTTTTAGAACTCCATATGTACACTCACAATATTTGTTCCTTAAAATCTATTTAATATGCACATTACAATAATTGAAAATCAGTTAAAAACGTGACTAAAGGGTGACCCAAGTACCTTTTTAAAAATTAAATTCAATAAAATTAACTAAGTTCAATTTCTTTTGGAATATTATGGCTTTATTAGAAATAACAATTATTCCCATTATTTATGGGACACGATTTTATTTAAGTGGCTGCGGCAGCATGCTTCGCATTAGCTCATCCTGTCAGTTAAATTTTTCAAGACTCTGTTGATCACCAATGGCTGGGATATTAGCCTTAAAGATGTGGATCGTTTTTGGACTAATCGCATAGCATCGGTCGCTAACGGCACCCCACGAAGAAAGTATAAAGGGCCCAATTCGCAGCTCTGAATGTTTGATAAGCTGCGTGACATAGTGCGCCATCCTGCTGAAACCAAAGATTATCCAAGTTCATATCTTTCACTCCAAAATCCACACCAAACTTTCACTCTTTGTGGATGTATGGAATCTCGACAATGGCGTGAGTAGCCGTTTGCCTTCAATTTCTAAGTCATTTTTACCTTGTAAGCGAAAAATCATTAAACTGGTGCGTGAAACGCCAAGTTGTTGGGATGCTCTTGAACACTTTCGGTCACAGCAGCCACATTCTCATCGGTACGCACCGTACGACGATGGTAATCATCCCTGTAATTTACATCCAAGCCAGTCTCACAAACTTTTTGTACAAACTTGGTGCTTCATTTCGGTCAAAACTTCTTTCCAACAAACACTCTATTTGGGCAACACAGCGACTCATTATAATCCGCGGAGATATGATACTAGTCAATATTCAGAATCTATCAATGTCAAAAAACCAGCCAGTGTATTTGAACCACCCAGTACATACATTTCCTTTAAAACAATTGTATTTTGTCGTTAGTTTTTAATCGTCAAAAATGTATAAAAATACACAAAAATTTCGTGTATTTTAATACTTAAATACTTCGGATTATAAGAACCGTTTGTTTTCAAACGGACTGAATTTGTTTGGTGACAGCACTTTTTGCATTTTAAAGTAGGGCACACTTAAGCAGGAACTCCTGTATACAATTTTAAATAACGAAATGTATTTTAAATATAAACGACAATATTTTTTATATGTTGTTTTTAAGAAGAATAAAACATGATTTTGTTATTTTATAAAAATATATACGTTGTATATGCCTTTTCATACCAACTGCCCCGACACAAGAAAAAGTACATCGTATCAATCTAAAACTTACAGTATTGTTGTGTTATACGATACAAATAAAAAATCAAACAACATTTTAAATTTTCCCAAAAAGTGGGTGAAGTAGGCATGACTAATATAGCGATTATTTTTAGTTATTATTTATTATAATTTTATGGCAAAAACATTTTTTTTTTATTTTTGAAAAAAGTTCAGATATTTTCCTATTGATTCAGAAAGTTTTAGGGTGTTACTGGGTTTAATTTCGAGGAAAATATTTGTTTAATAAATATAACTAATTATAGAAAAAATGTTTGAATTTGTATTGAATATTTGAGGTAGACAATCACAGATTATGAAACAGATGTCAAAATTTTTTTTTTATACAATACATAAAAGTCTAGAATGATATAGAAACAAAAATCTGCATATAGTTTGAATTGATATATCCTTCTCTTTCTAAAGGGTGGTTAAATTTTAAGGGTCGATGTTGATTTTAAATAAAACACAAATTATTTAGGAAATTATTGTCATTTCTTTTTATTATGATAATATGGTATGGTTCAATTATATATGGAACAAAATATCGGCCAAATGACCGCCGCCTTTAGCTCTTGAATTGTTGCTGGCTTATCGACGTACATCTTTTTTTTTCAAATAACCCCAAAGAAAGAAGTCAAACGGTGTCAAATCACATGATCTTGGTGGCCAATTGACATCGCCACCACGTGAGATAACACGGCCATTGAATTTGTCGCGCAAAAAAGCCATTGTTTCGTTAGCTATGTGGCAAGTGGCACCGTTCTGTTGAAACCACATATCGTGCACATCCATATCCTCAATTTTTGGCTTGAAGAATTCCGTTATGATCTCGCGATAGCGAACACCAACGGCTAATCGAGGTTGACGGCTATTCTGCCACACTATCGCGAACAACAGCAATGTTTTCCGTAGAACGAACTTGGCGCGCATGCACAGCTGTTTTCTCATTTCATACAGACTCGATTTGCAGAAATATGTGCACAATTATCCCGATTGTTTGTTCCGCAGAACGAACTTGGCGAGCATGCACAGGTGTTTTCTCATTTCCTACAGACCCGATTTGCAGAAATATGTGCACAATTATCCCGATTGTGGACACATTTGGTCGATTATGCTGACCAAAAAAACACAAAGCGCATTTTGATTTGAACTTCCATTTTCATAATAAGCCTGAATAACTTTAACGCGTTGCTCCATTGTGTATTGAGAAATGTCAAATGAAATGCAGAAAAAAACTTGACGTTTGGGTGTTGTTCACATTCAACATCGGCCCTTAAAATTTAACCACCCTTTAGACTTCTGGTCTTCCGATTCATATATGTGACCCTAGTGCAAAGCCATTCGGCATGTCACCAAAACCAAGTAATGTTTTCATTTTTCTTGTATCAGCCAGCGGCCATATAGGCCAAGATGTCCACCTCGTCATCCTATGTGTCCGCTATCACACCGAAAAATTTCACAAGGGGAATTAGGAGATATCAGGATATCCGCCTGTACCAGTCCGCCGATCGACCCAGAGCCATTTCTCGCCAACTCGTTCTCTACCACTCCAACATGTGCTCGAACCCATGGCCAACATAACCGAGTGCCGACGAATACGACCAAGGGATTCAAGATCATTAGGTCCAATGTTCGATGCTGATTTTTTTAGACAAACAAATTAAAACAATATGTAAATAGTAAATTTTACTGTAAAGGTTTTGACCATTTATGATCCATAATAAAAAAAACATTGTGTTTAGGGCAAAATTACGCATAAGGAAAAATACAACTCTGAATGTCTTGAGTAGGCACTTTTAAGCATTGAATATTCAAAAAACGGAAAGTATTTAGAACTCTATAGGTAAAACTCTATAACAAAATGTCTTTAATCGCAATTTTGCTAACAATTTTAGAGTGGTCTACTGGATAGAGTCAATTTGAAAGCAGCCAAGTCCTGAATTTCTCGTCTCAGCTATTGAATCCACAAAGATCGGCTGGCAGGTTTAAATACACTAGATTAACAATATAATAACAGCCCCATATATATTTTTTCAAATCTTTAGGGTTATGTTAGTTACGATAGCATTCAAATCATGGAGAACATACACACAGAAAAATAAAATGGCAACTGAAATAAAAAGTGTGTTTTGGTTGCTACAACAAATAAATTCGTTTAGTACAACCATATTTAAATGTGATTCTGGAATATTTTGGGAGTTCTAACTAAAATTTAGTTGTGACAACCAAATTTAATTGTGAATACCAATATTAAAGTGTGCCAACCGCTTTTAGTAGTAATAAGTGAATTTAAGTTGGAAACTGACAAAATTTTTCTCTGTGTGTAGGACGGAAAAAGATGCAGGAACGTATTCTAATGCGTTCGCTCCGATCTTTAAAAAATTAGGATATGTGATGGTGATATTGCCTATATTTTTGCCAATGGGTTGCCACGCATATGCATTTTTTGTAATATAGGTGGAAAAATATTTTAGGGAAAGAGCGCCTGAAAACCGAACGGATACGATAATCGACAAAAGCTCCGAAGCCCCTTAGATTAAACTAAATATGCATTATTACATACTATTTTGAATAAAAACCAACAGCAATTTTCTATAAAAAAGTGCTATTCGAAAAAAAAAAATAATAATGAAAAACTGGACATGTTTGGAATGTTTAATAAAACTGGATGCAGCTGATTTATTCGAGATCGTGAATTTACTAAATCAAAATTCTCCTTAACAAAGCTACAGACTTCAACTTAGCAACCGATGCGAAAGTCATGTATAACTTGCTCAAAATCGCTTGTTCTAGAACTAGTCACACCACCAGTAGTACCAGGAATGCTTTTAAAGAATATGTATTTATTCCCTGAGAAGTACTTCTAGAACTAATAATTTTAGAACGGGTTTCAAAAATTTTCCAGTGTATACTTTGCCCTTTTTAATGTTAAAATTGAACATTTCTTATTCATTTTATGATAAACAATTAGGTTAAAAAATAGTTTATAGTTTAACCGTAACCACGGTTATGGAAAATTGCGGTTAAATAAAAATTCCAGTATTAATTATGTTAATACTGGAAAAAATTAATTATTTTATGTTTAATTTTTCGAAATATTTTGATTTTTTCAAGCGTGCGTGAGCGTGACTAGAAAAAAAAAACTTCGTGCGTGATTGTAATTTTTGGTTGGTGATCGTGCGTGAGCGTGAGTCAAAAATCGATCACGTGTCCATCTCTGATACTAAGTAAGCATTCTTCGACATTTCCATAGCATCTAGCCCCACCGAAGTAAAATAACATAACAATTACAGTTTGCCATATTTTATCTCTTTATCCAAACACAGCAACAAATTAAACTCAGTATTGAATTTTAGGCGTCGAATTAGTCGGTATTCTTCGTCTAAAAACGAACAGTAGACGACAATTTTTGACAATCATTGCCTGTGTAGGTAATTTAAAAGTCGATCTAAATCGATGCATCAACTTTCTTACTTATTTTATTATCATTTAAATACGAATTTCAAAACAAATTTTTGCCATTTCTTTTCTAAAATTGTTTAATAGAATTCTAATAATTTTAAATGAAAACAATTTCTTACAAATCCCACTGTCATATTCTATATTTCGATTAATTTAAATGTTATCTTATAGGGTATTTATATAAAAAGATCTAAATGATTCTGCGCATCGCAAAAACTCAACACAAGAATAGTATATTTTGGCAACGATATCATGTTTTTTTGACAAGAAAAAAAAAACAGAAAAATATTTTTATTTACATATTTAATTTAGAAAAAACAAGATTTAAATGTTTATTTTTTGTAATCATGTAATTTTTTCAAATTATGAACACCAAACTCATTAAAATTTTTATGAATGAAATTTAATTGTAATAAATTAATTGTTATTTTATGTTTTACTTAAAGTATTAGAAACTTTTTATATAATTTTTTTGATGGTTTGTTATTTAAAATTGTCCTCGTGTATTTGTAATTTCCTCTTCTAATTTTAACTACGTGGGTGAAGGCAAAATATTTGTGCATTTTTTACGATTTTTTTATTTTCGATTTATTTGGTGTCGAAAAGAAATAGCAAAAAATTGTTTTGAAATTCGTATTTAAATGATAATAAAATAAGTAAGAAAGTTGATGCATCGATTTAGATCGACTATTAAATTACCTACACAGGCAATGAGTGTCAAAAATTGTCATCGACTGTTCGTTTTTAGACGAAGAATACCGACTAATTCGACGCCTAAAATTCAATACTGAGTTTAATTTGTTGCTGTGTTTGGATAAAGAGATAAAATATGGCAATACTATAATTGTTATGTTATTTTACTTCGGTGGGGCTAGATGCTATGGAAATGCCGAAGAATGCTTACTTAGTATCAGAGGTGGACACGTGAGCGATTTTTGACTCACGCTCACGCACGATCACCAACCAAAAATTACAATCACGCACGAAGTTTCTAGTCACGCTCACGCACGCTTGAAAAAATCAAAATATTTCAAAAAATTAAACATAAAATAATTCATTTTATCGCTTAAACCACTTGAATGAAGTGTTAACATCCCAAGAAACATTTTTACGGACTCTCCGATACGTACGGATTCATGAATCCGGCTTCTACTGTACGTTAACGGTCCGAAAATACGTATCCGTCAAAGCTTGTACGTAAACGGAACATTAACGGACCGTATAATTGAATTTTCGAAAACCATACGTTTTTACTCCGTTTTGGTGTATCCGTTTCTGTACCGTCAAATACGGACCACTGTTTTTCATCAGTTTTTCTTCCGTTGCTTTTGGATTTGCTTAGTAATAAAAAACGAATACTTAAATATCCCTCAGGTAAATATTTATGAAATTGAAAACAAGTTTTAATATGATGTGTGCAAAATTATGTTGATTTGCAAATAAAAATATTACCCGACAGCTTAAAATAATTTTGTGAAAAAAATTTGCAAATTTGCATTGTCTGCTTCATCATGTCGTAAGTACCACAATTTAAAACCAAAATTAAATATTTTTTTTTCATGATTTTTAATGGGCCACAATCGCAGTGATTGATGGATGGTAATTGTGCTGGAGATAAATATGGAAATTGTTTGGTGTTTGTTGGATTTAGCTTATTAAGTTTTTTTATTTTAATTTAAATATATTTGTTAATAAATTTAAAGAAAAAAAAATAAAAATTTGGTATTAACAATTAAAATAATATGCCTATACACAAATCCGTTTTTTGTTGAAAAAACGGTACGAATGCGGACCGAATACGGATCCGTAAGCGATCCGTCACTGACGGACTATTAACGGACAACTCCGTTTTTCATCCGAAATATCCGGTCCGTAAACGGTCCGTCATTGACGGACTTTTAACGGATAACTCCGTTTTTCATCCGATAAATCCGGTCCGTAAACGGTCCGTCATTGACGGTTTTTAAACGGATTCGAATCAGTTTCGATGTTCCTTAAAATCCGTTTTCTGGCCCGTTTACAGATAAAGAAAGCGGTACATAAACGGAGTTG
This sequence comes from Eustalomyia histrio, assembly GCA_949748255.1. NCBI lineage: Eukaryota > Metazoa > Arthropoda > Insecta > Diptera > Anthomyiidae > Eustalomyia > Eustalomyia histrio. The sequence goes on from OX456526.1 coordinate 70,256,491, forward strand.
GATTCCGTTTATGACGGACCGAAACTGGTACGTAAACTGTACGTATTGTTTGTTGGGATAATTAATACTGGAATTTTTATTTAACCGCAATTTTCCTTAACCGTGGTTACGGTTAAACTATAAACTATTTTTTAACCTAATTGTTTATCATAAAATGAATAAGAAATGTTCAATTTTAACATTAAAAAGGGCAAAGTATACACTGGAAAATTTTTGAAACCCGTTCTAAAATTTTTAGTTCTGGAAGTACTTCTCAGGGAATAAATACATATTCTTTAAAAGCATTCCTGGTACTACTGGTGGTGTGACTAGTTCTAGAACAAGTGATTTAGAACAAGTTATACATGACTTTCGCATCGGTTGTAAAACCTGATACTAAGTTTCAAAAAACAGCTCTGTAGAGCTATTTTAAAACTTTAAAATTTAAACGAATCTTGTTTTAGTATAAAATATATTTTGCAAAAAAATTGACCTAATACTTCTTGAAACTGTTCCACTACAACTAAAAATATTAATTTTTACTTCGATTTACCTTAGAGATTAATGCTCTTTGAAGGCTTCTTGAAACTAGTTCCGAGCATGAGAATTTCATACAAAAACACGGAGACAAAAATAGTTTCTAGAACCGTTCCGTTGACTAGTAATGGCTGATTTTTTAGCAAACATGTTAAGTTTGGTCTATAATTTAACCATGAATTGACTTACAAACGAACAACGCTTGCAGATTATTGACTAGTAATGCGTGATTGACTAGTAATGATTGATTTTTTAACAACTTTCTTTTTGGCAGCTCACCTGTTTTCGTGTAACATGTTACTGTCAAACATGTTCAGTTTAGTATATAATTTAATCATGAATCGACTTACAAACTAACAACGCTTGCTCGGTTAAGAAAGTACATCGTGCACTTCTTTCATTTTATGGTCAGTTTGGGCGACCTTCTAAGGCGGCTCATTTCAGATTAAATGGGTATGTGAACAAACAAAATTGCCGTTTTTGGTGTAAAGAGCGATGATTACAAACTTTTGTTTGCCTAAAATGGAAGAGCTGAACTTGTCACACAGCACGCGAAACAATGGCCCAATCGAGAGGCGTCTTCGGTGAACAGTTTATTTCATGTTTGGGGCCGGTCTATCGGCCGCCTAGATCGTGCGAATCAACGCCTTTAGATTATTTAGATTTATGTTAAGGATTATCTCTATAGAGACAAGCCCGCAACGAAAGCCAATATTGAAGAATTTATTCGTGAGATACCGGCCGATATGTTAAGGAAAGTATGCCAAAATTGGACCGAGCGTATGAATCATTTGAGACGCAGCCGCGGTCAACATTCACATTAAATCATCTTTTAACATTGAATATAGACTGTTCTATCGACTCAAATAAAGATTTCATACATTTCTCCAAATTTTATGTGTTTTTTTTTTAAATCAAATCCGAAAGCTCTTAAATAATCACCCGGTAACTGTTCCTCAAACTATTTCAAGGAACTAGAGCAGCGGGTGACAATTTCAAATAAATGGTATCGCTGACAACGCCAAATTAGAACAAATGTTGGCTCAAAAGACATGTAGTTATGAATTATAACTGCTTAAATTTAAGACAAATAGCAGTCTGATCGAATTAGTAAATTTTAGCCAATTAGTAGTTTGTATGCCTCTAATACCCCAAATTTCAGCAACCTAATTTTCAATTAAAACTATGGAAACATTACAATTTTAAATTTATAAAAATTTCACAATTTATAAAACAAATACTGCTTAATTTAAACTGAAAAGTTGAAACTCGAGTTAAATATTGATTAAAAGAAAATGCCAAAAAGTTGTATACAAACGACATGTTTTTTTGGCGTTGTCTAATATATAACTCACTCTAAAACATTAATTTAATTATTTTTCATAAAAAATGCAAATATTTTCATTTTTTATATCATTTTTATATTGAATTCTGTAGAAAACCTGGGTTTTAAAGACTTTATGTTTGCGGTAAAATTATGGTTAAAACCAAAATGCAAACGCTAATTAATACATAAAGAAAAAACGGTATTGCTACATTACACGTAAAAAATCTAAAAAAATATAAGAAACGAATAATCACTATAAAAAATCGACTCACGCATGCTCACACACGAAATCTATTTTACCGCTTACGCCCGCCCATGATTACGTGAGTAATTTAAATTTCGGCTCACGCGTGATTTCTCGTGAATCACAAAATTTCTTGTCACGTGCCCATCTCTTTTAGTATTGCTTAATGACATTATCTTTTCCTAAAATTTATAAAATGACAATCCGTCACAAATCCATTATCTACTTAAACAGTGTATAGTGTAGTGTGTCAACATTTGACTTATATCATGGTCAAATTATATTAAGAGAGAAAGTGATATATACAGATAAGAGATACTTTTCACTATTTCCCCTATAACAGGCAAACATTTAAATGTTTAATAGTACTTGAAATTAGAACTTCAAAAATTCTGTTCATATTAAAGGGTTAGAAATAGGGTCAACAATGGCCTCATTTTTTGTTATTTCAAAGAAGCTTTAGACAAGTTGGGTATCAAGTGAAAGTTTTTCCGAAGGCAAATTTACTGGTAAAGGCAGAGAGCAATCATGGTTGCAACATGATCACAGCTATTAAATTATGTTCGCTGCGTTCGAATATGGTTGTAGCAATCTTGGCTAGTAAACGCAGAGAAAAATAAAGTTAAACATGGTTGAGGATTCTAAATTATCATAGTATGATCCTAATGATCATAAATATGATTCTTACTGATCATATCATGGTCACTGAGAACGATTTTTATCATTACTTAGAATCATTTTATGATCACTAGGATTACGATTTTACGTCATAACATAATGTTATTTTCTCTGCGTGTACATGATGCCTTAATACAAAACCTTCTTTTAATTCTAAGCATTTTATTTTCTCCCCATTTTGATGGATATTATTTTTACTACTATAGTTGGCAGCAGTGGCGTGCCTAGGGGGGGGGGGGGGGGGGGGAATTATTTAATTTGTATATTTTCTTTTAAAACAAAAATATTCGTGTTTCCACATTAGGTCTTAGCTGGAATCCCCAAAATTTCAGATTTATGAGTTTATTTTTGTTATACATATGTATTTTAAATTAAAAATATTCAATTAAGAACACCCATATAGACTTTCAAAGTATTTAATAAGTAAGATTTTATAAAAATGCTGCCAAGTCTTGGATATGCTAGGTTTTTCTCTTTTAAATGTAAACAAAAATATTTGAAATTTTTCTATTTGTAATTTGATAAAATATGTATTAAAAACAACAAAAGCTAACAAATAAATTATGTGTTGTTCCGTTGAAGTCCATATATGAAAACAAAAAGTAATAGATATAAAAATAAAGCTTTTTTTTAGAAAAAAAATAGACAAAATTGCCAAAAGTGACCGAAAACCGAAATTAAAGAACAAAATTTAAATTCAAAAAATTACAAATGAAATTCAAAAATTTGCAATATACGCTTAAAAAGATCAATTCAAATTAAAAAATACCAAACGAAATTAAAAAATTATTGATATTCAACAAATATATATTTTATTTAATTCGGTGTTTATGAATTTCAATAAAATTGGTCTTTACATTTCAGTAAAAAATTGCACGTGGCTATTCCACGTTCCCATGATGTCTGCGCTTTTTTACTTTTAAAAATTTGGGCCAAAATGGCCCCAAAAATGTGATCCCTATCTTAAAATGTAATTAAGCCATATGGGGCAAAATTTTATTATGAAAATTAACACTTAAAATATAATGAAAAATTACCCCAACAAAATGAAAATAAGCGCCAAAATTGAATTAAGGGCATATTTTCATTTATTAGATTGAGGCATTTATTCATTATGTAAATTAAAAATTACCCCTAAATATGCAAAGCAAAGAAATGTTGCTTATGCACAGCATTTATATTGCATGGAATCAATAACATCCGAATTTACTCCTTATAAACATTAAAGTTACTTGGGTCAACCTAAATTGAAATATTTTAAAGAATTAGAATAAAAATCATTTTATACACAGAATAAAATTACAAAATTCTGTTTGTAATATTGAACATCGTCCATAGAACATTTTTGTAAATACAAAAAAAATATTTTTTAAAAAGGCACCAACAATGGAATTTGTAAATACAAAAAACTTTTTGTTAGTTTTTTGTTACTTAAATTTTTATTTTCAAAGAATTTTTATATGAGAAGTGACAATTTACAAATATTTCAAACAAAGGATTGTTAGAAATCGAGTTTAAATTTTAACAAATATTTTTAATTACTTTAAATTGTCACTTCTCATATAAAAATTCTTTGAAAATAAAAATTTAAGTAACAAAAAACTAACAAAAAGTTTTTTGTATTTACAAATTCCATTGTTGGTGCCTTTTTAAAAAATATTTTTTTTGTATTTACAAAAATGTTCTATGGACGATGTTCAATATTACAAACAGAATTTTGTAATTTTATTCTGTGTATAAACCAAATATTTTAGTGATGCGCAACCACTGCCTTTCAAAATTGTTCAAGCCAGTTCTTATCAAATTTGATGGTAACAAAGGCCATTAATAAAAAAAAAATAAAATTTAGAGCGAATGGTTTTCTATGACATTGCGTCTTAGAGCTTGGCAGTTTTGAAACTTGTTAAGAATTATATTTGTTCATAAGGTATGAAAAATATAATTTGCTTATACAACTATTAATATACCAAAAACAAAATGAAAATTTTTTAACAAAAAACTCGAGATTTTAAGTAAAAATTTTCGCCTGAGAAATAGATTATCCGGTCACGATAATGTGGTAAAGAATTTATAATATATTGCACCAAGCCGAGTCTTTGACGTATCGTCAAAAGAATTTTGTAGCATAATAGATTTTTATCAAAATGATCTAAAAGCGTTGAGCAGCTTTACAACTGAAAAACAACCAAAGCGTACTTAATATTAAACGTATACATTAAATCTCAGTCAATGTTATAAATAAGTTTTAAATAAAAATTGTTTATGAATTTTTTCTAAATGCTTCAAAAATGTCAAGAAATTAGGTTTAGAAATTGCTAGATTTTAAAAAGAATTTTTTTGAAATCCAACACAAAATCCTGGGCAGGCCACTGGTTGCCAGAATAATAAACTCAAAAATATATAATGCTCTTCGAATGTGATTGCCTTTACCATGTTTTTTCTTTGCGTGTACGTAAAAAATGTTCGAAAACTTCAAACAAGGAACTCTACTATGTGAGTGGTGTAACAAGCAAATCGTAATAAGACTGGATATGTGAAAGATTTAAAAATATGCTTGTGCAATATAATTTTTGTTGGGTAAAAATGGATTTAAAGTTTGTTCGAAACATCATTGTTTGAGAACTTTTTAATATTTAGTGTAACATTGGATATTAAAATACTTTTCGTTTGATACCGAATTGATAAGCCAATTGTAGTTAAGCATTAAGTCTTGAATATAGCCAAAATAAACTAAAGATATGCTACTATGGACTCAGAATTTAAAAATAGGACTATTCTACATCTTATTATCTTTAATCCACTGGACCTAACAGCTAATAAAACATATTATCATATCATTTAACTGGACTGTAGCTTAAAACCTTAATAAAGGGTGGTTAAATTTTAAGGGCCGATGTTGAATGTGAACCACACCTAAACGTCAAGTTTTTTCTGCATTTCATTTGACATTTATCAATATCAGACTAACTTAATTTGAACCATGGAAAGATACACAATCGAGCAACGCGTTAAAGTTATTCAGGCTTGTTATCAAAATGGGCTATCAAATCAAAATGCATTTCGTGCACTTCGTGTTTTTTTTTTTGGTCAGCATAATCGACCAAATGTGTTCACAATCGGGGGAATTGTGGGCAAATTTCAGCAACCCGGGTCTGTGAAAACACCTGTGCATGCTTGTCCAGTTCGTTCTGCGGAAAACATTGCTGTTGTTCGCGATACTGTGTCATGAGGTGGGCCAAGCACTTACCGTGAATGATGATAACGAATTTATTGTGTTGAATTGAGGATATGACCCTGGACGATATGTGGTTTCAAGAGGACGGCGCCACTTGCCACACAGATAACGAAACAATGGCTCTTTTGCGCGAGAAATTCAATGGCCGTGTTATCTCACGTGGTGGCGATGTCAATTGGCCGCCAAGATCATGTGATTTGACACCGTTGGACTTCTTTCTTTGGGGTTATTTGAAAGAAAAGGTGTACGTCGATAAGCCAGCAACAATTCAAGAGCTAAAGGATGAGATAATTAGGCACATTAACGGCATAGAACCTCAATTATGCCTCAGCGTCATCGAAAATTTGGACCATCGGTTGAAGGTGTGCGCCGAGGTCGCGGCGGCCATTTGACCGATATTTTGTTCTATACATATTTGAACTATACCATATTATCATAATAAAAAGAAATGACAACAATTTCCTAAATAATTTGTGTTTTATTCAAAATCAACATCGGCCCTTAAAATTTAACCACCCTTTAGTTGAATAATAATGCTAAGTGCTAGATAGCACTTAGATGCTCCTCATTTAAAATGAATATCAGTTTCTAGAAAAATAGCATCACATCAGCAAAATAAGTGAAACTATTTATAGAGACTAGCTAATCCTTTAACTGCAACTATAAACATTAAAGTTAATATTTGAAACTCGAAATCTATATCCGGTCTAAGGATAATATTTGCGCCGGTACTCAAATAATAATAAATAGATTTTAATATTTAAACATTTTCAAAACAAAGTAGTACATTTTCTAAATCGTTATCCAAGTATTTGATAAGTGGAACTGATATCACACAGCTTCAAATATATTAATTGTCAAATGAGAATCCAAAAATGAATATCTGAAAAACTTTTGCGAGTAACTGAAAAATAGATTTTCTTTTAATTCTATTCTATTTTATTTGACTGAAAGATAAAAATATTTCTTAAGAAATGTTGGTGGCAAATAGTCTGATTGTAGTATTCAAACAAAACGGTTGTTAAGAACTAAAAATAAAAATATTTACAAAAAAAAAAAAAATCAATTCTGGTGGTAACATACTATTCAAAGAAGACAACAAAACAAAAAAAAAAACAGAAAATTTGCATGTAACATTTAAAAATTTTACAATACTGTATTTAATAAAAAATAATTAAAAAGGTGTGTTTAACTTTAAAGCTTAATAATTGTAAAAAAATATATATATAAATTTAAAAAATTTTTGAAATAGTAAAATTTTAAATTTCTTTGTTTGATCAGTAGCAAAAAACAACAACAATAAAATTAATTATATAACATCAGGAAAAAACATGATTATCAAAAGTGACTTATCAATGTCATTTTATTGAAAAAAAAAAAAAAATACAACAAAACAAAATTTTCTCCTTCAACTTGATTGGTATACTTTAAAATTCAAAACTTTGCGAGTGCAATAAGTAGGTACTACCTTTAAAAAACTAGCAAAAAAAATGAATTACAATCATTAAAAAAAATTTAAAAACATATTTAAACAAAATAATATATATATGTATTTAAAATTCCGTTTAAGGCCACAAGCAATTTTATTGTTCGATCATAAAACAACAATAAAAAAAGTGACAAACCAAAAAAAAGAAAAAAATAAGATTAAAAACACTTTTTTTCAAAACTATTTTCAGTAGTAGTGTAAGGTGGTTTTTATAATTTCTCACTTTCTGTGAGAGATTTGAAAATATTTTTATGTATGTTCATTGAAAATTCATGTTTTTAAAACATTTTGTTTACACCAAAAACATGAAAATTCTTTAACATTTGCTTATTTGAGAAATATATAAAAGAAGAGAGATCTTATGTACATATTTCTGAAATAGTTAATCTAAATATTTTTTAAAATTTCTTGTTTTGAATATTCATTGAATAGCAGCAAAAATAAAACAAAAAAAAAATTGGCCCATATACACACATCTAAACAGAAATAAAACCACCTACGCGAAGTTTTGAAATTTTAAATTAAAAAAAAAATCTGTTTTGTTAAGTGTTAATTTTAAAAAGATTGTTTAATATTTTTTGATAATTTATAAAATGTAATTAAAGAATACTAATAAAAACTAAATAAAAATAAAAGTGATAATTATTTAAATTTTTAAATATATTTTTGAAAATTAATTGTTATAGAATTTAAAATAAAATTTAATATTTTTGAAATTTTTGAAAATTTAATTCAATTTCAAAACTATAAATAATAGTGTAATTTTGATATATTTAATAAATATTTAATAATTTTATTTTTTATTTATTTTTTTTTTAAGTTTTAATATGGAAAAGTCAAATCGTCCCCAACGTAATCGTCGTCATAGTAGGTTGGTGATTTATTTAAAAAATATTCTATTTTGTTTAGTTTTCATTTTTAACACCTTAAAATTATTTTTGTTTAATTCTTTTAACATAATGATGACGCATGTCTTTTTAATATATAATTTATATTTTCTTAAAAATGTCAGTTTTATAGTTTAAACATTTGTTGTGCTAATATACTAAAACAAAAATAAAAACATTTTTAAAGATTTTTTAATTTTTAAAGATTTTTTTCCTATTGCATAATATCAGGCGCTTTTTATACCGTACACCAGCGATGGAAAATATGATTTATGTTATTGTACCAACAAGACAAACAAATTGTACTTTTTCGATCCTCACGGTACCAAAATTTTTTCCGCCATTTTTTTTAACAATTTTATCGTATTGAGTTAGATTTGCTTAGACACTAAAAAGACTTAAAAAAATTTAAATTGACGGGGTGAAACAAAATTTATCGTTAATTTTATGTAGTCGTATAATTACCACAAAACTTTGTAAAATTTTACTCTAATTTTTATAAATGTCACACCTTATTTTCTGAGTGTCTGCCTCGAGGGCAAATTAACCTTTTCAGGATTTGCTATTAAAAAATTTAAAGGCATTTAATAGCTTATTAACAATAATATACTTTTTTTATTATTTTTTGTTTTGAGAGGTAATTTAAAAACAGCTGTTCAATGTTGCAACTTCCGAATATTTTAGTACAATATGTATGCAAACATTTAAACTTAAAACTGACTTTATTTTTCACTATAGTAGCTGAATAAATAAAAACAAGTTTTTAATTTAAAGTTGCTTTTAAAAAGAGTCGACTTTATGTTATGTTGTTTTATCAAGTTATAAATTGAAAATTTGAAAAAATTTAATTTTAATTGAAAATTTGAAAAGATAAAAATGTACCAAAAAAGTACAATTGTACCATGTTTTCCATCCCTGCCGTACACCTCATAATTGAATTAACCCATTTGACACTGCTTATCGATCCCATGGGAATTTTTTTGACGAAATTTTGCTGAATTATGTACTTGTTACCCAATATCGTTTTTGTAAGTTTTTTTACTTTTATCATGCCTTCTAAAAATTAAAATTTTCAATAATTGATAAAGCAAATATCTATCAAAATGATATACAAAATTTGATAAATTTACGAAAAATTTAGACATATTTTAGTATTTTTAAATGAGTTTTAAAAATTTGTATATGACAACAATGGCTGCTCAATTTTCAAAACGTATTCGTTTGTTGAAAAGAAAAAAGCTCATGAATTCCGCACGGGACTTATATTTACAAATCACGTAATTTAACCTTTAATTAAAAAACTGCTAAAATCAGCAAAATATGTTTGCTAAATATCTATTAGTATGATAAAAACAGCAAAAAACTATTAGTTGTATGAGGCATTCTATACCAAACTTTCTTTGCAAAAAAATAAATATCTATTTCGTACATCCAACAAAAAAATGGACTAGAATTAAGAAAAATTAAATTATTTTGAGTAAAAATTTAAATGAAAACGGCGCCTAAGACACTTTTTACCAATATTTAATAAAATTTTCCTTAAAATTAAGAAACAAATTTTACTTAAAATTTGGTAAAAATTTCTAAATTTTAGAAAAATTTTACTATTGAGAACTAAATTTGTATTAGAAAACAGTAAAATTTCCTTCTAATTAGTTCATATATCATCTCAAATTTTACTGTTAGTAAGGAAATGTTTCCTTGGTTTTAAAAAAAATTTTATTTTATTTAAGTTCATTAGATAATTGTTTTACTAAAAACTAGGACTTAACTCCCTAAAAATAAGAAATTATTTTGTAACATCAGTTAAACAACACTTGTTTTAAGTGAAAATTATTCTTAAATTCGATTTAAATTTTCTAATATGGTAAAGGTAATACATTTTACCATATATTTTAAAATAATTTACACCAGAGAACTGCAAAATCAACTTTTTTCTTGATTTAATCATACACAAAAATTCTTGTTCACATTTAATAATTCAACAAAATTCACTGTAGAATAAAATCAGCATCATGTTACTGAAGGCGTAATTGGGATCAGTGTGAATCATCTGTCGATTATGTTTTATGCAAATGTACAGGTTGGTTGAAAAGTTCCTGCGCTCGAAATGAAAGAATACTGTTTTGTTACGAAATATGAGTGTATTCATAATTAAAACGAAATAGAAACACATTTTATAAATGATATTGTTTACATTAGGGTGGGACTTAAATCCGCTTTTTTAGAATTTTTATTAGTAATAAAAATATTCTTCTTTGTGAAATATAAATATTTTTTTGAAAAAAAATTAGGTCGATATCTCAGGCTTGCCTAATCCGGAAAAATTTAAATATCGTCTAAATTTTTTTCATCTATTTTGATTGGAAAATTAGGTAATATTAAACTTAAACCGGATTGGGCGAGCCTGAGATGTCGACCTAAATTAAAAAAAAAAAAATTTTCACAAAGAACAATATTTTTGGTATTCCTAATAAAAATTCTAAAAAAACGTATTTTAGACCCACCCTAATATACATATAACATTTATGAAATATGTTTTTTTTACAAAACCACCCCCTTTTTATAGATAAGAAACTATTTTGTTTTAATTATGATTACACTCATACACGTTGTTTGTTGTTTTTTCTGATTTATTCTACATCAAAATAATTATTGTTGGCTCGAATGAACAGAATAAAATCAATGGTTTAACAACGACAGATGATTATAAATCAGTGACAAAACAATTTGCACATCGTTTGATTGATTTAAAATCATCAACAAATATGTGTTCAGCGTTTGAACGCAAACACATGTTTATTCTTCTGTTGATTGCGTATGAACGTTTTGCAATCAGCAAATGCAGTTCTCTGCTTTACACCCATTGTGTAAGTATTTTCCCAATTTCGAAGGACTTCCGCTTTGTGAGGACACTGCTTTTAACAAGATTTTTGCTACACATTTTTGTCTTTAAATTAAATTGAATTACACTAAATTCATGTATTTAAACTATAAATTAAGTTTCATTAGCAAAAAGGTAAACAACTTAAAAAAAAATGTACTGAAGAATATTCTGAAACGTAATACTACAAAAAGGAATGCCCTAAGTGACACACGGCATATGTGGCTAAGAAAACTGGGAGTCCTTTGTCTTCTAATTTAACTAATTTAAGGAAATTGTTGCAAAAATACAAAATATCACAGTTACATTTATTGTTATTATTGGAAAATGGAAAAATGCCAAGTTTATTTTATGGCACTTTTAGCTTAAACTTTAATTGACATATACAAATATCCCCTTTTTTATTATTAAGTGAAAAAAAAATAGTTTAATTGCCTTCGATAAATATAAAGTTTAATAGGCGAAACATCAATTATAGGAAAGCCATTATGCCGTAATATAAAATGTGCTTGTGATATTTTGTATTTTAATTAGCAAATAAAATGTTTACATAAAAGCGCAAATTTGAATTGTTTTACCTTTTGTTAACAAAATTTTAAGATTTATTTTTAGCTACTTTAAGTTTAATTTTTAAGACTGTAGAGATCGGCATGTGAGCCATTTTTGAATCACGCACCAAAAATTACAATCATGCACGATCATTTTTTTAAATGGTTACTTTAATTTGTTTCCTTTAATTTTATTTTTTTCTTGGAAATTAGGAAAACTAACTAGTTTGTTTTTAATATATTGTTTTTTTTTCTTGGAATAGAATATTGAAAATAATTAAAACGTTTTCCAGCCAAATTTTATTATTTTTTAAAAATTAGAAAACTTTTACTTGAAAAAAAGAATATTTTATTCAAAATTTTAAAATTTATCTGAACTAAGTTGCATGAAAATTTTCCTTAGAAATAGTTCATAAGTTTCTAAAATCATGTAAACTTTTATTATTATATAGGAAAAAATTTATTACTTTTTGTTTTTAATTGTCTGAACTAATTTTTAGAAAACAATTCTTCAAAATTTGAAAGTGGTAGACTTAAAACCTGAGTTTTGAAGGGCTTTCTAGAATTTGGTTGATTTTACTACTCGCGACACATTTTTTGAACTAAATGGGAACCAATTACGAAGGCGGATCAATAAGTCCGTTGCTTTTCGAACTTCCCTCGCAATTATATGAAATGCAACACTGTTCTTATCAAGTACCACCTGTTAATAGACTACTATTAAATTTTGAGAAAATTCCGTCATTTACTTTGCGTTTAACAGCTGTTCAAAACATACAACCTCGTGGCTTTTTTTAAAAATGGAAAAAGTGAATTTCGAGTGCTCATTTAACATTATTTTTTGTGAAAAAAACCGTCAATTAAACCAAGGAAAAGCTTGATAAATACTATGGGGACTCTGCACCATCGTGGTTTACTGACTTTCGTTGTGGCCTTACAAGCACGGAAGATGCCGAACGTTCTGGACGCCCAGTTGAGGTCTCTACACCCAAAACAATTGTAAAAAATCACGATATGGCGTTGGCCGATCGGAGATTGAATGTGCGATAGATTGTGGAAGACATAGGCATCTCACATGGCTCAGTGGTTTCAATTTTGAACGATCACTTGCTATACGCAAGATGGCTGCTGCGTTTGCTCACAATCGACCACCAACGGAATCGTGTGACAGCTTAGTTTTCATGGCAAAATCCATGAAGTAGACTAGGAATTGCCCCCTCATTCGCCTTATTCTCCGGATTGGGGGCTAAATCCTATTTCCAAATCTCAATAAATGGCTCGGTGGAAAGAGATTTAGCTCCAACGATGTATTTATTGATCAAACAAATGCCTATTTTATGGACCTCGAAAAATCCTGCTGTTAAACGCAAAGTAAATGACGGAACTTGTTCAAAATTTGACAGTAGTCTACTAACAGGTGGTACTTGATGTGAGCAGTGTTGCATTTCATATAACTACGAGGAAAGTTCGAAAAGTCACGGACTTATTGATCCGGCCTCGTATGTTCTAAATTTTTTTGAACTAAACTTAGTTGTTTTTTTTATTATATTAAAAACTAAGATGTTCTTTATAAAAATTGATACATTTTTTTATTGATCCGGCCTCGTATGTTCTAAATTTTTTTGAACTAAACTTAGTTGTTTTTTTTATTATATTAAAAACTAAGATGTTCTTTATAAAAATTGATACATTTTTATTTAATATACATACTTGTTTTTTCCTAAAACCAAGAAATATTACTTAAGAAAGATATGAATTTTTATTCATTCTAAGAAAATTTTTAATAAAATTTGACTTAAATTAAGGAAAATTTTTAAACTATTTTAAAAGAAATTTTGGATTAATTTTTAGTTCAAGTCTTTTTTTCAAAACGTGGGAAAAATATGCATGCTAAATATTTACAAAACTAGCAAAATTTTGTAATCCATTATTTGCGATAATTTGTGAAATACTGGAAATTTGATATGGTCATAACGTTTTATATGTGCAAAATTCAAGCCAGATGGGGAAAATGCCAGTATCAGTGGCACTCCTGTCAAACTTTATTCTTGAATTTCGCCAAACTCTTCAATATTTTTAAAAGAAATTATTGAATTTTGTTAATTTAATAAATTTAACAAATAAGAAAAATATGAAAAATAAGGAAAATATAAAACCATTTTATCGTTAAACTGTTGCACTGCGGTCGACACTGAGTATATCTGGTTTGAGCTTCAGAGTGCTAATCAGCTTCGTTTTAGAGAAAATATTAATAAGCACTGAAAATTTGAAATTGATCTGATATACTTTTGCAACTCTAAAGAAATGAAATCAGCAAAAAAATTAGTCTTACTTGGTTAAAATTTTTATTTAATGCAAAAAACAATCTAAAGTGTGTTTATTTTATTTAAAATAAAACACAAACTTATGAAATAAAAAAAAAACAATTGGGAGTATATTTAAGGGCAATTAATTATTTAAATACTTAAGTCTCATCATTAAAATTCATTTTCCTGTACGGACCAATTTATGAGCAAAAGTGTTAAAAATTTTATGTTTTTTATACTGTAAATGCCCAACATTTGCAATACGAATAAACTGTCAAATAGAAGTAATTTTTTTGTTCAAGATTATCTGTAAAATTATTAAGGAAAGGTTATTTTATAATGATGGAAAAAATAAATTTTTGGCAGTCACTTTTAGTCGAATAAAAAATTTAAAATTGGTCCTACCGAATATGCTTTAAAAAATGTGGTTGCGGTACACATAAGACCAATAAAATAACATATAAAATAAAAATTTAAAATAAATCATTTCGTTTGTCTTTTTATGTTTTTTTTTTTAAATAAAAATTCTTAGCTTCTAAAAAAAACACCCTTTACAATGCTGAAATCAGGGTATTTAAATATGTTTGCTATGTCTCGTAAAAAACATTAAATATTTCTGCTGAAGATTATTATTTACATTTAATGAAATTTTTGCTCAATACTATAACACAAATTTTTCGCTAATATTCACAAAATTATTTAACACCCAGCAAAACCATGGTATCAACTACTTGCCAGCCTATTTACGCCCTTTTTTGCCTTTGTTCGCGATGCCCAAAAAGTAATGGGTACTCATTATTTTTTGGCTGTTCGTAAGCGAGAGGGTAATGACCACCCATTACTTTGTGTTTTTTGTAAGCGAAAAGATAATGACCACTCATTACTTTTGGGAATTAAAACATTTTGCTTAAAGATTTTATAAATCTAAATTACTATTTTAAAAATTTTAAATGCAGAATAAGTTTTTAAAAATTTTAAATCTTTAATCAAAAATATGCAGCCTGTAATATATTCTAATTACTTTAGTTTGAACTTAATTAATTTTTTAATAACATTGTATAAGAAATTTAGTTCTATGAGAATTTTGTTGACTATTTTCATAAAAACATATACAAAATATGATAAAAGAATGGTAAAAAGTAATTTTTCAAAAAAGTGCTTTAAATAAATTAATTGATTTAAAAAAAATTAATTGTCATTTTTAGTTTGCCACATATTGATTTGAAAATCTCAATGTCCGAATTTTTTTAAACCATTTTACACTACCGTTTGCTTTAAAAAAAATTTCAGCCGGTTAACGTTTCGATTTTCGTTGCAAATATGAATGCGTAGTAGAAATTCCATTATACTGAGTAGCAAGTACGAGTCAATAAATTCGTGAATTTTTGAATGAAATACAAGTTTTTGGACAAAATATCATTTTATTTTTCAACATAGTCTTCTTTTAGCTCTATATACTTTGTCCAACGTTTCTCCAAAGAAAAAATAAGATTAATCGAGTTCATCAAAATAGGTATTTGTTTGTGAGATGATTTTATCGTTGGAATCAAATCTCTATCCGCCAAGCCATTTCTTCAGGTTTTAAAACAAGAAATAGCTTTCTGCAAAAAATAAAGCTTAATGAGCACACGAAATTTACTTTTTTTTTTCATTTGCATCTCAAATCACGCGATAGTCTGCTATTTATGGTTGTCAAACACAAACTAAATGAAGCAGCTTGTTCAAATTGACAGATGCCTGTTGGCAGGAGCAGTGCTGTCCTTTCAGTTAAAAACGTGAAATTCAAAAAATCACGGACTTATTGACACACCCTTGTAATTAAAATGTATGCACTAAAATATTTTATAAGCACAAGTACGTAACACTTGAAATTTGCTCGTACTAAGAAAGTATTCATTTATATGTCAAGCACCACCAATGACATTTTATGCATCCGCATTCTGGTAAATGCTTGTGCAAATTTTGCTGGGAATAACATCTTTTCTCATTTCGGTGAAAACATTTTTAATAATTTAAATAATTTTTTTCAGGCGTGCTTGGCCACCAGAAGATGATTTACATTATCCCCGTCCTGCTAAACGTTTGTTTACACCCGAAATTAAACGTATGCTCAAGGAATGGCTAGTGCGAAGACGTGAAAATCCTTATCCCAGTCGGGATGAGAAGAAACGTTTAGCAATAGAGACGGGACTGACCTATACACAAATATGTAATTGGTTTGCCAATTGGAGGCGTAAACTGAAAAACTCCGAAAGAGAAAAATCAAAAAAATCTTGGGGTCACTTGATTAAACATTACAATACGAATGCCAGAGGAAACGTAGAACAATTTAGTATATCATCGGAGGATAGTATATGGGAAGAACAAGAACAATACGGACGTAGAATAATGAATAAACATTACAATGATGACGAGGAGGATGATGATGACTATTCATCAATGTGTGATATTGAAGCTTCCACAGAATCTACAGATGTGGAACGTAACGGTAGTTGTGGCAGTGGTGAAACCCAAATGATGGATATAAAATATAAACCAAATTATTATATGGATACAATGAAAAATGAGACAGGAGATTTATTTATTGGTAGAGAAATTGATGTTACAACTACCACGGAAGCGTGTCAGATATCAGGGAATAATAATTCTGGAAAAACAAAGTACAAACAAAAAATGATGGAAAAATATTTAAGAGATACTCATGATAAACCAGAATTGAAAAGCAATTGTACTTTGATGCAACCACCTCAATATTCACACATTGGATATTCGAATAACGACAACAACAACAACAACAGTACTACCACTATTATAAAATCAGGTGCAGAACTATCAAAGTGGTTGGAAAGTGCTGCCAAATTCACCCCTAATAAAAATAACTATTATATCGAATGGAATAATAAAAGGTATATTGGCTAAACTTATATAAGCGAAAGAAAAAAAACTTAAAAATATTAATATTTTCCATCTTCTTTATAGAAATAAACTAAATCAAAACGGGATTCTAACCAAAACTTTTCTACCACCCAACTCAATGGGTCTCCAATCGCCCAATAATACTGTAACGGTGTTGCCTTTAATGTATTCTACAACACCCATAGTACAAAATGTTAATTCGAATCATATTTATGATGCCATTCATCATAAGGACGAATTAGATGCTGCCGAAGCTTTAGCTAATTTAGCTTTTAATTGTCGTCAAAAAATGTTGGATTCTACAACGAACAATATATGTTCTTTTACAACCAGGCCCTTAAATGCAATAAGTTCCTGAAATCGCCATAAAGCATTTAGTTTTAAAATGTTATATATAATTAGAAAGCAAAACAAGCAAAAACAGTTCTATAAGACAAAAGCATTCCAGCACTACATTTTATTGATTGAAAGTGCGGAAGAAAATATACAAATTCTAAAAAGTGCAATTTTACGAAAAAAAAATTTTTTTTGAGTTAAATAAAAAAGTATAATTAAAGACAAATATTAAACGGATTAATTTTTAGCTTAAATATTAAAACTTGCAAAACACATAAGTTTTGGTGTAAAATATAGGTGATCATTAGGATTAGGAAGTTCATATAAATACAGGTTAGTATGGAAAAGGAGATTAATTTCATTTCATTTCATTTATTTATAAATTTATTAAGTCTATATAACATAAATTCCATACAGACTAAAATTAAACAATTTATAAATAAATAACACTTTTAAATCGATTTATTTCATAAACCAAAAATGGAATTTCATATGAAATTTTATTAAAAACATTTAAATTAATTTATTTCATAAATTAAGGCACGGAGGCCGAAAAGGAGATTAAGGAGTTTTGTATGAAAATGTTTAGATCGATTTATACGGAAAACGGAGGTGTAGAGCTTTCAGAAACTTGGTTTTGCATTCACCCTGTTACAACCCGAAGTAAGATATAGAGTGTCAAAGTTAATTATCTCAAAGGTAAAAAATATCTTAAGGCTTGTAATTTTTATAACTTAGGCCCAATTATTATTTTTTATATTTTGACTTCTCCTAATCTCTTTGAAGGAACAAACAAGTAAAGATTTATATATGTAACAATGTCAGCCTCTACGCGTCAAAATTAATTTGGCTTAGATAATTAAAATTTTAATTGTGTACGCTTGTACGGAAACGGAACATTAGCGGACCGTATAATCGGGTTTTCGAAAACACTACGTTTTGACTCCATTTTGCTTTATCCATTTACGTGCCTTTAAAACGGACTTTACCGTTCTTATCAGTTTTGATTCCGTAACAAACGGTGTTGCTTATTGCTTTTATCAAAATATAACTATGTAGTAAAATAATAAAAAAATAATTAAATACAATAGAACGCTAATATCGCTCGAGCCTTCCGTTAATTTTAAAAATATATGAATGCAATTAAAGTCCGAAACTAGTGACTTAAAGTACATTTACGCGGAAAAGTACTTTTTACAATGCAAATGCGGGCATCAACAAACATAATTGTACTACTCATTCCGTTTCTTCACGACATAGCGGTCCGTCAATGATTGACTTTCAACGGACTTAATTCTGTTTGTTACACGACACAAAGGTACGCAAACGGTCCGTCATTGACGGAAGGGCGGATTCGAATCAGTTTCGAAGTTTCTTAGTTTTCTGCCATATACGGATCCAGAAAACAATAAGTAAACAGAGTTGGATTCCATTTATGACGGACCGAAAACGGAACGTTTGTTTGTTGGGAAATACATATTTCATTAGTTTTTAGCATGGCAAAACAATACCAGGTAAGATGTACTTTTTGTATGAATTTTTGAAATTTTTTGTTGTAATCGAGAAAACATGTTTTATAATATGTCTACCTGGAGTGCAATTCTCTAACTTCCCTAACGATTTTATCGATTTCGTTAACTAACGTGTCATAGCGAATCTACACAACTATTGACTAGGTGTTGACATTGGAACCAGAGATTCACTAGTACATTTTAGTAATTCTAGTCTACACTTTTGTAACTTTTTACTTGATTTCCACACAAGGAAAGAAATAAGATTAAACAAGTGCATTTATTTTGTTAAATTAGATATTTTATTAATAAAATTTTTTTTATAAATTTCATTAAAGTAAAAAAAGTTTTCGTGCAAATTTAATTTTGGAGTAGACAAATCTTCAAAATTCCGCACAAAATCATCCACAGGCTCCGAAAAATCTTCATCAGGCTCCAAAAAATCTCTAGAGTTGCAATTTTCACTAAAAATTGTTGCCTCTCTCTTGTTATTTTTATTTTAATACAAAATTGATTGTTTTTTTTTTCACAAGTGTTTTGTAATTTCTTTTGCTTATTATATATTTTGTTTAAATTTGTATATTTTACTTTTAAATTCATTTTTCTTTATATTTTTATTAAAAACTTTAATTTTGCACATGTATTTTCAACAAATAAAACAAAAAAATCAAGAACAAGCACAGCTTTGCAGCTGCAAAAAATGAAAGTAAAAAGTATAGACGCTTTGTGGACATGTCACCAAAAAGTCACCCAAAAATAGACGACAAAAGTGCTGACTTGTAGGCATTTGACCCCAGGCTTCCTAAAAGGAATGTAACTATTGTTACATTCAATACTGAACCCTTCAAAGTTTTCAACTTTGTTTTAGTTATTCAAAAAGTATTTAATATGTGAATATTTTATGAATAATCGTGCTTTCTTTTAGCATTCCATGGCTTGCCTACGTTTATTCTGTATAGAGTATTCAAAAAACCGGCAGTTTGAAAAAACCGGTTTCGGTTTTCTTCGAAAAATATAATTTAAAAAAAACCGGTTTCGGTTTTTGCAGAAAAAACCGGTCAACCGGTTTTTTTTTTATTTGAATAAAAAGCTTATATAATTTGTTAATTATTTTTATTACAAAAAAAAAAAACAAATTTAATTATCACAAAAAATTAATATTATAAAAGTATATTCATATCAAATGAATAGAGAACATTGAGTTTGTAAATTGGTAAAATTAGATTCGTTAGTAATTTGAACGTTTAAAACGTTTGGCATTAAATAAGTTTTTTTAATATTACATTTAAATATGCAAAAAGAAAATCTATTTTTCAGTTCTAAAATAATATTTTAGAAATAATATGCAATTTAAATGTTTCGTTTTAAGACGATTTTTTTGTTTGCTTTTGATAAAGCTAGAAGTGGAAAATAGTCTTTCCCTAATAATGTTGGACAAATAGTCAAAAGGCAATTATATAAATTTTCCAACTTTTTAGTTCTTTTGTAATATGAAATCATCATATAATAATATGATAAAAGATTTTGTAGTCTCTTTTTTAGGATTTTAAATACACAATATTTAGATCAGAAATTAAACTATTTGAATTTTGAATATCCAAAGTTAAGTCTTCATCGGAATCTATCAGACGTACATTAAAATCTTCATAACCAAACAAACGATTATAAGTGTTTGGAAAAAATAAAAGAGACTAAGTAACCCAGTTGGTGATGTAATTAAAACAACCGGTTAACCGAACAAAAAAGACCGTTTTTCGGTTTTCTTCGAATTTACAAAATATTCGAAACCGATCGGTTATTAAAAATTAAGAAACCGGTTGACCGGTTTTCGGTTTTGTTTTTGAATACTCTAATTCTGTATCTGTTTACTTCACAAATATTATTAAAATATTA
The DNA here is from genome assembly GCA_949748255.1 of Eustalomyia histrio. NCBI lineage: Eukaryota > Metazoa > Arthropoda > Insecta > Diptera > Anthomyiidae > Eustalomyia > Eustalomyia histrio. The sequence goes on from OX456526.1 coordinate 70,277,261, forward strand.
AGGTAAAACTGACAGTTGCCATCATTTGCAAAAGTTATAGCATCTTCTTAGGTTGATACATTTTGGGCTACCTTGTACCATCAGCAATTTCTTACTGGGTAGCTAAAATAATTCTAATGATTTTATAGCCAAAAATATTTAATATTTATCCCAGTGTATTTTTAAAACTAACGGTACATGCGTGTAAGAACTATTGTGATCGAATGAATGTAAATGGTAGTACTATTGTGAATGCCTATATTTATCAATTGTTATTTTTGACACTTGGAGACTGTGGTGCCAGACGTGACGATTTTACGTCATTTGACGATTTTTTAATGAATACTTGGCAAATCGTCAGCTTATTATTTGGTTTCACCTATATGCCAAAAAGTCGGTATCGAGAATATGGTTTAAATAAATTTTTCCCTAAAATCTACAAGATAAATATTTTTTTTATTTTTATCATTGATTGTGGCATGTATTTTGAGTAAAACTATTAACTTTTATTTATTTATACACAATGAGTCATAATTTTTTAAGCTTTTACAAAAGAAAAAATTATTTTGTGCTGAATTTTGTATATCCATACATTCATGTGCGCCTTAAAGCACACCATGACGATGTCTCTCACGTCGTAAAAAACGTTCTCTTTCTTTTGTATGTGCAGATTTCAAAGGTTCAGCATCTTTTCAAATTGGTTTTTTTGCGATTCCAATTGAATTTCTTTGCAAATCCAATTAGTTTTAGCAGATTTCCCAATTGGATTTAAAAAAAAGGTTTAAAAACAGGGAAATTTACTCAAATTTTTGCAGAAATCAGGGAAATTTGCTCAATTTTCCCCTGTTTTCTCCAAGTTTCCGAACCTTTGTATTCTGTATAATATTTTATTTGGCCGCTGACGGCGTTGCATCCTCTATACCATTCTTCCTCTATGATTTTGGCAATAAATTAAAATATTTGTAAACTACGTGCATATGTAGGCATTAAAGTGGTGTTTCCAGACACACCATGACGATGTCTCTCACGTCGTAAAAAACGTTCTCTTAGTTTTGTATGTGCAGATTTCAAAGGTTCAGCATCTTTTTAAATTGGATTTTTTGCGATTCCAATTGAATTTCTTTGCAAATCCAATTAGTTTTTAGCAGATTTCCCAATTGGATTTGAAAAAAAGGTTTAAAAACAGGGAAATTTACTCAAATTTTTGCAGAAATCAGGGAAATTTGCTTAATTTTCCCCTGTTTTCTCAAAGTTTCCGAACCTTTGTATTCTGTATAAAATTTTATTTGGCTGCTGACGGCGTTGCATCCTCTATACTATTCTTCCTCTATGCTTAAAGCAGTTCATTCTTTTTGTTTTGATTTAGATTCGTTGTTATGGTAATTCAAAAAAGTAATTATGAAATATATTTTAGAATTTTTGTATGCAATTTTGATGCATATGCCTATGCAACAAAACAATAACAAAATTGTTTTTTTTTTTGTATGCAAAATTTGCTATTTATGTCAAGCAGCAACAAATCATCATTAAATGTTAAAATTATGGATGTAGTGCTAAGTCGATGCTGGATATCATAGATTTGATACGGGATATTTGGAAACGTGTTTTAGAATGAAAAATAGGATATTTACAATATATATAATCCAATATATAATCCAACTAAATTTTTTCAAAAATGGTCAGTGGGTCAAAGCAATAAAAAGCTAACGAAGTAACGATTGGAAAATTTTTGGTTAAAAAGCAAGATTAAAAAAACGGATTTTTTAAACAAATCTCTATAAGAGTTAAAGAAAATTTATATGGGAATGACATAAGCCAAAGTTGATAGCTTGCCGCAAAACACAGCTTATATATGTATACTTATGACGATTTTTCAAAAAAATTATTGACGTTTTTCAATCAAAAAAGTCTGGGTCACTGGATTACTTCAAAACCAAAACACGAGTAATTTGTCCAATTTTTATATTTAACTACTTTAATTCCAGTGTATACACTTCAATTAAAATATATATAAAAAACAATTTTAAATAAATTTACATTTGCGAGGTTTTATAAAATATCTACAATATGTCCCAACTTATAAAAAGTGGTAAGCATAATAAAATTAGCTAAACCCCAATGTTTTGTTGTATAACCCAAAAATTGTTCCCAATTAAGCGATGAATGCAGAACTTTTTCAACAAATCAAACTTTCACCACTATTACAATTCCAACGTTATAGAGGTAAAATTAATATAAGACGGCCCAGAGAGCCTCATTATGAACGAGCTCGTGTTATTGCTGTGACTACACCAATTTATCCTGAACCACCTAAAGCGATTACATGTTTTGGAAAACGTAACCGTACTGTTAAGGGAAATCCTTACAATGATATTATAGCCCGTGAGGTGCGCAATTGGCTGGATAACTCAAAAATGGTTGCTGTATTCCATTTGAATTCAATTAAATCCGATGATTTCTTTGATGTCCGTGTACTGCTGCATAAACAAAATATGCAATTAAAAAGGTATGGTACAAAGATTATACAAAAGGCGCTTTTAAATTCAAGATATGAAGCTATTTTACCACTTTTTGCTTCGCAACAATGTATAGTTTTTTCACCTGATCAAAAGGTCTCACAATTACTGAAAATTACCCGCAAGGTACCACAAATGTTACTTTTAGCCGGTATTGTTGATAACACCCTGTTGAGCCGAAATGAATTTATGAATTATGCTCAATTGCCGGGTCTACAAGCGGCACAAGCCGAATTAGTTCATACTTTAAATACCGCAGCTAGTACGTTAGTACAAAATCTACAGGCTCATCAAAATAACTTTGTTAATATTTTGGATGTGTATGCAAAAAGTGAAACTTCAGTTGAAGGTGGTAATAAAAAAGCTGAATCAACAGAAAAAATAGAAGAGTCTTAATGGACACTGTAAAATATGATCGCTTATTGTTAAAATTATTAATATCTTAAAAATTAAACTAAAATAAAAAAGTGCTGGCAAAAAGTTCTTTCTAAATACCAAAATTGTATCATTATTAAACAAAAAAAAAAAAAATGTCGGATGAAAAAAGGCTCTCGGAAAACAAAATTTACAACTTTGGTAAAAATAAAATAAGATTTTCTAAAATAAAATTAAAGAAAGTTGATTTGTGTTTTTTACAAAAACGTAAAGAAATAATAAATGACAGGTTGTTATTGATAATTCCTTAACTTTTTTTCACAAATTAACTATATTTCTAGTATAATGCCGTTTTTGTTAAGGAGATTCTATATATTCACTGAATTTGAATTTGTCTTCTTCTATGAAACAGAAAATTGTTAAATTTTTGCAGATGCAACATAAATAAAATACCTCAACACAATATTAATATTTAATAATATTGTGTTGAGGTATTTTCTGGTACGAAACACATGTTTAGGAGGTACACTGTAGGTTTCAATAGAATTATTAGATATGCGTTTGATTTAAGAGCAAGGGAAAAGGTATTCCAATTTGTGGAAAAAAACTTATTGGTTGTTCTTTTTATAGCTTTTCTTATTTTTTTGAAAAATTTATGAAAAAGGGACTCCTATAAACCTATTCGCTCCGCATGAACAGCCTACTGTACAATTTTCAAACATCTGCAGACTACGTGAAAATTTGTCACGTTCAAATATTTAACTCTAATATATTCAGCACAGGTTTGGGAAACTTTAACATTATGTGACTCTCCCTATCCTGAATAAGGTAGAGTTGCATATTTCGATCTGACAACTTTTCATATAGTTACGGAATAACCGCATTAACCATTTTAATTAAATTTTTTTAAGTTGTGAAATATAAAAACTAAAAGAAATATATAATTTTATATTATAGCGAAAGAATTAACGGAAAGAGATGTAATTATTTTCATTATTTTAAAAATGATGTGTAAAAAAAAATGATTTTACTTAGTTAAAAATGTCCAGCCGGCTGCAGCTGCGATATCTTTATGCTCTTGAACAAACATTTTTTTCTATTGATTCTTTCAGAAGAAAAAAAAAATTGTTTTTTGAAAACTTCTGGCGCTGGATTTTTTCTTGGGACTAAGGAGGTTATATTTAGTGCAGTCTTCTGAATTTTCACGATCAAATACAATGTCGGATTAATACTGCCTTTTTTTGAATATTTTATCGTTTGGGCTTGTCCAACAGGCTTTCTAGAGAATTATCAAGTTTCTCTAACTAAAAACATAAGATAGCAGATTATGGGATATCTGATTAATGGTAATGAATGTGTGATTTACTTATCCTGATATCGCAATTTTAGGTATTATTGTTTCATTCAATGATTTATATATATTAGTCTCTTTGTACAAATGTATTTAATAGCCTTTTTTTATCTATATATGGCCTCATGGGCTTGGTTATACATTTATTGAAATATTTTTTTTCTCTTCTACAATCGGCGGTATGTGCCTACCGACTTTTGTTACTTTTAATATTCAAATACCGTTTTTCTTAAAAGGCCATAACTGAAAACGGTTATACTAAAAAGGCGTTAGCAAACGCAAAATTCAGTCTGAAGAATTCTTGAGCATAAAAGTGCTTTAAAAATACCGTTACAAAATTGTTGTGCACACTTACCATTTAATCTAATGTATATAGTTATGCAATAAAATATCAAACACTGAGTCATTACGATTTTTTTATTTTCTTTCCGATGTAAGTTTTTCATTGTTTGCATGATATTTCACATCAAAATAAACATTAATCGGCAAAAAATGTACGTTGTTTAAAAAGGATATACTATTACAATTAGTATTGAATCACTAATAAACCGAATTTTTTTAATGTCGTTAGAGCGAAAACGAATTTAATCACATTTTATTAACAAACACTTTTCAAACATTTTGGAACAAATAAAGCTTAGCGGGTAAAAGGCAAAACATTTTAAAATTTTTTAATTTGAAGGTTTGACCCCACTGAGTCCAAATTTGAATTTGGTGGATGAGCCAGCATCCGGAACCAGGTGTTTAAAGTTCAGCATTATATTTGCGATTTTGGCCAAAAGTTCTGATTGAATCAGAAGAAAACACAAATCATTGGAAAGGTATTTGAAATAGCCAGGTATATGTCCACATCCATTAACCAATTGTGAGCCAATTTATGATTTTGTTTTTTTAATTACTTTAAAAAAAGACTATTAATTCATAAAAAACGGTGTTATATAAAAAATAATTTATTGCTATAAAAATATTTTATAATGTAATTGGCCACATTGTGCAATTTTTATTTTCCTCCAAAAAAGAAAGAAAAGTTTGTGTAAAAGTATTATACAACTTGTTGCACTGTGTAGGGCAAAACGACGATATTGGTAACATTTGGAATAATATTACAAGGGGTAATGCAAGGGATATTACAGGTAAAATTTGAACAATTTTTACACATTTCATATGCGTCGAAATTTTTGGCACATTTTATGTTTTTTTATGATAAAATAAAAATCGAGTAATGTTCGATGTTTTCTTCCTATTTTGTACCAGAATTTCGTCAATTTGTGGAATTTTTATCAGTGGGTGTTTACACACACCAATTAAATTGAAAAACATAATAGGCATATATTCTTTGTACACTTAAGCTAGCAAGTTATTTCATTTATGTGGAGAATTAAGCGAGTTAATAACTAGTCGCTTAGTACTCGCTTATTTCTCCATATAAATGAAACAACTTGCTAGCTTAAGTGTACAAAGAAAACATGCCTAATAAAAGATGGCGGTCCTCTAAAAAAATTGTCGATATACACAGTTTCATCAATTTTGGAGCGACGCCGCTAAACTTTATGTCCATTGTTTGATAATTTATATTTGTAAAGATGGCCATAAAATAACATAAATCCAGATAGAATCAGCAGTTATTAATGAAAACTGCTCAAAGTTTAACTTAAAAAAATACTTGTAGCACTGAACTTCTTAATAAATAACTTTAATTATATTTTAAACAAGCCATAAATGTTGTTTTGCGGTATTTTTTGTTTTGTTCTCACTATTTTTTTCACAACATCTATTTTTATAAATTCACAAACATTAGAGTTGACTAAATGTAGAAAGGGGGAAAAAATATAACGGATGTATTCGATTATTTTTTCGATAACATTTATAAATCAAGCGAACCGTACACATTGATTCATTTTATATTTGTCGTCTAACCAAAAATAATAATACAAGCGGACTTTCTGCGCATAATTGCCAGAGGAATTCTTAATTTTTTCTGCCTGCGTTTACATTGCCTTAAAATCTCTTCACCGTTTATAGTGAGATTTTGATATGACAACCACATTTTTTTGTAAACAACTCAACAAAAAAATAACCTCAAATTAGAAATATTTCTAAAAAGCACTTTATTCTTTGGCGGAGTACAACTTTTATTACTTAATGGAAAGATCTAGTTATGTTATATAAAGTTCATTCGGTAATATTTAAATATATATATGTAATATACTTTTTATTTGTTCAATGTTTTTATTTATTTTTTTGGACACATTAAATTTTTGTTTTTTCTTTATTTTTGTTTTGACAGCTAGTTTACATAAACTCACGTCATTGTAATGCAAAACATATTGGTTCAATCATGATTGGGGGGCGAACCATGAATGAGAGTGAACCTCGAATTTTCCTGTTCGTGTGAACAAGCTATTTAATCAATTTATTTTTTCTTAAAACTACAAGCTAGAGTCAAGAATTTGAAATATATGTATTGATAAATTGCAAACTTTCCTCATTATTTTCTTTTGCCGGAAGTAAAAATTAGAACCACGCAATAATTCTTTTGATTAGTAACTTTTATTGGGCTTAAATTTATTTTGTTTTTTAATAATTATTTTGTGATATTATTTTTTTTGTCAACTGTTGATCAGAGTTGCCACTTTTTCATGCAAAGTGTATAAAATAAGCGAAACGCAGTGTTGTATTCTGTAAAAGCTACACATATGAGAGATTTTCGTGAGATTTCTTACAAACCTCGTGAATTTAAGATCTCGATTTTAGTCGAAATCTCGTGAATTGAATGAAGATGTAAACGAGGCACCTACTGTTTGTTATTTAATTTATTTTTTTGTCATTGTTACTTTAATAGGCTTTTTACACTAAACATCTTTGTAAAACGCATGGAAGATGTTTAAAACGTGAAACATGAACTTACCTAGGCAACATCTTTCGTCTATTCAGCTGTCAAAAAATATAAGATAAACCGCATAATTTTGCTTGGCAAGAACAAACCCAAATTTTAATGCTGTACATTGAAATATTGAAGGCCATTCTTGAAGATGATGATGAAGAATTTTTGGTTTTGTTTATTTTCTGCAATGTCAGTTTGCTAGTGATGGCACAAAGAAAATCGATTTTTCTGGCATTTTTTTTAGTGATGACACTTAAAATAACGAAAGATGTAAGATGGAACTAAATGAGAAAGAATCATCTTTTGCAGATGTAGAATTTTTGGCCTGTATAATTCTTATGGAAAGATGTTAACATCTTTGCAAATTGATGAAAGATTTAAGATGTAGGTCAGTGGGAAAAGCCTATAAATTACTTTTAAATTTGTATTAATTACATATACGTTTTGTTCAACTGTTCAAATTTTTTCAGTGTTAATAAATACTTAAACACAATAGGTTTTGCGGCCGGGCACCCAAAGGGAAAATCGATTTTTAAAAGTCAAACAAGCAATCAAGAAAATTCTTAAAAAATAATATATTTATCAAATTAAAACACTGAAATCTTCGAAGAATACAATGTATTTTTCTGAAAGCATTAAGCCTCTATCGGTAGAAACAGATTGACATGTTTTGGAAGAAGAAAATCCAAAATTTATTGGATTACCATGAGGATGCTTTAGATGTCATCGACGGCAAGTTCAAGAAGCCATTGCCATTACAAATTAAAATACTCAAAAAGGTTTTCATGTTAATATTATCCAAAATTATTTAATAAATATTGTATTCCGGTGATGGTTGTCGAAATACATATATTGCTACAACTTCAATTAATGATGATTACTCACCGATAAAAAGCTAACGCTTAATTTCATACTGTGTTTATAATTTTTTAAATAGAATATGTTTAAAGAGTGTATGGTCTGCTTTAAATAATAAAGTTATAGCAGGTTCGCTCTCTCATTCATGTTTAGCGCACCAATCATGATTGAACCAACATCTTTCGCTTCAAAAAATTTTCAGAGCGAACCATCTTGGTTCGTTTTGAATCTTGCTGCAAACCTCGAAAAATTCACTGTCATCTCCAATTTTGATAACAAATTATCGCTAGTTTATCTGAACTAGCTGTCAAAAAAATAACTAAAAAAACAATATATGTGTGAAAAAATAAATAAAAATATTGATCATATAAAAAGTATATATTTACATATATATCTAAATAAAATGAAAAGAAATAGTGAAACTTGTAAAAATATAAACTTCAAAATGGAACGAGAACAATCATTTGAACACCTGGGTTCGAAATCTGATTCAGAGAGCAAACAAAGTGATTCATATTACCGCATATGAACATGCTACAAATGTTTTAACAAATTATCGATAATAAATTAATTGTCATCTCTACTTTAGGTTATCAACGCCATTTTTAAATAAAAAAAAGTAAATTTCGCGGAACGGTTTTTATGATTCTAATTTATACAAAAATTAATGCTGTGAAAAGCTTATACTATCAGTGGGAATAACGTGAAATAAATTACGAAACAGCCTAAAGTGTTTTTTAAGGCATGTATGTTATTTATAAAAAATCTGCTACTAGAGTGTTTTGCATATTAGCCAATTTGCGATAACAGAATTTCTAATTTAGTCCAAATATAGTCGCAAATTATAATCAAATTTTAGTGGTATTTAGTAGTATTTTTGTATACAATTTGAGAGTTATCCTTGAAAATGTATAAAGCGTCAAAACTTGGCCCATTTGCATTATAGGATTGAGTAATATGTTTTTAACTAAAAGAAGTCATAACACTGCCAATATAATCCAAATTAAAATCTAACATGCCTAAATTTCTTATTTTGTGTGGGACTTCATAACAAGTATAGAAATAAAACAAAGCTATTGTTGAAAAACGATTTCTTTACATGAGTTTCCACCATAGCGACGGTCAGTTATTTGGACTAAAGTGCTCTTTATAGGGCGTTGCTTAAACAAAAAAAATATGACCCCCTCTGGAATAAAAAAAAATGTTTTTCTACGTTCCGTTTGTGTGGCCTCCCAGGCCACATAAGTGTGGGTACTTAAATGAAAGGAAATTTCCTCAGAAACTCAAAAATTTTTTGTTTCATATCAGAATCTCAAAAATTTTTTGTTTCATATCAGAATCTCAAAAATTTTTTGTTTCATAATCCATGAATAATGTGACAAGATCCATTTAAGACAATTAAGTGGTTGATAAAGTATATTTTATTAGAAACAACATATATTAACTCATCAATACAGAAACCGATATCTTCTTTTAAAGTAAATTTCAACCCAAGAAGAATAGTTGGTATAAATTCGTTGCAGTTTTAATTTTTGTAAAATCTGATGGAAGATTTAATAGTTCTATGGAACCTTTCAATTATGCCCGTAATATCAAGCAATAGATACGTACCGGTGCTTAGATAGCTATTGTTTTTTGTTTGTCTGCGGTCAATAAGCCATTTGAACTTGGGTGATAAGCTGTAATTCTAATGTGTTCTGCTCCGAAAAACCTGGATAGTTTGTTAAATAACTTCGAATCAAACTGATATCCTTGATCAGTAGTTATCCTTACTTCAAACCTACATATCCATTGCTCGTAAAATTATTCTGCTACAGTTTCCACTTTTATGTTTTTTAAGAAAATCACTTCGAGTCATCTGCTGAATCTGTCTATACAAGTTAGGCTACTTTTCCGATAACCGTAACATCCAAAGAATAAAGGAGCTTAGAATACTTAATGTTGTCGGAAACTATGGGAAAATTATTAAATTTTTTCTTTGCATCCAAAACCAAAAATCTGGATTTTATTTATTAAATTCATTAAACCGAGCGCATAGAACCATATATAGTTTTGTGTTCAGAAATGCAGAAGAATAAGTTCAGAAGATCTTTTTTTATCAGTATCCGAAGGTTGAGAAGATTCTGTTACATTTAATGCATTTGTTGCCTGCTGACATGAAGAAGAGTTTTCGGGGATATTTTGATTTGAAGAAGAATTTGCATGAAGAAATTTTTGGAAACGAGATTCCATTGACATCATAAATTGTTCTATTTTGTTAACGATAGCTGAAAAGTCATGAGTGGATGCTGAGTGCTTAGATTTCATTGTTTTGTAATTCAGCTGAAATATTGTAACGATTAGGATCATCTGTCTGCATATCTTCTAATGGGTTTCAATCCATAGTATTTTGTAAGATTTGCGATCGCTTACACCGAGATGTAATTTTTTAAGATATAAAATTTTCTCGTTTAGCGGTGGTTTTCATTTTAAAACGGGGTCTTCAAGGCGAAATTATTTTGTTGGCAATCTAAAATTTTATTTACAATTATTTCTTTTCTATCACAAATTGATTAATTTTTAAGGCAGACAAAAATTCAATAACAATAATCAATACAACTAGTGAACATAAAAAACATATAAATAATATTTGTTCATTGAGCTCTTACACATTGGACTAATATTTAACCCGCACGTTTGTTCTTTTCAAAACAGACGAGAATGATTCATCTGGCATAAAAAGTAAACGTATACAATAGCTTTGTATGTGTTAGTGCTTTTGTATGCATTAAACATTAGCGTTTTTTTTTAAATGTTTTAAAACATATGATCGCCAAAAATATCAAAAAGATACCATAGAAGTGCAAAATGACTGTGTTTACTAAAATTGTTGTTTCATAAACTTAGTACAAACTCACAACAAATTTTATACTTGGGTTACATATTGTAATAACAAAAACTGTTTTATGTTTTTATAACATTTTTGCACATAATTAATGTATTTTTTTAATTTTATCTCAGTATTCAAAAGAACAAAACATACAACAAAGTTTCACATTTATATGATCTGTGAAATGTATAAGCAAATAAACACACTCACAAAACATTTAATTAATCGTCAGCTTATTATTAGTTTGCCCAAAGATTTAAAAGAAAAACAATAAAAATGGTTTTCATTCTTAATTTTATATCAAAGTTGATATTAGTTATCTCAGTTATGATGCCAGATATCGAAAAACGGGTTTCAGAATTAGAAAGAGGATATTGACATTATATATAATCCATTCGCCTCTATTATTACAAAAATGGTGAGTGGGCCAAACCAATAATAAGCTGACGAATTGGAAAATCAGACGCAAGAAAGAGAGACAGAATAATTGTCATACAGTTGTTTCACCTACAGTTTTTCATAGCGCAGTTGCTTTTATAGTGTATTAAAATAGTAGTTTCCACGTAGTTTTCTAAAAGGCCGTAAAAAAAAGGCGCTCTAATCACCGTGTCTTCACTGTGTAAATTGTGCCATAAGCCGTTTAATCATTAAAATCTGGTTCTTGAATGTTATGTCCACAGCGTTATGTCTTTGACATAAGACAACGTTTAGTGTTAAAGCTTAACGTTACTTATGTCAAATTAATATGGGATTGACAGAAGCTAACGGTAATAGTTTCCCGTATAAACACAATTTTCACGTAAAACTCAATATCATTATTTTTTTTTTAATATGACAGTTTAAACAGTTTTTTTTCACGTGAAACCCAAAAAGTTTGCTACGCTTAATAAAAATTGTTGCAAAAACTATCGTACACAAATTTTATCCACAAAATTTAAAATTTTTACTATACACACAAATGATATGGGAATGACGGAAGCCAACGTTGATAGCTTCCCGCATAAACACAGCTATTATATAAGTTTTTACATTTTTAGTTAAAACCTTTGAAAAATTTACTAAGTTTTTGGCTGAAAAATATAAAAACATATAATTTATACAAAAAATTTTAATAGAGCTATTTTACCTTATATATTAACAAACATTTGTTTGTGCATATCATATAAATTATTATTATATAAATGTAGGATTGCAAAGGGATTTTTTTGAAAAATCCACTGTTGATATTTCATTTGAAAAATCCATTGGCATCACTGCAATTACTAATGGTGTACAGTGCTGTCAGTCTTGGGGATTTATTCCCAAATTAACACAAAACTTTGGCTTATGACAAATTTCCATGGGAATGTCATAAGGCAACTTTGATAGCATGCCGCATAAACACAGCTAATATCCAAATGCTGAATACTCTTTTTTAGAGTATTCAAAAACCGAAACCGAAAAACGGTCAACCGGTTTCTTTTTTTTTTAAACCGATCGGTTTCGAATATTTTGTAAATTTGAAGGAAACCGAAAACCGGTCTTTTTCGTTCGGTTAACCGGTTTTTTTAATTACATCACCAACTGGGTTACTTGGTCTTTTCATTATAGGCAGAAACGTCTGCTGGTTTTATCTTCTTTTGGCCTCTGCAGTTGGTAACTTCGATAAGACATGGATGATGTGCCGTAGTTATGGACAAAACATTGCGTTTGTCTTTCCATTTGGTCACGTAAACATTTCCTGTTCTTCGCCAAATCATTTCTCCTTTTTTCAGTTTTTTACCAACTATACATTTAGGACTCGGTTTACGATTGGAACGTAAAGTACCTGTGGAGTGAGTTTTGTAGTTAAGTAGCGTATGGGACAAATCAACACTGTTGTAATAATTATCTATAAATAAATGGTGGCCGCGGTTGAGGTACGGATTCATAAGTTTCAAAACTACAGCTTTTGTTTTTGATCCTGCAGTCTCTTCAATATCTGTTCCTGCATATATTTTTACATTTAAAATGTAGCCATCTTTCGTAGTAAGTTCGTAAAACTTTATGCCGTATCTACTCCGCTTTCTTTTGTTATATTGTTTAAAGGATAATCTTCCTTTAAAGAGCATTAGAGACTCATATAAAGACAGGTCTTTACCAGGTGTAAAGGTGTTTTCGAAATTTTTAAAACCAATTGAAGTAGTGGCATTATTTTTTCCAGCTTTTCTGCGCGGCTATCTTGTGCATATGACGCATGGCATCTAAAGCATCCCAGAATTTGCTGGAAACGTCTTCCAGACATTACAGCGCCATATATTGGTTGATAATACAACATATTCTTTGAAAACATATGCTTGATGGATGGTTTTTTGTTCTGACCTTGCAAAAAGCATAAGCCCAGAAATTTAAGAATTTCATCTTTTGACGTTTCAGGAAAAATTATTTTAGGTCGCTTCCTTGTCGATGGTTTGGGGTCATTATTCTCCAAATTTTTTGCATAACCATTAGTCGAAGAAACCAATAATGAGTCACTATTTATTTCGCCACGGATGCCACAAGATTCGTTGAATGTAAAAGATGGTATTGGCTTTATATTCCCGTGCCAAATTTCATCACACTCAGTATTATACTCACGATAACTTTCAATATCGGAAGTACATGCACTATCATCCTCCTGACTTAAATCTCCCTGAGTAGATTCATCGAATTCACTACGAAGATCGCTATCATCGTCACCACTTGAATATCCTGCGAATTCTCTTCCATCTGATGAATTTTCGTCTTCTGAACTTCCTAATAATTCATCGACCATTTTTTGCAAATTTTTATTTGCCATATCTTATTTAAAAAATACTTTACGAAACTGCACCAAAAATAGTTTTTATATGTTTCAACCGTAAATTAGCTTACAAAACTGATCGCACTCAGAAAATCACTTAATTTTACGTACATGTATTTCTTATGAACATAACGCGGGAATTCCCGCAATTCGTTTTATTTAAGGCGTTTCTACACAAAAAAGAAATAATTTTACGTTCACTTTAAATGGAAGTTTGTTATTAAGATAGTAGCTTTAATTAACCACATAAGGCCCTAATGGCTCGGTTATGTAAATGAAGATTTAATAAAAAAAAAAAAAATATTCTTATTGGAATTTGGTTAATTGGGTTTTTCTTGTTAGTGGTAGTATTTTAGCACTACAGCAAACACTAATTCTGTACAATAATAAAAAAAATCAGTTTTGACGGTTGAAAGATTAGATTTGAAAATAAGCGGGAATTCCCGTCATTAGTTTTTTTCAAAACAAGCAAATGACGGGAATTCCCGCAGTTCAGCTGAAAGTGTTAAGGGATAAAATATGCACGGTGGCAATATCATTGGATATAGAAAAGGCGTTTGATTCGGTTTATCATAATGGAATCCTCTACAAACTGATAAATCTTGGCGTTGACCCATTTCTGGTAAAAATATTTTGCAGCTACTCTACTAATAGAAAGTTTGGCGTCCAAATCAACAACATTACCTCAAAACTGGGACATGTTAAAAGTGGGGTACCTCAGGGAAGTGTCTTGGCTCCCTTCCTATTTAACATTTTCCTGCATGATTTTCCTCACCAATCTAGAAATTCAAAGGCTATTTTATACGCTGATGGTTGCCTTATTTATGCACACAATATATCACCAACATAGCTCTGAACTCTGCTGCATTTCATCTTGGAGAAATAAGCGCCTATTACAAGAAATGGGGCATTAAAATCAACGCAGCCAAGTCTGAGGCTATCTGTATGACGAACCCTTCGGGTAAATGTCCTAGATATGTGGTGCCGGAAAGTAAATCCCTTCAACTTATAATAGACGGCGAAAATATTCCATTTAAAAATTCAATAAAATATCTCGGAATACATTTTAATAAATTATTGAAATTTAACTCCCACGCTAGAAGTCTCTTGGGAAAGGCAAAAAAGATTTCTGGAATGTTTGCATCGCTAATGAACAACACATACTTACCTAAGAACATCAAGCTTTTACTCTACAAGGTCGCCATAAGATCGGTTCTGTCTTATGGATTCCCAATCTGGTTTACTATCTCTCCAATAGTAGCCAAAGAATTGGAGATATTTGAACGGAAAATCCATCGGAAAAAATTATGAAAATTTCATAAAACGATTTTCAAATAAGTATGTCTACGAAAATGCGGATGTTCTACCCTTCTGTAGGTACGCCATGTCGTTGCAAGCCAGATTTGTTTAGAAACTTGCGCTACACGATAATATGCTTGTCAGCCAAATATACGAAGGCGAGAAAAACACCAACTGGGCTGGATCTACATATCTTTTTCCTGTCGGTATAATCAATGGACGTATTGACGACGATCCAGCTCCTCTGGACCTTCCCTCATTCTATATTAGCGCAGCCTCCGGCAATCATAGGGGCTGAAGATGATTAACGTATATACTAAATTTTACATGAACTGTAATAAGAATGTGTTTTTTCAATTTATGTAACAGAACTTTTGTTATTTAGTTTTAGTAATGTTCTTTATTTGGTTTTAGTATTGTTCTTTACAGACGTCTGATCTGTTAGCGACTTTAAAGGCCGAAAGCAGGCCTTGTCAAACTTTTAATTTTGTACTTTTTTTACATGTTCTATCTCACTTTAGCAATATTGCTTTTTACGTTAACTTAGTTATTAGAGTAAGACACATATAGCTCTAAGAATGTTATTTTTCTCATAGTATGTAAGAGAATCAATGTAGTCGAAAAAGAAGAGGACTTAATAAAATTTTTACTTGTCTTTTTAAAAATGTGCATGTTTTGGATTTGTGCTGCTTATGCGGGGTAGAAGCTGGTTGAAACTTTACGCTACCAAAAAACAATTCTCTTCAACCCGCTTGCAAACAAGCTGGCATATTTTGCCAGCATAATTGTTTTAATGAATGATGAAAGAATATTGATGATAAATGAGAATTTCAATTAGGTCCCCAATATCATTTAAGAATATTGACTTTCGTCCTCACACGTACCAATAATATAACTTTTTGTCACATTTTTTAAACTGATTTTACAAAATCTTAAGGAGATTCATAAAATCTTTACAAGTAATTGGGCGGGTTTATCCAACACTCAACTGTTACTAAGCTGCTAAAAATTGACAACTAAAAATCTCATCCTATTAATTTATATATAAAATACATTGTGGCAGTAAAACGTTACCTCTTAACATAGGCTGTTGTCAGAAGTGACAGCTGTCACACGAGTAAACATAAACTGTATGGTGAGGGTTGTTCTGGAAAATTAGACCGTAGTGCAAGGGATTTGAGTCCAAATTGCTCTGACGTAAGCGTGCGAAATCAGCTTATCCTAAACACCTTATGAAACGAACGTAGAAATGCATACGATTCGTAACGTTGCGTACTATTCTGTTTGAAAGACAGATTTTTGATGCGTTTTCGTTTTATAAAAAAATATAAGAAAAATAGAAGCAGAACAGAAGAAAAATAGCTTTAAAAAGAACATTTTTAAATGCACAATGTATGATGAAAAACTAATATTGTTGGTCGAAGCCAATGAATGCCTTTATATCAAAAAAAAATCCATGTTACATTTTTTGTACATATCTTTCACAATCATCACGAAGAAATTAATTTATATTTTTATGTGTATACTTACAATACTTATTTTTTTTCTTTTTTATAAATTGAAAAAATTATCACCAAATAGTTTTTGTTTGTTTACTTTGTCATTGTCAAAACATATGACGCAGTTACATAGGTTGAATAAGTTATCATATAGAAATTCCACGTTAACGAAACGTTACGTCTACACTCGCTTGTGAATACTACTTGTAAGACTCTTATAGTACCACAAAAAGTACAATAGTGCCAAATTTATCATCCCTGTGTAGCGATTCTGAATGGTAGTGATAAATTCACTAATTTGTTATCATTACCCAACCGAAAGCGGTACGTAAACCGCTTTCGGTCCATCATAAACGGAGTCCAACCCGTTTACGTTACATTTTCTGGATCCGTATATGGACCAGAAAATGGAATATAGGTAACATCGAAACTGAATTGAATCTAACATTTATATTATATTTAATTAAATGCTTTATTCTTCTCTAGCACAATTACTATCCCTATCACTGCGGTTGTGGCCAATTGAAAAGAATGAAAAAATTAAATAAGATTTTAATTTAGGTTTAATTAGTAGCATTTACGATATGATTAGAGTATTCAAAAACCGAAACCGAAAACCGGTTAACCGGTTTTTTTATTTTTAAAAACCGATCGGTTTCGAATATTTTGTAAATTCGAAGAAAACCGAAAACCGGTCTTTTTTGTTCGGTTAACCGGTTTTTTTAATTACATCACCAACTGGGATACTTGGTCTCTTTTATTTTTCCGAAGACTTATAATCGTTTGTTTGGTTATGAAGATTTAGATGTAAGTCTAACAGATTCCGATTAAGACTTAACTTTGGATATTCCAAATTCAAATAGTTTAATTTCTGTTCTATATAACACAACAAACAGTATTTAAAATCCTAAAAAAAGAGACTGTACAAAATCATTCATCATTATATGATGATTTCATATATCTTAATAAATGCGACAAAAGAACTGAAAAGTTGGAAAATTTATATAATTGTTTCTTGACTATTTGTCCAACATCTACTATTAGTGAAAAAGTATTTTCCACTTCTAGCTTTATCAAAAGCAAACAACAAAATCGTCTTAAAACGAAACATTTAAATTGCATATTTTTTCTAAAATATTGTTTTAGAACTGAAAAATAGATATTCTTTTTACATATTTAAAATGTAATATTAAAAAATCTTATTTAATGCCAAACGTTCAAATTACTAACGTACCTAATTTTACCCAATTTACAAACTTAATGATCTCTATTCATTTGATATAAATATAGTTTTATAATATTAATTTTTAAGATATTATATTAAAAAATATTAAAACCAATGAATGAAATGTTGAAATGAAATACAATAAAAAAAATATTTTTTTTTTTTTTCAAAGAATGTATTTTTTTATTTTTATTACTTTATATATTAAATTCCTGTTTTTTTTACATAATTAACAAATTATATAAGCTTTTTATTTAAATTAAAAAAAAACCGAAAAAACCGGTTGACCGGTTTTTCTGCAAAAACCGAAACCGAAACCGGTTTTTATAAAATTCTATTTTTCGAAGAAAACCGAAACCGGTTTTTTCAAAAGGCCGGTTTTTTGAATACTCTAGATATGATGTAGAACATAATGCAAATTTTCAAATTTTTTTTCACAAAATCCATTATAAACTGTCAGGCAATATTTGCAAAATTGCATAAATTTGCACACATCATCGAAAAACTTGTTTTAAATTTTATAAATATTTACCTTGACATCTTCTTTCTTAACCTTAGCCCGTGACCCGTATAATGATCACATACATTTTTAGGGTATTCTTTTTTGACAAAACACATTCAAATGCAACGGCAGAAAAACTGATGAAAATCGGTTTATTTCGTATTTGACGATACAGAAACGGATGCACCAAAATGTATTATTTTCGAAAATTCAATTATACGGTCCGTTAATATTTCTTTTACGTACAAGCGTTGATGGATACGTATTCACGGACAGTAGACGTATAGTAGAAGCCGGACTTATGAATCCGTACAGGTCGGAGGTCCGTGAAAATGTTTCATGGGAAGTAACAAAGCAAAATCGATAGTTTGCCGCCGCCGATAATGTTTGCTGTTTTTCCGCCGCCGATAAATTTTATGTCACTTGCTTCTCTGCTTTGTAAGTTAATAGTTTTTTTATATTTGCATAGTTTTTTAAACTATTTTCATAATATGAATTAATAGTCTTAAAATAAAACTACATTTTTGCAGTTTTTCACACTATGGACAAAGTAAAACTTGAATCAGGACTTGAGACTGCAGTTGCTACTGTGAATATAAAAAAAGAGGCGAATAATTATGAAGATAATAACAAATTATGGGAAATCAAGCACGAACCTGAACTTGTAATTGAAGCTGAGTTCACTTGGGTTCCTGAAAATTTGGAAGATGAGCAACAAGAGTATTACCATGAATATCGGTACAACGATAGTGATGATGAAAAAGATGGAGATATACTGCACACAATCAAACCAGATATGGATATGGAATATGAGCAAAATTCTATTGAATATATTGATGAGAACGGCAAAACAAATTATAATGGAAATGATGGTAAAGATATTTATGATAAAAATGATTTAGATGATAGTGATCTTGATAGCGAAAGCTTTGACATGGATGTAGATTGTAATGGCTTCATGGAAAATCTGAATACATGCCAAGAATATGCAGAAACATCTGAAGATTTAGACGACATAGCTAGTGGTAGTACAAAACCATTATATCAGCAGCGTTGTTTTTCAACTTGGCTATATTCCAATTATATACAAAATTTGTGTCCAATTTGTGGAGATAAATTCAGAAGTGATGAACGTTGGCAAAAACATATAATTAATGTACATAAAGATTTAATAGATAATACCAAATCAAACTATTATATAAACAAATCAGAGGCTATTTGTAAACAGTGTAATAAATATATTAAACACGGGTTCTCACTTTTAATACATTCTATGAGGCATTCAGCTAAAGATGCTATAGAGTTATTTATATGTAATATATGTCAATTCAAATCTTCACGTGTTTCTATACAAAAACATATAATTGAAGAACATCCCGATATAGTAGAGTTATATCAAAATTTTAAAATTAAACCAAAAGATGAATCATATGAATGTCCTTCATGTCTGAACATCTATGATCATTATAATGATATACGTTATCACTTTATAGATAAACATCCCAAAGAATATTCGGAGGCATATACTTATTCATGTCATTTATGTAAAAACAATACCGAAAAATATGATAATGTTGAGCAATTTTATAAACATCTTTTAGAGGAACACAATTTCAACAATTGGAAATTAATGAATTTTAATAAAATTTCTACATACTCTGACAAACAACATTTTTCCTGTAAAATATGTTTTAAAGTATTTACCGAAATGGATTTAAAAAAATTTGTAAGGCATTATTTAGAACATGAGAGCAACAGTTTTTGGTCTTGTAAAACTTGTAAAAAGAAATTTTCATTCAAGTTACATAATGTGTATCATATGTGTAGCAGTTTGTTTAATAAGTATCGAACTCGGGCCAAAACCAAAAGTAGAAAAGAAAATAAACCTTCTCGGTCAAGTAAAGAAAAAAAGGAAATATTAGACTGTCAAGACTTTGAAGAATATATAAAGCATGTGTGCCCATTTTGTAATAAAGAATTTGAAAATTTGCAAAACTGGCAAATGCATTTAAGAAAAACTCACCATCTAGATACTCTTAAGGGTTTAAACATGAAGCAAGTCGTTGAAGATTCGAATAAATTACAATGTAATTTATGTACTATGCTGATAAACAATAAATCAGTAGAATTGCATGCCCATCGTTTTCAGCACTTACCCTATAAACCCTATAAATGTAGACATTGTTCGCTGACATTAACAAACTATAAAAAAGCTTTGACACATGTTGTAAATAAATGTCGAGAACAAGTGAAACAAAGTCGACAAGAAGATCTCAAGAAATTTTATGAAATTATTTGTCCTTTATGTAATCAAAAATTTCCAAGCAATGTAGCTGTTTTAAAACATTATAGCACCACACATAATAATTTTCGTAATTTTTACACGCATCTAAAAGATAATTCAGTGGCATGTAATATATGTCAAAGACAATTATGTCATAATGAAAAACTTTATAGATGTCATGTTCTTAAACATTTTGATCAAAAATCACACAAATGTCTAAAATGTTCCCAATCATTTAGTAATAACGCTTTATATAAGAGACATGCAAAACATCATTTTGCTACACCTACAAATAAAGAAATCAATATGAATTGTTCGTTAACACCTTCCCATATACAGGAGATTAATGACGCCGAAATCGAACAAGCAAATGCTATTACATTGAATGAATTTAGTGAATTTATAACCTTTGCATGTCCTGAATGTAATGAAAATTTGACAACTCAGCAATTGTGGTTGGATCATATAAACGATAAACATGATTTTTTCAATGAAAATAATTTAAGTATTAAAGATCCGCTGGATGGGTCATATAAATGCATACACTGTCAATTAAAAATTAAGTCGGGTCGAAATGATCGACGAAAACATAAATTAACTCACATGCCTCACAAACCATTTATATGTAATATATGTTATCACAGCTGTAATAGTTTGGGAGTTTTATACCAACATCTCAGAAGAATACACTTTGCTAAAGGTTCATATAAATGTCCTATTTGTTCAGAGGTTTGCACAACAAAATATGACAAATCGGAACATATAAAAATCGCACATCCCAAATCAGAATGGCCAAAAACTATGTGTTTAATATGCTATAAGATAGTGGTATTAAAAAGTAGAATGAAGGTGCATATGCGTATACATGATAAAAACCAACCAAAATTTGAATGTGAAAATTGTGGTTTTAAATGTATAAGATTGAGAGATTTTAATGTTCATAAAGCTAGACATGAGAGTGCTAAGGAAATGGAGAAAAATAAAACAGAAAATGATAAAAATAAAAACACTATTGAAAAAGATGCAGAACAGGAAAAAAATTACACTACTACACAAAGTACTACATCTTCTGATATTAATATGCCTAAACATAAAGTAAATAAAAGGAAAGTAGCTTTAAAATCTGCAAAGAACTCAAAGAAAACAAAAAACAAAAAATTTTCAAATTAATATTTCTATTCTTTGAGCTTAAGGTTCGATTTTATATGAAAATACTATTTTTGTATATAAAGAATAAAGAAGTTATAAATAAAATAAAAAGGTTAAATAAAATTTTAAATTATTGTTTCTATATTATATATATATATAAAAAATATATATGTATACTAAAAAACAAAATCAGTGTTTAGAATATTCATATTTATTAGATCGATCTATGTATGTGTCTATTAATTGAGTAAATTCTTCTGTCTGGATTAGGACCCATGCTCTCAAGAATTTTTTAGTACTCTCTTAGAACACGAACATAGTTTGGTGGCAATAAAGGTGAGTTTTGGTCGGAAACTTTTAGTAGTGCTTAGCGGTGCTGCCATACATTTGATGACACGTTTATGGCCGATAGGAATCTTGATAATTACCATTTTACAAACGTGAATAATATCAGAATGCACATTAACAACATTAATAGCAAAAAGTCTTTTGGCTTTCATGGCGTTTCCAATTTTATAATTAAAAAATTTACTGATACAACACTGAAATTATTAGCTGCTATTTTAAACAATTGCATTAATAATGGCTATTTCCCATCGGCCTGGAAAAGCGCAAAAATACTTTCAATTAAAAAAAAAGCAGGACAGTAAAAGGCCTGAGGATTTTCGTCCAATATTAGAATTTCAATTTGGATTTAGAAGATCTCAACACAACATGCATTGTTGAAATTTCACAATGATGTAACTTGCAACTTAAGGGATAAAATATGCACGGTGGCAATATCATTGGATATAGAAAAGGCGTTTGATTCGGTTTATCATAATGGAATCCTCTACAAACTGATAAATCTTGGCGTTGACCCATTTCTGGTAAAAATATTTTGCAGCTACTCTACTAATAGAAAGTTTGGCGTCCAAATCAACAACATTACCTCAGAACTGGGACATGTTAAAAGTGGGGTACCTCAGGGAAGTATCTTGGCTCCCTTCCTATTTAACATTTTCCTCACCAATCTAGAAATTCAAAGGCTATTTTATACGCTGATAATTGCCTTATTTATGCACACAATATATCACCAATACTAGCTCTGAACTATGCTGCAATTCATCTTGGAGAAATAAGCGCCTATTACAAGAAATGGGGCATTAAAATCAAGGCAGCCAAGTGTGAGGCTATCTGTATTAGGAACCCTTCGGGTAAATGTCCTAGATATGTGGTGCCGGAAAGTAAATCCCTTCAACTTATAATAGACGGCGAAAATATTCCATTTAGAAATTCAATAAAATATCTCGGAATACATTTTTATAAATTATTGAAATTTAACTCCCACGCTAGAAGTCTCTTGGGAAAGGCAAAAAAGATTTCTGGAATGTTTGCATCGCTAATGAACAACACATACTTACCTAAGAACATCAAGCTTTTACTCTACAAGGTCGCCATAAGATCGGTTCTGTCTTATGGATTCCCAATCTGGTTTACTATCTCTCCAATAGTAGCCAAAGAATTGGAGATATTTGAACGGAAAATCCATCGGAAAAAATTATGAAAATTTCATAAAACGATTTTCAAATAAGTATGTCTACGAAAATGTGGATGTTCTACCCTTCTGTAGGTACGCCATGTCGTTGCAAGCCAGATTTGTTTAGAAACTTGCGCTACACGATAATATGCTTGTCAGCCAAATATACGAAGGCGAGAAAAACACCAACTGGGCTGGATCTACATATCTTTTTCCTGTCGGTATAATCAATGGACGTATTGACGACGATCCAGCTCCTCTGGACCTTCCCTCATTCTATATTAGCGCATCCTCCGGCAATCATAGGGTCTGAAGATGATTAACGTATATACTAAATTTTACATGAACTGTAATAAGAATGTGTTTTTTCAATTTATGTAACAGAACTTTTGTTATTTAGTTTTAGTAATGTTCTTTATTTGGTTTTAGTATTGTTCTTTACAGACGTCTGATCTGTTAGCGACTTTAAAGGCCGAAAGCAGGCCTTGTCAAACTTTTAATTTTGTACTTTTTTTACATGTTCTATCTCACTTTAGCAATATTGCTTTTTACGTTAACTTAGTTATTAGAGTAAGACACATATAGCTCTAAGAATGTTATTTTTCTCATAGTATGTAAGAGAATCAATGTAGTCGAAAAAGAAGAGGACTTAATAAAATTTTTACTTGTCTTTTTAAAAATGTGCATGTTTTGGATTTGTGCTGCTTATGCGGGGTAGAAGCTGGTTGAAACTTTACGCTACCAAAAAACAATTCTCTTCAACCCGCTTGCAAACAAGCTGGCATATTTTGCCAGCATAATTGTTTTAATGAATGATGAAAGAATATTGATGATAAATGAGAATTTCAATTAGGTCCCCAATATCATTTAAGAATATTGACTTTCGTCCTCACACGTACCAATAATATAACTTTTTGTCACATTTTTTAAACTGATTTTACAAAATCTTAAGGAGATTCATAAAATCTTTACAAGTAATTGGGCGGGTTTATCCAACACTCAACTGTTACTAAGCTGCTAAAAATTGACAACTAAAAATCTCATCCTATTAATTTATATATAAAATACATTGTGGCAGTAAAACGTTACCTCTTAACATAGGCTGTTGTCAGAAGTGACAGCTGTCACACGAGTAAACATAAACTGTATGGTGAGGGTTGTTCTGGAAAATTAGACCGTAGTGCAAGGGATTTGAGTCCAAATTGCTCTGACGTAAGCGTGCGAAATCAGCTTATCCTAAACACCTTATGAAACGAACGTAGAAATGCATACGATTCGTAACGTTGCGTACTATTCTGTTTGAAAGACAGATTTTTGATGCGTTTTCGTTTTATAAAAAAATATAAGAAAAATAGAAGCAGAACAGAAGAAAAATAGCTTTAAAAAGAACATTTTAAAATGCACAATGTATGATGAAAAACTAATATTTTTGGTCGAAGCCAATGAATGCCTTTATATCAAAAAAAATCCATGTTGCATTTTTTGTACATATCTTTCACAATCATCACGAAGAAATTAATTTATATTTTTATGTGTATACTTACAATACTTATTTTTTTTCTTTTTTATAAATTGAAAAAATGATCACCAAATAGTTTTTGTTTGTTTACTTTGTCATTGTCAAAACATATGACGCAGTTACATAGGTTGAATAAGTTATCATATAGAAATTCCACGTTAACGAAACGTTACGTCTACACTCGCTTGTGAATAGTACTTGTAAGACTCTTATAGTACCACAAAAAGTACAATAGTGCCAAATTTATCATCCCTGTGTAGCGATTCTGAATGGTAGTGATAAATTCACTAATTTGTTATCATTACCCAACCAACAATTCGTTTCGTTTACGTACCGCTTTCGGTCCATCATAAACGGAGTCCAACCCTTTTACGTTACATTTTCTGGATCCGTATATGGACCAGAAAATGGAATATAGGTAACATCGAAACTGAATTGAATCCAACATTTATATTATATTTAATTAAATGCTTTATTCTTCTCTAGCACAATTACTATCCCTATCACTGCGGTTGTGGCCAATTGAAAAGAATGACAAAATTAAATAAGATTTTAATTTAGGTTTAATTAGTAGCATTTACGATATGATGTAGCACATAATGCAAATTTTCAAATTTTTTTCACAAAATCCATTATAAACTGTCAGGCAATATTTGCAAAATTGCATAAATTTTGTTACGATAACCGTTAGCACTAAGGCAAACTGTAGGCCGACTAGCTCATTAGCGGTTACTTCGTCAGGGTATGAATCCCAACCCTTTACCCTAGCCTCAAGGATCGTACCAATTAAAAACTAATTACCAAATGCAAACACATCACCGGTAGGAGGTAGGTATTGTAGCCTCAGTCGCCCTTCCCAACCATGGTCACTTCCAGATCCAAAAAAAAAATTAATTGGCATGACCCCATGAAACCGCACGCTGACACACTTACCCGTTTACATCAACTCTCCCCTATTACTAACTTAACCCATAATTTTTCTATTATTTTATCTTAACTCATAATTTATTAATAATTTGATTATAACTAACTTAAAATATATATCTAATAACAACCTAATTAATGTCTCTATAATTCTATGTTTTCAGATCAAAAAAAAAAACTTAACTCAAAAATGGAACCTAAATACCAAAAAAAAAACAACATAAGCACTAACGTTTAAATCATAAATAACAGTATAAATTATAAATTGAAAAAAAACTGTTTCTAGACTTATACTTAAAATATATATATATATAAAAAAAAATAAACTAACTAAAAAACAACTAAACTTTCATTTTGTATTAAAAAAAAAAACAATATAACCTAAAACAAAAACCAAACATCCGTTGAAAAGATAAAAATTATGGCTTTTATATGCGTTGCTATGCGTCGAGTCGATAACTAAGCGATAACCATCGTCCGAACTAAGGGGTATATGACATGTACAAGTATTTCTGGCCTGAGAGAGCTCCCTAAAACCTACTTCCGCGACAATATTGCAGACATAAAAAAAACGTATTAATAAAAATCATATTCTCCAAAAAACAAACTTCGACATCCAAACTGTACACAATTTCTTCTTTTCAATCACACTTTCATAAATAATACGGATTTAACTCTTTTACTTTAGCTCTAAATTATATTAATTTTAACATACATAATACCTACAAAAAAAAACTTAGATAAACCTACTTAACCTATACTTAAAACATTTCCGATGACGTAATACCCAAAATACCAAAATGGCTTTAAGCCTCACACAAAAAGGACAAAATCCCCTTGTTTCGATGATTCTCATCCAACACAAACTATTAGTATCACTGGCTCTCTGTTAAAATTTAGCCTAGGTTACCTTCTTATTCCGGGTTTCTTTTTAAGCCTTAACTGTAAACTCGGTCTTTTCAGGCCTCCACTTCCTAGTAAACATCGTCTGGCCCTGCTCCAGGTGGAGGTCCAATTCCAACTATTAATACACATATTATCTAATAATATCTGAGGACATACAATAAAATTCCAAAAAAAAGACTAACGTTCTTCAATAAAAAACAAACAACGTATTGCTATGGTCGATTTTCCGCTATCTTATTAGGTACAAATCATTAAATACACCTTTTTAATGCGATTTAATCAAATACAAAAAGTCACTTTTCCTTTATAAATCGTTATTTTTTTTTTTGGAAAACACTGCAACTATTTTAGCAGGAAAGTTAGGAACCTTTCCTTTTTTTAATTTTATAACAGGGAAAAAAAATATTAAAACAATTAAAACTCCGCTTTTTCGACCACCACCGTTTGAGCTTATTTTGAGAATAATCTCGAAAAAATGTCTGAACCCAGTTCCAACCGCCTGGCTCTGGTTTTATTCCAATAATATAATTTACTGTACTTGCAAAAAAAAACTAAGATACATTTATCTCTTTCACTATTTTCTAACTATCCTTCTCTAAATTTATTTCGCCTAAAATTCGCTTCATTTTCCCTATTTCAGACGCAAACCTAATATAATATTTTTAAACTTAAACACAAATAAACGAAAAATTCATTGATAATCAATTTACCATCCACCCGCCCACTGTACACTAACAAAAACGTTTATACTAACACGATTATACTACCACAACCCCTTTTTCTACGTTTTCATACATTCCTGTTTTGCTTAATGTTCCATCTGATAGGTAATTGTGTGAAACGAAGAAGGTAAGAATTTACAATTTGCTTATAATTTTATATTTTACATTTTTTTTAGGAATCGAGAAAAATAACAAATCTACTGATAACTTGATGCTTTTTCTTTTCATTTCAGCCACTGCGGGATCTGGAACGTGTGTACATAAGTCCCCTTTGCGGCAGTACACACCATCACAAGGTAAATATATGTATCGTTCCCTTTCAGTGTTCGACATAACTTCACTAATATACTCCTTTCTTCTAATTTTCAGGATGGAAACCTCGGGTTGACTGTGGTACCATAACACCACACAAGCAAGGTCTTCCCTTGGTTGGCGGTGACTTCTCTGCAGGTTTGCCACCTGCAAAAACTTTAAAGTGGGTCATCCAACGTTAGAGCCGTGGAGAGGGGTGGGGAAAAAAAAATTTTTTTGGCTCGCCCCAAAGACAAAATGTGACCCTTCCGCCATTATTATAAAAAAAAAATGAAAGGCACGGCCGGCTTCACACTAAAAAAAATGCCCGCTATATAGTGCCAAAACACAATTATGGCCAGCGTCCACGCCAAAATTTTTTTAACGCTTTGGTTAGACTAGGGGGGGGGGCGGGCCACCGCAACAAAACACCGTGGTTGATAATAGATCTATTATAACATCGGTGTGCGTGGGCCAATTCCTAAAATTTGATTAAACGTGGGGAACTCTCACACCCTGAGACCTCAAGCCGGGCATGTGGAGTAGATAAACTTGGTAGCCGATAAAAATGTGAGTAAAGAAAAAACTATCCACTGGTACACATAAATAAAAATATGCCAGAGTTATTTAAAAAAAAATTGCGTTTTCTCGGTGAAATGTTCTATTTCTTGTTAGCATGAATAATTTTGAATAATTATGAATAATCAAAAAAAAAAAAAAATAATGCATATATATACCGGTTTGATTTGAGTTGAAGCTGTGATTGCCATGGTATGCAGAAATGGATTAAAAACAATAAAAAAACACATTTTCAGTATTCTATGTATGCAAATAAAATCATTGAAATTACCAACAAAACAACTCAACCGATTCGAATACATGTTTTGTCTTCCTATTACTTTCAGGCACTAATATTCGGGTCTTCGCCGTATTTCGGGGTTACAAAAATAAAAAAAATTGGAATCAGGGAAGTATCCGTACTCTTTATTATTTCAAAGACGCTTTACTTTGTGTTGTATTCCGTTTTTCTTTCAGATCCGGTATCTTCTCATAATCTAGCCGGCAATAGCGCTTTACCGAATGCTCTAAAATGTTCTACAGAAGCTTTGGTACATGATCATTTCATCGTAAATGCATCATCATAAATGAGTACCTGAATTCAAAAACTAAACACGCATTAGGTATGGTAAAAAAAAAAACTAAATATATTCCCTAACCACAATTGATAAAAAAAAAACATTAAATGCGGAATCCTGTTTCACATTGAATTCTCAACATCTTTACACTGCACGTTACCTGCCAGACAGCAGTTAAATTGTCGCGCCTTCAAATCTTTATATCTTTCGCGTGAAAAATACCAATAGGTTTGCCAGTCAAATCTTCTAATTCATACATATTATTTCCAATTGGTTTAATTATTCGACATTTCAGAAACTTTTTGCAGAATTTGGCGTTTCTATTCTTTGAAAAATCGCTTAGCACCATATTCCTTCTGTACACTTCCTGGCCGGGTACTAATTTAATAATTCGGGCCCTTTTATTGTATCTTTCAGCGGATTTCATGTACGCTTCGTGCATATTTTTCTTAATTTTTTCTCTTATTAGCTCTTAATCTCATGGTCAGATAGCGATAATAGTTTCCTTGAAAGTTTGTAATCAGATCCGGTAGTAAACATATGAAATCCGAAAAGCGCGAAAAATGGAGTAACTCCCGTCGCCGAATGCACAGAGTTTCTTAATGCACACTCTATCTCCGATAGATACAAATCCCAGTCACGGTGATCTTCCTCGAGATATGCCCTTATTGCGGCCAATACAGATTGGTTTACTCTCTCAGATGCGTTTGACTGTGGAGAGTACACTGGGGTTTTCATATGCTTTATTTTATACGTGTCAATCATCGTTTCAAAATCTTTTGCCACAAACTGCGAGCCATTATCGCTATGGATAATCTCTGGCACTCCGAATTTGTGGAAAATTTCTTGAGTCAAAAATTGCACTACGTTCTTGGTTGTTGCTTCTCTCATTGCTTTTAAAAAGGTAAATTTTGTAAAATGATCTACGACTATAAAAATGTAGCAATTTCCGCTCTTAGATCTTGGGTATTTGACAAGGAAATCCACATACGACTTTTGAAAAGGTCTTTCGGTAATTACCTCATGACCAATTCCAGGCATCAGGTTACGATTTGCCGGTTTGGTTTCCTTACAAATCTGACAAGCTTTGACGAATTCTCTGACTTGTATTGTCATTCGCGGCCAATAAAAATAACGTTTTATTCGTTCTAGCGTTTTCGTTATTCCACCATGCGCAAACGTATCTGTAGAATGAGCTTTTTCGATTATTGTTGTTTGTCGCCGCCCCGGTGTAATCGGAAAGGTTGATGTGGCCAGATGGTTGACGGTTGCTGGCATGCCCGCGTTTAAGCTCGGCTAGAGCTCGCCGGTTTTGGGGGTGGTACTTTGTCAACCTCGGCTCGATTTGGCGGCAACAAAAAGAAAAAATACATGCCAGTCTTACAGAACGGAGATGGGGTGTTCCAAACAAATCAACAATTTAAAGTTGGGCCCGAAGTGGTGTGTTCTTTCAAAG
The DNA here is from genome assembly GCA_949748255.1 of Eustalomyia histrio. Lineage (NCBI taxonomy): Eukaryota > Metazoa > Arthropoda > Insecta > Diptera > Anthomyiidae > Eustalomyia > Eustalomyia histrio. Next base: position 70,307,324 of record OX456526.1, read on the forward strand.
ATAAAAGAAAAAAAAATAAAAAGGGAAATTATAAACTCACTCTGAATTGCACCAATATACTAACACTAGTCTCATGTCTGCTCGAAGACAAAATGGTTGGCTGGTGTTCTGCCAACTTAGGCGGCCCTCCCTCACGAGATTCCTGGGAACCTCTCCATGATGACCTCTTGCCAGGTTTCGGTCATCCCAAAGTTGCCTCCACTTACCCTGGTTACCCTACTACCACTTCATGAAAAACTTTACTTACTCATTTCCAATGTAAATTCTTTCTTTTTATTTACAAGATTTTATAGCCATTTGTAACTTATGATTTAAGGAAAATGTATTAAATATAATATTTCAATGATTTTTTTTTGTATAAAATATAAAATTCGAATTTTAAAAAAAGGAATTAAACAAATTTAACAAATTTAACTAAAAAAGGAAATATAAAATTTGAACTAAAAAAAAAAAACAAATTAGTCAAATTTAAAATTTAAAAATATAAAATTTGTTTTGAATAATAAAAAGGTATAAAATTGAATTCGAGGTAGATATAAAGATGTAATGAAAAAAAAATCACAAAACTAAATAGGACCTTAGGAATGGCCCTTAGGCCACGGGTGTTGCTGCTTCTCCTACAGGTTCCTAAGAGGTTTGTCCGTCCGTTTTCAGTCCTGCAGGTAAGTATTCTTCCAATAAAACTTGCTCCTAAAATATATTTATTCTCCCTTTCGGGAGGATTTCCGGGGAAACAATTGGGGTTGTTTCGGGCTACTGAGCCAGTACACTTAGTTCCTAATATGAATGAGCTCACCCTACCGGGGACTAGAAACCCCTACCGTTCTCCTTAATGTTTCTTCCCTACTAAGGGCAATATATATAGATCTATCTCTTTTCAGAGGGGGGTCACGTCCGTATAATTCCGGGTCACAAAAAGTCCTATTCGTCCTAACCCCTAGGGAAATACCTGTTATTGCTGTTTCCGTTGCTGCGGCTCCTGCTGTTTCCGCTGCCGCCGCTCCCGCTGCTTCTGCTTCTGTTGTTGCTCCTGCTGCTGCTGCTTCTGCTGTTGCTGCTTCTGCTGATGATGGATTGTCGCTGAACGCTGCGTCAGGCAGTGGTGGTATGGTAGTAACTTGAGCTTTTTTTTTGTCAAATTTTTTTTGAACAAATTTATTTTCTTAAAAAAATAATTTTTTCTTTTTTTTTTTTTTAAATATTATTTAATAAAGTTTTTTTTTTGGTTTTTGAGGTTACTTTATTTCCTCTTTTTTTTCACAATGCAGAGACCGAAAGGCATTACTCTGAACTGATATAGTGGCCGTCCTGCAACCGTAAAAGCGGTGTATGGTTTACTCTCATCATCTAGCTCGATTTGCCAGAATGCAAACTTTAAATCGACGCTGCTTATATAGAAAGTCTCATCGATTCTGCTAAGGATCCCGTCTATATTTTGTAACGGATACGCATCCTTAATGATAACACTATTTAATTTTCGGGCATCAGCGATTTTTCCCGGGTTTTCTGACGACTGTTGTTCGATTAGACCATTTCACTTTTCTCTATAACATTTAATTTCAGCATCATGTCTATTTCTTGATATGTTATTTCTTTAACCGGTACAGTACCCTCTATTAATTTGATTGTGTGTTTCTCCAGTTTCGTACAGCCTAAGCCCTTTTCCTCAAATGTATCAAAAGTTCTAATCACGCTATTTAAACGTTCCTGTTGTTCCTCACTAAGGTTATGTGGTTTGAGTTTATATACTTTATCATGATTTGTGAAATTTTCCTGAATTTTTTCTATATTTATCTCATTTACGCCCATTATTTCAGGAGCCAAATTAAACATCCTCCAAAAATCGATACCTAAGTATAAAATCTGTTCTAAATCAGGACATAAGTACAAAATCATTTCATGCTCCTGACCTTTAAACTTAATGGTTGTTTTAACCCTACCTAAAATACGGTGCTGTTTACGACCGACTGTTCTCACCCTGGTTATCATTGGAAAAATTTCAAGATCTAAATCCTGCACTAGTTCTCTACAGTTCCTGCCTAATAAGCTAACAGACGCTCCGGTGTCTAGGAGTCCCAAAAGAATTTCTCCTGCAATTTCCACTTCAGCAAATACCCTCGTATCACCATCCAGACTGTGGGCTCTATGAACCGAATCTAAAATAAAGTGTCTGATTTTACGTCGCTCTGAGAATTTTTTCCTAATTTTCAAAATACGTTTAGAAATTAATTTTTGTTTAAAATCCGAATTAAATATACGATTTCGGACCTCATCATAGTTTTTCTGCCTTAACTCAATTGGTAAATAGTGTCTCTGACCAGGTTTGTATTTAATATTATTTGCATATATTAGTTTTTCTATTAATTTGTTCTTCTTTTTCTCACATCTAGATATCATATTTATATTGCCGGGTTTTCGGGTGGACGCGGATCCCCGGTCGTTCCCACGCCCCTTTTCCTGTTTTCCTGTTGACAATCGGGACATTTAGGGGCTATTACATTTGGTTTGCCGCATCGGTAACAAAACAACGTACGTTCCGATGAATTACAATCCCTAAAGCCGTGACCAGATATTTTACAATTCCAACAAACTAATGGTGGTTTTTGTCCTTGTTGGCTAACACGGATGGCTGCTAACTCTTCATATGTTTGCGGCTGAACATCTAGATTATTTTGGGGTTCGGCGGATTCAAAACAAACTTCATGAACCGACCTAACTGGGCGGGACGATTGAAAACTCCCCCTCATATCTTTACCCGGAAAATTTCTTGCAGCTTCATTGCACTCTATGCGTAGTTGCTCGACGGAAGAAACCGGAATACCGTAAACAATTATACCAATACTGGCCCTTACATTTCTTTTCATGATCTTGATCATATCAAATTCCGGAATGGGTTGTACTAGCTTTGAACGCATTTGACTCATTATATGGAAAAAGGTATCTATTGACTCATTAGCTAATTGCTTTCTTTCTACTAAATCTCTCATTATTTCAAAATTAGAACGTGTGGTCTGATACTGTCCGAGGAGAGCATGGCAAAGACTTGGCCAGTCTGAAAAATTATGTGTTTTTAGAAAAAGCCAATACCATTCTCTTGCCGAACCTGATACCAAAAGATGAAAATCTCTCATGATTTCATCCCAAGGGATGCTATAATGGGATTGCAAATGCTCTATACGAAAAATGAAATCTTCGACACTCATAATCGAGGTATTGCCGTTAAACGTTAAATTAAATTTATCTACTCTAATCATAATTTTTTCTATGTTTCGACTGCCACTACTACTACCGGGTCCTGAAGAAAATCCTACTTGAGACGGAGCGCTAGTGATGTTAACATTATTATTAACAGGAGGATATCCCTGAGCAAATACAGGCATTGAATCATTGTTCAGCACTGCATTTACTTCACCGATAGGTAAGTTTCTGTTAATATTTTGAATACTTATACTATTAGAATTAGAATTTTCATTGGGAGTTTGGGTTGCATCTTTAGACAAATCTTTAACGGCCCTCGCTAAATCTCCTAAAGCTTTTTTAACTTCATTCAATTCATCCTGTACCATTCTCTTTACTGTCTCTTCTAAATTTTTCTAAACTGATAAGACCTCACCTCGAACCATATTTGACACTTCTTCTGGAATATCTCCATCTGTAACACTATTATTAACCGGCGCTGGTTCATTGGGACCTTGGTTAGTCACAGGTTGCCAACCTCTTTGATTAATTATTGAACCAGCCAAGTCCACGAACTGTGGTACCGTAGTATTACTATTATCCCCATTAGGGTTCATGTTCTTTCTTTATTTCGATGCCGCCGGTGCAACAGATTTGTTTAAAACAAAATTAGGGTGCCTGCCTCTTTTCCTAATATTTGCCTGAACCCTATTTTCTTTACTCATCACTCGAACCACTACTAAAAGGAATGAATAGTTCGATTTAAAAATAAATAAAATAAAAGAAAACAAATAAAACTAATAAATCAGATTTATATTATGCGGATTACTAAAATCTGTAGACCAAACCGTTGAAAACAATTTAACCTCTATAACCTCTGTTTTTCACTAATAAAAAAAAGAATGTAAAATCTCTATTAACTAAAAAAAATATATAAAAAAAATTTAAATTAAATGATTAGCTATCTAAAGGGGTGAATTTAAAGACATAAACTTACAATACATGCTACGTGCAAAATAATAATAAATAAATAAATAATGAGTTATAATGAAAATAATTGTTATGATAGAAATATTAATAATACTAATTATACGTCTAATAATACTTAAATATACTAAAGATATAATAATAAAACAAACTATAAGATATAATAATACAAATAAAGGAATACACAAAAAAATAAATGCAATTATATATCTGTCAAATAATAGTAATAATAATAATTAGGATAATAATGCTTAAATATTCTAAAGAAATAATAAAAAAAACTATAGGTAGAATATAATAATAAAATATAGGATTAAGTCAATTTAAAAAAAATAAGTCGAAATTTAGGTGTGCTCAAAAAAAATTATAATTATATTTATGCGGGGATTGTTGACATAATTGGTAGTGTGTGCGGTATATAATCATAGATTTAACTCTCTCTTTCGAGAGCTACTTTATGAATGTGTTGCCAATCAATCTAATAAAAAAAATATGTATATATTTAAAAAAACAATATAATTTGTGCTTCGTCACATCACAATATCCACTCGATAATTATGACAAAGGCCAGTCAGCAATCGGTTTCGATACTCCGGGCCTCATACACCTAGTCTTGAGCGGCTACCGATTTCGATTACCACTGCTCCACAAACTAAATTTCAAACAGAAACTATTCCTTTTACTGAAAACAATTGATCGAGGTTTGGTTGTACATTTAGGGTTCTCAACTATTTTGACCCTAAGAACTTTCCCAGCCCTCGCTTGAACTTCGCAGACTCCATTCACTATTAGACACATTCCTGCCACATCGTTTGTACAACGGACTTTCAGGTCAATGCCTGAAACGGATACAAAGTAATTGCCATTTACGTGTCCCTTTGTGAAGAAATTTGTTGGTCTATTTTCTCTCTTACTTCTAGTAGGCTATGGAAATGTGTATCGGTCTTTGCACACGAATATTCAAAAACAATTATATTCTTATTCTTGCTATATAACCAGAGAAGCAAATATAAACATTAACATTATATTTAAATAATAAAAAAAAAATATTTAAAAAAAACAAAGAAAAAAAAAACTAAAGTAAAAGGCATTAAAAAAAAATAGTTTAAATCAAAAATCTAAAAAAAAATTATTTAAATTAAAAATAAAAAAAAATATTAAAAAAAAACGGTAAAAAGCAAAAAAAAATTGTCGTCTCTGGTCATTATGCAGACATTTTCCTTTTGGGCGCCATATTGTTACGATAACCGTTAGCACTAAGGCAAACTGTAGGCCGACTAGCTCATTTACGGTTACTTCGTCAGGGTATGAATCCCAACCCTTTACCCTAGCCTCAAGGATCGTACCAATTAAAAACAAAAAAAAAAAACTAATTACCAAATGCAAACACATCACCGGTAGGAGGTAGGTATTGTAGCCTCAGTCGCCCTTTCCAATCATGGTCACTTCCAGATCCAAAAAAAAAATTAATTGGCATGACCCCATGAAACCGCACGCTGACACACTTACCCGTTTACATCAACTCTCCCCTATTACTAACTTAACCCATCATTTTTCTATTATTTTATCTTAACTCATAATTTATTAATAATTTGATTATAACTAACTTAAAATATATATCTAATAACAACCTAATTAATGTCTCTATAATTCTATGTTTTCAGATCAAAAAAAAAAAAAACTTAACTCAAAAATGGAACCTAAATACCAAAAAAAACAACATAAGCACTAACGTTTAAATCATAAATAACAGTATAAATTATAAATTGAAAAAAAAACTGTTTCTAGACTTATACTTAAAATATATACATATATATAAAAAAAAATAAACTAACTAAAAAACAACTAAACTTTCATTTTGTATTAAAAAAAAAAAAAACAATATAACCTAAAACAAAAACCAAACATCCGTTGAAAAGATAAAAATTATGGCTTTTATATGCGTTGCTATGCGTCGAGTCGATAACTAAGCGATAACCATCGTCCGAACTAAGGGGTATATGACATGTACAAGTATTTCTGGCCTGAGAGAGCTCCCTAAAACCTACTTCCGCGACAATATTGCAGACATAAAAAAAAACGTATTAATAAAAATCATATTCTCCAAAAAACAAACTTCGACATCCAAACTGTACACAATTTCTTCTTTTCAATCACACTTTCATAAATAATACGGATTTAACTCTTTTACTTTAGCTCTAAATTATATAAATTTTAACATACATAATACCTACAAAAAAAAAAACTTAGATAAACCTACTTAACCTATACTTAAAACATTTCCGATGACGTAATACCCAAAATACCAAAATGGCTTTAAGCCTCACACAAAAAGGACAAAATCCCCTTGTTTCGATGATTCTCATCCAACACAAACTATTAGTATCACTGGCTCTCTGTTAAAATTTAGCCTAGGTTACCTTCTTATTCCGGGTTTCTTTTTAAGCCTTAACTGTAAACTCGGTCTTTTCAGGCCTCCACTTCCTAGTAAACAACGTCTGGCCCTGCTCCAGGTGGAGGTCCAATTCCAACTATTAATACACATATTATCTAATAATATCTGAGGACATACAATAAAATTCCAAAAAAAAGACTTACGTTCTTCTATAAAAAACAAACAACGTATTGCAGGGGATAAACACGATCGCTATGGTCGATTTTCCGCTATCTTATCAGGTACAAATCATTAAATACACCTTTTTAATGCGATTTAATCAAATACAAAAAGTCACTTTTCCTTTATAAATCGTTATTTTTTTTTTTGGAAAACACTGCAACTATTTTAGCAGGAAAGTTAGGAACCTTTCCTTTTTTTAATTTTATAACAGGGAAAAAAAATATTAAAACAATTAAAACTCCGCTTTTTCGACCACCACCGTTTGCGCTTATTTTGAGAATAATCTCGAAAAAATGGCTGAACCCAGTTCCAACCGCCTGGGTCTGGTTTTATTCCAATAATATAATTTACTGTACTTGCAAAAAAAAACTAAGATACATTTATCTCTTTTACTATTTTCTAACTATCCTTCTCTAAATTTATTTCGCCTAAAATTCGCTTCATTTTCCCTATTTCAGACGCAAACCTAATATAATATTTTTAAACTTAAACACAAATAAACGAAAAATTCATTGATAATCAGTTTACCATCCACCCGCCCACTGTACACTAACAAAAACGTTTATACTAACACGATTATACTACCACAACTCCTTTTTACTACGTTTTCATACATTCCTGTTTTGCTTAATGTTCCATCTGATAGGTAATTGTGTGAAACGAAGAAGGTAAGAATTTACAATTTGCTTATAATTTTATATTTTACATTTTTTTTAGGAATCGAGAAAAATAACAAATCTACTGATAACTTGATGCTTTTTCTTTTCATTTCAGCCACTGCGGGATCTGGAACGTGTGTACATAAGTCCCCTTTGCGGCAGTACACACCATCACAAGGTAAATATATGTATCGTTCCCTTTCAGTGTTCGACATAACTTCACTAATATACTCCTTTCTTCTAATTTTCAGGATGGAAACCTCGGGTTGACTGTGGTACCATAACACCACACAAGCAAGGTCTTCCCTTGGTTGGCGGTGACTCCTCTGCAGGTTTGCCACCTGCAAAAACTTTAAAGTGGGTCATCCAACGTTAGAGCCGCGGAGAGGGGTGGGGAAAAAATATTTTTTGGCTCGCCCCAAAGACAAAATGTGACCCTTCCGCCATTATTATAAAAAAAAAAAAGGCACGGCCGGCTTCACACTAAAAAAATGCCCGCCATTTAGTGCCAAAACACAATTATGGCCAGCGTCCACGCCAAAATTTTTTTAACGCTTTGGTTAGACTAGAGGGGGCTACCGCAACAATTTGCACACATCATCGAAAAACTTGTTTTAAATTTTATAAATATTTACCTTGACATCTTCTTTCTTAACCTTAGCCCGTGACCCGTATAATGATCACACATTTCTTTTTTGACAAAACGAATTCAAATGCAACGGAAGAAAAACTGATGAAAATCGGTTAATTTCGTATTTGACGATACAGAAACGGATGCACCAAAATGTATTATTTTCGAAAATTCAATTATACGGTCCGTTAATGTTTCTTTTACGTACAAGCGTTGATGGATACGTATTCACGGACAGTAGACGTATAGTAGAAGCCGGACTTATGAATCCGTACAGGTCGGAGGTCCGTGAAAATGTTTCATGGGAAGTAACAAAGCAAAATCGATAGTTTGCCGCCGCCGATAATGTTTGCTCTTTTTCCGCCGCCGATAAATTTTATGTCACTTGCTTCTCTGCTTTGTAAGTTAATAGTTTTTTATATTTGCATAGTTTTTTTATATTTGCATAGTTTTTTAAACTATTTTCATAATATGAATTAATAGTCTTAAAATAAAACTACATTTTTGCAGTTTTTCACACTATGGACAAAGCAAAACTTGAATCAGGGCTTGAGACTGCAGTTGCTACTGTGAATATAAAAAAAGAGGCGAATAATTATGAAGATAATAACAAATTATGGGAAATCAAGCACGAACCTGAACTTGTAATTGAAGCTGAGTTCACTTGGGTTCCTGCAAATTTGGAAGATGAGCAACAAGAGTATTACCATGAATATCGGTACAACGATAGTGATGATGAAAAAGATGGAGATATACTGCACACAATCAAACCAGATATGGAATATGAGCAAAATTCTATTGAATATATTGATGAGAACGGCAAAACAAATTATAATGGAAATGATGGTAAAGATATATATGATAAAAATGATTTAGATGATAGTGATCTTGATAGCGAAAGCTTTGACATGGATGTAGATTGTAATGGCTTCATGGAACATCTGGATACATGTCAAGAATATGCAGAAACATCTGAAGATTTAGATGACATAGCTAGTGGTAGTACAAAACCATTATATCAGCAGCGTGGTTTTTTAAAATGGTTATATTCCAATTATATACAATATCTGTGTCCAATTTGTGGAGATAAATTCAGAAGTGATACACGTTGGCGCAAACATATAATTTTTGTACATAAAGATTTAATAGATAATACCAAATCAAACTATTATATAAACAAATCAGAGGCTATTTGTAAACAGTGTAATAAATATATTAGACACGGGTTCTCACTTTTAATACATTCTATGAGGCATTCAGCTAAAGATGCTATAGAGTTATTTATATGTAATATATGCGAATTCAAATCTTTACGTGTTCCTATACAAAAACATATAATTGAAGAACATCCCGATATAGTAGAGTTATATCAAAATTTTAAAATTAAACCAAAAGATGAATCATATGAATGTCCATTATGTCTGGACATCTATGATCATTATAATGATATACGTTATCACTTTATAGATAAACATCCCAAAGAATATTCGGAGGCATATACTTATTCATGTCATTTATGTAAAAACAATACCGATAAATATGATAATGTTGAGCAATTTTATAAACATCTTTTAGAGGAACACAATTTCAACAATTGGAAATTAATGAATTTTAATAAAATTTTTACATACTCTGACAAAGAACATTTTTCCTGTAAAATATGTTTTAAAGTATTTACAGAAATGGATTTAAAAAAATTTGTAAGGCATTATTTAGAACATGAGAGCAACAGTTTTTGGTCTTGTAAAACTTGTAAAAAAAAATTTTCATTTAAGTTACATAATGTGTATCATATGTGTAGCAGTTTGTTTAATAAGTATCGAACTCGGGCCAAAACCAAAAATAGAAAAGAAAATAAACCTTCTTGGTCAAGTAAAGAAAAAAAGGAAATTTTAGACTGCCAAGACTTTGTAGAATATATAAAGCATGTGTGCCCCTTTTGTAATAAAGAATTTGAAAATTTGCAAAACTGGCAAATGCATTTAAGAAAAACTCACCATTTAGATACTCTTAAGGGTTTAAACATGAAGCAAGTCGTTGAAGATTCGAATAAATTACAATGTAATTTATGTACTATGCTGATAAACAATAAATCAGTAGAATTGCATGCCCATCGTTTTCAGCACTTACCCTATAAACCCTATAAATGTAGACATTGTTCGCTGACATTAACAAACTATAAAAAAGCTTTGGCACATGTTGAAAACAAATGTCGAGAACAAAGTCGACCAGAAGATCTTAAGAAAATTTATGAAATTATTTGTCCTTTATGTAATCAAAAATTTCCAAGCAATGTAGCTCTTTTAAAACATTATAGCACCACACATAATAATTTTCGTAATTATTACACGCATCTAAAAGATAATTCAGTGGCATGTAATATATGTCGAACACAATTTTGTCATAATAAAAATCTTTATAGATGTCATGTTCTTAAACATTTTGATCAAAAATCACACAAATGTCTAAAATGTTCCCAATCATTTAGTAAAAACGTTTTATATAAGAGACATGCAAAACATCATTTTGCTACACCTACAAATAAAGAAATCAATATGAATTGTTCGTTAACACCTTCCCATATACAGGAACTTAATGACGCCGAAATCGAACAAGCAAATACTAAAAATTCTATTACATTGAATGAATTTAGTGAATTTATAACCTTTGCATGTCCTGAATGTAATGAAAATTTGACAACTCAGCAATTGTGGTTGGATCATATAAACGATAAACATGATTTTTTCAATGAAAATAATTTAAGTATTAAAGATCCGCTGGACGGGTCATATAAATGCATACACTGTCAATTAAAATTTAAGTCGGGTCCAAATGATCGACAAAAACATAAATTAACTCACATGCCTCACAAATCATTTATATGTAATATATGTTATCACAGCTGTAATAGTTTGGGAGTTTTATACGGACATCTCAGAAGAATACACTTTGCTAAAGGTTCATATAAATGTCCTATTTGTTCAGAGGTTTGCACAACAAAATATGACAGATCGGAACATATAAAAATCGCACATCCCAAATCAGAATGGCCAGAAACTATGTGTTTAATATGCTATAAGATAGTGGTATTAAAAAGTAGTATGAAGGTGCATATGCGTATACATGATAAAAACCAACCAAAATTTGAATGTGAAAATTGTGGTGTTAAATGTATAAGATTGAGAGATTTTAATGTTCATAAAGCTAGACATGAGAGTGCTAAGGAAATGGAGAAAAATAAAACAGAAAATGATAAAAATAAAAACACTATTGAAAAAGATGCAGAACAGGAAAAAAAATACACTACTACACAAAGAACTACATCTACTGATATTAATATGCCTAAACATAAAGTAAATAAAAGGAAAGTAACTTTAAAATCTGCAAAGAACTCAAAGAAAACAAAAAATAAATAAAAACAAAAAATTTTCAAATTAATATTTCTATTTATAACTTTTTAATTCTTTGAGCTTAAGGTTCGATTTTATATGAAAATACTATTTTTGTATATAAAGAATTAAGAAGTTATAAATAAAATAAAAAGGTTAAAAAAAGTTTTAAATTATTGCTTTTGTATTTTATTTATAAAAAAATATATATGTATACTAATAACCAAAATCAGTGTTTAGAATATTCATATTTATTAGATCGATCTGCATGTGTCTTCTATAGGAGCTGTTACATCAGGTGTTCCTCAAGGGTCTGTATTAGAACCCATGCTCTCACGAATTTTTTAGTACTCTCTTAGAACACGAACATAGTTTGGTGCAGGGATGCGAATTGAGAATTTAAATTTCGTACAAAAGTCATTACCAAATTGTACTTTTTGAACTCCATTGTATAATTTTTTTAGTATAAAAAAAAAACAAACAGCAACTATAGAATTTTTTTAATATTTTTATTTTTAATAAACAACAAAAAAACTGTACAGAATTTTCTGTTGTACATTAAAAGTAAATAATAAAAATATGTAAAATAAGGTACAAAAATCCATGAGATCAATATATTTAAGTAGGTAACAAACGATTTGTTATTTTAAATTTATAGCAACAAGAATTCGATGAATGTAACAAATCTTTCGTTTGGACTAGACTGGAAACTGTTGACAATTCATACGGTGCAATTGATTGCGTGGAATTTTCTTAATTCCTTTTTCAAAGTTGCTTCCAAAGTTATGTCTATTTATACGGTGACTTTAATTCAGTGATCGGCAAACTAATACAACCATATTGTTGCCATTGTATAGGTGAGTTACGCTCATGCACTGAAAGAAATGTGTTTGTAATTTTCTTAAAACTATGTGCATATAAACAAACATAAAAAAACAAAGGATGAGAACAAAAAAAGCATAACAAAAAAAATATAACAAAAGCAAATAAAAAACAACAAAAAAACAAAAATTTATAATTAAAATCTTTTAAGATCCTAAAAGTTTCTCAGTTACAGCCTGGGAAAGTCAAACCCTTCCCTATTTAAATATAAATTTTAAATACACAAATAAATATATATAAATAAATCAATAAAAAAATAATTAAAGAAAGAAATAAATAAATAAATAGAGAAATATTAAAGATTTTTATATACTTTAACTTACAAACTACAAAATAATTTGTAAGTTCATTCATTCATTGCATATTTTATAACATCCTTGAAAAACTGGCCATCCCCTAATGGACGGCAACGATTTGCAAGTTCAGCAGCAACAATAAAAGACGCTGGTATATTAAACATTCAAGTTAGCCCATTCTTCGTAAGACATTTCGTTCAGTGTAATGTACGTACTATCCGTTGACACTACGGGTACGTTCGTAAATGCAGTAGTTGCGCATCACTGCAGCATAATAAAAGTAAAACGTTCAAAAAAGCATCACTTGGCAGCACTGATTTACGTCAAACGTTTTTTTATGCAAACAATTGACAGTCCTGCCGCAAATTTTTGCAACTATGGCATCATTAAAGTTTCTGATGCAATAGTGCGAAATCATCTTCTTTTCGTTTGAATTGATTTTTTTTATAGATTGGTTGGTTTTTATAAAATATTAATTAAATAACTTATTTAAAGAAAAAATACGACAACTTCTTCAAAGAAAAGTTTACAAGAGAGTGACAATAAATTAATGAAATATCAAATATATTCACACAAACAATTCTATGATTGCTTTTCTACAATACCCCTTCTTAATCATGCAAGCCTACGGTATCACAAAGCTTAACAAATCTACCACTATCCAATGATTTAGTAAACATGTCGGCCAATTGATCGGCTGTTCCAATAGGTTCCACTTTAATAACTCCTTTTTCAATATAGTCCCGGATAAAATGATGCTTGATATCAATATGTTTTGATTTCTTGCATTCAACGTTTGAGGCCATACAAATACATCCATGATTATCTTCATAAATGGTAATTGGTTCGTTATTGATAACTTTTAAATCTTGAAGCAAACCACGTAACCAAATTGCTTCTGATACGGTTAAACTTAATGCAACATATTCTGCTTCGCTTGAAGATGTAGAAACTGTTTGTTGTTTTCTACTAGCCCAAGAGACTGTACATTAGACCGTACCTCGAAAAAAAAAGTTCACCGTACACCCTCAAATATAAAGTATTTTAACAAGAAAATTTCGTAAATGCGAAGTGTTAAAGTCAAAATATCTATTTTTTATACTCGTAAAGAAACAGCTCTAAGTCAAAAAGTATTTGACCTATCCAAAACTCCTACGCGCATCCATAGATAATTTAGTTTTCCATATGCATTATAAATTTCAGAGAAATCCACCAAAAATTGATTAAGTAATGCTGCGTGCCTTAGACCTCTATTGTAAATATACTATCATTTTGTAAAACTTTGTGTAAAACAAATATTTTTTTGTACTCCTTCATAAATCTTGTGAAAACCAATCTTTGTTAACACAACTCCGTAAATAAAAAAAATAAGAAAAAGAAGTTTTTATATATAGGCTTTTTACGTAGGTTTTACCCCTTAAGTAGTATAAAAGGGTGCTTGAAGTCAATGATTTTTGATGTAACAAATTGGTATCATTGCGACAAAAGCATTGATATATAGCACTTTAAGATCCGACTATAACTACAGAAGATAAGACAAAAAAATTAAAAATGACCTACATTCGGCAACAAAAAAAAATTAAAAAAAAAATGAAATAATAGTTCCGCTGGAATTATTGGAATACTTTCCTAGCAAAAGTTTATTGCTTTTTTGCGAGCTTTCATTTTAAAATATTAGGGTAGTACATTAAGGTGGTAGCAACTGAGATCTGGTGGGTTTATACTAGAACCGGTTACTTGAGGTCAATGGCTCCTTCGAGGAAAACATCGGTCTCCGCGAGACAAAAAACATTGATATACAACACTAAGATCCGACGGTAAATGGCGAAGATATAAAGAAAAATGGCGACCCCTACGTTCGGCCAAAAAAAAAAAAAAAACATTTTCGAAATTTTCTTGTTAAAATACTTTATATTTGAGGGTGTACGGTGAACTTTTTTTTTTTGCCTATAAGGTGGTACGGTCTACTGTACATCCATATACCTTAAAAACATAGCCGCTTATTGACTTTCTATCGATTTCATCACTAGCCCAGTCAGCATCAGCATAACCAACCAAGGTGTTATTATCGTTTACTTCATAATATAATTTTTTGTTTAATGTTCCTTTAAGGTATCTTAAGACACGTTTTAATGCCTGCCAATGTTCCTCTGATGGATGTTGTTGAAAACGTCCAAGATATCCTACGTGATAACAGATATCTGGTCTAACGCACAGCATTATATACATCAGGCTTCCAAGCAATTCTCTGTAGGGTTTATCAATTTTGTTTTGAGTTTTATTTAAAGACAACTTTAACCCTTTATCCATCGGCGTTTTCACTTGAGAACTCCACAATCAGTTAATTTAAACTTCTTAGACAACTGTGTTTTGAAACGTTCAATCAATTTTATATTGCTACAAGCAATTAATAAGTCATCTACATACATTATTATATATATAGCAAGATAATTTTCAAATTTTGTGTACACAGAAAAAAGTATCACAAAATTTAAAGTAATTAAAAATATTTGTTAAAATTTAAACTCGATTTCTAACAATTCTTTGTTTGAAATATTTGTAAATTGTCACTTCTCATATAAAAATTCTTTGAAAATAAAAATTTAAGTAACAAAAAACTAACAAAAAGTTTTTTGTATTTACAAATTCCATTGTTGGTGCCTTTTTAAAAAATATTTTTTTTTGTATTTACAAAAATGTTCTATGGACGATGTTCAATATTACAAACAGAATTTTGTAATTTTATTCTGTGTAGACGTTAAAACAGCCTTTCTGTATGGCGACCTAAATGAAACAATTTACATGGAAATACCAGAAGGGGTGCTGTAAATGTTGGTATGGCTTGTCTACTACAAAAATCGCTATATGGATTGAAGCAAGCTCCGAAATGTTGGAATGATAAACTCAATCAACATTTAATCGCCTTAGGTTTTACCAGGTCAAAGCATGATTATTGCTTGTACACACAAAAAAATTACAAAATTCTGTTTGTAATATTGAACACCTTTTTTGTATATTCAAAAAAAAATTTTTTTAAAAAGGCACCAACAATGGAATTTGTGGATACAAACAACTTTTTGTAACTTTATTGTAATTTATTAAAAATAAAATCGATTTTTTTTTAACAATGGATTTTGTAAATACAAACAAGTTTTAAATTCATGTTTTAATTTGTTTTAAGTATTTCAGAATAAAAATAATACAATAATATGCAATTTTAAAAACATCAGTTATTTTTAATTTGGAAAAAAATGTACAATAATTATTTAATAAGTTTTTTAAAACAGAAAAATAAGGAGTAATAAAAGGATAATTGAAGTTTTTTAAATGGTGTACTAAATATTGTATCGTCCCATTAGAAACAGTGTTGTTGAAATTTTTTTCACAATGTTGTTTTTTTATAATACTTAAAAACAGGCATTGTCCTATCATTTTACAATTAGATTTCAGCAACTCTGTTTTTAACAATACAATACTGCATATACAACATTTAGCACCCCTTGTAAACAACTTATTTAAAAATTGTTTATAAATAAAAATTTTGTTTTTAACCGGAAGGAAAACAAGCAAATCGAATTAATCCAATAGTTGATTTGAAACTGTAGCAACTTTTAAATTGCTTATAGATGTTGGTATTTTATAAAAGAACGTCTGCAGAAACAAATAAAATAATTCTGACTGCTTCGGAAAGTCCAAATTAAAAACGAACATAAGCTTGAACAAAATGTCTACAGCTGTTAAGGATTTTATTATACTTTTAACATCAAAAATTTCTCCTTCCACTAATAAGAGTGGTTGTGTCTGTGAATTTTGAATTTTTAGCAAATTTAGTTTTGCCTTTAGTTCTTCGGATGTTTTTCCAATTCTTGCGAAGGACTCTTGAGAATCTGCAATGGTAATTTTTTTGCGTTTCTTTGATCCACTGGGACTTGTTAATGTAGTTAAAGATGGTGGAAGTAAATAGTGCAGCTACCAAAAAATAGTAAATGTTTTGGATTCTTAAAAGAAAATAAAACAAATTAAAATACTTTTAAATGTTATACACACAGAAAACATATTGGTGCTGACAACCGAATTTGTTGCCAATCGAATGGTTCAGTTGCAGCAACCGAAATTTTTGGATGTGACTATCGAATTGTTATTGAAGCTACCGAAATGCAGTCAAATTACACAACGGATCTATTCGATTGGCTATAAATTCGGTAGTCAGCACAAATTTGTCTTCTCTGTGTACTTAGACAGTCGTATGCATAGATATTTAGTTAGTTTTTTTAACAGTCTTATAACGAAAATTTGTTGTTGTTTTCCATGTTAATTCAATTTATAAGTGTGTTATAAAAATCAACGAAATGTCTATACATACGGCTTTAACGTTTACCTTCGTTACAGGCATTTGCTTTTAGTAACATAGATGATACTGACGAATTGGCGATTTCGCTTCTAACTAAATCAAACAACTTGTTTTCATACTGTGGCCATTTAACCAACAAATCTTTCGCGTTAGGAAATTTAGTAGAAAAATCAATACCAATCTGGAAGGGCAAAATAACAATTTGAATTACTAATGGCTTCTTTATCTATTACGAAAATAGTCTAAAATGTAGAAATTATCAATTACTTTCATTAAAAATACATGGGAAGCAAAAACAAATTTTCGTTAAACCATTTTCGTAATACATAAAATATTTTAATAATAAAGATTTACCAGGTAGGTAAGGAAAGCTGTAATAAACATTACACATCGCCTGTTTAGTTGATTTTGCTCCTATGTTATTGTTTATACCAAAATCATCAACATAAATAAAATATGGGATTATAATTTTTTGAGTTTAAAGTCTACACTTTTGACGCCATAGATCTCCTTGTATAAAATTAGTAAACTGAATGTTTTTGGTTGTAGATTCCATATGTAGTAAAACTTCATCAAGATAGTTGTTAGATTCAAATAATTTTTTAAACTGAAACTGCAACGGCATTAATGTGCCATTGGAAGTTTGCGAATTTGATATTTTATATGTTTGAGCATTTGAAATAAAATCCATTTTTTCATGCATTTTTCAAATTTATATTCGGTTTTAGCATCGCGAAATAATTCATAAGCATCATGAAAAATCTCATTCATTTGGGTACTTTGGGGACAAATTTGGTCAAAGGATTTTTTAAGAAAATCAATCAGAGGGGAAACAATGTGGTTTTCTACATGTTCTCTTATTTTATTTACATCTGATCTAGATAAATTATTAAATGAGTGTAATGATAATAAAAATTTACTGGCAGAATTTTGCAGAATTTCTAAACGTTCATTGTATAAAACACCAGAAGCAGTTGATTGACAGCTATAAGAATAATTAACAATCTCCACATTTTCCAGCGAACCTGAACTTGAAGGCAGTTCAAACTGGGACTCATTTTGAACACTTGTTTCCTTAAAATGATTAAAAACGTGTTTCTTAAACGACCTTTTTAATGAAAATTTTTGATAACAGTCACTAAAATTACACACATATTGTTCATTTTCTCCAACAAATGGACAATCCCTCAAATGAACGAAAAATTCATTAGGACAATAAAACAATTCGTTACATAAAAAACAGTTGATGGAACATACCATTTTCGTTATTTTTCACTTACACGTGTTTTACTTCACTTTTTTACTTTTATTTGCCGCGTATCACTAACTAATATTTTCTTCACAGATTTTCTTTTTCTTACAGCAAGAAAATACGAATTGAATAATATATATTTTTTTTTGTAAAACTCTAAGGCTACTTTTTTTTTTATTATTTGTTCAACAATTTACAATTTTTTTAACAAAAAACTTTATTAACTTTGATTTGTTGAAAAAATAATGAATTTTCTTACAAATTACAATCGTTTAACAACAAAATTTGTTAGAAATTTTATATCAAAGCCAACAATTTTTTTTAATTACATAAAATTTTGTGATATTTTTTTCTGTGTAAAAATTCTTTGAAAATAAAAATTTAAGTAACAAAAAACTAACAAAAAGTTTTTTGTATTTACAAATTCCATTGTTGGTGCCTTTTTAAAAAATATTTTTTTTGTATTTACAAAAATGTTCTATGGACGATGTTCAATATTACAAACAGAATTTTGTAATTTTATTCTGTGTAGTTGATGTATGATTAAATTTTTTTTCAAAGCTATTGCCAAAACCACACGTACAGTTGTAAGCTTCGCCACAGGTGCATATGTTTCCGTATAATCGATACCTTTCTTTTGTAGAAAACCTTTTACAACAAGACGGGCTTTGTATCTCATTGGATTTCCATTTTCATCTCACTTCAATTTAAATACCCATTTAGATTTTAGTAATTTTGATATTTCAGGAGGTTTCACAATTTTCCATACTTCATTTCTTTCCATGGATTTCAATTCATCTTCTACAGCTTTGTACCAATTATTTGCATCTTTACGACCAGATATATCAGAATATTTTTCAGGAACATTATCGAGATCAACTTTATCAGAATAAGACGAATATCCAAATTTAAAACCCAAGAACCTGGATGGCAGTTTTCGTTCTCTTTGGCTTCTTCTTGGAGTTTGGCCTTCATAAACATTGCCAGTACCATCTGTAGCATTATCATCATTGTTGATTGTATCATCATTGTCGTCAGCATAGGTAGCATCATAATTGTTATTAAAATCATCATCATCATGGTTGTTGGTATCATTAGAGTCATTGCTGTAGTCATCATCAGTTAGCAAAACCTCAGGTGTATTTTCATTATCAATTCTAGACTCTCTTGTTAGTTCAACACCAGATGCATCATTATTATTAGAAGTAACAGGCAAATAAACTTCTTCCCCTTCTTGCATGTTGCTTGTTATAATATTAGGTAATTCTTTTCTACGTTCATCATCAAATGGAAAGTTCATTTCGTCGAATTTGACGTCTCTAGAAGTTACAATATTCCTTGCATTCATGTCCCATAATTTATAACCATTTGGAACATAGCCAATCATTACCAATTTTTTACTTTTAGCATCGAGTTTCTTACGTTTTTGTTTCGGCAACCAAGCATAAGCCTTACATCCAAAAACTTTAAGGGAGCTAATGTTTGGTTTATACCCATACCACATTTCAGCAGGTGTAACATCATTTGCAAGTGCTTTGGTTGAACTTCTGTTGATTAAGTATACTCCAGTCAAGGCAGCTTCATTCCACATATACTTAGGCATTTTAGATTCGAGTATCATCGTTCTGACTTTTTCTACCAGAGTTCTATTAAATCGTTCTGCCACACCGTTTTGTTGGGGAGAATAGGCAATTGTCTCTTCAACTTGAATACCCTTCTTTTTATACCATTTTTTTTGTTCGTTAGATCCGTATTCACGACCTTGATCTACAGTTAACTTTGAAATCGATAACCCAAATTTAGCAGTAGCCATGGTTTCGTATTTTAAAAATTTATCAAAAACTTCACATTTCCTTTTGATTGTAAATATTATTGAGAAATGAGTAAAATCATCAATAAACGATACGAAATATTTTGATCCATCCCAAGCCACTGGATCTATGGGATCACAAACGTCAGAATGAATTCTTTCAAGATGACGGGTAGATTTTTCACGGGATTTGTTGAAAGGATCACGGCAATGTTTTCCTTCAACACAAATATCACAAAATTCAATATTTTCTGGCCCTACATCAATGCCAGATACCATATTCTTGTTTACCAATTTATTCAAACTTGACTGACCAATGTGACCATAACGTTTATGCCGCAGTTGATTCTTTTCAACGTTTGATAAGTTAGCCACCCGTTGCTTGGTATTAAGACTCACCTCATACAAACTTCCACGTGAGTAGGCCGTTGCAATTAAATCGTTACCTTTTATAATTAATGCCTTATCTTCACAGAAATTTACTTTAATATCAGCTTTGGTCATCTTCTTCACTGACAGTAAATTATCTCTTAACTCGGGCACATACAACACATCCTTTAGGGTTAAATCAAAATTTTTGTTGCTTACCCCTTTAATTATACCGACTTGATTTGCAATCAGGGATTGATCATCTTTAGCAATTTTTATTTCAATAGGATTTGACAGCTTGTTGATTTTATCAAAGTACAATTTTTCATTTACCAAATGGTCGCTAGCACCAGAATCCAATTTTAATTTTATACAAGACTTACCGCTATAGGATTTCTCAAAATCCGCCATAAAACAAACAGATTTTGAATCTTTGTTGCTTTTGTCAGCACTGCGGGCTTCACCTTGGCGACACACATTAGCTTTATGACCAGGTTTGTTACATTTAAAGCAGCGTCCTTGAAATTTCTTCTTGAAATTCTTTTTTCCAGTAAATGCTGTCTTGACAGCAGTAACTTCTTCATCTGAACGATTTGACATCTTAGTTTCTTCTAGCAATAAACGTTCCTTTACCATGTTGTAGTTTAATTTAGATTCTTACAAATTTTGTAAAGCGGTAATCAATGGGTCAAATTTTTCAGGCAAACTCATAAACAGTTGCGTAAGAATATCGCTGTCTTCAGCCCTCGCACCAGCAATCTTTAGATTTCGTACAAGATTTTCGAATTTCATTAAATGTTCTGCTACGAGCTCTCCATCCTTCAGCTTTAAATGCATAATTTGCTTCCTTACTAGAACTTGATTTACTATAGATTTTTTTGGCAAATACACCCTGGAGACTCTCCCACATCTCTTTCGCGGTTTGGTTTTCACGGATGTATCCCAAACAATCATTACTTACAAATGATACCAATTTGTCTCTTGCTTTGCGATCCTTCTTTAAAAATTCTGCCTTAGCAGCAGCTTCCGGTGGCGGTAGGCCCGTTAAAACCTCCTCCAAATTCAAATTTTCGAAATGAATTTTTACGCGAAATTGCCACTCATCATAACCGCGACCGTTAAATTGCGGTATACCAACACTATCTTTTTGATCGCCCATAACCTTTTATAGATTGGTTGGTTTTTATAAAATATTAATTAAATAATTTATTTAAAGAAAAAATACGACAACTTCTTCAAAGAAAAGTTTACAAGAGAGTGACAATAAATTAATAAAATATCAAATATATTCACACAAACAATTCTATGATTGCTTTTCTACAATAATTTTTAATTTTATATTTCTTTAAATTCTTTTTTTTATTGTAAGTTAAAAAAATTTAGCATTTTACAATCAAGATTTTCAATGATATTTGTTAATGTTATTGTAGTCAACCTGCTTTTTTATCTTTTGCAAAACGTTCTAAAAAGCAAACTGTGCAGTTGTTGAGCAGTAGCAAAGCATCTGCAACAGATGATCACGCATCAGCAATAAAAGTTGGCATAACTGCCGCAGTGATGCACAAATTTTTTGCATTAACGAACGTACCCTACCTTACTGCGCGAAAGCTCAACTGAGACTGATTTATTATTTTCATTTTTATTCTATCTGTGATAGTATGTTAGTATAAGTGAGTCGCCCATGGGCGACTCTTTGCCGATCACTGCTTTAATTGCACGAAAACTGAATGTGAAGAGTATTTTTCCCGCTCTACCAGAAATTCAACATGGTACAGAGTTCAGCTGCAACATTTTTAAATGAGAGGGCAACATTTTCAAAGTTGCTAAAGTGTTGAAAAACATTAAATTTGGTATATGCAGTGCTGCAACATAAACAGTGTAATTTTTTATATTTATTTATTTATTTATTTAATCAATGTTACACAAAAACCGAGCCCAGAGGGCCATATATGGTTTAAAAATACAACTCAAACATTATCCCAGTTTTTGGAATTCTTAACTGTTTACCGGTTTTTTCGTGAAAACAATTTTTTTCAAATTATTGCATTTTTTATAGGTTTTTAGTTATATCACACCATGACGATGTCTCTCACGTCGTAAAAAACGTTCTCTTTCTTTTGTATGTGCAGATTTCAAAGGTTCAGCATCTTTTCAAATTGGTTTTTTTTGCGATTCCAATTGAATTTCTTTGCAAATCCAATTAGTTTTTAGCAGATTTCCCAATTGGATTTAAAAAAAGTTTAAAAACAGGGAAATTTACTCAAATTTTTGCAGAAATCAGGGAAATTTGCTAAATTTTCCCCTGTTTTCTCAAAGTTTCCGAACCTTTGTATTCTATATAAAATTTTATTTGGCCGCTGACGGCGTTGCATCCTCTATACTATTCTTCCTCTATGGTTATATGTTGCAACAATTAATAGCATATTTATTCTCTTTATTATATATTTTTACCATAGAAATGGGAAATAATGGATATGAATAGACATATGCAGTTGATCAATGTATATACACACTTTAATAACTTTCATCTCACAATGTTATGTTTGAATTCGTAACTATTTTTTAACACAATCATAGAGGAAGCACACCATGACGATGTCTCTCACGTCGTAAAAACGTTCTCTTTCTTTTGTATGTGCAGATTTCAAAGGTTCAGCATCTTTTCAAATTGGTTTTTTGCGATTCCAATTGAATTTCTTTGCAAATCCAATTAGTTTTAGCAGATTTCCCAATTGGATTTAAAAAAAAGGTTTAAAAACAGGGAAATTTACTCAAATTTTTGCAGAAATCAGGGAAATTTGCTCAACTTTCCCCTGTTTTCTCAAAGTTTCCGAACCTTTGTATTCTGTATAAAATTTTATTTGACCGCTGACGGCGTTGCATCCTCTATACTATTCTTCTTCTATGCACATACAAAAGAAAGAGAACGTTTTTTACGACGTGAGAGACATCGTCATGGTGTGACACAATTGCAAAGTTTGATTGTATTTGCTTACTTTATTAGACATGTCTAATTTTATTAAAAATAAATAGTATATTGAACAAATATAATATTTTTATATGAAAAATCTGAAAAAATACATGACTAAAATAAAAAAACATATTTTTTTTATGAAATAATCTGAAAAATCTCTAGCATCCCAAAAAACGGCAAAAAAAAATAATTATAATTGGTTATATGGCACAAAAAGTAAATAATTTTCTATAGAGTATTTTTCCCGCTCTACCAGAAATTCAACATGGTACAGAGTTCAGCGGCAACATTTTTAAATGAGAAGGCAACATTTTCAAAGTTGCTAAAGTGTTGAAAAACATTAAATTTGGTGTATGCAGTGCTGCTACATAAATAATTCTTAACTATTTACCACTTTTTTCATGAAAACAATTTTTTTTCAAATTATTGCATTTTTTATAGGTTTTCAGTTAAATGTTGCAACAATTAATAGCATATTTGTTCTCTTTATTATATATTTTTATCATAGAAATGGGAAATAATGGATATGAATAGACATAGTTGGCCAATGTGTGTGTGTACACACTTTAATACTGTTCATGTCACAATGTTATGTTTGAATTCGTAACTATTTTTTAACACAATTGCAAATTTTTGTTGTATTTTTTTACTTTATTAGACATGTCTAATTTTAGTAAAAATAAATAGTATATTGAACAAATATTATATTTTTATATGAAAAATCTGAAAAAATACATGAATAAAATAAAAAAAACATTTTTTTTATGAAATAATCTAAAAAATCTCTAGCATCCCAAAAAACGGCAAAAAAAATAGTTAAAATTCGTTATATGGCAGCACCGCTAAACACTACTAAAAGTTGCCGACCAAAACTCACCTTTGTTGCCGCCAAACTATGTTCGTGTTCTAAGAGAGTATTAAAAAGTTCGTGAGAGAGAAACATACTCTATAGAAAATTATATACTTTTTGTTTCTGATACTCTATAGTAAGGGTGTGTGTCAAACGGTAGCAAAGTGGCATGGTAAAAAATATTTTTTCTATGGTGAAAAAGTTTTAAATTTTAATGTGTGAAAAAGAATCGAATTTATTTATTTGTTTTGTTTTCACTTTGCATTAGGAAGCTTTCAAATTTTAAAACTTCAAAAATGTATATTCTTATGTCAAAAATTCACCTAGCCCTATGGGCTAGTAAAATTTTATTCACCTCAAAACCGTAAAAAATTTACCAAGAAGCATACTTTGCTACCATTTAACCCACACCCTAAATTGTATACTTTGGGTGTCTGTCAAACGGTAGCAAAGTGGTATTGTAAAAAATATGTTTTCTATGGTGAAAAAGTTTTAAATTTTTATGTGTGAAAAAGAATCGAATTTATTTGTTTTGTTTGCATTTTGCTTTAAGAAGCTTTTAAATTTCACTAGCCCATAGCGCTGTCAAAAATTTACCAAGAAGCATACTTTGCTACCATTTAGCACACACCCAGAGTACTAAAAAATTCATGAGAGCGAACTTCTCAATCTTTTGTAACCTTTTGCTATTATTTTTCTTACAATACATGTATAACTGGCCATTAATACATGCATAATTGGAATAAAATCCCCACAGTGGCCTACCCTGACAACTATAATATAGGGAAATTCAAGTCTAATATTCAAAAACACTACTCCCTCTTTCCTCCTCAAACTATTTTTCTGGCATCAACACAATGCACTGCATTCATAGGGGGCAACCCCTGAGTGTTGGTACATAAAAAAATATATTATTTATTTTTACTTATTTGGAAAAAGTTAATATAAGAAAAAAATACAACAAAACTTTTCCTTTGTGTTAAAAAAGGTATGAATTCAAACATAACATATTGTGACATTCTATATTCATCTCCTGCACAATTATCATCGCTATCCACCACTGCGCTTGTGTCTAAATGCAAGTAACGAAATAATAAAACAACATTTTAATTTAGGTTTTATTGGAGGTATTTACGATATGGTGTAGCACACAATGCAAATTTTCAAATTTTTTCACAAAATCTGTTATAAACTCTCAGATAAATTTTTTTATTTGGAAAACTGCATAATTTGCACACATCTCGTAAAACTTTTTTAAATTTCATAAATATTTACCTCATGGATTTCACGTAAAGTTATTTTTTCTTAACTTAAGCGGTAAAATGCTCACAGACTGTATTTGACGGTACAGAAATGGATACCCTAAAACGGAGTCAAAACGTATTTTCAAAAATTTAGTTGTACGGTCCTTTTACGTTCAAACTTTTACATATACGTTTTTTCCGACTGTAGATGTACAGTAGAAGCCGCATTCATGAATCCGTACGTTTCAAAAAGCCCGTAAAAATTGTTACAAAACCCCAGACAACGTTCCCAGTGTGACCTACTCTGACCGCCTAGCTCAGGGATGTCAGGGGGGGGAACGACCGGTCACCTAGGAAGAGGCAGAACAATAAAATTTTCTATTTGATAATAGAAAAAAAACTAACAAAAAAAAACTTAAACCACACCACAGCGTACTGGGTGCACACACTCCATAAAACAGACGGACAAAAACGTATATACAGGCAATATTTGTCAGTACTAATAGGTTTTTGGGGGAAAAAAAAGATGTAACATTCCCCTCTAGCTGCCCACCCTACCATGGTAATCAACATTAAAAATTTACGAGATTACCCCACAAACACGCATAAACACGGGTCACCCTACATACTTACGTTAACACAGATACTAACACTTTAGCCAGACATTGTATACCTAACGTTCAGCCAAATAAAAATAACATTTCAAATTCCAATAAAAAAAATTACAATGTATTAAACTTTATTCTAATAAATGAGAAATTTAAATTGAATACAACAAAAAAAACCAAACGGTGAAAATAAAACAAAACTTAATTGGAAACTAAACTTAAAAAAAAATGAATAAATGTAAATATAAATATAAACGCTAAGGTAAGTATAAATGGAAAATAACTAAAAGACTACAAAAAAAAACTAACAAATTAAACCTCCCAAAAATTCCTAAACTAAAACCCTTGACCCAATTTATCGGTCACAACAAAACTAAGGAACTACCTAAAAAACTTATGAGAGAGCTCTCTAAACCGTTTTATATTAAATATTCCTGGTAGCCAAGTTAAGCTACAATCTCTACTCTACGGGGTTTTTCTTTCCTCAGAAGTTTCGGGCTCACAATAACAAAAAAATGGCTAAAACTAATAAATTTTTCTTAAAACCTAATAATTGCTGATTTTTTTTCCTTTATATTTATTTATATATTATTTCAAACACACCTCCCTCTGGAGTCGGCAGCACTTTGCCCGGATTTCCACGAACTAGTTTTTCAAAAAACAAGAACAGACTCACCAATATATTCCTGGTGTATTTTGTCTCCTTCTACCCAACTAATTGCTAATTCGCATTGGACATTATTTACCAACCAGCTGACTAAATCAAGAGAGACACTGGTGTAAATCAAAATCTCCTATACCACCAAACATCCAAGTCTCTCAGGGATAAATATTGGCTCCGACAACCACACGAAAGGGACGTGGACCACAAATCCAAATCTTTCTCTGAGCCTTCCTGCCTATCAGAGATTGGACCTCAAGAATAAAAATGGCCTCCAAACGGCTTAGCAGATAATCCGTTCCTTTTTACTTTAAAAACCAAAAAACCGTTCTAAAAAAAATCTTCACACAAAAACGCACCGCGGTGATCGAAGGTTCTAGCAGCAATAAATTTTTCCGCTAAATTTTCATTTCAGCTAAGCCGTTTTCTTTAATCTACATTTATCTATTTTCTCACTTACTTATACACAGAACACTGCACCCTACTATCTGTGAAATGCTCAAACACTTCACTCGACTGCATAACAGTTATTGAATAGTAGGGTGACAGCCATATCCCGGATGTTTAAGAAAACACAAAAAAAATATTGTATATGAAAATAATGTACCGAGATATAAATCCATCCACCGCTACAAAATGTTTCATGAGATTCAAAAATTATTTAACAAATATAAAAAAAAAATATTCTAAATATGACTTAACTATTTTGTGGTTTGAAACCACTGTGTAACGTTTTGACGTTCGTATTTTTTTTGCCAGGGTTATTTTAATTGTTATCGATTTTTCGTCACTACCGATCGTGTTTGTTTTTTCTATTTAGTTTTTCTTCTTTTCATTAAAATTTCTATTTTTTCTAAAAGTCTTCAATAA
The DNA here is from genome assembly GCA_949748255.1 of Eustalomyia histrio. Classification (NCBI taxonomy): domain Eukaryota; kingdom Metazoa; phylum Arthropoda; class Insecta; order Diptera; family Anthomyiidae; genus Eustalomyia; species Eustalomyia histrio. The sequence continues at coordinate 70,334,951 of OX456526.1, forward strand.
AACTATTTGAAGAAATTTGTACAATTGTTAAAAATTGGAATACAACCTTATTAAAAATTTGTAAAATATCTAAAGAAAACGCCCTTAATTTTTGTTGCAAGTGACTGCAAAAAAATATGGTAATCTGTAATTTTTCCCAATCGCTTTGAGGAAGATAAAAATAAATTTTTTGCAAAATTTTTGGGATTTCATTCTAATTTTATAAGCATTTTGTGTATACTATGGATATCAAAACAACCACAGAAGCTAGCAAAATGTTAGAAGCTGCTTTACAACAAATGGATGGTATTATTTCGAGTGCTTCAGCTAACAACCAGAAACAACAGGCGGTCGTTGGTGCTAGTGGAGGTGTGGGTATTTCACATACAACACAACAAACGCATAACAAGTCAAGCGTTGCAATGACCTCTGGCAATGAACGCAGTATTGTAGCGGCAGACAATGTTCTGTCTACGGCAAAAACTTTAGCTTTGGCTTTACAACAGGTTGGTTTAAGAGCACTTCCTGCACCAGATCCGGTTACAGCTGCCATTATAAGTGATTGGTTGCAGAGCCATGTGCCGTGTCAGGATTTGGATGAACGTTTACATAGATTGCAACGTGATAAAGAATCGTTGGCCCTGCAGTATCAAATGGTCGCTGATAAAGTTTGTGAACAAGCTGATAAAATTATTGAACTCGAAGGATTATTGTCCGATAAAACTCAACAATTAAGTGCCAAAGATGAATTATTACAAAGACTTTTATGTACACGTTCGGAATTGGAAACTCAAAAACTTGAACTCATGTCTGCTTTGACCGAACTAAAGTTACATCGTGCTGCATTGGAAAGAGAAAATTTGGAATTGAAAAATTTAGAAAACTTAGCAACATTACAAGAACAAACTCCCCTGAAACGTTCAGCAGCGCCTTTTGGTAGTATGGGTAACTTAACACAATTGAATTACATAAATATGGTGGCAGGAGAAGGAGGAGGGGGACAATCACCAAAGACTCCACCAGCTTTATTAAAACATCAAATATTTCCTTTATACCATAGTCTACCAAGGTCACAATGTCATAAGAATGGTAATAAACCAAAATTGCCTATAAATCCTCATCACAATAACAACAATAAATCATTGGATAATCATAATATGAAACAACGTAATGTCGCTTTTGCTTCTAATGAAAAAATTCTAATTGATGATAATTGTAGCCATGATAACCATCAGGATTTAATATCTAATTGTGCCTCAACACCATCACCCACCTTAAAAGAACGTTCAGCCAAAGGTTTGCGTAATATTTTTTGTAAATTACGACGCAGTAATAGTGGTAATTTAGAATTACCAGCATTAGAACAAGCTGATGCAGAATTTCGCCGTGGCGATAGAGCTAGAGCCACAGCCGGTGGTCGCATTGAATGGTCGACGCAATCCTTGCAAATATCTACAAATTCCAATAAAAATTACACTGAATGGTCAGCACAAGAAGTGGGCAATTGGTTAGCAGATTTAGGTCTATCATGCTATGAAGAGGATTGTCGAAAATGGTTAAGAAATCAAATGTCCGTTAATTTTTTCACTGCCTCACCAGCAGACATTGAAAAGGAACTAAATTTAAAATCGTTTTTACATCGTAAAAAGATTACGTTAGCTATAGACGAACTGACTGGTAAGGAAAAAGATCCTTTAGCTTTAAAAGCTGCTCATCTCGATGTTGCTTGGGTTATGCGTTGGTTGGATGACATTGGTTTGCCACAATATAAAGATGCTTTTCTACAAGCCAAAATTGATGGTCGCATGTTACATCGTTTAACTATGGAGGATTTAAACCAGCTACATGTTACATCATGTCTTCATATAGCGTCACTACGACGAGCCATACAATGTATGCGTGAAATGGAATGGAATTCAGAATGTTTAATAAGACGTTCCAATAAAATACCCAAACGTAATAGTTTGGAAGTAGAAGAAAATGCTTCAAATAACGAAGAAGATATTAGTTTAGAATATATATCATTATGGACGGCACATCGTGTTATGGAATGGCTTCGTGTCGCTGACCTATCAGAATATGCACCAAATCTTAGAGGTGCTGGGGTTCATGGTGCTTTAATGTTATATGAGCCACGTTTTAATGCTGAATTATTGGCGGATCTTTTAAGTATTCCTCCTAGTAAGACTCTACTGCGTCGTCATTTGGCAGCTCATTTTAAAGATCTTTTAGGTCGTGATGTCATACACAGTAAACGAGATGCTGAGGCTCAACCTGGTTATCAGCCTTTAACAATTACGGCGAAAATTAAAACACCTAAAAAGACACAATTTTCTCTAAGGCGTCGAAAATCTACAAACACTGGGCTACAATGTGGTGGAGCTGGTATTGATATTGAATGGACAGATTATGTATGTCCTATGAATACAACATAATCGGTAGGTAATTTAAAAAAACTTGAAATAATTTGACACTTAAAGTAATATTCTTAAGGTCGCTCGAATTTCCCAAATTTTGATATTCACCACTATGAAAAAACAATGAAGAAAAACTTTAAGACATTCAATTTCGAATAAAGTACACATAGTTCTAATAAATATTTTCCCTCAAATTTTAGTGGTGATTATTAACAAGTAATTTTGCAAATATTTTTTTTCTGTGACATTTTAAAACCTTTACAGACATCCACATTTTCAAATTGGGGATTATGACCGTAATTTTTTCGCCATTATACTGTTTTTAAAAGGACTTTATTCCCGTTGTTAGGATAAACATAATCCTAGTTCAATTTTTTCAAACACAAATTACGAATGTTCTTGTACTTTTTGGGTAGAGATTAGTAAAATAAGAGTAATCCTCCCAAAAAATGACAAAATTTATTTATTTTTTTTTTAATATAAGTTCAATTTGAAAAAGTTCGCAAATACTCGTTTTTATTTGCATTTAAAAGTTATTCAAAGAATTATAAGTTATTTCTTTGCGTATTTTTTTATTTAATGGAAATTTACAATTGTATTTTGCATTAGATATTCATTTTGAAATTTATCAAAGAAAAAGTCGGTGTATAGGCTTCATTAGTCTAATCGTAAAGTACCAAAACGTATCTGTTAACAACTCTTTGTAATAAAGTAATATAAAGGGTGTTTTTAAGCCCGATAGAACTTTAAATTTTAAAAAATATTATAAAAAATTAAATTTTAATCCAAACATTTTTTTTATTTGAAAGATTAATACATGGCAATAACATTTGAAAATGATTTCGGACATATGGCCACCGTGGCTGTTTTTGATGAAACACGTACAGGACGTTAATTTTGGGCTGCTTTTTCGAGCAATGCTGGCGTATTACACGAATAACACGAACAATGGTGACTGTTTATCAGTTGCTGGTTTATCAGCATAAACCAGTGACTTCACGCGGCCCCACAGGATGGTTGCGTTCGCAGTTTGACACGTAGCGCCATCTCGATCGGAAAATCATCGATAATGGTGCGGCAACTATTTGCATTGACTATAACGCGAGCTCCGCACCAAACGGTTCATTTTTCTGGTTGTAATGGAGTCGGTTGTAAATTGGTTTCACTTCTTATACGGCAATTTTGTTAATAAATAAACATAATTTTGTGATAAAACAGCGGATCAGTTTCAACTGCTCTGGACTGATTTTTAAAGTGTCAATCTATTCATGATGATCTTCAAAAAGTAGTCAACTAAGAGCCAATTTAGACGTTGACTTTGTTTCATGCAATTATTGCGTGAAATTTTTGTTTGTTGGCGAACGGGGTTCTTCTTTTGTTGCTTCATTCACATTTAGTTTTCTTGCAATTAAAGTCACCGTATAAGTAGGCACAACTTTGGAAGCAACTGTGAAAAGGAAATTAAAAAAATTGCACGCATCGTATAAATTGGCTCTTAATAATTTCTGTGATTTGATCATAAATGTCAAAAAATGGCCGCAGTATGACAATTCGTTTGACAGTTAACCCATACGTAAATTCTATCGGGCTTAAAGAACAATATATGCACAAGAAATATACATAAAAATAAAATTTTTTGTTTTTATACCCTTTTATTCATTAAAAAAAGATTGCTACGTTACTTTTTACGATACTTTTAAAAAAGAAAAAAAAGAACAATCTGTAAGCTATACTCTTTTTACTTGGTCTCGGTTCACACACGGCAATTTTTCTTACAGCAATTTTCTCAAATTTTCTTTTGAACTTGCATTCTTTTCCACACAGTAAACGGCCCTTTTTGGAATTTTAGTTTCTTTTACATATAAAAAAGTACGAATTAGAAAACACAAGAGAATTGCAAGTCGGCACCCCTTAACGTTCTTCTTTACTCCCTTTCCTATAAACTAAGAATTGCTGCAATAAAAATTGATATGTGTGAACCGGTACTTGTTATATATTCCAAAGGAGATACGTCATATTACGTATATGTATGGAAATTAAAGCCCTAACTTTCGATAAAAAAGAGAAACACATTCCCATTTACTTAATTTTCATGATGCACTTAAAAACAGGTTTGTGTTGTGTTTACAAAAATAGAAAACAAAAAGTATTTTTTACTCGGTAAAACGAAAACGAAACAAAACACACACAAAATGAACGTGAATAGAATTGTGTCCATCTATTCTAGAAGTAGTCTCGGTTCACACACAACAATTTTCTTAAATTCTCTTTTCGATTCGTGTCCACACAGCGAACGGCCCTTGTTGCAATTTCAGTTTCGTTTAGATATAAAAAGTACGAATTAGAAAATTGCAAGCAAACCGGTACCCATTTCCTTTCTTCTTCCCTCCCTCTCCTATAAAATGCTTAGTGTGAACAGGCACATAAGAGGCCTGTAGAATATATCATATTATTCGGGAATGATTTTATAACTTACAGACACAATAATTTAACAAAATGAAAAAATCGCCATAACTAGAAAAAAATCGCTAAAAAATTACTAAAGTTTAAAAAATTGAGAAAAATAAAAAAAAAAACGCCAATATTGGAAAAAATCGCAACCATTTAAAATATTAAATTAAAAAAAACTTGGCAAATTTTAGGAATTGCAAAAATCGAAAATATTTTTAAAAATTAAAAACGCCAATATTGAAAAAATCGCTTAAATTGACATCAATTGCTAAAAAAAAATGTAAAACATTTAAGATGGTGTTTCCCGTTGACCTTTGCTTCAGATGAACGAAACTACAATAACAAAATACATACAATACAAATAGAAAACATTGACAAAATTTAAAATGTGTCGACAAAAATTAAAATGTGTCGACAAAAATTTAAAAAATTCATTTTTTTTTTAATTTAAAAATGTTCAAAAATTCCAACAAAAAAAAATCGCTGTATTTAAAAGTGCAGTTTAAAAAAGTAAATATTAAAAGTACAAATTAAAAAGTTGCAAGAATTGACAGTCAAAAAAAATAGAAAAAAACGCATGAATTGAAAAATTAAAATACTGTCAAAATTCAAAAATGGTCAAGCCGTTGCCCATTTTAATTGATCCCATTCAGTTTTCGACTCATGGCTAATATTCCAAATAAAGCCCTTTACTTTTTGCTATGCTTAGTTTGCAAGATAATAATATTTTCAATTTTGGCATTTTTATAAATTTTAGTTTTTTTCATTTTTTTTTTAAATTTTGGTAGCTTTTCCGATTTTGTTTAGAAACAAACAATTTTCAAATTACAAAATGTTGAATAATAAAAAAAACCCTTAAAAAAGTTATTGTACAAAAAAAGCCTACATCATGATAGCTTAAAAATGCGAATACTATCTATTCTCTGGTATTCATTACCATTCACTGACTAGTGTCTAGAATGTCAAAAATAATACAATAATTCGTGAGCGAAAATAGAGTATATTTTGTCTTGTTTGGATTTTTTATAAAACTAACAAAAGTTTCGTTTCATTAAAATCATTTCCCTGAGTTTTCATGAACATTAAACCTATGCAACACATTCACGTTTCGTTTCACCAGCAAATAAATAACAAAACATTCACGAAACGGATGTTTTTATGCAGACCACGAAGGTGTTCCTTAAATTACGATTTGTTGAATTTGAATGCTACCGCCTCCAGTTTTGTTACCCTTAAAATTTCGTAGTGGCTGATCACTTTTTTTGCAACTGTCATAGGCATATTTTAAGTTTTTAGTTTTCAAACTCGTTGACGAAATAATATTATTTGATATTTCATATAACCGACCATATATAAAATGGCTGATTTTATTTTTTTTCATAGTAGTTATTGATTATCATAATCGATTTAAATTAAATCTAAATTATTGGTTTTCTCGACTATGCAGGTATTTTTTTATGTAGAATAGCTCGTTGGTAGCCGATTAACCGCCGCTGTCAATATTGGCTTTAACCGGCTGGCTGCTGAGCTGTTTGACATACATATAAAAACTTAAATCTTAAAGAGCCACCGTTCTGTAAAAAGCTGTCAGCTCAAGCCGAATAAGCCGCTGCCGCAAGTTTTTGGCTTTAGCCCCCACTTCTATTTTGGTCATCTCCGCTCGAAAACCCTTAAACTGAGTTTCAATGTGCTCGAAATCTAGTTCAATTCGAATTTTGATCATATGGTACACGAACTATATTTCAAGGTTTTGAACCAATTATTAAAACTTTAATATTTTTGTGATTTGATAGTTCGTAATTTAGGGAGACCTTTTTGTGTAAACAAAAAAAAAAATATATATATATATATATTCAAAACAATATTCAATCTAAGAAAATAATTATTTTAAGAATTTTTTTAATAAAATATTATAAAGAAGATATTAATTTTTGTAAGTCTTTTCAATCAAATAATTTAAATGAATTTCATTTTTAAAAATTTTTAATACAAAAATAATATTTACTCAATTGAATATTCTTTTAATACATATCAAATATTTTTGAACAAATTTGTCTGTGCATTATACTTTGATTATACAAATTTTTAACGCTATAACAATAAATTAAAAATTTTTGATTAGATGATTTTTAATTTTTGTTGTTTTCATTTGAATTTAAAGGTAAAAAAATATCAAAAATCATTATCATTAACTAGTTTTTGATTTTAAATATAATTTAAAAAAATTCTTAACACCTGACAATAACCTCTGTAATTATACAACTTATAAAAAATATAAAATTATTATAAAAATCTAGACTAAATAACTTAATAAATTTATATACTGAAAATATATTTGTGAAATTTTAATTTACAAAAACGAAATTTCAAATTGTTTACATACTTTTTAAAATCAAAACAAAGTTTTGTACACAGCTTAATGATCAAAAAATAACCCAAAGTAAAACATAAGTATTTTATAGCATTATTACAAAACCATAATAGAAAAGTTTAAACATTTACACATGCATATGTATATTAAAAGCAATATTATTGTATTTCATATAATGCTCATTATATAACTGGAGTATTTATAATATAAGTTTCTTGTTTAAATTATATAATTTTTATATTTATTTTTTTGCATTTATTTTTCGATTTTTTCCAACTGAAAAAATTCTATAAAATGAAGTAAAAGATATTGAAATCAAAAAAATAACATATAAAGTGTTATACCGCCGTATATTAATTCTTAACCAAACATTTTTTAAATATTTAAATCCTTAACAATATTAACATTATATATATAGCTCATTTACTTCAAGACTGTCATAACTCAAAAAAATCGATTTTGCAGAAAAAGCGATTAAAGTTTTCAAATAAGCCTAACTACTGGGTAAAGTATAAAACTCTTTTGGTCGCCACTCAATGAAGGAAAGAGATATCAATATCATTTTTAGATATGTTTTAGATTATGGTGTACCCATATTTCTGCATCATTAACTCAAAAATCATGTTTTTTGACTCATGACAGTCTTGAAGTGAATGAGCGATATATGTTATACATAGCTGTTAAGTAATCATTATTAATCGTAATAATTATTAATTAGAATACTTTTTTTTGAAAGGTGAAGTAATGATTTAATTACGATTATATTTTTGGATTCGCACAATTCCAAATTTATTACGATTACAAATAATCCAAAACTAATCAAGATTACTAACGATAGAAAATAATCAAAAGGATTCAAAAGTAATAAAAAAAATAATCCGAATACTTTCAAAGATAATTTTTGATTATTTTCAAAGTCTTTTGCATTCACACCAGAGAACTCTTTTTTCTTGATTTAATCATACACTAAAATTCTTGTTCACATTTAATAACTCAATAACATTCACTGTAGAATAAAATCAGCATCATGTTACTGAACGCATAATTCGGATCAGTTTGAATCAGCTGTCGATTATGTTTTATGCAAATTTAATCACTCAACAAAAAGTCAGCGTTGAATAAATCAGAAAAAACAACAAACAACGCGTATGTGTGTATTCATAATTAAAACAAAATAGAATCACATTTCATAAATGTATAGTGTACATTAGGGTGGGACTTAAACCCGCTTCTTTCGAATTTTTATTAGTAATACAATACTAAAAATATTCTTCTTTGTGAAATAGAAATATTTTTTTGGAAAAAAAACTTAGGTCGATATCTCAGACTTGCCTTATCCGGAAAAATTTAAATATTTTCTAATTTTTTTTTCATCTATTTTAATTGGAAAATTGGGCAATATTTAAATTTAACCGGATTGGGGGAGCCTGAAATATCGACCTAAATTTAAAAAAAAAAAATTTTCACAAAGAACAATATTTTTGGTATTACTAATAATAATTCTAAAAAACGGATTTTAGACCCACCCTAATGTACATTTATGAAATGTGTTTCTACAAAACTACCCCCTTTTTATAGATAAGAAACTATTTTGTTTTAATTATGAACACACATACGCGTTGTTTGTTGTTTTTTATGATTTATTCTACATCAAAATAATTATTGTTGACTCGAACGAACAGAATAAAATCAATGGTATGAAAACGACCGAAGATTATAAATCAGTGACACAACAATTTGCATGTCGTTTCATTGATTTAAAATCATCAAGAAATATGTGTGTTGGAGTATGTTCAGCGTTTGAACGCAAACACATATTTATTCTTCTGTTGATTGCGTATGAATGTTTTGCAATCAGCAGTTGCAGTTCTCTGATTCATGAACAAATTAGTCACGAACACTTAATTTTAGTTATTTATAACCGGTGAATCTAAAGGTTCAATTAAACGTGCCATACCATATCGCCATAGCAGTAACCAAAGCCATAACGATAACAAGAGTTATGTTATCGATTAGAGGTTCCATAACCATTAAAACAAAAACACAAAATATATCTATATATATATATAAAATATAATATGCATTAAAATAAGAACAGAATAGAAAAACAATAAATAATAAAAACAACAATCAGCTGTATGCATGCAATAGATATCTATGGTTATGGCGTTACGTCAAGTCACCAATAATCGATAACATTGTATACCATAAGATTGGTTCGAACTGCTGTTTTATATGGTTATGTCACGTCTAGTTGAACCTTAGATCAATTGTTAATGTAATATCACAAACTAATTTCTTTTATTAATGAATTCACTACGTTTACAATGAAAGAAGAGAATTAGTACAGGAATTCGAATGGTTTTTATAATGCAATTTTCAATAATCTTAATTTTAGTGAAAATGAACGACCAAAAATGTCTGGGGAGTCAGTTCATTTCTTGAAATTGGGTAGTTAGTTCATAATGAACTAACTCCCAAGGTTTGAAAATATATAAAGTCCCTAAAAACTGAACTAGGTCCCCAAAAACGTTGTGGTTTTTCTGTATAAAATTTTGGGGACGTAGTTAATTTTTTTTTGGGGACTTTGTTCATACGGCCTAATAATGAGGCTCTAGCTCTTCCAATCTTTGGGTTCTGATGAGATATTTGGCCGAATTGAAATACTAGTTTAAACCTAGCTACAAAAACAAAATATTTACTTTTTTTGTTCACATATTCTGAAGTGAAAATACAAAATATAATTATAAAAAATTGTCTAGGTATATTACCAAAAAAACAAATAAAAAATACTAAATGTATTGTAAATGCCAAATTTTGGAAAAAATCTTGATTACCTTTAGATTATTTGTAATCGTTATCATCAATTGTTCAAAAGAGGATTATATATAATCATTACAATTATTTTTAAAATGTAATCAAAAGTTAACAGCTATGATAGTATATAAAATAAACATATAATTTATTTTTAAGCATTTAATTTAAATTATTTTTCTTTGTAATAATAATATCCTAATTAACAAACAAAAAATTGCATTTTTATTAACAGCTATCTGAACCGATCCACTTTGGGCTTTGCTTAACATTTTGTTATGTGCACTCAAAAGTATATGCGATTTTAGTGCGGCCCTCGAAGAAATTTGATTTTCGTCTTTTCATTAGATTTTTCACATTTTTTTTTCGCAAAATTTTTCCAAATATATTTTTATAAAGTTTTAAGATTCAAAATTTATTCTTCACAATATAATTCCTCTTTGTTTACATACTATTTATTAATATTTTTACTAGTTTTTTCTCTTATATTCATTATGACGTAAAATTTTAAACTTTTTAATGCAGTTGTTTTTAATTTTTGACAATTATTTTGTGCTTCCTAAATTAATAATTTTTGTTATTGAGTGTATGAGTTTTGTAAAAATACATTTTTTTAATTGAAAATGATTTCAGACTTTCCACTTAGAAATTAAATTAATATTGAAATACGCCTTAAAATAAATAAAATGCCAAATGAAACTGTGAGTTTCATTCAGTGATATAAATTTTCATAAAAAGAATTCAAAATTAAGTTGTCAAAATTTCACTAAAAATTTAGATTTTTCATTTGAAATTGATAAAATTTTCTGTAAATTTATACTAAAAATATTATATTTTCAAGTGGATATTCAAAAATTCAGCTTCAAAAAAGTTTGTTGGAATTTTATAGAAAAGAATTATTTTATTAGATTTTTTTTAGAGTTTTGCCAATAATAATCAAAAGATGATCAAAACTTTAATTAATCAAATAATTGAAATTTGGATTAGTTAGAATTATGACTAATCGATTAATCATGATATAATTCAGCTTAATATAAAAAAAAATACAAGTTACACCAGTTCTATCTTTATCTTTTGGTGTTGCCTTATATAGCTTTAAACAAAGGCAATTACAAAGATCTTTAACGGAGGAAAAACGTAAATTATTAGTAAATTTGCTTAATCAAAACCATGATTAATCATCATTTTAAATAACAAAATTATTAATCAATCGATTAATCAGGATTTTGTTTAATCAAAAGGTTTGAATAACCGCGATTCACTAGTAATTAAAATACATTTGTATTTGAAAAAATATTTTTTATTAGAATTAAAAAAAAAATAATTGTAAAATATAATGGTTTTTTTTTAACAATTTTTGAGTTTTAGGATTTTTGTAGCAAAAAATTGTCAGATATTTTTACGATATAGTTAGTTATTTTTAAAGCATTTGTAAGCTATTTATAATAGTTGAGAATAACTACATTTTTTGTTATTTTAAAGGTAAACCTTTTTCGCCTTTTTTTTTTGCATATACCTGTTTTAACCGTGCCATAACATTACTTGGTAAACAACAGAGATCTGCAATAAGTACTGAAAAAGTGAGTAAAATTGAATCATGATTCTTAATTTCTTTTACTTATACGGTTGTCGAACCTTTATAATCCCTTTAAAATTTGAGGTACTCATCATTACCTCATACTGAGGTGATTTACAACAGATATGGCATAACATGATTATGATGTCGATGGCGAATTCATGTTTATTGCATTTGTTTAAAATTTGTCACGTTCAAATATGTAACTCTGATATATTTAGCACAGGTTGAGTCACTAATATCAAAATTATATTTAGGTAAATTTTTGTATTTATGTTTAGGAAAATTTAACATTATGTGACTCTCCCTATCCTAAAGAAGGTAGAGTTTCATATTTCGATGTGACTACTTTTCATATAGTTACGGAATGACCCCATTAACAATTTTAATTAAATTTTTTAAGGTTGTGAAATATAAAAACTAAAAGAAACCCAACAAACAATACGTACAGTTTACGTACTGGTTTCGGTCCGTCATAAACGGAATCCAACTCCGTTTACGTACATTGAAACTGATTCGAATCCGTTAAAAGTCCGTCAATGACGGACCGTTTACGGACCGATATATCGGATGAAAAACGGAGTTGTCCGTTAAAACGGATTTTAAGGAACATCAAAACTGATTCGAATCCGTTAAAAGTCCGTCAGTGACGGACCGTTTTCGGATCCGTATTCGGTCCGCATTCATACCGTTTTTTCAACAAAAAACGGATTTGTGTAAAGGCATATTATTTTAATTTTTAATACAAATTTTTTTTTTCTTTAAATTTATTTACAAAGATATTTAAATTAAAATAACAAAAACAAAACAAATAGTTTTCGAAAATTCAATTATACGGTAAGGTAATGTTCCGTTTATGTAGAAGCTTCGACGAATATGTAGAAGCCGGATTCATGAATCTGTACGTATCGGAGAGCCCGTAAAAATGTTTCTTGGGAATATATGATTTTATATTATAGCGGAAGAATTAACGAAAAGAGATATAATTATTTTCATTAATTAAATGAGGTAGTCTCTTCCATTGATCTTGAAAATGATTTTGATGCATCAATAAAAGAAGAAGAACACACCCAATTTGATATAAAACGTCAAGCCCTTCATCAAATAATGTTTTCCTAGTATATAAAAAAACAGTTTTAATAAATTAACAAAAAAAAACTTTATTGAAAGGAATAAAAAAAACATTTGTTTTTATATTTTAAATCTAATTCATATTTTCTCATCTTTTTCTATTTCTAATTTTTTAAGGACTAGCTTCTGTATTTTTTTAATCCTAATTCGGCTTTAAATATTTCTTTTTGAAATTCGAACTCTTTATTAAATTTATCTTCCTCAAATTGGAGTTTCATACGCTGAGTTTCATTGCGTTCAGCTTGAAATTTTGCCAAATGCGACACGGAATCTTTCGTAGCTGATTTTTTCAACTTTTCGGCGAATGAAGAAACTTTTGTTTGTGTTAAAGAATTGGGAAGTGCAGCATCAATTTTATTTTCGATTACTCGTTCTTTAATAATTTCGACTTGAGTCTCAGATGTTGTAGCAATCTCAGGCATAATGTCGTTTAATGGTGCTTCTAACTCCTCTGTGTCCAAAAAAACTAAAAAGTCGGCGTCTAAATCGGGGTCAACCATATCCAATTCACACGGTCTTTTATCTGCGAATATGTTCTGAAGACGATCATTATATCGACACATCTTACGCAATTTTTCTTTAAACAATATTTTTAGTTTAATTATTTATATAAAAGAAAAGGTCCTTTTACCATTCACAGTATTTATTCGATTTTCAGTGTCTTCTGCAAGTATACCAGCACCGGTGTTGTTTCTCCAACTCTTAGCCTTTCCAAAACACGTTTTTAGGTACCGCACCTTGCTCTTAACCACTTTCCATGTAGCATTTACCTTGGATTCGTCTAAAAACCGCTTATAATAAAGCTGAACTGTAGGTTTCTGAAATCGATTGGTATTATCTATTTTAGTATTAAATTTCACTACACAAACTTGCCTCAAAATTTCGATTACACAGTACAACAGCCAATCTGGGGGGTGAGAAATTCCAAGTCAGGGTGATGGTACTAGGTCAGTATAGTAAAACCCTCAAAGGGTTTGGCGTTCGTATGTGCCAGTTTTTTTTTATGACCTTTTAAATTTTTTCCTTATCTTGATGTTTTTTCGCTTAGTTGTAACATTTTGGCAAAAACGTAGTTTAACATAACTCGAGAACCACTTGTCCGATTTTGATGAAACAAATTTAGAAAAATTAAGAATTACAATTTCTCTAATCTGTTTCTATACCGTTTTCCTATATGTGCAACACTTTCGTATTTAAAAATGAATGCATGAAGGGAAAAAAGTATTTTTTGTCTAAAAATTTAAATATTTTTTTTTTTTTTAAATTCATAAAAAATCCAAAATGGAAAAAAGTGCCAAAACTAATTACTTTCGCGTAAAGTCACATAACTCATGAGCAAAAAAAGGCATAGATCATGAAAATCGATGCACGCGTTTCTCATTTATTCACAATGAGGTAAATGTATGAATTTCAAAAATTTGCTCCAGATATGCACAACATTATTTGGAGAAAACATTGACACTCACAAGCCGAACTCTCTCATATTTTTCTACTGTACTAAAAGAGAAATATTGATGTGGCAACACTGGTTCTGTAATGTTCACATAAACATGCATTGTCATAATACTTCTTCTCTTTCTCACACTGGTTCTGTGATTTTTGTCATTCAACAAGTGCCGACGAACGCGAACAGTAAAAGTGATTTTTCTCCAATTTTAATAAATCAAAATAAGCTTGATTCAATTGTTGCCAAGTTGGAATTAACACTGCATAAATCGGAAGAGCTGGCTTCCATTTTGAAATCAAACAATTTGTTGGCACCCGGTGTGAAAGTCACAGCTTATCGAAGTGTCAGGCAACACTCCAAAGTTTATTCCTTGTGAATGATGAAAAAACTTCTGCATATTGCCCGGATGTAGGAAAATTTATGGATGCAATGGAAATAAAATATGAAGCAGAGGACTGGAGATTATTTATTGACAGTTCAAAACTCAGCTTGAAGGCGGTTTTACTGCATAAGACCAATAAAAAACCTTCAGTTCCAATCGCCTATAATACAGAAACGAAAGAAACATATGATGCACTGGAAAATATTTTAAAAATGGTTAACTACGCCAAACATATGTGGCGCATATGCTGCGATTTAAAAGTTGTAGCAATGCTTTGCGGTCTTCAAAGCGGCTATATAAAATATATGTGCTTTTTGTGCGATTGGGACACACGATTTTCCGGTGACCAATATGCATGCCACGGATGGAAACTCAGAGAGCAGGTTACAAACGGCCAATATTATTCGTGAGCCTCTAGTGCCGAAGGAGAAGATATTGCTGCCTCCACTGCATATTAAACTTGGAATTGTTAAGAATTTTATCAAAACTGTCGCCAAAAGAGATGAAGTTTTCTTGTGTTTGAAACTAATTTACCCGAGACTCAGCGAAAGTAAAATTAAAGAAGGTAAGTTATAATATCACATTCATTTCCCATGATTTTCCATCTTAACAAATTAATTTTTTCCAATCAGGCGTAGTAAACGGTCCAGATATACGAAAGCTGATAAAAAGTGACGCATTCAACAATATTTTGATTGACGCTGAATTGAATGCATGGCAGGCAATCAAAGAAGCAATCGAAGGATTGTTGGGAAAGCATCGTTCTAACAACTACGATGTTTCTGTCGCAAGGATGGTAAGAGCATTCTCGGAAATTGGTGTCCACATGTCCTTGAAAATCCATTATTTACATCATCATCTGGACTACTTCAGCAAACAATTGGCTACCGAATCTGATGAACAAGGTGAACGCTATCATCAAGTTGCTATGCCATTTGAAATGAGGTAATACTGATTTTTTATTTTTTCAAACTCATTTTAATAAAACAAAAACTTACAGATATAGAGGCAAAAAGTCGCCGAGTGCAATAATTGCGGAAATTTGCTGGTGGAGTAAGCTTGTGTGGCAAGACAAGGATGATCTTGATGATAAAGAATTTTCAGGAGATGCATTGACATTATGTGTGGTTCAGAAACTGATGATAGCGATGAATGCGATGCCACTAGTCCCGAACAACCACCATCGAAAAAGTCTAGGCAATATTTATTAAAATAAATAAAAATAAATAAATAAAATAAAAATAAAAAATTATAAAAATGTTTACTTAATTTTTTTAGTAGTTTATGGTCAGAAGTCTGGAGTTATTGGGGAAAATTTATAAAAAAGGCGATAAATGGCACTTTTTTTGAATAAAAACAAATATCAATATTCTAGTCAAAATGGGATACCTTCACTTAAATGTAAATAAAAGCAGAACGCGTTAATCGATTTCTATGATCTATGTCGCATTTTGTTTATAGGTTATGTGACTTTACATGAAATCAATAACACTTGATCCTTTTTTCCGTTTTGGATTTTTTATGAATTAAAAAAAAAAAAATTTTAATTTTTAGGCAAAAAAATATTTTTTTTTTCTCCACAAATTTATTTTTACCGGCAAAACTGTTGATTATAAAGAAAAACGTTATATGAACGGATTAAAGAAATTGTAATTCTAAATTTTTTTGAGTTTGTTTTAGCAAAATCGGACAAGTGGTTCTCGAGTTATGTTAAACTACGTTTTTGCCAAAATGTTACAACTAAGCGAAAAAACATCAAGATAAGGAAAAAATTTAAAAGGTCATAAAAAAACTGACATACGAACGCCAAACTCTTTTAGGGTTTTACTATACTGACCTAGTACCATCACCCTGACTTGGAATTTCTCACCCCCCAGACAATAATCCCAAAAATGTTCCATAGTGTTATCTGTCAAAAAGTTCAGTATTTTATTAACTTCTGCGTCCATCCATTTTTCAGATTCCATTCCTTTTTTGTTTTTGATTCTTTTTTAATAATTTTTTTCATAGAACTTATTTTTATTTTTTTTCTTCTTAAAAAATTACGGTTGAATTGAAATTTGAAACATATATGTCACACATGATTTTTAAAATCATATATAGTGTATAATTCAGGGTTTTACAAAAAGAGATGATTTTCTTAAAAGTGGCAAAATCATTCGTTTGACGTTTATAATGGAAAATTAAAACTTTTTATCCAGATTTTTTTACACTTGGTTATGGGTTTTTAAAAATACAACTTTTGGTGGACATTTTTTTCCTCGTGTTTGTTGTAACAAAAGTTGCATTATTCCAACCACAAAAAAAAAAACTGAAATGCATACCCTTATTATGTGACTCTCCCTATCCAAAATATGGTAGATACATATTTCAATGTGACAGCTTCTCATATACAGTCAACAAAAAACAAAGTTGTACACTTATATTAAAAAAATGTTGAACCACATTATTTATGAAAATTGTTACACTAGCACAGCCAAACAAAAAGGAAATAAAAGCTTATTTTATTGACCAATTTTGGCTTTTTATTTCAAACTCGTAAAGTTACCCGTAAGGGAATTGTTAACATAACCTCAAAAATACTACTACTTTTCAGGCAAAAAAAAAAAAAACTTACACTGCAAAATTTCAAAAATAAAAACCAAACGAAGATTATCAATTAAATTTATTGCTTATAACATTATTCTCAGTCACGTTTAACTGTTTTGTATCTATTTTGAGTTCAATAAATATTTTTTCTATTTATTTTAAGTAAAATTTTCAATGGGTGTGAATCTATGCCGTTTTTATACATTTTTTAATAATTTGTGTTTCAAAATGAAATTCTTTATACCAAGCAAAGTTTAATTTGTCTATTTAGCTTTGAATGTTGAAGTTTTTAATGATTACATATAATATTTTTAGTAAAATAGATCCAAAATTGTAAACCATTTCAATGGGGATTTTTGATCCTGTGGGATGAATTTGCAAAGTTTTTATCTTAAAATGTGTTTTAGCAGTCTAATTAACATTTCTATCAAAACAAAACTAAATTCCAATTCGTTTTGACACAATAGTACCCCCACATTGTTTTACTCTATGACTTTTAAAAAAAATTTATATAGCTGCTATCCAATTTTTAATTTATGTATTTTTACAGATAGTAATGACTTTTAGAACAAAATCTGGTAAAATTATTAGATTTTTATATATTTTATTTAATAAACAGATTTTGTTCTAAGTCATTAATTTTTTTAAAAATACATAACCTCCAAATTGGGTAGCAGTTATATAAAAAATTTTTGAAAAGTCATATGAAAGAAAACAGTGTGGGGTACTATTGGGTCTAATTTCAACAAATTTTTTTTATTTATTTAGTAGTATTTAAAATACTTTAAACGTATCTTGCCTAAAATTAATACAAAAAATCCTTGAATGTCAAATAAAAAACCCAAATTCTACCTGTTATTTTTATGCCATATTTTTAACTATCATGTTCAGTAGATTCTACCGACAAAGTTTTTGATTTTTTTTTTTTAATTTTTACTCAAACATTACAAAAAAAATTTCTTCCAAATTCTTATATTTTATTGTCAATGTTTACATTAATATGTTTAAATAATTCATGAACAAAATTTTCCGTTGGCATCTCTTTTCTGTCTTTGCTTTGCCGATTTTTCTAACAAATTTTTATCATCATTTTTTACCTCCTCCAAAAGAGATTTGTCAGTTGCTGTATCATTTTTGTTTGTTTCCGTAGTTGCCGCCATAGCTTTCAAATGTTTTCCAATGTGAATATTATAATCTTTTCTTTCGACAATTTTTGAACCACAATATTCACATTCAAATTTTGGTCGATTTATATCATGCACCAGCATATGATTTTTTAATTGATAATTTTTGGCAAATATCTTATAACAAATTAAACAAATAGAAGTCGGCCATTCTGATCTAGGATGTGAATTTTTTAAATGTTCCGATCTTTCATGAAGAGTTGTCGATACAACCGAACAAATGGGACATTTAAACGAACCCTTTGAAAAATGTATTCTCCTTAGATGGCCATATAATACACCCAAACTATTACAACGATGATTACATAAAGCGCATATAAATGCCTTATGAGGCATGTGGGTTAATTTATGTTTTTGTCGGTCCGATAGACCTGAGTTTATTTTTAATTCACAGTGTTTGCAGTTATGTGTACCATCTATAGGATCTTGTATACTCAAGTTATCTACATTAAAAAAATCATGTTTATTATTTATATGATCATTCCACATTTGTTGAGTGGCCAAGCTTTCATTACATTCGGGACAGGCGTACGATATATATTCAATAAATTCATTAAATATTATAGTTTTTTCCGTACAACGGCCTACTCTAGCTTTATTTTGTTCTAAATTTACCGATGAACTATAAAAATTTTGTATACAGCTTGAGGTGAGAGATTCATTATTTAATTTCTGTAAATTTAAAGGTATAGCAAAGTGTTGATACAAATGTTTCTTACACGCATTTCTAGTGTGAAACGATACATCACATTTAAGACATTTATAAGATTTTTGATCAAAATGTTTTAGTATATGCGATACACATAGATTTTGTTCATAAATAGCAAATGATTTTTGGCATATATTACATATAGAATTATGTAATGGTTGAGAAAAATAATTTAGAAAATTATTATGTTTGACCCCATAATGTTGCCATATTGCTTCGTCATCAGAAAATATTTGATCTTTACATAAAGGACAAACGATTTCATAGGATTCCATAATAGCCGTTACACGATTTTTATGTTTGGTGAAAAATAAACCTTTTAAAATTTTTTCATTTTCATCCTGGCATTTATTTAAAACGTGGGATAAAGCAATTTTATAGTTGTTCAAAGACTGAAAACAATGTTTGCATTTATATGGTTTAAAGGGTAAATGCTGGAAGCGATGAGTATGTAATTGTACAGATGAATTTATTATTAAAGTATTGCATATATTACATTGTAATTTATTGGCATCTTCAGCAAATGGTTTCATTTCCAAACCCTTTAAAGTATTAATAAAATGAATTTTTATTAAATGCATTTGCCATTTTTGTAATGTGTCAAATTCTTTATTGCAAAATGGACACAT
The DNA here is from genome assembly GCA_949748255.1 of Eustalomyia histrio. Classification (NCBI taxonomy): domain Eukaryota; kingdom Metazoa; phylum Arthropoda; class Insecta; order Diptera; family Anthomyiidae; genus Eustalomyia; species Eustalomyia histrio. Next base: position 70,354,630 of record OX456526.1, read on the forward strand.
GTGTTTAACATATTCTTCAAATTCTTGCCAGTTGTTTAATACTTTTTTATCTTTGCTGGAGCAGGCAGAGGACATTGTTGAGATTTCCTTCTTATTTTTTTCTTGTACAGAATTTTGATAACGCTTGAAAAGTTTGCTACACATATGATAATAATTGTGCAATCTAAATGATCTTTTCTTGTTACAAGTTTTACACGACCAGTAGCTGTTGGTGTCGTGTTTTAAATGGTGTTGTACAAATTTTATTAAATCCAAGTCGATAAATATTTTTAAGCATTTTGTACAAGAAAAATGCTGCTCATCAGAATTTTCAATTTGTTTGAAATTCATTAATTTCCAATCTTTTAAATTGTGTTTCTCCAATAGATGTTCATAAAATTCTTTGTCGTTATCAATTGTATATTTCATTAATGGGCATAAATGACATTCGTATCTAAATTTTTCGTAATGTTCTTTTGGATGACTATCTAAAAAATGATAACGTATCTGTGTATAACTTTCAAACATTACACGGCATAAAGGACATTCATATGTTGTATTTTTTGATTTAATATCTTGTGCATTAAATAACTCTACTATATGAGGATGGTGCACCATGATATGACTTTGTATATATATAGTTTTAGATGCTCGAAATGAACATAAATTGCATATAATGAGGTTTAGAAAATCTTGTGAGGAATGTCTTAGGGAATGAATTAAAAGTGAGTAATCCTTTTTAAATAGTTTGTTGCATTGTTTACAAATGGCTTGTGATGTATCATTGAAATGATAATTCGATTTTATATCAGCAATTACATCTTTATGTTGGTCCTCTATATGTTTGCACCATAATTCATAATTTGCAAATTTCTCTTCACAAACTGGGCAGCGATGTTGTATATAAACACCACATAGCCATTTTAAAAAAGTTCGTTTACATATTGTTTCCTTACTACTACCAGCAGCCACACTACCATTCATATTCTCCGATATTTCTTTATTTGTTGCATCCATATAATTACTGCAATCCATATCAGAGTTACTATCTTCAATTTCATCATTACTAATATCTTCATCATCACTACCTTCCTCATCAATGTATTCTATGGAAAATTCTTCATGTTCTGGATGGGATGCTACTGTGGCCAGCATACAGCCACCTTCCTCATCATTTTGTCGATAATATTCTTGTTGTTCATTTTTCAGTTTTGTAGGTAACCACATTAGCTCAGGTTCTATTAAATTATTTTCCAGTTTTATTTCCATTTTTATGCCATTATGATCTATATGTTCAATGTTTGACGCTATAGGATTCGGACAATTGGCGATATCATCAGCTTGTTCAATTTTTATTTTATTCATAATTAAAAATTTGTTTGTTTGTAAAACAATTTTACAACAATAAAAATGATTTTTTCGTCGAATCCTGTGAAATTTTGTATTTGAGTTCGAAGTTATCACTAAATAAAGTGACGGCGGCCATTTGACACAGTCGGTTATCGTCCACTTTCGAAGCTAAATATCTACCATATTACATAAAAATTTTAAACTGTTGGTACAAATTTGTTTAAGAACAGTAATTTGCAATCCTATAGAATCTAAGCCTTGGTCTAAATTCAAGATAAATATATATTTTTAGCAATAAGTAAAATTACGAGATATATTGCCGGCAATAAATATGTACGCAATCGAGTGATCCGTACAGAAAACACATTTTTGACGTTTGCTGCAATATATGTCTACATAGTTATCGTCAATCTAGACCGCTACTAGGTTATCGCTGTAATTTATCTATCATCCCCTTAATATATTGCCATCACTAACAAATAAAAAAATATACAGGTATTAATTTATTTCTCTGCGGTCACAAACAAATTCAGGGAAAAAAGTGTTAAATCATGGAACAGAAATGTGAAAACGTTTCACAATTCCACGGTGAAGACATTTTAATGTCTATAAAAACCGAACCAGAAGTAATCTGTGAAAGCGAAGACAATGCGAACTCCACTACAGGTAATTAAATTTAAAGCATACACAAAATAGATTATAATGCATGAGTGAGAATTAATAACATTAATGTGGTGTTTCCTGATGACTTTTTGCTTCAGGCGAACGAAAATATACTAAAATACATGCAATACAAAAATAAAATACATGCAGACACTCCTTCGTCTAGCGACGTTAGTCTTCGGAGACCCCATATTAACATTTCGGGGTCCTCACTATAAAGTAACTAATCTAGAATTAAAAAAATTTTTAGGTAAAAATGCGAAACCCCCTTTGGAATAAAATATAAAAAAACGGTCAAAGGCCCTCTGTCGGGGGTAATTTTAGCTATAAATACAACAATACACTTTCCTTGTTATCGAAGGCACCCTGTTCTCGAGTTAAGGAACTAATATGTTTGAACTTGAAGCTTTTTCTATCTGTAATTTATACAGGATCAAAACAAAATGTATACCTTTAAAAAGCTTATTGAAACACCTCTCATTTTAGATATAGTACTCTATTTAAAAAATTAAGCGTTAAATTACAAAAGTCTGTTTTTAACCGAAGTTTTTAGATGAAACTCATCTCAATATATGACTGATATAAAGTATTTAAAATTCTTAATCTGGTTAAATGGGTTTTTTATAATTTTTGCACAGATTTTCAACTATTATAACTAACGTTTCACAACGGAACAATTTACTCGACTTTAGAAATTTTAATTTTGAAGAAAAAGAATTAAAATGTTCAATTAGACATTAGGTCCGTTTGTGCACTTTTCCAGTAAAGTTTAATAAATAGTACTCAGTAACAAAATTACAGGAAGTAGGACAAAATTTACTCCCAAAAAGCAAAATATACAAAAAAGTACGCAAACGGAAAATTTGTAAGAATTAGTAAGATATTTTAAACAGCTGATTGTAAATACCAAACAACAAAAAAATTCAACTAGTGAATATGGAAATTTTGAATTAAAAATAAGATTTAAAGTGTTCTGCAGGAACAATCCGGACTTCCATCTTTCCTCTTCCATTGTAAATAAGCTGATATTTACATATTTTATACTTCTTCAAAAAATATTTAATGTGTTTGGACAAATCCTGTTTTTCGACCAGTTGTAATAGGTCCATTCGTTTACTTTTCTCAGTCAAGTCCAGTAAGAATTACTCAGTAACAAACTTACAGAGTGTAAGACAAATTTATTCTCAAAATTAAAATTTTCTAAAAGCAAAAATAAATTATAACTGCTCGATATGAAAAAAGATGATTCATATTGTAAAATATTAAGCAGAAACATTTTAAAAGGTTTTCTATAATTCGTTGAACAATATTTGTTGCTTTGCATAAAACATCGTAGTTGTAAAACATTTGTATTTAAAAAATTTATCGCATGTTTTTCAATCATACGAGGGCGGGTCAATAAGTCCTTGACTTTTTGAATGAGACACAGTTTTTTTTTTGCAAAAAAAAGTTATTTTCAACAATCTTCTTTTTAGCACAATACACTTAGTCCAACGTTTCTCCAATTTTTGTATCCCTTCCAAAAAATAGGATTTTTCGAGGTCCAATAATTTAATCGTTGGAGCTAAATCTCTTTTCACCGAGCCATTTCTTTAGGTTTGGAAATAGGAAAAAGTCACTGAGGGCTAAATCCGGAGAATATGGCGGGTGAGGTACCAATTCGTAGCCCAGTTCATGGAATTTTGCCATTGAGACTACACATGTGTGCACTCGTGCATTATCTAAATGAAATAGAACTATAGGGTCGTTATTGGCCGACAAACTTACTTTGCCTTCTTCGGAGCCGGTTCAATCGGAAAACCCCATTGTTTAGACTGCTGCTTGGTCTCCGGAGTGTTGTTGTGGATCCATGTTTCATCCACAGTTAAAAATGCCGCAAAAATTCATTTGAATTGCAGTTAGACAACTCCAAACAATCCTTTGAAGTTGTCACACGATTACGTTTATGGTCAATTAGAGCAAACGCGGCACCCATCTTGCAGACAGCTTTCTTAAATCCAACTGATTATTTAAAATCGAAACCACACTGCCATATGAAATGCCTATGGCATCAACAGTCTCACGCACTGTTTTTTTGAAATTTTTGGGTGTATTGACTTGGTGCCGAATTACGGCATTCGTGATCGAACGAAATTGTTCGAAAACTGTTTTTTAAAAAAGTTACCACAATAATACTAATAATGATAACACCAACTTTAACTTTTATTTCCAATCTGGGGCCAAACTACAACATCCCTGATGGAAAATATTCCGTTCTAATGTTTGATTTTTAGAAATAAAAAACTAATTTTGATCGAAAAATTACGATCACGAATTCCGTAATTCGACCCCTGAATTGGCCGTCCAGAATGTTCAGCGTCATTTGTACTTGTTCGACCACAACGAAAGTCAGTAAACCACTTTTTTACCATTGAAATCGATGGTGGAGAGTCCCCATAGTATTTATCAAGCTTTTCCTTGGTTTGATTTACGTTTTTTTTCGCAAAAAATAATTTTTAATGGAAACTCAAAATTCACTTTTTTCCATTTTAAAAAAATCCATGTTTTGAACAGCTGTTAAAAGCGAAGTAAATGACGGAACTTGCTCAAAGTTTGACAGTAGTCTATTAACAGGTGGTACTTGATAGGAGCAGTGTTGCATATCATATAACTACGAGGGAAGTTCGAAAAGTCACAGACTTATTCATCCGCCCTCGTATGTTTTTCTGCTTGTAAATTCTTGCTGGCAATTATTTGTCCAGTAAAAATTTTCACAAAAAAGAAGAAGAATTCTCAACATTAAACTGTCACTTTATTCCTTCTTTTTTTCTTAATGTTTACTGAGTATTTGTGTAAACGAGCGACATCCAGTAAAAACTTGTACAAATTAATGAGTAAACGAAAGGAACTAATTTATTTTTGCATTTGGTCTTACAATCAGCTGTAAGACCAAATGCAAATGTAACGTTCTCGTACTTTTTTTAGCAAATTTTCATTTTGAGAGTAAATTTGTCCTACTCTCTGTAATTTTGTTACTGAAGAATTCTTACTGGACTTGATTGAGAAAAGTAAACAAATGGACATTATACTATTATTTTTCACGAAAAAAATTATTTATTTTTACAATTTAAATTTAAGTGAGTGGAATATTGTAATTTATTAATTGGCCTCTAGGCTTTCAAATTACAAAATGTTGAATAAAAAAATTTTTTAAGCTTAGAAAATACCCAATAAACATTGAAAAGTTAAAAATTCAAGTGCTTTAAATATTGCTTTATTTCAAGTGTTTTTTACAGTCGAAAAGAAGCTCATATAAATTAAAACAATTTTATTCATGTCTTTCGTTTATTGTCAATACTTTAAAATAAAATTAAAAAAATTTTTCAAATGTACAATTTTCCTGACAAAATTTTAACGAAATGGTAAGACACATTTATTTGGAGCCAACGTCTATCCTTACATTATCTTTGTTTTCTTATTTCAGAAAGATTCTACAAATTTCTACGCTTCTAAATAAAGAGGGTTAGTGAAAAAACATCAAAAATCAAGATCCAATATGCAAAACCAAAATTATAAATATGTATGTATGTCCAAAATAGTATGCAGTTGTTAATAAGTCATACTAAAACCAATAATTACCGTGTTTTGATGGCTTTGCTTAAACTTGAAATTTTTTATTCTCGACTTGAATTCCAGTGTCCGTTTTGCTGGAATATGCTATTGTATTAAAGTGCAGATCAAGGTTTGAAAAAGGAATACAGGACTCGAATAACACTTGATTTTAGCTTTAATTTCAGCAAAAATGCAAAAAAAAAAATCTTATCAAGAAAATTTTACGTTTGAATAAATGTTTTAATTTTATTTTGAAATATCGACAATAAACAAAAAACATAAAATAAATCACGATATATTTTATGTAAAGCACTTGAATTTTTAACTTTTTAATGTTTATTGGAGCCATATTGATATTTTGTGACAATTATATGTATATAAAAAATTAAAAATCCATTTTTTTGAAATTTTAAATCGCGGACACCGGAAAAAAATATTTGCCATTTTATTTATTCTCCGTAGTAAAATCACAATTTTAATAGCATCAAATGATACATCAATGATCCTCGTGCGTTCAGTAGTCCAAAAAGTATAGGCAATTAAATAATACATTTTGACCGATTTGTTTCAAATTTAAGACGTTGTATTTCCTAAACCGTTGATAAAAAATGTAAAACTTGTTGGATATTTTAATCGTGCAAGTCTCAACAACAATACCGAACATGGGGCGATTTATCTCCATAATTGTGGAGAAATATACTTTGATTTATATAAACATCATCTATATTTATACGAAGAATATTTCTTCCACAAAAACAAAAATCAAACAAACAAAAAAGAAACTTGGTCTGTATAAATGTTTTTCAACCGAGTTGTTTTTTGTTTTGTACTTTTTAGAAACTTTGTCATTCTGTGAAAATTCTGCGAACTAAATAAATAGAAATCTTTTCCTGTCTTCCTAATTTTTTAAATAAAATTCTTTTATTACCATCAATCATGTAATACTACAAGATGGTCAAATTTAAAAGGGGTGGTGGACATCGGATAGTTGACTTTATATGTCCTTAGCCTTAACCAAGTTAAAATATAATTCGAAATACTATGCCTTAGGAAATTAACTAAATTAAATAATATTTTAAATTCTATTTTTTTACAAGCATCGAGATTTTTTGTTTATTTTTGAATAAATTTACAAGAACAAAGCAAATTATTTACTTCTAGCAAAAAAAAAAAAAAAGTTGGTTCTGAAACATTTTTCCTAACTAAAAACATTGCCGAAAAAAAAATCCGAAAAAATACTTGAGATTAATCATCAATTTGTGATTAAAATTTTTTCCATACGTTTAACATTGAATAGTTTAGACAAAATAATTATAATTTGTATGTATCACTTGAAAAATAACAAATTTATTACATAATTTTAAATACTTTAAATAAAAGTAGATTTTTTTGCATCACGAAATTTCGTGATTCACGTCAATCACGCGTGAACCAAAATTTAAATTACTGACGTGAAAAAAATTTCATGCGTGAGTCGATTTTTTATCATGATTTTTTCTTTTATTAGTTTTTTTTATTTTTTTTTCGTTTTTTTTACATGCAATGTATGAAGTGTGGTACCACTTCATTCAATTGATAAAATAAATTTTTTATGTTTAATTTTTCTAAATAGTAATAATTTTTGAAGCGTGAGCAATAATTTAAATTACACACGTGATCGTGCGTAAACGTGAGTAGAAAAAAATCTTTGTGCGTGATTGTAATTTTTGGTTCATGATCGTGCGTGAGTAAAAATCGCTCACATACCCATCTCTAATTATGACTTCCTTAAATATTTTGAAGTCATAATTGAAACATAATTGGCTCTTTTTGAGAGCCTTTTTGAAGCTGACTTTTATGAGTCATTAAAAACACTTAAGGCCGTATGACAATACATTTATTTTGTATTGGATTGATATTGAGAGCAATGTAAATCAAATGGGAGCACTGCGTTACTGACATCCATTTGACAGATACTCATTAATTCTCATTTATTTAGTTGAACTGCTCACACTCATTATTTTCTCATAAGAAATTTCATAAATTTTTCGTCAATACAAAATCAATACGAAATCTAGCAAGTGCCATACGGGCTTTAGAAACAGACTCTCATTTACAAGAAAAAAAAACAGCAATGGTTTCAAAAGAATGAGTCTTTTCGGATTCTAATTCCACGCTGATAATTTATGAAACTTGGATTTTTAAATATTCTTATTTATTGTGCAGTGTCAATAAAAAAATATTTATATTCTTGACTTCAATATTAAAAAAAATACTTAAAATTGTGTAGTGAAATACAAAAACTAAAAAATTGAGGTGAGTACCTACATTTGTTACTGTATAATAAAATTATAATATATATAAAAAAAAGTTTTAGGAACCGAAATAAACACTCAGGCATGTCACAGAAAGAGAAATGTAAATTGCTTCTCCAGAAAGAAATGAGATTTTTTTTTTTCAAATTTTAACCTAGTATAATAAATAAACATTGATATGCATAAGTTAATAATGCTGTTTTTAGAAATTTCACTATTTAATTATTTTACACACATTTCGTGTGAAATCGTTGTGGGGTCATAACATTTTAATATTTTTTCCGTTTTCGTAAATTTTAAAACGTTCGAAAATATTTTATTTGTGGATATTTTGTGTTCCAACTTTAAGTTTTTTATAAAAGTTCTTGTGACATGCCTGATAGATTAGGAAAAAATAGCAAAAAGTTCATGAAAGTCTAAAAAGTTTTTCTAATGAAATTTGGGCATTTGTTTTTAAATTTTAAGAATCTCCTGTTTTTGGTTGGAAAAATGACTACAGAATCTACGGAGTTGCTAAGAAAATATTTTTTTTAAGAGAATGAACACTCAGAATACTCTCTACTTATTAATGTGTTGCTTTCTTTGGAAAGAGGATAGAGAAGAGATGGAAGGTGGTGCAAGATGAAGGTGATAAATTTTAGAACAGTTGTAGCGTGCCATCTGATGCAGAGTTGGCTAACTTGTTGAAGCTTTTTTGTTAATAGCCCTGTTATGATATTTCACTTCGGTGGGGTTAAGTGCTATGGAAGTGCTATAGGATGTCGTTCCGACAGAAAACTCATACATATTATTTTTCTAAATTGATGTTACCGCCGCTGAGGATCAAACCCACAACCTTCTGTTAAATAATCCAACGCTCTTACCATTACACCACAACTCCCTCGGTTAGTATATGGAATTTTTTAAAGCAAAAATTAAAGAATTTGAAACTTCTTCATTTTTAATCAAAGGAGTTTGAATAGAAAAAAGTTTTAGAATTTTTTCATACTAAATTATCCCAGTCTTTCACTATTTTTTAAAAAATTTATCTTAGAGCAGAATTCCTATCATTTATTAAATCTCATTCATAAGTTCATAATTATAACCAAAAATCTTTCAGAATTGAATTTTTTTAAAGTTCTATTTATTAAAGTTTTATACAATATAATAACTTTCTTTTATGTCTACCAAAATAATTTAGAATTCCATCAACAAGTTAAGCGAACACAAATAACAGAAGATAATGGACTCTCAACTATTGCCTCAAAAAAAGCTAAAAGCTGCTGTCAAAACTGCATAGATTTTAAATCATACATAGACGATTTATTTGAAAAACAATCTGGTAACAAGGACTCGGTATAATAATAGTAAGATCAAAAGTACGAACTTAATTTTTCAGAAAAAATACAGGAACAGAACGTGGAAATAATGCAAGCGTTAGAAGTTCAAAAAGATTTAACTATAAGGTTACTACTACAGCAACAGACAGCTGATGATTTAAAGTCCTCATTTCCATTAACATCACAAGATGCCTTAATTGAATTTGACAAACAAATTAATGAAGATAACAAACATTTATATGTAAGTATTTAAAAAAATTAAAATGTTAAGTTATGTCTGGATCATTCTTGGGAATAGAAATTTAACTGGCATTCTTGATATCAATGGAGTTGCTAAAAAAGTTCATTACAATCCTAATTCATGAAGAAACGAATAATTATATAAGACTATATAACTAGTCTGATTCTAATTCTGTAATTTATAAGATATTTTGTCTTGTTGTATTAGAAATCCAATTTAATAATAAATACAAAAATACAAACGCAAATATTGCATTTATGTAAATTTGTTCGCCTAGCAAAACAAATTATTGTTTCATAAATTACAATTGGTTGTTTTAGACATTGTAATTAAATAAAGGTTATTTAAGCTACATTTCTTTGGCATTTATCGAAATACTTATAATGCCAAAAATTTCATTGAAATTTCCATCAAATAATGTCACTAAATTGGTCCATTCAATTAACTAGTCCCAAGTATGGCCCGGATCTGATTTAATCAATCATTCTGAATTTTAGATGAATACAATGAAGGAGCTTATAAGAAATAATTTGTGTAAAAATATGGGTCAAATTATAACCGACGAACTTATTTATAACTATAACGTTGATGGCTCACACGGAAAGAAAAGTTTTAAAGATTTAAAAAAATTTTATACCACATTCAAAAGTAAGAGAAAATACAACATGTTAAATATAAAAAGTAATAGTTTTATATATTTTTTAAATTGAATTTAGGTGCGGTAGGAGCGAGTTCAGAAATTGAAGACGTTGAAGCACATATAAGGAAGGCGGTCAATTTAAGTAAAAAACGTCATTTAAAGAAAAAACTGTTAAAAGACAAAAAAGATGATAGTCGCGAAACTGAAAATTTACTTTAAATATTAATTCTTTAATAAATTCAAAATACTATGTGAAATACAATAAATATTTATGTTTTATTCTACAATCTTATAGGAGCGGGAATGGTCAATAGCTCAAAATATTTTTTTTTTTTTGGAGAACGCTAATTAGCTTATAATAATAGTTTCTGTAAATTTATGATCTAAGAAAAATTTATCATATGGATTAACTAAACGTTTTAGCTGTGCAAAATTTTGTGACCAAAGGTGTTCATCCTCTAATTGTTATAATTAGTTTAATAGAAAAGAAATTAAGAAATGGCTTTTTAAAATTATATTTCATTAACCGTTGTAAATTTGTTTAAACATGTTTCGCAAAGCAATTCTTTCAAACCTTGTCAAATTATTGCAAATTAATTCTCGTTTGCTGTTTTATTGACAATAGTAAAACATTGATTTGCCAACGATTTGTTTTTTTTTTTGTAACATCGACAATTTCTGACTGGGTATTTCATGTTATTTTACAAGTATATGGAAAATGATTACACTTTCCAAAAGCCTGCCTGATTTATAACTAGTTTGATACTTTAGAAAGCTAAAGGTTTTGTTAAGAATCCTTGTCTGGACTGATGTTAACTGGTCGCAATGCCGCGAAATATGGCGAGTGCTCAAGGCAAGGTTGGCAACCTAAACGATTAATGGTGTTGCTATCGATATAACCGATACCGAAACATCAATAATAATAAATAAAAAATGTTTTACACCGAGATGATATTAATGAATTTTTCCATCCAATGAATGTTTGGTGAAAACTTTTTATAAAATAATGAAAAATTTCATTTAGTTTATTTAAAAATTTCATACACTTAATGAATCAGTTTTATTTAAATTATGAAGTGTTTTTTAATTAAGAAATTTTTTATTCATTAGTCAAAACAACTTCATAAATTTGCTGAACAACTTAATAAAAACTCGTCAAATTAAATACTCTCTGCATTCAAATAGAATGTTAATAAAATAACATAAAAACAAATGAATTATTTCCATCCCGAGAGCATAACGAACAAAAGAATCAGTCAAAAATGTTTTTGTTATTTCGGTTATGATGACCCAGTAAAAAATTCCTGACCAAGAAAGCATAAAGCAGCACAATTACTCAGCCCGAATGTGTTAAAATTGAGGTGAAAAATGCATTTTTTTTAACATTGGCTTGTCATAGGAAAGAACGTGTTAATGCTCGAATAAGTCTAGTTTGCACTTTATAAAAATGAATGCTTTTATTTTATAAAACATGGATTTTTTAATGTTATTTTTTATATGAACAAGAAATTCATTTTTTTATTGTTTAAGAAGAGATAAAAAATAACTTCGCGTGAATGCATTCAAATACATATTTAAGAAGATATGTTTTTGACATGCTTTAAAATCACTTTTTAAAGTATTGCGGCATTAACTAAAAAACATTTTAAATAAACAACACAAACATTTAAATTAATATCAATTTTTTAAATTTCATACAATTTTTTATATCTATGGAAATAAATAGATATATAAAAAATAACAAACAGATTTTTTTAAATAAAAATATTTTTACAATTTTCTAGATTCAATTTTTTTACGCATTATATTTATTAGTTTATAGGAGAGAGCTGCATCTCCTATTTTAAAAGTATATTTTTCGAGAGACTTTCGAAAAACTTTATTATTTTAGGAGGACATTGTGTTATCGGCTATAAGTTTATGAAATAAACAAATACTTAACTCTATTATTGAATATATGTTTATTTTTAGACAGGTACCTAAATAGTCAAATACGACATAATCTCTTTTTAGTTCAATACACTTAGTCCAACGTTTCTCCAATTTTTGTATCCCTTCCAAAAAAATAGGATTTTTCGAGGTTTGGAAATAGGAAATAGTCACTGGGGGCTAAATCTGGAGAACATGGCGGATGAGGTACCAATTCGTAGCCCAATTCATGGAATTTAGCTTTTGAGACTACACACGTAACACGATTACGTTTATGGTCTATTGAGAGCAAACGCGGCACCCATCTTGCAGACAGCTTTCTTAAATCCAACTGATCATGTAAAATCGAAACCATACTGCCATATGAAATGCCTATGGCATCAACAATCTCACTCACTTTTACTCTTCGGTCGGCCAACACCATATCGACAGTTTCGGGTGTATTGACCTCAATTGGCCGTCCAGAACGTTCAGCGTCATTTGTACTTGTGCGACCACAACGAAACTCAGTAAACCACTTTTTAACCATTGAAATCGATGGTGCGGAGTCCCCATAGTATTTATCAAGCTTTTCCTTGGTTTGATTGACGGTTTTTTTTTCGCAAAAAATTATGTTTAATGAGTACTCGAAATTCACTTTTTCCATTTTTAAAAGATCCACGAGGTTGTATGTTTTAAACAGCTGTTAAACGCAAAGTAAATGACGGAACTTGCTCAAAATTTAACAGTAGTCTATTAACAGGTGGTACTTGATGGGAGCAGTGTTGCACTTCATTAACTACGAGGGAAGTTCGAAAAGTCAAGGACTTATTGATCCGCCCTCGTACTCTTAAAGCACAACACTAAGTCCCATTTTACACAGCAATTCTTGTCAATTCTCTTTTTAAGTTGCTTTTATGTTCACACAGAGAAATTTTTTCAGCAATTTTAGTCTACATTTGGTTTTAATTGAATGAAAAACAAACCGAAGAATGAAAAAACAAAACGAATTGCCGAGAACAAGCAACTCCGTACCAATTACCACTCTGCTTTGCCCCTTTATCTCACAAACTCAAGAGCCGCGCAACAAAAGTTGGTCTGTGTGAAACGGGAGTAATAAGATCATAAGCAGAGATGTTTTATTTTGTAGACCAATGGCAAACTAACTTGATTTTCAATTTTTAAAGTTTTTAATTAAAGGCATTTTATAAACCACTTTAAAAGCCATTTCAAATAAGTTGGAAGTAGAAAATCAACATATAGAAGCTTCTTTATATGCACTAAAATTTGCATTCGTAAAGAATGTTTTCGATTTATTTTTGCTAGGGAACAGTACAAAAAAATATTATTTTTCCAAATTGTCCGAATTTAAACTTCTTCAGAATCATAACGAACAAAACAAAAATAAATGGCTTAAGTTCATCGATCGAATTATAAGTTATGGTTTTGAGTTCATGGGTAAACAGTTTTTTTTAGTTATAGTCGGCGCAGAAGTGGGCGTGGACAATTTTTCTTCAACTAAAAACCTTATTCGGAATATTACGGTCATTGTTAAAAAAGTTAGCCAAATCGGTCTAGTCGTTCTGAAGCTATGCGCTTACCAACGAAGAGCATTTCATTTTTATTTATATGGATTAAAAATACATATATGCAAACCAAATATCAAAAATTATATAACAAAAATTATCAGATTATTCTGAGATCTTTTCCTTTAAGAAAGTCCTTAGAAAGTAATCACTTTTTCTATAAAAATACTGAATTTTTAAGGTTGAATTTGATTTTTTGAAAAGTCCTTATGATTCTAGGACAATCAGACTTTTAGTTCTTTTTGATTTTCGATAGCTTTTTCTTTAAAGTTCTCATAATAAATGACCAAAATTTTCCAAAAATCCCGCATTTTTAAGATATACATCCACTATTAATTGAGTGATATTATAGGTGACCATTTCCAACAATTGGCCCCACTGAGTATTAGCTGTAAAAACTTAAGGGTGGGCCAAGTTTCGATCTCTTGGGTGATCTAAGCTCTCATACAATTTAGTTAGTGGTATGAGTAAAATTGAATAGCTTTCGTTTTAAATTAACAAAATATAATGAAAATTAAGCAAGGACATGCGAATCTAGTTCTAAATTTTTATATATTTTTTCAAATAATTTCGAATCTACCTAATATTGAAATTAGAAGGATTAGAAAGATAAAACTAAGCATTCTTGCAGTGTCAGTAAAATATGCTTGCACCGACATGAAAGGTAAATTTATAAAGATTAATAATTTTTGAAGTATCTGTTTGACTCATATTTGATTTATCGAGAACTGTCTGTCCGTCCATTGACCATTTTATTGCCTGATTCGTAATTAGCGTAGCATAACAGTTTATTTATTAGAAAATATTCATTGCAAGAGGAGGTTCTTGGAAAACATTAAATTTAATTATTTTTAATACTTTCGATTAAAATTATATACATTTTTTTTAATTTAAATAATAAATATCGCAGAATGTCGTTATAATTATGTATCATCCGATGGTGATCAAATTGTGAAGAAAATATCGAAAACAGATGCACATAAAGAAGACATGCTAAGATTAAGAGAGCTTTTAAAAGAATTTGGTTTAGAAGATGCTTTCCCTTATTTGAAATGTAAGTATATAAAAAAATTATAAAATAAAAATCGAGTATTAAATAATTTAATATTTTTAGCTGCTCAACTAACTTATAGAAGTCTACAATATATACGTAAAGATGATTTAAAAGAAGCCATACCACCAATGGGTTTACGTATAGAGTTTCGTGAGAAATTATTTGCCTGGAGAAAACAAAAGGTATTAATGCAATTTTTTTTTTTTGCTTTACTAAAAAACTATTGAAAGATACGCATTTCTGTAGTTTGGAATTGATGAAGAACTAATGCCTACAAAGGTGCAAGAGTGGCTAAATGAAATACCTAGCTTTTCCTCGCAACTACAAGAACAGTCGCCATTTAATACCCGCGGTGTGTTAAATAAAGTAATTTAGAGAAGTCAAATTTGTAAACATTTGCTAATATTTATATTTTTTATTATTAGGATTTAAAAAGTATACTAATGGAGACTGCAAAAGGCAAAAAGATTCTAAAATTATATGATGAAAATCAATTATTAAATGATACAAATCGTAACGATTTGCTAAATATAATAATCGATGAAATTCTATTTAGCAAAATAATTTTACAACAAAAAGATTTTTTAACTTTAGTCGATGAAATATGCACTCTTTTTCCAACGGAAAGAGATGGTCAGGAATACTATTATATACCGCGACAGGGTAAAAAGAATCCTTCAGGAAGACTCTACTCTAAGTATACTAATTGCAGAGCAAAGTCTAGAAAATTAGAATCGTCACAACAAATCGAAAGCCCCCCAAGTACACCAGCATATATCAATATTGACAATATCGATGAATTAAGCGAAATTAAAATTGATCTTAACAAAGATGTAACAAATTGGGATGAAATTAAAGATATGTGGAAAGCCACTTTTTATTTACGACAATTGGATCTGAAAACATTATCTAGCGAAGATTTTTTTAAAGCTTGGCCTAGATATAGACATTCTGAAGCACCAGAATTGGTAAATATACCTATTTTAAATATTAAACAAGATGATAATTGTCATTGTAACAGCCTATTGAAATTGTGTGGAAATATTTTTAAGTCGTGTAATCTTAAAAGCTTCCTGATAGCTTCCAGGGAAAGAGAGTTTATGTAAATACATGCATGTTGTCGTTAGCATGGAACAGAATAAACTAAATATCTTTACAAATTAACAAATTGGCAACGATTTGTTTATGTATATTTGGCTATAAATGCGTAATGTTGCATATTTTAGTGCTAATGTATATTTGGACATATTTTCATCAAATTTTATTATGAAAAAATTTATTAACAGTGACAATTGTTATGCTTGCCTAGAATAGAACTTTAAGATATTAAATTTTATAATAATTAATCGTTTTTCTGTTATGATATTACAGATTAATATAGATTTCATGTTAATGCATCCTTGTAAAGAAAACCTTTTATTTTCAAATTGGAAATTATTTAAGGAAAAAATCAAGCAATATTATGAAATAAGTATTCATAACGAAAATTGCAATCAACTATTTTCGGTTGGTAAATTATTAACAAATATAGGTAAATCTTATATGAAATAAAACTAAAAATTTATATAACTAAATATTGTTGTTTTTACAGATTCTCAAGATTATATATACGCCACTTTATTAAATGCCATAATTCCCTCCACGGTAAGATTTAAAAACCAGTCTGGAAAATGCACCAAAAAAGTTTCCATAGCTGAAGCGCAAGAAAGTTTTGCCCTAAGACTGACTTCAATCAATGATTATGAAATAAATATTGAACAACATATTAATAAGTATTATACAGCAGAATTAACAATTCAACCAATTCTTATTGTTGAAGGTCACTCAATTGAAGATCTTAAAGGTTTTTATATATATTTTGATAAGAATTTATATAAATTTAAATCCTTTAACAAAAGTTTAGATATATGCTTTAAAATATTTCACCTATTTTCTATACCTTATCCTAAAGCTTGTGAACCTCTTTGGACTTTTATACAACAATATTTTTTTGATATTTACATGGACATGGATTGTAAATCATCAAATTTAATATCGTTACTTAAATTTATGAAAAGTAATTAAATATACCTGTAAATATTTTAATAAATCGTATTTTTGTTTTAATTAAAAATTAATATATATTTAGTTAAAATACAAAAAAATTAAAATAATATTCTGATAGAATGAAATCTGTTTAACGGCAAACAAAGCCAATAAATGGTTTAACCACTATTAAAAATATTGGGAAATACACAGGAATCCATAGAAGAGCTAAATTGATATTTGACAGTGGTGTTGATTAAAAAACTGAGAGTTAATAGAAAAATTTTAAAAAGCTAAGATGTAGCATCCCGAACCGAAATCACTTTTGACCTTTGACAACTATAAATGGTAACCGTTTAACTGCATTTCAATTCAAATTAGATATTAACTATTAAAAAATATAGAAACAATTATATTGGGCCATTTTAGAAAAAAACTCAACATTTTAACAGTTTTTAATGATAAGCCTGGAATTTATAAGAAATTTGGTGACAACATAAATAATGAGTTGTCGGTGGTAGTGCTTTTAATATGCATAATTTGTAGTTGGAATTATCATAAATTATTTACCGGCATTGATAATAACTATAAGTTTAATATTTTCGAAAAATGTGGCATACAAAAGTAATAACACAGTGATACAAAATCGAAATTAAAATCAAATTTTTTTATTTCTTCTAGATTGTTATAAAACCAAATGGTGTTTTTACTTTTTTTGAGGCTAAAAAATCAATTTTTTATGTTGGCGTCATTATAAAACATATTTCTAATGATATTA
The DNA here is from genome assembly GCA_949748255.1 of Eustalomyia histrio. Taxonomy (NCBI): domain Eukaryota; kingdom Metazoa; phylum Arthropoda; class Insecta; order Diptera; family Anthomyiidae; genus Eustalomyia; species Eustalomyia histrio. Next base: position 70,372,058 of record OX456526.1, read on the forward strand.
CGAATTACATTTTATTATTATCAGTATTTTTATGGAAAAAATTGTCACTGTGTAATTAGTCCCATTTCACACAGAGCAACTTATGTTGCGCAACTCTTGAGTTTGTGGGAGAGAGGGAAAAAAAGGTGCTAGTTGATACGGAGTTGCTGCAGGAAAATTGCTAAAAAAAAATCTGTGCGAACATTAAGGCAACATTGAAAGAAAATTGCCGCAACAAAAGTTGCTCTTTGTAAAATAAGACTTATTTTAGTAATGCTGCTGTTTTTTATAATGTGCTCAAACGTACAACCAGCTTCTGTTGTCCTCATAATTCTAATTCTATAAAGAGCTAACTATATTATTCTTATGCTGGCTTACACAAAATTCAAATAGAATTGTTTAAATCATTTTGAAGCAGGTTGCATAATTTATAAAGAAAATAAATTTTATTTTTACTGTTGAAAGTTTTTGAGAAATTTTTATAAAATAGTTTTATAATACGTTAATACTTAACCCAAAAAAAAAAATTTTTTTTCAAGTTTTGAATTTTTCAAATTCCATACAAATTTTAAATCCAAAACTTGAAAAAAACGAAAATATGTATTTTCGGGTTCAGTATAAACGTACTATTAGGAAATCAACATTTATTAAAGGGTAATTTTTTGCTATTTGGGTTTTCAGTGTAAAAAAAAGATTCGTGACATGTGGCAATGCCAAAAGTGCTCAGTAAGGTTTGCCATTTTACCATGAATAGACTAACAACCGAACAAATCATTAGATTTTATTATCATAATTCGTCTTTAGCGACGAAGCTTATTTTTGGCTTGATGTGAAGAGCAGCCAGAGGCAGTTCAAGAGCTGCCAATGCACCCTGAAAGATGCACTGTTTGGTGCAAATCGCAACGTTACAATGGAGCAAGGTACCGTGCGATGATTACCGATTTTTTTTTTGCCCAAAATTTAAGAACTGGACTTGGTTGACATGTGGTTTCAACAAGACGGTGCCACACGGCAAGCGATACCATGAACCTATTGAGAGGCGAATTAATCTCACGCTTTGGAGCAGTCCTTTGGCCGCCAAGATCATGCGATTTGACCCCACTAGACTATTTTTCGTGGAGATACGTGAAGTCTCTTATGCATCCACAATTCCAGCCCTGGAAGACAACATCCTAGCTGCCGCTGGTGAACACCGCCCGAAGTGGGCGAAAAAGTATGCCAAAATTGAAGCATACGACGTAGCCGCCGGCAATATCTTTAAAAAGTAAATGGCAGGCATTCATTAATCGCCCCAAATAAATATTTATCATATTTATTGTTATCATATTTTAGTTTCTTTTTTTTTTCTTTATTTTGTTGTGAAGTACTTTTAATTAATTACCCAGACAGAAAAATACGAATGTTTAAGCATTGGCGCAGTGGGCAGAACGAAAGATTTTTAAAATTATTGTGCTTTGCCAACCTTATAACAACGGGCTGGGCTTGGCCGTTTATTTCTTTTTTAAAACGTTAGCGAAATAATAAAGCTCTTTTCCAATGATAAAATAAGTGCTCCAATCCCAAAATAATAACACATGGCTGGGCTTGGCCAACTGTAGTTTAAAGAGTTGGGAAATTAGGCTGTAATAAATAAATAAATTCCTTTGCCAGTACTTTAAATTAGAATTATATAGCATTTTATAAGCCAAAAGAAAATGACCCATTATAACGAATACTCGGAATAACGAAAACGCGAAATAACGTACGACCTAATTGTTTGCATTAACTACCAAATATTTTGTAAATAATATTTCTGAAAATTTATACTCGATATTACGAACAATTAATGAAAAAAAAAAAATAAATAGTTTAAAAAATTTGAGATTTTTTTTTGTTTCGAAATGTTAGCGTGTACAATTATTGAAATCCTCTATTAAATTTTTAGTAATCTCAAAAATTTGAAACATGATTAAGAAGAAGTAAAATTCATATAAAAATGTGTTGCGATATAGAGAATATTTCATGAATGGTTGTAAATTTTGTTAATCAAGTACATACTCGTATGCTGATAAATTTATAAGTATCTGTCTCATATTTAATTTTTTTATTTTTTTTGGTATATTTTTACCCTTGTAGGTGCCCAAAAGTAGAAAATTTTAGGCACCCAGAACGTAGAATCAACTTGCTAAAGTGGGATTTTTTCACAGTTGAGTAGTGACCAACCACTTTATAAGGGAGAATTGAATCGTAAATATTTGGTAAATAATTATACATAGTAAGATATAGGATAAGGGATATATAACCGATTTTCTCATAAATACGTCTAACATCAGAAAAAATTTAAATTTAAAAACACACTAATTGATTTTCAATCAGACTTGGAATCATATAGTCGGCTTGACCGAATTTAATTTCTCACTCGTTTTCATCTCAAAACTTTTTTTACGCGCAAAGAAATTATTTTACTTCAAAATAATAATTATATTTCTTATTCCATTTATAGAATCACCTACAGCAAGTATGAATTCTTACCAATACTATTCAATAACATTAAAAAATGATACTGATGTCGATGACTCTTTGCCCGAACCAGAAAAGAAACGTAGAAGAGATATGTCTTTGCAGCAAAATTTGGAAAAAAATTTATTGTTTAGCAAATATTTTGCAATTAAAGAAACAAGTAAAAATAGTATAATAGGCGAATGTCGGGCATGCAATACACAAATAAAAGCCTCAGTCACCGTCACCTCCAATTTCATACGTCATTTAAAAGGAAAACATCCCCTACAATTTGAAGAGTATATTCAACTTAAAATTGCTAATGGTAGAAAAGAAACTGCCAAAACAAAAATTGATAATGCTTTAGTTGATTTAATAATTGAAAATATGCTAACATTTACCTTAGTGGAAAAGACAACATTTAAAACTTTTGTAAATTCTTTAAATCCCAACTATACTCCGCCTCCAATGCGCATTATAGTGAACATGTTTAATGAACGTTATAAAAATATGATTAATTCGATGCATACAAAATTAACATCAGTTAATTACTTTTGCACGGCTGCCGATGTTTGGTGTACGAAACAAAATTTATTTTTTTCTTATTCGTGTCACTGGATTGATCCAAATTCATTTATGAGAATCTCTACCACCTTGGCACTGAAACGATTTAAACGGTCACATAATTATGAAGAATTTAAAGATATTATACAAGAAGTTCATAAAAGATTTGGTTTAACTTCTGATAATGTAATAGCTACTGTAACAGATAATGGAACAAATTATACCCAGATCTTTAAAGAAATTGGTATTGACAAATTCTGTGAAGAAGATGAAATGTACAATGAGAGAGGTGAGATCGATTGCATCGATATAAGTGAATACTTACCACATTCCTATATTAAATGTGCTGGTCATGCGTTGAATTTATATGCTTCGATAGATTTTAAGAATATTTTAGTTGAGTGTCAACTTTTTGAAAAACATTTTGTGGTAAGTACTTAATTGATTAGGAATAGCAGTGCTTACCCTGGGTTTCATACTGAAGGTCTCTGAGTTAACTTTTAGTTAATTTATGTGTTATTTATATTATATTATTTTGAAATCGTATTTTATTCAGAGTGGGCAACTTTTCAAAAAATAAACATAGCTCGGCATTTATAACCACTGTTAAGAACCAAGCTCTGGTTATTTTCTGATATGTCAGTTAAATTTGGGTTGGCTAACTTATCTAAAAGTATGCTCAATTTCAACCTAACCAAAACTATTTTCACACAAATTTTACTCTTGGTTAAGGCTAAGGACTAACTTAACTACCTTAACCAAGAGTAAATTTTGCATTAAAATAACTCTGGATAGTCTTAAATTGAGCTTTCTTTTAGATAAGTTAGCTTGACTTAATAGTTAAATTAAATCTAATACTTCAGTATGAAACACAATGTTAAAATATATTCGTTCCGCGATATTTTGGATAAAGACTGCTAAAATGAGAGTAAGACAAAAATTCTTCACAAAAAGATAAAAACGATTAAAATACCGGGCATATAAAAATGCTGTTAAGAATGAAATAATAGTGGATTTTTCAATTTTATATTTATTTTTACAAATGCAAAATAGATGGCAATTTAAAGTTTTACCATTTTACCCGAACAAAAAGAACGGGTAACTTCTGATCAAACCAATTTGGTTTAAAGGGGAAATGTGTTACTACAATAATTGGCTTAAATTTTGTTTAATAGTATATCATTATTAGATTGTTCGTCTTCGTGAGCAGGAGATGTTTTTCGCTTAATTTCTTTTTGCATTTGGAAATAAATCTTCAAATAGAGTATACGCTTACTTCGAATGCGATTTTTATTCCATTTTTCTTAAAACTTAACTTAACTTACTAAGTGTCCAGTTGAAATTTAACTAATAGTTTAATTCAAATTTTAAGGGGGAAACAACAACAAGTTAAAATCTCAGCTGGCAGCTAACTAGACCAGTGATGATCTCTCTAATGTGTGGAGGTGTTCTCTGAACACCCTAAACTTTTCCATATTATGTATTATAAATTTTTGAATTTTTTGCAGGGTTCTATAATATTTTCGCTAAATGTATAACCTAGTGTTTCCAATTATTCGAGTCTGCCGGTTAATCTGTCTATTATATTTCCAAAAGCCTATATAATATTTGCTTTAATTCAGTCGACTTGAAAATAATTTGATTGTATTTTAGTTAATGTTTTTTTCTACGATTTTCTTGCTAAAGTTAAGAAAATTAGAAAGTTTTAGGAAAAACAAAAGAAAAATTCATATTAAAAATATAACTCGTTAATTGACCTATTTTAATCGATTAGTCGGGTCGAGTATTTGTGTAAACAAACACCTTCCATTAAAAACTTGTTTATATTTGTACGAATTTGTACAAATTTTTAAGTTCCCAAATACACTCTATGTTGTATGCAATTGCAAAGCAATAAATATTGTAAAATTAATTATAGAAAAGATAAGAAAACCTTCAAAAATGTTTCTGCTTAATATTTTACATCAAGAATCCTCTTTTTTCACATCGAGCATTTATAATTTATTTTTTCATTTGGTGTTACAATCAGCTGTTTAGCAAACTTGCAAATTTTCTGCTAAGTAATTCTTAATGGACTTGCATTTAATGTACCAAATCACTTAATTTTCTTCGATTATTGGATTTCCTGTACCAATTTGTTTAGTTGAAAAATCTTTTCATCTCTAAAAATATTAACACATATTCTAGAAATTAAATGCTGAAAGGAAGATTTCCAAAATAAGCCTTAATTTCTATAAAAGTATTTTTTTTTTGTGGAGATTTTATTAAGATTTTTATACAAAATATATAATATAAGCTAAAAGAAAATTAAGAAAAGAATGCATTTTATAATGGGGCCTAGCACACCTAGCAATATATAACCGCATGTCCCTAAACTGGGCATTGTGAAAATGAGGCTTTTTAACACTGGTACTTAGAATTTAAACTTTTTATTTTGTTAGAAAAAAATTACAGCTATTGTAGAGGGTATAAAGGATTCGTTTAACTCTTTTGTTTTAATTAATTTTTGTTTAATTTTTTAATCAACGTAAATAAAAATTTATATTACTTATTTTTATTTTTTTAAGATTTTAGAAAAATGTAAACAGCTATGGCTTAATTCCCAAAATGCTATTGTAAAAACACTGCTTGGCAACACACTAAAATATCCGGTTATTACAAAATGGAATTCTTTGTACTATTCTATTCAAGACATTGTTAAATATGAAAATAATATAAATGATATATGCAATGCCTTACACTTACCGACATTTTCCGAAGATGATTTTTTATATCTCAAAGAATATCTTGAAGCAAATAAACCAATAACTGAAGCTATTAAATTCCTACAACATGATAATAATATGCTATATGGCTATTTACTGCCCACATTGGCTACCATAAGAATGAAAATAAAAATTTTACAAAAACATAATAAAAATAAATATTTTAATATAATATTTTTAACAAAATTAGAAGAAAAGCTATTACAAAGATTTCCAAATTATTTTGAATTAAATGAGAAAGCCGATTCGGCTATAATAGCATCAGTATTATGCCCAGATGTTAAATTGGATTGGGTAATGGCATTAAATCCTGATGCATTGAGTGGACTTAAAGAAGAATTAGCCAGAAAGGTACAAAATATAATGGAAGCTGAAAATGAGGATAGCTTACAAACTGCACCAGAAGAAGAATTACCGAGATCATCTAAATATTTCAAATTTACAACAGAGGGTAATATTTATTTATATATACATACATATGTAATTAGGTTGTTCATAAGGGGTGTTCTAAGTGTTGTGGTGTGCAATAGGAAATATTGTTGTTAAAATTTAATTTAAAAAATACAGCAACAGCAACTTCTTTAATATTTTTTATAGAAATTAATTTATCAATCGTTCTTCTGTTAGTGTCCGTAAAACTAACATACTACTGTAATTGAGAAAAAAATCACAGATAGAAAAATGCGAACGGTGCAGTGTTGGCACAACGTTAGAGACGATAGTACATGTACTGGCAATATGTCGGTTGCTTAACTTTAACACCAACATAAGCACATGCATAAAAATACTATCGGTATAGCGCGACGGGAAACTCCGTATATCCCCGAGCGTTAGCAATCATTTTATACGCTAACAACAGAGCGGGCTTTGCAAGGTAAAATAGCAAATTGGAAGGGGACAGAAATGGGATGGAAAGGGTACGAAATGGAATAAAACGGGGTACGAGTGGAATTGAAACACTTGACAAGGGGATTGAAATGAGGAACGAGTGAAATAGATACACTTAAAATAAAATGGAATGGGGACGAGAGAAAATATATGGAATGGGAACGATTGGAAATGAATCATTAGACAAGGAGAACGAAACGGTATGGAAAGGGGAACAAGTGATATTAAAACAGTTTACACTAAAATAACCTATAAACGAGAAATTCAAAACTTTAAATTTAAACATCCACTTCAAAAGATGAAACAAATTCATTTAAATAGTTAAATCTTTAGAAAAAGAATAATTTTCCTCTCAACATATTTCGATATTTAAAACTACCGATAACAAAGTATCGGGCTTTAAACCTAGTTATATAATAAGATATAATTTTAAATTTTTTTACAAATTTTATACGAGTCAATATCTAAATATATATTTCATATTCAATGAGATCTTTCAAATTCAATGTAAGATAAATAATTTAATCCATTTTTGGTTGTAAAATATTTTTAAATTTCAAATTGGGTTATTTTATAAAACACTTGGCTGAAGCTTCTATATCAATTTCCCCATACAACCTATGGTATATTCTTATTTCAAATAAATATTTTTATAATTTATTTAAAAATTGCAGTTTATAAATTTACATCAAAACATCATTGAAATAAAAACATTCAATGACACTTGAATTTTTCATTAAAATATTTGTTTTACTATCTTGCTGAGCTCTTTTTGAACATTTTGTCTGTGCTTGTTTTCCTTTTCTTGTTGATGTCGTCAAGCTCTAGTGAGGACACTTCTAATACACAGCACAATAGTACAAGATAAACGTAATATAAACTGACGTGCGAAAAAATATGAGATAGAATTGACTTTAGGAAGCAACTTTAAAAGGGGATTGAGAAAAAGTGGGAAATCAATTTCATTGTGTAAATTGGCTCTTAGTGCAGTTGCCTTGCTAGTGCTGATTAAGCAATCGCCTGACAGAATGTTACATTATTATAAAGTTAACAAGTCCTGACGTTAACAAAGCATACATTTAAAGGTAAATAATGAAGTCTTTTTTTATGTAGGTATTTTTCAGAAGTTTTTATTTAAATGTTTTAAAAGTATAAACAAACAATTTTTCCACTGCTTTGTCAAGTTTAAAAAGCCTTTCATAGAGTTTTAAACGTCTTACGCAATTGAGAGGTTTAAATTTTTAAATAAAAACCCTTTCATCAGAACAACCAATATCCCTGTTTTGAAAATTGTCTATAAATTTTAAAATTTTCCCGATAGAGCAAATTTTTAAAATTTTTAATTTCTTTTACAAAAGAAATCAAATTCGGAACAAGGAAGAATAGCTTAAGAAGATATATTAAAAAAAATAAGTATTGAAAATTTACGCAATAACTAATTTATTATTTGTTTTTGAAATTTCATTACAGAAAATTCTTATTCATTTCCAATTAAAACCTCAAATGAATTTTTAACTTATATGGTTGATACTTCCAAAAACATTGAAATGCTAAATAAATATCCAAATATTAAAAAAGCTTTTATCAAATATAATACACCTTTGCCCTCGTCTTCTGCTTCATCGGATCGATTATTTGAATATTCTGGATTGGACGTAACTCCGTATAGAGGACAATTTACTTGTGATGATTACCTAGAAAAACTAGTTTTGCTAAAAATAAACTCAAAAAAATATTAATTTACCTACTACTACATTTTTCGTTATCCAAAAATTACTCGATGAGAAAAACCACAAACATATTTTTGCTGGAAGTACATATTCAGCGTATTTTTACAAAAAACATATTATATTTACATGCAAATATAATATGTTTGCCTGAAAACAAAAATTACAAAACAATTAAATGTGACGTAATAGGTTCCATTAATTTTAATTTCCAAGTGTCTATATTTTAGTGGAAAGATCTGGAAATTAAACACATAAGGAGTTAAAAATGGGAGGTGTTCAAATATTAATTGTTTTTAACTATAACTTAACTTAATGCCCGATTAAAATTGGCTTAAGTAACTTGAGCTAGGATCGGTATGCAACGAAAATTCTAAATTTTTTTAAAAATAAAAATTTTTATTCCTAAAATTTCGTTTCATATCAAAACAAAGCTTAAGTCACTAAAGCAAACTGTAGTTGGGCCTTGAATATGTAACACCCAATATTTGAATGAACAGATAATAACAATCTTTTAATTTATATGTACTTTTTATTCAATAAGTAATACACAAACTATTTCCTGTTTTATAGTTTATTGTAATAAGATTTTTTTATTTTATTTTATTTTTTGTTTTGATTATTTTATTTTTCCAAATGCCACACTTTTAGTTAGCAAATAAAAAAAAACAATCATAATTTAATTCATAAAAATAAAATGTTTTTTTTTTCCACAAAACAAATTTTAAAATATCGTTTTCTTGTCCAACTGCTAAAAGTTTTTAAAAACTTTTTGTGTCAAATAAACATTCAAAATATTTTTAATCATCTGATTTTTCACATAATCCAGATTTGGTCCAAAATTAAGGTTTTTAATGCAAAAATCGTTTAGAATTTTCATAAAACAAAAAATTTCAAGATGAGTTTAAATTTTTAATTATATTTTCTAAAATTTAAATTTAAATTATTTATATAGAAGAAAAATATTCAACAATATTTTAATCATCTAAAGCTGTATTCATACTTAACGCCAAAACACGTATTGTAGTTTTTTTCGAGTTTTCGACTTTCTAAAGAAAATTATTGCTTAATAATTTCTAACAGTCTGTAACAGTCTTCTTACTTATATTTTTAAATCGGAGCTAAAGGCAGCTGCAAACTTAGTTTTCTATAGTTAATATTAATAACAGCCTCAGTAAGTGGAAATTCTTATTTCTTATTGGATCTTCAATACGGCAAACGCGTTTAAATCTAAGCACTATTTCACTTTTTTTATCAGCCAAAGTTTACTGTTAATTTTTAATGTTACTTATGTGAACTATTAAAAAACGGAAGCATTTAAATTTTAAATTCACTATCACCGTGATTTACTATTGGATTTCCTTTTTATAAATGCATGTGATAAAAATCGAAAATGAAAACAATCGGATTTTCAATGCTCAATATTTTACGATCTAAATTTTAAAAATTATTTGCCTAAATTAAAAGTTTTGAGTAATACAAATCAAAATATAATATTTTAAAGTTTATTTTATTTGCACGAAACTAAATATTCTAGATTGAAAAGCTAAGCTGTTCAATAATAATGTATATTAAGACCGAGCAAAACTACTTTGTTTTTATTTGTCAAAACGCATATATAAAAAAACAAACAAAAACTAGTTTTGTTCAAAAATTATGTAGTTTTTGCTCAATCTATCTGTAGAACTACACAACACAGAAAACGCATATGTTATCATTTTGGGGTTGGCAAGGAACTACATTTAGGTGCTATGAAAAGCCCTGGTCTGATGGTGTATGTCAAAAAAATTTTCATGTTTCTCAAGTTTGCTTGATCGTCTATTGGCCGCTTTACATGTTTCTTCTCAAACTTTTTTTGTATGTATGTTTTTACTATTCATAAGCTGTGTTTATGCGGTATAAGCTATCAACTTTGGCTTGTGTCATTTGCATACAAATTTGACATAAGTAACGTTAAGCGTTAATACTAAAAGTTGGCTTATCTCAAATTTATATGGAAATGAAAAGCCAACCCAAGGCGAATTCACTTGATTGCTTGCCACATATTCACGGCTGTATATGAATTGTTTTTTTTAACCCATCCGTTATATGTTTGCTGGGTATAGAAATAATAGACATCGTTTTAAAAGTTATCGCTTTTGTTGAACTGTCATCCCTTATACATTTTCCATCACTAAGAAAAAAATATACAAGTATTTGTTGTGCGGCACCAAAAATAGTTTTTGCACTTATTTTTCATAAAATACGAAAGGCAATTAAATTATGGAAGAAAATGGTGATTGTGTAAATCAATATGATAATGAAGACGTTTCAATGTCTATAAAAGCAGAACCCGAAGTTGTATTCGAAATTGATGATGTGAATTGGACATCAGGTAAGATTTTTCCCAAGCGTTCTTGGTAACTTATGAAAGAATAGAAATGAAATGTATTTTTGACTAATTTCTATGAATGTTCATTACACGGTTTTTAATGAATCTGTTTATTTTTAATATTCCTGTATTTAAAATTAGTAATAAAAATTTGCCTCAAATTTGGTTGCGGCATTAAAACAAGTTTTTCTTCTCGATGCACATATTAACTATAGTAAATATGTGCATCGAGTTATATATAACCACGGTAAAAGGGACACTGGGCTAAACTGTTTTGGTGTAAATGCACACTTTGTAATAATCGATTTCAAATTATGAGGAAAATCCATGAAAATGGTACACTGCATTTATTGTACTTTATGAAAAAGAATCCTCAAGATTTCAAATTTTTTTTGGCAAAAGTGCATTTGTATATATGACCCCTTTTGGAATTAAAAATGAATTGTTTTTAATTTGTTGTTAAGGGTACCGGAGGGAGGGAGACCCACTAGGCAAAACACATCGTCAAAATGACAAGTGTGACCATATTTTTTTTCAAAGAACAGCAAAACTTTTTCCAAGAAATTAAATCGTTAATGTGCAATACATTTTGAATTCAAATTTATTTTAGGTTTGTTTTTTCGAATACTATATAAATTTTCCATACAAATTTAACTAGATATAGACTTGCTAAGTAGTTAGAGATTTAGCTACTTAAAAATTAAGATTATATAAAAATGTTGCCAAGCCTAAGAAATTATTGGCTTGAAATTTATTTTAGGTTTGTTTTTTCGAATTCTATATAAATTTTCCATACAAATTTAACTAGATATAGACTTGCTAAGTAGTTAGAGATTTAGCTACTTAAAAATTAAGATTATATAAAAATGTTGCCAAGCCTAAGAAATTATTGGCTTGAAATTTGAAATTTTTAATTTGATAAAATATTAAAAAAACAACAAAAGCTAACAAATGAATTATGTGTTTGTTAGTAAAGGTAGAGCAGGGCAAACAATATAATTGCTATATTTCGGGTTCCGGCGAAGTCCATATACCAAAACAGGTTTCGTACAAACGCGGCCCCAAATGTTCAAATTGTATTTGTTTACAAAAAAATAAAGAAAATTCAGGTAAGTAGGGATAGTCGTTTTTTTTACAAGTAGTTATAGATATAAAATTCGAATAAAAACCTTTTATTAAAACAAAAATATAACAAATCATTTTATTGTATACACACAGAAACAACAATTTATAATGTATGCTTCATTTAAAAATTTTCAGAACGAAATTACTATTACTTCCAAAAGGGTGGTCCCATTGTTTTAAATTTCAATAGCATTTTCTCATACCTTTATTGTTTTTTAAAGTATCTCTACTGCTCTGATCCAAATTAAAAAAGTATGTTATTCTACATCTGGATCAACATTACACACTATCTTGTACGCAATGGAGCAATTTTACAAAAAACATTGCTACTGAAAAAAATTATATTAGAACTGAAAAAATAGATACAACCAGACTTAAAGTTTTAAGTTCATGGGTCTATCATTTTAAAATTACTTGGCATTTTATTCCGAAATTCTATATACAACATCCGTTCCGTAATATTATTAATATTTCTATATTTTATATGGTTAAGATTTCTATTCTTTTGTGGAAAAGTACTATTGATTTTTGCAAAGAAATTTTCACGATGTCTTGAAGACTCCATTTCAGGTTAACCTCTTAAGTCCGTATGACACTAGTTTGTTTTTCCCTACTTTTTCTTGACTTGATGTTTTTTTCGATTCCTTTTTAAGTTCTTAGTAAATAATAAGTTCTTAGAAAAAGTGAGAAAAGATACTATCGCAAAAGAATAATTCTGGGATTACAAATTATTTTTGTATTGCAAAGAAATTTAAACGAAAACGAGAAGATACTAAATGATATTTCAGAGTTACAATAAGACCATTTGTTTACTTTTCTCAGTCAAATCCAGTAAGAATTACTCAGTAACAAACTTAGGGAGAGTAAGACAAATTTACTCTCAAAACTAAAATTTTCCAAAAATGAGCAATAATTTACAAGTTTGTTAAAAAGCTAATTGTAAAACCAAATGCAAAATAAAATAAATTATAACTGGTCGGTAAGAAGGAAAAATTTTAGAAGGTTTCCTTATCTTTTCTATAATACGTTTAAAAATATTTGTTGCCTTGCATAAAATAACGTAGTTGTAAAACATTTTTATTTGTATTTACAAAAATTTGTCACATGTTTTTTAATCATGTGTTTTTCCTGCTTGTAAATTCTTGCTGGCAATAGTTCCGTTCGTTTACTCTATAATTTTTACAAATTTTTACTGGATGTGGTTCATTTACACAAATACTCAGTAAACATAAAGAAAAAAGAGTGAATAAAGTGACAGTTTGATGTTGAGAGTTTTTTTTCTTTCTGCAAATTTTGCCAGCAACGGTAAACGGAAACAAAATAAATTTTAGAAGGAAATGCATTTGATTTCTTAGATGACCTCGGTGGATAATAATTTAATTGCCATGTCTATACAAGAGGAAAACGCCATTAATAATTGTCATCACAATTTTATAATTAACTTGTTTTACTACTTATATTTAAGGATATGATTAATCTCTTCAATAACTTCTCAAAAACGTATCCACAACCTTAGATACCTACCGTGTATATGAACAAAAAGAAATAGATATCTAAGCACTGGTAGGTATCTATTGCTTGAAATTACGGGCATAAGAATTAGAAAAGCAAAAATCATTTACAAAAGAGCTTAAAAGAGGTGTTTTTTGATCTGTCAATAATTTTTATTAGAGATGGGTGAGAGTGTGTCAAAATTTACTCACATGCCAAACTCAATTTAAAACTGAATTTTCTTGAAAACTGTTAGTTTTCTTGTTATTGGTCCAACATTTTCCTCAATAATAATGAATTAGGATTTTCTACAAACAGATCTCTTAGATTTCGAAAAAAACCCTGAGATGCTCTGCACTCCTAAGACTCTAAAGACTTTTTCTATAGATATATTACAGGAAGAGATTCTCAGAATCTGAGAGTTTTTTGTAGCAAAAATTCCTTGAATCTGAGAGTTTTTCTATAGGAAAATCAGTGGGTTTTTCTATAGTAAAAAGACGTCAAAATCTAAGGACTTTTTATGGCTTATATACGGCTTATACAAAAGCCGTCGAATTCTGAGGATTTTTTTTTAAAGAAAAACTCTTAGATTCTAAAGATTTTTTTTTAAAGAAAAACTCTTAGATTCTAAAGATTTTTGCCTATAAAAATTCTCAGATTCTAAAAATATACTTTAATTTCTGAAAAACTTTTCCAATAGGAAACTCCTCACGGTTTTTTATATATTTTTTTGTCTTTTTTATTGTAGATTTGTTTTTAGTAGTATACAAACCATATTTGGCCCAGCGGGCTTTGTTTTTGAATATTTGAATAAATAAAATAAACAAATCCACCCTAAAAACTGCGATAGGGGCGGAAGTGCAGTAATAGTTAAAAAATGTATTAGTCATTACGAAGACGATAAAATTCAAAGCGAAGTATTCCAGGCTACAAGTATAACAATCAAAAGTTAATAATTAACTCCGTATATAGTCGTTCACAACACAAAATAAAAAAACAAAAATATTAAACTTCATTAACATAACTTCTAAATTACTATTGTAACAAAATGCTAAAGTTGAACTAGTGAGTGTGCGGTTCATAACTATCTAAAATAAATCAGTGTTTGAGATTATTTGTAACCACTTCAAAATTATGTTGTTTAAGTTGCTAAGTGTTTGTTTGAAAGTTCTGACTTTATTTGAGGGTACTAAAATAATAAAGTAACACGAATGTGTTAAGAGAAGTTGCGTTATTGTTTTAAAATAACTTCTAAACGCCTTGAACACAGTTTTCCCGAATGTCCATACCAATTTTAAGAAATTCGTTTGCGTTTACCATTTTCCAAAATAATATGTTGGTTTTAATTTAAAAAATTAAAAGATAATCCTAAAACTGCAGTTTTTGCTAAATTTTAATAAAAGTGAAGTAAATAATTGACTAAAAATAAATAAAAACAAAGTAACAAGTTATTTATTTATTTTATTTATTTCAATACATAGGAAGCCTATAAGGCCAATTATACATGTATTGTAGATTAAAATTCATGTTATATTATAATACAATGTGACTTAAAAATACAAAAATAATGTATTTAGTGCTAAAAGAAAAAATAAATGGTTCCCCAACCACACAAACATCACCAGTGTTAAATTCTGTAAAAAACAAGAACAACCTTAAAATCCTATAATAGCAGAGACTGAAAGTTAACGAATATATGAAATTAAAAAGGGGGTTTATTTAGGTCGATCACAAACGGTGTGCTATTCAAAACAGAGATGTTAAAATTAAATTTTAAAAAATACAAAAATAGATTATGGAACGATACAGCATTTGTACCTATGTTTAGTGTGCTATGTTTAAAAAGTGTGCTAACAGAAACAAATTCCAACAAAAAATCGTCGATATAGTAAAATAAAAAAATTATTAACTCTGTTTTCGTCATTCGATGGTGCGGGTATATGCAATTTCGCATACGTGAAAGCCTTTGGTATACTTTGGGCTGTTGCAGTAAAGAACGGAAACAACATTATTATAATTTTAGCCACAGAGGTAAGTTTAAAAAACTTAATTGTTTTAATATATACCTAATTGATTTTCTTTAGCCCATCAAATAGGTCAATACTTACAGAACAAACAATATAATATAGAATACTAAAGGCGTTACAGTAGATAATGTTTATTTTTATCAAATTTTTTCAAATGTTCTCATCTTTTCATTGAAATCCTTTTGCTTATTAACTTTAAATATTTTTATTTTATTGGTTTCGTATCATTTTATTGATGTTAACCCAATTCCATCTATAAGTCGTTTTTTTATGTTCCTTTTAAATAAGGAAATTTAACACATAATAATGTCATCATATGCCGACACAACATCAAGAACGGATATATTTGGATCGGTAATTGATATAACTGCGTAGTAAAAAGAATAAGATAGTATAAAAGTTTGGCTACACCACAAATAAAATAATTCGAAATTATCATTCCAGGGTAACTACAAATTTATTTAAAATTTTCAATGTCAAAAATTTTTTTAAAAATCTTATAAATATGACAATAAAAATCAAAAAAAAAAATCTTGATTATTCCCGGAGATGAAATTTAGACAACAAATTAAGTATTTAATTTTGAAAAATCTGGATGCATTAAAGAATTTCAGCGAGAAGACGTAATAATTAAAAACAAAAATAATAAAAAAATCGTATACATTTTATCTAAGCACAAGTGTTTTGCCGCACCAATTTTCAAATTAACACGATAAGGAATTCAGGAGAATATGGGTTAAGTGGAAAACTGTATTTACTATGGCCTAAACAAAATACATTAAATTTCTAATATTTCATAAAAACTATTATACATCCAGTATCTACCTAAATCTCAAGCTCTTCATCGTTATTTTCCTTTATACATAGAAACGAACAGCAGTATTTGCAAAAACGAAACTCCTAGCACTAGCAACAACCGATTTCAGCTATTTAATAGCCTACAGCCTGGTTGGTCAGTCCCAGCAACAAGAACACCAATAAATAACAACGTACTTTTAAATGATAACGTTCAATTGTTTGAAGGTGTGTAATTTTGATCGTTGTCTTCTGGAATACATTTTTTATTATATTATTTTAGCTATTAAACGTGCTATTTCGGAAAGCGAAAAACGACAAAATAGAATTTTGAGAAGATTAACTAATGAAATAAGTGTGCTGAGACGAGAAGTTGCGGATTTAAAAGGAGCATTAGGTGTACAAACTCCAGTTGTACATGAATCAGTAGATCTGCCACAAAAGCCCTTTGATTCCGTTGAAGCATTTTTACAATTTGAACAAAATTTACAAGAAGATATAGATCTACTTAACCAATTTGTAATTAGTATACCTAAAGAAAGAAAAAACGTATCAACTTTTAAAATCTTAATGTATTATATTTAAAGGAATCACGTTTGAGATCACTTAATATTCGCAATAGCAGTAAATTTGTAAAAACTTGTTGGCGAAATGTAATTTCTGATAATGTTGCCGTGCAGTTTTCTTGGAAGGGTACTGAAGAAAAAAGGCCCATTCGTCAATTTTATACATCAATAGCTATTAAAAGTAAATTAATAAATTTTGTAGAACTTGTTTATTCTAATGTATTATTTTTTTTTCAACAGAAGTATTTTCATCAAAGCACAATGGCACTGAGGAAGATTTTGCAGCTGGCACTAAATCATTTTTTCAATTTGCTAATCATAGAATTAAAATAAACAATAAGAAATAAATATTTGTATTTAGTTTTAGTGTTAGTATTTAATTGTATAAAATTTTTTTTATTATAAGTGTTTTTAATAAATGTGTATGAATTCAAATAACAAATGAGAATTTTTATAGTTTAATTAAAAAATTTCAAAAGATTTGTTCACAATATATTTCAATAAAAATATTTTTTATTTTTATTTAGGGCATTGCGGAAACGAAGAAGAAAATGAAGATTCAAATCAAGATATGTCTAAAATGTAAGTTATTATTTTTAAATTTAATTTATAACTAATTACTTGGTTTCTATATCTTTTGTGTTTAAAATATATTATTAAAGGTATTTTCGGCATTTGGGACGATGAATATAAAACAACACATTTTTTTTAATATACTCAGAAAAAACTTACAAAATTCTGCTTGTTATTATTAAGCAAAAATGTAACATGTTATTTGCAACTTTCGTTTTTAATCTTAAATAATTTTTATTTGAACAACATCAATTTAGAAACAATTCAAATAAAGAATTGTTTAATATTGAATTTGATTTTAAAAAATACTATTAATTGCTTAAGATTTTGTGATACTTTTACCCTTACACTTCCTTTTTTTGTAGTTTTAACCGTACGGGTAAAACTGTTGGTGTGTGGCCAGGTCTGTCACAACTTGACATTAAACATGTTCGTTCAAAACTGCTCGTATGTGTGATTACGCAGTTAAAAAGGACTATTTTTTTTACTTGAACTGAATTGAATGTCTAGTGTGAATATGGTCGTTGTTCGTGTTTGATGGTACACTTTTACCCCTGCTGTTAAAACTGCAAAAAAAAAAACAAAGTGTATGGCTATCTTATATTACAAAAAAACATACATCCTTACTGTACATAAATTTAAAGTAGACTTATTTTTTTTTTAATCAAAATTATTAAAAATTAACGCTGTGTTTCATACTGAAGTCATTGACTTTACTATAAGTTAACCCAAAAGTTTGTTGTTTTGTGTGAAATTTTTTGACATTTTCATTTGTTTTATAGATAAATTTAATGTTACTCTTTTATAATACCTTTTATAGGGTTCTCGCACACAAAGTGAATAATTCCGAAAATACTTTTGATTTTTTGACAAATTGTTTGGGATCATCGTCTCAAGTTTTAAGTATCCTAATTAACGCATCTGCCAAAAGGAGCTCAAAATCGGTGTTCAGCTTTTTTATACCCTCCACCATATATGGTGAGGGTATAAATTAAAAACACTTAAGTTTATTTTTTTATAATTGAATCTTTATTACAGCACTATGTGCTTTATTTTAATTAAAAATACTTAAGTTTATTTTTTTATAATTGAATCTTTATTACAGCACTATGTGCTTTATTTTAGTTCTTAATGTTATGAACTTAATTAATAGACTGAAGAAAAACAGTAACACATTATTAATTTATTCACACAGCTTGCTATCATTACTGCTGACATATCAAAATGATGGTTGCGCGTGCAGCGCGAACATGACACTTTTGTTTTGAATAAAAGTGCAGACGCTAAATGTAGGAAATTGTGAAATAACAAAATTGTGAAATAGTAGCAATAAATAAATATTGTGTTAACTCCTCCCTCCTAAATTCCCATCGTCCCTGATTGATTTAAAAGTAAGGGATGTCATTTAGACTAATGTGCCTTTGAAATATCTTAGTCGGCATCTGGGGAGGTTCGACATTTTTTATAACAATTTCCGATGTATTGCGGTTTCTACATTTGAAAATCACGAATATGATTATTATGAGGGCAAAAACCCCAAGATATGTAACCATGCTTGACTTGACTAGCAAGTTTAAGGATTTAATTTTCTTTATATTTCTAATGTTTAATTCCTTCATGAATTTGAGGGATAACACCTCCTCGAATTGCGAACGAGAATTCGAATGTTTGATTAATGCAGGCAATGGCCTCAAGCTGTGTGTTTCTAAAGCTGTAAAAGTCAAATTATTCACAATTATAGTTTCATTAAAAAATTTTATCAAATATGAACCATTTAAGCATTTTGTATTATTTTGCATCTTAACCTTTCCTTTGAATTCATTTAACAAAACCAATCCATTACTTATTTCTATTACATTTTCAATATGTTCTGTGTTTGTAACAATACAATCGTACGGTTTGTTTTCTAAAATATTTTTAATACAATATTCATTCTCTAAATCAACAATTTCATTTTGTTTGCAAATTTTTATATTGTCAATTATTTTACAGTTATTCTTTATGCCATAATATTTTCCATTACAATTCAATGTATTTTCAAAATTTATTTTTATAATTGTTTCATTCTTGCTTAATGGTTTTATTATAAAAGAATTACAAGTTTCGGTTCCCGTTTTTGGTAATTTTATAATGTAAATCAATATATTTTCTTTGAAAGCGATCTGAACTTCCGCGAAATTTAATGCTTCTTCTAGGGAATCAAATGGCATGTTTTCTTCCAAAAAAATATTATTAATACTATGAGCCTCTTGGTTTGATAATAAGAATGTGTTAATAATGTTAGCTTTTGTGAGATGAATTGCTCTGTTAATATTTTCTATTTCTTCCTTCAGGATGTCGATTTTAAATTTTTTCTGCAGTATTAGTACAGTCTGAAATTCGCCACTGCTCTTCAGTGTTTTCAAAATCGAATTACTTACTCGGGTGATATTGTTAATTTTATCAAAAATGTTCTTGTTAATTACAAGTTGTTGGTTGTTATTCTCTATTATCTCCTCGAACTTGTTATTTATGGCAGTAAGATCGTCATGATCTGGGTTTCCCGCAACCCATTTCCAAGCAGAACCTATGAAATTTAATGAGCGTTTGTTTTTGATTTTAGGAATGATGTTGTTAATGGTTATGATTATGTTGTTAATTTCTTCTGAGATGAATGAATGCAATGGATGAGATGAAGGTATGTTTCTGCCTAGATCGGTTTTCAGATCCTCCACAAGTGAGGAATAATCCGTTAAATTAATGGTATGTAGAATTCTATAGGTTCCCGTTTGTATTTTCCCAGTGCCATCTTCGATAATAATGGTCTCGGCCTGAGAATAGTCCAGTACCTCAACCCAACCGTAGCAGAAAGGAAGATTTAAATAAATAAATGTTCTAAAAGAAAAATGATGTGGTTAAATTAACTTCTAATATGGTCCTTGTGCACTATTTTCCCTGATTCCGTTGTCACAGTGGAATTCTTGTTTTCCTTAACTACTTCCTCTTTGAATCTCCTTGAAAGCTTAGTCCCTAATCTTTTATTTTGTCTGACAAATATCTTCTCCCCTACCTCATAATCAACGATATCCTGTTTTTTCCTGTTATGATACTGTAAATCCCTTTCCTGTTTCGCCTTTAGTTTTTGAAATATTTTCCTTCTGACCCCTTGTATGTTATCAGGGTCGGATGAAGTGGGTCTACCAAAAAATACATCGACGGGTTTTTTTCCCGTGACGGAGTGAATGGAATGATTATACTCATTTACGGACCACTCCAGAAGTTCCCTAAAACCCTTCTCAGGATATTCATGCTTCAGGCATCTCATAATCTCTGCCAAAGTCGAATGGAACCTTTCGATTTGCCCATTCACTTCGCTTTTGTAAGGCGGTGCAGTGAATATTTTAATATTGAATTCATTCTCCAACATAAACTTTATTGGTTGTGAACCAAATGTTTTCTCGTTGTCGCAAATTATTGCCTTTGGAACTCCAAAGTAAAATATTATTTCCCTTAGTGGTTTCCTTATATTCTCAATACTCTTCCCATCCACTTCCTTAACCACAGCCAATTTGGAGAATTTGTCTATGGAGGTAAGGACCTTGTGTTTGTCCGTTGAAAATATGTCAATATGAATTGTATGCCCCGGGAATTCCGGTAAAGGTGTGACTCCCAATTTCGTATTATTAGGGTGTCGGTCATACTTATTTTCTCTATAGACTTTGCATATTTTCGTTATCTTCCTAATTTTCTTTGCCATACCAGGGAAATAAAATCCTTCGAGTATCTGCAGTCTATTTTCCTTTTCGTTCCTATGAGCACGATTATGCTCTTCTATTATAATCTTATCCTGATCCTCTGCACTGGTAATATCTTTTACCACCTGTTGTGCAAACCGAATCTTATAATTCCCGAGGTAAGTTGGATAGATTGCCTGAATTTTCAGCATTATCGGTTCCGTAGTCTTTATACCATTTATAACTGACGGATTCAAGTACCTTTTCAGAAGTGCCTTCAGTGATTCCTCGGAAAACGCTTCTTCGTTTATTAGATGTCTATGGTACGTAGGAAAAATAATTTCGAATTTATACGAACTTTCGGAGGCTTCTGAAATGAAAACCTGATTCTTGAAAACGATAACGGGCGTTTCCACAGATGGTATCAAGTTTTCGGAAGAGCTATCGCTACTATGGACAGTAACAGAATTAACATTTGGTATTGGTGGTCTTGAGAGGAAATCCGCAACCACATTCGTGCTGCCTGGTTTATAAATGAGCTCATGATTATATTCCTCCAACTGTGCCTTCCACCTTTTCATTTTCGCATTTGTATTCTTGTTGCTGAGAGCGAAAGTCAGAGGTTGGTGATCGGTGAAAATTCTGACCTTTTTCGATCCGTACAGGAAACATTTGAGGGACTGTAAAGCCCAAATTATCGCCAGCATTTCCTTCTCGTTTGCTGCGAAATTTTCCTCTGCTCTACTTAACGTTCTAGAGAGAAAGCTGATTGGCTTTCCATCTTGCGAAAGTACGGCTCCCAAAGCATACCCAGATGCATCTGTAGTTAACTCGAATGACTTATCGAAGTCCGGATAATGAAGCATCACATCGTCTGATGTCAGACATCTTTTTAACTGATTAAAAGCCCCAGTTTGTTGTTCAGTGAAATTTATCCGTGTCTTTTTAAACAAGTTCTTGGGTATTCTTCCCAACTCTCCCCTAAGTATTTCGGTAAGAGGTCTGGCAATTTGAGCGTATGCCCTTATAAATCTGCGATAATGACCTGTCATTCCCAAGAATGAACGCAACTCATGGACATTTCCCGGTTTCGGAAAATTCATAATAGCCTCTGTTTTCTTCGACGCGGTGCGAATGCCCTTTTGGCAAACAATGATACCGAGAAATTCAGTTTCCTCCTTCATGAACTCACATTTATCGCACTGCACCTTCAGGCGGGCTTTCTCCAAAGTGTCAAAGATAATGTTCAAATTATCGAGATGTTCCTCTTGAGTCTTACTGAAAATAATTATATCGTCGATATAAATATAACAACGAACACCAATGTGTTCCCTAAGCACATCATCTAAGGTGCGTTGGAAAATAGCGGGCGCATTTCGTAACCCGAATGGAAGTCGAGTGAATTCGAACTTTCCATTGGCGACGGAGAAGGCAGTCTTCTCAATATCGGCTTCGTTTAGAGCAATTTGGTGGAACCCGCTCTTAAGATCAATAGTTGAAAAATACTTATTCGATCCTAAATTAGCCAAAATTGTGTTAATATCCGGAATAGGATATTTATCTGGTATGGTATCTTCGTTCAGTTTACGATAATCGACTACCATACGAAACTTTCTCCCGAAGCATCTTGCTTCTTTGGTACGATCCATACCGGGGAATTATAGGGGGATTTCGATGGACGAATAATGCCATCGTTTAGTAACTCCTCAATTTGTCTGTCTATTTCCCTCTTTAAGGGCATTGGGTACGGATACGTTTTGAATAAATTGGTCTATCGCTTTTAGTTCTAATTTCCGCCCTGATATTTGTAACGTAAGTGAGTTTTCTATCTGGTTCGGAGAACAAGGTTGGATGGGATTCCAAAAGTTGTTTCAATTTTTCATTATCCCCTGGACACAGGTGATCCAATCTTAGTGTAGTATGCGCTATAGCATTAATTTGCAATTGATGAATAGGATATCGATATTTATTTAACAGTGTAAAGTAATTTTCCCTAGTAAAAATAATTGCATTCAAGCTTTTCAAAGTGTCATTGCCTATTATGGCATCGAAAGTGTTAATATTAGGTAAAATATGAAATTTAAGTTTGCCTATCTCATTGTTGAAAATATCAATATTTGTGTGGTGGGTGATCTTAACAGCTCCGCCAATTGAATTTGCAAAAAAGGGTTTGTTTGGAATGGGGTTTCGAATATAGGTAGGCTTAACGTAGTTCTTATTAGATCCAGTATCTAAAAGGAATTTTAACTCATTGCCGTTTTTCATCTTAAAAAGAAAATACGGCAGTGAGGAAAAAATTAACATCGTCATTATCGGGGTTTGTTTGCTCACTATCGTCGTACTGCACTTCGTACTCAGGAGGATAATTTTTAAGGTCTTCATAATACTCCCCTCCCTCTACGGTATACTCGAACGGAATAGATTCCGCCGCTTCCGTGTTAAAAACGCGTTGAACCTTATTGGGTTGTGGAGTATTCTGTGATGGTGGCCTTTTTTCAGCCTGGTTACCGCCACCTTGGGGGAAGTTATTAGGGGAATTTTGCCAGACTGGCCGTCCCAAGTTCTGTGCCTGCTGATACATCGGTCTATTCTGATAATTGACCTGCCTCGTCTGCACTGACCGATCCACCTCCATTGGTACCGGTGGCTTGGGTGGACGAGGTGGTGGAAAATTCGGTTGGTTGGGACCAAATCTATTTCGCCCATATGGGTAGATGTTACCCGCCCCAGGAAAATAATTCCCATGTGGGTTAGTAAGCTCTGGGTAAAACGGTCGTACCACCGGGGGAGATCGCTGATGACCAGCAGATCTAACGTTTGGTCGCGCCTTTTCCATACTATTGGCATGAACTGTTCGATAGTTCAAATTGCCCAATTTCAGACACATATGTAGAGCCTGTGGTAAACTCGTTGGTTCCCTTACGCTCAGAAGACTTGGCAAATTGCCATTTAAGCCCCTTATAAAGGTGTCAAGAGCCTTCCCTCTATACGCCGCCGTCATTGCGGATAGAGCTTCCTCTCCTAACTCTAGACAATCAATCTTGTCCAAAATCAGAGAAAGGTACTGATAGACCTGTTGATAAAACTCCTGAACGGAGTTGCCGCGTTGGGCAAGAGTTGTCATTTGGTACTCGAGGGTACCGACATCTCTCTTGTCTGCGTAATGAAGCATCAAGCACTTCTTAATTTTTTCCCAGTTTAGTGGCGTTCGATATGATTCGAGCGCCGCATCGGCCTCGCCTATAATTTTGTGCCTAATCGTGTGTAGGATAGCGAAATATTTAGGTGTGTCCCTATTCTGGCCATACATTAGGAGTATGCGATCCACAGACTTTCTCCAGGAATTGAACTCTCCCGGTTTCCCGGAAAATTCCCTAAGACATTTGACCACATCAGGTACACGTTCTGACGATTCGGAGTTTCTACTAAAATCTACTGTAATTTCCTCGTCCTGCTCTGTAGTAGGATTTAAAATGGAAGAAACTGTGGCTGATATCAAATTCAAAAGTTCTTTTTTCTGATTGTTAGTAAATGAAGATAATGAATTAGTACTACTCGTAGAAGTACCGAAATTTAATTTCGACAATGATGCCGCTAATTGTTCTTCTTGGCTCATTTTATCAAATAATTTCTGTATCCCTTTACTTTAATTTAATTTGATTCAAATCAATGTAAAAAAAAAATATTCTAAGTGGCTTTTTGATTCCCTATCAGAGACGATAATTTTGTATCAAGATTCAATATTCTTAACTTATCAATTATTTATTTAAATAGTATTCAATTCAATCTTACAGTAATATAATCCGGATCATGTTGGTATTGATGTTGTTGCCGTTGCTGGTTTGTTGTATCTGGTTCACAAATTTCCTTGGTCTTTCAATAATTTTCCACAGTCACAGTTCACTTGTTTGCTTTTAGTACTCTCGATTTTATTTGCACCTTCACAGTTCACTTGTTTGCTTCTAGTACTTTTTAATTTTATCTGTACTTTCAATTTTCTTAAGGTTCACTTGATAACTGTTAATTCATTAGATGTATTTATTTGTTAATCTTATTTACTTTGCTTCAGTTTTATTTTTTTAGTTTCTCAAAAAAAATGTTAGTTACTTATATGAATTTATTTGTTACGCATAGTTAAAATTTTATATGAATTTATTTGTTACACATAGTTAAAATTCTTTAAAGGTTCACTTATTTGAAATTTTTTTTTCACTGATTTTCCATAGAATGTTAATTAGTTATATTAGCTTTTTTTATACTTTTATATTATTTGTAGTTTTTAAATTTCTTAACTAGCTTTATTTATTAAAAAGAAAATTCCGTTTACCGGGCTTGACGGGCCGCGACTAACGTACGCACCCGTTTAAATTTGAGTTTTTCTAATTTTACTAGGGAGCCACGTCAAGGCTTTAGTTTTTGAACCTAATGGATCTTTATTCTTCCTTTCAGGTCCCTGGTGCTCGGGCGCCAATTAAAAACACTTAAGTTTATTTTTTTATAATTGAATCTTTATTACAGCACTATGTGCTTTATTTTAATTAAAAATACTTAAGTTTATTTTTTTATAATTGAATCTTTATTACAGCACTATGTGCTTTATTTTAGTTCTTAATGTTATGAACTTAATTAATAGACTGAAGAAAAACAGTAACACATTATTAATTTATTCACACAGCTTGCTATCATTACTGCTGACATATCAAAATGATGGTTGCGCGTGCAGCGCGAACATGACACTTTTGTTTTGAATAAAAGTGCAGACGCTAAATGTAGGAAATTGTGAAATAACAAAATTGTGAAATAGTAGCAATAAATAAATATTGTGTTAACTTATATATCAGTTTGTCATTCCGTTTGTAACATGTCGAAATATAGGTTTAAGACCCCATAAAGTATATATATTCGTGATCCTTATGCAATTTTAAGTCGATTTAGCGATGTCCGTCTTTCTGTCCGTCCGTCTGTCTGTCTGTCTGTTGAAATGGCGATCACGACGCGAAGACGCAAGCGGGGGTGCCTATTTTTACCCAGATTATTGAACATCCTCCCGAGCAGTTTGGTATTTAAAATGAGCAATATCGGTTAAGCGGTTCAAAAGTTATGAGTGAAAATGTGAAGGTACCTCTAAATTTTCCATACAAATTTGTACAATTTTTCTGTATCTATTTTTTTTTTCTGTTAAGTAAGTAAAAATGTTATTAAGTCTTCTTATTGTTCGATTACATTTATTGTCTTACATACTATGATAACTAAGTTAACGTAAAAATGAACAATGTTAAAGTCGCTAACAGAGCAGACCTCTGTAAATAACATTGCTAAAACTAAATAACAAAAGTTCGTTACATAAATTGACAAAACATATTCATATTACAGTTCATGCAAAATTTAGTATATACGTATGTATATCATCTTCAGCCCCTATGGTGGAGGGTATTCAAAGATTCGTGTCAGCCGAATTTAGCCCTTTTTTACTTGTTAATATTGTAGTATTCACAAGTATTGACATATTACAACTCAAATGATGTTTAATTGTGGTAAATAGTGAACTTTCGACGGAAATTTTATAAAAGTTTGGGATTTCAAACAGAAATCAAATTTTAATTTGCATTTTTTTGGAGATTTTTGAGATAAAATATCAGTGTAGAATCTTATTTGTCGAATACAGATCTGAATTTGCTGAGAAATCGTAACTGTGGTTGCTACCGCTAGCTTTTGACAATTGTTTGTCGTTTAATAAAAATCACGTGGCCATGTACATAATTCATTTGTTTGTGTTTTTGGTATAACACATTAAATTAATGTTGTAGCCTTTTTCTTTGTAGCAAATTATTTTTTTAATACTGTATGCAAAATAGGCTAATAAAATCCTTTTTCCATTTCAAGTTTGCATATTATTGCTGTGTATATTCATATTTTTTGTAGCTGCATTGTCAAATCGAAATACCAAAAAATATAATGTAAACGATATAGGTTTCGAAATAGATTTCAATTTGATATCTACTAAAAAAGTTCTAATGTAAATTCGCTATAAAAAATTTCTGATTTTACTTTGAAAAATAAAACAGAATATACGAAACCTTTTGTAGAATGAATTGTTTTACAGCAAGAAAATGTTTCGTAAAATACACGAAATTTACCAAATGTGTGTCTCGTTGTTTTGCACTTCGAAATTCTTTCGTAAAATATAAGAAATTTCTAAAACTTTTCATGTATATTATCAAATAATCCGAATATTTTATTTATTTTATAACTTGGGCCAACAAAACCTTTTTACCATGCATATTATTGAAATTTTTGAGTTATAAAAAAATCAATTGTTTTCAGTTTTAGTTAATTATTTATTCTTTAAATGAAAACAGAAATTTCGGAATTTTTAAATGTGGCCTTTCGTTGTAGATTATTTAAAAGAGAAATCGTAAACAATATTAACTTTAAATACAAATATACGGAATACTACCGTATTTGTTAAAACGTGTTGTTGAAGGGCAGAGTTTATTCCATTTGAATGATGCCCGGGTATTATTTTTAATTTAGTAATTTTTTTTAAAAGGTAATAAAAAAATATTAATTTTCCTACAAAAATTTTTTTTCTGCAAATATTGTTAAACTATAGCTAACTTTGAAATTCTACATTCGTGATATTAGAAACTATGGGCTGCACCTGTATCAAATAATTTTTTTTTTTTTTTGTACTATGTATTCGATTTTTTTTAAATAGGCTTTATTCAAGTCTTCATTATTAAAAACTTTTTATTTACAATATTTCAAGATATTACTTAAACAGTATTTCAACAATTAACAACTAAATAATAAAGAAACTACTACGTAATATCACAGCCATAAGGAAAATTGACAATCAAAAAACCTTGTAGTTAATCCGTGTTATAAAAAATTTTAACAACAATCACTTATGAAAACTCTTTAATAACCAAAGAGTCTATTAGTGATTATTGAGCAAATTCCTTATTATCCCATACTTAGACGCTCTGCATTTATCATTAAATGTCAGAGTCAAATGAATTAATCATTATGTGGTTGAAGTTACTGTGCAATAGGTTAGTAGAATATCTAGGGTGTAAGTTTTGAATTATTTTTATATTTTTATTTTGAATTATCTGTAATTTCCTTGCGTACGTTTTAGGAGCTTTTTGAAACCAGACCTGGCATCCATAGGTCAAAATTGGCCGAATGCACATTTTGTAAAGAAGGATTTTGTTTTTTAAATTAAGTTGAGATCTTCTGTTGAGTAAGGAGTAGAGAGCACGACCGCATTTAATCGCCTTTTCGCAAACATGTTTTATGTGTTCTTTAAATGATAATTTTGTATCTAATATAATCCCTAAATATTTCATACTATTTTGCAATGGAATTACAGTTCCATTAGAAAGTAATTGCTTCGTGGGAATACATTTCCTTGACCTATTATATGGAAAAATAATGGTTTGGGTTTTGCTGACATTTACTTTAATCTTCCATTTATCAAAGTATTTGTGGGTGAATTTTAAACTATCCTCCATCTTTTTAATAATTGCGTTTGACACCTTACCGCAGCAAATGAAAGCACTATCATCTGCATATAACACTGCTTCATGATTTCTTCGAACAGGAATATCGGAAGTAAATACCGAATATAGTGTAGGAGATAAAACAGACCCTTGCGGCAGACCAGCAGGGATTTGTCTAACACTTGATAATGTGTTGTCGACAGAAACTACAAATGAGCGGTGATCTAAAAAACTTTTTATTATTTTCTGCAAGTACGTTGGATAATTAAAGATGTTAAGTTTATAAACGAGGCCATTGTGCCGAATTGTATCAAAGGCTTTTTCTATGTCAAGAAAAACAATTCCAGTACTCTTACGATTTCTTTTGTTCGTGTCAAGAAAATTTACCACTCTTTTTAATTGATGTGCTGTAGAGTGTTCCTTGCGGAAACCAAATTGTTGAGGATTAATAATATTATTGTGATTGGAAAATTCTAAAATTCGTTTTTCTATAATTTTTTCGAAAACTTTATTTAATATGCTTAGTATGTTGATCGGTCTGTAACTGGTAGGTAATTTAGGATCTTTTCCTGGTTTGACAATTGGAATTACTTTTGCCTTCTTGAAGAACGTGGGGAAATAACCATTTACTAGACAACTATTGAAAAGTTTACTTAAAAATGCATAAAAGTTATTGGGCATATTTTTGAGTATAATGCTATTTATACTTTCTAATCCAGGTGCTTTATTATTCTTTAATAAAAACACAAACGATTTTACTTCGGCACAATTGGTGATTTGGACGCTCGATCTTTCGACAATTTTATCATTGAGAATTTGAATGTAGTTAGAAACTTCTGTATCCATAGGTGAAGATTTATTCAAAGTAATGGTGTATGATTTTTCAAGAACATCTGCTAAAGCATTTGCCTTATCTGCACTAGATTTTATAACCAGGCCGTTCATATGCAGACCCGTAAAAGCCTTTTTATTCCATTTTATAGCTTTTGATATTTTCCAGAATTTTTAAGAGCCCGACGGTAAACTGGTAATAAATTTGTACCATTATTCGTTCCGGTCTTTATTAAGGTGGAATTCAATAAGTTTATTTATTAGTATTAAAATACTTTTTATTTGACATTTAGAACTCAAATCCTTACATCTTTGAAATTTTCTGTTATATTTATTTCTTTGACCAATTAACATTTTGCTAACATCTGAGACTTTTTCCAAAAGCTTGTTTTATGATATATATTATTTTTTCAAAGTAAGAATCAAGATTACCTGTGACAAAAACGGGAGAGTCCCTGCTCAGATCACCGATCTCATTTTCAACCCAGTTTCTAATTGCCGACCAGTCAGCAAGGTGATATAAGGGTAATATTTTGAACACGCCCAGATATACTGCAGGATATTGGAACATGGTCCGATTGTAAAATGTTTGGATGAGTTTTGAGGTTGGAGAATTGGAGACAGGAGTTCGTTAACAGAATGTCTACTGTAGAAGGCTGGACTGAGTTGAAATTTTGACCAAAGCGAGTATACTCACTTGTGTAAAAAATGTAATAATTATATTGTAGGAAGTGATTGTAGAGCTCCTTTCCGGTCGAGTTATTTAATGGACAATTCCACTGAGTATTTTGGGCATTAAAATCTCCAAATATAAAGAAATCATTAGAAAAGGTGGTCAAGTTTTCCAAATCAGCAGTAAAATTTGTGGTGTAAATTGGATTATACACTGAGGTAAATATAACAGGTCGTCTATTTATTTCAACTTGATTTAAAATGTTTTCAGCAGTATTTGTATTAATTTTTGGTAACAGAATATGCTTAATATTACATTTTATTGCAAGAACGCCTCCGCCGTGCGTATAGCGATCCTCTCTATAAATTTTATAGCCACCAAGTTGAAATTTGTGATGTGGTTCCAAAAAAGTCTCATTTAAAAATAGAATATCAATATTCAGTTTGTGTTAAACGTGTTCCAGCTGAGCAGCTGATGAAACTGTTGTTATGCCTTGGGCATTCCAATGCATAACATGAACATTGTGTAAAACATTAGGATTACATGGCATGTTGAAGCATCATACCTAAAACTCGTAGCTTATCGTAGTTGTTTTGACATTTTTGTAAAGCATCTACAGCTTCAAAAAATATTTGCATGAGCCTTTCATTGGATATGTCATTGTCATTATATCTCTCATGACCTTTGCTTTTAGTTGTCTCTGAATACAAATTAGCATTATTGCGGAAATAACTAGTATTATTTTGTCCATCTTGCCTTGGTAATTGCGGGGAAATATGATCATCTATGTTAAAATTAGAAGCATTATTTTTATTACTGATGGGTTTCGATTTAGATGGTGCTCGAAGCCTGATATTTAAATATTCTTGACGACTTGGACACCTAGGGTCATCAGCTCTATGATTTACGTGCTTTAAGTTCTTTTTCAAACAGTTAAAACATTTATAAATTATACTGCCATCATTATTAACTTTGTTTAGTGGACATACCTTAAGGTCATGATTACCCGCGCAGGCCGAACAGACTTTGAGCCGATTACAATTTTTAGCACCATGTCCATACATGACACATTTAGTGCACTTAGTGCATCATCTACACTAGACCTTTTTGTTTCCCATTCCCTTATGCTTAAAGGCTTTATGTTATGCGAGCTGACAAATTCATCCCTGATCGTATTAGTGTCCAGATTTGGTAGTCCAAATAACACCAATTTAAAGCTTCTAGAGTACTTTACCTCGTGAGTATAAAACTGGAATTTTCTGTCTTTAAGTACACTAAACGCCTCTTGGTACAGTGATAGTGAGTTGGATAATATTTTAGTTCCAATAGTCATTCTTTTAAATGAGTACCTTTCGCCTATTAATCCGATCACTGTGGGTAGCGTCCACAATTATAGGAGGAATTTTCTCTTTAAAAGCAACTACCTTCTTCTTCATCGTCAGATAGAAGCTGAAATCTATTGCCACTAGTACTTGGGCCGTCAGATGTTTTAGGCATCTTAAACTTGGGGTTATTGCCCCAATAACGTCTTCTCTTTTGGGCAATCGTTGTCAACCACCAGAAAATTAAACAAAATTAATAGTTTTTGTACTTTTTATTAATAAAATTTATATTTTCTTTTAAGCGCAAACTAACACGTTGTTTTATATTTTGAGGCAGAGATGCCAGATGATGTATTCGATTTAAAAAATTTACATTTAAGTAAAATCTTTTTCAAATCTCCTTATCTGTTAGTTTATATTGACATGTTACTAGGTGTTACTAGATATCAAGTTACATCGATGGGTATACCCTTGTTAAAATAATAACTCTTTTTAATAGAAAATTATCAACTTGCCTCTTTTGTAATTCTATATTTTTACATCCAAAACTTATAAATAAATTTATTTATACATTTTTGTTTTTCTTAAAAATATATGTAAATTTTAAAAATTAAATTTAAAAAATAATAAATTAAGATTAAATACAAGTTCTGACCTTAAAGCTATACGAATTTTAAGCCATATTTTTTAAAAATTTTTTAGCTTATTTTCCTAAATATTGCGTTGTTGTGTAATGGTTAGCGCAGAAGGTTCGATCCCAGCGACGGCAACATAAATTTTGAAAAAAATGTGTATGAGTTTTTATCTGAAATACATATCGCAACGTCCTTTGGTGTTTCCATAGCACTTAACCCCACCGAAGTTAAACAACGCAAAAGGCTTATAAACTAAAAAGCTTCGACAATTTCGCCAACTCTCCATCAGATAGCGGGCAACCGTTGTTCTAAGAATTATCGTCTCGCAATAACAGTGTTGCCATATTTGAAGCCCTTCATATTTCACCTCTTTTCTCTCCCCTTTTCAATAAAAGCAACACATTAATTAGTAGGAAGAATTACCTGAGTGTTGCATCTCATTAAAAAAATATTGGCTTATTTTTCTTTGAAAAATAAACTTGTTTTTTCAAGGAAAATAGAGTATTTTGTTTTTATCTCATATAAGCGATGTTAAAAA
This sequence comes from Eustalomyia histrio, assembly GCA_949748255.1. Classification (NCBI taxonomy): domain Eukaryota; kingdom Metazoa; phylum Arthropoda; class Insecta; order Diptera; family Anthomyiidae; genus Eustalomyia; species Eustalomyia histrio. The sequence goes on from OX456526.1 coordinate 70,404,624, forward strand.
AATTAAGTTACTTCAATTAAATGCTTAGTTACCCGATTAAAAAAGTTTTTATATGATCATATTTTGTTTATTAACATTATAAAGGGTGATTTTCAACCGTTTGGTGTTTGAAAATTAAAAAAAAAAAAAAAAAAACAGAAAATTGGCCAAAGTAAATGAAATATTTATTTGGGGTGATAAATGAATACCTGTCATTTACTTTTTAAAGATTATTTCATGTAAATGTTGCCTGCGGCTACGCCGTAGGTGGTCCACCCGTGAGCTCCAATTTTGACAGCATTTCGCCGGTATCTTAACAATTGGAGCTGTAATGTTGTCTTCCGAGGCTGAAATTGTGTTTGTCCCTGTACATGATGCATGATCTTGGCGTACAATGGACTGCTCCAAAACGTAAGATTAATAACTCACTCTCAATAGGTTCATGATATCGCGTGGCATGTGGCACCGTCTTGTTGAAACCACAAGTCAACCAAATCCAATTATTTCATTTTGGGCAAAACAAAATTCGGTAATCATCGAACGTTACCTTGCGTCATTAAGGAGTACGGTCCAATGATGCCACCCACCCACAAACCGCATCAAACAGAACATCTTCAGTGTGCATTGGAATCTAACTGCCTCTGGCTGCTCTTCACACTAAATTCGACAATTCTGTTTGTTGACGTACCTATTGAGCCAAAAATGTGCTTCGCCGCTGAAGACAATTTTTCGATATAAACACATTTGCCAGGGTGACATATTGAAAATATATAAATATATAACCATTTTGTTTTATCAGCCATATATAATATGGGAAATAAAATTCAAAGGGGATTTTGTATCTCAATGATATAGCTTAATACATAGTAATATGTTACCACATATGGTTCAAAATATAAAAAGAAGTGGTTTTATAAATTTATTGTGACTTTACCCAAAACAGTAAAAAATAGAAATAGCTTCTTAATATTTATATAGCACAATTTATACTATATTTAGAATGGGCACAACTACGTATATGCAAAAATCCAGTTATGTACAAAAACTGGTTTTGTACAAAAACTATGCAGTTTTTTATTTAAAATTTGTATAGAATTTGGCAATTAAATTAGTTTTTAAACACTACTAGTTTTTATTTCTTAGTCATTCTTATTTGAAGATTTACGAAATATTTCATCAAAATCAGTCCAGCTATTTTTTTGACATTCTGGTTTATTTTAAATGAAGACTTTATCCATTTGTTCTTTCTTTTGGAAAATTTTGACCTAATAAACATATCTAAATATATATAAAAAATTTAATTATTACGTATTTTAAAATTTTGTCTTCATTTTACTGAAGACAGTGACCACAAATAACTGCAAAACAATATAAAATGCTTTAAAAAAATACAGTCAGCCAAAAAAAAGGTGCACACTAATATTAACAAATTTTGAACCACATTATTTCTGTAACTCGCTAAGCTAGCACATCCAAACAAAAAATAAATAAAAGCTTATTTAATTTACTAATTTTGGCTTTTTATTTCAAACTATTAAAGTTACCCGTTAGGGAAATGTTAACATAACCTCAAAAATACTAGAATTATTCAGGAAAACGAAGACTACCAATTAAATTAATTGCTTATAAAGTTAGCATTAATCACTTTTTCCTGTTTTATATTTATTTTAAGTTCAATACATATTTTTTGTATTTATTTTATGTGAAAATGTCCATGGATTTAAATCTAGGCTCTTTATATGCAATTTTTAAAAATTTGTGTTCAAACTGGAATTGTTTACTCCAAACAAGGATAAAATTTATCTATTTAGTCTCGAATGCATATGTTTTTATTGATTAAATATAATAGTTTTAGTAGATTCAAAATTGTAAACTTTTTGATAGGGGATTTTAAAGGTCATTAGATACTTTCGATCTACATGATGATAATATTTATTTGTATGATGAATTTGAAAATTTTTATCTTAAAAAGTGTTTTCAGGTGTATTATAAACAATTCTATCAGAACAAAATTAGATTCCGATTCGTTTGGACCCAATAGTACCACACACGCTACATTTTTCATTTAACTGTTACCCAATTTCGAATTTATGTATTTTTACAAAAAGTAATGACTTTTAAAACAAAATCTGATAAATTTATTAGAAAATATATATAAATATCTAATAACTAGAAGAACTATATCATTTCTATTAGCTGGACTATAAAGAGTGCTATATAAAAAGAACTAACATACCTAAGCCTAGATTCAACTGCATATTGCTCGTATACTTAGTTATTAATAAAATCCAAAACACGACAAAATACACGACCTTGTTGCTAAACTTGTTTTAAGACGACATATTCTAAAATGTCTTGAAGACATCCCTGACTACAATTTCATGTAAGTCTATCTGGCCAACTGGGATTGCTTTGACATTCGCCCGAGCGGTTAAAAAGTTATGAGGGAAAATGTAAAGGTACCTCTAAATTTGTCATACAAATTTTTGTGTTTTTGTACAATAACATAGTAGCGACTGACAAGTAAAATATTTTGTCTTGTTTTTCACCAGTCACTTAGAATTGAATAATATTTTATATTCACCTCAAATATTTTTCACCACTTCAATTTTTTTCACCTCAATTTTTTTTTGTTTTACAATCATGTTGTGTGCAAATGCAAAGCAATAAATTACACTAGTTAAGAAATTTTTAAAAATAGCTGGTTTTAGGATATTTCTAGTAAATAACAAGCTTTAAACTTTTACAAAAAAAAGCAAACTAACAGTTTTTATCTAGGTTGATACATGAATTTCGACCAGGCAAGAGATCTCTTAAGAACCCAAAGTTTTAGACAAACAAAAAACCTGTTAAAAATGTATATTTTGCAACATTTCTGTCTTCCTAGCAATCACACACGTGGTTAAGTTGCTTTCCTAACGGACAGAATAATGATATTAAAATTGAAAAATACCAAAAATGTTCTATTAAAAAAATTAAAATTTTTGTTTTCACTCGGACTTAAGTAATAATTTATTGCTGTTTGTTTAAACTGAAAGTTTTCGCAATGACTATTTCAGTTTATTTTTTCGTTTTCAAGAAATAAACTTTTACTATGGTACTGCTGTTGAAATTTGATGCCAGTTCAAGTTAAAGTGATTGTTAAAACTTTAGTTTTGTTTTTAACTTAACTGCTAAAACAGTTAAATTTGGGTGCTTTTAATAAAATCACGCTAGTTTTTCAATTACTGCTTTTTGCATCGTCATGGTGTAGTAAAATATACTCTTTGAATATTAGTTTATGGCATTTTAAAACTATTTCGTTATATTATTTTAAGATTATCTGTATTTTACGTTATTTCGTTAGGTTATTTTAGGGTTAGCGGTGTTTTAAATTATTCTGTATAACGGTAGTTTATGTTATTAAGTTAGTGGTATTGTAAGGTTAATGATAGTTCATTTTTATATATTTGAGAACTTGACGAACCTTTGTGTGTGAGTGTAAACAACAAGAGTAACTGGCCAATAAAAGCTAACATTTAAATTTTCATTTATGAGTGAGAAAGAAACAGAAAATAGAAACCTATTTACTTAAGGTATTTTAAGCTTTACGATATCTTAAACTATGGTATTTTAAATAATTTCGTTAGAGTTGTTTAATGTTGGTTAGTGATATTTAAAGTTATTTCGTTAAGGCTAACTATAGACCTTTAAAAGGGGTTTTTTGGGAAAAAGTAACACCACTCAGGAAATAATTCCTACTAATTAATGGTTGCTTTCTTTGGAAAGGGGATAGAGAAAAGATAAAAGGTGGTGAAAGATGATGGGCTTCAAATATGGCAAACCGAAATTGCGCGAGGCGATAATTCTTAGAACAGTTGTTGCCCGCCATCTGGTGAAGAGTTGGCCGGAATTGTTGCGCTTTTTAGTTCTTAGCCTTGTTATTTTATTATACTTATATGGGGTTAAGTGCTAAGGGAACACCGAAGGAGGCCGTTGCGATATGTGTGAGCGATAAAATCTCATACATATTATTTTTCTAAATTGATCGCTGGGGATCGAACCCGCAACCTTCTATGTAACAGTCTAACGCGCTAATCATTACGGTATAAATCCGGACACAAACTTCAAACCTTCTGACTACGATATAAACCTTTTTTAAAAAAACGTCATATTTTTTTTTAAAAATCAATACTTACCAGTGCATTAATTCATGTACCGTTGGCAGTTTCTGACTAGGTTGGCAATTTCTGACTTGTTGCAAACAGTATCCTAGGGGTCCAAGCCAATTATTTGCCATTGGTTTGTCAGTACTTGATATTTTGTACAACTGGTAATTACTGCTTGGGAATTAAAAAGAGTAACCTTTAATCAAGTGATCGGTGAACATATTTGTATATTTTATAAAAAAATGCATCCTTATAAAAAAAACTTTCAGACCTGTTTATAAACTTCTTAAATATACAAATCAACCTCTAAAAATATTTAAAAAGTTTAGTTTTAGTATTTATTGTATGAAAAAAGTTTTTACTTTACTTTATTTTTAGTGATGAAAATGATAATGAAAATAAAAAAAGTCCAACACTTGAGCAAGTAATAACAAAACTTGATGGTTTGACAAAAGAAATACATTTATTAAAACGTAAGTTACAATTATAGATAAATAAAATGTTTTAATAAAACTCCAATTTCTTCTTCCAGAAATATTAACACATCAAAATGATATGCTTTCAAATATGATAATTGCACAAAATACAACATTTCATGCTGAATTAAATACTATGAGAGGTTAATTAAGCTATATTTATACACTTTCACAATTGCTTAATAAAGATAAGGGAGGTTTATTAATCCAATTTTGTATGTGAAATTTGTTTACTAAAACTCTTTTAACAATATTGAACAATTGTAAATACAGGTTATATGTTAGTAACACATAGACTGAAAAATCCGTAGGATAACACATCCGAGAAAAATTCATAAGATTTTTTGGAACTAAAAATTTCTCAGTAACAAAATTACAGAGAGTAAAACAAAATTTACTCTCACAAAGAAAAATATTCAAAAAAGTGCGCAAACGGAAAATTTGCAAGAATTAGTAAGATAGTTAAAACAGCTGATTGTAAATACCAAACAAAAGAATTCAAACGGTCAATATAGAAAATATGAATAAAAAACGGAAATTAAACGTAAACTGTTCTCCAGGAACTGTCACTGAGTATTTGTGTAAACAAACAGCTGCCAACAAAAAATTTTTCAGTTCGCAAACACAATACCTTCATTAGTGAATAAGTTCCAGCTGTTTTAGTGAAGCTACTTTTGCGATTTTGAAAACAAAGGATTCAAAGCAATTTCGTGTGTTAATTTATCATTGCTTTTTAATGGGGAAATTCACCATTCAAGTCAAAGTTTACTTAATAAGTGTTATTCGAACTCTGCTCCATCGAGACAAATGATAGAAAAGTGTTCGATGACTTTAAACACCCAAAAAATAGGGTGGTGATACCGAAAAACATAAAAAAAGTTCAGAAAATAGTTTTGGCAGACCGTAAAGTGAAGTTACAGGAGATAGCTGATGCCTTAAATATATCTAAGGAACGTGCAAATGGGTGTCGCGTTTGCTCACAGTGCACCAAAAACAACAACGTGTCGCTGATTCCAAATGATGGCAAAATTGCATGAATTACATTTTCAATTTCTTCCGCATCCACCGTATTCGCCAGATTTGGCTCTCAGCGTTTTTTACCTGTTTTCAGACCTCAAAAAATGCTCGCTGAAAAGAGATTTGGTTCAAATGATGGGGGATTGCCGAAAGAGAGTCCTTATTTGGGGCCAAAGATAAATCATTCTGTTAGAAAGGTATCGGAATGTTAAAAAAAAGTTGGAGTGATTGTATTGCTCTTCAAGGAGACTATGTTGATGAATAAATTCGAATTTTGTCAAAAAAAATGTTGTTTTATTGTTTATCCTACGGACTTTTCAGCAGATGTGTTTTGTTATAAATATTAAGTAAATGAAAATGTTTTATTTTTATTTATTTTTCTAGAATCTATAAGACAACAAAATAATGTTTTATCACAAGTACTGCCAACACAAATTGGTTCTTTAAAACATGTTTTTACAACGGACAATCAACCTCTCACACATGCATATTTATTTCCTATAAAAACCCAAGATGAATTTGATAAATTAGAATGTTTTATAAACGATGAAAATAAATATGAAGTTATTGAAACTGTTAAGCATTTAATAAGTCCAAAGGGATTACGTTGTAATATGGAATCAATTTTATCGAAAGATTTATTGCTAAACTATAATTTAGATGGCAAATTTAATAAGAAAAGACTGCTGAATTATAAAAATGTATTAGATGTATTATTTTGTAAGTCTATTTAATTTGAGTAAATTTTTACATTTAATGATTTTACTTTTTTTACCTTGAATTTCTAGTGGCCTCCTATGTGGATGGTAGATCATTTCCAAGTTTTGTAGATGATTTACGAAATATCTTAAGATTTGTTAAAAACAAACATTTTAAAATGGTTTGCATGGAAAAGAAAAAATTAAGAGAAGAAATTGCAATAATTACTGAACCAGAAACTTAATATTACAGTTTTTTTATTTATATATATATTTTTAATAAATCCGTAAAGGCTAAACTTTTTTACACAATTTATTTTTTAATTTTCTTTGACCCACAAACGCCCACTGTCCCCATATGAGGATATCTCAATTTTTTTTTTATTTTCTCTAGCATTATTTGTGGTATAATAGGTCCGTAAAGTTTAGTAAAAATCACTCAGAAACAAAATTACAGAGAGTAAGACAAAATTTACTCCCAAAAAGAAAAAATATACAAAAAAAAAAAAACGCAAACGGAAAATTTGTAAGAAATAGTAAGATAGTTAAAACAGTTGATTGTAAAACAAAAAAATTCAACTGGTCAATATGGAAAATATAAATAAAAAACGGAAATCAGATGTGGTTTTCTCCAGGAACATTCCGGACTTCCATCTTACTTCTTCCATCGTAAATATATTTTTCAAATATTTTTTTATAAACAGCTGTTTTTTTTTCTTACAGACTCTTACTGGCAAAAATTTATCCAGTAAAAACCTGAATGTTCTCTTTGTGTAAACTCTTTCCAGTAAAAACTTCAACAAATTTGTACAATCAAAATAAAATAATTTTATGACAGCCAACTACATTTAAATGGGGTTTCCACTAGACGTACGTCGATAGACGAATGAGTGACTACATGAATTTTGTTTTTGTAGTGCATGTATTTTATTATTGTATTTTCATTCATGTGAAGCAAATTGTCATCTGGAAACACCACCTCAGAAATTAGAAATGAAAATGTTATTCTAGGTTACAGCAGTTGAAAGGAAGAACATTTTGGCTAAATTGTTCACAAAGGAAACTTTTTTTTTTTTTTTGAAATTTCGAATAAAAATTGCATGACGTATTAATGCTTATACAGGCACTAAGCAGTCCTCAGCCAAGTTTTGTAATGTCGAATTTCGTAACGGCTCCTTGACAATTTACAAGAATATCTTACAGCTTTTTTCAACTTTACCTGTATATAACAGTTGTGGTCACAAAATTAAGTCATTCGAACTCCTATCAAGAATAAATATTATATTTTTTAGCAATAAAAAAATTTAGTTTTATTCATTTGTCTAAAATCTTGTTAACTAAACACAGTCATTTTGTAATCACATATATATTTTTCTGAGCTTAGTTACCTACTTAAACTTAAGTGACTTAATTATGTGTCCATTTAAGACTTAATATTCTAAGACTTTCTGATTTCTAGTTTGAACATTTCAACATCAAGAGTAAATTTTTTTTTTGTATTTAAAAAGCATACTAACTGGTCTTTATATTTGATATGTTTGGAATGAACAAAAAGTCATGGAACCGCTATAAATGTACTCAGAAAAAAATGTTAATTGTGTGACCACGACTGTAAATATATTTTTATGTAATTATGGGTACGTTCGCTAATGCAGTAGTTGCGCATCACTGCAGCATAATAAAAGTAAAACGTTCAAAAAAGCAGCACTGATTCACGTCAACCGTTTTTTTATGCAAACAATTGACAGTGCTGGCGCAAATTTTTGCAACTATGGCATCATTAAAGTGTCCGATGCAATAGTGCAAAATTAGTCTTCCTTTTCGTTTTAATTGATTTTTAATAATCATCTTTCATCTTTCTATTAATTCTATTTTTATTATAAGTTAACAAATAGTTGTCAATGTTATTGCGGTGAACATAATTATATCTTTTGCAAAACGTTCTAAAAAGCAAACTGTGCAGTTGTTGAGCAGTAGCAAAGCATCTGCAACAGATGATCATGCATCAGCAACAAAAATTGGCATAACTGCCGCAGTGATGCACAAATTTTCTGCATTTACGAACGTACCCTATCTCCGCCAGAATTCATTTGGGCATTAAAGGGTTAAATGTGCATATATTATAAATTTTAATAATTTTATTTACAACATAAATACATTCTTGTATGCAACTCCTTACAAACAACATCTCAGAAGATGGATTGCAGCTATCATTAACTTGCTTTGTGCGTCGTGCCTTGTAATATTCATTGTTTGTGCATAAAACGAACAACTTTGAAAATGTTCAACAACTTACAACAGATGATGGAAGTTGTTTATTTTAAGCATTAGTACCAATGAATTTTGCAAGGTTTTTACACGCAAAGTAAATTGTTGATAGCTGGAATTCAACTTCTAAAAAGCAGTTTGTAATGTGTTCTACATAAGATTGTATTAATGGTGTAATGTTATCAAATATACCTTTAAAAGTTAATATGCTTTTATATAACTTATTAAGGTATTTATTTTATCGATTTAGAAGTGATAATGTCTTTTTTTTTTTTTTGCTGGGTAACTTTCAGCTTATCACATAAAGTTTCAGTAAAACTAACAAAGCTTGCAAAAAAAAAAATTGTAATAACTTTAAAAAGACGGCTCTAAACAAAATCCCGAACACAAAGACTTTACAGTTCAACATAAAATATCTTGATCTATTCAAACTGCAAGTTTTTTTTATTATTTTTGTAGACGACGTAGTAGACGAACACGTTTTAGAAATCATCGTTATTCTTCTCCAGAACGTGATGGCAATGTTACAATTATACCAGATGATATTGACCATGATACTACAAAAGATTGCGACGATTTTCTATTACAAGAACCATCATCATCAACACAAATAAAAAAATTACAACCTAAAGTCACGATCAAAAAGAGAAAAAATCCTGTTATTGATTTACTGGCGAAATCATTAAAAGAAATGGATCTGTATGATGAATTATATGAATTTATGAAATGTAAGTATATAAATATGTAAATTTTATTTTCAGCGAAAATTTCCTTAACACTTTTTCTCTCTTATTAATACAGCCAGGGGTATAACAGCAGATGCTTTAAAGTACATGAAATTACGTCACATTGATGAATTATTTAAAGGCACCCGATTGAGTACAAAAATTGTATTTGAACAAAAATTAAAAGAATGGCAAAGTAAAAAGGGAATTTGTGAAGTTTCAACAACACAAACAACGAATTCTCAAACGGCAACTATTAAGGTAAATTAACTTACAATGATTTTCAACTTTTTAGTGATATTTTAGGAGACAATAAACAAATTATTATTTTTTTTTCAAATTTGCGATTTATGTTTTATTAAATAAAAATACAATTTATTTGATAAAGATTTGTTAAATAAAAATATACTCTGTATTTTTATATACAGGAAAGATTTTTGGAGATATTAAATTATGATTTACAAAATGGTAACGCTAAAAAACAGCGCATATGTTGTTATGTGTGAAAGCATTTAATAATTATTATTTTTTTTTAAGTTATGCTGTGTGGTTTACTCCGATTTTTTTGAAATTTGGATATGTTGAAGTGGAGCAAAAGTTATTGAACACGTATTTTTTTAACGGCCTAAACTCATGCTTTCTCATATTTTTCAAATGAAAAATTGGATATGTTGAAGTGGAGCAAAAATTATTGAACACGTATTTTTTAACGGCCTAAACTCATGCTTTCTCATATTTTTCAAATGAAATGAATTTATAAGGTCTATCTCTAGGTGTACAAAACATACACCACAATGTTTGATGGTTTAGTATGGGGATGAACAGGTGGCCCCAAAAACATTCACGACATAATTTAATTTTTTTTTAATGTTTATTTGGACCTTTAGGTTTTTTTTTATTAATTTTTGAAGATTATATCGGTTAAGTGGACGCCACCGTTGTTGTTGGGTCTGTTTACCTCATTTTTCAGCGTTCTGGATAGAACTTTGGTTGATAAGTTCTCGAACTCTTGTCGGACATTCTCTTTGGGAGCTTCCCGTCTTTGGATTGTTTACATAGTCAAAAAACCGCAAAGACAAAAAGTCATTTTAACGTGTCTGTTAAAACCAATTAATCCGTAAAAAAAGTTAGTGACGAGTATTCCGAGATCTTGAGGAGTATAGCGTTTCATGGCTTCGATGTGTATTATGTATCTATTTTATTCACAAATATGAAAACAATACTGACAATTGCTATAATTTGCAAAAGGTTGGGCCACCTTGTATATCGTATATGTAAGTGCAGCTACCAAATTTATATATTTTATTCGTTATTCGATTAAAGGCAAGCGATTACTGGGCGTTTTTAATATTCACATTATTTCGTGTTTAAGACGACTTTTTGCAAATCTCTTTTCTATTTGAAGCATCTATCTCTGAGTGTATAAAACAAGCACGAATATGTTTGATTTTGATGAACGGTTTTGGTAAACGGTTAATTTTTGTTAAACTGAATTTACACTATGCTCGAAATCTCGTTTAAACAGGATGCAGAAACTAGTTCGTTATTTTTGCCGGGAAGACCTACCATGGAAAAAGTGAAAAATCTTGCTTCCAAATAGTCATCTTTTATCAAAAACACTTAAAAGCTATATAAACATTGATTTTTTCATTATGATAATAAATTTTATACTCCGACATGAAATTAAGTTTATTTTTCAATTAAGTTTTTTTTTTATTTTGTTTTGTTTACAAACTGGTGTCGTTGTCTAATCGAAATCCAGTTTAGCTGTCAAATTTCATAGTGTAAAAGGAGTCAGTTTGAGACTAGATTTAACTCGATTTTAAACAAGTCTTTGGTAGAGTGTAAATTCATTATTAGGTGTTTCGTTGACTATTTGAAAATTCTTGTTTAGTTCAACTGTATCATGTTTATGAAATTGGGCAACATTTTCAAAGTTGCTAAATTGTAAAAAAAACATTAAATTTGGTTGATGCAGTGTTGCCATATAAGCAGTTTGATTGTTTATCTTACTTTTTGTGATTTTTAACAGTTTTCCAGTTTTTTCATGAAAGCAACTGTTCACGCATTTTTTACAGCTTTTTGTATTATATGCTGCAATAAAATATAAGAAATATGCTTTTACATATTTGTTGTCTTTATTATATATTTTATTGAGTGAACAAATATCCTGTTTAACAATGAAAAATCTGAAAAAAATCGTTAACTAGATTAAAAAAAAACACAAATTTTTAATGAAAAAATCTGAAAAATCTTAAGCATCCAAAAAAACGGGGAAAACAGTTAAAATTGGCTATATGGCAGCACTGCTAGCACGACTAAAAGATGCCGATCAAAACTCACCAAATGGTAAACGGGAACTATACTCTTAAGAATTCTATACTTTCAGAGCATGTTGAATTTCTTAAAGAGCAGCTCTATGTATAGAGTAGTATACTTATTGTCCAAATACCTAAAAACGTGTGTTATAAACGTTTTTAATTTAATAAAATGTTTATTTGTTTTTTTTTTCAGCCCAAAATAGAAGAATCCATGCAACAAATATTTTTTTCATCCGATACAAATGAATTCTGTAATGTAAGCATATTCAAAATCAACCAATTTTTCTTTCTTCTTAATTCTTCTTTTTAATTTCAGCGTTTATTGGATGCCGTACAACAGGCGGTAAATACTGTGCTTTTAGATTTCAAAGCACGTGGTATTAAAAAGGCTTCAGAGAACGAGAAGGTACTATTAAAACAAAATGTTTAAAATTGCAATAGTAAAGTATTCATTTTAGCTTTCTGAATCTGACATGGAGTGCAATGATGAATATCCCTTGCCTGAAGAAACTGATAAAGATATAAAATCTGAATCATTTGCTTTTGTAAATCTTAGCGAAACTCCCATACCAGAGAAAATTCCAAAGCAAGTTAATAAGAGAGCTTTAAATCCTATAGTTAATACTGAAGAAATTTCCATCCCGGAGAAAGTACAAAAGAAAAAATGGGAAAAGGTATTTATGTACGCAATTATATGTTGCTTGTTGTTTCTAGATTCTAGTTTTTTTTTGCACAAAATGTTAAGGGCACATAACATACTTCCTTACCGACCTCGATTTTACAAGAGTGCTCTTCATACTCTTCATACTTTTTACATAAGTTTTTACCACTCTTCTAATTTGAATTATTAAAACAAGTAAAAAAAGGGCTAAATTCGGCTTTGCAGAATCTTTGAATACCCTCCACCATAGGGGCTGAAGATGATATACGTATATACTAAATTTTGCATGAACTGTAATATGAATATGTTTTGTCAATCTATGTAACGAACTTTTGTTATTTAGTTTTAGTAATGTTATTTATTTAGTTTTAGCAATGTTATTTACAGAGGTCTGCTCTGTTAGCGACTTTAACATTGTTGATTTTTACGTTAACTTAGTTATCAGAGTAACACACATATAGCTCTTCTCATAGTTTGTAAGACAATAAATGTAATCGAACAATAAGAAGACTTAATAACATTTTTACTTACTTAACAGAAAAAAAAAATAGATACAGAAAAATTGTACAAATTTGTATGGAAAATTTAGAGTACCTTCACATTTTCACTCATAACTTTTGAACCGCTTGACCGATTTTGCTCATTTTAAATACCAAACTGCTCGGGAGGATGTTCAATAATCTGGGTAAAAATAGGCACCCCGCTTGCGTCTTCGCGTCGTGATCGCCATTTCAACAGACAGACGGACATCGCTAAATCGTCTTAAAATTGCATAAGGATCACGAATATATATACTTTATAGGGTCTTAAACCTATATTTCGACATATTACAAACGGAATGACAAACTGATATATACCCTCACCATATATGATGGAGGGTATAACTAGCTAGCGTCATAAAGTCTTTAAGAGGGTTATATTTTAGTTTTATTATTGAAAAATTAGTGGGAAAAATACATTAAAATTAGTATAAGAAGTTTTGTCTTAAAGAGTTCTAAGCCCCTATGACAATAGCTTTATTTTGTGTTGGCTTGAAATTGACAGCAATGTAATTCAAAAAGTAGGAGCACTCTCTTAGTCCCAATTCACACAGATCAACTTTTGTTGCGAAACTCTTGAGTTTGTGGGAGAGAGGGAAAAGAAGAGTGGTAATTGGTACGGAGTTGCTTGTTCTCGGCAACTCGTTTTGTTTTTACATTTTTCTTTTTTTTATTTATTCATTTTAAACCAAATGTAGATGAAAATTGTTAAAAAAAATTCTCTGTGTGAAAAAAAGTCAACTTTAAAAGATGACTGTGTGCCACGGGACTAACCGACATCCACTTGTGCAGATAATGATTTATTGTATATAGTTGAACTCTTCACACAAATTTTTCCGTAATTTTTCGCATGGTTGGCAAACACTAATTTTAAAATACCGTTACCGATTTAAAACACTTAAAGGACTACCGTTAACCTTAAAATACCAATAACGAAATTACTTAAAACACCCTAACGCATTTACTAAATACGCCGTGAACCTCAAATTTTTAAGTACTTCAATTTAAAGCCTCCTCTTAAATGAAAATTTAAATTTAAGCACTGATTGGCCAATTATTTTTGTTGTTTACACACGTACGTAACAGCGAAGGTCCGTGAAGTTGTCAAAAAAGATCTATCGTTAATCTTAAAATAACCCTAACAATTTAACCCTTAAATGCATAGTGTAGCCATTACAATCCATGTCTTGCATTAAAAAACACAACGTAATTTCGTGCATTGGTGCCTCTTGTACACACACTGTTCTAATATATTTGCTAAACGGGTTTTGAAAATAATAGTTCGTTGAAATTCTTACATACTTGTTTTTTCTAAAAATTTTCAAAAAAAAAAAACAAATTTAAATATCAAATCTAAATATCGTCCATAAAAATTATTTTGGATTTAACTAATACCTCATTCATACTAAACCTCAAAATACGAATTTTTTATTATTTTTAAGTATTCGATTTAGAATAATAAACCTAATAAAAAATATTAAAAAGTGTAAATAATTCGTAATTACTCTTTGTAGCCAACCCCTATTTTTCAATAAAAATCACTTTTGTTAATGTTAAATATTTTTTTGTATTTTTTTCGGAATATACATGTCTCCAATAATCATATATGAAAAAATGATTTAAAAAGGGTTAAAAAAGCCTAATGAAATATCATGAAATATTAATAACCTTAAAATTACCTAACAAAATAATTTTTAAATACCGTATCAAATGGCAGTAACCGTATAAAACGTTTGCCAAACTAAATCAATATGACATCAAGCAAGTGTCGTATCGTTTCAAAATGTTTAAAATGTATTTATTATAGAATTTTTATAAAAATCAACTCTATATAAATTTATAAATAAAACTTGAATTTAATAAGATATAAAGAAAAGTTCATTTGAAATGAGAATATATATAATAGATATTGGGAAAATGAGTGTATATTAATAACGAAACATTTCACCCAAGTATTTTTAAAATTTCCCAATCAAAATTAGAATGTAATTGATTTCAAATAAAAGTATAAGACCTGTTTATCTATTTCGAAAATATTATAAACGATAGAAATCGACAATTACTTTCGCCAAAAATACATGGAAATAAAATCTAATTTTCTTTACTTTGACATTATCGTAATACAGGGCATAATTTTTTAAACTTAATTAAACGATTAAAATTGACAATTATTTCGTCAAAAATACATGGGAAACAATACAATTTGCTTTACTTTGTTTTGGTTAAAACCATTTTTGTAATACATAAACTAGGTCTTTAATTGTATATGAAATTTAAATTCAGTGTGGAAAATCTCATCATATATTAAAATATACATAAGTAAAAAGATATAATTAGATATGGCTTCACATAAAACATCACAAACATCGAAAATAATGTCCTATTGTATAGTGCCATACAAAGCAATTTATAACGAAATATTGTATCAAATAATATATTACCATTTTTACTTAGGAAGTTTAATAATAAATAATAAATATTTTACAGTTAAACTTTTCTTATCTCAATTGTATTTTAGTCACCTAAACAAACACAACAAAATTTCAACAACATCTTCCTGGAATCTTTAAGATCACAAGAAAAGAAACTCAAATTTGTAAGTTATTTTTAAATGTAAATTTCATGTTTTCTTTTAACAAAGTAAAATATATTTATTTTCCTCAGGACTTAGATATTACTGTTGCAGAATTGTTAGATATGATACCATTTGGTCGACGATTTATTGAAGAATATCATACTACTGGTCTCTTATCACCAAACCAACGCACAGAACTTGTACGTACAGTTGTAGACTTTTATTTGAGAAGTGTCGACAGTTTGACAGTTACAAAATGTCGTGAAATTGCGGAACAAATTGTAGAAATATTTCCCACCGAATGTCTGGTATGTTACGCGTATAATGAAAAATAAAATTCTATTTTTTTAATATAAATTTTCTTTAAAGGACACATACTTTTCACAAATAAATAAAAGTAATCCACCAAAAGGTAAAATCTGGGATCGTTACCGAGGACGTAAACGTTCATTGCGTAATGTCCTTACTATGAGTACAACATCAGGAATCAAAAGTGAAGCGCACAATAATAGTGCTTCATATGATGAAACAATGGACAAATCGAATTGGTCTGATATGGAAGAATTGTGTTTACAAATGAAAAATATAGAAGACGAAAAAGAATTTTTGGAACAATGGAAGTTATCATTTACCTTTAGACGTTATCAATTACAATCGGAATCGTTTAGCAATTGGAAATTTTATTTTGACCAGTATCCATTTGTTAAACAACAAAACTATGCACAATTTGTAAGTTTTCTAAATTTCTAATCACAAATTTATTTATTTATTTATTTTTTCCTTAGATTGATTCCGATTTAAACACCTTGTACCCGACTTTAAAATTTGATGAATATTTGTGGGATGAATTTTTAAAATGTTCTAAACTTTTCTATTTAAATCGTATTAAACATCCAAAATCAAAACAAGTATTTGAGGAATTGTTAAATATTCCAAATTTGGATTCAACGAGTGGTAATTATAAAATTATACACTATCTATTGTAATTGCCACAATGTTTGCATGTCTGTCTTCTCTTTTATTTTAAGATTATGTTGCCATAAAAGTCATTGAAATTTTACATGCTGTTTTTCCACCCAAAAACCAACTAAGTATTGAAGAGGCCCAACGTGAATTTACTGTAGAAGTAAACGATTTGGCCGATCTGAAGAAAGTGGTAATTGAGCGTAAAAAAAATTGCGCTGAAAATAATTTACCATCTAAACCCTACATTGCTGTAGTAGGTAAACAACGCACTTATACTCATTTCTCGGTTATATTAGATTCAACTGGTTTCAGTTGTGATAGTTATAAAGATGCTTTGATTTTATGTTTCAATTTATACTTATTTTTCGATTTAAGTTTTCCCCAAGTAACCTTAGGTGTTTGGTTATTCATACAAAAATATTTTTTCAAAAAGCCATCGCTAGTTAGTAATCCAAGAGTTGAAACATTTATAAATGATATAAAAGCACAAAAAAAATTAACTGCTGATATTAATAATGGTGTTTATGGATAATAATTTAAATTAGATTCCCTATAAAAAACTAAGAAAACAAAACGTTTAAAAAAATATTCTAAAGACATTAATAGAAACCACGTAAACTATTCAAAACCTATGATTAAAATTTATATTCAATTATTTCCCAATTAATATATATGCGTAATATATATACTGAAATGTTTTTTCCAATTAATGTAATCTAGCATCTATCAAAAATTTTTGTTAAACACCAATTAATTTTACAAACTATTATTTTTAAGTTTTACAGTGTATAAGAAAAAAAAAATAAACCGTTAAAAAAATGTTCAGTTTATAAAACAAAAGTTGTCGAATTCTATAATTAATTAAGGAACTTATTTTCCAGATCAAGGATTATTAATATCAAAATATAATTTTAATTGATAAATTTTAGTTGAATAAAGTTTTTTCTTATTCCTACTTGGAATAATTAATTAAATGCACACCCTTACGTTTAAAGAAGTTAAATAACAGACCTGGGCGATATCAATTACATTTTACAATTCTCCGCAATTCCATCAGACCTACGTTTAGAATTAAACTTTTTATGTACGGGATTAAACTTTTCCTTGGAAAATTTCAAAACTTTTTACAACCAGACATGAGGAATGTGTTCGTAAATATCATGCAATTACTTCAATTACATGTAATGGATGTAATTGAGTAATTGCTTTGTAATAAAGTAAACAGAAATACGTTTTATTCCCCACCTCTGGTATTACAAATTTTTTAAATTTTTCAAGGAAAAGTTAAATCATACAAACGTGAGCATAGGTCTAATAGAATTATTAATATGAATAAATTACTTTTTTATTACTAGTTTAACTTTTTATTTATTTTTAAAATTGAAAAAAAAATGTTTATTAAATAAAAAATATTATTTCTTTTTTTAGGAAAATATTTGTATAACTTAATAACATATACAGAAAAAACTTGCAAAATTCTGTTTGTAATATTAAACATCATTCATAGAATATTTTTGTAAATACAAGTTTTTTTAAAAAGGCACCAACTATGATTTTGTAAATACAAAAAACTTTTCCAAAGTAATTAAAAAATATTTGTTAAAATTCAAATTTAATTTTTTCCAATTTTTTGTTTGCAATGTTTATAAATTATATTTCATATAAAAATTATTTAAAAATAAAAATTGAAGTTACAAAAAATAGTAAATGAGTTTTTTGTATTAACAAATTCCAATGTTGGTATCTTTTTAAAAACAAATTTATTTGTATTTACAATAATATTCTACACAGAAAAAAATATCACAAAAAAAAAATATCATTAAAAACAATTTGAAATGTTTGTAAATTGTTATTTTTCATATACAAAAAAAAAAAAACAAATTTATTTGTATTTACAAAAATATTCTTTGAAAGATGTTTAATATTACAAACAGAATTTTGTACATTTTTTCTGTGTAATAATGAACTTATATTTTAAATATGTATTAACTACTGTTTCAATGAGCCTATAACATTTTGAAACATTTGTGTCAACAGCAAAGAGTTTAAAGCATTTGCTGATGTATTGGGACTTGCAACATTTGTTGGAGCTGTCGCTAAATTTGGAAAACCATTTAAAACCAAAGGTAAATTAACAGGATTGGGTATAAAATTACTTAAATTAAAAGCATTCATAGAATTGTTTTTACATTTAGCATTTTTAGATTTTCTCTTAGTATTTGCAGAAACTAAACTTTCTGATGATGATGATGATGATGAAGAATCTGTAGAATCTTCTTCGTTAGGTGATGAATCAGAGTCTTCATCATCTTCTTCTGGCATTTTTTTCTTTATATTAGATAATTTACGTTTTTTCGTCTGCTTTACTTTCGATTTTGTTTTAGCTTGTTTACGTTTAAGTTTATTGTTGATTTTTGTTGAAGGTGAACCGAACTGGGACTTAGGCACAGTATCGATAATGCTGTTTGTCGTTGCAGTTGGTATTGTAAATTGTTTTTCTGGATTATAATGTTGTATCTGTTGCATACAAAATTCCATAAATAACTGTAGCATTATATTTAAATTCGCAGGTTGTGGACATGTTCGAAAACCATGATATGGCGCTGAACAATTTTTACAAATCATTTGACATTGAAATGATGTATGACCCTGGAAAATATATATCGAAATAAAAATTTTTAACGGTGTCAATTAAATAGAACAGATTTAAATTTACCTTTTTATCACAAATCATGCATGTTTCTATCGTTTTCTTGACAAGTTTCTTTAATTTTGTAGTTGTTTTCTTTGATGTGCTTGACTCTTGCAGTTGATCGTCGTCATCACTATCGTTATCTTTTTCATCATCGTCATCATCATCATCTTCTAAGACAATTTTATTTTCTAACTGACCCATACAAACAACATCATCTTCGGAATTATTTTTCTTTTTGGTGGGTTTAGCTTTAATAACTTTTTTGACAGCAGGTTTGGGTGGTGGTGGAGGAGGTTGTTCTTCCTCCGAAGATGAAGACGACGATGAAGATGACGATGATGTTACAGGTTTTTTAATAGCATTCAATTTGGAAGTTGTAGGTTGTACTTTAACCGCCTGCTTCTGTTGTGGTTTAAGTTTTATATTAAGTAATTTGTTGTTGACTGTTGCCGTTGGTGTAGTGGTTGGGTTTTCGGCTGGTTTCTTAGTTGTTACAAGTTTTTTAGCTGGTTCCGATTCTTCATCACTAGTAGATGACTCTTCCGTAGAGGAAGATGAACTTGAAGATGACCTTTTTTCTTTTTTTAATTTAATTATATCTTGTTTTTCCTGTTTAATCTTAACCGTATAATTAGTGGCGACTTCTGGAACAGGTTTAACAAAATTTTCAACATTTTTATCAACTGAAGTTATTGGATTGTCGGTATTTGAATTATTTATTGAATTTGAATTATTTCTGTTTTTAGATTCAGTAGATTTTCCAGACATGGAATTAGTTCTACTCCTTGATGCGGAATTTGCACTATTTTGATTTTCTGCTTTATTCCTTTGAGGTGTCGATGACTGTTGTACGTTGTTTTGTGATGTGTCGTGCATATTTTGAATTTCCGCCTCATCATTTACAGTAGGGTTATTAACAGTTGGTAGGATTGGAGGCACTTGAGATGGTATTAGTGGTTTAATGGGATTATTTCTTTGCCATGGAAATATACCTTCATTCGCATATATATTATTTTTAGCATAATTATTGGAATTATTAAATTGTGTATTATTATAATGGTTATTATTATAATTCCAGTCATTTTGTGGCCAAAACTCGCTTTCATTATTTACATGATCGTAGTCAACAAATTTGGTAAATTTTCTTTCATTTCCACCTTGATCTTTCCTTGAGCCAGAATTCCTATGTCCACGACCGGACCTTCTTGTACGTCCCCCACCACCTCCATGTTGATCATACTTATTCCGACCATTATTATTTCTTCCATAATTATTCATATTTTCGCAAAATTATAATTTAAAAATATAAATTTGTAAATAATGCACTCCCGCACGTGTTGCCTGCTCTATCAATGTTGTCAAATTGGCGATTTTTTTGCCAGATCTAAAAATTTTAATTTTTCTTTTGCTAGAACAATCATTGTGTAGCTGCTATTGGAAACTTATCCACGAGACAAAAAATTATAAACTGTATACAATAAATACAATTTGTTTTTTTTTTGAGTGTTTTGTATGTATTTCTCGTGTTTTAACATTGGTTCTAGCTCGTCTATACGTCAAGTTAGCTTTCAAAATATTTTTTAGGAGTATCCGAATTTTACTTTTAAAACTAGAAGCATGGCCAACATTTAAGTTTTCTAAAAAAAATATTTTTTAATCAAAATAGGAAATTTTTTAAATTGTGTCAAAACGATACCTATCGTGAAATTTCAATCGTTTTGACGATGGTTATGTGCTAATAAGAAGCAAATTAGCTGGCAAAAAACGATAACGAAAATTTCAGTTACGTGAAGCAACACAATCATCAGACGATTATTGTCCTTTAGAATTCGGTCCCTGTTAATAATTTACTAACGGTCCGATTTATCTATTTTTTTTTAATTAGTTGACACCAATGGCTCGAATGGCAAGTAGGAAGTGTTTGGAAAATTATAACAGGCTATGTAGAGATGGCAAAACCCTGTAGTAAAAGCGATAACTTTTAATTTGCATAGCTGCTCGTTGAAATTAAAAACAAAAATAATTCTTTCAGACAAAAAAAAAAATTTTTCTTACAAAAACAAAAAATTTCAAATGCAAAAAAAAAAAATATTAAAATAAGGTTAATAAAAATATTTATAATTTACAAAAAAAATTATTTTTCTTTGCTATTTAGGCTAAACTCTAGTATGGGGACATAATTCAGATTTGTTTCACTAGCACTATTGATGCTGAGTTCATCAATATACTTGATAAGATATACAAAAATCCATGAAATGATTTTGCACCGAGTGACTATTTATTGTTTCCAATCCTGAAGAAATGGCTCGGCAGAAAGAGATTTGACTTTGATGACCTCAACTAACAAAAATTTTTGGCAGGGATAAAAAACGGGCAAAGTGTATAGAGCTCAAAGCAGACTATGTTGAAAAATAAAACGATTTTTTATCCAAAAACCTGTTTCATTCAAAAAGTCACGGACTTGACACCCTCGCATATAACCCATTGCAAACCACAATTGAGAGCACGCTGAAAATGAGCCATATCTTAAAAGAAAACATCGCCCATTTTTATTTTTTTTCCGTAACAGCAACAACCTTTAACAATTTACTTGATTTTTAATGGTAAAAACAACTTTTAAACTTAAATATCTCTGGTATGTTCACAAAGCTCAAGGTATTGGTTACAATCTATTAAGTTAATACCTACCTTTTATTTGTAATATATTGTGATACTTTATTTTATTCAAAAATTAAAGGTATTTAAATAAGCTTTCTAATGATACCCATTGAGCTATCACACACTAGTACATTTGTGCATGCATAATATGGCATGCACAAATACCATGTTTCCTTTAAGACCAAAATAACATGTTTTGAGGAAAACATTTCAAACTGTTTCCACTAGCAAAAATTTGTTTTGAGTGTTCGTATTTCGGAAATTAATTCATTACAAATAAAATAAAAAACAATTAACTAGCCATTTTTTTCGTTCAATTTATTAAAGTTAATAAGAAATTTTTAATTTTAACGTTAAAGAAGGCAAAGTATACCCAAGAAAATTCTTGGAACCCGTTCTAAAAATACTAGTTCTTGAACTACTTCTCAGAGAATAACTACATACATATTCTTTAAAAGCATCATGTGAACTACTGGTCGAGTAACTAGTTTATGTCATAACTACATCTTTGGTGTGCTTTAGGAACAAGAGATTAAGAACTAGTTATATATGACTTCCAGATCGGTTGCCAGAATCTGATACTAGTTCCAAAACACCTGCATAGAGCTATTTAAAAAGCTTTGATAATTTTCTATATTTCTTCCACCTTAAATTAACAAAAAATGTTTTTTTAAACATTTCTCCCAAAAAAATGTAAAACAGCTTTTATAAAAATAAACGTTACCGAAAGGCAAGAAGAAATAACTACTGAAAATTTATTTATCTATTTTCATAATTACCGCTTCGACTATTTTGGAAAATTTTTCTTGAAATGCTATTACCAACCAACCAATCAATGCATACTATTTTTTTAATTTATTAAAAAAAATTATTTTAGACATTTTTTTCCGTATGAGACATATTTTTGAAAATATGTGATATACCTAATGGATAAATGCTCTTGATGACTTCTTGGAACTAGTTCTGAGCGTGAGAATTTCATACAAAAATCACGGACACAAAAATAGGTTCTACAACTGTCCGTTGAACTAGTACCGATTCCTCAAACGAATCCATAAAACTAGTATTGCTGAGGGTAGCAATTTCTAATATAAAGAACTAGTTTAACTAATTTTGGTGGGTACTTATATGATATAGTTATAAATAATAACTGCCTAAATTTAAGACAAATACCAGTCTGATTGAATTAGTAAATTTTAGCCAATTAGTGCACAGTGTCTGTTTAAACGGACGGTAATTTGTTTGCTCCTAATATGCCAATTTTTAGCAACCTGATTTCCAATTTAAACTATATAAATATTTGAAGACATCGCTTATTATCATTGGGAAAAAATTTAACCATTACGAATTGAAATTTATAAAAATTTCAGAATTTATAGCACAAATAATTATTAATTTCATACTGAAAAGTTGAAACTCGAGTTATCTATTGATTAAAAGGAAATGTCATAATTCCATACAAAACGACAGTTTTTTTGGGATGGCTTGGTTTGATTCTGAAACTCAGCGTAAAAACTTATACAATTTTATTTTTTGTAAAAATGCTAATATTTTAATTTTTACACCATTTTTTTTTACTGAATTCTTTAAAAAAAAACTGGGGTTTAAAGAATTCGAACAACGAATAACCACGACAAAAAATCGAAACACGCGAGTAATTTAAGTTTTGGTTCACGCGTGGTTTACGTAAATCAGAATATTTCCTGTCACGTGCCCACATCTAGCATAAGCGCAAATAAAAAACACTCAAATCATATTTGATTTTTAAATACTGACTACTTTCTTTTGGAAATATTGACCACAAGTCAGTATCAAACCAACGCAGGCCAAAATTAGACGCTTTACGCTTAAACAACGGGTGGTAAACATTGCAAACTTATTTCCACCGTGGTAAAAGTTCGTGAGAATAAATGACAACACTCATTGCCCAGTCTCACGAACTTTTTGCACAAACTTGCGTAATGCACGAGCGGTGGGTGCTTCAATTCTGGCAAAAAAAAAGCTTATGAAATATATACCATATTATTTTTGTGATTTATTTATTTTTTTTTTCCTTTTTTTGTTTTTGATATTTAATATTATGTACAATATGTTTCAAATCATTACCTCTACACAAGTTGGCAGTTTTAGTAATAACACTTCGTAATGCATCATTTTGTTTAAAACTCAATTTTTTACTATCGAAGTTATCCAATAGTTCTTTTGAAATTAATTCCTTTACATCAGCCCTAATTGCTAAATTGGAATTATTTAAATTCTTAAATTTAGGTTTAGATTTTTCATCCACTTCACTCTTGGCCCCTTTAAGGTCTTTGTTCGAATTTTTATTTTTCCTAAATTTTTTCTTTGTTTTGGAATTCGAATCATTATTTAAACATGTTTCTCGATTTTTTGGGTTTAAATTTTTATTTTCGGTATTGTCGCTTTGACCAAAATCATCCCATTGTGTTGGTTCCTGTTTCTTTTCTTCGATTAATAATTTCCGATAGCTTATTTCACGTTGTTTCAATACCTTTTTACCTTCTTCAGTGTCTATATTGGCCCGCTGTGCTGTTTGTTCATCTTCACGTTGCTGAAAAATTATACCATCTTTGAATTTGTTCCAAGGTGTAGAATTTTCAGGTCTAGCATCTCGATCGACTTGATTAAATCTGCTTGCTTCCTTATTTTTTTGAAAGTTTCCTTTGCGGTTATCAAATTTTTTATTAAATGGTTTATTACCACCACCTCCTTGATGTTTTTTAAAGCCATTTTTGCTATCACCAAATTTTTCAGGTTTAAATTTTGTCTTTCCCCAATCTTCGGTTCTCTGCTGTACGCTTAAATTGGGGTTTGCTCGAAAAGGATTTTTAGACATTTTTTGTATTACTTGCGCGAAAAACTTATAATATTTAGAAAGCAATGTGCTGTACACAATGTATACCAGTGTTGTCAGAAGTGACAGTTGTTAAACAAGTATATAAAAACCGTATGGTGAGGGTTGTTGTTGTAATTCCTAACTACAGTGCGAAACAGATTTAAAAACAATGTATACAAAAAAATTATTTGTAAAATTGAACAACACACAGTACATATGTTTTAAAACATATGATTGCCAAAAGTATATAAAAGATACCATAGTAGTGCAACATGTTTGTATTTATAAATACTATGTTTTCATTATGACCAAAGTAACATGTTTTGAGGAAAACATTTCAAACTGTTTCCACTTGCGAAAATGTGTTTTGAGTGTTCGAAATTAATTTGACGTTTCATATTCATTACAAATAAAATAAATTTAACTTTTTGTAGCCATTTTTAATAATTTTCTTTTTTATATATATTAAAACTTTTTTATATTTATTACTACCACCTTAAATGACACTTATTTTTTTTTTCGAATTTATCATTCTACATGAATGGATAACACAGTATAGACACAATTCAGTGTTGATCTGACTATTTTCGATGTGTTTTGAAATTGAACACGTGGTTTGAGATGTTTTGCTCGCATAAAAATATATGGGAAAATATGTATCAAAACACGTATTTTGAGCAAAACATGTAATTTCGCTCTAAACACGTATATGGAAATGCAGTATGAGTTAAACTTTCCTGTTGTTTGACAAACTTAGTACAAACTCACAACATATTTTATATTTGGGTTACATCTTGTAATAACAAGAGACTGTCTTATGTTTTTATAACATTTTTGTACATAATTAATGTCTTTTTTTAAATTTTATCTCAGTATTCAAAAGAACAAAACACAACAAAGTTTCACATTTATATGATCTGTGAAATGTATAAGCAAACAAACCCACTCACAAAACACATTTAATTAATCGTCAGTTTATTATTAGTTTGCCCAAATATTCAAAAGAAAAACAATGAAAATGGTTTTCATTCTTAATTTTATATCAAAGTTAATATTAGTTATCTCGGTTATGATGCCAGTTATCGAAAAACAGGTTTCCGAAAGGGGATATTTAAATTATGCATAATCCATTAGCCTTAGAGTATTCAAAAAACCGGCCTTTTGAAAAAACCGGTTTCGGTTTTCTTCGAAAAATAGAATTTTTAAAAAACCGGTTTCGGTTTCGGTTTTTGCAGAAAAAACCGGTCAACCGGTTTTTTCGGATTTTTTTTTTAATTTGAATACAAAGCTTATATATATTTTTAATTGTTTTTACTACAAAAAAAAAACCAATTTAATATATAAAGTAATAAAAATAAAAAAAATACATTCTTTGAAAAAAAGAAATGTATATATACATATATATTCATTTAAATTAATTTTTTATTGGTTTTCATTTCAACAAAAAATGAACTTAAAACCAATATTTTTTAATACAATATCTTAAAAATTAATATTATAAAACTATATTCATATCAAATGAATAGAGATCATTAAGTTTGTAAATTGGGTAAAATTAGGTACGTTTGTAATTTGAACGTTTAAAACGCTTGGCATTAAATAAGTTTTTTTAATATTACATTTTATATGTGTAAAAAGAAAATCTATTTTTCAGTTCTAAAATAATATTTTAGAAATAATATTCAATTTAAATGTTTCGTTTAAAGACGATTTTTCTGTTTGCTCTTGATAAAGCTAAAGGTGGAAAATACTCTTTCACTAATAGTAGATGTTGGACAAATAGTCAAAAGACAATTATATAAATTTTCCAAATTTTCAGTTCTTCTGTCGCATTTATCAAGATATATGAAATCATCATTTATTGATGAATGATTTTTTACAGTCTCTTTTTTAGGATTTTGAATACTGTTTATTTAGATCAGAAATTAAACTATTTGAATTTGGAATATCCTAAGTCTTTATCGGAATCTATCAGACATGTGTCTACATAACAAGTAATTTCTCAAACAAACAAGCTGTACACAAACAAGTACGTAAGCGAATGGGTTTTTATAGTACACTTGTCTTACTTACGTTTTGTTACGTTGTTTTTTTTTTTATATTGTCAAATTACATTATTGCCATAGTATTTAGTTTTGTATTTTGTTTACTTTTTTATGGTAAAATACAACTCTTTCATTACTTAATGGCAACTCTAGTACAAATATAAACAAAGAGCTGTTTTTTATTTACAAAACAAAGTTAATTTATATGAATAATTATTTGTGAATAAAATTTATTTATTAATAGTGATTCAAGTGACGGTGATGTTGTAGACAATAGTTTATGCCGCAGAAATATCCGAGATGCCTTAAATGTATTGGATCTACCGGAAGAGCGGTGGGTAAAAACAAAATTTAAGTTCTTTTCATTTATGTAATTTTTCAGTTTCATTGCTACATTTCTCATCAACAAGGAAGTTTTTTCAATGATTCTTAATGAAATACAGCCAAGATTAGATGAGGAAAATAAAACAAAAGAAAACAACAAAAAAAAAAACTAATAAAATACTCTTTTGTGATACACACAATTACTTTTTTTACTTGTGTGTTTTTGACAGTACTGACAATTGAAATTGTTATGTAGAAACCGCAAAAAGAGTGTCACTTACGTTTCCACTCAACAAAACTTGACATTTGTATTATAGAACCGCAAACTAATTTTTAATACTCAATTGGGCAACATTTTTGAGAAACTTGTTATCTAGAAACATGCCATAAATCTTCATAACCAAACAAACGATTATAAGTGTTCGGAAAAAATAAAAGAGACCAAGTAACCCAATTGGTGATGTAATTAAAAAACCGGTTAACCGAACAAAAAATACCGGTTTTCGGTTTTCTTCGAATTTACAAAATATTCGAAACCGATCGGTTTTTAAAAATAAAGAAACCGGTTGACCGGTTTTCGGTTTTTGAATACTCTAATTAGCCTCTATTATTACAAAAATGTTCAGTGAGCCAAACCAATAATAAGCTGACAAGCTGGAAAATCAGACGCAAGAAAGAGACAGAACTATTTGTCATGCAGTTGTTTCTCTCGCACTGTAGTGCCCTGTGGCAGGGATGGAAAATATGTTTTCTGTTATTGTACCAACCAGACAAACAAATTGTACTTTTTCGATCCTCACGGTACCAAAATTTGTTCCGCTCTTTTTTTAACAATTTTATCGTATTGAGTCGGATTTGCTTAGACACTAAAAAGACTCAAAAAAATTTAAATTGACGGGGTGAAACAAAATTCATCGTTAACCACAAAACTTTGTAAAATTTTACTCTAATTTTTATAAATGTCCCACTTTTTTTTTTTTGTGTGTCCGTCTGTTGGAGGGCAATTTAGCCTTTTCAGGATTTGCTGTTAAAAAATTTAAAGGCATTTAATAGCTTTTTAACAATAATACATTTTTTTCTTATTTTTTTTTTTTTGTTGTGAGAGGTAATTTTAAATCAGCTGTTCAATCTTGCCACATCTAAATATTTTTGTACAATGTGTATGCAAACATTTGGAACATTTGATGTGACACCAATTTAGAGCCGGTTCAACTTAAAACTGACTTTATTTTTTACTATAGTAGCTGAATAAATAAAAACAGGTTTTTAGTATAAAGTTGCTTTTAAAAAAAGTCTTTATGTTATGTTGTTTTATCAAGTTATAAATTGAAAATTTGAAAAAAATTTTAAATTGTACTAAATGAGCCGCGGTAGTACCACGGTACCAACCAAAGTAAAAATGTGCTGTACATAGCTAAGGGAGGTATAACATAAAAATATTTTCCTTTACATATCTTTAAGCCAAATTATTATTTTCTGAAAATTTTGCTAATCTGTAATCCAACTATTGTTCCTTGTTATACAAATTTTTTATTAAATACAATTTATTGTTACAAACTTATCAGTATAACTATGTAAGATTGATAGTTTTAAGTATTTAAATGTATATTTGTACCTTATATACTATTAACAATATATGGCCCTAAGGGGCTCGGTTAATTTAGCTTAATATAAAAAGGCCCTAACTCGATTTTTTGTTACTTGATAGGAGAAGGAAAAAACGTAATAAAATCCGTAAAATTTTAGATAAAAACAGTTTTAATGCAATTTTCAAAAATGTGTTGCCTCTTTTTATTAAAAATTGCATCAAAACTTTTTTTGTATCTAAAATTTTACGTATTTTATTTAGTTTTTTCCTTCTCCTGTCAAGAAAAAAAATCGAGTTATGGCCTTTTTATATTAAGCCATCCATATTTATTATTCTAGCAGAGAGCTGGCAATAATAGGAAAATAATATAAATTTTTATGTAACAGAATTTTGTGTATAATATAACTGAAGTATTTTTTTTTTTGAAAAAACTGTTAATTTAACGGAAATTGATAACATTATCATAATCACACGAAATAAACTGTCAATTTCGACCACAGCAAGTCGTGACAAAAAAAGTAAAAATTTATTTTATTTTCTAATCAAAAGAAAATACATTGTTTGTTGTTTGTTTTCACATATTTTGTTAATGTTTAATTTTTTTTGTTTATCACCAAGTATTTAAATATTTCACGATTTAACTTGAATCAATTAAAAAATTTGTGAACTAATTAAATTTGGGAAAAGTGCTTGTACCAATGTTCTCAGCCAGGAATACATTTTCATTGTGTATAATAAAAAAGTCAATTTTTAAAAAAGTGAGTTTTTCGACCCCTCTATCGCATTTTGAAAGCGTAAAAATATTTTTTTTTTATTAATTTTTGTTAAAGAATCGAATGGTAAAGTCATATTTCCTAGAAATGTAGCTGTTTTTGCTTTAGAGGAAAAGGGTATCCTTGCGCATGTGCAAGGAGTTCAAATACAAAATTAAAAAAACGCAATTCTTTTTTTTTTTTTTGATGCAGAAACTTTTAAAAAAGTTATATTGCAAAATCAAATTTTTATGACGAACTCTAATAAATATACTTTACGAGTTTTTAATTTTTCGGTCATTGGTCAATACATATATTTATGTACCTAAAATAAGGTGTCTAGCATGAACAATAAATGTAAATAATAGTTCGGGATTCCCTTAATTAAAAAAGAATAACAAACAAAAAAATCCACAAAAGTTTGAATCCGTTTTAGAGCTTTCAGACTATTCACGTTTTAGAATAGCCTGCATAAAAATAAAAATGTTACTTGGGAAATGAAAATTACCTAGTTTCTGCTATTTCCTACCTTTTACATGTTTGCCAATTTATTTATAAGCAAATTGGGTATCAAACGAAAGGCATATCAAAATGTCCCAAGAAACATTTTTACGGACTCTCCCACACGTACGGATTCATGAATCCGGCTTCTGCTGTACGTTTACGGACCGTAAATATGTATCGTCTTAGCTTGTACGTAAACGGAACATTAACGGGCCGTATAATTGAATTTTCGAAAACAATACGTTTTGACTCCCTTTCGGTGCATCCGTTTCTGTACCGTCAAATAAGGACTTTCTCAATTTTCATTTGTTTCCATTTAGTTTTTGACTTCGTTTTAGTGTCAAAAACGAATAATAAAAGTTTAAAAAAACAGATGCATATTTTGAGTAAGCTCTCTTACATCTCACATACGGCTTTAGAAAACGGTACGTAAACGGATCGTATTGTTTGTAGGGCGATTTGAGATTGGGTTGATGTTTTAGTTTTCTAGCTCTAAGGATACCATCTTTGTATGTAGGCAGAGGTCTCGTTTGTTAATCTAAAGTCCTGTGCCCGGATTCTATAAGACGAGCGACGACTATCGTTTATTTTAAAAATTCCACAATTTAAAGATGTTACTTACCAAAATTTTGAAATACAAGATTGAAAATTGCTGTCTTTTACCAAATTTGTAACAAAAGTTTGAAATTTTTATGTAATATGGTAGATATTAAACTTCCAAAGTGGATGATAATCGTCTTACAGAATCTGTAAATAAAAATAATTTTATTGTTTGGAAAATAAATGTTGTGAACACATGTTATTATTTTAAAGTTGGAAAGCACATTTTATCAGCACTTGAACCACCTTTAAAAGTGCTTTGTCGTTTGTATTTTTCTGACTGATTATTTATGCCGGTTTAAATTTTTAATTTAATGGCACGTACAATGTGCAACATGTTATTTTAAACCATATGGAAATACATACATTCTAATAGACAAAAATAAAAATATAAACAAATGTGAAATGTGTAGGTATTTAAATCTAATTGGATTAGCAGGAATCATAGAATAATTTTCATGTCAAGTGCCAACAATTGGAAACGAATAACTAGAAATACATTTTAAGCATTAACATTCTTTTAGTTAACATTCGAACATTGGCCAGAATACTACTTTAACCGTTAAAAAAATAACCGCGCAGCGTTATATACATTTATCTAAAAACGGTTATATAAATTTCTAAGAAAAATAAAATACATAAATAAAAATGAGTTGCAGATACTTATATGAATTACGCCGTAAATCAGAAGATTTCGAACAAAATATTGACTCCATAAAAAAGTGCGAAAACTCAAATTTATCGGAATTATCCAGAGATGATGATATTTGGGAAGTACCAGAAGAAAGTTTTGAAAATGTTTATACACAAATAGATGGATTTAAGGAATTACTAAATGATGATCACGAAACGGAAGAGAATGAATTTAAAACAATAGCACCACCATCTCCATTCTATCTAAGAGATTTTGAAAATCCAAAAACATTTCATTTAAGTTTAAGTACAGAAAAAATTGCATTAAAATCTCAACAATTACAAAGTGAAAATTCTTATAGACTTCAGCCGATAATACAACAAATAATCAATAAATCAATTGATACGGAAACGGATGTAAAAAAGTCAATGACCACTGGCAATACGACTGGCACTACCACCACCACCACTAATACAACTACCACGATTAGCAACAGAGTACAATGGAAAAATGTAAAAATAACTAACAATAATAACAATAATGGTGCAAAAAATAAACAAACTAATTCTTCTTCATCAAAGTCACTGCTTAATTTTAGTATTGTGCCAATAAATTTAACTCAAGGGCAAAAAAAAATTAAGAATGAACAGCATGAGGATTTTAAAAAAATACCGGAAATTAAATTAACCTCATTTTCTATCAAAAAGCCTACAAAAACTGCTACACCAACAATTATTAAACCAAACAGCGGATTTCATTCGACAGGTATACAGGATTTAAAAATATCTTCAAATATACCACGCCGTAAGTCGTCTTCAGGCTCAGAAGCCAATAAACATATAACCGAATGTTCAACTTCTCCTGAATCTGTGTTAGATAATATTTTAAGTGCCGCTTCTTCGGCTTCAGTACAAAGTTCAAGTTTAAGTAGCAACGAATTGGAATCAATAAATAGAAAAAATGATTTAAAAATTAGTGAAAATTCATCAAATTCTTTAATTCCACCTTATATGGCGAAAAATAATTTGGGTATTTTAAAAAATCAAGTACCAGAATTGAAAATTATAACAGTGCCCAGTTCTCCGTTAAATCAACAACCAACTGGAACACATATCTCGCCATCGTTATTGACCATTAGTAACATAAGTCATTCGGACTCATTTGAAACGGCTTCTAATCGATCAAGGTAAAAAATTTGAACTATAGTAGGTACCTAGTCAGAAAAATACAAACACGAAATCGCTGGCAAGGCACTATTGGAAAAAAAGTGCTTTCCCAATCACAAAATGATAAAATTATTATACAAAAGGCCGATTGTTCGAAAAGCGTCGGGAAAATAAAATTTTAGTGTTGGCAAAACGATAGCTAAACCAAAAAATATATGGCCTAAAACCAGATTTTCCAAAATAAAAAAGTTCATTGTAATTTGTTGGTCATGCGGGGATTCAAACCCAAGCCGTCAGATGAGAACTCTACCCAATATCAAACGAGACATTCCAACTTAAAACACTCTTTTCAGAAATAACTTTTATTTTCTTTAATATGTTTTAAAGCTTTAACACTTCAATAAATTCAATCGCTTATATTCATCTCACAAATCAAGTCAAATCAAATTATTATTTTAATATATAAATTAAATTATAAATAAAAACATATTTGGATAAAAAAAATAATAAGAATTTTTGGCAAAAATGAAATTTGTCGATCGTTGCTAAAAAAAAATGACCCCATCTGGAATAAAAAAATTTTTATTCTATCTTCCATTTTTTAGGTCGGGACCTGTGAGGCCTAAAAACTGGTACGCGCAGTAACATATAAGTGTAGGCACTCAAATGAGAGAAAATTTCCTCAGGATCTCAAATTCGCATTTTGTTTCACGATTCCCCTTTGGGACAATTTCTCCAAATTTCGGATACGAAGATATATGAAAATATGTATATGAGATTATGTGGACGTATATGATCATATATGCGCATGTATAATGGCGTGCCCAAGGGGCCCGTATAAAATGGAATTATTTTAATTTAACTTACACCTTTTTTAATCAATATACATTATAAAGCGTGATTTTTTAACCTTTAGGGTTTAGTAAATTGAAAAGAAAAACAGAAAATTTGCAAAAGTGAATGAAATATTTACTGGGGGGATATTTCATGTAAATGTTCCCGTAGCTACGCCGTAGGTGGTCCATCCGTCAACTCCATGAGATTAATTGCTCACCAAACTCCCTCTTAATAGGTTCATGATATCGCGTGCCGTGTGGGATGTGGCACCGTCATGTTAAAAACACTTGTAAATCAAGTCCAATTTTCCATTTTGGGCATAAAAAGTCGGTAATCATCGCACGTTCTTAAATAAGTACGTTCCGCACCAAACAGTGCATCTTTCAGGGTGCATTGGCAGCTCTTTAACTGCGTCTCGCTGCTTTTCATACCAAATTCGGCAATTCTGTTTGTTGATGTACCTATTGAGCCAAAAATGAGCTTCGTCAATGAATACAATTTTTAAACAATTTTCAGCAGCACTAATTTTGATAAAAAATTCAATGATTTGCAAGCATTGTTCGTTTATAAGGCTACGTTTCCACTGAACATGTTTTGCATGTGTTTAAAAACAAAACACTGCTTTGTACATGTTATCCCATATCATTTGCTCAAAACACGCAAGTGGAAACGTAGCATTAGTCTACTCATGGTGAAATGGCATTTTTGGCATTGCCACATGTCATAAATCTGTTTTTTACACTGAAAAACCAAATAGCAAAAAAATCACCCTTAACATACGAAATTGAACCAATTGTTTCTTCTCTTTTAGAAGTCCCTCGGCTTCTCCGCTTCGCAGTCCATCTGCCACACGTGTGCAACCGGAAGTTCCATTATATCCGGATGAATTAAAATGTCAAATTTGTGATGAAATTTTCAAAGATCCCAGAAGTTTAAATTGTTTGCATTCATTTTGTTTTCAATGTATTGTTAATGAAAATTTTAAACAAGATGCCAGTATACCATTTTGGTCACAACCACAATCCAATCAATCACCACAACTATCTACTCCTCAACAAGAACTTGAAGAACGAGATTGGAAAGGTATGTATATATCATATTAAAAAATTAAAACTAATCGAGATAATAAGATAAGAAAATAATAAGAAAATCGTCGGCTTTTAACAAGAAGCCGGAGAAAATTAGGACTTTTAAATATATTCCAGCCCTTTTAAACAAGTATATTGGTCACGAAAGTTTCAGTAAACTTAAAAAGTTAGATCACTTTAAAAATGTGGTATTTATCCAACTGAGTCGCTATAAGTATACAACTTTTAGCAAACAGCACACATATCCCAGGAACGTGGAATGAATATCCTTGTCCAAATTTTTAGTGATATCCACAAAATAGCTTGTTTTTTTAATAGCATTTCATATTTCTAATCTCAATTAATATTTTTTTAATTTTAAATAGTACTTTTTGAAATATTATTTTTTAAATTTAAAATGTGACTTTTTGATTTACAATTGTTATTATTTTAAATGAAAATGCTGTTTTCTTTAAATAAATGTTCTGATTAAAGTTACTTACTAATTATTAATTAGTCAGTAAATCTTAATAAAATAATTCATCATATCAATTTAGTAATTGATATGTTGAGGAGGAGAAGTTTATTATTATTTATATGGAGACTACTGAAATCGTAAAGCTGTATGTTATAGAGACAGAGTTACCAAGGTGGGCACAAACACAAAAATACCGTTCAAATTAACAAACAGATGATCCAACGGAATATCAAAATAAAGAATTTATAAAATACTAGCGGGCCAAGGCCGCTACGTTGTTAGCCAAGAAAAGGATTGCCCGGGATAAAGCCTGGGAGTTCCCAGATTTTTACCATGTCCATGGCCAAAATCAAAAAGCACCTTAACAATGAGTTAGCCATACTCCAGGTAACACATATTTCAATTTTCAGGTTTTAATATCGATGTGGGGAGGGCATCAACGGGGAGGCTCTTCTCCTTTTGTCACTAACGTATGAATTTCCAAAAATCCCGTCTTAGATAATGTCTATGCCGGAGGAAGAACGTATGTTCTTCGGTTTTGGCAGGCCTTCAAGGTCGAAAATTTCCCCCCACCCCGTTCGATTTTCCAAAAATACCGTCTTATCTGTTATCTACACTGCAGACGGCCGTTAGGTGGAAGATTTTACCACGGTCCAGGCCCATTATCCAGGTAACAATATTTAAATTTTCAGGTTTCTAGCTAAATCGGTGTGAGCAGGTCGTTAAGAGGGAGACTTTTCCCCTTTTTGCCCCCCCCCCCCCCCCCCCCCCCCACCACCGTAGGAATTTACAAAAATTCCACTTGGGTGGATATCTACACCGGAAGAGGAACCTATGCGGTTTTGGCAAGTCGTCAAGGGGGAGAATTCTCCTTTTTATGCCCCTCCCCGTTGGATTTTCAAAAATCCCATCTTAACTGTTGGCCACACTGGAGAAGATACCTGCATACCAAATTTCAACTTCCTATGTTCAGCGGTTTGGGCAGGCTGTTAATGGGGAGACGTTTAGCCCTTTATAATCCCATTTTTATCACGTCCCTGCCTAAAATTCTAAAATGTAGCTTATCAATGAGTTAATCCATACTCCTGGTAATACAATTTCAGGTTTCTAGATATTTCGGTATGGCAGGCCTTTAAGGGGGAGCAATTTTTCCTTTTTTCCCCTCCCCACAAGAATTTTCAATAATACCACCTGGGTGGATATCTACACCGGAGGAGGAACCAACATACAAAATTTCAACTTCTCAGCTCTAGCGGAGAAGGAGCATGCATACCGAATTTCAACTTCCTAGGTCCAACGGTTTGGGTTGGCCGTTAAGCCCCTATTTTTACTACGTCACTGGCCAAAATTCTAATTTTTTATGTTGTGAGTAGAATGAAATTATTGCATGTTGTCTATAATTTAAAATCAATTTTATGTACTGCTTTAAGTAAATACAAAAATTAAAATTCTACAATTAAAAAAAAATAGCATATTAATTTCTGAAGCGTGCGTTAAGATTTGAGTTTTCTCAAAAATTGCATTAAAAACATGGTTAACAAACAACGCCTTTTCATTATAACAGTAGTTATCTATCACGCTCTGATCAATACCGATAACAAAATTTTAAATAGTGACATGTGTCTGTGATATTTAATATCACGGGGTTTATTTCATAATATTACCTGTTAAATTTTGTAATATTTGCAAAATACCGTTATGTATGGGCGTTTAGGTATTTTAGCGTTATTATAACGGTAGTTTAAGATATTTCTAAATTTAACCTGTGAAAAAGCGCAATAAACACGGTTATACAACAAGACATTTGCCTTTAATGGAATGGCCATTTTAAAATTTTCATATCGGTCCTAAAGTAGCTGTGGTACCCAACTACCGTTTTTATGAAAAGGCATTGAATGCCAATCATGATTAAAAAGTGTCGATTAATCGGAAAAATTTGCGATTAATCGATAAATCGTTAAATGCAAAATAAAAATTTATCTTTCACCAGTAAGGATACAGAGTGCACAAGTAAACCCTTAAATCTAAAACAGAAAAATGCATTGTATACAGTGTTTTTCAGCAGAGAAATTATTTCAGAACATTTTCTAAATAAACCAGTGCTACCTTAAAAGACTATTCAATAAATAATTCTTAAAAATATTGTATTGTTTTTGACAGAATAGAAAGTTTGATATATATAAAAATTTCGTGTCACGATGTATGTTGGCGATAAACTCCGAAGCTACTGAACCGATTTGGTCGAATTAAGAGATAGGGTAGTTTTTATTTCAATTATTTACCTCAATATTTACATTAACATACGATATTCTATAGCTCGTATGTTCTCTTTGTATACTAGCGAATGAACAACGTATAATAACCATCTTAGTATGTTCGTTTTTAAATTTTTTATTAAAGTTCCTGGCCGACACTCTTTCTAGGTGATTAGGGTGTCCAGAATATGTTTAATCTATTTTTTTGACAAACATTTTTTTACATCATTTTTTTTATTTGACATCAAAAAATATCTATAACGATAAATTTTCACTCTCCTTCCCTCAACTCTAGGTGATAAGGGTGTAGCTATCCATGCGAAAAATAAGTTATAAGGCAAAACAACGTTTGTCGGGTCAGCTAGTATTACATGAACATTGTAAACAGTTGTTACAAATTTAGTAAACGACAGTTATTTTTAATCTTATAGTTCAACAGTTTGGTAAGTAGTGGACAGTAATCGACGCTCGTCTTATAGAACCTGGGTACCAGATCAATAATTTAACAGGCAAATTTTCTGTTTCTAAGAACGAATTATTGACAGTTTTGTGTCGAGAAATCGTCTTATTCATTTTTAAGTTCAATATTTAATCTATATTAAGTTTTGAATAAAAATTTTTATAAATTTTAAAGCTGTAAATTTTGTTTTAAATGCTTTAAATAAGTTGAAAAATTTAAGTTTTGAAATTACAGCTCTTTAAAAAGATTTTGTAGAAAACATATATTGGGCCCCCATCGAAACAAAATCCTGGGCACGCCACTGTACGTTACCCATACTTACTGATGACATTTACGACCCCACAACCCTATGGGTAAGGAACATTGGTTCATATTTGGATTGAAATTATCCCTATTAGCTAGACTCTACTCGGAGAAATCCGAAAAATCACGATTGAGTCATTCGTAATCTACCTTGTGCACCAATCTCCAAGGAGTTTAGCCTGCAACCGAAAAAAAATTAGTGACAAATGTTGCTGTCATCAGCGAAAGAGTAAATAGGTTTGAAAGTTTGATTAAGAAGGTCATTAATAAAGATAAGAAAAAGAGATGGAGAAACAGCCGAACCTTGCGGTACTCCTGAATTAAGCTCAAACTCGTTGGATGAAATCCCATCTATAACACCACGTATAGTGCAATCTCTTAGAAAACTCGAAATAAATCGACCAATAAGCTTTGATAGCAATGCGCTGTGCCACACACGGTGAAACGCCTTGAAAATATTCAGAACAAATTCTTTATTTTTTCCTAACTGATGAATAGACAGACTCTAACGCTCCGAAATTAACGCTAACAGGTCCTCTACGAAATCCATACTGTTAATCGATCAAAAGTAAATGGGACTCTAGATAATTAAAAAGATAGAAATTAACCATTCTCTCTGTCACCTTCGACAGCGCAGAGCATATTGCTTCTTAGGGATTGGCTAAACATTCCCCCACGAGGGCAAGATTCCCACACCGCACGAAGAGCTAAATAGGTTACCCATGGACGATCAATGTTTTAGCACCAATGCTGGTATGACATCGAACGAATATCTTAGGCATAGTAAACGATAGTCTTTCAAGTTCTGACAGTGGTTGATTGCTTTCTGTCAAGAATGAATTTTTCGCACACATTTAAGCTAAAAGGTTTTAATATCGAGAATTTAAAATTGAAACATAAGATAATTTTGAATAGAATTTTATTTTAATCAGTCATTAGGATAAATATATGAATCTAAAGCTATTATTTAATACTTGAAAAATTTATTAAGAAGAACTTGTTTAAATATTTTGTTTTACGATATTGAGTAAATTAACAAGTGATTATAATAATATGTAAACTTTAATCTAAACAACGATTGTATGTTATATGTAAGATATAAAAGTAAGGCTAAATGTGTAAAAAAGTAGAATAATTTGAATATAAGGTTTTTCTTAGTTAAGTAAGTATAAAAATATAGCCAAATGCATAGGCATTTTGCTGAAATTTATAACAGTCTAATAAATCAAATTAACATGTAGGGTGGAATGCATAAAAATTTCCTAATTTTATGATAAGGTATAAATTTGTTAAAGTACACATTTGCCCTATTAAACCTTTAATAAAAAATGTCATGAATAATCGTGAAATAACAGTTTGTTAATTTTTCGCTTTATTCTGGCAACACTCTTAATTTCTCTTCACTCTCAAATAAATTGTTAGTTATTCATAAACTTAATAAACGATTTATTCGTTAAACGTAAAAGATAAACCCCTATATGCATAGACATTTAGTTGATTCTTAAAACAGTCTTATAAGGAAAATTTGTTGTTGTTTTTCATGTTAATTTGATTTATAAGTGTGTTATAAAAATCAACAGAATGTCTATGCATATGAATGAAATTGTTTATAAATCAAAACATGATAAAAACAATTTTCAAATATATCTAAGAAGTATTAGTGGAAACGTAATATATCAAAGACACTTTATTACTACGAATAGTGAAAGTATTCGAATGACGAATTTGTTTTGATTAAATCAACTACAGTATATTGTATAAATTATTTTTTATTTAAGTAGCAATTTGTGAAATTTGTTTTTGCCAAATTAGATTATAAACGATTTACTGAATTGTTTAAGAACTTTATGCATTCCACACATTTATAAGAAACAACAAAATTTTTATGCATATGACTTAAAGTGTTTTGGTATTAATTTCTCAAAAAAGATTTATTTGACTTTATTACTAGAAACTTTTCTAACTAAATACATATTGCTTTATTTTGATTACAAAAAATGTTTATTGTACAGAAAGTAATTCTTTTTTAAAGTAATTGTTTATCTACTGTTAAAGTAATTATTAAATTTGGCCTGTATTGTGTGTGATTTAAAATCGACTTTGACCTTTAACAAATTGTATTATTTAAATATTCATAACAACTAAGCTGGTTATTACCACTTTGTAGTGATGCTGCTACAGCTTCATTGCGTGTCTTTATAAAGTTGCCTACCCAGTGAGTGGTGAGATCCAAATATTTTGTTTTCGTTCCTGGATTGTAATCTAGAAAACCAGCTTTTGGTATTACTTCTTCGATTTGACTGCCATCTGGCCAATTGTTATAGCTGGCAATGTTGATAAAACCGACATGATTTAGAATAGCTGTACGCCAGGCTACACCATAATACTGTTGAAAGTAAGAGATATATATTTGCCATTAAATGTGAATATGAAACCAAAGAGTATATACTTTAAAGAGAAACTAAGCTAATCAAGGTCCTCTCGATAACTAGCGAACTCGTGCCAGACTCGGGCAAAGAGAAAAATACATCAAAAATCTATATATCTATAGGGTCCGCCAAATAACATTTTATTTTTGAAAATGCTATAAAAAAAACTACTGAATATTTTCTCAAATTTCTTTTTTTATTTGAAAGTACAATCCTTCCGGTTAATAATGGAAAATAATTTCATTCAAATGGCTGCCTCGGCTGGCCGTGCAGTAGCCTACACGATCGGTCCAATTTTTAAGCACATTATCGATTGTACACAGCTGCATTTCACCAATTGTTTCACGAATATTGTCCTTTAAAGCGTCGTCTCTGGCTTGTCGGCGTAACACTTATCTTTGACGGCACCCCACAAATAATAGTCCAACGGTGTCAAATCGCAGCTCCGAGGTGGCCAAACGACATCAGCTCTGCAGCTGATAATGCGATCTTCAAAAACAGGGCTCAAAACATCGAGTGTAGCTTCGGCTGTGTGGCACGTAGCGCCGTCCTGTTGAAACCAAATGTTGCCAATATCCTCTTCTTTCAATATGGCTGATAACGATCGCCATTGACTGTAACGGCCACTCCTTGCTCATTTTCGAAGAAAAATTGCCCAATTATGCCTCTGGACAAAATCCGCGCCAAACAGTGACTCGTTTTGGGTGCATCGGCTTTTCAATGTATGCGTGCGGGTTTTCTGTGCCCCAAATGCGACAATTTTGCTTGTTTACATACCCGCCAACATCAAAATGAGCTTCATCTGAAAAGATGACATTCCGCAACATTACCATGATTTTCAAAGTAATGTCGCAATATTTCCCAGCGTTGTTTAAGCGTTTACACAACCATATTCGTTCAGCGGAAGGATAAAACTAATTATCTGTCAAATCAGACATGAGCTAAGTGTTACCATTCACGAAATAAGCACTAGTTGAAAAAAAAAACGTTAGATGGCGGACCCTATATATAAAATTGGTGCAAGTGTGTTGTGACTTTATAACTCACGAACGATCAAACCGAATTCGATTAAA
Organism: Eustalomyia histrio; assembly: GCA_949748255.1. Taxonomy (NCBI): domain Eukaryota; kingdom Metazoa; phylum Arthropoda; class Insecta; order Diptera; family Anthomyiidae; genus Eustalomyia; species Eustalomyia histrio. The sequence continues at coordinate 70,445,722 of OX456526.1, forward strand.
TTTTTAGGGTTTGTTCGTATGGTCGTGGTATCTAAAGTTTGCACGACATCGGTCGCCGCGTTCGTGAGTTATCACTTTTCATGTCAACATGTGATTTTGTCCATATAAAAAACAACAACAAATATCCGCTAGTTCTTTTATATAAAAAAGCGACCAAATAAATACAGTGAGTGTAAAGCGAGACAAAATTGCTTGTTTTTATGTTTTATTTAGTTAATTTTATCGATCAACTTTACCCAGTAAACACTACAAAAAATCAAATGAAATCAAATGTAATTAAATTTAAAATTTTCAAGGCAATAAATTTTACTTGAATTGCACAAGCAATATTAAAAGTACATACTTCAATTCAAGTATTGAGTGAAAACAGTTGAATCAAGAGTATAATTGAAACCTGAAAATGTAACGGTAATTTTAGTAGTGTATAAAACTTAAATAAATTGGGTCTGTTTAGATTTATAGTAAAAATATTAAACTTAAAAGGTACGAAATAATTAATTTATTTTTAATGAAAGAAAATGATATCAAAAGCAGTAAGTAGAAACAACTTATCAAAAATGAGCAAATTTCACGTCAAAAACGGATATGAACGATTCGTACATGTCCATACATGTATAAATAAATCTCCATACATGGATCCATATATGTAAATATATATAGATGTCTCCAAAAAATATAAAAAACAATTAAAAACTAAAAAAAGGAAACATAATAAAAAAAATGCCAGAAGAAATGAATTTGGTTTATATGGGATGTTGTGCGATGACAGCAATCCATTTTCTTTACAAAAATCCACAATCAAACATTTGTACGTTTGCCAAAATCATATATATACCCTGTAGGAAGCCTGGGGTCAAGTGTCTACAAGTCAGCATTTTTGTCGACTATTTTGGGTGACATGTCCACAAAACATCTATACTTTTTACATTCCTTTTTGGCAGCTGCAAGCTGTGCTTGTTCATGATTTTTTATTGTTTTATTTTGTTGAAAATACATGTGCAAAATTAAAGTTTTTAATAAAAATATGAAGAAAAATGAATTTAAAAGTTAAATATACAAATTTGAACAAAATATATAATGAGCAAAAGAAATAACAAAACACTTGTGAAAAAAACAATCAATTTTGTTTTAAAAATAAAAATAACAAGAGGCAACAATTTTTAGTGAAAATTTCAACTTTAGAGATTTTATGGAGCCTGATGAAGATTTTACGGAGCCTGTGGATGATTTTGTGCAGTATTTTGAAGATTTTTCTACTCCAAAATTAAATTTGCACAAAATTTTTTTACTTCAATGAAATTTATAAAAAAAATTATTAATAAAATATCTAATTTAACAAAATAAATGCACCTGTTTAATCTTATTTCCTTCCTAGTGTGGAAATCAAGTAAAAAGTTCCAAAAGTGTAGACTAGATTTACTAAAATGTACTAGTGAATCTCTGGTTCCAATGTCAACACCTAGTCAATAGTTGTGTAGATTCGCAATGACACGCACATGTTAAATGTCTATAGCAGAAAGCGTTGGCTGGGGCATAATTAGTCAGTAGTACTGGTGACAAAGTCAAAGACATTTCCTACAGGGTATATATATATGTGAATAGACATGTAAATGTGAACACACACTTACCTAAATCGATCAAGCTGTATTCGAACACAACATTTATGCGAAATTTATGTTATTTATTACACTTACCCGACCGTTACTACGATGTCTTTGTATATCACCGTGGCGTGGAAATTTATTGCGTTCTGCAAAACCAGGACCCACTGTTGGTACAAATAGCAATTTATAAGTTAAAGCAAATGATTTAAGATATGACCAATTTTTCCAAGTACTAGCGAATGTAGCACCATTGCTGGGTAATTTACTGTAAAAACCATCTAAACAAAGACGTTTTATATAATCGGCATGATTTTTCAATCTAAAAATATATCGAGGAAAAAATTTGAAAATGTGCGCTCTTGAAAATTAGTTTTGCTTTATAGATTGTTTTATAAAATAGATAAAAGTTTCGTTGTAATTTAATGAAAAATTTTATTTTAAAAATAATTAGTAGTGCGTAATGATTTTTGTTTATTTTTATAACAGCCTTCTAAAACAAATAAATATGTAAACCAACAACATATACAGAAAAAAGTATCACAAAATTTTAAGAAATCAAAAATATTTGTTAAAATGCAAAAAATTTTTTGTTAAAACTGATTGTAATTGTTATTTTTCATATAAAAATTCATTGAAAATGAAAATTGTTGTTACAAAAAATTACAAAAAGTTTTTGTATTTACAAATTGCATTGCTTTTTAAAAAAAATATTTTTTTTTTGTGTTCGTGTGTAAATTCAACATTAGGTATAACTATATAATATTTTGTTTTATATTGTACATAAAAAGTTAAAATAAAAAATTAAGCTTTAATCAATGTTAGTTTATTTAATGAAATTTTCATTTCCTGAATTGAGTAAAAACTCTTGCTATAAATTCAGTTGTACAAATTCGTGTATATTCGTGCATCTTTTGCACTATCTCAGTGATTTTTCTTTCTCGTGTAGATGTGCCTTAAAAAACAATATTTAATTTTATAAAATTAATTTCCAAGTTGAAATTATAACGGTGGTCTCATATCCCTTATTTAACCTCTACACTCAGGGATAAAAGTTTCAAGATAATGATGAAACTTTTACATTAATCCCTTGTCATCAATTATGAAATTTTCATAAATAGGATGAAACTTTTCATTAAATTTTATCAAATTCAACATCGTTCACATTACAAATTAGTGATTTCTTTATACATATTATTCCTTTCTTGTTAATTTTTTTGTGTAGTTTTAAATTATAATTTAATATTTATTGTATTTGCTTTTCTAAAAAATGTTTCGTATTTATTTTTTTATTGGCGTCCCTTTTTTTGACATTGTTCAGTATGTGCGCAAATATAATAAAGTGTAAAAAACACTAAACATATCTAATAAATGGTCCCTATCTATTATAATTTCGTTGTAATTAAAATTAAAACACGTCAGACTAAGTTGATTTTGCAGCATTTAAAATGTATGGAAAATCAAGTCAAAATTAACATGAAAATCACCCAAGTCTAAATGTAGTATACGCACTTTGATAAAATGTAAAATTCTAAACAAGATAATGTTACAAAGAGTTACATTGGACGAAAATCTGTTAAGTTTTTCATTATTTTAATAAATATTTTTTATTGATGTAATGAAGCTTTTTCTTTGAGTTTATTGTAAATAAAAGTTTTTCAAAAATTTGTTATTGTTTGTATTAATTAATTAAGTGACGGGCCAGAAAAACAATGTGCCGTAATTTTCCATATAAATTGACAATTAAAACGCGTCGAGCGTTGCAGTTGTAAGATAGAATCTATTTTATTTTCATGCCAGTTTTTCTTTTACCCTTGTTTTTGTTTCTAATTTTCTCAACAGAGTTGCCGCATTTTAAAAATCTTTGTAAACAAAAAACACATGTGATATTTAATGGCTGTCATGTTCTCTTAGTGAACCAGCGAATAAACAATTTGAAATTTTTATTAAAATAATTTTTTTATTGTTTTTATAAAATTAAAATGTAAAAAAATTGTGTCGTTAGTAGCGAAGGAGACATTAAGATGATATCATGCACTTTAAACTATTGTTACAATACTAAAGATCAGGGACATAACTGTTATAACCAATATTTGAAAAAATCCTGAAATACTTATTTATCACGAATTTGTAAAACCTGCTCTCTGAATAATAATTACAAATAACCAATATTTTTTGGTCTTGTTTGTTTTTGTTTTTTTTTTGGGATTTCATAACCATTAAAAAAGATTTTAATTTTTTTGGTCTTCCGTAACCATTACAAAAGACTTTTAATTATTTTTTTTTTGGTTTTCTATAACCATTATAAAAGATTTTAATTTTTTGTGGTATTCTGTAACCATTATAAAATATTTTTTTTCCGTCTTCCATAACTATTATGAAAGATTTTTCTTTTTTCGGTCTTCCTGTATTCAAAGAAATTTTCATTATAAGCAACTGTAGCGTGGTTATGGAAGACAGAAAAAAAAATCTTTTATAATGGTTCTAGAAGACCAATAAGAATAAAAATCTTTCATAATGGTTAGCGAAGACCAAAAAAATAATAATCTTTCATAATGTTTATGGCAGGACTACAATTTTCTGGGTAATTTATAATTATTATTACAGGACTAATTTTTTTTTCATTTATTTTTTCCATAACATATTGTATATTTAAAAAATAATAACATTTATTTCGGGTCCCTGCTGAAAACAGTAATTTTTAATCTAATAGTTCAACAGTTTGGTAAGTAACATCCCGTAACCTCGTTATATTTAATAACGTACAACAATTTATTTACATTTTAAGCAATCAGCGGGTAACAAGAGATCCCAGGTTCTATTCCCTTCGTGACCACGTTAAATTGAATGTCGTTTAAAGTATTTGTAATAAAATTTTTTATGAAAATCTATTTTAGACACATTACATTTTGCCTCCCCGTAACCACCTACTTTATCACATCCAAGGTAATGGGTCATACATTACCTTGGGACTCATCCCCTATAAAATTCATTAGTGAAGTAAGGTGTAAAGTAATGCACGGATCCTTATGATTATATATTATTTGGCAATGTATGGGTTTGCTGGAAATCTCAAACACTTACCTTATATGTCCAATGAAGAAAGCATCGAATATAAATCTTATTGAATCTGAAGATTTACAAAAAGCTTTCGAAGCCATAGAATCTATTAATTTATAAGCATTGCTTATATAAATAACTGGAGTAAAAGATTTACGATTTTGAGAATAGACTTTAAAAAATACAGGAGAATTATAGAATTTGCGCAAGTCCTTTAACTGCTGTTGAAGAAATGGTAAAGATTGATTGGCAGCCACACTAATTTCAAATGTTATGCTTAAATTAAATTTTGGAGCTACATCGAAAATAATTTTGTAAGCTTCCAACTCAGATAATTTTCCCGAAAATGTTAATATTAATACACCAACACCACAATTTCGTATATTTTCGAAATGTTGTTCGAATAATAGAGCAGTAGATTTATAAAGACCCAGTGCTGGATAAAAAGCACTATTTAAAATTTTCGGTGTAGGCCTGTGGGTAACAACATTTTCTGTTGCATTAGAAAACTCGTTATTACTAAGGGTTTCTTTTGGAGTGTTGGATGGTTTTCGTGTTTTGTACCATTGTACTGGGGCTGTATAAAATATATGTATGGCTGCGGTAACCCTATCTAATACGACATGTTCCTCTTCCGGATCTTGTTGCACTTGCTTCGATTGTTCTTTTAAATTGTGAATTTTCTCTTGTATTAATCTGGATTTAAGTTTATGTTCATCATATTTTTCTGGTTGTATAATACCATTTTCTCCTCGTGGTGACTTTAAAATCACTAAAGTATCTACTTTATTATTTTGAAGGGGTTTTAGTTGTGGTGGTCCAGCATATGCCTGAGCTACAAATCTTTCATCGATTAATCTGTCTGTGCTGACATGCTGCAAACCATTATTGAGTATAAGCAAAGTTATCACAATAAGTGTAACTATCATTAAAAGTAATATTATACGAAATTTTCTTGGATTTTTACAATATTTTGTTATAATCATGTTGGTTTTTAATAATTTCTTCCAAAATTGCAAAAATTTACGACAATTTATCGTATCACTTCCTGTTATCTTGATAGGCTTTTTTCTTCTTTTGAATTCATTCACATGTCTATTTTATAAATTCCTTCAATTTGTCTCTTATTTTTTATTTTCTATTCCGGATCTTTATTTCTTTTTTAATTGTAGTTTTTAAGATTCCATCCACCCTCTTGTTTAGGCATCCATCGTTTATTATGTGCGTATGTGTGCATATTAAACTGTATGCGTATTGACCATGTGTTTCCTGTTTTCTGTTTTGATATGTACTGTTATTTATTTTACTATCTTGTAAACATTGCAATTTCTTTTGAATTGTTGACACTGTAGTGCGCATGTAACATAATTGTCAATTTCTCTTTGATTTTGTAAGTTTGTGTTTACATCTGCATCGAAATCCAGCTATTTTGATATTCACCACTATGAAAAAGCAACGAAGAAAAACTTGTAGACTAAAACTAGCAGGAAAAGCCTGCTACGTTATTAGCATAGCAATATGTTGCCCGAAATTTGATGTCATGTGCCCACCTCCACTACATTCCAAGCTAAATAACGATAAAAAGTCCATAGAATACATTTGGTTTTTACATTTTTGCTCATAGGCTTATGTCCATCCTTAAGGACTATTCTAAATATTGGAACCAACATTTTTGAAATGAGATGAGTAGTTACGGCGATTACCTTCTACAAACATAACCTCTTCATTACATTAAGTTAGATTAAACGTCTATTAGCTTTTGTTTATTGCTTTTTCAAAGTGGTGAATATCAATTTTTTTATGTAAATGTAAACACGGCCTAATAGTATTTTAAGGGAACAAATAATTCCAAATTGCACATAGAGAAATAATAGTTAATTGGTTTGCAAACGAGAGTTGTGTTGGATCTGATACAGATACAGATTATTTCCCAAATATTATGACCCATAATATTTTTCCACTTTTAGTAAGATTTTTGTATCCGGCGAAATTTAAGTATATTTTTCTTAGATGAACATTTGTGTTATGTTCCTATATATCTAGTGACAATGTTAGGGAATAAAGGTAAAGGAAAGGGGAAGTAATGGTTGCAAAAGTTTGATTTGAATTTGCAAATACTGTGAACTTCCAGTTTTACGAATTAAAGAATAGACATCTTGGGTACATCTATTCGCGCGTTGTCAACCAAGTCCAAAGAGCTCTTTGGAGCTCCATCTCGATTATGCAAACTGTATTATATTTTCGGCCAGATATATTAGTGTAAATACAAAGAAAATCCGATGGGGTAAAGTATTTCCTTCGCCACCTTCGGAGAGCCTTGAACGTGAATGCTTGTTCGCCACTAAAAGTGAATGCGTTCTCCAATGGAATCACACTGTATTTTTTTACACTACACATCAAAAGTTTTCGATTGTTCATAGTTCATGGATAGTCAAAGTTGCACACTCGCGTTTTTTGTCAAGAAACAAAATAAGGTCTTCTAGAAAATTAAAACCGAAACTATTCGACAATAAATAAATTAATTATATTTTGTCTTCTGAACATAATCTTGAAATTTTCGGTCTTTTATGAAATAATGAAAAGTGAGTAAGTAAGCTGGAAATAAATCGCATGATTTATGGTTCCATACAAAATTCGCAACCTGAATTTCAAACAGATACCTACGGATTTGTGTGTCTAAATACCCAATTCAGAAAGGACCTTTCTATGGGAGGTAGGTCTTATGTATCTTATGATAATTTTGATAGCAACAAACATAAGCACAAACTCATTATACCCTGACCACGTAGTTGTATTTCACGGATTGTCGATATTGTAGTCCTTACAGTACTTCAGTCATCAAAAATAACATCACTTTATATAAACCAGGGACTGAAACCGAACCCAAACGGGTTCAGGCTCGCTGTTTATAAAAACTTTGAACCCGAACCCGCTGATACCAAAAAATTTAACCAGGTTCGGGTTCAAAAATAAAAAATATATTCTTGCTGTTAATGGCGTAAGAAATGTTTGATAGAAAAATCATAAAAAATCATTACATTTCTTGCATTCCAGTTTGCAGTGCTTGACACCATATCTAGTCCTTCTTTTAAGCAAATACTTGATCAATGCATAGCTATTTGCAAAAAAAATGCGAACACCAAAAATATCTTCTTTAGCTAAAAATCCTGCGGGAAAAAAGGTGTCAGTTGGGAATTGCGACCTGTCCCGGGATATGTGAAAACTGAAACGGTACCGAAAATACATATCACGAGATAGGTGAAAAGATGACATGTTCCTAAAGTACCTATCACGTGACCGGTTTAAAAGTCACGAATGTCCTTTTAGACCAGTCCTGTGACATGTCACAGGTGATCGGTACCGTGACACAATGAACAGGTCTCGTGACGTGTCCTGGGATAGGTCCTTTTCCCGCAGGGAAGCTTAACTTGAAAAAAGCTAGCCAAAGTAGATGGAATTCCAGTTATAACATGGTTCAAGCCTTATTGGAATACAGAAGTTTTTTTCGGAATTACAGGATACTGCATTAACTTAAATGATAATATTTTGAATATTTGAAAAGAATTCTTAAAAGTTTTTGCACCTGCTGAAACTACAATAAGAACAAACGTCTTTAGGTGATTTTTATAGAGGGCGGCTTAGTTTTAAATTAGGCCTAACAAAAGATGACAAAACAAAAACATTTTCAGAAGAATTATATTTAAATATTATAAAAAGAGAAAACCACTTTATTAATAATCGAATTTTGATTGCAGCATTATATCTGGATAGCAGATTTAAGTTAATGCTAAGTCCTGAAGATATTAAAAATGCTAAAAAATATATTTTACAAACAATTGGAATTTTTAAAAATTTGCAAATGGAAAAAGAAGAGAAATTTTTGAGAGAATCAAAATATTGTTCTTCAGAATAAGAAACGATTTTCTAAATCAAAGAAGAAAAAGAAGAGAACTTAAAAAATATATTAATTATAAAATTAAACGAAAATTTCTTTGAAAAATAAATCAATTTCCTATTAATAAAACATTTATACTTTTTTTAAATGTTGAACCCGAACCCTGAACCGAACCTAAAATTTTTATTTCGTTTAACCCGAACTTGAACCCATTTTTTCAGGGTTTCAGTCCCTGATATAAACTAAAAAAAGTTGATGATGTACAGTGATGTGCACTTGCATGCAACAAATTCAAAGAAAAAAACAAACATAAATTTTGCGAAAAACTACCAATATTTTTTTATAAATTATGGTACAAATACTTTTCATATTATGTAATAATTCAAATTTTGTGTGCAATTCTTAAAAAAAAACATTAAAAAATCATGTAATTTCCAATATACGAATGTACAATTTCCTTGCCAGAGTTGATACAGGGGGGATATTTAAACTATGAAATCACGGATTTTACTTGCTTAAAACCATAGCTGTTAACTTTTGGTCACGATTAGTTATCAATAAGATTATATTTTTAAAAGAATTGTAATGATTATATAATCCTATTTTAAACAATTTCTGGTTAATAACTGATTGCGATAACAAATAATCCAAAAATAAGCAACAAGATCAAAAGTAATCAAAATATAATCCGACTACTTTCAATGAATATTTTTGATTATTTTCCAAAAATTTTGCATTTACATTATTTTATTTTCCAAAATTTGCATTTACAACGTGAAAAAATTCTAAACTAATGAAACCAAATAATATGGTGTTTGTTTAAAAAAATATACGAATGTATGTTTTGCGCATTCATGCTTTATTTTACAGATATATTTTTAAAAAACAGTTTTCATTTTATTTTATATATATTGTATAGAATCTTTAAGATATTTGCATAGAATCTTTAAGGTAAAATTTTATCATGATAGTGATAGGGGTTTAGTGTAATTAACACCTTTTGAACGAAAATTTCGTACAGTTGTTTTTGTTTTTTTTTTTCATATATGTACATGGAGATAATTTTTATGCCCTCCACCATATATGGTGAGGGTATATATCAGTTTGTCATTCCGTTTGTAACATGTCGAAATATAGGTTTAAGACCCCATAAAGTATATATATTCGTGATCCTTATGCAGTTTTAAGTCGATTTAGCGATGTAAAGTCGCTAACAGAGCAGACCTCTGTAAATAACATTGCTAAAACTAAATAAATAACATTACTAAACTAAATAACTAAAGTTCATACATAAATTGACAAAACATATTCATATTACAGTTCATGCAAAATTTAGTATATACGTATATCATCTCCAGCCCCTATGGTGGAGGGTATTCAAAGATTCGGCACAGCCGAATTTAGCCCTTTTTTACTTGTTTTAATTATATTTTGTATTCTACACTTCAGAATATGTGAACCGCAGACTACACAGACAGGCTACCAATGACATATGTCAAACAAGAATTCTCGAACCGTTTGGTTATTTTGACATTGCAGTGATTTGCAAAATGATATAGAAACAAGTAAGAAAGGCTTAAATTCGGCTGTGCCGAATCTTTGAATACCCTCCACTAATGCTCTCTATTGTTTTTGATACAAACAATGTAAAAAACTTTTGAAGTCAAATTATGGAGGTGAAAAAAATTTTTTAAGGTGAAAAACTTTTTTGGATGCCTAAACGAATTTTTTTACGTGAAAAAAAAATTTTGAGGTGAAAAATTTTTTTTAGGTGAAAATAATTTTTTGTGGTGAAAAAAATTTTTTGAGTTGAAAACTATTTGAGATGTACAAAATATTATTAATTTCTAAGCGATTGGTGAAAAAATATGAGAAAATATATTATAAATCAGTTGCTACTATGAAATTGTACTAAAATACACCAGTTTGTATGGAAAATTTAGAGGTATTTTCTCATTTTCACTCATAACTTTTGAACCGCTGGACCGATTTTGCTCATTTTCAATACCAAACTGCTCGAGAGGATGTACAATAATCTGGGTAAAAATAGGCACCCCCGCTGGCGTCTTCGCGTCGTGATCGCCATTTCAACAGACAGACAGACGGACAGACAGACGGACATCGCTAAATCGACTTAAAATTGCATAAGGAATATATATACTTTATGGGGTCTTAAACCTATATTTCGACATATTACAAACGAAATGACAAACTGATATATACCCTCACCATATATGGTGGAGGGTATAAAAATAAACTCCATACAAATTGTATGGCACATATTTTTTTCCATATCTATCTCTCTCTCTGTGTATCACCGCAATTTTGACATTTCCTTTAACTTATTTTTTAGTCCCCATTTTGATTCAATCAGCTGTTTTGTAGCAAGGTTGAAACTAGTATTTCGATCCGGCCAAAGATCTCATCAAAACCCAAAATTTGGAAGAGCTAGAGCCTCATTATTATTATTATTATTATTATTTTTATTATTATTACTATTTTTATTATTATTATTATTATTATTATTATTATTATTATTATTATTATTATTATTATTATTATTATTATTATTATTATTTTTATTATTATTTTTTTTATTATTATTATTAAGGGCAGATCACAAATAAAAACCTATTACAAATATTTTCTTTACTTAAATAAAAAAAATATGTACATACCGCTAGCAATTGTTTTGAAATGCATATAAAAGAAATTAAGAAAAATGCAAACAGGTAAGCAATTATAAAATCGATAAACAACAATATAATGCCGGTTAAAAAATAACTTAAATTAAATACTGGTTGAATTTAATGTAGACTGTATTTGTTCATGACATTAAGTATGTGTGAATGCAAAAGACTTTGAATCAAAATGAAACGTTGAAAATAGTCGGATTATTTTTTGATTACTTTTGCTTCTTTTTGATTATTGATAGTAATCTTGATTGTTTTTGAATTATTTGTGATCGTAATCAATTAGTAATAGTGCAAATCTAAATATAATCGTAATCATAACTTTACCTATCAAAAAAAGTAGTCTAATTAATAATCATTACTTAACAGCTATGCTTAAACCTATGTACTTTATCTTTACAGCCATAAATTCACCTAATCAAAGCATACGTTCCGCATCACCAGAAATACAATCGGTGCGAAGTAATTCAGATTTATCAAATTCACCATCACAACAAAAAAGACAATCGTCCTTCAATTTTAAACGAAAAAAGTCCGCTGACCGACTTTTATATAAGGTAACCGATTTTAAAATAAATATGTGAAAAGTGTTTAGAGCAATTCCATATGAAAACGATCAAAATTGGCAAATTTTTGGACGACCCCTCTCCGATTTTAAAATAAATAGTCTCAATCGATTGCCCAGCAAAAAATAATGTACCTACATTTTTTTTTATAGTGACTGGTTTAGTGGTGGTGTACACCACTATCATGTGACAAAATTGAAGAATTCTTCATAAGGGACCTCATTGAAAGTTGTCCACTCTTGTTAAACGGATTGCAGCAAAATTTATTCATTTTACTTTAAATTTTCTTTACAGCTTCACTCTTTACTTTACAAAAAAACACTTTAACACTTTCACGTTTAGTATTCAACTGAAATTTGACTCAGAGTGTGTGAAGTATTTATATTTATTTTTTGGTAAAAAATAGGTAAAAAAAATAAGCGATATTTGCTTTTCTTTAATAGGAAAATTTGCGTGAACTACTGGTCATAAAATGTTTTTTAAAGAGGGACTTAATTGGCTACTGCCAATAAGCCGACCACAGGTCATAAAATGTTTTGTAAATTTTTTAAATTACCAGGTAATAAATATTTCGCCATATTTATGGAAAATCCGTGTTTTATGACTTGTTTCTGCACGTGTCATTTTAGGCGAAATATTTATTACCTGGTAATTTAAAAAATTTACAAAACATTTTATGACCTGTAGCCTCAGTCGGGTTTGGTGTGCCATTACATGCCACTGCTGCTATTATCCATGGATTTATGGCCGATCTTGTGAAGGCAGGCAGACCATATTCACTACACACTCAACTTGGGGCTCTTAAAAAAAATTGATTTTTTCTTCATAAATGTATTTTTAACTGTAAAATAATTTTTAAAATGTATTTTTAATAATAAAATAAAATAATGTTAAATAATTAAAAATAATTCAATTATAAAAAATATAAAAACAATGAGAACAAGGTGGTCTCTTAAATGCTCTTCTCCTGTCCAAACAAGGAGTCGGGGCCCATTTTTTTATTGCTGATTCTTAAAGCAAAAATTATGAGGAATCCAAAAAAAATAAAATTAGCCGGAAAATTTAGGAGCTTCTGTGGAAAATCGGAAAATTTAATTTTCATGGGAAAATTTAATTTTCATGGGAAAAAAGGTAAATTTCTGAGAAAAATTAGGAAAATTTTATTTTTCAATTAAAGCCTGATTCAATACCTTTCCAACGAGCTATCACTCGTTGCGATCGCTTTAGTAGTTTTTTTTTTAAAACAACTTTCAATGAGGTCCCTTATGAAGAATTCTTCAATTTTGTCACATGACAGTGGTGTAAACCACCACTAAACCAACTTTCAATGAGGTCCCTTATGAAGAATTCTTCAATTTTGTCACATGACAGTGGTGTAAACCACCACTAAACCAGTCACTATAAAAAAAAAATATGTAGGTACATTATTTTTTGCTGGGCAATCGATTGAGACTATTTATTTTAAAATCGGAGAGGTGTCGTCCAAAAGGTGATCGCTTTCATATGGAATTGCTCTTTAATTTTATATTTCAAGTTTTACAAGCTCGTTTACGAGAAACTATGAAATAAGTATACTTGCATATAATTGTTAACTAATGACACAGTTAAACGAAAGAGCGAACTAATTATAATGAGTTTTAGTCATGATACCTATAAATTATTAATATTTTCCCTAGAATAAATCGGATAATTCATCAGTATCACAAAGAACTTTTAATGCTGCCCAACGACAGCAAGGAGAAATAACACGTTTAATAACGTGTAAAATATGTCAATTTCCAACTGAAATACCAATAGGTGGTATACGTCAATTACCGCAGAACTTTTTGCTAGTAAGAAGAATTGAAGAGATACGTTTTAAAATGGGTGAAGAGGTTATAGCACGCGTTTGGTGTAGTTTATGTTTTGAAGAAACTAATGTAAATTAAATTTCTTTTAAGTCTTTTACAATAAACTTAACTTAAATTTGTTTTCAGGCCACCTATCATTGCTTAACTTGTATTCTTAATCTTTGTACCTTATGTAAGGATGCTCATGAGCGTCAAAAGAATACCACCAAGCATAATATAAAAAATATTATGGAATTAAGGCGAGCTCGTAAAGAACATAATGCTAAAATTATTGATAACTCCAAATTTATTCTTAAATGTAGTATGCATCCGGGGTTTGACATAAAATCATTTTGCACTATATGTTTACAAGTAGCTTGTACCGATTGTTTGATTTTGTTACACAAAGGTCATAAACATGAACCCATCTCAAAATCTGTCAATTACTATAGCCGAATTTTGCGAGAATCTGTTGATCAAACTAGACCTTTGTGTAATTATGCTGAGCATTCCATAGGAAAACTTAACGAAATTGCTAGAAGCATAAATAGAAAATGTGATGAAATACAAACGGAGGTTGAAGAATTCATGGCGAGTTATTTGGAAGCTGTTGGAGTTCATAAGAATACATTGCTGCAGCAAGTACATAGGGCGCGGGAATCAAAAGTTGAAATGATTTTAGAACAACAATTGGATTTGGGCAAGTTTATGATGAGATTTTGAAAAATAAAAAATATATATACATATATATTTAGAAAAATAAGAATTTACTTTTGTGAATTATGCATCGGGTTTCTAAGTACATAATTCGCATCTCTTACAGAAAAGCGAACTCAGGATGCATTAACGGCAGTTAAATTTAGTCAAGAATTAGTCGATGTAGCTTCAGATGTCGAGATACTAACATTTGTAAAAATGTTATTACAACGTTTTGAATACTGTCAACAATTTAAAGCTCCTGTCGATCCAAAGGTTAACATTTAGTATTAAAGTTTTGGTAACACAAATTTAAATAAAATAAGCATATATTTCAGATTTCAGATTCATTACATTTTCTGCCTAAAATCAGAGCACCAGCTGCTAAAAATCTTAATGATATACCGTTATTTGGTATAATAACAATGCAAACAGTGGAACCTTCATTGTGCACATTGCAATGGGATGGTGAGTTTAATGCAATTTATTAACGTTATAAATTAAAATTTTAATTTAAAAATTGTTTGCGGAATTAATTGATTTAAAAAAAATTTTATCAACCAAACCTAAATTCAGAAATTCAAAAAAATTTCTATCGCGGACAATTTTTGTTTATTATAGCCCCAACAACTTATAAAACATCTTAAAAATAATCACTTTTTGGAATTGTCGCTAGGAACATGGTAAAAATATGGGTTGAAAGGGGGAAAGTCAAACTCATAACGGCTTGACCAAATCGCTTCTGGTAGAAACATGGTGTTCACTTGAGTATTGTCTAATTCACTAATGAGATACTTTTAGGAAATTTTGTCTGAAACATAGTAAGAATAGGGATTTAAAAGGGGAAAAGTCTCTCCCTTAACGACCTGCTTAAACCGCTCCTGTTGATGTCTAGGGGTTAATGGCAGGCCCCTCCGGTTTTTGTCAGGCCAAGGGGGAGAATTTCTCCTTTTCGGAATTTTCAAGAATACCGTCTGGGCAGAGGAACTTATATACCAATTCTTTCCTAGTTAGAGCGGTTTTTGCAGGCCGTCAAGGGGAAAATTTACCCCTTTTGTGTCCCACCCCTTAGAATTTACAAAAAATCACGTCTTAGTTGTTATCTGCACTTGAGAAGGAGCATGCATACCAAATTTTTAATTCCTAGGTTCAGCGGTTTGGGCAAGCATTAAAGGAGGAGATTTTTCGCCTTTTGAACCACTATTTTTACCTCGTCCCCGGCGAAATTTCTAAAGTATAACATCAATGAGTTCGACCATATTCCAGGTAACACATCTCAAATTTCGGGCTTTTGGCTGTTTCGTTGAGGCCAGGCCGTTAAGGGGAAGATTTTCCCTTCACTGTAAGAATTTCCAAAATCCCGTCTTAGATACCTATGTAGAAACCTATGTACCAAATTTCAACTTTCCAGCATCAGCGATTTTGTCAGGCCTTCAATTTCCCCGCCCCGTTGGATTTTCCAAAAATTCCGTCTAATCTGCTGTCTACACTGGAGAAGAAACCTGCAAGCCGTTTCGGGGAAACATTTCGTCCTTTGGGATCCTATTTTTACCACATCAATGACCAAAATTCCAACATGTGTCAGTGAGTTAGCACATATATTCTCCAACGTATTTACAATTTCAAGTTTCTAGCTAATGGAATTTTTCCACCCTTTTGCCCCTCTCCCAATAAATTTTCAAAACCCTGTCTTACACAACTCTGTTCTTAATAAGACAACACAACATAAATTTGTGTGTGCAGCAAAGCAATAATAACTTGAATATTTAAGATGTTGATCATTAAAAATCAATTTCCAATTAATTTTCACCAAAAATGTGCTATAAGTCGCTATAAGTAAAAAAATGTAAAAAATTTCTGATTTAATTTTTTTTAATGAAAAATATTAAACGAAAATTTCCAACATTAGGATTTACGTAATTTCAAAGCCGATATAATTTTTTTCAATAAGTTAATTATTTTAACAGCAATTTTCCTAAATTTAAATATAGAAAATATTTTAGGACGTCTAGGAAATCCATATTCTTTTATTTTTATATACGCTTTCATAGAATTCAATCCCGGTACGGATTTCATAAAGACTACGGATATATTTTCAAATTTTTAAAATATTCTTACAATTCTTGCAGGAATTTCACAATTACGACTTCACACAAAAGCTGAATTACTTATGATATCTCGAGATGCGGATGGTGTCTCTTTGTGTCATGGTGGTTTACAAATACAGGCCCAAATCAAATATAAAGATAACTCCAAGCGTTTACCAATTGAAGTAAGTTGTATGGGACCTGCAATGTCTTACCATTTTCAAAAACTCAATTATAAATTTTTTCAAGGTTTCTGATAATCGTGATGGTTCATATGTCATAGCTTTTACACCAGATTCTCAGGGTACTTTAATACTAACAATTACTATTAATGATAAACCGATAAAGGTATTAAACTAACAATGTTTGCTTTTTAAATCCACTTTATTTAATTTTTATATACATTTTTAGGCTAGCCCATTTAGCTTTCAGGCACGTTCGGTACGTCCTCACAATGGCATTTATCATTGTTGTGCCTTTTGTTCAAGTAAGGGCAATAAATTTGTAAAATGTTCTTGTGATGGTCGCATGCCTGGATACAATGGCTGTGGTCATGGCCATGCTGGTCATCCCGGTCGACGACATTGGTCTTGCTGTGGTAATGTTTTGGAAAATTCTGAATGCAATGTAGCTAATAAAATGTTAAATACATAAAAAACAAAAAGCTTTACCGATTGGTTTTATTTAAATGGTATTTAAATTTAAAATTTAAGCTTTATGGAACTCGGTCCATGTTGAAGCTATTTGTAGTTCCTTCGAAATAAAAAGACTCCAAAATTTAAAATAATTTTTTTTAGTCGTGTCAAAAATTATCACATCAAAGTATAATTTTTGATGAAAATCATAATTTATATTATATTGGACTGAAATATATGTATAAGTCCAAAAATATCTCCCTTTAACCTCTTGACACCCTTGTTGATATGTGTGGAAGCTTTTTTCGTTCTACAGAAAATCCATTTTTAATCGCACAATAAATCCAAATGTATATAATATAATATAAATGTATATATAAAATATAAATTTTGTATACATACAGTTGTGTTCATAAAAATAGGAGTGCCCTCATTTAAAAAACCAATTTTAATTTTTAATAAAACATAAACAATTTTATTCAGTATTTTTTATTAAATTAAATAATTGATTTATTCTTTATTTCTACACCTATTTATATTTCATTTTAAGCTATGAAATATACAAAAAGAAAAAAAATTATAAAATAACTTCAAAATTCCGTGTTCAAAAAAATAGGAGTATTGTCATATACCCAAGTTGTTTGTAAATAAAATGGCATAATAGGTAAAATACATCTCAATAATAGTTTAATACTTTTAGTATTTAGTTGCATAGCCTTTATTTTTAATAACTGCAGCACATCTACGGGGCATGGAATCGATTAGATCCCGACATCTCTTTAATGGGATTTGCTCCCATGCATCACGCACTGTGTTCCATAATTCTACTGCATTTGAAGGGTTTACCTCTGCTACGGATTTCTTAATATCTCTCAATAAATGTTCGATAGGGTTCAGGTCGAGGGATTGGGCAGGCCACGGCATGACCTCAACTCCACTGACCTGAAACCACTCCTTTGCCAATTTACTTGTGTGTTTCGGGTCATTATCTTGTAGAAAAACCCACTTAAGCGGCATATTCCACTATGGATAAGGCAACATCACTTGTTCCATTACTTTTACATATACATGTTTGTCCATGATGCCCTTTATTTCATGGATGGGACCCACTCCGTTGTATGAAAAACTTCCCCAAATCATCAATTTTGCTCCACCATGTTTGACAGTTTTCCTTGTGTACTTAGCATTAAATTCTGTATTGGGGGGACGTCGGACATATTCCCTAGAACCAGTTCCACCAAATAAAACGATTTTACTTTCGTCGGTCCACAATACATTTCTACATTTTTCTTTTGGCCAATTTATATGTTCTTTTGCGAACTTTAGGCGTGCAGCTGCCTGTTTCTTCGTAAGCAATAGTACCTTTCTTGGACTTCGCGCAAATAAATTGTACTCTACCAAACGTCTTCGGATAGTAACGGTACTTACGGCTAGGTTTAGCTCTTTTTGAATTACTTTCGAAGACGCACTAGGATCAGATTTGCAATATCGTACATTGCAACGGTCATCCACACTTGATGTTTTCCGCTTTCGGCCACGTGTTTCAGCTTTTTTTTATACGATAATGCATTTGCGATCATTTGATCAGAGCATCCCAATATTTCTCTAATTTCCTTATATGTTTTTCCTTTTTTCCGAAGGTTTTTAATAAAATCACACTTCTCCTCAGAACAGTGTTTTCCTCGTCCCACTTTTTAAAAAAAAAAACAAAATTATTTTTTAAAATCATTGGAAACATTCTCGCATCACTTTCATATACTTACTTTTCACTTTCTTTTAGGAATTTAAAGCTCAAACAATTTTTGTAATTAATATTCCTATTTTTTTGGTCCACTCAACCCGAGCCGAAATAAGGAAATGAATTAATAACATCATGCACGTGATAGTTATCATTAATATTTCTTTTGTTTTTTACTTCTTACATCCCGTTGTAAGTACCGTTAGAATATCAAAGAGTTACTAGTTGCGACGTTTAATATTTACACTAATAAAAATATTGCTTACCATTACTCCTATTATTTTGAACACAGCTGTACATATATATGTTATAATTATTATTTAGTTTGTAATTCTTAACAACCTAAGTAAATAAATTTTTCACATTTTTCTGAATTGTATCCATACAATCAATTTTCCCTTAGACTTGAACTGAAAAACAGCCATGAAAAAAGTACAAAATAAATCATTTTAGCAGAAATTTAAGATTCTGAAGGCCTATTTAATTTTTATTTTTTGTGAAAGTGGCAAAATGGTTCATATATGTATGCAATACTAGGGGGCAAAGTAAGCCCATAATCCACAAAACAGGTAGACAGGGGGAGATTCTCCTATTCTGCCCCTCCCCGTATTAATGTCCAAGCAAATAGTCTTACCAGTTAGAGTATGGACTAAATCTAGCGAACATGTATTTCAAATTTCAGGTTTCTCGCCAAAGATGTTAGGGCAGGCCTTCAATGGGGAGACTTTCCCCTTTTTGCCCCTCCCTGTAGGATTTGTAAAACTGTTTCAAAACAGAGTAATTTTCTACAAGAATTTTATAAAGTTTTTCTATTCAGGAACCTCTCATAATTTTTAATATCCGTAAGTTTTAGAACATACTTTTACGAACTTCATGCAAATAAATTTGTGGGGCTCTTTTAGAATCACATAAGAAGTCCTTGAGGAATCTTATATTCTATATCATAAAGATTAAAAATTATCTCTGGGAAAATGTCTTTTTATCACAGCATTTAATTGGTTAATTGAATCAAAAACTTGAATTTCCCAAAAACCTTTCCTTTATAACCAAATACTATTTGGAGATTTTGTGCAGATATTTTTGCACTTCTAAAAAAGAATATAATAAAAAAAAAATAAATGAAAAAACTTTACTTTAAAGCCATAATAAATTTTATAAAAATAATTAAATATTTAATGTTCCAGATTAAACAATAAGATAACATTTAAATGTTTAATTTCATTAACTATTTGTATAATGAAATATTGCAAATAATTTTATTATGTGTGTCATA
Source organism: Eustalomyia histrio (assembly GCA_949748255.1). Lineage (NCBI taxonomy): Eukaryota > Metazoa > Arthropoda > Insecta > Diptera > Anthomyiidae > Eustalomyia > Eustalomyia histrio. Next base: position 70,465,795 of record OX456526.1, read on the forward strand.
ATACATACAACGTTTTCCATTTTCTCGCTGTTACCAACAGTCAAGCCAATGGTATATATGGATAATTGTTGTCGTGATTGTTGCATGGATTTGCATAATTCAGAGTTGTCATATATTACATAAATCGAGTGCCATTTACAGAACTAAAATATAAGTGATCCCAGCAAAACCTTAGTAATACGAAGCTATAAAATGAGTTACTAATACTTTGTTATAAAACTGCTTATCAGAAAGGTAAAAAAAATATTGGTATTAGACCTTGAAAAAAGATAAATCTTTATTGAATCAATTCGCGAAAAAATAATTATTTTTGTAAATCAGCGGGTGGTTTCAATATTTTATAAGTCAATTTATTAAATCACATTTAAAATCATAATTGATTAATCAATTTCATTTGAATCTTTTTTGATTCAATTTTAATTCGCTAATTAAAAAAAGATTAATTTGATTTGTGAATTAAAAAACAATAAAATTGCCTTGAAATTTGTATTATCGGAGTGTGTTATTAAGTTATTATCATATAATTGATAAAAAAAATAGTCACCATGTGGCTGTGTTATAAAAATTCCATGAAATCTTTCGGGGACCTACCGAATCTATTCTGTAGAAGTACTTTTTGTCGAATTTTGCGCTATCTCGCTTAATTTGCGAAATATTCGCCATTTCATAAAATATAAATTTTTTTATAAAATATCCATTTTTTAAAATGGCCGGTATCTCGAAAACTAAGTGAGATAGGGCAAATTTGACGAAATTTTTGCTCTGGTAGAATATTAATATACTGCGATTACAAACATAGGCCAGAAAACATCTTGAGGTATCTATTTTTATAAAACAGCCCCAGGGTCAATCATTTTTATACGAACGAAATGGAACGGGAAACGAAATTTGTACTATCGTAGTGTGTTAATTTACGTTATATAAATTGATATAAAAAAGTAGTCGCCCTGTGGCTGTTTAATGAAAATTCTATGAAACCCTTCGGGGACCTACCAAATATATTCTATCGAAGGGCGTACCTTGTCGAGCTTAGCAAAAATTTTGTCCGTTTTGCGCTATCTCGCTTAGTTTCCGAGATAGTCGCCATTTTCTAAAATGAAAACTAGCCGAGATAGAGCAAAACGGACAAATCTTTTGCTCTGGTAGGGTATTAAAATACTGCGATAATAAAAATAAAATTTTATAAAACAGCCACAGGGTAACCCATTTTTATACAAACGAAATGGAACGGACAACGAAATTTGTATTATCGAAGACAAAAATAACAGAATAATAAAATTACTTACATTCTAACGATGAGTAAAGGTAATTCTCAATTTTAAAATCGATTTTCAAAACAAAAATTTTATTTGATAATATTGAAAATGTTGAATATTTTGCTATGAATGCATATTCTAATGTACATTAATAAAAATTAGGTTTTTGCACAATTTATAAAAAATCAAAATTTATTTGTTATCACGAAGACAAAAATTAGTATCACCATATTTTGAACGATGATCAATCAACAGTTTTCAATTTTCAATATTTAAACCAATTTCTAAGCAGCCTATATATACAAGAAACAAAAGCACGCCAAAAATGTGTTTCCAAATAGATTAAAATATAATTGATTTTTTAAGAAAAATCAAAATTAGTAATTTTTCTACAAGCAAACTCCTGAATAAAAATATGCTGACTTTTCTGTCATTTTTTGGTGTTTTCTTTACCGTTTAAATGTAGCTTAGCATTGACTTTTCACTTTTAAAATACTTTTTTTTTTAAGTTTCTCTTGCGTGCCTAAGATTTACCATGATCGACACTAAATGCATCTTATTAAAAATGTAAAAAAATTTTGCATCTCATTAAAAATTTCATTCATGGTTTAACTCTGTAGTAAATAGTTGACAGATTAACAGCAAAACAAATTATACTAACTAATCTTTTGTAAATTTTAAATTTTAATCACGTACGTACTTATAACTATCGTTTTTTTTTCATCAGACTTAACATATACACAGAAAACAGTAATACTAAATATTTTTACGGATAAATAAAACAATTCCAAGTTATAATCAAGATAAGTTTATTCGTCTAATTTTTAAAAAAGTTAAAATGTGTGTCATCATTTCTTTTTAACTATTTTAAATCCATTCCATTTTTGGCTAAAATCTTATAAGTTGTGACAAACAATTTGAAATCTTATTTACTATGATTTTTAAGTCAAATTTGAAATTCTATCACAATTTTTATTATTCTCGTTTTTTTATAAAACAAAAAAAAAACAACTCTCACTTCTTATTAAGGTCGGCTAAATTATCTAAAAGTAAGCTTTAAATTGACTCTTGGTTAAGGTAGCAAAGGCTGTTTTTATTCTTAACCGTAAGTAAAATTTGCTTCAAAATATCTCTGAATAGTGTTAAATTGAGCATGCTTTTGTATAAGTTACCCGACCTAAGTCATATAAATAAATTCAACCGTCACAGCATTTTACCCGTACGTATATTATTTCAATTATTTTTTTTTACCGAAAATCGATTTAATGTGTATATGACAGTTAGTTGTACTGCAGAAGGTATAGTGTTAATAACAATTTCTTGTATGTACGGCTAATTTTGTATTGCATTTAAAAGGAAAATATAAATAAATATTTATAAAAAGAAGTTTTATTAAACATTTTAAACAAATCTAAATTATGTGATTTTTAATATTTTGTGTAAAAAAAAGAGTTTCAAATGTTTATTTGGAAGTAAATTTAAGTTGTTTAAAAAAATAATGATTTTTCTCAAAACGTATGCAAGTTCCGGTGGCAATAATAGCGTATACATAACTTTAATTATTGGTAAGTAATAAATGTAATAAATGTAGAAATAGAAAGTTTAAAGAAATCATAGGTCAGGTTCAGTAAACGTGTTTACAATAAACTGGCTTAAATTATGGACATCATTTTTATAGCTTGTTATTGAAAATGTTGATTTTCTGCATAAATTTTTTTATTCTAAAGGCACATTTAAGCAGATGGTAGGGAAAAAAATTCATAAAAGTGGACAAAAAAAAATGCTTCTAAAAATCGTTATTTTTTTGGTTAATTTTTTCACATCTATCTATTTGTGCCTTAAAGTCATACAAAAGAAAAGTATGAATTTTAAAACTTTTTCTATTATTTTCTTGAAGAAAATATTTTAAAATTATTTAATGTGCCGTTCTTTGGAACTAAAAATTTAGCTAATCTGCCGTAATTGAAAACTACCTGGGTTCAGAATTGCTTGATACTTATGTAAGCCAAAGGTTTTCTTAAAAAATCTTATCTTAAATTAAGTCAGCCGGTCACAAGCATAAGGCAAAATGGCTAGTATTTGAGGTAAAGGAGTAGTCAGTAAATTTCGAATATACTTGAGAGCGCACAACAAACCGTCTTTGGGGATTAAGTTTATGTCCTATTTTTTTGTTGTGACGAGTATTATCACTTCCGATTCCTCTTTTTCAACCTAACCTTACCCAAATTATTACTTAAGTTTTTAAGAAATATTTTCCTTTCAAAAATTCTCAGTTTCAGACCTCAGAATATAAGAACTTTTTTTAAACAGTTTTTACTAGAAACATTTACCTCTTTACACACATATTTTTCAATTAAAAATTAATTTGTAAGAAAAAAGGAGTCAATTAAAAAGTTAATCAAAATCGCAAAAGATAAAAATGAAAACAAAATTGATGAATTAATTGAATAAATTAAGTACAGACTACACAGACAGGTTACCAATGACATATGTCAAACAAGAATTCTCGAACCGTATGGTTATTTTAACATTGCAGTGGTTCGCAAAATGAGATAGAAAAAATAAACTCTATATGAATTGTATGGTGCATATTTGTTTGTATATCTATCCCTTTCTGTGTATCACTGCAATTTTGACATTTCCTTTTACTCATTTTCAAGTCGCTATTTTAATTAAATTAGCTGTTTCCTGTCTGGGTAGTCTGCGGAATTAAGCTTTAATTGATAATGTATACTAGAGTTGTAAAAGTATATAGGTATTGAGTATTTAATACTGAATATTTTTTCGAGTACTCCATACTTAAAAGTACCTACTCAATATTATAAGAGTTGTATTTTTACTAATATAAGCATAATTTTACCACAAAAAACGCAATGAAAATACAACTCTGTTTTAAGGGAAAATTTCTGAATTATTTTTTTATGAATAACAAAAGTATTGAGTAGTAACGAATATTCAAAAGTATCGACATTTTACAACTGTAATGTATACACTATTGATAACTTGCTAATCCACTGGATTAAACTTTAATTGATAAGGTGTACAATATCAATAAAAGCATGTATTAACATTTAATTTAAATATATATTTTTTTTAATTGGCGCAATTTTGAATAAAAAAGTTATTGAATATGCGGTTTTGTGTGTAATCACAAGGACGACACAAATTAGAATTTCCGTTTTGCAGATGTATTTTGTTTTGTCCACAACAACTTTATCAAATTTATGAAAAACTTTATAATAAAGAGGTTTCATAAAAATACAAACTGATGACATGTTTCTGCATAATTATCAAGCCTTTTTTAAAAATATGATGAAGAATTTTTAAAAGACATTAACCCTTTAATGCTCTTTCTCCTTATATCATTAATACTTGTACTTTGCATTCTGAATTGGACACTAACTATGGCAAAAATTATAAAATCTTTATTTATCGCTCTATTTAGAAGATATAGCACAATAAAGGTTGAAGATGAATCAAAAAATTAAATAATCGAATAATATCAGTTTTCGCTGTAAAGCGGAGTTTACATTATCTGATTTTCCATCTGATTTTACCTAAAGAAACCAAATTAAAAATCCTATGAAATGATGCGCTTGTCAAAACAAAAAACCCTTTGGGAAACCGCTTTGGGTTTACACCTTCAGATGCAAATCTTTTGCAATCTGATGAAAACAGCAATTTTTGTTTGTTGTTTTAATTGTTTTTTACCGCCACTTTACTTCATAACTGTTTTGTTTGAATAAGATGAAATGAGTTAGATTTCTAATAAAAATTTATTTACCCCATAAAAAACTAAAAAATGAACTTGGGAAAATCGATAAAAATGGGAAAAACATTAAAATTAAAATAGCAAAGGTATGGTCACACTAAAAGCGAAAAAAATACGTCACCACCAGAGAACTGCAATATCAACTTTTTTCTTGATTTAATCATACACAAAAATTCTTGTTCACTTTTAATAATTCAACAAAATTCACTTACTGAACACTGTTAAGTGATTACATTTGCATAAAACATAAACGACAGATGATTCACACTGATTCCAATTACGCGTTCAGTAACATGATGCTGATTTTATTCTACAGTGAATTTTGTTGAATTATTAAAAGTGAACAAGAATTTTTGTGTATGATTAAATCAAGAAAAAAGTTGATTTTGCAGTTCTCTGGTCACCACATAGGCATGACGTCACTAAAGTCGGCACCCAATCATAAATAACCATACCAAATCGCATCTCCCAACTGAAGGTGTGTTCACAGTGATAATGCGTTATGAAACTTTAAATGCGATTTTCTCAAAACTTCATTTTCACACACTAGGTCCCGTTTCTCGGAGAAGATCACATATGGAAACTTTTGTATTCAAAATTAAGTTCTACGCTGCAATAAAATACTTTAAAAGTCTTGTGCATAGAACTCGAAACAAATAAATTTAAAAAAAAATTAATAAATAAAATGGACTCGATGAGATGCCTATGGAATTACCTATTTCTCCCATTTTCACTCGTCGATCGTCTTATAGTATATCGTGTACTTATTTTGCATTAAACGATTAATCGCTAATTTTAACGATTAACTGAGACGAATAATCGGTTAGTTATTTAAAATGAATTTTCTAAAAATGCCTTACCGATTAATCGCCTAGGCCGAATGATTGGAAAGTTAAAAATTAAAATGAAGAGTGATGTATTACAAGTTTCGACAGGTGCGGTAATATTCCCTATACTTCTATTTAAAGTGAGATTTCTCTTTTTTGACGATTTTGTTATTAAATAATCTACAACGAAAAGCAGTTGATAATAAGTTAAAATTTTAAAAGTCCGATTAAAGATTTTTATAAGATTTGTAAATTACCAAAATAATTCAAGTTTTCACTTTAATTGAAAGAATATCATACATCCTTCATGTAATCGAAATAATTTGACATGGTTTTAAAATGTCTTTCTTTGTAGCACTTCTATTCACCTCATCACCAGTTAATGCCAAATCAATATTTAGTTCATCAACAAACCTTACCCCAACTAACACCATACCAATTATACAAAATGAACCCACAAACGCAATGACAACAATTCAACCCATCTCTACAACAATGGCCCCGTTAAATCGTGATATAACAATTGGACCCTGTACATGGGCAATCGAAAGAAAATGTCCCGATGAAGATATAAAATTTTATCTTTACACACGTAAAAATCCCCAGGATCGACAATGTCTTCATATTGATGATAGTGCCAGTTCATCAAATCTAACAGAATCATATTTTAATAGTAAGCATCCTACTAAGATAATAATACATGGTTATAATTCAGATATGTTTTTGCATCCATTGCAAATGATGAAAATGGGTGAGTAATACACTATCATCGTTATTTACATCAAAATTTGATTATGGATTTCAATTGGACCTTATAAGATGGTTTTATAAAACTTTAAAAAATGTTCGCTCTTTCACAGAATATCTAGCCAAAGGTGATTACAATATTTTATATGTCGACTGGAGTAAATTGGCACCAGGTCCTTGTTATATGAGTGCTGTTTATAATACCCGACATACAGGAACATGTGTTGCTCAATTGGTAGAACGTATTCTAGATATGGGTAGTTCGGACATACATGTAATTGGTTTCTCATTGGGAGCTCAACTATCGAATTATATTGCCAAAAATTTAGGAACATTTGTTTTGCCACGTATAACAGGTAAATACCTTTACATTTAAATAATTTAAGAAACAAATTAATTCAAATTATTATTTCCAAGGCTTGGATCCTGCTATGCCACTATTTGCTACAGCTTCAGATAACGACAAATTAGATCCTTCCGATGCAGCTTATGTAGATGTTATACATACCAACGCTATGGTCCAGGGGAAACTTGAGCGTTGTGGTCATGCAGATTTTTATATGAATGGCGGTATAGTACAACCGGGTTGCAGTAGAAATAATCCCATAAGTAAAAATATTTACCACACTCGACTAAGGAACCGTCGACTTTTAAATAATATTTGAAAAATGTTTTTTTTTAATTTTCAGATCCATTTGCATGTAGCCATCAAAGAGCAACAGCATATTTTCTAGAATCAATACGTTCACCAAAAGGTTTTTGGGGTTGGGCATGCAGTTCATATATTGCCTATCTATTAGGTATGTGTCCAGCTACAAATTATCTTGTAGAAGCTGGTGAAAATATTAAAAGATCTACCCGTGGTATGTTTTTAGTCAATACCAATGATACGGCACCATTTGCTTTGGGTAAATGGACGGACTTACCTACATTAGGTGTTAAGAATCCAACAAAATCTTCCGGATCTACAATGACATTTCGTCCGCCTCCCCAGAAAGGCGATCCTCTTTTGCGTAATATTGATGAATGGGGTAAATTAGATTATAGTTTTAATTATGTTTACCATCAAGAACCAACACCATTTTCTCAAGATCCGTATGGTGAAAATTGGACATATTTTAGTGAGGATACTTCGGAAATAACAAATGATTTAAATCAAAATTCTGTTGAAGAACAAGATATAGAAGATTATCAGATGGGTCATCTTAAATATGAAAAGACTGTTACGGAGCATCCACATTATGAATGGGAAGAATACAAAAGAAATTTAACTGAGGGTTTTATAGACAATAGCATATTTCGCGTACCTGCAGTAGGTAAAAACAGCCTAAAATTTTAATTGAAGTGTAAATTTGTAGTGTTTAATTTTTGACTTTTTCAAAATTGAAACTTTTGTGTGTAAATAAAAAGATTTTTTAAAAAAAACTTTATTGAATTCAACATTCTTAAAATAAACAGCCCAACCAGTGAATTTTTTACATTAAAAAAAGTTTTCAGTACTGAAAATGACATTTAAAATAAAGGTATATGCAGTTAAAAAGGCCACAAAGCTATTTACTTTTAAAATAACTAAAAATGTAATTTTTTTTTTTGGAATAGAAAATTGTTTTCCAGTTAAAAAATTTAACTCGATCATTAAATCGTAATTTAAATTGTAATAAATAATAATTTTGTTATTTTATAAGAAAGACAAAATCATAACTAAATTGTAAACAATTTTAGCATTTTTTACATTTATTATTGCGACAAATCTTATATTTTTATATATAGTATAACAGTTGTTTATACGAAGTTTAAAAATTCACCCAAACAACTTACAACTTTACATAAAAAAACTGTTGTACTCCATATAAAAAAAAATATTTTTCACTATAATGTTTTCACGCTAATTAATAGAAAATAAAAAAAATTATTAATTTTTACAAAAAATTACTATTTGAGGCTTTTAAATTTGCTCCACAGGAAAAACTATGCTTAACTCTTATCTTAATGATCAATAATGATCAAATTTTACTACACAAATTTTGAAACCACTGACAAAATTTGCAAAACTACTGTTTTTTACAGATATTTTTTTCATTATTATCAAAATATATACAGGTTGGTTGAAAAGTGTCTGCGCTCGAAATGAAAGAATACTGTTTTTGTTACGAAATATATTTTTTTATTCAATATAATCTCCTAGAAGGTCAATACACTTGTTCCAATGATCTTCCAATAATTTTATCCCATCCTTATAATGGTTTTCCGGAAGCTCTGCAAAATAAATGTCTAGGGCTGCTATGGCCTCTTCATTTGACGAAAAATGCTTTCCACGAAGGAATTGTTTGAGATTTCTGAAGAGATAGTAGTCACTGGGAGCCAAATCTGGTGAATTCGGTGGATGTTCAAGCAATTCGTACTTAAATTCTTTAAATTTAGCCATCGTCAAAACACTTTTGTGAGCAGGTGCATTGTCTTGATGAAAAATGATTTTTTCTTCTTTAAACCAGGTCTTTTCTCACGAATTTTTTCATCCAGCTGATCCAAAAGACTACAATAATATTCAGAGTTGATTGTTTTACCTTTCTGAAGATAATCAATCAACAAAATTCCTTTTGCATCCCAAAAAACTGATGCCATAACCTTCTTTGCTGATCGTTGTGACTTCACCTGCTTGGGAGCTGAACAGCCAGCTTCAGTCCACTGTAAACGTACTTGTTTCAATTTAGTATCATGGTGGTAGATCCAAGTCTCATCCATTGTTATAAAACGACACAAGAAGTCGGTTTTATTCAGCTAAAAATGCTCCAAATTACGCTGAGAAATTTGTTTTCGATCCAGTTTTTTGTTGAATTATTAATGTGTGTGGAACTAACTTTCCAAACAGTTTTTTCATACGTAATTTTTCATGTCAAATATGGAGTACTCGTTCGTCTGAGTTGCCTATGGCATTAGCAATTTCACGCCGTTTTCGGTCGTCCTTCGCGTGGATCGTCTTCAAGACGTTTAAATTCACCAGCCCAAAATTCAACGGTACGTTTTGAAGGTGAGGACTCCTTATACATTTCTAACAATTGTTCAAAAATTCTTTTGCTTTTAAACCCTTCAAAACAAAGAATCTAATGACTGGACAATATTCAATTTTTTCCATATTAAAAAAAAATCAATGACACGTCAACTTCAAATGGCTTGTAAACAAAGAAAGAAGTGACAGAATGACTTGCAACTTTGCATGTGTTCTCAGGACAGTTATACCAACTTGAGGAAAAAAAAGTTTGGAGCTAGCAGTGCCATCTCTTGGTAAGCGCAGGAACTTTTCAACCAACCTGTATATTGATAAAAAACTTTTCTTTTTTCTCGAATTTAATATCTATAACAGATTGTAAAGAAAACGACAATCTCTACTTATCACACTTCTTTTATTTTTATTGCGAAATTGAGCAATTACCTTCTGTACTCTGCTTTACCTTTTATAATAAACACTTTAGTTTATTAGTTTGCTTTAGTTTATTTAAAAAATATTCCATACGAATTTAAGTATTTATAAATTTAACTTCTTAAAAATTCAGTCATACTCACAGAAAAAAAATACATTTCAAAATCAAGTAAAAACAACATTATGCTTAATAGAAACAGAATCAAAATAAAGCCCTGTGGCTTAATAAATTCTAAACCAAATATACAATTTGAAATTTCTCTGAAAAATATTTGATAAAATATTCTCCATGTTTACTAAAATTAAAAAATAAGGAAAAAATGTTTGATTTGAAAAAACTTTTCCTATGATCTCGAGTCAAACTAAAAATACATTTTCATAAAATTTTTACATTTAGATTCTATTTAGCGAGTTCGCAACCATCGTAAGTTTGTTTTCTTTTTTTTTTATTTAAATATTGTATGATTCTACTTATTTTTAAACAAAAAATATATACATACATATGTTGAAATATTAATTTAAATAAGAAAAATAATATTTTACCCAGAATCATAATATAATGAAATTAATAGTTATTTTAAAAATGTTTATAAAAAATAAGATGCTAATAAAAAAATATTGTATCATAATTGGTTTAACTATAGTTTTTCTCTGTGTAGAAATATTTAAAACATTTGTATTTTTAATTTGATAAAATATTAAAAACAAGAAACACTAACAAATGAATTAATTATCCAACAGTTAGTAAAGCTAGAATAGTCATACTTTAACGTTACGTGACAAATCAGCTGACTTAACCTATCTATAGAAAACACATAAGCAGGACGAGTCGGACGAACCAGTTGGAAAATACCAATAAAAAGGATAATACAAGCAAATAAAATTATAAAATTTCAAAATATTGCAACACAGTTTTTGATCCGTCCCGTTACGTCTACGTATGGCTAATGGACCCTTAGAGGTAGAGCATGACACCCAAGATAATTGCTTTATTTTGCGTTGAGGTGAAGTCTATATACGAAAACAGCTTTTGCACAAAGGCGGCCACAAATATTTTAATTGTGTTACTTTTCAAAATATAAAAGTCATGTAAGTAGGGAAATTAATTTCCTTTACAATTAGTTTTAGATATAAAATTCGAAAATCAAACCTATTTATCAAATTAAAAATTCTAAAATTGCAAATATTTGTATGACAAATATTTTAACTACTTTATTTATATAACTACTTAATTTTAAAATAACCTAAACTTTTACCTACTAATGGTGTTATGATGTAGGCTTTTTTTCTTACTTTGTTTTGAACTGTTAAAAACGTCAAATTATATGCCAATATGCTTTGTAATGGGTGTAAAACAATTTTAACATTTATAAAAGAAAATAAAAATTATAAATAAGTAATAAAACAGTAAAAGAATTTTTAAAATTTTAAAGAAATGTGATTTTTGTTTTGTATGCGCACCAAAGTTGGAAAAAATCTTCCAAAATAAATAAAGTGCTTATATATCAACATTTATTTTTTAATTTTGAAAAATTAGAATAATATGTGTCGTTTTGCGTTTGTATTTTGTTCTTTCAACAATAGTTTTAATAGATCAATTTTTATAACACAAATTAGGATTAAACTATTTTTTAAAAACACAAGGATTTTCGTACCTATATCAAAAGAATTTTTATAATATTTGCAAAAACTTAAGTTTCTTTTTTAATTTTGCTTAAATAAATTTCAAGTTTATTTTTTATTTTATTCCATTTGTGTGCATTATTGTATTTATAAGAAAATACAAATATAAGAGAAGATAGTCAAAGTGACATTTTTTCTTTCTTTAATTCAAGTACTACATATGTATATACATATTTCATTCCTTCAGTTCTGAAAAAATGCCTTAAAAAAGTGCAGAAAAAGCCATAATCATAACACCATAAGAAATTTATTATTTAAATTCGTATGGAATATTTATATAAATACCGAAGAAGAAAATGTCGAAACAAATAATTTAAAACTCTATAATTATTCGATCCGAATAATCGGTTTAAATATACCTACTTATCGGTTAAATTTGTAATATGGATTATTTTCACCACCAATATTTTCACCCGAAACTTCCTTATTTTTTTAGCTTTGGCTAAAAACATGACAAGAAAAATTTAGAAAAAGACACACACTAACTAGAATACCATCAAGTTTTTTTAAAATCGAGCGGAAGAGATGCCTAAGCCTTCAGATAATGTTTCTTTAACAACTCGATACAAGCGCTATAAAGGCTTTAGAAAATATGATAGAATATTTTTTCTATTGTACTTTAAATCTTTTAAAAATTCCACTTAATGTCAATTATATTTCCATGACCTTCAAGACAAAGTTGCATTTATTCGATGTCACACAACTGTTAATTGACATGTCAATTCTGAATATATTTTGAAAATATTTTTTACAATCGGTTCCCACATAAATTTGAAAGCAATTCTATGGAACCTGAACCCGTTTACCTGCACGTAGGTGAAAGATATAACATTTGGTTCTACTCAGAAGCAATAGAACCAGTTGATTTTGGAACAACTTCAAGCAAAAATATTCGGTGTTAAGGGGCTATAAGACGTTCTATTGGAACATAAAATTTAGCTGATTAAACTATTGCTTTAGGCTGCGTTTCCACTGAACGTGTTTTGCATGTGTTTTGAATCAAAACACTGTTTTGTACATGTCAAAACACTGAGTTTCTTGCAAACCGAATGGTTTGGTTAGAGCCACCGATATTCGGTTAATGCAACAGAATTTCGATTGAACAAAATATTTCAATTGTATCAGAAATACATAATTCAGTTGCTGCAACCAAAATATTTAGTTTGCAAGAAATTCACTTGTCACTATGAATCTGCTTTCTCTGTGTAATGCTTTAATTTTGTCCATATTTTTTTTACATATTTTTAATTGAAAATTAGGTTGTTAAAATTTGGGATATTAGGGGCAAACAAATTTCAGCCCGTTTAAACCAGTAAAGGGCAACACACATACTATCCCATTTACGTAGAAAACGAAATTCAACTTGACGTTCCCCTGTAGGAAATGTCGATAGTGAAACTGTACTGATTCACTATTGACTTGTCACCAGTACTACTGACTGATTATTCCCCAGCCAACGCTTTCTGCTGTAGACATTTAACATGTGCCTGTCATTGCGAATCTACACAACTATTGACTAGGTGTTGTCATTGGAACCAGAGATTCACTAAAACATTTTAGTAATTCTAGTCTACACTTTTGGAACTTTTTACTAGATTTCCACACTAGGAAGGAAATAAGTTTAAACAGGTGCATTTATTTTGTTAAATTGGATATTTTATTAATAAATTTTTTTTTTTTTATAAACTTCATTAAAGTAAAAAAAAATGTTCGTGCAAATTTAATTTTGGAGTAGACAAATCTTCAAAAGACTGCCTAAAATCATCCGCAGGCTCTCCATCAGGTTTCACAAAATCTCTAGAGTTGCAACTTTCACTAAAAATTGTTGCCTCTTTCTCATTATTTTTATTGTTTTTACAAAATTTATTGTTTTTTCACAAGTTTTTTTTAATTTCTTTTGCAATTATATATTTTGTTCAAAATTGTATATTTACCTTTTAAATTAATTTTTTTTTATATTTTTATTAAAAACTCTATTTTGCATGCAGCTGTGCACATGTATTTTTAACAAAATAAAACAATAAAAAAATCAAAAACACAGCTTCGCAGCTGCAAAAAAGGAATGTAAAAAGTATAGACGCTTTGTGGACATGTCACCAAAAAGTCACCCAAAATAGTCGACAAAAGTGGTGACTTGTAGACACTTGACCCCAGGCTTCTACAGGGTCACTAGTTCAAGAAAGCAACAACCTCAATTACCCTCAGCCACACAAAGTAGCTTATAGTGTACCTATGCCGACGTCCAAAATATTATTTTTAAAAAAAATCGTATGCATTGGTTTGTTAGTTAATTGTGTTTTGAGGAAAAACATTCCACAAAAGTCGAAGCGGTAACCCTCGACGAAACAATCTTCATTCATAAATGTGGTTTTCTTCTTTCATAAATGTTGTTTTCTATTTTTATGGGAACAATTTTTATAACATTGTTATACCCTCCACCATATATGGTGAGGGTATATATCAGTTTGTCATTCCGTTTGTAATATGTCGAAATATAGGTTTAAGACCCCATAAAGTATATATATTCGTGATCCTTATGCAATTTTAAGTCGATTTAGCGATGTCCGTCTGTCTGTCCGTCTGTCTGTTGAAATGGCGATCACGACGCGAAGACGCAAGCGGGGTGCCTATTTTTACCCAGATTATTGAACATCCTCCCGAGCAGTTTGGTATTTAAAATGACCAAAATCGGTTAAGCGGTTCAAAAGTTATGAGTGAAAATGTGAAGGTACCTCAAAATTTTCCATAGAAATTTGTACAATTTTTCTGTATTTATTTTTGTTTTCTGTCAAGTAAGTAAAAATGTTATTAAGTCTTCTTCTTGTTCGATTACATTTACTGTCTTACATACTATGAGAATAATATCATTTTAGAGCTATATGTGTGTTACTCTTAATAACTAAGTTAACGTTAAAAGCAACAATGTTAAAGTCGCTAACAGAGCAGACCTCTGTAAATAACATTACTAAAACTAAATAACAAAAGTTCGTTACATATATTGACAAAACATATTCATATTACAGTTCATGCAAAATTTAGTATATACGTATATCATCTTCAGCCCCTATGGTGGAGGGTATTCAAAGATTCGGCACAGCCGAATTTAGCCCTTTTTTACTTGTTATACCCTTCACCATAGGTGGAAGGGTATATATAAGTTTGTCATTCCGTTTGTAATTTCTACAATATTGATCTTAGACCCTATAAAGTATATATATTCTGGGTCCATATGAAGAGCGAAGTTGATTTAACGATGTCCGTCTGTCCGTCTGTCCGTCTGTCCGTCTGTGTGTTGAAATGGGTTTTCCGAAGAACCCAGACATGATGAGGACTTGATTCTTTTTTATTTCTGTTACATGTGATCCATTTCTGTTTGCTATTAAAAATCAGACAGATCGGTTAATAAATGGCTGAGATATTAGCAAAAAACCAGAACTACCTCTAATTTTTCCAGTAAAATCCCTTTGTTTAATAAGAGTGTGAAGATAAATACGTAGGTTAAATACGTTTCACAACTATTGTGAATGATATAAATAAAAAATAAATAGTAGTGTCGCCAACTTTTTTTTGCCTAGAAAATGCCAAATTTGACAAGAAAAGCGCTGAAACATATGGAAAAATATAAATTTGAGATTTTACATGACATATTATTTTGGATTAAAATTTTTGGACATTTAAGAAAAAATAAATGGGGATACCGCTTGTTTGTGGAGAGCTATGAGGTAGTAGATTCCAACGATGTATTCATCTCCTTCAGAATACCATGGTGAAGGGTATATAAGATTCGGCATAGCCGAATTTAGCCGCTCTTACTTGTTTTTTTGTTAATTTAAGGTGGAAGAAATATTTAAAATTTTCAAGGGTTTTTAAATAGCTCTATGGATATGTTTTGAAACTTAGTATTGGGTTCTGACAACCGATGCGGAAGTCATGTATAAATTGTTCCAAGTCACTTGTTCCTAAATCATACCAAATATGTAGTTATAAACATGACCACTTTGCGTGGGTAATAGAACTAGTTACACCACCAGTAGTTTCAGGAATGCTTTTAAAGAATGTGTAGTTATTCCCTTAGAAGTAGATCTAGAACCAATAATTTAAGAACGGGTTCCAAAAATTTCTCGAGGTATCCATTTTCCTTTCAAAGTTAAAATTGAAAATTTCTTATTAATTTTATGAAAAACAATTAGGTTAAAAAAAAGATTATGGTGGGCGCGATTAACCTTTAACAGCGAGCACCCATAACCGCGGTTAAGGAAAATTGCGGTTAAATGTAAACTCTAGTATTAAGTATGGGAACACTTCATTCAAGTGGTTTAAGCGATAAAATAGATTCGTTAATGTTTAATTTTTCGAAATATGCATGATTGTAATTTTTGGTTCGTGATCGTGCCTGAGCGTGAGTCAAAAATCGCTCACGTGGCCATCTCTAATTTTAAGTCGCATTTATAATTAGAATAGTTATTTTTGAGGAGTGGTGGTGATATGTTCAAGAACACTTTATATGAGTGTTCTATGAAATTGGTGTTAACAATTTTCATTTTGTTTCAAAATATGTTTGTCACTTTAAAAAGATACGAAACATCTTCTGTTTATAAAATTATATTTTCTTGAATAATATTTACGAAAATGATTTGCACACAATGCAAAAAAACTTAGCCTATTTTTTAAAATTTAAAATACGCATTTTTCGGAACGATGTGGTACAAAACGGGAAACGAGTAAAATTCGAACACTTAGCAAGTAAAATTCATAATCGTATAACATTTTTTTTCACATACAACTCGTAAAAAACCAGCAAAAACAATGTTTCAACCAGCCTATTTACTCGCTTAATTTACGTCGCGAACAAAATTAATTACGCTGGTAAGTAGTTGATACCATATTTTTTGCTGGGTTAAAAAAGAAATTCCTTAAATTAATATTACTTAAAAAAATTGTTATGAAAATAATTTCATTGCCATTGATATCAATACAATGATAAAGCAACCATCAATTAGTATACATATGCTCAGTTTTTAATATCGTATTTAAATAGACAATTGAAAAGAACAAAGTAAAATAGTTGAATTTTTATTGGATGTTGTTAAAAATTACAGCAGCGTTATTCAAAGTTGTTTAGGTTTTTATTATATTCATTAAATTGACCACGTGAAAAGAAATAAACTGTCAAAACCATATGTTAAATTAGTGTAATTTAATTAGACTGGCCGCCTAAATATAATTTGATTTTGAAGTTAAAAACTGACGTTTGTATTCAAATATAACTTCAAGTCAGAATGGCATTTGTATACGTTAAAAACTGGGCATTAGTTCATTAGTCCCATTGTTGGGAAAACAAAATTACACTAAACACAGCCCGCTTACAGACGCCACAATAATTTCTAGCACAGCCGCCGCGTTTTACTTTGTGTCGGCTTGGACCTCTGATCTTTAGTTGACAAGGCACGTGTTTGTAAGTTTCTAAAAAATATTTTCATAAAGATTTTCTGTTTATAAAACTGTCAAATGCGTCGTCCTAAGAAGGTAAGATAATAAATTATACATTGAATAAACAATTTATTAAAAAATATTCTTACAGTACGAATCCGGCGAGGCCGTACAATATATCACACGTAGAGCTGCTTTGCGCAAACTTCAATTATCGTTAAATGATTTTCGACGTCTTTGCATTATTAAGGGAGTATATCCCAGGGAACCAAAACATCGTCGTAGGGCTCAAAAAGGATCATCTGATATAAAAATTTTATATCATGCAAAGGATATACGTTTTCTATTGCATGAACCTGTTGTGTGGACATTGCGTGATTATAAAGTAAGTTGATGATGGGGTGAATGTGAATTCAGAATTTTTATGAACACATGTTTTTTTTTTTTTTGCTTGTAGATCTTTGCTAAGAAAACTGGACGCGATCGGGCTATTAAAGATTTCCGTAATTTAAAGAGACGATTGGCGCAGTTTCCTGAATTGAAAATTGACCATATCGTCAAAGAACGTTATCCCACTTTTATAGATGCTGTTAAAGATTTGGATGATTGTTTGACATTGTTGTTCCTCTTTAGTACTTTTCCTTCTTTAAGATTAATACCACGCGAACAGTCTCTCATGTGTCGTCGTTTAACTATTGAATTTTTACACTATGTCATTGCCTCAAAATCTTTGCGTAAGGTATTTATATCCATTAAGGGTTATTATTTCCAAGCAGATATTAAGGGACAAAAAGTTACTTGGATAGTACCCCATTACTATCCTTTCAAACCTCATTCCAAGGTTGAGGTTGATTTTAAAGTGATGTCAATTTTTGTGGAATTTTATACCATTATGTTGGGTTTCGTTAATTTCCGTTTGTATCACGGCATAAATCTAGCCTATCCACCACAGTTTCCTTCAGGAGTCTTAGCTGATTCAGATGAGTCTTTAAAAGATGAGACGTCTTTTGTTTCTGACCGTATTGCCGCTTTAAATTTCCAACTTTTACGCACAGATAAAGTGGAAGAAGATGAGGAAGATCATGAAATGGATTTAGAATTGTTGGAACAAGATGGTGACTCCAAACGTATATTAAAAATGAAACAAGAGGCTCAAGAGTTGTCCCGTTTAAAAAGTCTATTCAAGGGTCTTAAAGTCTTTATTAATCGTGAGGTTCCCCGTGAACCACTAGTAATTTTGATACGTTCCTTTGGTGGTAAAGTATCTTGGGATTCTACTGTTTTTCCTGGAGCCACATTTGACGAAACCGATGAGACTATAACTCATCAAATTATTGATCGTCCAAGCTTGAGCAAACAATATATTTCGAGAGATTATGTACAGCCACAATGGGTATTTGATTGTGTCAACAGACGACAACTGTTGCCTACAAATAAATATTTTATGGGAGTTGTTTTGCCACCACATTTGTCACCATTTGTTGATGTTACACGAGATGCTTATATACCACCCGAAGAGAAGACTCTGCATGATCCTTCTCTCATAGAGACTCATGAGCAGAGTGATGCAGAATCTTCAGAAAACGAAGATGAAACAGAGGACAATGAAGAACAACAAAATCTTATAGATGCTCAATTGCAACTAGCTTATCAAGAGGAAAAAATTGAATTTGAGGAATTTGGTGGTGATGACATCAATGAAGATGAGGTCGAAGATGATGAAGAAGCTAGCGAAGACGAACAAGAGGAGGAAGATATTGATCAAAAGGAAAAAATACGTTTACAGGAGGTAAGAAAGTAGAAACTATTTTAATTAAATTAAGTTTTAAAGGTTGTCCCAAAGTATTTTTAACATAAATTAATAGCTATTTAATACCAGAAGGTCAACGATTACCTTTTAAAGCTTAAACAAGGTAGTCACAATAAGGGTTTTCATTCTTGGTAGTAAAGTATCCTTGTAATAGTTATAGATATACTAAAAGTACTACCATTTACTTCACCACAACAACAAAATGTATAGAATTAAAATTTATTAGGCTGTGGTTAAAATTCAAGGCAAAAAGGTATAGTAAATACATGGTGTATATTTACAATACTAAAACAGCAGATCGTTAAGCCACCAAAACTATTGTTTAATTTTTTTATTTTTCATTTTGTGGTCACTATGAAAATAAAGATGAATAATAGATCAAAATAATGAAAAACCCAACTTAAAACGAAAGCGTGAAAAAATAAGTAATAAAAGATGGACCGATAGTGAAGTTAATACAGGAAATTTACGTTCACGCTTTGTAGTATAAAAGAGTGAAAGCCGCTAATACTTTTTTAATGCTTAAAAAAGTAATTTTAAAGAGCCACAAAACAAAACACTTATTACACACGTTGACCATGTATGTCTATCCATATGTATAATTTTTTATTGGTATACGCAATGAAATTTTCAAAAGACAATTTACAAAAATGTATATTACCAATACTGGCTAATATTACAAATTATAAATTAAGAAAATATTTTATGCTATCATAGTATTAAATACATTTTCATAATAACGGTAGTTGGCTATCACTACATTAGACCGATAAGAAAATTTTAAAAATTCAATTCTATTCATTTTGAATAGAGTATTCAAAAAACCGGCCTTGTGGAAAAACCGGTTTCGGTTTTCTTCGAAAAATCGAATTTTAAAAAAACCGGTTTCGGTTTTTGCAGAAAAAACCGGTCAACCGGTTTTTTTAATTTGAATAAAAAGCTTATATAATTTGTTAATCGTTTTAATTACAAACAAAAAAAAGAAATTTAATATATAAAGTAATAAAAATAAAGAAATACATTCTTTGAAAAAAAATATTTTATAATATTTTTTATTGTTTTTCATATCAACATTTTATTTATTGGTTTTAACATTTTTTAATATAATATCTTAAAAATTAATATTATAAAACAATATTCATATCAAATGAATAGAGATCATTAAGTTTGTATATTGGGTAAAATAAGTACGTTAGTAATTTGAACGTTTAAAACGTTTTTCATTAAATAATTTTTTTTAATATTACATTTTAAATATGTAAAAAGAAAATCAAAACAATTATATAAATTTTCCAACTTTTCAGTTCTTTTGTCGCATTTATCAAGATATATGAAATCATCATAAAATGAATGATTTTGTACAGTCTCTTTTTTAGGATTTTGAATACTGTTTATTGTGTTGTTTAGATCAGAAATTAAACTATTTTAATTTGGAATATCCAATGTTTAGTCTTCATCGGAATATATCGGACTTACATCTAAATCTTTATAACCAAACGATTTTAAAAGTGTTCGGAAAAAATAAAAGAGACCAAGTAACCCAGTTGGTGATGTAATTAAAAAAACCGGTTAACCGAACAAAAAAGACCGGTTTTCTTCGAATTTACAAAATATTCGAAACCGATCGGTTTTTTTAAATAAAGAAACCGGTTGACCGGTTTCGGTTTTTGAATACTCTAATTTTGAATCATTTTGAATTACTTTTAAATGCCGAAACATTTTTTAGAATTTACTGTAATGCATTAAACACATGCCGCTATACGACTACATGACTACACATGCTGCTGGCTGCAAATATAAGGTTCATTCGTTTACTTTTCTCAGTCTGTTCAGTAAGATTTAAGGGCTAACTATATTATACTTTTGCTAACTTAAGCTACTGTCAAAAATTTACAAAGTCTTGTCAAATGCTTAATCAACTTATTAAAGACTTTTGGGTGGCTACAATGTAGTCTTTAAACTTAAATACTACACTTAGTTGCAAACATTTGTACTTTTGCAAAAACTGTTTTCTTCTTATATTTCCAAAATATATGTATCTTTTCGAAAAGTATTATTTAATGTGTACTAGTTATAAATATTTTACAATTAACAAGTAAATCTATATTAATTTTAAATAATTTAAAGAAACAAATTAAAACATAAATAAAAAAGTACTAAAAAATGCAACACAGCTAGCATCTCAATCAAAAAACAAATAAAATCACCCACCCTTTTGTCATACATGCACGTTTTCAATTAAATTTTCTATAAAATAATTTTTTTTTTCATAAACAGTTTTTCTAGACACATGATTCCTTAAGAAAAGTGCGGTCAGTTTCGCTATTTGCTTAAGCAAATGACACTTGACGAAAAGTTTGTTAAGTACAATACAGTCTTACACATTTGATTACACACATTTGCTAAAGCTAGCAAAAGTATAATATAGTTAGCTCTTAATATAGTTTTAGCCTTTTACATATTTTGTTATATTGTCAACAACAAAATATAAATTATCCTAAGTGGTTACAGCGGCAAAAGTCGTCGTGTAGCCGTATTGTTGTCACAATAATAGTTTTCATATAAACGTGTGTATTTTATTTTGACAGGCTATAGTCGTGTAGCCGCAGTCGTCTGTGTTTAATGCATTAGTTCCATTTTGCAGATATACCAAAAATTAACAGGTAATATGACATAAACACTATAAAATACACTTTATTGGAGTCGCAGTTTTAAAATTTTCCTATCGGTGTTGATATGGACACCGTTATAATGAAAAAGCCTTGTTTGCCCACCATTTCTCATTATCTAATTTTCAAAACGAAAATTGAAGATTTTCAGTTTTTTTTTTTTTTTGAAATTCATTTCATGTTTTCACAGAATATAAAAAAAAATATTTTTTTCCTTTTCAAAATTTCTTAAATTTTAAGAATTTTTTATGTCTAATTTTCGTAAACTCAATTGAAGTCCCTTAAAAATTCCAATTAATTTTTTCCTCATTTTTTAAATAAACAAAACTTTTTTTTGCTGTTATTCTCTTCCAGAAAAAGAAAATGGCTGTGCAATCTGGTAAAGTGCATAAGGAAAATAAACGCTTATTGCGAAAAAGTGAAGTCGACGAACATCGTTTGCAGGCTCGTATGGTTAAACCTAGACATCGTAATCTTTTCCGTAAATTGATTCGTGACAAACAATCAAAGGAGAAGGAAGAATGGTTACTTAAAAAGAAACGTCGTGTTATTGATGCCCAGAGTAAAGAGGAGAAAAAGGCTTCGAAAAAAGCAGCCAAAAAAGCGGCAGCCGCTGCTGTGGCTTTAGTAAATTAGTTTTTAATAATTATATTTTTTATTATTATTATTTTAATAATAACTTTTGATTGTTTAGCACCTTATGTGGTAAAATGTTTTAGAAATGTAAATAAAGCCCAGAGAGTACATGTAACTTAAATTGAATTACTACTTTTTATTTAGAAGGATTTGGGCCTTTTTGGCGACATACATATGTTATTGGTAACCCGGCTGTGTAATCTGTGTTAAAGACGATCAAACATGCTGTACAACATATCCAGAATTTTATTGTGTAATGCGTTGTTTGATAGCCATTGAACAAACAAATTTACGGAGTCATCAAGTCATGCTGTCCAGCATGCTTAATCGTCTATTGGCCTGCCTAAAATATGAAAAACAGCCGGACGACACATCGACATTTTTTTTTTTTGAAATTTTTTGTTGTGATCGAGAGAACATGTTTTGTAATGTCCACTGGTATTATTATGCCATGGAATTAGCCGGGACGGCCGAAACCGTTAAATTTTAATTTTCATGTTAATTTTAAAAAAGTTGAAAATACTTATAAAAAAAATACAAGCATATAAAATTTAAAAATTGTGCAAATCAGATAATGAAAAGCAATGGAAATTAGAAGTGTGGCTCAAAATCACCTTATAATATTATCTATAATTACACAGTTTCGACTCCAACCCGTTACGTTAGAGTACGTTACTTCTATATATGGCTTTTGATATTATTTATTGCCCCATATATTTAAAATGCACGGAATGCAAATAAAACAAAATATTTTATTTTTAATAGGGATGTCATCAACCCAAATGCGTTTACAAAATATGCGTATGATTTTTAGTTTTTAAACTACACTCAAAGAAATGAGCATGGTATTTCTGTTCAGTTAGTTTTGGCCGACACTGTATATATACATATTCCTATATATTAAATATCTAGATTTAGAAGCATACATAAATATATCTTTATAAAAAAATATATGTAATTTCAATAGTTTTTTGGATCAAAAACTCTATAAATATTTTTTCGAGGACAATGTGAACATATTTTAAGCATGTGTTTGTAATGAAAATACCCTATTATATAAAAAAAATATTTTTCGATTAATTCCATTTTTTATTTGATTTCATAATATTTATTATTAAATATTAACTATAGTTAAATATGTTTGATGTAATATTTCACAAAAAAAAAAAAAAAAATAAAACAAATTTTTAATAAAAATTTAAAAATAATACAAAACACTTTTGGATGCAGATGGGAATTAGTTTCAATGAGAACATGAAAATTTCTTTATGCTTTATTATTCAGATGTGGATGTTAGATATACCACAGGAGCAGCGGTAACTGTTGTTACGGGAAACACTTAAATCAGTATTTATCTTATTGCTTCTTCTTAACTATACGTTTAGCTTTCATTGGGGTACCAACATCTTTTAAGGGTTCTTTCACCGCACTCTTATTAACAGTTTTTATCTCAACAATCGGTTCATCAACCGCCATCATTTCTTCAGTTGAATTTGATGATGCTACTGCGCTGGTGTCTTGATCCATTGCCGCAGGTGATGGTGATCTACGTTCAGCATCAGGATCAGTATCTTCAAGGGCATGTAACTCCTTCACATCGTTACCTTCAGTAATGGACAAATGATATAGAGTTTTCTCTTCTTCAGAAATAGGCACAGGAGCACTTGACAATGGATCTATGCCGTTAAGAGATTTGGGGAATGCTATAACATCACGTATTGATACAGCTCGGCAAATAATTGCCATAAGACGATCTAAACCTAAAGCAATACCACCATGTGGAGGACAACCCGATTCCAAAGCACTTAACAAATGAGATAAATGTTCATGAGGTATTTTCAAAATATGTTCCAATACGAAATGTTGCATATCACGATCGTGTATACGCATGGAACCACCACCAATTTCTTGACCATTTAATACCAGATCGTAGGCTTGTGAACGTATTTTTAAAAAATCTTCAGGTTTTGAATTAATAAAATCTTCCATATCTTCGGCATGTGGTGCGGTGAAAGGATGATGGACACTCTCAAGTTTCTTAGTTTCTGGATTTAATTCAAACATCGGGAAGTCAATGATCCATACAAATTTATTTTCATGATTTTTACGAACTTTGCTATTTTCCAATAAAAAGCTATGATAATCAACACGAATTTTGCCCAAAAGTTTTTGCTTTAAAAAAAGGGAAAGAAGGAAAGGGAGACACACGGGTTTTTTAATTTGTTTTTGATGTTTTTTTTTTTTTTTTTTTGTAAATTATAAACCTTATAAGTAATTTTCACAAACTTTGCTTTTCTTATACAATATTGTTAAATGTTCACTTACAATTTTTCACAGATCCAAAAAATTCTTTCAAGATCTAGTTCTCTCTAAAAAAAATTGTCTTTCAGCTGGTGATATACAAAAAGTTTTTGACCAGCATTACCCAAACTTACATTACCTCAACAATTTAAATAACCGGTTTTATAATCCTAATAAAAATATTGATTATTTCTATATTGTTATTTATACGTAGATATAAAAGCTTCAGTTTATGAAGCAACAGTTGGAGATATGCAAAAGAAAACACCATGAAGTCCGACCAAATGCCGGTTAAACAAAAAAAAAATAAGTTGTCGAATCCGGAATCCGGAAGAGTGTAGGCCAGACATAAATCTTTGTTTGTCGAAGCAGTAGCTGAACATATTGCACTCAAAAAAATCTTTAGGATTATGACTCTTTATATCAGTTTTCTTAAAGGACTATAACCAAACAATTTTCGCCCATAGTAAAAACTTTCAGTTAAGGACATAAATCCAAAATAGTAAATTTTAAGACTTAAATTATTATTATTTTTTTGAATTAAAAGAACTTGGATCATCTTTCCTTTCGTTCCTTGAATACATCCCTACAAGAATAAGACCGGTTATATGACCGGTCATTTTACTGATAGTGTCGACGGGAATACCCGTCAATGCGTAGAACAAAGTTTCTATTAAGTTCTTAAGGGAAATGTGAAAAACTTGACCGAAACTTTTGTGTACATGTGATTTTGCATCTTTTGGGTTCTATCGACTATAAAACATATATCTAAACTGCTCACTCCACTGCTTATTTTTTTTAATTTTTGTTTACTAATCAAGTATAATCTAAATATTAGTTACAGTTGACTAACCAAACTTAATGGGTATAGCAGTCACAAATATTATTTGAATAAAATTTTCTCTATTTTAATAGTCCCAAAGTAGTGCATTTGAATTTTTTAACCTCAAAATGAATAGTAGTTTAATGCGACTTACCGTTTCAATTTTATCACCAATACCCAAGAATAATAAATCATTTTCTTCTAAATCAAATTTAGCGATTAATTCCGAAGCCACATTTGTAGTTAATAACTTTGATAAACGATCTAAAACATCTTTATATTGCTAGAAATTAAAAAAAATAGAATTACAAATTAGATAAGATAATCAAAATGATCTACAGAATTCCAAAGATCTTACCAAAAATTTACGGACAAATAAAGTGCCGGAGAATTCTTTGCTAAAACCTTCAAATTGTTTACGGGCAGCCCCATTCCAAAAACCTTCATTTCCACGTACAACTAAAGCATAAGCACCCAAATTTTCGAATTTTTCTACAAATGTTTCATTCTTTTCAATGATATCCGTAACATTTGTTAGCTGGGTATATAAAAGGGAATTTACAATATTTAACATAATAATTAAATTGATTATTCTTGTTTGACCTACCGCATAACCAAAACGTATATCTGGCTTGTCAGTACCAAATTTGTCCATTGCTTCTTCATAAGTCATACGTTTAAAGGGTATTTGTATTTTAGGATATTCTTTAGGCCATGAATAACGTAACGTTTCTTCAATCAATTGCATTACATCATCACGACTAGTAAACGATAGCTCAATATCAAGCTGTGTGAACTCAGGTTGACGATCTGGTCGTGTAGCTTCATCTCTGTAACAACGTGCAACTTGAAAATAACGATCTATGGCACCAGCCATTAACATTTGTTTAAATTGTTGGGGGCTCTGTACCAAAGAATAGAAATGACCGGATTTACGAGTGGGTACAACAAACTCTTGGGCACCACCCGGAGTGCGTCGGAATAATGTTGGGGTTTCAACCTCAACAAAACCCAAAAAATTGATTAGATATTCACGCATACTCATAATAACTTGAGAACGTAAACGTAAATTGTGTTGCATGTCCGAAAATCTGTGAATTAATAAAAATTTAGATCGTTATTATTTAATGTCTTTCTTTTAAACTAACCTTAAATCAATGTAACGGTGAGTCAAGCGTAAACGTTCACCTGCCCTATTAAATCTACGTACTTCAAATGGTAAATTCTTTTTAGCAGCATTTAAAATCTCTACAGCTTCCGCTTCAATTTCAATGTATCCAGTTTTCATTTTAGGATTTATTGTGGCGGATGGTCGGGGTATTACCGTACCCTCTACTCTAACTATAGATTCTAAACTAATTGATTGTTCGAGATCTTCCAATCCCTTGCACTTTTCAGTCATTAACACTTGGGTGGAACCATAACCATCACGTATTATGAAAAATTTTCCCATACGTTGATATTCCAACCAACCACATATTGTTACTTTTGCACCAATATTATCACTTGTCAATTCACCACAAGTATTTGTACGATTAGCAAATTTATTAAGATCAGCCACTCTAATGATTCTACCAGCATTAGAAGTTGTGCCAACACCTCCTTCATCATCCATAGCTTCACTATTTTTGGGTTCACCCTCCGTATCTTCATCGATGTCATTAATGGAAAGTTTTT
The DNA here is from genome assembly GCA_949748255.1 of Eustalomyia histrio. Lineage (NCBI taxonomy): Eukaryota > Metazoa > Arthropoda > Insecta > Diptera > Anthomyiidae > Eustalomyia > Eustalomyia histrio. Next base: position 70,492,844 of record OX456526.1, read on the forward strand.
TTATATCATCTTTAACCTTAAAAGGGCCATCATAGGGTTCTTCGGGATTAAGAATTTTAACAGAATTAACCATGACTTCAACTTCGCCAGTATCATATTTCTTATAACAAAATAAAAGGTCAATATAAATAAAATTATTAGAATATTTTGTTTTTCAATAATAAAAAAAAACTTTTCAAATAGAGGATTGTGGAGCTTAACACTTGTTAAATCACCTGCCAATATATTTTTAGCCGTCTGATAGACACACATTTAAATATAGTGGTTAATGGCATAACTTCTTAATATAACAGAACACAATTAACTTATTCGTTAGTAGGATTTTTTGGCGAGTTTTTTTAAAGATAATTTTAACATTTATTCATCTTTATTAACAAACAAATAAGATAAATGTTAATAAAGAAAAATTACAAAGTATATGACAAAAATATTAATCTGTGTACTTTTAACAATTTATTATAAAACACATATTTTACAGGAGCTAAGAATTAAATTGAACGTTGCATAAAACTGTATACATTTTCTATCAAACTTTAAAAGCTTGTATTAAAAAATAATGGCTGTATTTTGTTGCTCACACTTAATATGAAGACGAAAAATAAAACGATATATTTTTGTATACAATCTGACTGTATCCGTACATTATAATTATCGACGTAGAAAAGGTATATTGTTAACACTTAATATGCCCAATGTAAGATTTTGTATGGTACATATTTGGTAACACGTATATAAACAAAACGAACCTTATAGGAAATTGCTTTTCAGTTGGAAACTTTATTTTATTCATAACAGTTTCGTGAAAAATTAAATACAAAAAATTGTTAAAAAAATATCTCAAACAGAAAAAATTTGTTGAATTTTGTAACTTCCCTGCGGGAAAAAAGGAGTCAGTTGGGAAATGGGACCTGTCCCGTGATATGACCGGTTCCGAAAATACATATCACGAGATAGGTGAAAAGAGGACCGGCTCCTAAAGGCCATGTTAAAGTGATATAAAAAAACTGGTCCTGTGACCGGTCCCTATCACAATGAACCGGAAAATTTAACATTTCGCAAAAATTTAGAAATTTGAGTAGATACAAGTTTTGAGTTGTCAAGTATTTGGTCTATTTAAAAACTCGGTTTTCGAATATTTCCAAAAAAAGTGTCAGTTTTTTTTATTAAAAACCGAATAATCGATTTTCCGTTTATTTTTATACCCTCCACCATTATGGTGAGGGGACCTATTCAAAAATACCTGACCAAGAAGGCATAAAGCAGCCCGAATGCGTTGAAATTGAGGTGAAAAATTCATTTTTTTAACATTGGCTTGTCATAGGAGAGAACGTGTTTATGCTCGAATAAGTCTACTTTGCACTTCATAAAAATGAGTGCTTTTATTCTATAAAACATGAACTGGTTAATGTTATTTTTTATATGGACAAGAAATTAATTTTTTTATTGTTTAAGGAGAGATGAAAATTAACTTCGCGTAAATGCATTCAAATAAATACACATTTAAGAAGAGATGTTTTTGACATGCTTTAAAATCACTTTTTAAAAGATTTAAGTTAATATCATTTTATTAGATTAGATTAGGAACAGGATATCAATACTTTTTTATATCTATGAAAATAGATATATAAAAAATAATAACATACAGATTATTTCAAATAAAAAATTCTAGATTTAATATTTTTACGCATTATTTTTGTATTAGTTTATAGGTTTGCCAGTTCTCTTCTATTTTAAAAGGATATTTTCTTTTTCTGGGTATACAGCGGTCAGTATTCGACAAACTGCTTGTTTTTCATAATCATGAAAAATATGTTAAAAAAATTCTACAAAATGAAAAATATAAAAATGCAGATTATTAGCTTAAAGTATTATCTCTTTATTTATGAAACAAAAAATACAACAAAAAACAATATTCTGAAAAAAAAATACAAAAACAAAAACATGTAATATTTCAACGCAAAAAAAGTATTCGACAACGTTGCTCTGGTTGTAATTAACGGGAAAATATTGATTAAAAATAAATAATTAATATTTAGTTGCTCTTCCTTTTTGTTTTATAACGGCTTTTAAACGCTTTGGCATTGATTTAACAAGATCTTAAATGCAATTTTGGTCAATTTTATGCCACTCTTCTAAAGGGATTGCTTTAAGCTGGTTTTTGTTCCTGAAATTTCTTTTCCTTATATTTTGCTCTAAGCAGGCCCATAGGTGTTCGATGGGGTTTAAGTCTGGGGACTGTGCAGGTGGTTTAATCACGTTTGGACAGTTATACAACATCCACAACCTTGTATTTAGGGCCATATGTTTTGGATCATTATCCTGATAATAATGAAAATCACTTGAAACACCCAAAATTTCGGCACTTGCCTTAAGATTTTCCTTGAGTAGGTTTATGTAGTACTGATGGTCCATTATTCCATCAATGAAAACTAAATTACCCACGCCTGAAGCCCCCATACATCCCCAGACCATAACACCGCCACCACCGTGCTTTACAGTAGGCACGCACCATATTTCGCTCCTCCAACTCGGAATTAGGCTTTCTATACACCAGAACCTTACCATCACATCCAAATAGGTTGAATTTGGACTCAGCAGCAAAAATAGTCTTCATCCAAAACTCCATAGGCTTATTCACATGCGCTTTTGCGAAGTCAACTCGAGCTTTTCTGTTCTTTTTTGAGATATGCGGCTTTTTCCTAGCTGATCTTGCGTGATAATCGTTACTGTGTATAACATTACGCACGGTCTGAGGTGTAACATTGATATTAAGATCATGTTCTGGCAGTTTTGTTAAAACTGTAGCGTTGATCTTAGGATTTTTTTTTTATTTCACGCAAGATCCACCTTTCGTTTACTTCATTAAGTTTTTTTGGACGCCCACTTCTTTTTACATTTTCAAAACTTTTTGTTTTTTTGTATTTATTTTTGATGTAGTGAATAGTTGTTCTAGGTCTTCCAACAATTTCTGCTATTTCTTGTTCAGTTATTCCCTTTTTAAAATGTGTAATTATTATTTCTTTAACATCTACAGAAATCTCTGCACCCTTTCGACCCATGTTAACAATTAATTCAATAAATGAAATTAAGACATTAAAAAATATTAGTAATAATGAAAGACATTAATATAAATTTCAAAGAAACAGTGCTTTTCCCGTTAATCACAACCAGAGCAACGTTGTCGAATACTTTTTTTGCGTTGAAATATTACATGTTTTTGTATTTTTTTTCCAGAATATTGTTTTTGTTGTATTTTTTGTTCCATAAATAAAGAGATAATACTTTAAGCTAATAATCTGCATTTTTATATTTTTCATTTTGTAGAATTTTTTTAACATATTTTTCATGATTATGAAAAACAAGTAGTTTGTCGAATACTTTTTTTGACCGCTGTATATCAGTTTGTCATTCCTTTTGTAAGATGTCGAGATTTAGGTTTAAGATCCCATAAAGTATACATACATAAACGGGTGGGCACGTATTTATAAAAACAATGTTATGACTGTATAACTAACAAATTTTACTTAAAACAATCATTTTTAAAATTTTTAATCCAGCTATTTTCTGGTCAAATACAGTGATTTTTAAACATCTTAGTATATATTTTAAAAACACATTTCGCTTTGTCTGATTTAGGTAGTTTGAAGCCTTATGAACAAATTTTGCTATTTTATAGTAAATTCTAAAATATATAGTCAAAACATAGGGATCGAAATAATATTTACCAAATTTACATGTTCTTTTTTTTAATTTAAAATTCATCACTACTTTTTAAATTAAAAAAAAATATTAGAAAATGTCCCACCTGAAACGTACTAGTTTCTAAGACACGAGCTTGCGTAGTAAACCCGCGATATGGACAATGTTAAGCAATTTTACTTTAAAAAGGGAAATGGCGTAAATGCGAAGGTTACTTATGTTGAAGTTATTATTCTGTCAATTTTTTTTTTCATTTGTTTATTACGTTTTAAAATAAGCGCAAAAATAAAAAGCCTCTAAAAAGTATCCTATTTATATGACCATGTGTTTATATATGCACGTCTTACGCAACATCATAGAATTTCGTCGTACATATACATACGTCTTAAGCAGCTGAAAGGTTAAAGGATGGATTAGGCAGACGTAAACGTATCTCTGTATACCAAATTCAATGAGTCAAATAAGAATAGAAGATGTTGTGTTGTGTTTTTTTGTGACATTCTTATGTATTGTAAAGGGTGGTTAAATTTTAAGGACCGATGTTGATTTTGAATAAAATACATATTATTTAGGAAATTATTGTCATTTCTTTTTATTATGATAATATGGTATGGTTCAATTATGTATGGAACAAAATATCGGCCAAATGGCCGCCGCGACTTCGGCGTCACACCTCCATCCGATGTCCAAATTTTCGATGATGCTGAGGCATAATTGAGGTTCCATACCGTTAATGTGCCGAATTATCTCAGCCTTTAGCTCTTGAATTGGCTTATCGACGTACAGCTTTTCTTTTAAATAACCACAAAGAATGAAGTCCAACGATGTCAAATAAGATGATCTTGGCGGCCAATTGACATCGCCACCACGTGAGATAACACGGCCATTGAATTTGTCGCGCAAGAGCCATTGTTTTGTTATCTGTGTGACAAGTGGCACCGTCCTCTTGAAACCACATATCGGGCACATCCATATCTTCAATTTCTCACGATAGCGTACACCGCGGCGAGTCGAGGTTGACGGCTATTCTGCCATACTATCGCGAACAACAGCAATGTTTTCCGCAGAACGAACTTGGCGAGCATGCACAGGTGTTTTCTCATTTCATACAGACCCGATTTGGAGAAATATTTGCACCGATTGTGGACGCAAAAAAAATCACAAAGTGCATTTTGATTTGAACGCCCATTTTCATAATAAGCCTGAGTTAGTCTGAAATTGATAAATGTCAAATGAAATGCAGAAAAAAACTTGACGTTTAGGTGTGGTTCACATTCAACATCGGCCCTTACAATTAAACCACCCTCTATATCTTCAATGCATAAGAATGACACAAATATATACAATACAACATCTATTTTTATTTAACTCATTGAATTTGCTATACAGAGATACGTTTACGTCTGGCTAATCCAGCCTTAATAATCAAATTTTTTACAAATTTGTATTTAATGTTTGCACTTACCATATTAATATTTTGTCTTGGTCTTCCCAAAACTTTTCCAGTAATTTGAAGTACAGTGCCATCAGTTACAGATTGAATGGTTTCCAACATCTAATAGAAATAAAAATATGAAAAATAAAGATCATGATTAATATTTATAAATATTTTAAATAAATTATAACCTACAATTTTATCTTCAACAATTATTTGTGTTTGGCCATAACCATCTTTAAGTTGTATAAATTTAGAAGCCTTACTATTAGGAATCCAACCAACTAAATTAATATCTTTACCAATATCGCGACGTCTTAAATCATTGCAAGTTATCTCACGATTTTCAAAATATTTCAATATATTTTCTGATTCTAAAATACAAAAATAAATAGTTTTAACTCGAGAGATGAGAAGACAAAATTAGTGTAACTTACTGGAAATTTTATACTCAGTGCTGGTAATTCCTGTACTATTTTGTTGAGCCATAGTGCTGTAAGAACGTTTATCTCCAACTCTTTTCGAATTTGATTGAAAATCAATATTAAGAATATCTTGTACTTCAACTTCTACATCACCTGTTGGCATAGTTTGATTACAAGAACTTGGTGGTCGTCGTTGTACCGTACCAGCTATAGTTATGATAGTATTTTCAGGCATATTAATCAAGCGACGAGCAATACGAGGATGCTTCATTTGTAATTCATTATGAAATATTTAAATAAGATTTAAATTTAAGAAGTTTCATTTAGTTACCTTATCTTCTAATATAACTAGTTGGCATGCTCCATTATTACGATCTCTTAGTTCCATAAAACGTGTTACCCGCTTTTTTAGTAAACGTCCAGTCATTTCAATAAACATACCAGCATGCATACCACGTACATCTCCACATGACATGTGCATTGGTGGTGGAGGTGGCGGATTCAAATTAAATCCACTAGACATTACACTCATTAACTGCATAAGTTCATTGTTCGACATATTATTTGACACTGTGACAAAAGAAAATAAGACATTTCATTAATAACTTATATTTTTAAGAAAAATCTTCTAGTACAAAGACATATTCCTATAGAAGCATTTGTTCAGAGAAAATTGTTCATATTCTGACACATTTTATTTATAAAAAAGAGAATTTTTTCTCAGATTCTGATAAATATTTTCTTTAAAATATTCCTTAGTTTCTAATGAATTGTTTTTATAAAAATATATCAGATTTTAAAAAATTTTATCTATGACGCGGAGGTGCTCATTTTTACCTAGATACTCCTAAGAAGTTTTGAATTGAAAATGAGGAAATAAGTGAAAATATGAAGATACCTCTAAATTTTCCATACAAAGTGGTGTATTATAGTACAATTTCATAGTAGCGACTGGTAGATAATATATTTTCTCATATTTTTTCACCAGTGGCTTAGAACAGAATAATATTTGTACTCAACTTAAATATTTTTCAGCTCAAACATTTTTTTTCACTACTAAAATTTTTTTCACCACAAAAATTTTTTTCAACTCAAAATTCTTTTTCTTACCACAAATTGTTTTTACATCTAGAAAAGTTTTTCACTTCAAAAAAAACTTTTTTTACCACCATAATTTTACTTCAAAAGTTTTTTCCATTATTTGCATCAAAAACAGTAGATAGGATTTTTTAGAATATTGGTAGAGGGTATTCAAAGATTCGGCACAGCCGAATTTAAGCCTTGTTTTTACTTGTCTATTGACCATAATTTCAAGCATGTTCGTTGATCTGATCTGTGATTCTGAGACATTTATTATATACATTCTGAAATAGACTATAAAGCCTGATTTAATCAGAAGTAAACGTATCTCTGTATAGCTAATTAAATGAGTGAAATAAAAAAAGATGTTGTGTTGACTTTTTTGTTTAATTCTTTTGCATACCGAGCTTCGAATACTGAATTATTTTTCAATGAATTCTCTAAAAATCTAATTCGATTTTAAGCTAGTATTATACGTAATATTACGTTAAGAATCAGCCGATTCAATCAAAGTTACGTTACGTATGGCTAAATGAACCTTTATGAAGCCAGAATTAGAAGCCACGTATCATGGTTGTCTCTAACCCATTTTTTCACTGAATCAGCTGATTTGTCACGTTTATACGAATACAAAAAATCAATCTTATCTAGAATTATTCGTCTCATTTTAAACAGGTACTGAAACCCTCAGAAAAATGGGTTCAGGTTCGGGTTAATCGAAATAAAAATTTCCGGTTCGGTTCAGGGTTCGGGTTCAACATTTAAAAAAAAAGTATAAATGTTTTATTAATAGGAAATTTATTTATTTTTCAAAGAAATTTTTATTTAATTTTATAAATAATATATTTTTTAAGTTTTCTGCTTTTAAATTTGTTCTTTGATTTAGAAAATCGTTCCTTCTACTGAAGAACAATATTTTAATATATCTCAAAAATTTCTCTTCTTTTTCCATCTACAAATTTTTGAAAATTTCAATTGTTTGTAAAATATATTTTTTAGCATTTTTAATATCTTCAGGACTTAGCATTAACTTAAATCTGCTATCTAGATATAATGCTGCAATCAAAAGTTTATTATTAATAAAGTGGTTTTCTCTTTTTATAATATTTAAATATAATTCTTTGGTAAGCTCTTTTTTAAAACTAAGCCAGGCTCTATAAAAATCACCTAAAGTCATCTGTTCTTCTTGTAGTTTCAGCATTAATTTTTTAACAGGTGCAAAACTTCTACGAATTCTTTACAAATATTCTAAATATTATCATTTATAGTTAATGCAACATCCAGTAATTCCGAACAAAAACTTCTGTATTCCAATAAGGCTTGAACCATGTCATAACTGGAATTCTATCTAGTTTGACAGTCTAGTACGGCTTTTTTCAAGTTAAGCTTTTTAGCTAAAGAAGAAATTTTTGTAGTTTGCAATTTTTGACAAATAGCTACGCATTGATCAAGTATTTGCTTAAAAGAAGGACTAGATTTAGTTTAGTGTCAAGCACTTCAAACTGGAATGCAAGAAATTTTGTTTTTTTGATTTTTCTATCAAACATTTCTCACGGCATGAACAGCAAGAATATTTTTTTATATTTTTAAACCAGAACCTGGTTACATTTTTGGGTTCAGCGGCTTCGGGTTCAAAGTTTTTATAAACAGCGAACCTGAACCTGTTTGGGTTCGGGTTCGGTTTAAGTCCCTGATTTTTACTCATTCATTTTGATTGAATCAGCTGATCCATCACGATAAATTACGTACACATATAAGTAATTCTAGTTTTAGATTCCAAGATTTTTTACTTACTGTTACAAAAAGCATTCAAGTCATTGCCATTAAACCCACCACCGTATCCACTACTAAATCCACCACCGCCGCCATAACGACCTCCACCATAACGACCACTATTACCACCACTACGCTGACGGCCGCTCATGATCTGCAATAAAAAATATGCCACAAAAAAAATGAAATGAAATAACTTTTAATAAATATGTATGTACATAATTACAATACTATCAATAGGAGTTACAACTGATGAAATATATGTTTTTACTAATAAATTTCCTTCTGTTGGACAGGTTGGCTTTCGTAATGTCTTGACACTTTCTACAGCACAATCCCTATGTGTAATTATGAAATTAGGCGTAAAATTTTTAAGTTTTATAATTTGTGCATGGTTATTTAATACTTTTCTAGAAAATAATATCATTTTATAAATATTTTATGAATTCACAATTTTAGAAAATTGTTTTAATGCCGGTGATTGTATACGGAAAAACACATGCATCCGGTAATAAATCATTCCTTCTGTGAGAAAAGCCCACAAAACTCTTTTTACAAACACATATGTACCATTAACGTTTTTATATGGTGCTTCCACAAGTTTTACGTCACGATATGAAAGAGTACTGAATGAATTATGTCATACATGTGACTAATAAATTGATTTCATTTAAACAATTTGTTGCAAACAAAAAAATATTCAGCTGTATTAATAATTTAATGCAAAAGTATAATTTAACGTTTTTAAAGTTTTCTTAAAAGCATTTTATCTTTTTGCATTTAGCCTTTTGGTCAGTCTTCATTTTTTTAAATTAAATTAATTTTTTTTTTAACAATATTGAGAAATGTTTATTTTTTAAAGAAATAGGTTAAAATTATGCATAAGAAAGAAGAAATGAATAGCGTCATTTCGAATAAAGTCTGGCAATTTTGAACAACAACGACTATAGTTTAATGATTGAATATAAAAACTTGAAACATTTAATAACAGCTATTTATAAGAATAAAAGCTAGCTCGGTAAAGAGAAGTTCGATTGAACTAGTTCGTTTACGAACGATACAATTCTAAATTTATGCAAGCCGGTGTTACAACCGGTGTTACAGGATTCTTTTAACAGAGTTAAAGCATTTTAAAAGTTTTTCGTAAACAAAAAACATATAATGAGTATTATTCTAGGCCCAGACTTAAAGCTAAAAACTGAAAAATCCAAAAGAGCAAATATGTGGAAAAAAACAAAACAAGCAAAATTTGTCTTCTCTGTTCATTACCATTAGTAATGAAATTTTTAATGGAGACAATTTCACTACCATTAAATGTAATTAAATTTCAATGGTAATGAAAAACGTCCAAGTATGAATTTGTATTGTATGCATTTATTATATTTTCGTTCATCTGAAGCAAAACGTCATCTGGAAACAACACTTCAAATTGTGCAACACGAAGCACACAACAGAGAACCATGCCGAATAGCTGATAATCAACGTCTTATCGCTGGTCAATTTTTTGAGGTTTGCGTAGCCATCGGCTTCGAAAAAAGTTGCCAATTTATGAATCTCCTCTTTTACACTTGTGTTTTAAAGTATTTTATTTTTCATAATTTGTTCTTACAATATGATGAAAATCATTTTAAAAGTGAATTTTGATGGATTTCCCATACAAAATGAAATACAATTTTAAGATTTCGCTTAAATGAAAACGAAATCCTTTAAGATTTCATGAAATTTACTTTATCAAATACAACTCTGGATTTGCTAATAAATTGTAATTGGCAATGCAAGAATTTTGACAATTGTTTGACGCTTAATAAAAGCGCAAAAACACATGGTCCCGTAAGTGTATGTGTACAAAAAATTTTTTATGTGTACATAAGCTGTGTTTATGCAGCAAACTATCATTCCCATAAAATTTAATATCAGTAACGTTAAAGCTAAACGTTGCCTTATGATAAAATTATATGGGAATAACATGGGCCAACTTTGATAGCTTGCCCCACAAACACAGATATTTAATGAACTTTGTATTGCTGCTTATTCGAACTGTTCGGCATATGCAGCAAATTTTACAAATACAAAAAAAATTATTGTTTTGCTGCATTTTACAAAGCCTATTGGACCCATCAAGCAAATTTAATGTATGACTCTTAATTGGCCAGTGAAACAATTGCAATAAATTTTGAATTTTTTATTGTAAATATTCAAAACTATATATTGCTTTAACTAAAAAGCTCTAAATTTGGCAAATTAAACCACCGCCGCTTAGTACACGTAAACGCCACCAGAAACATCACACGCCGCTCATTAATTAGATTCAGCTTGGTTCTCCCATACAATTTACGAAAAAAATATCGACTATAAAGCCGAAATGCAAAAAAAACTTTTAACAAACTTACCTTAGAAAATTGCCGCTATTTTCCTAGGTTTTTTTTGCGAAAAATACAACAGTTTTTCAGTAATTTTAATAAACCACACGTGAAATGTATAATTTACTATTGGTATAACAATGTTTTATGTAGCGGTTTGTATTTTTAAAGGGTTTATTTTAATATTTCTTTTTATGGGACTTTTTTGCACAGACAGACGGCGGAAAATAGCGCGACAGTGACGCTTTGTCGAAATGTATCTATATGGCTGCCATATTTTTGCATTTGTAAAACTAACGGCTGCCAGATTGGCCAGAAATCGTTAACATTTTGAAACTGCAACCTCGGCGACAACAAAGTTGACGCACTTCAAGGCAATAGCCCTTATTACGGTTGTCTTAATCGAATTCGAAAAGTCGAATTTGCTGAAAAGTCGTTAAAACACAACTATTTAGCATTAATAACATTCGGATTATACAAAATATATAATCAGAATTTAATTTCTTTAAAATTTTCAATTTACTCAAAACCATTTTGTATGGAGTCGAAAATTTCGACTACAAATTCGACAGCCGTAATCAGGTCGAATCAGTTTTGCAATCTACGCACCAGACCTTTAAAAACATAATTCCTTGAAACAATTTTCAAATCTGATTTAAATTTTGACGAATTAATTCGCGAATTAATTTTTCTGATTGAATTATTTGCTACCATATCTAAAAATCAATTTTGATTTGATTTAAATCAATTTTGATTTGATTCGCTAATCAAAAAGAACTATTTGAACAGCCACAGGGTGACTATTTTTTTATTAATTTATGTGGTTATATAAATTAACACACTACGATAATACAAATTTCGTTTCCGTTCCATTTTGCTCGTATACAAATGGGTCATGGCTGGTTTATAAAAATAGATTCATCGGGATGTCTTCCACTAGAGCAACACTTTTGTCCGTTTTACCCAGTTATCTCACTTAGTTTTCGAGCACTTGAATTTTTAACACATCAATGTTTATTGGGGTATTTGTATTTTCAGGATTTACCCAAACTACTTGCTACGTAATAAGACATCACATACATTGTGAAGAATCACTCAACATTTTTATCTATGAAAACAACTGTTATATAAAATTTAAATTACCAACCTCTTATATTTTGTTTACAAGTTTAATACCATGTTTCTACATAACAAGTAATTTCTCAAACAGACAAGCTGTACACAAACAAGTACGTAAGCGAATGAGTTTTTATAGTACACTTGTCTTACTTACGTTTTGTTACGTTGTTTTTTTTTATATTGTCAAATTACATTATTGCCATAGTATATAGTTTTGTATTATGTTTACTTTTTTATGCTAAAATACAACTCTTTCATTACTAAATGGCAACTCTAGTACAAATATAAACGAAGAGCTGTTTTTTATTTACAAAACAAAGTTAATTTATATGAATATTTGTTTGTGAATAAAATTTATTTATAAAAAAAAAATAAAGGAAAAAAATGTTTCCATCTATTGAATTGAATTTTGATAGTGATTCAAGTGATGGTGTAGACATTCGTTTATGCCGCAGAAATATCCGAGATGCCTTAAATGTATTGGGTTTCATTTTTGTAATTTTTCAGTTTCATTGCTACATTTCGCATCAATAAGAAAGTTTTTTCAATGATTCTTAATGAAGTACAACCAAGATTAGATGAAGAAAACAAAACAAAAGAAAACAACAAAAAAAAAAACTAATAAAATACTCTTTTGTGATACACACAATTACTTTTTTTTACTTGTGTGTTTTTGACTGTATTGACAATTGAAATTGTTATGTAGAAACCACAAAAAGAGTTACACTTACGTTTTCACTCAACAAAACTTGACATTTGTATTATAGAACCGCAAACTAATTTTTAATACTCAATTGGGCAACATTTTTGAGAAACTTGTTATCTAGAAACATGTCATAAATCAAACAGATCTTGGTAAAATGTGTCAATATGAATTCGTATAAACTTAACATATAATATGTCTGTATTAGGTAATTTTGAGTAAAGTCAAGAAATTCTCTCACAAAGCCATAAAAATGCTCAAAATACTGCGAAAGCACAAACCTCATTTTCTAACAAAAATATAAAGTCAAGTAAATAATAACATTTTCAAATGTGTTTTTTATTTTTAAGAAGAAAAATTTCTCTATTGTAAATTTTTTATGTAATTTTTAATTTTTTTTTTTGGTATTTTAATTTTTTTGAAAATACCAGCTCAAAAAATTTGTAGTTATATTAATTACACTAGTTTACACCGTAAATGTACATTTGATCAGAGGTGATTTTCCTTATGTATTTTCTCCCGCTGAATTCGAAAATCAAGGTTAAATTTTTTTTATGGAACAGTTCTTGAGATATTGTGATTTTTTTTAATTTTTCGACCTTTTTTCACTTGACAAAACATATCTCGAGCTAGATGGTCGTTCTTTGTACCCAAATGCAAGGTATTGAGATGACGAACAAATATGTATAATCGGATCTTTGATCGGTAAAGCCGTTCAAAATATATCGATAACATTAGGGCACATTTTCAAAAAAATCATATTTTACAGTAACACTTTTCCGACGGAAAATTACAAATCGTTAAAAAAACGTCTGGTTTCTCTTCATGTACGTAAACCTGATACTTTTACGTAAGAACTAAGACAAACCAGAAGAAAATCGACCGAAAAACAACAAAGTTATAAGCAATTGAGTGAATAAATCCAAATCCCATATTTTAAGAATAATTTATTTTTTTCGACAATATATTGGGTTCAATCACCAAACTACTGCTCAGTATAGACAACCCCTACGAAACTGTTTCCTTAGATCCCTGATATTTTGTTTCGACAGATTCTAACCCTGACATTTTGTTTTGACAGCTTCTAACGTTGACATTTTATTTTGACAGCTTCTATAAAACGTAGTGTCGGTTGTTTGTATATTATTGTCATAAATTTGATTGAAATTATATTTCATTGTGTTCATCAAAATGTATAAAAGAAAACGAGAATTTGAGTGCCTAAACAATCCAAATAATTTCTGTTACGTGTGTGGCAATTTTGTCCCCCATCCAAATAGACGTAGATTCACCGATTCGTTACAACAGAATTATCTACAATATTTTGGAATAGCGCCTGCAACTTTTAATGAGCAATGGACACTAAATAATGTTTGTTTATCGTGCCACATAACTCTTGCCGCGTGGGCTTCAGGTTCATCACAGTAAGATTAAATTTATATATACAATAGAATTAATAATAAAGTGAATTTTTATTACAAATTAGACGATACATGAAATTCGGTGTACCGATGATATGGAGAGAGCCGCTCTGCCATTCGGTTGATTGTTGCTTTTGCCTAAGCAAATCCACTGGTTTTGTAAAGAGTGCCAAATGGGTTTATCCGACAGTAGCATCTGTTTCGCTTCCAGTTCCACATTCAAGTGAATATCCTATTCCTAAGTGCCCCGGTTCAATGATTGAACCTTTCGAATCATCACAAGAGACAGACACAAGCAGTGATAATGAATTTCAACAGGAGTCGCAATTGCAAAAGTTTACGCAGCCTGAATTGAATGATTTGGTGAGAGATCTCGAGCTGTCAAAGGAAAAAGCAGAGTTACTTGCATCTTGCCTGAAGCAACGGAACTGTTTGGCTCTGGGAGTAAATGGAACATTTTACAAAAACCGTGATAAACCTTACGCACAACATTTTAAGAAGGAAAACGACATATGCTACTGCAACGATATTCCTGCATTGTTTGAGCAACTCGGAGAGCTTTATGATCCAAATGAGTGGCGCTTGTTCATTGATGGTAGTAAGGAGAGTTTGAAAGCAGTCCTACTGCATATTTGAAATGTAAAACCTTCTCTCCCCATCGCTCACAATGGCCAGTTTGCTAAAATACATTAAATATGAGCATCACAACTAGAAAATATGTTCCGATCTCAAATTAGCCGGCATGTTGTGTGGAATGCAGGGTGGATATACAAAATATTGCTGCTTTCTCTGCCTCTGGGATAGTCGTGCTCGTGAACATCATTATAGAAGAAAACAGTGGCCAGAAAGGGAGAACGTCACAGTGGGCAAAGACAATATTAAATACGTGCCTCTTGTCAAAAAAGAAAATATAATCCTTCCAGCGTTGCACATTAAACTTGGCCTCATTAAAAATTTTGTGAAGGCCTTAGACAAGGAAGGCCAAGTATTTTCCAATTTGAAAACCCTTTTCCCGCAGCTTTCTGTAGCAAAAATCAAGGAAGGCGTCTTCGATGGTCCACACATAAAGAAATTGATAAAAAGCACAGATTTTCCAAAATATTTAACACCCGTTGAAAACGAGGCCTGGAATTCATTTCAACTGGTTGTTACTAATTTTCTTGGGAACAATAAATCCCTAACTACGAGGGAATTATTACCGATTTGCTGAAGAACTACAAAAAGATGGGTACGGAATGCCATTATTTTATTTAATTTCTGGTTGTTTTCTATTGTATTGTTTTTACCATTTTATTTATTTCTTACAGGTGTAAATATGTCTCTAAAAATCCATTTCTTGCATTCGCATTTGAATTTCTTTCCGGACAATTTTGGTGGGATGAAGCAATGTTGGGAGACTATGTATGGTTTCTTACTAGAGAAACGGATCCCAAAAGCTTTTCTGGTTTTTAAATAAATGTGAATTTTATAATATTATCCAGTTCCATACGATCGAAGTTAAACTATATAGATTTTAAACGTAATGTTAATGTATTTAATGCACAATTTATATCCCGTTTATACAGTGAATTTTTCTACATGCTTAAATAGTAAATACATTTTTTTAATCTGTATCAGCTACATTTACATATTTTGGCAGTTCAAAATTGTACATGACAGTCAAAGTTTACCCACAGAATAAACAAACTTAATGTGCTGTTTTGCCAAACAGTCCAGTTGTACGAGTATTTTTAAATTGCTTAAAAAATACATAACTATTTTTATACAAACAAATTATTTATTTACAAAACTTTTTCTTTAATAAATTTTACAAAAATATTTTGTAACAATCTATAATAATATAATAAAAAAATTCAAAATTAACGTTTTTTACCTTATAAATTTTACATTATTTTAAAGTGTTCCTTAATTCAAATATCAGTTTTAAATTATATTACAATTTTTTTAAATAGTTTAAAAAATAATTATTAAATGCAATTAGCAAACAAATAAATATTGCGAAAAAAAAATTTAAAATATTTAAATAATCATTGTCTCCCACATAAGTACCAAATGAAACAAAACTAAAATAAAGTTAAAACTATTTTAGACTTCTTTATAAACAGTACTATTTAAAGCATCTTTAAAATGAGTTACAACATAATCATGATAGTACATCATAATGCACAAAGGCTGGCCGAGTATTATAGAAGCCCATACGATGATGTTACCCATACGTGGACCTAATGAACGTTCAATACTTTTGGAAATAGCCGATAAGGGAATTTGACCCATCATACCAAGAAATGCCCAAATTTTATAAGTTTGTAGTGGAACAGATACCTGAAAAGAATAAATACATTATTATAATTTTTTTTAGATATATATCAAAAATTATTACTAAATATTCATGGAAAAATGCACTAATTAGGAAAACAATAGTGGATGCTTGTCTTGAAGAGTAACCCATTTGTACCACCGGTATATACAAGTGCCTAACGCACCATCTGTGAATGAATAAAATTAATAAATTGATTGATTTTATGTTTTTTAAAAATTGTTTTTGTTACCTGTGAACTGGCATATTCCAAGTACGCCAAAATGTATCAATATTATTAGAATTCCACCAATCATTATAGTAGTTACGATCAGCAAAATGCAAGATTTCTCCAATAGCATTCAAGAAGGAATGGAATGTTAAATAGAAAAAACACAGCCATACCAAATGATTTGGCAACTAAAATAAAAAATGTTTCATATTGCAAAGGTCAGAATTTGTTATGTATTAAGAAATAAAGCAATGAGGACTGATTTTTAAATGCAATATTTTTATTTACATAGTGTACATATTTTTAAAATTTTAAAAAGGTATTCATATAAAACTTACCGCTAATTTTAATAAACGTTCTGTAGCCAAACCAATATCCATATTTGAAAATGGAATTAGAGAATTACGTACAGAAGGGATAATCCATTGCTGAAATAATGCCATAACAACATTTACACCAAATACAACTTCTAAAATACGCTTCAATAGAAAACGTTTTCTAATTCGTGTAGTTCTAGGAAAATTCAATTCATAACATAAAGTGGGTGCACATAGGAAATAGAATATATCTTTATAACATAAATTATCAGGATATTGCACCAATATTGGAACATCTTCATCTGTTTCATCGACTTCATCCAATTGACCATTTTCTAAAAAAAAATATATATATAAAATTTTAACTCCATTTTCATCAGATGAGACTAATAGAACCTACTTAATTCTGCTAATGTTATACTAGGACGCCTTTCTCTAGGATTATATTGTTTAATTTGATACGATTGGCGACACCACATGTTTGTTTGAACATAGCTCCATAGTTTTATAAATAATACGGAATAGAAGAAAGATACCGTTGAAGCACCCACTAGAGTTAATAAAGATTATGTTATTATTGCAAAAATTTCAAAATATTTTTTATTAAACTTACTTAAACTGAAAAGATGTCCTTGCAAGTGCATTATAACTACTGGCAAGACCACTACAACAATTATGTTAGTAACTTGCATAAACATACCGACACTTTCGGAAATTATTTCCTAAAAATAAATTAAAGAAATTATTTAAGAATATATAAAAGTTTTCGACGAATGAAAATAGTTCATTTACTAATTAAGGCTGAGTTTCAGTTAAAAGTACATTCGGTAGAATCTACTGAAATTGACAGGAAAAACAAATGCATATGCTGCTAAAAAGGCGGCAAGGGTTTTTCCCTTTAAAATAACTAAATACGTTGTTATTTTTAATTGACAAAAATTATAAAAACTACAGTAAATTTTTTTTGTATTTTAATATAAAAAACAACTTTTTTTTATATTACAGACAAGTGAGTAATTTCTAGACAGTCACACAAACACAGCTTTAAATTTAAAGTCGAAATTCCAAACGTTACTCCAGTTATTGGAAATCAGACCTTTAAAAAAATAATTCAATCAGTAATACATAATTCAAAATGGAATGAATAAAAATTGTTTTTAATTCACGAATTTTTCTTATATTTTTTGATTGTTTATAATTTGCGAATTTGCAAATTAAGCTAGGTATCGGTTTTAAAATAAAAAAATTTCATTTCTAAAATTTCCAAGACAAAGCTTAAGCCATTTAAGCCATTGTAATTGGGCCTTGAACTTTTCTATTTACCGATAAAAAATTAAATCTCCACAGTGATAGCTGACTTTGCCCATTTTAAAAAAGGTTGCAAATTTAGTGGTTGAAATTGAATATTATGTAATATTTTTAAAATTCTACAATAAAATGTTTTTTTTATATAAAAAATAAAATTTTAAAAATATTGTTATTTGAACTTTTGACAACTGTTCAAATATTCCTTTTACAATTCTCCTCTTGCATATAATTTGATGTTTTGAAAGTAAATAAATACAAGCTGTGTTTATGCGGCAAGCTATCAACGTTGGTTTGTGTCATTCTCATACATATTTGACATATGTAACGTTAAGCGTTAACACTAAATGGTGGCTTAGTCAGGTTTATATGGGAACGACATACGCCAACTTTGATAGCTTGCCGCCTAAACACAGATACATTTTACTGCATTTAAATTTGAAAATAAAAATTTTACACAATTTATTTCAAATTTTTATTATTGATTTTCTGTTATAAAAATAAAATAGTGATTTCTTTAGTCTCCATTAACTTGAGAATTGTTGTTGGTATCAACTAACTTCAAAATTTGCTTAATTTCAATTGGCACTTATTGGCATGACAGTAGATATATTTATAATTATGTTCTTTAAATTTTAAATTCTGAAAACTGAAATCTTATAACTGTACTGTAGTTAGGAGTATTTCATCTACAATATATCTGATATAATCTACCGAGGAAATTTTCGAGTGGAGAAATAAAATCGTACAGATCTCTTGTAAAATGAACAGTTAATTGTTTGAAAATAATTAAACTTAAACTGTGTATACTAAGCACATCCGTGTTTAAGCGATTAGTATGTCAACTTTTCAAAGTAAAAGTGATGTCTAGTTTCATTTACACGAAATGTTCATGATATCGGTTTGCAGCTCTAGTAGTAAACCATTAGTCTGTGATGTCAACTTGTGCTTTTAAAACTGTGTATGTACGCTTTTCATAAAAAATTTGCATCACTGAATACTAGACGCTGGGATTCAGTGCAACTTATTTTGATATTTTCTATCTAGGTATGTTGTTTTTCGCGACTTTGTTGCTTTATCTATTATGAATAGTAAATTGCTTCTTTCGTAAAAAATTTCACTCAAACTTTAACGGTATTAATTCGTAATTTAAATTATAAAAATCACAATAAACCCAAAGTAGCAATATTCACTAGAATAATAATATTCTTGCATATTAAATTTGCGTGAAAATAAATTATACTAAATTTTCACTTGAAATTCATTTTCGTGAAAAATCATTTTTTTATATACAGTATAACAGTTTTTCACATGAAACCTGACCAACATGAATTCAACAAATCTAGCTATATTTCTTAAGAAAACCTAGATTTAAAAATATTGAAATTGAATAATAGCTGTTTTTGTGCTGCGAAAATACCATGTAAATATAACATTAGTTCAAGTTAAGAGCTAACGCGTAAAATTATTCACATTAACCTCTTTTACATGGAACTATCAGTTTACAGGGAATGTTCCTGTTAACACCTTGGCGCACAAACTGCTGTGTTTTCAACCTAAGATATAAATAAAGACAACTGTAATATTTTACTTATCAAATATAGAACTTTATCATAACTTTAGAATAGTCTTGTAAAAACCAACTTTTTTTGTTAAATTTTTAACCTGATATTTATTATAAATCAATACCTAATTCAAAGAATCTATTTAATTTTTACTATATAGTTATTTCCAGCGATTTCTAGCTACATTTAGCTACTTTTCTTGAAATAAAAGTTGGCAGCAGCGCCGGGGCACAACTTTTGGTTGTCAATACTTTTTCTATTGAGTACTCGATATTACTCAATACGTTATTTTTTTTACTTCTTTGTTGTATTTACGGGGAGTTATATTTGAAAAGGTTACTTTTCATGGCAAAATTATGCTTGGATTTGAAAAATTACGTCTAAAAGTATTGAGTACTCAAATAAACAGTTGGTATTGAGTACTCATTACCTAAGTACTCTATATTTTTCCTAGTCTAGCACAACCCTCTTGCATGTGTTGAACAAATAGACTGAACGCTTTGCAAAAAACGAAAAAAAATTTGCAACAAACTTGTTAAACAAATTAAAGAAATATAATTGCATTTTAACAAAAATCCATTCGAAAGTATAATATTCTCGAAACATCGTATAATTCTATCGTATATAATTCTATTTGTCATTGGAGAATTTCATAATGGAGGTGAATAATGAAAATTTGCAATTATTAGCCGGTTATTTGCAACAAACTTTAAGTCCTGATCCTAATATTAGAAGACCGGGTAAGTAGAAACTGATAAGAAAAATGGTGTAAAAATTTGTTTTCAACTTTTTTTTTTGCATTTCAGCTGAGAAATTACTCGAGTCCACTGAAACTCAACGCAATTATGCAGTCTTGTTATTGAATTTAATAGACAAAGCCGAAGTGGATATGACTATACGAGTGGCTGGTTCCATTGCTTTTAAAAATTATATCAAACGTAATTGGGCTATAAATGAGGTTAGTAAGTAAAGACATCAAAATTTTGATCAATTTAATGAGGTATTCACGATCTTAATTTCCACACGATGCAAAACAGACTGTTATTTTCATTTGCTTAGCATAGTGTAGTTATGACGATGCAATCCGATCTTTTTCGCATTATGTGCAAAACATCATCGTGAGCACCCATAATGAAAACAGATGCAAATACATATAAACTTTTGCAAGTACATTGCTTCAAAATATGAAAAATTTTTATAGATAAATATATGGGAAAAATTACACTTTAGTGCGTGTAGATAAAAAAATCCCCTTTGGAATCAAAACATAATTTTTACTTGAAGGTGTTAAGGAGGCCTGTACCCGAGATTGGTTTACACAAAACTAATGAGAGTAATTGTATGTAATTAAGCGGTACCATAAATATTTACAGTGTATCATTTTTTAAAATATTTGCATATAATTACAGTGTTCACAATCTAAAATTGATCTAGTTGGAATCATATTTAACGGATTGCGAAAATAAGTTTTTTTTTAATCTGTAGGAAATTTTTTTTCATTTGCTTACCTTTCCACACTTATATATTTTAGGGCCTCTTTAACACCTTATAAAAAATTTTTGGAGGGGATGCCCTTTTTTATGCGCCCGTTAAGTGTACTTGCCAAATATGTTTTTCTATTAGAATCTGAAAAATTTTTCTAAAAAAAAAATTTTTAGAATCTGCAAAATTTTCTTTATAAAACTTTGTTAGAATCTCAGTATTTTTTTGAATTTGAGAAAAATGCAATAAAAATAATTTGTCGAAATCTTAGACATTCTCTGCAGAAAATATTTATCGGAATCTGAAAAATTTGTCAGAATCTGATATATTTCTATAGGAAAAATTTGTCGGAATCTGATATAGTTTGCAAAGAAAAATTCTTGTTATAGAGTCTTACAGCCAAATGCATAGACAATGTGTAGAGTTTTATAACACACTTATAAATCAAAATAACATGCAAAAAACAGAAGTTTTCTCTGTAAGAAACAACAAAATGTCTATGCATTTTTCTTAAGAAAAATGTGTGATTTTTATACCCTCCACCATATATGGTGAGGGTATATATCAGTTTGTCTTTCCGTTTGTAACATGTCGAAATATAGGTTTAAGACCCCATAAAGTATATATATTCGTGATCCTTATGCAATTTTAAGTCAATTTAGCGACGTCCGTCTGTCTGTCTGTCCGTCTGTCTGTCTGTTGAAATGGCGATCACGACGCGAAGACGCAAGCGGGGGTGCCTATTTTTACCCAGATTATTGAACATCCTCCCGAGCAGTTTGGTATTTAAAATGAGCAAAATCGGTTAAGTGGTTCAAAAGTTATGAGTAAAAATGTGAAGGTACCTCTAAATTTTCCATACAAATTTGTACAATTTTTCTGTATATATTTTTTTTCTGTTAAGTAAGTAAAAATGTTATTATGTCTTCTTATTGTTCGATTAACATTCTTAGAGCTTATATGTGTGTTACTCTGATAACTAAGTTAACGTAAAAATCAACAATGTTAAAGTCGCTAACAGAGCAGACCTCTGTAAATAACATAGAAGAATAGTATAGAGGATGCATGCCGTCAGCGGCCAAAT
Source organism: Eustalomyia histrio (assembly GCA_949748255.1). Taxonomy (NCBI): domain Eukaryota; kingdom Metazoa; phylum Arthropoda; class Insecta; order Diptera; family Anthomyiidae; genus Eustalomyia; species Eustalomyia histrio. Next base: position 70,515,140 of record OX456526.1, read on the forward strand.
AAAATATTATACAGAATACAAAGGTTCGGAAACTTGGAGAAAACAGGGGAAAATTGAGCAAATTTCCCTGATTTCTGCAAAAATTTGAGTAAATTTCCCTGTTTTTAAACCTTTTTTTTCAAATCCAATTGGGAAATCTGCTAAAACTAATTGGATTTGCAAAGAAATTCAATTGGAATCGCAAAAAAACCAATTTGAAAAGATGCTGAACCTTTGAAATCTGCACATACAAAAGAAAGAGAACGTTTTTTACGACGTGAGAGACATCGTCATGGTGTGACAGAATACAAAGGTTCGGAAACTTGGAGAAAACAGGGGAAAATTGAGCAAATTTCCCTGATTTCTGCAAAAATTTGAGTAAATTTCCCTGTTTTTAAACCTTTTTTTTCAAATCCAATTGGGAAATCTGCTAAAACTAATTGGATTTGCAAAGAAATTCAATTGGAATCGCAAAAAAACCAATTTGAAAAGATGCTGAACCTTTGAAATCTGCACATACAAAAGAAAGAGAACGTTTTTTACGACGTGAGAGACATCGTCATGGTGTGCTAAAACTAAATAAATAACATTACTAAAACTAAATAACAAAAGTTCGTTACATAAATTGACTAAAACATATTCATATTACAGTTCATGCAAAATTTAGTATATAGGTATATCATCTTCAGCCCCTATGGTGGAGGGTATTCAAAGATTCGGCACCGCCGAATTTAGCCCTTTTTTACTTATTTTTTTTAAGTATTTAAAAAATTAACTGCCATGTTCATTGACATTTTGTTGGCTTTTATAACAGACTCATAAATCAAATTAACATGTTGAATAATATGTTTTTCTTATAAGAATGTTATAAGAATTAACTGAATGTCTATGCATGTGGCTGTAAGAATTTTTTCGTTATAAAATGTCTCAGAACGGAAAATTTTTTCCATCGCTATAAATTTATATTCATATTGTGTTATTATTATGCATAATTTAGGATTCTGAAATTCCCGATAAAATTCATATTGATGATCGTAATACCATTAAGACACTGATTGTAACATTAATGTTACGTTCTCCGCCAGCTTTGCAAAAACAACTTAGCGATGCTGTTAGTATTATAGGAAAACATGATTTTCCTAAAAAATGGCCACAACTCATCGATGAAATGGTTGACAAATTTGCCACTGGTGATTTTAATGTTATAAATGGAGTTTTGCAAACAGCCCATTCCCTGTTCAAACGTTATCGCTATGAATTTAAGTCACAAAATTTATGGGAAGAAATTAAATTAGTGTTGGATCGTATGGCAAAACCATTAACAGATTTACTATTGGCCACCATGCAATTGACTAAAGTACATGAGAATAATACGGAGGCCTTAAAAGTAATATATGGGTCATTGGTGTTGGTGTGCAAAGTTTTCTTTTCATTGAATGCACAAGATTTGCCGGAATTTTTTGAAGATAATATGGCTACTTGGATGAAAGCATTTCATGAATTGTTAACTCTTGATGTACCCTGTTTACATACTGGTGATGATGAAGATGCTGGAGTATTGGAACATCTACGATCACAGGTGTGTGAAAATATTGGCATGTATGCTAAGAAATATGATGAAGAATTTGCACCATATATGGAAACATTTGTAACCGCAGTTTGGGAATTGTTAGTTAAAACTGGTATGCAAACTAAATATGATGCGGTGAGTTACACAAGATTTTAATTTTTTACATCATAAAATTATTTATCAAATTCTATTTGTATATTCTTAGTTGGTTTCAAATGCCTTACAATTCTTATCGGTAGTAGCCGAACGTACACATTATCGTAAAATTTTTGAAAATCCTGAAATTTTAGCCAATATTTGCGAAAAGGTTGTTATACCCAATTTGGACTTTCGTCAATCGGATGAAGAACTATTCGAAGATAGTCCCGAAGAGTATATACGTCGTGATATTGAGGGTTCTGATATCGATACTAGACGTCGTGCAGCTTGTGATTTAGTTAAGACTTTATCACAAAATTTTGAAGCAAAAATTTTTGGTATTTTTGGTCAATATTTGGAAATTTTATTGGCCAAATATAAGGAAAATCCAGCTGTTAATTGGCGTGCCAAAGATACTGCTATATATTTGGTAACCTCATTTGCGTCTCGTGGTGGAACTCAAAAACATGGTATAACACAAGTTTCAGAGTTGGTACCATTGCCACAATTTTGTGCCCAACAAATTGTTCCCGAATTGGAGAGACATAATAGTAAGTAAATTTTTTTTATTTTCAGGTTTTATTTTAAAATTTTTTTTTATAATTTTTGAGATTTGGCAGCCAAACCACTTTTATAATACGAGTCAAAATTTATTCAAATTCTTGAAACCCAATTTTAAAAATACAGGTATTGCAAAATCTTTTTTCTTAATACCGATATTAAACAAAATTTTTTTTTATAATAACTCATTTCCGACTCCAATACCGAAAAAATCGATATAAATACAATTATTAAAAATGAATGTGTTATCAGAAAATATGGCCAATAATAGAATAATAGGGGATTAACCCTATAATGGTGCAAAGGCCTCTTACGAGGCAAGAGGAATAATTTATGCCTTAACCTACTCTTTCTCATAAATTAGCTTAAATAAGCAATGAACAAAATTTTCTGTAGAAGAATTTATTGTTTATTTTTCATGTGGTATAATTTTCACTGCAAAGAAGACTGGGCCGGTTTGAGAGATACTGTTTCTTTTGTTAAATATGACTTTTTACCATGCATAAACAGATGTTTCTGCGCCAAGGCGAGGACTTGGCATGAGAATGTACAATGGGTGCGAATTGGATAAATCTGTATACTATTTTTCTGAAAGGATTGCACAAGGAGCTAACAAGTAACGTTTATTTTATATCAATATTTTTTTTTGCGGAAAAATAAATATAGTTTTTTTTTTCAAAAACGTATTCTTCCAAAAAATAAAGTTTCTAAAATTATGCTTTGATTAATTTAATGCACTTTTTAGAAAACTTAAAACTTTCCAATAAAATTATATTCCAACATAATTTATCATACATATATTTCTTCTGTATTGTAGCAAATATATATATATTCCTTTTACTCCTGCAAGGAGCATAGGGCTGTGTGGTAGTAGTTAGTTTTTTTTTACTTATTTTTTAGTTTAATGTCTGTCTTTATCAGATTTACTAGTAATTTATTCGTACTTTTAAGTCACGTTCAAATGAATATAATTTTATATTATTTTATATTCCTAAGCAAGGATCAATGTGTGAATTTTTAAAGTTCTACTCAGGTTTGAAACTAGATGTTTTATATCCTATTTAATCTTCATCATATGTCTTCTATAGTCTTAAGTCAAATTCATTCATATATTTTTAAAGTCCTAAGACAGGCTCGAAAGTACGCAGTTTTCTAGTAGTTATTTCATGCGCAGGTCTCATCAATAGTTATCTCATGCGTAGGCCGTAAGTCTTAAATCAAAATATATCATTGCTATTTTTGAGGTCATAAGCCAGTCTTATAAGGGAGCACCGTTAATGGGTTCCCCCATTGTTATTAAATTCGGATATCTGATAAAGAAGAAGAAAATAACACACGTTTACTGCGGTCAAAAATTATTACATTGTTGTATAAAAACATGTATGAAATTTACGCAATGCTGAAGAACTCGAGACAAAAAAATTTTCATATTGATGTTGCCCATGTCATCATTTATTTAAAATATTTCAAAACCAGACGATAACGAATATCGTAAGAAACTTTTTGTCCCCGAATCAGACTGTATTACAAAATTCATGTTTTAACTGAATTATACTATTTTATATATTTTATTTTAAGGCCCGATAATATGGTAAACAACAACAAAAGTACAAAAGTCCCATTTAGCAGCTAATTCAACATTGTGTTAATAGTACTAAATATTTCTAAAAGTTTGAAACTGCACGGCAATATAATTTCTTAAGCAAGGCTCAGGAAAATTACAAATATTTTCAATAATAATTCAGTATATAAAATATCAATTCAAAATTTTTGTTTTCCATTTTCTTCAATACTATTTCAGTTAATGAACTTCCTGTTTTAAAATCTGCTGCTATCAAGTTCATAATGGTATTTCGTAGCCTATTGGGTCAACAAGCATTATTGACAGCATTGCCACATTTAATACGTCATTTGCCGGCTGAAAGTGTGGTGGTACACAGTTATGCAGCTTGTGCTTTGGAACGAGTATTTACCATGAGAGATCCCAGCAATGCTTTACTGTAAGTGTAATAAAATTTAAAAAAATATGATGTTTTTTTTAATATTTTTTTTTTTAATTTTCAGTATTGGTCCCCAACATTTAACACCCTTAGCTAATGATCTCTTAAGTGGTTTGTTTGCTACTCTATCGCTACCGGGATCTAATGAAAATGAGTATGTCATGAAAGCTATTATGCGTAGTTTCTCCTCATTACAAGAACATTCAATGCCGTTTATGGGTGTAGCTCTGCCACGACTGACAGAAATTTTAACTATGGTAGCTAAAAATCCATCAAGACCGAATTTCAATCATTATCTATTTGAAACTTTGTCATTGGCTATTAAGTAAGTTCCAGATATCGGTAAACTGTTCGTTATTTTAACATTAAATATCTTTTTTACCTATAGAATTGTTTGTAAAACTGAAGCTGCTGCTGTTAGTTCATTTGAAGAGGTATTATTTCCGGTATTCCAAGGAATTTTACAACAGGATATTTTAGAATTTATGCCTTATGTATTTCAAATGCTATCTTTATTATTGGAAATACGTGAGGGTTCTGGTGCCATACCCGAACCCTATTGGGCCTTGTTCCCATGTTTATTGGCTCCTCCATTATGGGATAGATCGGGTAATGTTACACCACTTATTAGGCTTTTATGTGCATTTATTAAACAAGGTGCTCTTCAAATAGTAGCCATGGAAAAATTGGTAGGTTTCTTGTTTTCGATGCAAAAAGTTTGTGTTGGTTTTTAATTTTTATTTTTTCAGAATGCTATTCTTGGCATATTCCAAAAGATGATTGCTTCTAAAGCCAACGATCATGAAGGTTTTTATCTTTTACAAAACCTCTTGGCCTATTATCCACCTAACGATTTACAAGCCAGCATGCGTCAGATATTTGCCTTGTTGTTCCAACGTTTGTCATTGTCAAAAACTACAAAATATGTTAAATGTATTATTGTCTTTTTCTGTTATTACACCTCAAAACTGGGGGCTCCTGCTTTGGTGGAACTAATCGATCAAATACAAGCTAATATGTTTGGTATGGTAGTAGATCGTGTATTCATTCCTGACATGGCTAAGGTATCTAATGAAATGGAACGTAAAATTGTAGCTGTTGGTATTTCAAAAATACTTTGTGAATGCCCAGCCATGTTATTACCACCTTATAATCAAAATTGGTCTAGATTATTGCAAGCTTTGGTAGAGCTTTTTGAATTGCCTCCAGATAAAACAGTTTTGGAAGGTGATAACTTTGTTGAACCTGATGATACGGCTGGCTATCAGGCCGCCTTTTCTCAGTTAAGTTATGCTCAACCTAAAACACAAGATTTTCTGGCTGATGTCTCCAATGGTCGCAAGTTTTTAGCCGATTCCCTTGCTAAATTATCTCAGTCTCGACCTGGTGAAGTTCCTCAGCTAATTGCGACTATTGGGGATCATCATAAACAAGCTTTGCAGAAATATTGCGATCAATATGGTGCACGTATTATTTAAGATTTTTGATTTGTAAGTATTTTACTGTTTTTATAAAATTTATTTTACTGTTTTTATAAAATTTTCAAAATTTTGTTCCCACTACTTTCAATCATTGTTTATTTTTCTTTGTTATCTTAACACTTTAATATACTCCTTTTTTATAAACAACTTTGTAAAGTTATAAAAATAAAATAAATATCATTAAAATTTCAGATTTGTTGATATAATCAAGATTCCCTTTTTCTTTGAACAAATAACAATATTCAAGATATAAAAAGGTAAGAGTTTTGACATTTTATGTCTTTCAAACTATTTTCAAATATTTTAGCTTAAAATACAATTCATTTTTTGTTTTCAATATAAAATATCACAAGTGGCCGGGATTGAAAAATCACTGGTAACTGCAGTGATCGCATATTTTTTAATTAATGGTTACTTGGGATGCCGCTTTTAATATTTTTGCAACATTCTTTCTTGCAAAATTCATTGAGTACAGTGGGCTTGCTTTTACATTCTCCCAAATGTAATGTCTCTATTATGCTTATATTGCCGGAAGCAAATATTCTTTAATATTATTTTAGTGTTATCGAAAAATCATCGTCTTTTTTCAAATCACTTAAATTAGTCACGGTCATTATTCTTTAATATTATTTTAGTGTTATCGGAAAATCATTGTCCTTTTTCAAATCACTTAAATTAGTCACGGCCATTATTTCAAAGAACAGTGATGTACGAATCACGTTCATTGAGAACGGTGTTACTAAAGAATTACCGGATCGCTCATATCTATAGTAGTTGGCATCTCCTTTTCCAAATTTGACGATATTTGCTACAAACTTTACTTAATACAAACAAAAAAAAAATACTCACAAAATTTCAGACTTCTGAAACTTGAAGTTATCGAAAATTAATGAGTGTCCTTATATAATTTCTATTATCTCTAAAATTATTTGAGGACATCTGATGAAAGGTTTTAAAACTACTTTTAAATTGGCATGCAACATGATTTTTGTTATAGAAAGGCCAAAGTTCATTTTTTGATTGGAAAAACATTCGCAAAGCTACATTTTTAATATTTTGGGAAATTATATATTGTTGCTTAACTCTTGTTTTAAACTGTTAGTAAATTTCGTATATAAGTCTTTAATAATTTCTAAATTATTTAAAAAGGTTTGTAATAAGTAGTGTTAAAGGTTAATGTAAATTCATGTTTGATCTTGTTGGCTAGAGAACATCGTCAACCAAATATCTTTGTGAATCAACAAATTTAGAAGAAAATTAAATCGATTTTTATTATGTACATTTTGAAATATTTTTAAATAAATTCATATTTTTTCTATAAACGCATATTTTGCTAAAAATTAATGTTTTTTATGCATATTTTTGATATTTTACTTAAAACTGGGGTTTACACAATTTATACACCCAAAAAAAAAAAAATGTTATTAAGTGTCACTAGTAGTATTCTGTCAGAAACAAAATAACGACTATTTGGCGTATTGGTTTAACCAATAATAAGCTCACGACATGTCAACAAAATACTTTTAAAATTGAATCAATATTTTCGTTAAAATTATATTGTAAAATATTTGTTTTGTGTCCTTTTTTAATCTGGGAACGCAGCACTTTTAGATACAATGATATAAAAAGACGCGCTTAACATGTTTGCTAACTCTACACATATTTACCTTACATACTAAGAGAGTAAAACTAAAAAAATAAATTTAAAAATAAAATTTTTTATTCACATTTTGTGATTTGAAATCCTTTATGCCAATTAATAAACAAGGGCAATTCCAGCTCAAACCGCACAGTCTTCGGATTTGACATCTCCGATTTTAATGAAATTCGCCAGAAATATTGTAGTGTTTTCGAAACATGACAGCATGAAAATTGGTAAATACCGAAAAAGTGTCGCCCATAACTTCTATACTATACAACCCAAATTTTTTCTATTTGTACCATTTTAAAGGTGAAAACATTACCTTCAATATGGCGTCTGCAAACTTTTTCTGTATTAAAAGGTTAAAGGTAATTTTTTTAAGTTTAATCTTCAAAGATCAATATCTCAAAATCCAATTTCTTAAAAATTCTGAAAAAATATATGTTAAAAACTAAGTCCTTAAGGTGGAGACTCATTTGGTTCCTGAGTTATGAAGGAAAACGTGGTCGTAAGCAAATTTATTTCGACGTGTTTTAAGTTGTATAATTTAGAAGTCATGAGCGACTTTGTATGGACACTGTCGATATTTTGAGGTTTTTGCCAATTTTCATGACGTCATATTTCGAAAACCAAAAGGGTTTGGGGTCAAAAGGTTAATGATTTGATAAACACTACCCATTTACAATATTTGTGACGAATTCCATTAAAATCAGAGATGAAAAGTTCGAAAATTACAGTTTTATGTGCGGTTTGACATGGAATGGTCCACAAGGTACTTATTACCACAGCTTACCCTGTAGTGTATAAAACTTCTTTAAAACCCACAAACCCCTTAATATCTTCGGTATCTACCATGTTAAAGAAATTAAAAACTTTATTATGGTATTAGAAATATTTATATATAAATTTATGAAAAATTAAACCTTTTTAGGCAAAAAAAAAAAAAAATTCTGAAAAAATTATTTTATATCAAACAGCATTAAAAGAATTTATATCACAAAAGTTGTCATAAATAAATCAAATAAATAAAATAACTAGTACAAAAAATACTGTAGTAAATCCAGTCCCCACAGTGTTTTAATACAAATACTTGATTTAAGTAAATATTTCGCAGGATATTTTGAAAAAAACTTTGTTATTAATTTTTGGCTTATGAAACGCTCATATTTTTAAATATGTAGTTATTTAGTTCTTATTAAAGATTAATTGCTAGTTTTTATGATGTCAATTAAACTTAGCTTAACGAACAATTAGGTTAATCTCGAAAGAAATTTAATTGGGCTTTAACTAATGATTGTGTTTTTCAGTGGTGGTTTAAGAGCCATACTTTTTTTGAAAAAAAAAAAAACAAATGGCATCATTAAAAATGCACAATATTAACATGGCAATACTATCAAATGTCATAAATAAAAAAAACGCGTCCTTATATTTTTTGAATTAAATTTCATAGTTGGGCACTTTACAGTAACAGTAAAATTTTAGTAAAAATAAATTTTTACTTGTAATGCAACGTAATTTTCAGTAGCAGTAAACTGTGACTGATTACTGAAAAAAAATTGCAGTAACCAGTAACGTTTTACTGATTATTGAAAAAAATTGTAGTATTTTTTTACTGCTTAAAAAAATGCAGTAATCTGTAAATTTGTACCAATAAATCATTTATATACTTAATAGCATTAAATATACCAACTAAAAATGCGTGTTATAAAAAAATATGCCTTGTTTATCATTTTTAAATTTGTTTGCTTTACTCTCTGCATTATTGTCTCTTAACATCTACTCTTTTGTTTATTGTGTCTATTGTTGAATTTGTTTTGTTTAATTACAATAAATACTAATTATTTATTAATTTGTTATTCTGTATGTTCTGATCTTTGTTACAATTTCATTTTTATGGACTTTGCTAATGTTTAACGGCCATGCACTAGGTAGTACTACGTTTAACACGTTAAATTTTGTATTACTCTGTGAATTTGTATTAATATTAAGAGTATTTCAATATTAAAGTATTTAAATATTAAAGTACGAGTATTTAAATATTAAAAAATAAAAGTGAATAGTTAAGAAAAATGAGTGATAATACAGATTTCGATAGTGACGATTCAGTAAATGATCCAGATTTTGTTTGCGAAGAAAATCTCGAAAGTGGTGAACAAAACATTTCAACTGATCTAAGTGAAACTTCAAACGTCTCACTTGATTTGTTGATTAATGAAGAGTTGGTTGGTGTTAACAAAATTCTTTTTACTGAGTTTTTTCAAATTGTTGAGAAGGTAAATAAAACGGCAAATCACATGTAAAATGTTAATGGTGCCCTCACTGAAATTTTCGAAAATATTAGAATTTAAAAAAATTAATTTAACAAAATAAAAAAAAAATCGAAATTAAAAAAAAAATCCAAAAAATGAATGGCCTATTTTTTTAATCACCTGCGTTTATCACTTCCCCTAAAGAAATCCGTGTGATTTAAAGGGCTTACTAGCTTTAGATTTTTTATAATATAATACGATTTTACTGTTAACATTTTACTGATTACTGCAACTTTTTCAGTAATCAGTAAAAATTTACTGGTTACTGCATTTTTTTTTCAGTAATGAGTAAAACGTTACTGGTTACTGCAATTTTTTTTTTTCAGTAGTCAGTAACACGTTACTGGTTACTGCATTTTTTTTTCAGTAATCAGTAACAAGTTACTGATTACTGCTATTCGCAATGCAGTAAAAATATAATGCAGTACGTCCATGTATGTTAAATTTGCATTCATTTAATTGAATTTTTTTAATATTTAAATTTAAATATAATAATTTCTTTATACGTGAAACACTTTTTCTTTATTTTTATCAGCTGTTTTAATTTGACAGGTCTAACTGGAGCTTAACCGACCAAGGCTGCTGAGTTAAACCTCAATTAAAAGCGAAATATTTTGGGAATCGTCTTAAAACAAACCAATTTATTTAGAGGGAGACACTTCGCCTAATGTTTATAAATCCCCAAAAAAAACTAGTAAGGGCGCTATAGTTTTGAGCAAAGCTTTATTTGTATATATTTCAGTTTAAAATATGATTTCATTTTTGTTCTCAATATTAAATATTACACGTGGCTCATTAAAAGTTTGTTTACCAATTTTTCCTTATGAGATAAGGTATTTATTTTAAAAATGATTTTTTACCAAAGTCCTTTTTTATTTATAGAGTTTTATAGAAGTTAAAAGAAGAAATTCTCACTTTTTGTTTGTTTATAAAATTAATATGTTATCATTTAATTTTTTTTCACAAATAATATTGTTGTTACGCAACTATTCACAATCTGCCTAGTAAAACAGTAATCAGCCTGGTTTTGCAGTAAGAAAGTATTTATTATATTAGTAGATTGTGAATTCCACTTACAAATTATTAAAATTTCATGATTGTGTTCTATTTTATCATATCAAGTAGTAGGTCGACATAAAAGCAGCATTAAAATGTGTTTTTAGCTCTTAAAAAAATTCTTAGCAAATTTTTTAATATTTTCACTAAACCCCCTCCCAAAATAAAAAAATTTAAATCGTAATTGTTTCTCATGTTATTGGGTGTATAACTTAAAAATGCGGGATTCACAATGCATGGCGTATCTTTTTTACAGATGACGTATCTTTTGTAAGCAACGCCCAGCAGTTTAAGAATACAAAATGTGTTTAATTCATTTGCTCTTTAATTTTAAATTCATGTTTTTTGATTGACCAATTCGTTTATAATATATCATTCTAATTCTCATACGCTTTAAATTGAACTTATTGAATTGATAAAATCCTTTACTGTAATTTTAAGATTTAATATCTTGATGTATTGGAAAACAAATAAATGGTTTGTGTTTTTAATAACTTATATGCCATTTTGGAGGGTAAACATCTGTCATCATTAGGACCTCAAAAAATTAGCAGTTGTTTTGGCGCGGAATCCGTATGTTGCCGGATTTTTAATTATTTCGGTAAGAGTATTTTAGCGATAACGGTATTTTACTTATTTCGATAACGGTATTTTAGTTATTTCGATAACGGTATTTAAAGGGTAATGATTTTTCAGTTATTTCGGTAACGCTATTTTACAGATAACGGTAGTCAGTTAAGAGGGTTTTGAATCCATAACGGTATTTTAGGCAATACCCTACCACCCTGATTTTAACTTTTAATTTATTATTACGTTTTCAAGTATTTATTAAGTGATACAAAATCGAACTATCCGAATTGGAATGGGATGAAACCAAAAGAAAAACAAAACTCTCAAGGTTTTTTTTTTAGATTAGTGCGAGATTTTTTTTACACGTTACGTTTTTTACTTTACTATTACAAAAATTATATTTTTATGGAAAAAATTATGCTTTTTATGGGAAAAATCGATGGTAGCAAAGTGGCATGGTAAAAATATTTTTTCTATGGTCAAAAGTTTTAAATTTTTATGTGTGAAAAAGAATCGAATTTATTATAACTTCAAAAATTTCTATTCTTATGTCAAAAATTCTACTAGCGCTATGGGCTAGTGAAATTTTATTTACCTCAAAACTGTCAAAAATTAACCAAGAAGCATACTTTGCTACCATTTAACACACCCCCAAAAACAACTTTTTTATTTAAAAGAATTATATTTTTATAAAAATATATGTTATTCTATTTATCTTTACATAGAAAAAATAAAAATTAAATCGATTCAATGGTTTATTTTAAAATTTGCTTTACAATAGATGGCAATAAGATGACATAAATCGTACACCAAACGTATGACATATACTGTTACACATGTTGGTGATTCAGTGACATTTTTGTAATAGTAACGTACTGAGAATAATAAAATGTACTTCGTAATATCATTAGAAATGTGTTTTATAATGAAGCCAACATGAAAAATTGATTTTTTAGCCTCAAAAAAAGTAAAAACACCGTTTTTTCTATGACAATCTAGCAAAATTTGTATGTCAGCGCCATCTAGCGTAAAAATAAATAAAATCACCATCTTCTAAAGCATTTAAAAAAATCTCGCACTAAACTAAAAAACCCTTGAAGGTTTTGTTATGAAAAGTGTTAACTTACATTTGCTTTTGGTTGTTTCCCACTCCGATTTTGGTTGTTGCACTGTGTAATTAATATTTTTTTATATTCTTGTTCTTTATTAGGAAAAATCATTTACGAGCCCATGTTTTATGTTTATATACGATTCCATTTTCACCTAGGAAATTTAAGTACGTCTCTTGTAACTGGACAACTTTTCTGAGATAAAATGTGATAGATACATTACACTCAAAAAAACTTGTCAGTTAATACATGATTGTTGTTTGTGTAGTTATTAGTAGTTGATTTTAATTGTAATTACCAGAGAAGAAAAATTTGCTTTTTACTCATATTTGATTTTTTCTGCTTTTTTGGATTTTCCAGTTTTAAGCTTTAAAGATGCTTTTTGTCAAGATTTTTGAGTTTTAAATGGTTTTCTTCAATTTTTTTGCTTCAAATAATTTTTTTTCTGCTAGCTTTGTTCTTTTTTTTTTGGAAATGTTCTTTTCTTTTTTAAATTTTGCTTTTTTAGTCTTCTCTTGTAAGCAGTTATTTTTGTATGGAAAAATAAAAACATCTATTATGACAATTATTTTAAATATATAAGAAAAAAAAGTACTGCATTTTGTAGCAGTTAAAATAATATTTTGGCAGTTAATTTTTGGCAACTATTTAAAAATAAAAAATTTCGTATTTTTTTTTTAATTCTTGTTTATATTTTTAATAAGTATATTCTTGTATTTCCAATTCGGGTAATCGATTAACCGATTCCTCGATTGGTCCTAGGTTCTGGGAAATATGTAATTAGTTTTTATAAATTCTCAGATTTCGAAGCTATTTCAACCTTACAATATGAGAACTTCAAAAACTTAGTTTTGTTTATTTAATATATTTACAAAAATAAATTACAATTATTTTTGATATATGTATTTCGCTTGCCAAATGGTCTGCTTAGAAACTGAAGTTTTAGAAAAACTAGAGCCGCCGCCAGAATATGCAGAGCTTAAACAAGAAACCTATTAAGCCTGTTAGCTTTTAACTAGGACTATCTCAAAAATTTAAATGTTAGTTAAATTTTAACTGGACACTCAGTAATCGGGGCTAAAATATAAATTTTGCTCCATTCTTGTCCTCTTGATGTATGATTGCTAATACACGTGATTAGGTATTTTCCTAATAAGCACTTATCATGTTAAATAATAATAGAGAATTGTTTTCAACTTGAAAATTTTCATTAAAAATTACATAAAAAATTTATAGAAACTGCAAAAAAAATGGAATTTTTTAACTTGTTTAACTTAAATTAATTTTTAAAAAATTTTAAAAAAGTTAAAACTAGATGTTTTGTCAAAAATATTTAAGAAAGTTTTATTGACTGCAAATATCTTGGAAAATTTTCTTAAGTGATTTTTACAAAAGTTTACAAACATTTATTATTTGTTTTTGCAGAAACTAAACTCGCATATTTTGAAAATAGAAAAACTGGCAGATTCTTCTACAAGTAGAAAACCTTTTTAACTCTAAAGACACTATCGCAAGTGCCAGTTCTGTCAAACTTTGTTCGTGCTTTTCCCAAAATATGTAAAATATTTTTAACAATTTCTTATTGAATTTTGTTAGAAGCAGCTCTTCTTTATTTAGAAAACTTTCTACAATCATTTATCGACAAATGTCGCACTGTGGTAAAACACAGGGTTTACTTCCATCAAACATGTCTAACATTTTCTTTTCCTCAGATTTCTTCAAAAAATAAAAAAAAAAAAATACCAAGATTATAGGCGTGATTTCTTTAAAAAGCAACAAGATGATTCAAGCACTATAAACCAATGCAGTGGATTTAAATAAATTTTCACAAAAAGCACCACTTTGTATTATTATTAGTTCCGTTCGTTTACTCAATAATATATAAAATTTTTTACTGGATGGCGTTCGTTTATAAAAGTAAACAGAAAGAAAAAATAGGGAATAAAGCGACAATTCGATGTTGATAGTTTGCAAATTTTTACTGCATAATTTTTTGCCAGCAAGCAGGAAAACCATATGATTGGAAAACATGTGATTGATTTTTGTAAAAACAAAAAAAAATATTTTACAACTACGTTGTTGTGTGGAAAAACAAGACAACCTTCTAATATATTTCTGCTTAACATTTTGCATCAAGATTCTGCTTTTTCCATATTCACCAGCTGTAATTTATTTTAGAATTCAACGTTATAATCAGCTGTTTAACAAACTTGTAAATTGTTTCAAATTTTCTGTTCGCGACTTTTTTTTTTAGAAAATTTTCTTATTGAAAGTAAATTTGTCTTATTCCCTGTTTGTTTCTGAGAAATTCTAACTGGACTTGACTGAGAAAAGTACTCGAACAGACCTATTATTCGCCACATTTTTCGATTAATCCTCCCGAATAACCAATTACATAATTGTCGTCATTTTTCAAATAAAGTCCTAACCGGTTAACCGGCAGGGACGAATAAGGAAACATTTATATATTCTAAACTAGCAAATTTTGGATATTTATCTTCAATATATAAAAGCATAATAACCGCACTCACAATATTATTTCGTTTAAAACAATTTAAAATACATATTAAATTAATCGAAAATACAATCAAAAAGGGGACTACTGGTTTTCCAATATTTTCAACCCATTTTGTTGTTTATTTTAAATCATTGTTTAATAGTCGTCAAAAGTAAAAACAATAGAAAGTCGTTTAAAATAACCATCAAATTTTTACTGACAAAAAGTTAGAAAAAACTACTTTTGTGGTTTGTTTTTCAAATTGAAAGTTTTTTTTATTTGTATGTAATTACAAAACAGAACACAACACATGCAGATGTATATACATATTTTTATTGGCTTTGTGTGTATGTATATTTGAATAATTTCTTGAAATTTTTGTTGAAAAAATTTTGTATATATACAAACTATTTTGGTAAAAAAACAAAAAGGAATTATATGAATTTATATTTTTTGAAGCAGAAAACATGAAATTTTACATTTAACTGAAAATATCAACTGCTACTGAATGTCTGTAAATTTGTATAGTTTGTTTTTTGAATGACTGGTTCAAATAGTTAAAAATTATATTTCTATGAATTTCAATTGATTCTTCATTAAAAAACAAACTTTACGTATTACTTTTTAAATAAACTACAGTCGGTAACGGAAAATATATTGTGAGTGTGGAGTTCAGGAAAATTTAAATTTTCCGTAAGATGAAGTCATAACACAATTTTTGTATTTGAAACAAAAAACATGTTGTTTGTATTTAAAAAATATAAATATTTTAATAGTGAAGTTTTTATTTTATAGTCGATCTTTTTAACGTATAATTTATATGTATCAAATGTAGTTTTAGTCTGGTTCAAGATCAAATGATTTTTTTTATTTACTTCCTAATCATGGAGAATACACAGAAAAGGTTATTTAGACACTAGTCGAATGGAACGCATTTTCAAGTCTGCTACGACCTTCATCAACAAACTTCGGGCGATTGAAAGTGCTAACTGCTTATATCTGTTATTAACTCACAACTCAAAGAAAAAAGCTATTGATGCCAGTTGATTTTATTGAGTTTAGACTAATTTACTTACTATTTTTGTTTTTTTGCATTCTCTTTTATTACTGTATGTCCAAATCAGCAATTACATATGTTTACATATGTTCAAACAATTCTTTATCGTACTAAGTTGTATTTTAATAGTGAAGTTTTTATTTTATAGTCGATCTTTTTATAACTTATATTTTTAGTTTGGTTCGAGATCACGGAAAATTTTTTCAAATGATTTTTTTATTATTTATTTAGTAATCATGGAGAATAGTGGTGTCTAAATAACTTTTTCTGTATATTCTCCATGATTACTAAATAAATAAATTTTTTTTGTAATTAAAAAAGTTTCCATGATCTTGAACCAGATTAAAATACATTTCATACATATTTAAAATATAAATATTAAAAAATTAAAAATTAATTAATAAAAATTAACTGTAAAATGAGAAGTTTCTACCAATATTGTCAGTTGTTTTAAAATTTTTGAAGTAAAATATTTCTTAGCAATTTGTATTGCATTGGCTTGTTATTTTCTAACAGTTAAAAATAACTTAATGCCTCTTTAATCGTAATTTGCTTTAACTGCTATTTGCAGTAGATTATACCGACAAAAGTTTTTGAGTCTATTAATTATAAAAATGTTTGTCTAGGTCTTATATCCGAAAATTTTCGGTCATAATCCCCACTTAAAACAAATGTATAACTGATAGTATGTCGGTGGGCGCCATATCATGACATGAAAGACGGATAATTTAAAAATTTTTTGTGTTAAGTCCTAGACATTTTTTTTTTTTACTTACCATAGCCAGTCCCTTTTCCACAAATAGACATATTGATATATGAACCAGAGAATCTAAACAAAACATGGAAATCAAAAACAAATTTTCATATAAGAGGTGAGATCGAAAAAATCGTAACGCGCATTTTTATATGTAACTTTGATCAAGTTGTATTTTAAAAGTTAGGACATTAAATATACAAAATATTAGCGTACTGGGATCAAATATTAAGACGTTCACCATTCTCTCAGATTTTCAAAGATTTTTTCATTCCCGTTTACCGGGAATTTAATAATTTCCGGAAAAACAAACCCAAGATACAAAACTTGTTTCTAATACAGTCATTTTTTTTTGGAAATGGTGTGCTACTAGTAACACTGTGCAACAATTTCGAACTTTTTCTTAAATAACGCGGTTCTGACAAAGGATTCCGGTAGAGGATTTGTTAGAATAGAGCCAAAAATTGTATTTGCGTTAATAATATCATACACCTCAGTTGTAAAGAACACATTAGGATGTTTTCTTTGTACACTTAAGCTAGCAAGTTATTTCATTTATATGGAGAATTAAGCGAGTACTAAGCTACTAGTTCTTAACTCGCTTAATTTTCCATATAAATAAAAAAACTTCCTAGCTTAAGTGTACAAAGAAAACATGCCTATTGTTTTATACACCGATATGCTGCACGGACAGGCCAAAAGGGGGAAACTTTAACCCTTCCTAAAATAAAATTCCGATGTGATCTTTCAAAACGACGACACAGGTATATTTTTTTACCAGAAATCCATTGTCAGAACCCCGTAAATTTTTTCCGGGTTGTACTGTGTAATTAGTCCAAAATATTCCAAAAATATCCTTATGTCTTTTTGTTCAAATTCCATTTGTAAACGAATTAATAATCCGATTGGTTTAATATCTTACACATATAATCTGCCACTCTCTTAAAAGTTAAAATGATAGATAGTTCCCTTTCGCATATAAAAACAATTGTAAGTGAAATTGTGTATTGAAATTTTTTCGATCTCACTTCTTATTTTAAACTGAATGAAAATTATTTCAAATCACTTTAAAATTAGAAATTTTAAACTTACATGAAATTAAAAACAAAGACGCATGACCATCGGTTTCATTTCTACCACTTAAAAAGAAATACCATTCAATAGGATTTATTCTAACACCATATCTAAAAAGAGTTCAATAGTTTATTAACATCAAGAATAGTTTTTAAAAATATTTGTAAATTTTACAATAGTTCAAAATAGAACCCCCCACTGTTCGGGTTTCGTCGTTCTACCCGATCTTAAGCCAGGTCATACGGTCTACTTGGTCAGACCGAAAGTCCGGTTAAAAACTAGTCTAAAAAATAGTTTTTTCTAAAAAAAAAAAAATCTCTTAATTTTTGTCCAAAATTTTAAGCACTTTTTTGGAAAAAAAAAAATCCAATAAAGTAGTAAAAAGAGTGATATTTTTTTAGAAAAATTTTTTGTTTTGCAAAAAGCACTTATTTTTACAAAAAGTACTTTTTTAATTTTTTTTTTGTGAAAAAATAACTGGTAAAAGGTACTTTTTTGGAAAAAATATTTTTATTTTTTTAAGAAGCTTTAATTTAAATAGTTTAAAAAATATTTTTTGGAAAAAAATTTTATATTTTTAAAAAAGTACGCACTGTCCCGGTTTACCGATCTTGACCGGCTCTAGTTCAAAATATTGACAAAATTACAAGTAAAACAAAACACTGCTGCAAGTTTTAAATAAATCTAAAATATTTTTTTTGTGAATATCCATGTAATATTGTTAATATTAAAATCCTAATACTTACTTTAATAAATTTTCCAAACATAATCTAAAACCTCCAATACTCAGTAATAAGAAACCCCAATTAACTAAGCCAGTAAAGTTCGTAAAACCTGAACTCCAGGAAAACAGCGAATCTCTAGGACGATGGCAGCTAAAAGAAAATTTAATTATAGAAAATAAAGACGTGTGTATTTACATACAAAATTTTAAGAGATGATTTATGCAATATCTCGTATACAGTGAAAAGTAGTAAGTTTACACTATACGATATTTACGTAAATTCGATATATTCTTCATTTTTATCTTAAACTTACGGTTTATCTGGTTGTTTTTTACGCTGTTTTTCCTCTTTGTTCGTTATTTCTTCTGCTCGGGTTACACTATGTGTCCTCCGATATCTAGTCTTTTTCTCTGTATTACTATTACTACTGTCTTCTCTATCCAAAACTTTACGAAATTGCCTAAGATCTATTGGGATACCATTTTGATCAAATAAATTTTGTGTTGATTTGCGATTACGCAATTCACTCATATTTTGTTCACTGGCCGATGCGGAACGACGTAGTTTTTTAATCATCCCCATTCGTCCATTTGGCTCTGTTGTTGTTGTTGCCATTTTGTGAAGAGGGATTTAACTGAAACAAATTAGAAATTGCTTTTTAATTAAAAAAATATTAACTTTCTACAAAAACAAATTTATTTGCAATTTTTTTTTAATCAATTCTAAACCTAAAATTATCTTTTTTTATTTGTTTACTTGTTTAATGATTTCGAAAAGTTAAAGTTACAATGTGGTGAGGTAAATGAGATTTTTATATTCACACTACACAGTAGCGTAACCTGCATGTCTTAATGGAATATGTGTCTATTAGGTTTTTCACCTCTTAGGTGCGCAATCTTATATTTAGTTTAAGGGTTAAAAACTTTGGACAAAATGAGATCATTTTTGTTTTGGTTCTAAAGAAACTATATACAAATTCGGTATCAAAAGAAATGTATTTTAAAGATCTAGTTACCAGACAAAAAAGTTTCGAACGAAATTAAAACTTAATTCAAAAAACCTAAAATTGCGATTGCGCAACTGCACTCACCAAAAAAAGTCTGTAATAGCAACTGAAAATTTTGCTGTTATTACGGGAAATTCTGCTAATTTGAGCCCAGGGGTATTTTTTTGCTAATCTTAGCAACACATGTCTGCTGACGTGTAGTACAATGAAATTAGTAGAAAAATTAGTAGTCGCTACTAAATTTTAGTAGACTTTTTGTAAAGTGGAATTTAAAATCTGTTTGCTAAAATCAGCAAAAAAATTACTAAATTTTATAATATTAGTAAAAAGTTTTAAATTTATTTTTCTTAACGAGCATCAAAAATTTTGATTATTTAGTAAAAAGTTTTAAATTTATTTTTCTTAACGAGCATCAAAAATTTTGATTATATTTTTTAAAAAAAGAATTAATCATTTTGTTTTAATTTGGTAATTTCTGTTTTGAAAAATATTTTGTTCAATTTTTTTTTTTACTTTTAAGGTTACATTTTAATTTCTAGAACTAAAAAACCTTTTTAGTGCTTTTTTAAGTGGATGTCATCTTTTTAGACATGAGTCGGTATCTTCCCTTCCAAGTAAGTTTTACTTAGAAGTAACATTTCCTTCAATATCCACTTATTTAAAATTAGTAAAATTTTTTGCTAATTTTAGCAAATCGGTTTTCAAAAATTTGTAAAATGATTTCTGAAATTAGCAACAAAAATTTGTAAATATTCTGTAAAAATTCTGTAATTTGTAAAATGTAAATAGCAAAAAGATTTGCTAAATAATAATTTTTTACTAAAAATCAGTATAAAAATAGTAGAGTGGGATTGAAAACCGTTTACAAATTTTTCTACTAACTTTTTTTTCTGAGTGTGCAATTAGTAGAATCGACTGAAAATGGCAGTTGAAACAAAAGTAAATGCAGTAAAAAAGTCGACAAAAATTGTGTTATTTTGAACTTATAATAAGTTTTAAAATAACTTACAAAAAGTGGTAAAAACTACTGTTTTTACAGTTTATTTTTTCGGTATTTAAATACAAAAACGATCAAAAAACACAACAAACAAGAAATTACAAAAGCTCAACAAAATTTTTTATTTTTTAATAACTAACAAAAACTAACCACTTACTGCAAAAATACTGTTTTAGTATTTGTTTATAACATTAAAATAACTGCTTTAAACAACTGTTACGATGAATGCAGTACTTTTCGGTAGGTGTTTTTAATAACTGTTTTGTATTTTTCCATAGAAAAAACAATTGTAATTACAATTTAAAACAAAAACTGTCAAACTTTTTTGGGTTTATGTTTTTTACCGCATGTCAACCGCATGTCAATTACTTTGGCCACCTTTTTAATAAGTGATATAAACGTTTTATTAATATCTGCGGGTAACAGTTAGAGCCCCCATTACCCAGTTTTACGGTCGACCGGTCTACCCCGTCAGACCGGCTTTAAAACCGGCCGATGGTCTACCCGGTCTTTACGGTCTAGACATGTCTACCCGGTTAATCGGGTTGTAATACTTTTTCCGAATGTACGTTTTTGATACCTTTTATTTTTAATTGAATAGAAGACAAATTGCTGCAATTAATATAAATTGTATACAAATTTGATGTGAGAATTATGTAGATTATTTTTGCAAAGAGACAGTGGCATTTTCATATAAATATATGACTAATACAGGACTTTCTAAATTTCAGAATCAGTATCGGAATATTTTTTTTTTCACAACCTATAAAAAAGTTCACAGTTCCAAGTCAGAATTACGTCTAGATTATTTCTGCAAAGTCATAAAATCACCGGACAAGGGACCGAAAATAGTCAAAATCGAAATATTTTTGTTCCACCGCTTAAAAAAAGTTAACAGTTTCAAGGCAGAATTACCAAGATTTAGTCCATTGTGAGGCAAGACCGAGAAAAACCGTAGCATTTACGTATAAATGCATGAAGGGTACAGGAGTTTCTGAATTTAAGAGCCAGTATTGGAATATTTTAGTTCCACAACTTTTCAGTTCCAAGTCTGAATTACGACTAGATTATTTCTGTAAAGTTTAAGTCCTTTGAGAGGCAAGTCTTAAAAAAAATCGCCGTACATGGGACTGAAAAAGACCGTTGCATTTTTATATTAATGTATGATAGGTGCAGGACTTTTTAATTCTAAGAGCCAGTTTCGGAATATTTTTGTTCCACAAGTAGAAAAAAATTTCACGGTTTTAGGTCAGAACTACGTCTAGATTATTTCTGTAAAATATCAACACTTTATGATCCAAGGCATAAAAACGCCGTACATGGGACCGAAAAATACCGCGAATATTTCATACAAATGTATGAAAAGCGAAGGAATTTCTGAATTCAAGAGCCAAGAGTTTTAGAATTTTTGCTCCACAACTTAAATGAATTTGCTTCATCTTAAGTCAAACTTATGTCTATATTGTTTCTACAAAATTGTGAGGAATGGTAAAAATGGGACCGAAAAAGACCGTGGCTTATACAAGAGACTTTATTAAACTCCATTAAGTTTACACTTAATCAGAATACACAATTCAATTAATCGCCAATGCTTTTTCTTTAGCGTGTTATTATCAACTAGCTGCTATGCCACATTGCTGGCGTATTAATATGTGCGGATGAAAATAACTAGAATGTGGAAGCACCTTTAAGAATGTTCTTTGAAGTTTGACAGAAGAAACATAAATGCAACATAATTTGTGGTGAATGGCTGCCATTTAACTGTTTTATATTTCAGGGAGTTATGGGAATTATGTTTCTACGAGTAAATACATATTTTTAAATACAATTTATTTATAATCATAATATTGTTTACTACCTATATATTATATTTTCTATTCTATTCTTAAGATTAGAATAAAATTTTTTAATTATTTCAATTATTGATGCTTCTGTAGAATCTATTCTTAAATTTATTTGCTTTATCAATATTAAAATAATAAAGCATGTGAATTGTACCTACAAGGTCAAGTTGTTATATAATTTAAAATATAACATAGTGCATATAAACGTATAAGTTTCAAATCATTTAAGATTACAAATATTCAGCTACACTAAATTGTTAACTTTCTTACGATTTTTGACTTATTTACTTTTTTAATTTTTTCTACTAAACATTCGCTCTCTTAACACACTGCCTGCCATTTTTTTTATATGAAAAACGTTTTTTCCGTTTCCGATTGCCAACAATCGGGCGGATTATGTCGCACTAGACCATGTCGCATTGAGGTAAAAGGTCAAGTTTTTGAGTATTTGCAGTACTTTTTGGGGAGATTGTTTCAAAATTCAAAATATCTTAAAGATTGTTTTCAACTATCGGACGAATTATTAAAGCAAAAACTATACTTTTTACGAATGACTACAAACATTATCTCAAAAAGGTCAAAGTTCAAATAAGGGACACTTCTATCACTTTATTTGCAAAATTGTCTCCAAATTTATAAAAATCTTATGGTTTTTGTCAAAAATGGAATGAATTATTGTAGCACAGCATTTATTATTTATGTGCTGCAAATTTGAGCCAAATCAAGTGACTTTAAACCTTTTGACATCAACGGCAGAGTTCAAATTATTAGTATGTTCACTATGTTAAAAGAAAATTATTTAAAAATTTAATATTTTTTTTATTTTATTTATATTAATGATATAATTACAAATTATATCCTAATAGCCTCTTTTGGGAATTGAACCCACGACCCCCGCACTGATAAGCTAGCACACTACCAACTAGCCTACCGGGGCGCTCAAAAAAAAATTAATATATTAATGCCGATTTTGCTAACAGATGTTGTTCGAATAGTTTTAAATAATGTGAGAAAATATCAATCATTTTGAACATATTCTGTTGCCCTGCACACAGAAAAATCAAGTGCCAACCAGTGGTGTGCCCCAGAAACCCCCCTTCACCGAAATGATTTTAAAAGTACCATTTTTATTATGTTTAGTGTATATACAATATAGCTTGTATATTTCTGTTAAATTAAAATTTTATTTAATGCAAGATCATTTGATATTTTTGCAAGTCCAATTGGGTTTTAGCAGATTTTAGGAAAATTTGTGCAGAAAGTGGAAAAATTTGCTTTAATATCAGAGAAATTTGCTCAATTTATTCATAGTTACTGCCCCTTTGTAATTCGCACAAAATTTTATTTGGCCGCTGCTTACGATGAAGCTGGCTCTGATCGAAATTTTTTTAATTTTTATTCTTTATAATTTACAAATAAAATTTTCATATTTCTTTGCATTTAAAAACAATTTATATGATCTAAAATCCTACTAAATATCATTCATTTGCCAAAAATAATAGATCAACAATACATAAAAACTTCCTTACCTTTCACACAAGAATACACTGAAAAATTATAATTCAAAAATATTGCCTAATCATTAACTATCAACATAGATTATGTTTTACTTGTATATTTCAAATTGATTAGAACAAACATTCGAAATTAAAGAATTGAAGTTCAAAACAAAAACTGTAAAAAAGAGGATAAAAATAAATTAAATTTCGTTGATGTTAGTCCAATTGTGTGTTGTTTTCGGGTTTGTTAATTTGTTTCCAAACACTCATATAAAATAGCAAGCATTAACCCAAAAGAGGCATGGATACTGAAGAGGTTGTGTAGCAATAACCAAAAGTACTAGAATTCTATTCTGCTGGCTCTGATCGAAATTTTTTCAATTTTTATTCTCTATAATTTACTAATAAAATTTTTCATTACTTTGCATTTAAAAACAATTTTTAACGAATATTATTATATGATCAAAAATCCTACTAAATGTCATTCATTTACCAAAATAACAGATAAACAATACATAAAAATATTTGAAATTTTTATATTTGTAATTTGATAAAATATTAAAAACAACAAAAGCTAGCAAATGAATTGTGGGTTTGTTAGTAAAGGTAGAGCAGCTCCGGCGAAGTCCATATACCAAAACAGTTTTCGTACAAAGGCGGCTCCAAATGTTCAAATTGTATTTGTTTACCAAGTTTAATGTAAAAAATATAATAGTGTTGTCATTATAAAAATTACACATATAAGTAGACAAAATTACCCAAAAATGCTAATTAAAAAAAAATCGAAATAAAAGAACGCAATTTACATTCAAAAAATTAAAAATAAATTCAAAAATTGATACTCAAAATAAATAAATTTAAATTAAAAAATACCAAATGCAACTAAAAAGGATTGAAATTCATCAAATATTTCTGTAATGGTGTTTTTTGCATTTAAATTGATGTTTTTTAAATTACATTTGGATCATTCCAAAAGCTTTTGAAATAATTTAATGGTTTTTGAAATGGTTGTCTTTGAATTTGATTAAAAATTTGCACGTGGCTATTTCATGTTCCCGTGATATCTGTCATGTTTTTGTTTTTCAAAATTAAATGTAGTGTATCGCGGCTCAAAGTTGGTCAGTTTTTAAATAAAGTTTTGCACTTTTGCAATATTTCTTTAAAGAGACCGCTTATTTTATCTTAAAGTAGAAGATCTAAGTTTTCATAAAAGATACGATTTGTAAAAATAATTGCTTAAAAAGTTGGATCAGTTTAAACCTGAGTTATTTATCCAACTTTGAGCAGCTAATTGTATTTAATACTTAGCATCTATATACCGTGATTTTTGAAAAATTCCAAATGTTTCAGATATCACAGGAACGTGAAATATCCATGCCCGAGTTTTCAGTGATATCCATAGAATGACTCTTTGAATTTTTATACCCTTCACCACAGGTGGAAGGGTATATATAAGTTTGTCATTCCGTTTGTAATTTCTACAATATTGATCTTAGACCCTATAAAGTATATATATTCTGGGTCCTTATGAAGAGCGAAGTTGATTTAACGATGTCCGTCTGTCCGTCTGTGTGTTGAAATGGGTTTTCCGAAGAACCCAGACATGATGAGGACTTGATTGTTTTTTATTTCTGTTACGTGATCCATTTCTGTTTGCTATTAAAAATCAGACAGATCGGTTTATAAATGGCTGAGATATTAGCAAAAAACCAGGACTACCTCTAATTTTTTCCCTTTGTTTAATATGTATTAAGCATAACAAACACATCCATGTGTTAAAATTCTTTTCTTTCATCTCCACCTTTTATACACAAACAACACGCATACAAAGATTTGTCATTTAAATAAAAACTAAACAAATCTCTAATTAACGAAGACTTTTATATATGCACCTCTATTGACGATGATTTTGTGTGAGCTTCGATAGCTCAGTTGTCTAGACGCTTTGTCACAAATACTTTTTTTCTCTAAGGCCGCGGGTTCGAGGTTCGAATCTTGGTCAATACACTTTTTTTTGTACATTTTTTTTTATTATTTTCTTAAGACTTTTTTTTTATTTATTTTTGGTTTTTTTAACATTTAATAATTAATTTATATAAAATTTTATATTAATAATTAAATAATCCATAAGTAGGCTAAAAACATCAACATTTTTATAAAAACCCTCTGATACAAACAAAATACAAACGTTTTTATACCCTTCACCACAGGTGGAAGGGTCGCGGGTTCGAATCCCGGTCAATTTACTTTTTTTTTGTACATTTTTTTTTTCTTAAGTTTTTTTTTGTTTTTTTTTACATTTAATAATTAATTTAAATAAAATTTTATATTAATAATTAAATAATCCATAAATAGGCTAAAAACATTAACATTTTTATAAAAACCCTCTGATACAAACAAAATACAAACGGTTTTATTTCTATTTTTTGCTCCGATTTAAAAGAATTTATAAAAATATTTTGTAAACCATTTTATTTCTCATATATTAAGAAAATTTTATACATAATTTCTCTTTTAGTGCAACTATTTTAGGTCATAACTTATAATAATTTATAAAAAAAAAATTATAAACTATTTTCCTTCAAATTTTTAAAATTAAGCTAAATAAATTAAAAATATTTTGTAATAAAAAAGCGAAATAAAATCCCAAATACAAGTTTGCCAGCTAAATCAAACTTTTTTGTAGAAATAAAACACATGCAGTTCTAGTGATTTCTTTTAACGATTTGCTGAACTTCTTTTCTTTCACCTCTTCACCTTAGATACACAAACAACAAACACATACAAAGATTTCTCATTTAAATAAAAACCAAACAAATCCCTATTGAACGAAAACTGTTCATTTAACTCTTATAAACTATGATTCCATATAGCTTTCATAGCCGAGTCGTCTAAACGCTATATCACAAATACTTTTTTCTCTAATAACGCGAGTTCAAATCTTACTGAAGAACACAATTCAACTTTTTTTTTTGTACATTTTTTTTTTATTTTCTTAAGACTTTTTTAATTTTTTTGTTTTTTTTAACATTAAATAATTAATTTAAACTAAATTTTATATTAATAATTAAATAATCCATAAATAGGCTAAAAACATCAAAATTTGTATAAAAACCCTCTGATACAAACAAAATACAAACGGTTTTATTTCTATTTTTTGCTCCGATTTAAAATAATTTATAAATAGATTTTTAAACCATTTTCTCATATATTAAGAAAATTTTATACATAATTTCCCTTTGAGTGCAACTATTTTAGGTCATAACTTATAATAATTTATAAAAAAAAATTATAAACTATTTTCCTTCAAATTTTTAAAATTAAGCTAAATAAATTAAAAATATTTTGTAATAAAAAAGCGAAATAAAATCCCAAATACAAGTTTGCCAGCTAAATTAAACTTTTTTGTAGAAATAAAACACATGCAGTTCTAGTGATTTCTTTTAACGATTTGCTGAACTTCTTTTCTTTCACCTCTTCACCTTAGATACACAAACAACAAACACATACAAAGATTTCTCATTTAAATAAAAACCAAACAAATCCCTATTGAACGAAAACTGTTCTTTTAACTCTATAAACTATGATTCCATATAGCCTTCATAGCCGAGTCGTCTAAACGCTATGTTACAAATACTTTTTTTCTCTAATAACGCGAGTTCAAATCCTACTGAAGACACACAATTCAACTTTTTTTTTGTACATTTTTTTTTATTTTCTTAAGACTTTTTTTATTTTTTTGTTTGTTTTAACATTAAATTATTAATTTAAATAAAATTTTATATTAATAATTAAATAATCCATAAATATGCTAAAAACATCAAAATTTGTATAAAAACCCTCTGATACAAACAAAATACAAACGGTTTTATTTCTATTTTTTGCTCCGATTTAAAATAATTTATAAACAGATTTTTAAACCATTTTCTCATATATTAAGAAAATTTTATACATAATTTCCCTTTGAGTGCAACTATTTTAGGTCATAACTTATAATAATTTATAAAAAAAAAAAATTATAAACTATTTTCCTTCATATTTTTAAAATTAAGCTAAATAAATTAAAAATAAAAAAGCGAAATAAAATCCCAAATACAAGTTTGCCAGCTAAATCAAACTTTTTTGTAGAAATAAAACACATGCAGTTCTAGTGATTTCTTTTAACGATTTTTTTAGAACTAAAAAGATTTTTGAAAAAAAAAAATTGGCATTATGATCGTGATTGTTGTTGTTTTTATTTTATTTGTTGAACTTTTTGTCTTTCACCTCCTCACCTTTTACCCACAAACAACAAATCCATACAAAGGTTTGTCATTTAAGTAAAACCCAAACAAATCTGTTTTAAACGAAAACTCTTTATTTACTTCTAGTAACGACGTTTGCTCAGTGGTCTAAGCGCTTTGTCACAAATACTTTTTTTCTTTTAGTCGCGCGATCTAGCCCCGTCTATTCAACTTTTTTTATTTTTTTATTTTTATATTTTTTTAACACTTTTTTTTATTTTCTTGACTTTTTGTTATTTTTTTATTTTTTTTTTTAACAAAACAAATGCGTCCAGCACAGTTGTCTTAACGATGTTGGTCAGCTTTTCTGTATAATTGGAGAACGGAAAGAGGAAAAGTTTTCAAATAAGGTACAAACATCTTGGTTAAAAATACACAACATCTGGCCAAATGTGGGCGGGATCCTTGAATTGGGCGTGGCACAAAATAGATTAATTTATATCTTAAGAACGGTAAGACCGAAATAAAATAATACATAAATGGGCTATAAACATCAAAATTTTTATAAAAACTAAAATGTAATATGACCTATGGATACGTCTTATATATCCAAAGATCGAAAATCTTTAGTAGAACATATTTGCTGAAAGTAGTTATGACCAAAACCTAAAAAAATACCTATTTTCGGGAACCATAAATCTTTCAGAGTTCAAGTTTTATCACTAAACAAAATGGTAAATTTCCACTTAAAGATGTCCGTATATAAATCTGTCCATTCCATATATGTCCATATATAAACTTCACTATTTTCCCAACCATGGTGAAGGGTATATAAGTTTCGGCATAGCCGAATTTAGCCGCTCTTACTTGTTTTAATTTCAAATGGTATTTTTTAATTTTAAATAATATTTTTTGAATTTCAGATGTGACTTTGATTTACAATTGCTATTTTTTAAATGAAAATGCTGTTTTTTAAATAAATGTTTCAATTAAAATTACTTATTAATTAGTCAGCAGATCTTAATAAAATAAAGGCTTAGTATGTTAATTGATATGTTGAATTCGATGCGTAGAAAAATGAGGGGCTTACTATGATTTATATGGTGACTACCAAGAGTACCAAAAAGGAGTAAAATCAATCGAAAGTAAAAAAAAAATCATACATTTTTTACTGACATAACGTAGAAAAAAAAACGATTTTTGTAGTTTGTTTTTCAAATTGAAAGTCTTTGTTTTTTGTATGTAATTACAAAACAACACACACAGAGGTATATATTTTTGTCTATGTTGGTGTGTATATTTGAACAATTTCTTGTAATTTGTATTGAATTAATTTAGAAAAAACAGAAAATTTTACATTTAACTACTGAAAGTCCGTATATTTTTATAGTTTGTTTTTTAAATGACTGGTCCATATAGTTAAAAAATATATTTCTATGAATTTCAATTGATTTTTCATTAAAAGAACAAACTTTACAAAATACTTATTAAAGAAACTATATTGTGAATGTAATTATGTCAATTATTTAATAATCTTTTAATTTTGTATTATAATATTGCATAATTTTCAACACCAAATACTTTTAAAAGTATATTTTTTAAGTAATTGAAATCACTCAAAAAAATTTGTCGGTAGAATCTACTGAAAATGAATGTTAAAACAAAAGTATATGTAGTTAACAAATGCAGTAAAAATAATGTAAAAATAAGTGAAAAATTTTTACTACACAAGTTTTAAAACAACTAAAAAAATGGTAAAAATTACTGTTTTTGAAGGTAATTTTTTCGGCTATGCCGAATCATATATACCCTTCATCATGTTTGGGAAAATAGTGAAGTTTATATATGGACATATATGGAATGGACAGATTTATATACAAACATCTTTAAGTGGAAATTTAACATTTAGTTTATTGATAAAACTTGGACTCTGAAAGATTTATGGTTCCTGTGCCACGCCCAATTCAAGGATCCCGCCCTTATTTGGTCAGATGTTGTGTATTGATAACCAAGATGCTTGCACCTTATTTGGAAACTTTTCCTCTTTCCGTTCTCCAATTATACAGAAAAGCTGACCGACATCGTTAAGACAACTGTGGTGGACGCATTTGTTTTGTTAAAAAAAAATAAAAAAATTACAAAAAGTCTTAAGAAAATAAAAAAAAAGTGGTAAAAAAATATAAAAATAAAAAAAGTTGAATAGACGGGGCTCGATCGCGCGACTAAAAGAAAAAAAGTATTTGTGACAAAGCGCTTAGACCACTGAGCCATTGAAGGACAAAAGCAAACGTCGTTAATAGAAGTAAATAAAGAGTTTTCGTTTAAAACAGATTTGTTTGGGGTTTATTTAAATGACAAATCTTTGTATGGATTTGTTGTTGTTGTTGAACTAAAAATCTTGTTAGTTCTAAAAAAGCTTTTTTCGACCAAAAAAATATTTTTTTACAAATCGTTAAAAAAAATCACTAGAACTGCATGTGTTTTATTTCTACAAATATGTTTGATTTAGCTGGCAAATTTGCATTTGGGATTTTATTTCGTTTTTTTTTTAAAAAATATTTTTAATTTCTTTAGCTTAATTTTAAAAATTTGAAGGAAAATAGTTTATAAATTTTTTTTTTATAAATTAATATAAGTTATGACCGAAAATAGTTGCTTTCAAAGGGGAATTATGTATAAAATTTTCTTAATATCCCATCTAAAAATCGAAATATATATGAACATACATGATCATACATGGGCTTGTATATGATCATACATGGGCATACATGGTCATATACGTCCATACATGATCTCATATATGACAATATATCTTCGGATCCGAAATTTGAGGGTATATGGTGATATATGTGCATATATTATCATACATGCTCATATATTATTGATGTATGCTCGTATATGATCATATACGTCCATATACCCTCAAATTTCGGATTCGAAGATATATGATCATATATGAGATCATGTATGGTCATATATTGAACAATGTATGGACGTATATGACAATGTATGCCCATGTATGATCATATACAGGCCCATATATGATCATGTATGCTCATATATATTTCGATTTTTAGATGGGATATGAAAAATAAAATGGTTTAAAAATCTTTTTATAAATTCTTTTAAATCGGAGCAAAAAATAGAAATAAAGTCGTTTGTATCAGAGGGTTTTTATACAAATTTTGATGTTTTTAGCCTATTTATGGATTATTTAATTATTAATATAAAATTTTATTCATATTAATTATTTAATTGTTTGAAAATTTTATACCCATCTATTGAAAAGCACGTTTTACATATTTTTAATACCATTATTACGACATCAACTTTTTCGGCTAGTATGGAAGACTGCTAGAGTTGTTCCGTTTAAGAAATCAGGTGGGCAGGGTATTAATTCGTTTCGGCCTATTAGCATTCTTTCTTGTCTTTGAGCATTCTTTCTTGTCTTTGAGCATCTACTAGTTAGTCAAATAAATTTGTATTTGTGTGAAAATAACCTTCTTAGTGTTTGTCACTCTGGGTACCGAAAGGGTTTCAGCACTACAAATCTCCTACTTTCATTAACGGATAGAATAAGACAGAACTTAAATAAAGTACAAAGTTCTTTCCTTTAATTATTTAATGTTAAAAAAAAACAAAAAATAAAAAAAGTCTTAAGAAAATAAAAAAAAATGTACAAAAAAAAGTTGAATTGTGTCTTCAGTAGGATTTGAACTCGCGTTATTAGAGAAAAAAAGTATTTGTGACATAGCGTTTAGACAACTCAGCTATGAAGGCCATATGGAATCATCGTTTATAGAGTTAAATGAACAGTTTTCGTTCAATAGGGATTTAAATGACAAATCTTTGTATGTGTTTGTTGTTTGTGTATAAAAGGTGAAGAGGCGAAAGAAAAGAAATTGATGTGTTTGTTATGCGTAATATTCAACATACATACATATAACAAGTAAGAGCGGCTAAATTCGGCTATGCCGAATCTTATATACCCTTCACCATGGTATTCTGAAGGAGATGAATACATCGTTGGAATCTACTACCTCATAGCTCTCCACAAACAAGCGGTATCCCCATTTATTTTTTCTTAAATGTCCAAAAATTTTAATCCAAAATAATATGTCATGTAAAATCTCAAATTTATATTTTTCCATATGTTTCAGCGCTTTTCTTGTCAAATTTGGCATTTTCTAGGCAAAAAAAAGTTGGCGACACTACTATTTATTTTTTATTTATATACAATAGTTGTGAAACGTATTTAACCTACGTATTTATCTTCACACTCTTATTAAACAAAGGGATTTTACTGGAAAAATTAGAGGTAGTCCTGGTTTTTTGCTAATATCTCAGCCATTTATTAACCGATCTGTCTGATTTTTAATAGCAAACAGAAATGGATCACATGTAACAGAAATAAAAAAGTCCTCATCATGTCTGGGTTCTTCGGAAAACCCATTTCAACACACAGACGGACAGACGGACAGACGGACATCGTTAAATCAACTTCGCTCTTCATATGGACCCAGAATATATATACTTTATAGGGTCTAAGATCAATATTGTAGAAATTACAAACGGAATGACAAACTTATATATACCCTTCCACCTATGGTGAAGGGTATAAAAACAAAGGGATTTTACGGAAAAAATTAGAGGTAGTCCAGGTTTTTTGCAATATCTCAGCCATTTATCAACCGATCTGGCTGATTTTTAATAGCAAGCAGAAATGGATCACATGTAACAGAAATATATAACAATCAAGTCCTCATCATGTCTGGGGTCTTCGGAAAACCCATTTCAACACACAGGCGGGCAGACGGACAGACGGACATCGTTAAATCAACTTCGCTCTTCATAAGGACCCAGAATATATATACTTTATAGGGTCTAAGTTCAATATTGTAGAAATTACAAACGGAATGACAAACTTATATATACCCTTCCATCTTTAGTGAAGGGTATAAAAATATTTCTTCTTTATTTTACTTCATCCAACTTAAAATTCAAAGTCAAAATTTCAAACGGTGCTCTAGTTATTACATATAAATCCATATTTTTTATATTATACAAATATTTTCTCAATAAATGCATACTATTTTGCATATTTTGCTAAAAATGCATGTTTCAAATCATATTTTTGATATTTCACTAATTTATATCTTAAATTTTTTTATAAATATTTTTTTAAATGTTTTGTCACGAAGACCAAAATCTGAGCAAAAAGCCAACTAGCAATTTTCCCACGATAAAAACCCGTAATTTCCGATATAAAAACTTATTTTTAAGACAAAAAAAGTACTAAAATTGAATTGGAAATAAGGAAAACGCTATAATAATTCAATAATAAATTTGTATTTTTCGATTTTTAATATTTTATGTAAAAATGGTAGTTTTTTAATTATAATATTATCCTCATAAAGAAATGTGTTTACAGTTAAATAAATACAACAACTATTGATTACTACACACACAATTGTTATGTAGTAACTGACAAATTTCTTGAGTGTATTTACTTACCGCATAGTAAAATAATTTGTATTACGCAAGTAGCGAAGTATCAATATCATATTAAGTAGCATTTGTGGGATTTGTTTTTTATTCTTCTACAAAAACTTTTAGCTGATATCAAAAGCATTAATGTTTTATTTGAAACAGAGCTTTAAAGACTGGATTCAAGAAGAATTATTTTTAAATATACCCAACAAAAACATGGTATCAACTACCATGTTTTAGAGGGCGGTAGATACTTTCGACCCTGTATATCATATTTGTGGGATGAATTTGAAAAAATTTATTGTGCCCCAGAGAATCAGAATCTTATTTTGTTTTGATGGAATTGTTAATTTTAAAATAAACATTTTCAAATTCATCCCACAAATCATCTATTTTGAGTTATCCATTCCATCAAAAACATGGTATCAACTACTTACCAGCCTATTAACTCGCTTAATTACTTTTGTTCGCGATGTCCCAAAAGTAATGAGTGGTCATTACCTTCTCACTTACAAAAAACACAATGTAATGGGTGGTCATTACCCTCTCGCTTACGAATAGCCAAAATATAATGAGTACCCATAATTTTTTGGTGATTGCGAACAACAACAAAATAGTAAAAAACTAAGGTCTTTAAAATATTTTTTTCATTAATACTACTTTTTATACATTTCCTTTAGAACACACTATTTTCTATCCCCTAAATATCGGAGATGTTACATGAAAAAACTATTAAGCCTTACATTTGTATTCTCTATCATCCAAACCGGCGTTAAGCCTCCCTTGTAAGTCCAACTAAGTAAACCGCTATTTGTGGTGATTTATAGGTCTATACGTATAACGTCAATATGTATAGATCGGAATATGTATTGATTCTAATCAATTTCAATACGGTTTGTCCTTGACCAACTGTACCAAATTCCATAGAAATATCTTTGTTTTTGTGACCTGTAGTTTGTTGAAATGACGGATATTACATCATATTTATTATTTATTTATTTACTGTGTTCAAGTAGTGGTGAAGTATACAAAATTCCATCAAAATCTCGGTAATGATATTAGTTAATGATAATGAAAATAATTTCATTACAACCCAGCAAAATAAGAGCTGAGGAAGAAGTAGTTAAACACTATATCTACTGAACCCGAAGTTGTGAAAATTTCGGTGAATCATTAATGATTTTAACATTGGCGTGTCATTGGGAGGAAGTAGTTTGTTTCGGTGCTATGAAAAATCGATGATCATTAGCTTACGGATGTTGTTAAATATAGGGACTACAAAATAAATATAGGGAGTGGCTTTTTCAAGTTAAAAATGTGATTTTGAACACGCCAAATATTATTATTCCGACCAGGACAAAGTGAATATCACTGGTATGCAAAATATGTTTTCAATAAGGCATTTAATGACTGCAGGAATTAACCATTAACGTAAAGAATAACATCCATTTTATTTTGCTGGGAATTGATTTCAATGAAATCATCAATTAAAAGTCCACTAAATTAATAAGTCCCTTGTATGCATCAGAGCAATTGGATAACTAATCCATTTTTAAAATAAAATAACAGTTATTTTGGGTGTCTGGTTTAAAGTCGAATACTCATTTGCTTTCTAAACGATTATATTTATTTGCACTTATAAATTTTGTTTCAATTAGTTGAGTAAAAGTATGTCCGACAAATGGCCGCCGTCGGCTCTTTTGATTACATTTTGCATAACTGCGTAATAAATTTAAAATGTGCAAAAATATGCATGAAAAAGAACAAAATATGCATTAAAAAAGCATCAAATATGCATTTAAAATAAAAATATGCAAATATTAATCGATGCCATTTCGTGCGATTGTTGCTTTCCAGCCAGTACTTATTCGTTGAGCGTATATGTAAGTAGGTTTCCATGCTCATTCAACTAGTTTTTACTCAAAAACACCCCGTCAAAACAGTGTAATATTTCTACATTTTTCATTATTTCTTTTTAAAAGATAATACAAATTTGTTAAGTCATTTAAACATTAAGTTATATATTGTTGTTTAGTAGAATCATATTGTTTTTGACCTATTTTTGTTCAGACATACATAAATATTCTCATAAAAAACTATATATCAAAGTAATTCTATAATTACAACAACATTAATTTATAATCTTTAAGTCTAGTCCGTAAAACCTAAAATTAATATTTAACTACATATTTTGTATAATTATGTACAGTGGAACCCTGATTTGCGCTGCTCCCGGTTTACAGAAACTGAATTTTCGATGCCATAAAATATTTTAAATGAATTTTTTCTTTCGGAGGATTAATTTGCGCAAAATTTTTCTATGTTGAAAAAAAATATTTATTTTCGCTCACAATAAATATTTCGCCTAAAAATATTTTTGTGCGAAAAATTATTTTTTTTTACTTCCAAATAGATTTCGGTTTTTTAACTATGTTTTGATGTTGTTTTTTTCAAGAATTTTTATGTAAAAAAAATATAATTTTTTTTTTGCGAAAGCGTAAATAAAGTGTTGGCTGGGTAATAAATTGTATTTGTTTTAATATATTTTTTTAAAATAATGGTAGAATAATTAGACAAAGTTGTAATTTTTCAATTAGTGAACTTTCAAAATTTAAATTAAATAAACAAAAATTGGAAAAATAAGAATTCTTTTTGATGAAAATTATGGGGAAATTTTTCTGAACACATTTAACTTTACACTTTATCCTATTTATAAAATAATTCATAATAAGGCGAAAAATACTACTTTATAATAAAGAATAACCAACTATAAAATAAAAAATATTATTTATTATAATTAATTGAACAATATAAACAACTTTTAAATGCAACTATATTTATGAGTATGTTTTATTGAGGAGGGTGTTCACGATCGTGAATTGGAAATGATGCAAAAAAGCTCAGGCTGTTATTTGCATTTTTTCAGTCTTGAGTAGATATGACGACACAAATTAATTTTGCAAAATTGAAAAATATAAGAGATGATCCGAGAGTTTATAGTTTACTATAATTTAAAGTTTTGCTTTGCAAAAGTGATTTTTTACAAAGGTTGCAATGATATGTACTTTTACATTTTTACAAACTAAAGATATTGGCCCGTAATCATAGTCCCGCACTAAAATCGCTTTTTTTAAAACGACTAAATTCAAAACCTGTTATTATCTATTTTTCTTTTATAGTCAGAATTAAAGCCAGTTTTAAGTTAAACCGGCTTTAAATGGGTACCATATCAAATGCACCAAATGCCCGCATACATTTTGTACTAAAAAATAAACAAGTGTCAACATTGATCAGCTGATTTTATATTAGCCAAAAAAAAGAAGTGTGATAATAAAAGATTTGCAATTGCAAAATGTGAAAAGGAAAAACTTTATAAAAAAAAGAACAGAAAAGTGTATTTTTATTAATAAAAATTTATTAAATTAATAAATATTATGCGAAATCCCGTATTTATTGATATAATTTTCCTTTCAATATTTTGCAATTTAAAATTTTATGTAAATGTTATTAAATTGGCTGAAGTTGTTTTCAGCTAGTTTTAATTTTAAAGCAGACTTTAACGACTAAAGTATACTTTTACTTGTCTATAGTAGGCCTAAAGTATACTTTTAAGAAAAGTCGGCTTTAGAACTCCAAAAGTATACTTTATTAAAATATGATTATTTGTTGATAAAAACAGATTTTCTTGCCCTAACATAAAATTATTTAAATTTTCTTTTGTTTGATTATGTAGGAATTGTTTATTTAAGAACATAATTTTTCAATGATTCCACCTGGCATTGTTACGTCATGGTTCAAACTATGTTTTTCACTGTTTTTTGTTTTTAATAAAACCATTGAAAATGTCTCAGCAATTCCAAAATCTGTTTCAAACTGAGTGATTATATTTTAAACCCATGAAGGACTTCTTAAATATTTAAATTACCTAAAATTTTTCGATTTTTTACTTTATGCTTGATTACCGCAATTAAGAAAAAAGTGAAAATAGTATTTATGTTTTTGGATCCTATTTCTGATACAAAAAACACTATCATTGCTAGCTTACGTCGTTGTTTTAATTTTTTTAATGTCTAAGCTAAATCTAAACTAAATTAGTGTTTAAAAATATCTTTCAATTTATAATATATATTTCAATTTGTAATAAGTTTAGAATAAATTTAACCACTTCGCACAAGGCCTAAAATATCGTTTTAAAATATATTAGTATTTTAAATAAATATATTTTTAAGTTACACAAAACACCGGTTGAAATTTTTATATATATTTTTTTTAATTTTAACTATTCTGAAAAACCGAAAGCCAGTTTTTAAAAATGTCGAATAATAGATCGTCCTACCTGCAAATTATTTTTAAGCAAAAATTATTATAAAAAAAATTTTCGGTTAAAAAATTTGAGGCAAATATTTTTCCCAGATACATAGTAGTGAATATTCCTTTATATAAAAGTGTAGGGAAGAAACATTTTAAAACAAAGAAAATCATTAACAAACGCCACAATACACTGTCCCAAATAGGGGGTGCAAATAGGGGTTCGACTGTACATAGCAATTTATTAAAAAACTATTTGTTTAGACAAATATACCGGTTTTATTGATTGTGGTTACACAAAAACAAAAAACACGTGAATATTTTGTTTTGCTGGACTATTTTAATTACATCACTGCCAATAAAAGCGAGTGGATGAAACTCGAAAAAAAAATTTCCATAATACTGTGCCCGACATACGAGAGCGGTCCAAAAAATAGCTGACCGGACATATAGACGCCGGCAGTAGTTTGCAAAAAAAATATATATTTTGTGAAAAGTGACAACCTTATAAAATATATGTTTTAAGTTCCAAGGCCCTACATTGTTAAGTATTTTTTTACAGACATCAAAAATAAACGATCTCAGTAAATTTGTAATCATGGAAAAAATTGGTCAAAATCAATGAATTAAAGTTTGAATTGATTCATCACGCACCTTATTCGCCAAACCTAGCTCCCTCGGATTATTTCCTATTTCCAAACTTGAAAAAATTACTCTGTGGATTTGCGGTTGATGGCTATTTTTAGGACCTAGACGGTTTTACCTATAAACAAGGTATCGAAGCTATTGGAAAAATGTATAGAGCTAAGAGGAGATTATGTTGGGAAATAAAGAAAATTTTTGCAAAAATTTGTTGTGTTTTCTTTGTTTAGCACCGCCCTCGGACGTGTGCTCCCTTGATCAAACCCAGTATATGTATATATTATTAGTTTATATTTAGTTGGTTTGTATTACGTTATTCTTTTGCCAGTACACTGAGCCTATTGAAGCCATATCTTTTGTGTTGGCAAAAAAATAACAAGCGAATAAAAAAAACGTCGTGAAAATAAAATAGATTTTATCTCACAACTGTATGGAGAAATACGGCTCGTTGTTATTCTGTTTCTTCAATAATGCAGCTTTCCATACAAATATAGAGAGTGGCCCAAACATTCAGCCAAGTTGTTTTGCTGTGTCTTAAAAATGAAACGACGTAATTAAAAATAAATTTTAAATTTTTATTTGGACCTTTAAGTTTTTTCGATTAGTTTTTGAAGATCATTTGCACTCTTTTTAACACATTTTCCATCATTCTGGAGAGAACTTTGGGCGATAAGTTTTTGCACTCTTATCGGATATTCTCTTTGAGAGCTTCCAGAGTCTGTGAATTGTATGTTGTATTTGTTTACTCTACAAATATTAAACGGACGATTGCCGTCATGTGCAAAAGTTATAACAGTGTTATATTTTGAGTCACCTTTTATTAACTAAACATTATTTCTCGATTTCAACAAAATGATCTAGAAAAAGTGGATGACACTCAGAATATATTGAATTTTTATTTGCAGCGAAAAGTTAAACTTTGTTGGACGGTGATGTTAATGTACTCGTGAAACGAAAAAGTGTATATTGTCCATGACAAAACAATACCAGGTCCTAGGGTAGAATATGTGTTTTTATATTGACAGTCAAGAGTTTTTTGTTTACTTTTTGTATGAATTTTTAAAATTTTTGTTGTAATCGAGAGAACATAAACAACAACAAATGTTTCAGTTTAAGTCTCAGTTAAAACATGAGGCTAAGCCCCATTACACAATGTTCAGCTAGCAACTATCTCGGAATTTAACTGACACATTGTTTGTTGTTTACTATATAAAATTGGAATATAAATGTTGGTTAAATTTTAAGAAGACATTGGGTTATCGGGCCTAAGCCCCATTAATACGATTTGTCAGTTAGCTAACTAGGACTTTAACTGACACATTTGTTATTGTTCGCCATATAAAATTGAATCTTATTGTTGATTAAAAATTAACGGGATATTGTGTAATCGGGCCTAAGTCATATAAATATACATCTTATCAAAAAACGTCTGTACAACTTATTATACATGCAACAAACATATTTATAAGGTTATAATAGTTTCAATGAACTTTCTGCCAATATTCAAGGGCACACTTTTTCTTCTTTCCGTGTTTAAAAAAAAAGTTGGCAGAAATCATTTTCAAGTTAATTTTTATGCACTGTATTGTCTGCATTAAAAAAAGTTGGGAACATGATAAACATTTTTTTTGAAGAATTTGTTGCATTAAAAATGTATGTGTGTATGTTTGTATGCTCCATATATGGAA
The DNA here is from genome assembly GCA_949748255.1 of Eustalomyia histrio. NCBI lineage: Eukaryota > Metazoa > Arthropoda > Insecta > Diptera > Anthomyiidae > Eustalomyia > Eustalomyia histrio. The sequence goes on from OX456526.1 coordinate 70,555,359, forward strand.
GTGTTTAGATGATATTTTAAAGAAAAGGAAACTTGTATTAAACGTTCAAATGTATAGGTCAGTTTTCAACTAAAGAATGACAATATAACATAATACTGTCGTAGCTAGGATATCTGACTTCGGGAGTACTGTTCAATTTTATTCAAAACCATAAACCTTTAGAAGGGGATTTTCAAAGACCTCTCAAAGTATTTCTGTTACAAAACTCTCAATTCCCATTGAACTGAAGTTTGGATATGTTAGAGGAGATTTTTCCTTATCGAAAGAATCCAAAAATACCTTCTTGTTCAAATTAAATAAAATAAAACATACATTAATTTGATAGCTGAACTCATATACATCTCCATACAAAACCGCTTAATAATGGTGTTTTAATATACAAAATGAAAAGTTTTATATGATTGTATATGATTTGCACATCAAAATATACGTCTTTGAAATATCTTTCATATGCTATGCTATGATGTTTTTGTAAAAATATGAATATCTTTTCTGCAACTTTTTAAGAGGCTGGTCTGAAAAGAAAATAACGTTTCGAATATATTTGCCTAACACATATTTTCACACAATTGAATGAATTCAATAGGAATTCAGCAGGTAATGAGTTCCTTGACCAAAAGATGAAGTAACTAGATTTAAATGAATTCTTTGACGATGAATTCGATCAATTTTATGAAAGAATCGGGAAAAAAATTATTGAAATTTTTCAAGATAATTTGAATGCAAAAATTTAAGCTCCTTAACCCCTTTTACTCTGTCGTTGCTTTACAATAAATATTATGTAATAGTTTGAAGTTTTATCCACACAAATTAATTAAAAAATTTTTTTAATTATTTTATATTAATCATATAATTACAAATTATATCCTAATAGCCTAACCGAGCACTAGCAACAAAGGCCATCGGCCTTATAGTATTTTTTTTTATAAAAGTCATATGCTAATTTGGTTAAGAACATCTAAGAGAGAAGAATTTGTTGTGCAGTATCTACATTTTATGTGAAATTACATGTCGAATGATGAAATATCCGAATTTGTCAAAACTGAAATTTACGAAAATTACGCAATTTTCTTTTTAATGTAATTCGTGAAAAAAGCGAACATGTTTTAAAAATTTAACAGCCAGAGTTGTCATATTAAAATTTTGAAAAATTGTCTAATAAATGATGCCAATTATAAAACATAAATTAAAAAAATAATTGATAAGTTTTGAACCTGCTTTTCCGTGCCTAAACAAGACATTGGACTGCTCTATTATCTAATTTTCATCAGAAATAACTTGAACATCTTTTAGCTATCTTTTTTAGTTTCGAGCGTCTTGTTTCGTAACAAGTTCCATTTTTGGAAAGTGATAGCACTACCATGGGAATTTTGTGCGAATTAGCAGTAGTACACAATTTTCGTCCATTTATAACTGTACTCGTAAAAAAGCTGCGTAAAAATTGTTTAAAATTTTTTTAATTAAGCATAATAAATTACTTTAGCAGAATTTTTAATTGACATTGAAAATAAATTAAAAAGTGCATAAAAAAGTTTACAAAATCGAAATTGAGAAACACAAATTATTGAAAAGTTTCAATTATCAAGCAAAATTAGTTAAACTACTCTAAAAAAGTTTGTCATTTACTAAATGACAGTTGTTCTTGTAGTATTCAGTAGTTGTTGATTTTAACTATAATCACAGATATTTCTGAATGAAAAAATACGACATTTAAAAGTACTGTAATAAAGTAACAGTTAATAAAGCTGTTATTTTTAAAATTTGTTTTAAAAAAAAAAATTTTTATTGTATTTCTAAAAAATATATAAATATTTTTATAATACCGAAAAAATTTACTGCAAAAATAGTAGTTTCTATCAATTTTGTCAGTTATTTAAAAATTTTTGTAGTAAAATAATTCTCAGTTATTTTTACAACATTGACAGTTATTTTTACTGTATTCGTTAGTTATTTTTTACAGTTAAAAATAATGGGATTTTTACTTTGTTTTAACTGTAATTTTCAGTAGATTCTAGTTAGTAACTTTTATTTAGCGTAAAAATAAAACTTTGGGTTAAATAAAATATATAGTTAACAAACAAAAGCGATAATGACTTATCTTTGAAAAAAGATAAATCTTAATTGAATTAATTCGTGAAAAAAAATAATTCTTTTTGTAAACCAGCGAGTTGATTCAATATTTTATAAATCAATTTATTAAATCAGATTTAAAATCATAACTGATTAATCTTTTTTGATACAATTGAATCAATTCATTTCAATTCATCAATTCGCGAATTAAAAAAGTTTGATTTGATTTGCGAATTAAAACAAAAAAAAAAAAAACATTAAAATTGACTTACAGATCTCGCTAAGTTTTCTAGATATTCGCCATTTTGTAAAATGGTAATTTTTTAAAATGGCCTGTATCTCGAAAACTAAGCCAGATAGGACAAAATAGTCACCCTGTGACCATATGTTTTATAAAAATTCCAGGAAATCCTTCGGGGACCTACCGAATCTCTTTTATCGAAGGGTATCCCATGATGAGCTTTGCAAAAATTTTGTCCATTTTGCGCTATCTCGCTTAGTTTTTTTTAAATGGTCGGTATCTCGAAAACTAAGCGAGATAGGGCAAAACGGACAAAATTTTTGCTCTAGAAGAGTATTAATATACTGCGATAATAATAATAATAAACCCATCGGGTTTAAACTTAAATTCATCGTGATTAAAAAAAAATATTTTAATTCGTGAACCAAATCGTATTCAAGAATCAAAATAATTATTTTTTTGATTCGCGAATCAAATCAAAATTGATTTGATTCTTTGATTTAAAACTGAATTTTTCAAATTATTTCGTTTGATTTATTAAAAGAATTATTAAAATCAACTTGATTCTTATAATAAGATAAATATTGAATTATGGTAGTAACTAATTAAATTTGTCAAAATTTAAATCAGATTTGAAAGTTGATTCAAGGAATTATGTTTTTAAATGTCTATACCCATTCTCCACAATGTAGATAAATACAATATTTGCAGTGTTGGAAATTTATCATATTCGATTTTTTTAATTTCTTTTAAAAGATTATTGTTTTAAAAAATATATAACTGATTAAATAAATTTTTATCATAATTTATGTTCTAAATGATTAGATTTTAAAATTATATTTAACACACAAAATGACACTGCTAACGTTTTGATTGGTCTTATAGCTGATAAGATTCTATTAAAAAAATTTGTTGACCTATATACAAAATACTGACATTTTAACATTAATATAATGATAACTAAAAAATACACTATAAAGAATCGGATTCCCTTTCTTACGACGAACATTTTTTAAAAATGTAGCATGAAAAATTGTGTCAAATACCTCCAGAATAATTCCAAATAAAAAAATCTATCTTGCGTTGGTGTAAGATTTCACTGTATTCATATATTTATTTTGCCTTCAACTAAAATAAATACTCTCAATTGCATTCAATCCATTATTTTCAATTCAATTATGTTCATGAATACAATGTGTGATTTTATATGAGAGAAAGTACGTTTAACGAATGAAGCGAACACGATGCCGGTAATTTAGAAGTTTGTTAAGCATTTGAAAAAATATATATAAAACTGTTTAAAGTACACTCGAAAAATATTGTTTACAAATACTGAGATATCTTTTATATTGAAATATCCATAATACTGCTTTCAAAAAACTCTTTAATTTACTGCAATACATTTGTTTGTAGTAAGCAGTAGTTGTTGTTTTTAACTGTAATTACAGTTGTTTTCTATGGAAAAATACAAAACAACTATTACCACAGTTATAAAACAACTAACGAAAATGACTGTATTTCCTAACAACTACAAAAACAGAATTTTTGAAGTATCCAGTTAATTTTTGTTAGTTATTTAAAAAATATAAATTTTATTTAGTTTTTGAGAATTCTTGTTAAGTTTATATTGGTTATTCTTGCTATATTTTTATTTTGGAAATAAAAACAAGTAGAAAAGGGCTTAATTCGGCTGTGCCGAATCTTTAAATACCCTCCACCATAGGGATATACGTATATACTAAATTTTGCATGAACTGTAATATGAATATGTTTTGTCAATTTATGTAACGAACTTTTGTTATTTAGTTTTAGTAATGTTATTTAGTTTTAGCAATGTTATTTACATTTGCTCTGTTAGCGACTTTAACATTGTTGATTTTTACGTTAACTTAGTTATCAGAGTAACACACATATGTAAGACAATAAATGTAATCGAACAATAAGAAGACTTAATAACATTTTTACTTACTTAACAGAAAAAAAATATATACAGAAAAATTGTACAAATTTGTATGGAAAATTTAGAGGTACCTTCACATTTTCACTCATAACTTTTGAACCACTTAACCGATTTTGCTCATTTTAAATACCAAACTGCTCGGGAGGATGTTCAATAATCTGGGTAAATATAGGCACCCCCGCTTGCGTCTTCGCGTCGTGATCGCCATTTCAACAGACAGACAGACAGACGGACAGACAGACAGACAGACGGACATCGCTAAATCGACTTAAAATTGCATAAGGATCACGAATATATATACTTTATGGGGTCTTAAACCTATATTTCGACATGTTACAAACGGAATGACAAACTGATATATATACCCTCACCATATATGGTGGAGGGTATAATTATTGCTATTGAAAATAAGCCAGATCGGTTGATAAATGGCTGAGATATTAGCAAAAAACCACAACTACCTCTATTTTTTCCGTAAAATCCCTTTGTTTTTATATGTATGTTCAATATTACGCATAACAAACACATCCATTTGTTGAAATTCTTTTCTTTTACCTCTTCACCTTTTATACACAAACAACAAACCAATACAAAGATTTGTCATTTAAATAAAAACCAAACAAATTTCTAATGAACGAAAACTTTTGATATACCTCTATTAACGATGATTTTATATGAGCTTCAATGGTTCAGTTGTCTAAACGCTATGTCCGATACAAACGGTTTTATTTCGATTTTTTGCTCCGATTTAAAAGAATTTATAAAAAGATTTTTAAACAATTTTATTTCTCATATATTAAGAAAATTTTATACACAATTCCCCTTTGAGTGCAACTATTTTAGGTCATAACTTATAAAAATTTATAAAAAAAAAAAAATTATAAATTATTTTCCTTCAAATTTTTTAAATTAAGCTAAAGAAATTAAATTATAATTTTTAATAAAAAAGCAGAATAAAGTCCCAAATGCAAATTTGGCAACTAAATCAAACGTTTTTGTAGAAATAAAACACATGCAGTTCTAGTGATTTCTTTTAACGATTTGTAAAAAAATATTTTTTTGGTCGAAAATAGTTTTTTTACAACTAAAAAGATTTCTGGAAAAAATAATATGACAACACTGATTGGCATTATGGTTATGGTTGTTGTTCTTTTTTATTTTATTTATTAAACTTATTTTCTTTCACCTCTTCACCTTTTATACACAAACAACAAACACATACAAAGATTTACCTAAAAACCAAACATATTAGTTTTGAACGAAAACTGTTTATTTACTTCTATTAACGATGATTGCGAATGTGCTTCAATGGCTCAGTGGTCTAAGCGCTTTGTCATAAATAGTTTTTTTCTTTTAGTCGCGCGATCGATCCCCGTCTACTCAACTTTTTTTGTACAATTTTTTTTTTACATTTTATTAAGATTTATTTATATATTTTTTTTATTTATTTTTAACATAACACACTGTTGACTTCACGATTTCGGTCAGTTTCTCTGTACATTTGGAGAACGGGATCTGTGAATTGGGTGTGGCACAAAATAGATTACTTTATATCTTAAGAACGGTAAGACCGAAATAAAATAATACATAAATGGGCTAAAAACATCAAAATTTTTATAAAAAATAAAATTTTAGAGCTGTAATATGACCTATGGATACGTCTTATATAGCAAATGATCGAAAATCTTTAGTATAACATATTTGCTAAAAAACTCGGAAATATCGGTTCAGATATAAAAAAGTTATGCCCAAAACATATTTTTTTTAAATACCTATTTTCTGGAACCATAAATCTTCCCGAGTCCAAGTTTTATCACCAAACTAAATGGTTAATTTCCTCTTAAAGGCGTCCGTATATAAATCTGTCCATTCCATATATGTCCATATATAAACTTTAGCTTTTTTCCAACCATGGTGAAGGGTATATAAGATTTGGCATAGCCGAATTTAGCCGCTCTTACTTGTTTTATTAAAATGTATTTTTATAAAATATAAATAAATTAACTGTAAAAACAGTATTTTTTTTGTCATTTTATTTTTAAGGTACATTTTTTTGTCATTTTATTTTTAAGGTACATTTTTTTTGTCATCTACCGATAAATTGTTTTGCGTGTAGTTGTGGTTTTTTACTACATATTTTTTTACAAGGGTTTGAAACGTTTTTATTAGTTTTCCTAACAATTTATTTTATAAATAGAATAGTAATATTTTCTTCCGTTTATCTTTGTAATTTTTTAACTCACAATAATAAAAGTGCATTTGAATGAACTTAAAATAAGTGCAATGAACTTCACAATTGATTACAGCACATACGAGGGTGGTCCCAAAATTAGCCGACCTGACGTATAGATGGCGGCAGAAGTTTGAAAAAATTACTTTGGTGAAAAGTGACAACCTTATAAAACATATGAGTTAGATTTCAAGGCTCCTCGTTGTTTAGTATTTTTTGTAAAAAAAAAATTGGCGAAAATTAATGAATTAAAGTTCGAATTGATTCATCACGCACCTTATTCGCCAGATTTAGCCCCCTCGGATTATTTCCTATTTCCAAACTAGAAAAAATCGCTCGATGGTAAATGATTTGCGGTTGATGGCTATTTTAAGGAGCAAGGCAGTCTATAAATAGGATTTGGAACATATTTTTGTTAGGTCGGCTAATTTTGGGACCGCCGTCGTAAGCTTCTATTAATTCTTTAAAATTGAGACATGCTGATTACGACGGTGTAATCCATTTTTCAATATATGGTACAATTTTCTTGCAAAATCATTGAAAATTTTTAAGCAGTTTTTTGTATTAAAAACATTTCTTAGTAAAGAATTTATTTTTTTTTTGATTTGGAAAATATTTGCAAGACTTCTATAAATAAAGTGAATTGTTTAAATTAATGTGGAATAAATTTCCAATTTCGGCTTCATATTTTGTATTAAAAAAATATATTTTTTGGTAAAAGAATATAAAAATATTTTGTTAAAAACTGATTCAATTTGATTTAAATCAAGAGTTTTGGTATTGGTATTGTTTATTAATTTGAAATAGTTTTAAACGGAATGCTATAAAAAGGCATCGGTTCCCCACCTTGGTATTTTTTCATGCTCTTTTATCTAATAATATATTTTCACCCTTATCTAATAATATTTTTTAATATCGATGGACATCCAAAGACACGTCAAAATTGGTAATTTAACCATGCCAAACGACTTACTTATTCATTACACAAAAGTCTTTTATCATCCTTGTAAGAAGTTGTTATTAAATTGTCATTTATGAGCAGTCAACTTATAACCATCGATATGTTAAATCAAAAGCAAATGCTCTAAGTGATAATAGCGTAAGGTAAAAAACACTTTTAAAATTAGTATTACACCCACTTAAAAAGAGCCTTGAACGGTAATATAACATACAACCTGTTGAAATTTTGGCCCTCTCTATTGTTCATTTATATGATTTTTATTTTCAAATATTTTTTGTAAATTTCTGTACTATAAATAAAAACCAAAGTTCACTCTTAAGTATACAAGCTTAACGACTATCTACTTCTAACTAATAACTGCCGAAATATTGTTGTTATTTAATTTTAAAAACACATGTTTATCTATATTTTTCATAACATCGAACGCAAAGCAAAATTTTAATTTATAGATTTTTTGTTTTTTTTAATATATAACTTTGTGTTTAAGAAAAAAAAAAAAAAACAAATTTTAGCACACACAAATACATAAACATAAAATTCCTCTTATTTTAATAAAATCAATAGATTGTAGATAAACAAATATTTAAACAAATTGGAAAAAACAAAAAAATCAAATACTAACACTCTGCTTGAAGAAAACCGGAAAAAATTGAATTTAATTTTTTTTAATTGAAAGTTTGTTGCTTGATGTTGATGTTGTTTTTATTGTTAATGTTGCTGCACACTTTTGACCATGACACCCAGAATAAAGTAAAAGCACGCGCCAATTTATTATTTTTTTTTTTGTGTTTTGAAATTTACTTTTATTGCAAATAAATTCTGTAACTTTATACCAAACAATTCCACCGACACTTTTTATTATTTTTGCACAGATCTCTTCTCATACGGTTTAAAAAAGCAGAATCCCCATATAAAAACGAGTTTGACGAAAGAGAGAAGAAACAAAAATTAAATTGATCTGAACCGATCAACGCGCTGAAAACAACTGAATTTAAATCAACAGTTTGGAAGTATACATTTTCATTATAGACATTACAGCTAATTCTCCCTCTCTTAATCTAATTTGTAGATATTTTTTTTTGAGTTTTCTTTTATTCCATATGCTTTGTCCAAGAAATGATGATAAAAATGTTGTTGTTTTCTTTGCAGTAGTAGTTGTTGTTGCTGTTATTATCTCTGATCATATTGTCTCCCATTGATGGTATGTGGAAATTTTTCATTTGTGCCGAATCAAAGTCTAAAATATACCAAATGGGCACTTGTTGTACCACACAAAGTAAATATCAAATTTTTATTATTTCGGAGGACGTGATATCCTTCTGTCTATCCTGTTTGCAAGAAAAAAATTTTGTTAACTAATACGCTTGGTTTTTTATTAAAATATATAAAAACTATAAACAGAACTTAATGCTGGAAACTGCTCTCACTTATAAAATCATTACATTAAGAAATTGTTGGAAAAATACACAAAATTTCAGTATTATCCAGAACTTTAGGCACAACTCTTTCAGAACAATACGAAAACTTGTCGAAAAAGTAAAATAGTTTTGTAGATATACTCGAACGTGAAGTAATGTATTCATTTTCCATTTAATTGTTGAAGATATCCATATTGTGCCAAAATAGTATTGATTGTGCCAGTGTTATCAATAATTCTTCGATTGCGCAAAAAGTGGCATAATTGTACCATATTTCCCGTCACTGCTGTCTCCCACCACGGAATTATTATAAGTTATTATTGCTGCTGTGGGGATGGTGTTTTGTTTTGATGGAGCTGACGTTTAAGCATTTTGGTCTGCAATTTCTATATCTTTGGCTGTTTTAGTGGTGATAGGTACTTTTAAAATGTGAGTGATTTGTACTACGAATAACGGTTAAGTATTAGGTAATTGGTTAAATTATCTTTGATTTTGAGAATATTCTACTACCTAGTAAATGGTTAGATATGACCAAGAAATCCTTGTGTTACACTACTCTTAAAGCGGGCATACACTTCGTTTTTTTCTTTGGCAGTTTTATTCGCACGGGTAAAACTGTACAGGTAAACACGAACAACGGCCATATCCACACACTAGGCTTTCTTTACTTCAGTTCAAGTCGTATTTATTTTACTTTTTTATTTTAATTAGAACAAAACATAATCAGCTGGCGTTCTAATATTACCTGGTATTCAACACTAACAAAAACCGCAATTTTTAACACGAGCAGTTTTGAACGAACACGTTTAAAAATTAAGTTGCAACATATATTTTCGAATATTCTCTTTGTGCACTTCAAGAGACTTAGCTTTTTTATATAGATCCGTGACTTTAAAAAACCCCAAATAAAAAAGTCTGGAGTGTTTAAATAAGGCTATCTTACTGGCCAATGCAAATCATCAAAACGAGACATTATTCGACCCGAATAGGTATCCGCCAAAATGTCAATTGTCGTGCGCGCTGTGTGTGGAGTTGCGCCATATTGCTGGAACCACATGTTCTTCAGTCTTCATTCATTAATTTGCGGCAATTAAAACTATTTGATCATGTTTTTGTATCGCTTAGCAGTCAGAGTAACCGTGTCACCCACGACGTCCTCGTAAAAATAAGGCACGATTAGACCTCCGGCATAAATGGCGCACCATGCAGTGTCTTTAGGTTGCCGCAATGGTTCCTCGTAATTTTCTCAGTACCCCAGAAGTGCATATTTTATTTTTTTTTACGTATCCGTTTAGATGAAAATGGTATAAATTTTGACAGAAAATCGTTAATAGCAAAATAGTCAAGAGTTTTTCTCGTTCTTGAGGAGTATAGCGTTCCATGGCTTCTCGGCGTGTATTCTGTATATTTTAACTTCACACATATTTAAACAAAACTAACAGTAGTTGTCATTTTCAAATGTTATAACATCTTATAGTTATAACCAAAGACAAGTTCAACTAAGTTTGATTAGATTCGCTCCATGTTTACTTCTAGCTATAATAAAAAAGGTTCTCTGTGATTTGGTTTCAAATGGCCCTATAATACACAGTATCTTAGATACCTGGTTAATATAATATATATTACTACTTTTGGACTTACAAGGAGACTTTGTTTGTTGGTTTCCCCAGGTTTTGATGAAATTTGGATACGGCATAGAGGGGTCAAAATCAAAAAAAAAACGTTCGGTATTAAACATATCGGCCCAGTTGATATTCAGTTGGGTTTCAAAGTTGTTTTCAAAATATATATGTATTTGTTACCCAAAAACCAAAAATATCGTTAAATGAGAAAAATTGCTTTACATTTTTATCTTTCACCAACTTTCTTCTCTCCTCTATCCCCATTGCGTCATTCTTTATGAAATCATCGAAAAAAGGGAAAAATTGTTGCTGGACCATTTTGGACTGATTCTAAGGGTTCACCCAGAAAACAGTATCAATTGTGGCTACCGAATTTATTGTCAATCGAGTGTTGGAGGTTACGACATCTTTCTTCATATTAAATTATAATTTTAGTCGTGAAAGCACTAGTTGAAGCTGCGTGACTTCGAAAGGCGATTTTTCACTTGTGAACAGCTCGAACTTTAAAAGCGGAAGGATTTTTGCATCGCATTGTGACTGGTGATGAAAAGTATGTCTATTACGAAGCTTATGCCCTGTATTTGGTGAGACTAGCGCGGCGTGATCTACTACGAGCTGTTTAAACCGAATAAAACGATCACGTGGGAACGCTTTCGCTTGGACACATGTTGCAAGACCTACTTGGAAACGATGAAATGGGAATTCTTACCCACCGTATTCTCCATACATCACTCCTTCCGACTACTACTTGTTTCGGTTGATGACACATGGTCTGTCCCAGCATAAGTTCACTTCATATGAACAATGAAAAAAATTATTCGATGATTAGATTGGTTCAAAAGACCAGTCATTCTTCCGAGCTGATTTTTGAAAATTGCCAGAAAGATAAAAACAAGTTGTTGCCAGAGATGGACAAAGCATTGAATAATATATTCGTATCAATAAATCTGTAAATTTGGAAGGTCCCAATAACAGGTAATGGGAAGTCAGTTATTACTTAACGCAATATCAGCAACACATTATTTGAAAGCCTCTAAATAAGTAGTGATATATATCAATATCTCATTATTTCCTAACTTTCAAATATGTAGTGATATATCACAATATTTGTAAGGAATTACTTTAGGTTTCAAAGTAAAGCAAATGGTAAAGGATATTCTTCACCGGGTAATTCCTGTAACAGATCAAACCTTTTTTCAAGATTTTGCTGGGTCTATCTATATTTTAAGAGAAGTTTTTCTAGTGAGATAAGTAGCCAAAAGCATGGAGTACCTAAACGTAAACGTATACTTTTGTCTAATTTCGGCTTTATTTCGTAGCGCGTGTATTAAGTCGCTTTTCGCGCTTTACAGAACGAGTTCCTTCTGGTTTCAATTTGTCAAAAAATCAAAAAGAAAAATGATTTACTGCCGAACTATCTGCACACATCTTCTTTGGAATATTTGATATTTTTAAATGTGGTTAAACATCAAACAGATGTTTCCGCCTTCCTACGCTCAGAAAAAAAGTTAGTAGAAAAATTTGTAAACGGTTTTCAATCCCACTTTACTATTTTCGTACTGATTTTTGGTAAAAAAATCATTATTTACCAAATCTTTTTGCTATTTACATTTTACAAATTACAGAATTTTTACAGAATATTTACAAATGTTCGTTGCTAATTTCAGAAATCATTTTACAAATTTTTGAAAACCGATTTGCTAAAATTAGCAAAAAAAAAATACTAATTTTAAAAAGTCGATATTAAAGGAAATGTTATTTCTAATTAAAACTTATACATACAAACTTAAATTGCCCTAAAATGTTACATACACTCAGAATATTATGTAGTTAACTGTTTGTAGTTTAATAAAAAAGTTTTCCGTTCCATTTAAAAATAAAGGAAGATACATTTATTTTTCAAAGAAACATCTAAATTAACTTTTTTATACATTTATTCGAAATAATTTACTATCATTTACCGATTTTTTTCAGTTTCATTTATTTTTTTCCTTTGTTTAAAAAAAAACAAAAAATACAAAAACGGAAATAATTTCAAATAAATGAAAAAAACATTTATTTTTTAAGGATTGGTGGATAAAATTTTGACATTTATTTTAACTGATTATATCAGTTGTTTCTTACGGATGTGTCAGTTGATTAATCAAAAATTAAAAATAAATAACAAATGGCATTTAATTTAAATGAAAATTAAGTAGACCGGTTTTTAAATGAAATATCATTTCTATTAAATGATATTTTCAGTTATTTTAACTTACAAACTTTTTTAAGTGTAGGATTAAAAAGGGGATCGAAAGTGAAGATACCGACTCATGTCTGAAAATAGGACATCCACTTAAAATATCACTAAAAAGGGTTTTTTAGTTCTAAAAATCAGCCCTAAAAACAATTAAATTTAACCTTAAAAGTAAAAAAAAAAATTGACTAAAAATTTTTCAAAAAGGAAATTACCAAATTAAAACAAAATAATAAATTCGTTTATGTTTTAACAATTTTTAAGATTTTTAAGCCTTTGATTTTTTTTCATTTTGTATAAAATATTTTTTTTTAAAAATATCAAAATTTTTGATGCTCGATTAAAAAAATTAATCTAAAACTTTGTACTAATATTACTAGTATTTAGTAATTTTTTTTGCTGATTTTAGCAAACAGATTTTAAATTCCACTTTACAAAAAGTCTACTAAAATTTAGTAGCGGCTACTAATTTTTCTACTAATTTCATTGTACTTCATGTCAGCAGACATGTGTTGCTAAGATTAGCAAAAAATACCGCTGGGCTCATATTAGCAGAATTTCCCGTAGTAACAGCAAAATTTTCAGTTGCCATTACAGACTTTTTTTGGTGAGTGTAAACATTATTTTCCTATCACCAGCTCAAAACATTGCATTGTGGTCAAATGATTTTAAAGAAACTTATGTTTTGACTAAGACCTCGATTTTGGAGTTCAGATTGTATTTTTATATGTAATCATAAGTGTTTGGATAGGTCTACTTAAAAAAAATGTAGCCCCTATCGGAAGATGCTATAACTTTTGCAAATGACGGCAACGGTCATATTTTGCACTAAAATAATCCACGTATTATTGTCGAAGAGCCATAACATCCATTCGAAAATCACTGTATGGTGCGCCATTTACGCCGGTTATGGAGAACGGCGCAACTGCACACTGAACTCGCGCCAATTTCTCCAAAGAATGATGGAAAATACGGTGAAAAATAAAATTGCAAAAATGAAACAACAACGAAGAATTTAAAAGAATTTTCTAAGAAAATAATGCATGTTTCTAAAATTCTATGCGATATTTATTTGAAGTATATATTTGAAGCAAATCTTATCTCTTGTGACCAAACATTTGTTCAATTTAGAATATAATTGTTATCGTACAATTATTTGATTCAAAAAGTTGTCATCAAATAATTGCCGGTCGCTGATTATGTTTTATTATTGTATTCGTTTAAAGTCAAGTTATTTTATTTTAACTTTTTTTTACAGTTTTCTCCCTACATTACTTTAGCTCTCTTCTTAGCTCTTCTCTTTCAAACAACCATATATATATTTTCAATTGATAAGTATGCTAGTCAAGGTTGCAAATTAAGTCATTTGCTGGATATATTAGCGATTTTTTTTTATTCTAGCTATAAAAGAACGGATAGACTTTTAAATATTTCTATTGCATGGTATTAATGAATTTTTTAAACACCTTGTAATTATATCACTTGTTTTATAAATATTGCAACTGTAAAAACTATATTGCAACTGTAAAAATTTTGATAGCAATCCTTCAGTAATATACTTATTCTAGATTAAGTTGTAACATTTTTAAAAAATATAACAGCTAACAGCCATATACATTTGGTTGATTCTTACAACAAACTTATAAGAACAACTTCTTGTTGTTTTACATGTTAATTTGATTTATAAGTGTGTTATAAAAATCCACAAAATGTCTATGCATATGACAGTAAAACTTTTAGATTTTTAAATAATTAACTTTGTGTTTTTTGTTGAGAACTAAGCGATTTCTAGCGATTTTTATTTTGAAATGTTATAATAATTTTATTTCAAAGAGCTGACAACTTTGATGTTAGTCATTGCATGTGGGGGTTTTCAATGCTTTGTGTATATTGCCTCATGCGATATGACTCCCAAAACATAGGGAGTTAGATATTTATAAACTAATTATAGAAAATATCCAAATTTTAAATTTTATGTAAATTTTACGCTAAACAATGCAACTTAAGGTTTTCAACATGCTGGTGCATTGATAGAGTAATTAAAGTTAAATTTAGTATAGGGAGGAATGTTCTAGTTTCAGGTTTTTTTTTTAACATTTAAAACCATTTTAAATATCCGTGTTGAAGAGCAGCGATGCCAACTTTTTAAAAAGGGCTAAATTCAAAAATTTACAACTTTTTGTCTATTTCATTTCATTTTATTTAAAAATTTGTACTATTTAGGCCAAGTTTTTGGGATATGAGTTAAATTTAGTTTAGTTAAACCGAAATCGAATTTTGTCAGCCATTTTCAAGTTTATAAACATAAATTTGTCGGAACAACTTTTCATTGCATAGAAGTTTGGTCTTCATTGAAATAAAACAACATAAACGAAATTTCAAAAGCAGTTTTCCAGTTACAAACTGCCATAAACTGAGTTTAAAGGTAATCTACATCTGAAAAACTCGGCCTAAGAGATCGATCTTACGTTTTAATGTATAAAATACATATTAAAAAAAATATTATTGAAATTTTTAAATAAAAAATATAGAATTAAAAGAAATCGAATCCAACAAAATCGAATTTTCTTCTTTATCTGTGGGCCATAAAACTGTGAAATTGGTATTTTGAAATTTGAGCAACGGGTATTGCTTCTTTTTAAGCTATATTTTATATGGATTAAACAATTTGATGTATTTAATGCAAGCCATCCACGTTACAACTGTTGGTACAACTCGCTTGGTAATTAAGTTGGACGTTTTGCACACAAACGATACAATTTTTTGTACAACTTCAATGTCTCGTCGGATTAGTTCCCCAAGCTTTTCTATATTTTTGGTTGTAACGTTTCATTTTTAATAAAACATAAATTTTTTACAAGTTGTTGTGAAATTTATGAAAAAAAAATTCAAACCAAAAACATTATGTAAAGTACAAAAGAAAAAGTTGCCAGATTATAAACAATACTAACAAATGACACAAAAAGATCTAAAAGGGCTAAAAAGATAACAAAAAGAGCCACGGTGTATCACAAAAGTAAGTATGCAGCATAAAAATAATCAGAAATATCTATTTTTTCGAAAAATATGCCGAAGTATTTATGTTTTTATACACTTACAATAACATATGGTATTGCCTTATACAAAAATACGAACATGCCTAAAAATAATTATACCGTTATAATATCCCGTTATCATTTCTAAAGAATTAGCAAAAATCCCATCACAAAAGTAAGTAGGCAGTTTTTAAAGTTTTGACCTTCATTTTAACTAAACGCATTTAAAACGCGGATAAAGTGAACGATTGTGTTTTTATTGCAAATTTTTCTAATTTTAAATTATGGTTTCTCGTGGAAAAGAACTCTCACAAGATTTAAAAAGTGTCTAACTTTAAAAAGAGAAGAAAAGCCAACGTAAAATTGCCAAAGTTATCAATAAAAGTAGTTCCACAGTACAGAAATTAATATGGAGGGCAATGCTAATAAGAAGACTAGAAATGGGCTTCCAAAAACCTTCAATGACAGGGAGAAACGAATTATCACAAGAAAAATAGAATCAAACCCCAAGAAGAGCGCTCAAAAAGTACTGGCAGAAATAGAAAAAGAGACTGGAAAAAGCTGTAACCCACAAAACATTTGTCGGGGCTGCATTCTTCCGGTTACCATTGCCGTAACATCCGCAAAAATCCATTTTTGAACAGCACCAATAGAAGAAAACGGTTGGACTTCGTAAAGCAGTACGAAAATAAAGATGAAAATTTCTGGAGACCACTTTTTTTTCGACGAGAGTAAATATAATATATTTGGCTCAGATGGGTATCAAATAGTTTGGAGAAAAGTGAACACTGAGCTCGATCCAAAAAATATGGCTGCGTCAGTAAAACATGGTGGTGGATCGGTTATGGTTTGGGGGTGTATGAAAATCTGGTGATGATCGAAGGAACAATGGATTAGACGGTTTATTTGAACATTTTAGATCATTTTGGATCATTTGTATTCCAACAAGACAATGATCCTAAATATACTATATTGTTAAAGAATGGCTTAACTTAATTGAACATCTGTAGGATTATCTCAAAAAAAATCAGAACTCGTAACATTACAAGCAAAGATACCCTTAAAGCTGCACTATTGAGAATTGGAATAAAATTCTACCTTCTGTTACCCAAAATCTTATCGCATCTATGCCATCAAGGTTGGAATCAGATAAAAAGGCCAATAGCTTTCCAAAAAAAAAATTAAATGTCCGCCTGACTTCATAGATTTAATCATAGCGCCGATTTTTGTGAACTACATACTTACTTTTGTGACATGAATTTGAACCATTTTTTTAATTCTATTATTATTACCAAGTAATGAATTAGAAACTTTTTTGTTTTTTTTTATTATTTTTCTTAAGTTAACATATAAAATAAATGAAAAAATATAATTTTTGTGTTTTAATTTCAAATCTTAAGCCAATTTTCAATCATTCAATTAATGTTGCTGTCACTGTGGGCCGAACCCACAACCTTCGTGCAAGAGCTCAACTCCCAAAATGCCCTAACCTACTATTTGGTACATTAGCTAAAAATATTCTTATTTCGGTCCATATCGCCTTATTCTGTTAAAGAACTTTTGTGTACTTTTCGTGCCGTACACGTGGTATAATTTTCATTGCAAAAAGGCATTTGCCGGTTAGATGGTTAAATTTGAATTACTATATGGTGCTTTGCAATATCTTATGTATATCTTATTCGTTAATGGATTTGAAAAATATACCGGTGCTTTTCAAACTTTTTTTCAATTAAGTTTTGGTCCCAAAAGTATGCAACGTTTTCTGTAAAAAGATTACTTTTACATTCGATTTAAAATTAAAAAATTGTAGATGATTATACCAATTGTTACGAGTTTCAAAAATAAAGAAAATAAATTCATAAAAAATCCTTTTTTAATATTCAAATTAAAATCTATTTTAGACCAAAAATATTAGTGATCCCAAATTAGAATCAGTTTTGATATATATGCCATACTTACTAGTTAAATAGTTTTAAAGATTTACAAACAAATTCATATACAAATCTCTGGTCAAAAATATTGCAATATAAATTACTTTAAAAGTTTTAAGTTAAAACTCAATTTATGTTCAAAAAATATGGATTTCAAATTAAATCTCTTTTACTTTAATTATAATAGTTTACGAAATCCATTTTTCAAATTATCAAACCTCTTTTTCCTGTATATGCTTTAGTTTGCGATTATACATGAAATGCTTTATGTAAAACATATTTGCTTTCTCTGATACATTTGTTAATAATAATAATTAACTTTTTTATATATAATAAATAATGTTTATTTAATAATTTACACTAAAATAAATAATCAATCACAAAAATAAACGTGATGAAACTTAAATTAAACGACTCATCAGAGGATGGGATTTTCTTCATTTTTTCATTCATTCAAATAAAGCTGTTTTATATACAATTACACAAATACTACAAATTGAGCCAAAAAAAAAATATATGTATAATTTAAAATATATTTTAAAGATTTGCAGTCGTATGCATAGATATTTTGTTGGTTTTTATTACAGTCTTATAAATCAAATGCATTGTTGTCTTAGATGCTAATTTGATTGAAATTACTGTTATAAAAATCAACACTATGTCTATGCATTTGGATATTGGTATAGAACAGTATAAAAGAAAATACTTTTAAAACAGAAAATTTTTCAAATAATTTTGTAAAGTTAAATAATAATAAAGGTTACGCCTTCTTTGCCTGTTGTTGACGGGCCTCAGCTAAAGCTTCTAAATCTTCTTCGCCGATGTCAGTTAAATCCACACCATCCTCAAAAGCAGATATATCATCAAAATCATCTTCCGGACTGCTAACCAAAGAATCAATACGTTTGATAAGATTATGTTGTGTATCATCAATTCCTTGTTCTTCCTCGTCTTCTTCATATTCATCATCAAAATTAAATGTGGACAAGTCCTCTTCATCATTTAGTTTTTCTACGAAATCGTCAAAGTTTGAACTTTCTTTGCCTTGTATTCTTGATTCAGGCAATTGATCATAATCAAATATTTGTCGAGTTTCACGAGGCAAATATTCTGTAGTTACTTTTAGATACTGATCATTATCGTCTTCATAGTCTTCCGCTTTAATGGCTTCTAATTTAGTACTAACTCTTGATTCAATTTGGGGCTGAGAATTCATTTGTATGGGCTTAAGTTTGGTGGTTGATTCCTTCTTATCCTGTGCTATGGTAGCGGGCGCTGAAGGTTCATCTTTGAATATGGTATCTAAAGAAGAGCCCAAGAAACTTAATAAACCTTCCATACCAGTAGGAGGTTCAGTTATCATTGTCTGACTAGGTTTTTGAGGAGTATCTATAGCATTTGGGTTATTGAGGTTAGTTTTGGGAGGTATTTTAATATCCATGGCCGATTTTTCTACTTTGGATGTAGTTTTAAAATCTTTGTTTAATATTTTTTCATTGTTTACTGGAGTTTTTTCAATTTTAGGTTTTGTAGTAGATGTAACAGTTAATTTGGGCGCCATTTTTATCGTTGTGGTTGTAATTGATACTTTTTGAGTTGTCCTTGTGGTGGTAGGTTTTGTGGTAGTGGTATATTTTGTTGTAGGTTTCATCTCCGGTTTTTTTGTTGTTGTCGTTTTTGTGGTGGTGCTCATAGTTGTTGAAGTCGTCGCAGGCATCGTTGTCGTTGTTTCCACAATTGGTGTTGTTTTTATGTGTAAATGTTTAACTTGGAAGGTTTCCGGAGTTCCTCGCTTTTCATTCGGATCGGCTATTCTAATCACTGGTTCACGTTTTGGTATTATGGGTACTATTTTCGGTTTATGAGGATCCAATTCATCTTTACCGTAAGTTTTAACCTTTGAATGACCCTCTATAATTAAATACATGGGTCCTCTCAAGGGTTTCTCTGGTTGATTATAATGTGAAAACAAAGAATCGGTAGTCATTTTCATAGGAGTCACCGTAGGACGATAAGCTAAATTACTGGTATTTGGTATTAATAATCTATTAGGACTTAAGGTAGTAGTAGTTCTAGGAGCAGGTGTTGAATATGTTGGATAATGAGAATAAGATGGTGCGGTAGTAGTGGTGGTAGTAAATGAAGGTGTAGATGTTTGAGTAGTAGTACTAGTTATATAAACAGTCGGAGTTGTGCTAGTAGGCATAGTAGGTGTTACAAATGTTACTGGAGAATAGGTAGTACTAATACCTTTTGGCGGGAACATCGGTTCAAAATGGGATTCCATATGCGGTAGAGGTTTTAACGTCTCAGAATGATAAAAATTTGGTGCCATGGTTGGTTTCACAGGCTTAATAAATTCCTTTTGTAATAAATCGTGTATCCAAGGTTTACGAGAACTCGTTGAAGGTTTATGTAAACCAGAAGATCCTCTTATAGAATTTGGGGAATATATATCATGATGTCCTGCTCCATTCATCGTCATAATCGATGGCGTACTTGTCATACTGGGTCGGTTATTATAAGATAGATAATTATGTGATTCTTGATAATGGCTATCATGAGGATGTGAATATCGTTGTGAATTTCCCGACATTATTAGACCAGAATGTATAGCTGAGGTAGGCATAGAAGAAGAGCTAGAGGTATGCATCCAAGGTTGTGTTGCTGTAGACATATAATAGGGTTTTGAATGCATATTTATAGAACTCATGGGTGAAGAGGTCATGTAGGAGTGTCCCGGCATATTATGACGATATTCAGTGTGTACGGGCTTAATCATGTGTGATGATGAAGGTGATTGCAATTGCTGTTGATGATATTCAGTATGTACCGGTTTGGCCATGTGTGATGATGATGGTTGTAATTGTTGTTGCTGTTGCTGTGTTCCATGTTGCATGGGTTGCATAGGTGGTGGCATTAAATGTGTAGGCAATTGATGTGCATAATAACTTCTTCTTATCGAAGTATATTTTGGTTGTAATAAAGGTGTTTCACCTTTAGAGTTCTTTAATAAATTTCCCGATTGTTGATGCACTGCAGCCGCCCCTCTCATTCTATCTCGATCAGCTGTTACTCCCAAAAGGAGTATTTCATTTTTACCCGGATTAGCCTTTTTGAGCTTAGCATCTACGAGAGCGGCAGCAATTTCTTCCATTTTTTCTTTTTCCTTATCCGGATCTGCCCAATATCGAACACGGTCTAATGTAGGTGGACTATAATCAAATGTTGGATCATTTTTTAAAGGATCACCTCTGCCTACGGGACGCCATTCGTGATTGTTATAATCCATGCGAGGACTAAAGTTGCGTACTGCAAAGATAAAGATGTATTGAAACGCAATTAAAATAAAATGTTTTAAGTAAACCATTATAATTTAACATATGTTTTCAATGATTATTACAAGAGTGTAATAATTGCTTACTAAATATAACGCTGTCTAATGTTAAGACATTTAAATAACATTGTGTGCTTGTAATTGTAGTCCTATTATGACCAATTTTCTTAATTGAACAGTGGTTTCATTTGCTAATATTTCAAATCGCTTTGAGATTTAAAGATCCTAATGTAGAGCTATGTGAATTTTGTGGTTAATTGGGTTGAAGAGTTCTTTAATCAAATGTGATTGCTGAATAACCAACCAAATTCAATTGTCTTAACCGACTTTTGTTGTGCAAACCAATATTGAGTTGTATAAACTGATTTTAGTCATAGAAACCGAATTTCAGTTATTTTTATACCTTATACCTAAAGGAGAAAGTGGAGAAAGCATACGCAGACTTATAATTTTGTCTGAAATTAATGCGAAAAACATAAGTACTTGAACTAAAGCTAATTTAAAGGACCAACATGCCGCAAAACTTTAATACAATAAAATAGTGTGGAGGAATGTGTTTTTTGTACATTTGACTTGGAAATATTATAGGGTGGTTAAATTTTAAGAGCTGATGTTGATTTTGAATAAAACACAAATTATTTAAGAAATTGTCATTTCTTTTTATTATGATAATATGGTATGGTTCAATTATGTATGGAACAAAATATCGGCCAAATGGCCGCCGCGACCTCGGCGGCACACCTCCATTCGATGGTCCAAATTTTGGTTCTATGCCGTTAATGTGCCGAATTATCTCATCATTTAGCTCTTGAATTGTTGCTGGCTTATCGACGTACACCTTTTCTTTCAAATAACCCCAATGAAAGAAGTCCAACGGTGTCAAATCACATTATTATTATTTCAAATGGCATTACGCACCGCGATCACGGTAGGTCTTTTGTGCTGCCCAGAACCACCCTAAAGGTTCAAGCTATTGATGAAGCCAAGAACCTTACCGGGTGAATTGTTCAAAATGTCGGTAGGCGACAAGAAACGGTCACCCAAAAACTTGATCCTCCTGACACAAAGCCCAGGACAATCGCAAAGGGCATGCGTCTCCGATTTCAACCCGCAAAACCTGCACAACTCAGTGTTCGATTGACCCTTCTTGTGCCTATGGTACCTAAGGTCACAATGCCCAGTAAAGTATCCAGTCAGGGTCCATAGGTCCCTTCGACCAAGGGCTAACAGTCGCTCAGACCTACTACTGGGCATAGATATAAATCTCTTAGCCTGTCGTTGGCCCTGAGTGCCGCCTGACTGTCAGAGAGAATATAGATACGAGATCTGACCAGACGCCTCCGTAGGCATTCCTCCACAAATCAAATCACATGATCTTGGCAGCCAATTGACATCGCCACCACGTGAGATATTGAGCCATTGTTTCGTTAGCTGTGTGGCAAGTGGCACCGTCCTGTTGAAACCACATATCGTCCAGGGTCATATCCTCAATTCCTGGCTACAATAAGTTCGTTATCATCTCGCGAAAGCGAACACCATTCACGGTAAATGCTCATTGCTGAAATTTGCCCACAATTTTCCCGATTGTAGACACATTTGGTCGAAGTGCACGAAACCCATTTGGTTTGAACGCCTATTTTCATAATAACCCTGAATAACTTTAACGCGTTGCTCGATTGTGTATCTTTCCATGGTTCAAATTGAGTCAGTCTGAAATTGAGAAATCTCAAATGAAATGCAGAAAATAACTTGACGTTTAGGTGTGGTTCACATTCAACATCGGCCCTTAAAACCCTTTATAAGTCATGGAAAACGTACGTTTAACATACAAGTGTTTTGGCCAAAGAAATAGTCTTTCCTGTGATGCATTGTTCTATTAACTGTCCCTTGAATAAAGAACTAATAAAAATAGCTTTGATAGAATTACTGGCGAGTCGAAGATAAGTAGGTTTGTAGTTTTTGCTAGCTTTCTTTGGTAGCTGACTTCTTACGGACGGGATAATTTTAAAAATATACATAAATTAGGCACTATTTTATAGTAAATAAAAAAGAACTGATGAAAACTAGTCACCAATCCTCTATTTTTCAAATCTGAATTGAAACAAAAGCTAAAATAGTAATTATTTGCTTGCAGACAATGGTTTTAATTTAGTTAGCAAAGCCGGTATGCGACATACTCCAAGGTAGAAAACACCTAAGTCTGGTCGATGGTCAAGTAGTCGGTGAACGTAACACACATTTCGAAAATAGTAAGAAGATTATGGCCCTAATGCTGCGCTTTATATTCGTTTTCTTCTGGGGATTAAGTCCTCACAACTCACAGTGACCGTCAAATATATTTTTAAATATCGTATTTTTGTTGATAAATTGTGTTTATTATTTATATTTTTTGACAGGAAAATTATTACAATTATAAATTTATGTATGTATCAGATGCCTTTAGGATGATTTACGATGCAAATCGAAAAATCGAAAAAATAAAATATTAAAAATAAAATACAAAAATTTTTGGATTTTATTTTTAAAATGTATAACCTAAAGCCAAACAATTCCATAACATTACGTCCTTGTTTATTATCATCTGAACTGATGGACAATTAGAAGGAACAGCTATTACATTTTAGAGGGATTTCGGCGGCGAAATATTCAAACAATTCCTTTAGGGGGCAAAGTGCAAGTGGAATTTTTTTTCGGAAATAACCCTTAACCAAAAATAAGGACTATGGTCAACATGACAATCATAATTCCATAATTAACAAACTGTCGTAATTCCAACTACAGAGTCTTAGCAACCAAGAAGAGTAGTTTAATAAACCACTGTTTTGTTATCATTATCCCTCTAAAGATTCACAACACTTTACTCTAGATATATACAGGTCTAAGTGGTTTAATATATATATGTCTTCAGTGTCTTCTCAAGTTACTCGTCTTGTACCGACTACTACTATAGTAGTGTTGTTATGTTGTGTCGTACTAAATCAGTTGTATAAGTTGCACATGATGTATTCACCAACGTTGCAATAATAATCTTACCCCCCATATAACAAGTTACTAGTGTATTTTAGTCTATTTTTTGGTTTTGTTTATCTTAAATCATAACTTGTTAAAGTGTTAACAAATGCTTGCCACAACCACCACCGTCATGATCGTCACCAGCATCAGCAACATTGCCACCTTCATGATAGTAGTCATTCATTCAGGCAGTCACTCATTTGCTGCTACTCCATTGTGACTCTACCAACCATCAACATTTCAAAGTGTCGCGTCTATCTTTCTAGATGTATGTAGTATTTTTTTTTGTTTCAATGGTTATACGAGTATGTTAAGCTTTTTTAACTACATCGAGCTTACTGTTTCTGCTTCTGTGTGTTTTGATCTCTATGGTGTCTGGCAACAGTCTGAGGAGTGTCTGGTTTTTAGACAAATTATATTGATTTAATAGTTGTTTGAATGCTTAGACATTTCGTGTTGTTTTAGATTACAAGAGTAAAGTATTTGTTAACAACTCTGCTCCATTTTGCGAGTAATTTGATCATATAATTGTGGCCTTGGGCAAGGACTTTTGTTGTTTTCCAATTATTATTAAGTTTAATTTAAAATATTTTTTACGGGTAATTGGTTTTCATTATCAGAAACTACATTAAGTCTGTTTGGGAACTCAAAAATGTGTACAAATTTGTAAAAGTTTTTACTGGAAGGTTTTTGTTTACACAAATACTCAGTAAGGAGAGAGCAAACATAGAGAGTAAAGTGACAGTACGATGCAAGAGAACTTACTGGTTTTTACTGGATAAATATTTGCCAGTAAGAATTTGTAAGAAAATAAAAACAGCTGTTTCAAAAAAATATAATTGAAAAACAAAAAATTTTTCCAACACATTAAATATTTTTTTTATAAAAGTAAAAAAAAAATAAGTAAATATCAGCTTATTTACGATGGAAGTCTGAAATATTTCTGGAGAACACCACATCTAATTTCCGTTTTTTATTTATATTTTCCATATTGATCAGTTGATTTTTTTTCTTCGGTATTTACAATCAGCTGTTTTAAATATCTTACTAATTCTTATAAATTTTCCGTTTTCGTACTTTTTTGGATATTTTTTTTTGGAGTAAATTTTGTCTTACTCTCTGTAATTTTGTTGCTGACTAACTGGAAAAGTACCAAAAACGGACATATTGTATTTAAAATATAATAAAAACTGATTTATCTAAAGAAAAATTGTAAAACTTCAATGATTTAGAAGAACTGGATGAGCTAAACAAATTTATAAATATATTTTCCCTCATACATGTATTAACGCATTCCCTTGATGCTCCCATAA
This sequence comes from Eustalomyia histrio, assembly GCA_949748255.1. Classification (NCBI taxonomy): domain Eukaryota; kingdom Metazoa; phylum Arthropoda; class Insecta; order Diptera; family Anthomyiidae; genus Eustalomyia; species Eustalomyia histrio. The sequence continues at coordinate 70,580,725 of OX456526.1, forward strand.
TACTTGACCCTACCAAAGTAAAATAACATAACAGAGCTATGAAATAAAAAGCTTCAACAATTTTGGCATCTCCCCATTAGATGGCGGCCAAAAACAGTTTTAAGATTTTTCATCTCGCGCAATTACAGTGTTGCCATATTTGAAGACCTTCACCATATTTTATATATCCTCTATCCCTTTCTAAAGAAAACAATGCATGCTTCTCTTTTTACACCGAAGTTTCGATCCCCAGCGATGGCAACATCAATAATATGTATTAGTTTTCTATCCCTCATACATATCGCAATGTCCTCCTTCGGTGTTCTCATATAACTTATCCCCACCGAAGTAAAATAAAAAAAAAAATAAAATAATACACCACAACGCCTTCTAAAGTAATGTCGATACTGTGACTCCTGGAGCAAAACTTATTTTACAAGTAGAGACTCCAAACTAACTTGCTATTATCAATAACACTCGTATATAAGTACAAATATATTTTAAAGGATTTTTCAAATATTTTTTGTTCTCTTTTAAAAACATAACTTTTTACGAAAGTTTAACTTTACATCATTTTGGCATGAAAATCATTCCTTATAAAAGGTGTCCCAAGAAGAACGCAATTTTTAAATTTTAAATAAAACACAGATATTTAAACAAAAATCGTGAAACTTTATTATATCGTAAAGTAGACAGAATGAGGTTATGTATGGAACAATATATCGTGCAGATGGCCGCCGCGGCTTTGCTGGCATGCACGCGATCTTTTAATGAAATTTTCAATGACCGTTTTTCATGAATGCTGCGGTATTTCATTAATGCAGCGTCCAATTTCCTCTTTTAAGGCTTGAGTCGTCGTCGGCTTATTCGCGTAAACCATCGACTTCAAAAAACCCCAAAGAAAAAAATCTAATGGTGTTAAATCGCACGATCTAGGCGGCCAATTCTGATCTCCAAAACGCGAAATAACACGACCGGGAAATGACTGATGCAGCAATTGAATTGTTTCTCTGGCTGTATGACATGTGGCGCCGTCTTGTTGGAACCACATGCCCTCCACATTCATTTCTTCAATGCTAGGCAAGAAAAAACTGGTTATCATTTCACGATACCGAACACCATTGACTGTTTGCGCTTGACCTGCCTCATTTTCATAAAAAAAAGGTCCAATGATTCCTCCAGCCCAAAAACCACACCACACAGTGACACGTTGAGGATGCATTTGCTTCTCGTGAATCACTCGAGGATTTTCCTCACCCCAAATGCGACAATTCTGCCTATTGACGAAGCCATCAAGATGAAAATGGGCCTCGTCACTGAAGATGATTTTATCGGCAAAATCAGCATTTTCATGTTGTCTCTCCAATACCCAATTAACTCCCTTCGCTGTCAGCTGGCTTCAGTTCCTGAGTCAATTGAACTTTGTATGCATGAAGATGCAAATCTTTCGTCAAAATTCGCTGCAAAGTGGATTTTGAGACACCAATTTGCTGAGCTCGGTGTCGAATTGAGGTGGATGGAGTTTGAGCGACATCATCACGTACAGCTGCGACATTTTCGGTCGATCGACCTGGTCGATCGACCTGGTCGATGGCGCGTTGTTGTCTTTACATCACTAACAGACCCAGTTTCGGCAAATTTATCCATTAATCTCTTTACAGTTGACTCTTTTGGAGCATTATTGTGACCCCAAATTGATCGCAATTTGCGAACTGTAGCCGCAAAACTTTCACCATTTTGGTAAAACAATTTCACAATGAGAATGCGTTGTTCATTCGTGTAACGCTCCATTTTTACTAACCGCGTACCTTCTACTAGCAAACAATAACAATTGTTCAAATGTCAAACAATGACACTTCGAATGTTGCCAGATTTAAAAATTGCGTTCTTCTTGGGACATCCTTTACAAACAATTTTTAGAGCAAACAAAGAAAGTTAATTATGTTTTCTGTCGATATGCTTTAAAAAAATTGCAATTTAGCCAAAATCTACTTAAGATCTGAAGATCGCTTTTTGGCAAAGTTGGGCATTAGAGGGTTAACATTGTAATGGACCTCTCCGTATTCAAGAAACACAGAGTGATGTCAAAATCTAGTTACAAACAAAGAGATTTTTTGCTGTGACCTAGATGTTATATGTATCTGGTAAGTAATGCTTTCCAGACCGATATTGTTGCGATACATAGCTAGACATTCTCGTTAACTCTGCATTAAGTATGTTTCCTAGCGGGTTCTTCATATATCGACTTAAAATTGCACATGGATTATTATTATATTTACTTTATGGGGTCTTAGACCTACATATATTTGGACATGTAATATCGAACAATAGTACGCCATTAAAATTAGTGTGTTCGAAATATAAAGAATTGATGGTCAGAACCTTATTAATTTTTTCGATGTCATGCCATGTCCCAGCAACATCTTGGTATTGTGTTATGTAAAAACTAAATGAGAAGTATAGAAACTATTAGCTATTTGATGAAAAATACGATTTTTTACGAGTTTATAGTCTAAATTCGTTGCAAAGATTTGTTAATTTAAATGTCATTGATAATTGATATAATCATACATGGAAAATAAAAATAAATATCCCAGCAAATTTTTTTAAAACATGTTACCTTAGAATCTATTCTGGAACAGGTTCCGGTTCTGTGGAACATGTTCAAGAACAGCCTATTCTACACTCGGAAAAAAGTCATTAGAAAAATTTGTAAATGGGTTTCAATTTCACTTTACTTTTTTTCTATTGATTTTCAGTAAAAAATATTATATAGTAAATTTTTTTGCTATTAACATTTACATATTTTACAACTTTTACAGAATATTTAAACATTTTTGTTGCTAACTTGAGAAATCATTTTACAAATTTTAGAAAACCAATTTGCAAAAATTAGCAAAAAAAAAAATGGATATTGAAGGATATGTTGTTTATAACAATTAAAACTTATACATACAAACTTAAAATGTTGCAAAAGGTTGAATAAAGGGATCGGATGTGAACACTTTTCACAGCCGACTTATGTCCAAAAATAGAAGATCCACTAAAAAAGCCCTAAAAACAATTTTATATCTAAAAATCAGCCCTTAAAACAATTAAAATTTGACCTTAACATCCAAAAAAAATACTAAAAATATTTTTCAAAAAAAAAAAAAATTAGCAAATTAAAACAAAATGATAAATACGTTAATGTTTTAAATTTTTTCAAGCCTAGACTTTGATTTTTTTTTAATTTTGTCTAAAATATTTTACTCATTACGTGTATGTGATTATTTTAGCCCCTGTTGTAACCAGTGATTTTAATATTACAAGTAACTAATCATTTCAGTATTTTCTTAGTAATGGCTTATTTATGTCTATGCTCATAAGCTTTGGATAACCATTTACTCCAATGACAATAAAATAAACAAATAAAATAATGTGTTATTTCCATTTCCCATTACCTGACAATATAAAATTTTGCTGGGTAATACTGTTTAATTTACGGATTTATTACAAAATTTAAGACATTTTGAATATTTTTTTTTAAAACTCTTTTGATAGCAACTTTTTGAAAATAACTATAAAATATACCACTACTTAATTACCGGAGTATTAACAAATCACAAAAAAAAAAAAAAACTAGGTAAACTTGCTCCCGAGGTAGAAGACCCAAAACTTGAACTTGTGCAGTTTTTATAAAAATAATCTCAGGCTTTAAAAATATGAGTAAACAAAATCATTCACAAAATCCACATACATCAATGTTGTTGGCAAGGTTACCATTTAAGCTGTAAAAAATCGCTAAAAGATTTAACCATCTACTTGTCTTCCTAGCCATTTTAAGTTGCTTTTTTGTCTTCTCAGCTATTTTTAACCATTTTTAATTACGTAATTTTCTTTAAGATTTTACAGCCATAAAAATATATTTAGATTGCTTCTAGACAGTAGGTTTTGTAATGTTGTTCTTTCAAGCTATTTTTTATCAGTTTATCAAGCAATTTTTATAGTTTGTAAAAAACGAAAACAAGAGCACTTAGAAGATACATTTCAACCATTTCCTAGGCTTACAGAATATGAAAATACTGATACTTGTGCTAGAAATGATTACAAAGAAATTTCATTAGTAACTCTTGCTGAGCTTAAAAGCCTTGTAAAAAATGATATTAAACCTAATAAAGCACCGGGATATGATCTTATTACCAGTAGTGTACTGTACTGTTATATATAATAAACGCTTCAATTTGATTAAAGTATGTACCAAGTCAATGGAAAGTGGCAGAGGTAATAATGATACCGAAGACTGGTAAACAACTCTATGATAAAAAGTCTTATAGACCTATCTTCCTACTCCCAACAATGGCAAAGGTGTATGAAAAATTACTATTAAGCAGACTACAACCAATTCTTATTGAACGATCTCTCATACCCCAACCCAATTTGGTTTTCGAGGTAAACACTCAACAGTTGATCTTACATCAGAGGAAGGCATTTCAGAGTGAAACACGAAGAAGAATATTCAAATCTCAAGAAAATTCATGCTGGCGTACCCCAAGGAAGTGTATTAGGCCTATACTGTATATTTTGTACACTAGAGATTTGCCAACTCCACCTGAAGCATAAATAGCTACACTCACAATATATTTCCCGTTACCGACTGTAGTTTATTTAAAAAGTAATACGTAAAGTTTGTTTTTAAATAAAGAATCGATTGAAATTCATAGAAATATATTTTTTAACTATTTGAATCGGTCATAAAAACTTACAGACATTCAGTAGGAGTTGATATTTTCAGTTAAATGTAAAGTTTTATGTTTTCTGCTTCAAAAATAGAAATTCATATAATTCCTTTTTGTTTTTTTACCAAAATAGTTTGTATATATACAAAATTATTTCAATCAAAATTACAAGAAATTATTCAAATATGCATACAAACAAAGCCAATAAAAATATATACACCTGCATGTGTTGTGTTCTGTTTTGTAATTACACACAAATAAAAAACAAACTTTCAATTTGAAAAACAAACCACAAAAGTAGTTTTTTCTAACTTTTGGACGGTAAAAATTTGATGGTTATTTTAAACGACTTTCTATTGTTTTTACTTTTGTCGATTATTAAACAATGATTGAAAATAAACAACAAAATGGGTTGAATATAATGAAAAATCAGTAGTCCTCCTTTTGATTGTATTTTCGATTAATTTAATAAGTATTTTAAGTTGTTTTTGACGAAATAATATTGTGAGTGTATATATACAAAATGATTTCAATAAAAATTACAAAAAACTATTCAAATATACATACACACAAAGCCAATAAAAATATATACATCTGTGTGTGTTGTGTTGTGTTTTGTAATTACATACAAATAAAAAACTTTCAATTTGAAAAACAAACCACAACTTTTGTCAGTTAAAAATTGATGGTTATTTTAAACGACTTTTGATTGCTTTTACTACTTTTGTCGATTATCAAACAATGATTAAAAATAAAAAACAAAATTGGTTGAATATAATGAAAAATCAGTAGTCCTCTTTTTGACTGTATTTTCGATTATTTTAATATGTATTTTAAGTTGTTTTAAATGAAATAATAATGTGAGTGTAGTACTTAAAACAATTTGATTTTTAAATAAATATTAAACTTTTTCGTTGTTTGAAAATCAAAATATTTCTAGCGATTTTTATTTTCAAATCTAGCCAATTTTTGTGGCGTACAGTTGGCTACCTTGGTTGTTGGTTAATAAACAAAAACTTATTTTGCTGCAACATATTAAACAACATCTTTCTCAGCCCAACAAGATCATGAATCAAAAAATTATTGAATAAATCTTGTTGTCTGTCGATCACAGAAGTTAAACAGGAAAATTAAGCAAGATGAAGCAAAAAAATAAAAATAAACATAATTTAAACGAAAACAAATGGGTATTTGAGACACCATCGTCAGAGAGGACAACAAAAAATTTGTGTTTGATGGTCGGTTAATCACTCAAACAACAATATTTTAAAAAGAAAAAAAAAGACAGGCACTGCAGACAAATCAATAGTTAGTTTAGTCACTTTTTAGTTAGTCAGTCACTCGAAAACACACTTTGTTTTTGTTATTAACAAAATGCTGCAACTACAGTAAAGAAACTACAGACAGACATATGATTGTATGACTGACTGACACTTTTGACGGACAAACATTATTAGTCGGTATTAAAGACAGGCGAAAAATAACGTTATTGTATACATATACATAACTCTGATGCTGAGTATATTATACGAGATATATGGATTTATCCAGAAAATAGATTGTGTGGTGTTTAAAAAAGGCTAAAACAATACTAACAACATGATCATTTTGATCATCGTAATTACAAATCAAACACATATTTTGTCCACACACGATGTCTCATTGTATGAAAAAATTTTAACAAAACATTAACATATTTCTTCATTTACTAATTTTTAACTGGACAGTTTTTAATATCTACAGAAAATCGAAAGTTTATTTTGGCAAAATTACAGAAGCCAAAATGTCGAACCAGTGAGGTTTTTATACCCTCAACTATATGTGGTGAGGGTATATATCAGTTTGTCATTCCGTTAGTAACATGTCGAAATATAGGTCTAAGACCCCATAAAGTATATATATTCGTGATCCTTATACAATTTTTAATCGATTTAGCGATGTCCGTCCATCTGTCTGTCTGTTGAAATGGCGATCACGACGCAAGCGGGGGTGCATGTTTTTACCCAGTTTATTGCACATCCTCCCGAGCAGTTTGGTATTGAAAATAAGCAAAATCGGTTATGAGTGAAAATGTGAAAATACCTCTTAATTGTCCATACAAATTGGTGTGTTTTAGTACAATTTCATAGTAGCGACTGGTACATTATATAAATTTTCTCATATTTTTTCACCAGTCGCTTAGAAATTAATAATATTTTGTATTCACCTCAAATATTTTTCACCTCAAAAAATTTTTTTCACCACTTTTTTTTTCAAAGATTCGGCACAGCTGAATTTAAGCATTTTTTACTTGTTTATTTTATTTTCGAAATTTTATCAAAAGAAACTAAATATATTTAAGGTGCGATAACACAATTACCCGTTAAAATTTAATCAACCGTTGAATTCAAATTTAATATGGTAAATAGCAACAACTGCTTCAGTTTAGATCCCAGTTAGTTGCGATAATGTAATATTGTTAAAATTAATCACCTACCTACATTGGGAGATTTTTTTACATGATAATAATGACTTTTTGCATAAAATCTACTAAGTTTCGTTGATACTCATACATTAAAAATATTGATTAAATAAATGCAGTTTTTAATAAAATTATATAAAAAATTTAATTTTATTTGCTAAAAATACGCTCAAATGATTTTTCATTCTCTTTGGGTACAAAATTTCATTAGTATACTGAAAAATTACATTAGCACATGCGCAGTAGAGTAACAGCGTTTTCTTTTTATTGAATTTTCGAAGATTGCCGGGCAGAATTTAGTGACAATGGGACCAAAATGTGTCTGCGGCGCAACCGATCGAAATTACGGATTTTTTTAATTTTGCACATATTTTTCAATTAATCTCTGCTAAACACGAATCTTGAAACAAAAATTAAATCGTACAAAGAGTTTTCGAGATAAATTTAATTAAATCTGATTTTTAGATCGATTTTAGGTATGGGCCATTTTAAAATAATTTTTTGGAATATATAGAAAACTCTTTGTTTGTTTTTTTTTTTTTTAAATATTTGGTTTCAGCATGCACAAATTAATTAGAAATGATTAATTTTAATATAAAATTCGGAAATAAATTATTTTGATTTGTTTGAAAAATACAAAATTTGGTCGCGGGGCGCCGCGAGTTAATTTAGCTTAAATTTTCATCATGGATATTTTAAGACAAATGTCACCAAATTCTACCCGGAATCGGAGACAAATTTTTACCCACACATATCTCCTCTATCTCATATCCAAGTTTCGTTAAGATATGGCGGTTACACCACAATGTAGTTTCCTTGTTAAATTTTTTCCTCCATCACATATCTAAATTTCATTGAAATATCAAACAGTTTAAATTATTTGAAAAATGCTCATTAATTTGAAAAATATCAGAATATTGTATTGTAGAAATGTCCAGAAAATTTTGTAGGCAGAAACCACTAAAAAGGAGATTACTACATTTTTAATCAAAATTACAAAAACTGTAGTTATTATTTACTACGAGTATTAAAACAATAACTAAACCGTTAAAATAATAAAATAACAAAATATTGATAAAAAGATTTTTAATTAAAGTCGTAGCTAAAGATGTTAAAATCGATTTATTTTTTATTTTTTTTTTTTCATTTTATTTATATTAATGATATAATTACAATTTATATCCTAACACCCTAACCGAGCACTAGCAACAAAGGCCATCGGCTCGTTGTAGCGAAAACAGACCAGAGCCTCTGGTGGGAATCGAACCAACGACCCCCCCCCCCCCCCCCCACTGATAAGCTAGCACGCTACCTCCCGGGTGCTCAAAAATAAAAATATATTTACTTTAAATTAATTTTACGCATCTATTAACTTTTTGCAAGTTTTTTAAAAATTGCCAAAATAATTACTCAAAACAACTACATACGAGTATTTATACTTATATACGTGCTATTTACAATAGCTATTTTATATGATAACATGGAAAAAAAGCTGCAATTACAGTTGAAAATAACTGCTATTGTTTATTACATGATTTTTGGGAATTTTCAAGTGAAATAGAAAAAAGTTTTAGCCAAATAAAATAGCTTCTAGTTATTCTACTATTTGTCCCATCATTATACGGATGCGTTACACTATTCAAAGTCTTAACATGGGGTTAATAAAATATTAGTAACATACAGAAACCAGACAAATCGCTTTCCATTTTAATATTAAGCGATTGGGTAAGACGATGATGTTGAAAAGAAAAGGAACAATAAATTAAGAATTCAAGGTGAATTGAAATTGAATTCTTTCTTGAATGAATTTTCTAAAAATCGAATTCGATTTACTTTTTGAACAAATTCGCAAGAATTTATATTTTTGAATTCATTCAATCGAATTCACATTTATCTTATTCGATTTTGCCAATCATTGGTAATGCATTCGATTTCTTACTGATTCGATTTTCAATTTGGAAATTCAATCAGTCATTGGTTGGGAATTCAATCGATTTTTACTTAATCAATTTACATACGAGGGCGGATCAATAAGTCCGTGACTTTTTGAATAAAACACAGTTTTTTTTTGAAAATAAAAAATTTATTTTTCAAAATAATCTCCTTTTAGCTCAATACACTTAGTCCAAAGTTTCTCCAATTTTTGTATCCCTTCCAAATAATAGAAATTTTCGAGGTCAATAAAGTAGGCATTTATTTGATCAATAATTTCATCTTTGGAGCTAAATATGGCCGATTAATATTGTATCTAAGCGATTCAATTCAATTCGATTAATTTTTTTAATTCCAGCGGTTTTCAGTATTGCCTTCTTTTTTGCAATTTTTTTCAATTTCAGCGTTTTTCAAATTTTTTTTCGAATTGAAGCAGTTTTTCAATTTTGGATTTTTTTAAATTTAAGATATTTTTCAAATTTGGCGATTTTTTACGATTTTTACAATTTTCGGAATTTTTAATTTTATAAATTTTTTGCTTAATTTTAGAAATTTTTTCCATTTTGGTATTTCTTTAGTTATTGATTTCTTTTCTTATATTTGTAAGTAAATCTTCAATTTTCTTTGATTAAAAGTAATAACCTAGTTATTTATTAAATCTGGTCAAGTTTTGAGTTACTTACTCAAAACTTTAAACCTCTGGTGCAAAAAGTTTGTATTTAGCGCTCTTAGTTTCCGAGATATGGACGATTTAAATAGTATCTAAGCGATTTAATTCGATTATTATTTTTTTTTTAATTTAGTCAGTTTTTTAATTCTAACGTTTTTCAGTATTGCCGACTTTTTGTAAATTTTTTCAATTTTAGCGTTTTTTCGATTTTTTTCAATTTTGGCGATTTTTTACAATTTTGTTTTTAATTTTTGCAATTTTTTTCGGTTTTGGTATTTTATTTTAGTTTTTGATTACTTTTCTTATATTTGTAAATAAGTCTTCAATTTCCTTTAATCAAAACTAATAACGTATATATTTTCTAAATTTTAAAATCAAATGAAGAAAGTCGAATAACACTCCCAAATTACTCACTCTAATGAACAATAAATCCCAACAGTCATATGCATAGACATTCTGTTGATTTTTATAACAAATTAAAATGTAAAACAACAACAAATTTTTCTTATAAGACTGTTATAAGAATCAACTAAATGTCTATACATATGGGGGCAAATTTGCAAATCGATTGTATTTTCAACTATTGAATTTTTAACGATTCAGTGATTGACAAATCGAATGATGAAAAATGAATGAAGTCTTTTAAAATTAAATTGGTTGAGACCAAGTAAAAGAGACCATGCAAAAATTGTAGTTTGAGAATTCAATCATTCCATACTCATCAAAACTTTGGTAATGGGTGCGATATTCTCATGCGTTACCTTGTAATGATAGCTCGTTACCTTTTTCATTATTTGCAAGCATAAAGTAATAAGTTACTCATTATTGATTACGTAATATATGATTTATAAATGTAAAGTAATAATTGAAATATTTTTGAAAATCTATTTTTAGATACAATACTTTGTGTTTTTTTGTAATTTGTTTTGACAACACTAGCGAAAAAACGAAGCGCAACAATTCATTTAAGTTTAAAGCAATCAAATACTACATGCGTCGATAGCTCAGTGGGTAGAGTTCTTGGCCACAGTCCCCTGGTTCGATTCCCATCATGACCACATTATTTTAATAACGTTGAAAATATTTGTAATTTTTTTTTTAATAAAAATTCCTCTTCTAAAAATCAATTTTTAGACACATTACTTTTTCCATTCTCGTAACTACGTAACTAACCCCTTACATTATCACCTCTAAAGTAATGGGTATATTTTTTTTTTTTTTTTACGTTAGACTAACACTCAGGGGATGTCCCCTACTAATGCAGTGCATTGTGTTAGAATTAGAAAAATATGTTATGAGAGGGAGGAAAGAGGGAGTAGTGTTGAAGAGTACAGACAATATGCAATATATCTGCAATAGTACAACAACCGGGTACACACTTTGTTGCTGAATTGGTTACTCAGTGATCAGTGCTATGCCTTCATCACTAATTGGCCCAACAACAAAAAGAATACAAGGCGGTTGTACCATGCAAAATAGAGAAAAAAATTAAAAAAGGGAGAGGAAAGGGAAGGGAAAAAATCTAGCAACAATATACATTACTTTGAGGCTCATCGGCTGTAAAATTCTTCAATGAAGTAAGGTGTAAAGTAATCCATCGGTCCCTATGGCTATACATTTCTTTACCCATTATTTGGTAATGTGTGGTTTTGCTGGGTAGTCAAACAAAATTGAAAATTGAATGAAGGATAGAATTCTTTAGAAACTATGAAGAAGTACTTACATACACTAAAAATCGTGTTTAAAAATCCAAATGTAAATATATTTAATGGCAATAAATTATTTAAATACTAAAGTTTTATTATAAAAGTAAAATCAATTAATTAATAGAACAAAAAATCTACCAGGATATGGTGAAATTCTGTTAAAATTCTTTAGCATTTCCAAATAACCTTTGTAGATACAAACCTAAGAAAAGGTATTTCTTGAATTCCTCAAATTAATTATGTGATTGGTTCAATTCAAAAACTGAACAATATTAAAACTTTCAAACGTAATAGTGTCACTGATAGTTTTTTTTAATGAATCATTTACAGAATTATTTGATTATGATTTTGTCATTGAAGAAAGCTTTCAATTGGAGCAATTCAACAGAAATTTTTTAGTGTGTAGGTGTTTTAATAAAGGCCTTATGATATGATGAGTATTTTAATTGAAAATAAGCAAAAAATACAAAATTTATACTCTTCTCTAAAAATTGCATTTACAAAACTCCTAATTAACTAATTAAATATCTAACCGAATGTCTTTACATTAATTGAAGAAAATTTTAATTTCACTAAAACAAAAACCCTGCCTAAAATTCTCTTTTTTTAGTTTATCCCTCAAACTTTAACTACTTTAATTTGCGATAAATCATTTGGAAAAGTTAATAAAATTTATTTCATATCCTCCTGAGAATGAAAAAAAAACTTGATGAAATATTTTAAAATGACAATTTAACTAGTAGACAGTCATCAGTTAGTCGGCAGACTCGGCACAGCAGTAGACTTTGTTAACATGTTAACATTTCAAATTTGATGACCATAGAAATTGAGATTATACGTGTGTTAAAAGAGACGAATGCTGTTAAACTGTCAAACGAGCAATCCCTGTTGGCCATGTCTGCGTCGGCGACACAAAGTAAATCTTTTATGACAGTCCCTGCAAATCGTCGACGACTTTTGCATACAAATGTCCGCGAAATAGTGACATTGTCGCTCACATTGTCGTAGACGATCATATGGGCGACAATATGCCTCGTTTTGTCGTCGACGACAGTGTAAAGGACAAGATGTCGTCGACGTCTAACTCCCAAACAGGAAAAATTACACTTTTTTTAAATTTTTGTATATAATAAAAGTTCTAAAAAGGAAGCCAAAAAAACTTTGAATTTTTTTTTATTTTACAGGATACAGATATAAAACTTTTGAACTTGTTATAGCTTTTTTAATATTTGTACTTTAGATTTGTATTTAAAATTTACTTATTTTAGCTTGTTTTTCATATATAAATTTATTTTCTTTGAAAATTAAGCTTTAATAGCTTTTTATTTAAAATTAATATTTTTTTCTTGAAAATGAGAACTTTAAAAAATAGTTACTTATCTATCGCCAAATTGTATTAATAAACGAGAATAAAAAAATATTGTCGCTCAGAATGCCTTTAACAGAGTGCGATTGGTCAAGCCAAGGACTATCTAACAATAGGAGGTGCATTATGAAAAATTAAAAGCCAATCAGAAAGCCATGGATCCAAAAAGCCAGTTTCTTATGTTCCAGTTAAATCGACACACAGTTGCAAAAAAAAAAAAAACCAAAAAGTTCAGAAACTTCAGTAAATACGCTTCAGAAACGTCAGTAGAGGCACTACAGGAGCTTTTGAACTTGTCTTTTTTGGCAACTGTATCTCTATTTAACTGGATCTAAAAAACCGGCTATTTGGGTTTATGGCTTTCTGTTGGCTTTAAGTTTTCATTCTTTACATCTTATTATTAGATAGTTCTTGGATTGACGACAAGTTAAAGACACTGACGCTCATCTGGTCGTCAATGTGATATGAAAGAAGACAAAATTACATAGAAATGTCGCCAATTTTTTCTTAAAAAAATTTTGTTTCAGACAAATTAAAGATGTTGTCGCTCAGCTCTAGCAAAAAGTATAAAATTCTCAAAAGTATAGTTCGCTCTCACGAATTTTTTAGTACTCTCTTAGAACACGAACATAGTTTGGCGGCAACAAAGGTGAGTTTTGGTCGGCAACTTTTAGTAGTGTTTAGCGGTGCTGCCATGTAACCAATTTTAACTATTTTTTTCCGTTTTTTGGGATGCTAGAGATTTTTCAGATTATTTCATAAAAAATGTTTTTTTTATTTTAATCATGTATTTTTTCAGATTTTTCATATAAAAATATAATATTTGTTCAATATACTATTTATTTTTACTAAAATTAGACATGTCTAATAAAGTAAAAAAATACAACAAAAATTTGCAATTGTGTTAAAAAATAGTTACGAATTCAAACATAACATTGTGACATGAAAAGTATTAAAGTGGAGACACACACATTGACCATCTATGTCTATTCATATCCATTATTTCCCATTTTTATGGTAAAAATATAAAATAAAGAGAATAAATATGCTATTAATTGTTGCAACATATAATTAAAAAACCTATAAAAAATGCAATAATTTGAAAAAAAATTGTTTTCATGAAAAAACTGGTAAATAGTTAAGAATCCCAAAAACCGGGATAAAAAATTTAACTGTTTATGTGGCAGCACTGCATACTTCAAATATAATGTTTTTCAATACATGTTGAATTTCTGGTAGAGTGTTAAAAACACTCTATAGTAAATTATATACTTTTTGGCTCTAGGAAGTCTTATTGACGACAACCTTAGGAATTTGTCACTCATCTAGTCGTTAATTAGGTTTAAAGCACGAAAAAATATACGATTTTGTAGCTAAACTTGTGCTCAACAGTAATTTATACACGACAAATTCTCAAATGTCTTGAGGACATCATTGACGACAATTTCTTATCAGACTGTCTGGCCAACTGGGATGACATCGTAAAAAGTGATGGTAATAATGTAGTCTGTGTGTTTGTCACTGATGACAGTTATGTTTGTGATGATGATTACAATTGTCTTTGTAAATAGTTTACAAACAAAAAATTTTATTGTATTTCTAACATTTTGATGAGACATGTTTAAATAAAAAAGTGTTCAAATTAAAGAAATCTATATGGTACACTATTTGTAAAACCACACACACATTTTTATAAAAAAAGTACAATTTATAAGAAGAAATCCTTGCATAATTGCAGAAAATAATTATAAAACTACTTTCTACTGTTTGTAATGTTGAAAAATTAAACAAAACACAAATAGTTTGTTTTTAAACCACAAATGTAACAATTTTCAATATTTTAAAAATCAAAAATAAATGTACCCAGTTAATAATGTCTCAGAAGTCACCTTACACCCATAAAAAAGTTAGTGCAAAAATCTGTTAATCGTGCTCTGTTATTTAGAATTAATATTTTTAACAATTAATTTCATTTGTGTTTGAACTAATTTTAGATGCTAATATTCAATAAAATTTGTCATTTCATTTAACCACTATTGTTTTCAAATCATTACATCAGTCTCACAAATAGCTCCTAACTCAGCGAGAAAGGTTGCACCGTACTTGTAAATAAGTACTTTTAACTTGATCACCTATACTCTCATTAATAAATATCGACCAGACTCGGATCAGATCCGGTGAATCCAAAAACCTAGATTTTACTCGAAATTTTAGCAGAAATTTTCTGTTTAATGTAGCTCAAAGTTCATAGCTAGTTTAACTAATATTTTCTTTGTATTTAGCAGTTTGCTAAAATTTAGTTGACGATAATTCTTAACATCATTGAAAATTCTGCAGGCCAAACATGGGTACTATTTTCTGTAATCTTAACCGAAATTTTTAACTATTTACACGGGCTTTTTTATGATTGTATGAAATTTCTTAAAAACCATTTTAAAGTTAATTTTATAGTAATCTTGCACATCATTTGACTATTTCCTCTAGACTCAAAAACAACAAATTTGTTATAAAATTGTTTTTTTTTTTGTGCATTCTTACAAATTCAACATGGTGCATTTTATAAAAATTTAATCGTAAATTCTGAAATTATAGCGAAGTATGTGCAACCATAAAAAGTTCCGAAAACTGCCGTTTCCCATACGTTTTTACAACTAAAATTATGAGTATTAATGTAGGAATTTTTATGATTCCTTTAATTTTATTTTCGTTCGCTCCTCCGTAGTGCGTTTTTGTAACTTTTTGACAGTTACATTGTCAAAATTCGACAATTAACAACAACATTTGTTATATACTATTCTCTTAATTTTTCCTACCATACTTGTATGTTAGTTAAAAAATCGTTAACTTATCTAGAGATATTTTTTTGAAGTTAAAGTTAACGATTTATTCGTTACTTCATACAATTTCATATCAGTATCTCTTGCCGAATATATACAAAAATACAGAATAGCTTTTCGCTAACTCAACCGACAATTATCGTTAGATAACGAAATTCATAAAATCGTTACCTCAACCGATAATTATCGTTAGTTAACGAAATTCATAAAATCGTTAAGGAAGTTAGAGAATCGCATTACTTTAGTGTTGAAGAAAGGCTCACATTTTTACTCTGATCCATATAAATTACTAATTGTAATATAAAAAAATGCATTATATCATTATATTTAACACATTTTGTTATTTATTTTCAATTATTTTTTAATAATCGACAAAAGTAGTAAAATTAATCGAATCGTTTAAAATAATCTTCAAAATTTTAATTTACCATAAACGTACAAGGTGGCGCAAAAGTAATCCTCCTATCAGAAAATGCTATAAATTTTGCGATTGGCCCCTAATGTCAGTTCTGTTTTGACATTTGTGAAATACACGTTAATAAACAATGTTACGCTACACTGCTCCAGAACGCGGAATATTGGTGACTATTTATTTGAGCAATAATCGGTCAGTGACTTTGGCACAACGTGAATTTCTTAGCGGGTACGTAAATAAGCAAAATTTACGCTTCTGGGGCACTGAAAATCCGCGTGTAACCCACGAAGAGCCATTACACCCGCTCAAAGTCACTGTATGGTGTGCTGTTTTCGCTGGAGGAGTCATCGGACCTTTTTTCTTCGAAGACGTCGCGGGCCAAACGGTTACTGTGAATGGTGAGCGCTACAGAGCAATGATCAACGAGTTCTTTTTGCCGCAACTTGATGAATTGGGATTGGAAAACATGTGGTTCCAACAGGACGGTGCAACGCCACACACTGCACGTGCCACAACCGATATGCTGAAGGATGCATTTCCCGGGCGCCTAATCTCCCGTTTTGGCGATTTGCACAGGCCAGCAAGATCGCCTGATTTGACCGCTTCAGACTTCTTTCTGTGGGGCTTTTTGAAGTCGCGGGTTTATGTCCAAAAGACTCAGACTCTTGCAACAGTTTTTTGGGTTGCACGCTAGATAATCCACATCGATTACCTTCAAAAGGGAAAAACAATAAAAGGCGAATATTGTGCCAACTTATTGGACCGATTTAACGAGGATTAAAAAAAACGACGAAAAGAGTTCTTTTTCATCAAGATAATGCACAGGTGCACACGTGTGTAGTCTCAATGGCAAAATTCTATGAATTGGGCTCATCCTTATCCGCCATATTCTCCGGATTTAGCCGCCAGTGACTATTTCCTATTTCCAAACCCTAAGAAATGGCTCGGTGGAAGGAGATTTAGCTCCAACGATGAAATTATTGATCAAACTAATGCCTATTTTATGGACTTCGAAAAATCCTATTTTTTGGAAGGGATACAAAAATTGGCGAAGCGTTGGATTAAGTGTATTGAGCTAAAAGGAGATTATGTTGAAAAATATTTTTTTTTTTTGCAAAAAAAAACTGTGTTTCATTCAAAAAATCACGGACTTATTGGTCCGCCCTCGTATATTAAAATGTTAAGCCATTTAATGGATGCCTGTGTATTGGAACTAAAAGTGCCAATGTTAAAATATTCACTTTTGGGAAAATTGCAATTGAGGGTTTTCATAGATCAGTTCATAGTTACATTGGCCAGCGTTTGATTTATAAAGCTGCTCTGGGTTAAATTTAACATTCGCAAAATAAAAAAAAAGTTATAAAGGGTGGTCCAACCATAATGCACGATGTTAATAGTAAATAAAACAAAAAGTTTTCTGAGAATTATCTTAATATTTTTTATTATGATAAAAGGATCTATGTCAATTATGTGTGAATCAAAATATGGGCCAAATGCTCGCCACCGCTTCGGTGGCATACCTCTTTCAGATGGTCCATGTTTTCAATGACATAATGACACATAATTGAGGTTTAATGTCGTTAATGTGCATCATTTAGCTCTTCAATTTTTCTTGGTATATTGACGAAAACTTTTTTTTTATATATCAAAGAAAGAAGTCCAACGATGTCAATCACATGATCGTGGCGGCCAAATAACATCGCCACGACGTGAGATAATACGGCTATTGAATTTCTTGCACAAAAGAGCCATTGTTTCGTTGGCTGTATAACATTTGGCACCATCCTGTTGGAACCACATATCGTCCGGGTCCTTATACTCAATTTCTGGCCACAAGAAGTCCCTTATCATCGCGCGATAGCGAACACCGTCGACGAGTCGAGATTGACGGCTCTTTTGCCACACTATCGCGAACAACAGCAATGTTTTACGCAGAACGAACTGGGCGAGCATGCACAGGTGTTTTCAGCTGTTTTCACATTTTCGTAAAAGGCTTCAACAATCTTAACGCGCTGTTCAATAGTGTACCTCTCCATGGTTGAATTTGTCAAACAATGAAACAAAGAAATGTCAAATTAAGTTGGACAAAAAACTTGACGTTAAGGTGTGACTCACAATTAACATTGTGCATTATGGTTGGACCACCCTTTACTAGAAACCTAATACAACGATTAACTCAAAACAGCAAAATATTAACATTGGCCCTGTTAGCTCCAAGCCACATATATAAGCAATTCTAAATAATAGCAATTATACTCGTAGTATAAAACTATATAGGGATACATACATTTTTATATTAATTTGTATCAGTACATAAATGACTTATAAAACCATTTTTAATCGGTCTAATAGACATTTTTATTTTGCTGCCTTTGAATACTCAAATTGCCACCAGATATGATCCCATATGACAAGATTTGCTGATAACTGGCCACAAAAATCACCATATTGTTTAGAACTCTTTAGATACGAACAGATCTGGCACAAGATCTGATCCGACATGCCCATAAAGTGTATCACATAACCCACATCTATTCATTTTTGATCAGATCTGCCACCAATTAGATTCAATCACATCTATTTAGATTTAGGATGATCTGATCAGATATAATGCTTTTTTATACGGGTTATTGTCTTTTTTAAATCATTATAAACTTGAAAACAATTTGCAATTATCATAAATATTTCATCACTATTACGATTAAAGTAAAGTCAAGTGCAATAGTTAGTAGCAAATTATGAGACACTTAATCATTTCGGCTAAACAATTTTAAAATTTTAAAAGAAATCATAAATATTTATTTATGTTTTGGTTGTCAAACCAAATGACATTTTGTCGATTTTGTGGTTTAATTGATTTTGATTTGTCTTTTAACAAATAATTACGATCATTTTTCTTGTCTCATTTAAATCAATCATAATTTTAATTTAAGATTTATAATTTTTTTTCAAATTAGTTCAATTTTGTTTTTATAATTTTTCTTGTAACCAATAATGATTATTTAATTTTTTAGTGTTTTTGTTTTTTTTTTTTTTGTATTTTTATTTTTATTTAATCTGTCTAAACTTATGCCATCGTCATACCTGTTACATCTTGTTGTTGTTGTTGTTGATGATGTTGTTTTTGTAGTGGTCCATTGCTCTCAACTTCTTGTTGCAATTGTAGCGTTGACTTTTGTTGTTGCTGCTGCTGCATCAGTTTCTGTTGTTGTGTGGCCTCTACATTATGTACCCATGTGCTACTACTACACGCCAATATGAAACATAAAAACCACAACCATTGTATCGTAACAAAATTCAATTTGTTGCGATCGGTAATCATTGCTGTCAGGGGATCTGTAAAGAAAATATAAGTACGAGACAATTGACAAAATTGGTTAATATTATTCCAATTTTAATGTTTATATTTAAAACATAATTATGTTGATGACTTTTTGATATATATGTATGTATATATGCATGTAAAAATGTTTTTTTTTTTAATTTTATTTAATTAATTTTTGCAATTTAAATATTTTCGTGGATTTTTAATATTAGTGTAATTTTGGATGATATAAATCGTTATTTACCCAGCAAAAAAAATGGTAGTCATTCTGTGACTATAACTTGTTTCATTGCTTCTTAAACTTCAGTTGACATTCTTTTATGATTTTTTTGGTGTTATTCTAAGGCACTTACAAAAGAATTCATGTGTTCATATTTCAAATGCAGTGATCTGGATATAAACCCGATGCATATCTTAAAAAATCACTCTTCATTACTTATAAGTTATAGTATATCGTATATTTTTTGAATCTAAAGCATTTATTCAAATTGAAAAAATAGTTCTGATGAAATTTTTTGATTTTTTTATTAAATCATTTTTTATATTTTAGTTTAAAATTTCATGATTGTTAGAATTTATGCAGTTTTGCAATTTTTATAAAAGTTTTGAAAAATCAAGAAAAACAGATTATTTGACCTTTAATTGAAACGAGCTGGCCTGTCATTTACATTTTTTAGCCTCAAATATTTATGATGACACAATCTGTGCATTTTTGCATTATGTATTTTAATTAACACTACATCATTTCCAGTTTTAATTCAGAATTTACCAAAATAATTTTAAAATTGTGTAAAAATTATTTCAAATTGCCCAAAAATGTTTTAAAATTGTGCAAAAATTATTTAAAATTGTTCAAAAATATTTTAAAATTGTCTAAAAATGTTTCCAAATTTTACAAGTAGTTTTTAAAATATCCAAAATATTTTAAAATTTTTCTAAAAATTTGAAAAATGTTTCACTAATGTTATTTATTTGTTTTAATAAAGAGTGTATATCAATGCTTAAATTTCGCTTCTTTAAACTTACTTTTCTGCATTCTTGTGAATTAAATTTTCATTAAAGCTTAAATATTACAAAGTTTATGAACATTTTCCACTTATGCATTGTATTATCATTGCTTCCTTAGAGTAAAGTATGAGTAATGCTAGTAGCTACATTTGAATACTTCCATTCTATGACACGCTAATGTTAAATTCATCGATGAAACCATTAGAAAAGAAGTGATGCCTTTGTCATAGTAGTGATGCTTTTATTACTTCTTTGGCAGCTTCATTTTTGCTGGGTATGTACGAGTACATATATCATCTTTTATTTCATCGATGAATTTAACATTAGCGTGTCATAGGATGGAAGTATTCAAATTTAGCTACTAGCAGTACTCATACTTTACTCTAAGGAATCAATGATAATACAGTGATTAGGTGTTCTGATGCATGAGTGGAAAATGTTCATATATTCTGTAGTATATTTCATTAGAATGCAGAAAAAATAAGTTTAAAGAATCGAAATTTATGCATTGATATACAAATTCTCTTTATTAAAACAAATAAATAATTATGCATTAGTGAAAAAGCGTTTTTAAAACATTTTTCAAAAATTTTAATGAATTTTTAGATAAATTTTAAAATATTTTTGGGTAATTTAAAAACTGGTTGTACAATTTGGAAACATTTTTAGACAATTTTAAAATATTTTTGAACAATATTAAATAATTTTTGAACAATTTTAAAACATTTTTGGGCAATTTGAAATAATTTTTACACAATTTTAAAATTATTTTGATAAATTCTGAATTAAAACTGGAAATGGTGTAGTGTTAATTAATAAACATAATGCAAAAATGCACAGATTGTGTCGTCAAAAAAACATTTAAGGCTGAAAAAATGTAAATGACAAGCCAGCTAGTTTCAATTAAAGTTTTAAAAAATCTGTTTTTCTTGATATTTCAAAACTTTTATAAAAATTTCAAAACTGCATAAATTATAACCCTTATGAAATTTTAAACTAAAATATAAAAAATGAATTAATAAAAAAATTAAAAAATGTCATCAGAACTATTTTTTCAATTTGCATTTATGCTTTAGATTAAAAAAATATACGATATACCATAACTTATGCTTCAGAAGTAATGAAGAGTGATTTTTTAAGGTATGCATCGGGTTTATATCCAGATCACTGCATTTGAAATATGAACACATGAACTCTTTTGGAAGTGCCTTAGAATAACACCAAAAAATCATAAAAGAATGTTAACTGAAGTTTAGGAAGCAATGAAAGAAGTTATAGTCACAGAATGACTACCATTTTTTTTTCTGGGATGTAGTTAAAAAAATTATTATAATGTAGTTCAAAAAATATGTCTAACTTGAATTAAGAAAGTAGTTGTTAATTTTTTTCGCGAGTAGTAAAATTAAATAAATTTTAGAAAGCCATTTCTAAATTTAGTTTTTAAGTCTAGCACTTTCTAATTTTAAAAAATTGTTTTCTAAAACTTAGTTTAGGCAATGAAAAACAAAAAGTAATAATTTTTTTCCTATGTAATAATACAAATTTATTTGGTTCTAGAAATTATAAGGAAAACTTTCATGCAACCTAGTTCAGATAAATTTTAATAAAATATTTTTTTTTTCAAATAAATTTTTCTAATTTTAAAAAAATAACAAACTTAGGTATAGGAATTTTTTGTTGGAAAACGTTTAAAATATTTTCAATATTCATTTCCAAAATAAAAACACAATCAGTTAAATACAAACTAGTTAGTTTTCCTAATTTTCAAGAAAAAATATTATTAAAGGAAACAAATTAAAGTAACCATTTAAAAAAATTATCGTGCATGATTGTAATTTTTGGTTCGTGAGTCAAAATGGCTCACGTGCCCATTTCTAATCTTAACAGTCTTAAATATTGAACTTAAAATAGCTTAAAAAAATATATTTAAAAATTTTGTTAGCAAAAGATAGAAAATTTCAAATTTGCGCTTTTATGTAATAATTTTGTTTGCTGACTATAATACAAAATATTGCAAGCACATTTTATACATGACGGCATAACAGCTTTCCTATAATTGACGTTGCGCCTTTTAAAATTTATATTTATCGAAGGCACTAAAACTATTTTCTTTCACTTCATAATAAAAAAAGTTAAAATTTCTATATGTAAATTAAAGTTTAAGCTAAAAATGTCATAAAATAAACTTTTTCCATTTTCCAATAATAAGAAATGTAACTGTGATATTTTGTATTTTTGCAACAATTTTTTTTAATTAGTTAATTTAAGAAGACAAAGGACCCCCAGTGTTCCTTAGCCACAGATGCCGCATGTCACTTAGGACGTTCCTTTTTGTAGTTCTCTCAAGCAGAACCTTTAATTAACTACGAAAAGGATGTATTAGGTTTCAGGATATCCTACAGTACAATTTTTTTAATTTGTTTACCTTTTTTCTAGTAAAATTTAATTTATATTTTAAATACATGAGTTAAGAAAAATGTTCATATTTATTAGAAAATTTTTATAAAATTTAAGAATAATTTTCACTTAAAAGAAGTGCTATTTAACTTGTTGTTAAAAAATATTTGCTTATTTTTAGGGAGTTGAGCCCTAGTTTTTAATAAAAAAAATTATCTAATGAACTTAAATAAAATAAAATTTTTCTTAAAACCAAGGAAAGATTTCCTAACTGACAGTAAAATTTTAGATGATGTATGAACTAATTAGGAGGAAATTTTACTGTTTTCTAATAAAAATTTACTTCTCAGTAGTACAATTTTTCTTAAAATTTAGAAATTTGGACCAAATTTTTTAGTAAAAATTGTTTCTAAATATTGGTAAAAAGTGTCTTTGCCAGTGTTTTCATTTAAATTTTTCCTCCATATAAGTTAATTTTTCTAAATTTTAGTTAATTTTTTTTTGAGTGTTGACATTGTGAAAATTAAGATAAATATCAATTTGATCTGATACCATCTGAGGGAGAATATGTTTGTCAAAGTTATTAGTTTTGAAAAAGTATTTTTTAGGTTTTTCTTTTCTTAAGAAATACATTTAATTGGTCATTTTTACTGCTTTTTTTTTGTCGGTTAACTGGGTTTTTTCATAAACGGTTAACCAAAATCCGGTCCATTTACCACTAAAGGGTAAACGCGGTTTTTGGAGAAACTAAAAGAACTTGTTTCGTTATAGAGCAAGATTTTTTTTTGGATTATCTCATTAATCTAGTTATTTTGTAAAAATACCATATCCTTTCAAAAAAAGTTTTGTTTTAAAAAATTCTTATAAAATATTGTCAAACTAAATTTTGACAGAAAATTAAAAAAATATTCTTTTTTATTTTCTTTACAGCAACAAAAATTTTAAACCCTAAAAATAATACTAATTTACCACGATAATACTTAAGTTTTGTTTTTTAATACATATTAAAAAGATAACATCAATCAACCAAATTTTGCTATATTTTTGTGCCATTTAATATTTTTTTTAGATTTTAAATTTGCACTGTTTATGTATTTAAAAATCCTTTGCAGCTATTTCAAGTTTGTTTCTTAAATCGTTCGTTTCATCTTAATTCCCATTAAAATGTATATAAACACATAACTACCATTAAATGACAATTTTTCTGTAATTTAACATTATAACATAAATTTAAAACCGTACACAACAATTTGGTGAGAAAATTTATGATTTTGTTATGAACACAACATAAATTTAAATTAACTGTCAACAGAAAACAAAAATAAAAAGACTTATTTTACAAACAACATAAATCAAGCAAAATTTAACATCATCCAAAACTTAAAAAAAAAATAATATTCTCATTTTGAAGTTGAATTTTAAATGAAAAAAAGCTATGAAAAGAAGCCGCTTTTTTATAAAAAAAAAAACACATACTACATCCAGACTAAAAAAAGAAATTTCACTTTCATTAAAAAAGAAAAAAGGAAAATCATCAACGAAAAAACAAAAAAGTTACAGGAAACCCCTCTGAGTTAAACAGAAACAGAAAAAAAAAAAACTCAGAGAAAAGAAGCTTAAAACAGCAACGGAGCAGTAACACAGCAACAGAAAAAAAAAACAATCCCTAAGGACATGTTAACCATATTTTATTTAAAAAAAAAAATAAATAAAACGCACGACCTCCCTTCTTCCAGTAATTGTCAAAAATTGAAAAAAGCCCACCCATACAATTTTATATTCCGTTGCCTTTCCTAAATTTGAGCCACAAACCAACAATGATGCCATTTAATGATATTGTCTTTTCAATTGGTATTTTTTTTTTTTTTTTGCGATGGCGGTATCTTTAACACACTCACACCAGCAACTACAACAACCGAATCATTTAAAAATAAAACCCTTTAAGCTAATCATCATACCAATACGTGTTTATGTAGGTACTTATATGCCACATGTTGCAAGCATTATTGAAAAGTCCAGTCTCCGTTACACAGTTCACATGAATAACTTCGACATGACCACACAGTGCAAATTGTATACAAACGCCTCAATGATTTTATAAATGATACGATTCATATCATATCTTCCTTCCTTCATTCGCATTTTTTTATTTTTTTTTTTTTTGGTTTTTGGTAAACTTAAAATGTGTGTAAGTTAAAGACTTAACTTACACCGCACTCGGTTTGTATCTCTGCAGTAACTGATCGTTCTTTCATTTTTTTGGGATGCTGATGATTATACTAATTTATGGTTTTATATGTCTGTATGTTTGATTTTGAATTCAACGATAAATTTTGGCTAAAAAAGTATTTATTTTTTTGTGGCTCAGTTTTGCGTACACATGATAATGTAATAAATTTTTAATGAAGTTGTCATGACTGGTTGGTTCGTTGGTCCTATCATGTTACAACAGAAGAAAAAAAATTCAAAATATAAACTAAACTATGTAATGCGTTAAAGCACCCATAAGCTCTTAAGTGATAAGAAAAATTAAAAAAGATGGTGTAGCTTGGAAAAATATTATTAAAAAATCTGAAAAAGTTTTATCCTAAGACATCCTATGCTATTACGTCAGTTTTGTGATTAAATGGAAAATGTGTAGAATATTAAACTATTGTCAGAATTTTTGCATTAAAAAATATCCTATTGGAAGAATATGTCAGGTTCTAAAATTTTTTTAAAGGAAAATTGTCTTGAAACTTAAAATTTAATTTTTATAAGTGGAAGCATTTTTTCAGCCTCAAAACGGAATAGAAGTTTAGAATAACTAGATCTATTAAAAAAAGTTGGCGAACTTGTTTTAAGCATTTTAGTTTTAGTTTATTTTACACTCAGAAAGAAAAGTTAGTACAAACATTTTTAAACGGTTTTCAATCCCAATTTACTATTTTGTACTTACTTTTTAAGTTAAAAATTATTATTTACTAAAAAAATTTCTAGAAAAATTTCAGTAGAAAAATTTGTAAACGGTTTTCAATCCCACTTTCCTATACTTTTCTATACTTTTCACAACCGACTCATGTCCCAAAATAGGACGTGCACTTAATATAGCACTAAAAAATTCTAAAAATCAGCCCTTAAAACAATTAAAATTTGACCTTGAAATCCAAAAAATTTACAAAAAATTAACTCAATTATTTTTTGACACACTTGTTACACTTTAAAACTGCTAATTTCTTTTAAAATTGCCTTACGAATTCGAATATACATATTTATATGTTTTTTTTTATCGAGCAACAATTTTTTATTTTATTTATTTTTTTTCAAAAAATATTTTAGACAAAATTAAAAAAAAATTAAAAACTAAAAAATAGTAAAAACATAAACGAATTTATTATTTTGTTTTCATTTGCTAATTTTTGTTTTGAAAAATACTTTTAGTAATTTTTTTTGGATTTTAAGGTCAAATTTTAATTGTTGTAAGAGCTGATTTTTAAAACTAAAAAGGTTTTTAGTGCTATTTTAAGTAGATGTTCTATTTTTGGAACATTTTAAGGCAATTTAAGTTTGTGTCTATAAGTTTTAATTATTAGAAACAACATTTCTTTCAATATCCACTTTTCTAAAATTAGTAATTTTTTTGCTAATTTCAGCAAATCGGCATTCAAAAATTTGTAAAATAATCACTGAAATTAGCAACAAAAATTTGTAAAGATTCTGTAAAAAATCTGTTATTTGTAAAATGTAAATAGCAAAAAAATTTGCTTAATAGTACAAAATAGTAAAATGGGGTTGAAAACCGTTTACAAATATTATTACAAACTTTTTTCTGAGTGTATGAGGAAAAAAATCATACTAACTATTTTTCTAAATTGATGGTGCCGTTGCTAGGGATCGAACCGACAACCTTTTGTCCAAAGCGCTAACCATTACACCACAGAGCCCAACAATTTAATATTACTGTGGCTTAAAATTTAAGAATTCTTATTTTGCAATTAGATTTTAGACATTTAAAAAATACTTATTTGAAAAGCGCTAACCATTACACCACAGAGCCCAACAATTTAATATTACTGTGGCTTAAAATTTAAGAATTCTTATTTTGCAATTAGATTTTAGACATTTAAAAAATACTTATTTGAAAATTGACCGATGATACAAGGATATTTTAAAAAAGTGGTTTAAGTGTCAACAGATCTTAAACAGCAAATAACATTTTAGAAATTCAAAATGGCTAAAATATTCTAATATGGTGGACACAATATACATATTTCAATTATGTCTTGCGGCATAATTTTATTTTTTTATATCAACCTTAATGTAGATTAGATTATTTCTTGGATATTTATTCGTTCCAGAATTTGGTGACACTGGGCACAAAATGTCTATGGTGAAGATGGTGAAGATTTTGAAGTTTTCGGATTTCTCAAACAAATTAAAAAAATTATTAACCAGGGATTTTGGTTTTTATTCAAAAATATGCACTTAAAATCCAAATCTGCATAAAGTATGCACTTGTAATAAAATATGGCAAATCCTGCCCATAAATATAAATTTTTTGGTCTTTTAACAGAGATACCTTCAACTTAAACATAGTGTTTAGTGAGATTTAAGTGTACTTCGAATGGCATAAAAGTTATTTTTATTAACAGATATTTGTTCTAAAAAATTAATCACAAAGTTTTGTGACGCACGCTACATAAAATGAAGTAACTTTGAAAACTTGAATTTTGCACACAAAATCTAATAATATAAGAGAATTCTAAAATAACTTATTTGCAGCCAAAAAATTTTATCGTTTTTAATCAAAAACTGTGAACCCTTTGTGTCGCACGTTATATTTTTTCTATTAATATATTTATAAACACAATTAATTGAATTTATTTTAACAAAAAAAAAAAATAATTTAATTTTTTAATAACATTTATTAATACAAATTGTTAAAATTTTCAACCAATCAACTTAAAGCAAGTGCTGTGTAAATTATATTTTCATATATTTCAATTAATATTTCAACTCTAGGAATTCTGCCAATAAAATTCTTTTGAAATCGGTTCCCAACCAAATTTATTCTACAACATATTATGTTAGAACAAATTCCATAGAACCAGAACCCGTTTACCTAAACTTTAATGATAAGATACAATATAACTAACTAGCTCCAGAAGTGGTTCTAGGAATATCTGGTTACTTTTGGAATTATTTCCAACAAAAATTATTGGTGTTAAAACCGACAGAAAATCAAATTATATAGGACAAGAAGTTGTTAAATTATTTATCTAGTCTCCAGATTCTATAAGACGAGCGACGATTATTGTCCACTACTTACCAAACTGTTGTAACAACAGTTTAGAATTTTCATGTGATATGGTAGATATTTAATTTCAAAAGTGGACTATAAACAACAATCGTTTTACAAAATCTGGGCACAGGTTCTGAGAAATAATAATTCACTATTCTAAAAAGCACTATGACGTTACTGTTTTTTTTTTTATTATTTTTTATATTTACATTTTATGTACAGTTTAAAAAATTGTCATATTAAAATTGTTTTCAATTGGAAATAACAAAATTTTTAAGAACTGGAAAAGGTTGATTTGTCAAGAAAATTTTGGAAGAAGAACCAAGAAGAACTAGGCAAGGATCTGGCAGGAATATGCATATTCAAAAGTTTTATAGACTCTGAGGATTTCTGAGCTTTTTTTTTAATAGAAAACTTCTTTAACTTTAAAGCCCAAACCAAAAAATTAAAATGACAGCGACAGTTCTTTGTAAATTTCTCAAAAACAATACAATATTTTTAAGAATTATTTATTAAAAAGTGTTTTACGACAGCTCTGGTTTATTTAGAAAATTTTCTACAATAATTTTTTTGTATAAACTGCATTTTTCTGTTTTAGGCTTAGTTTACTTGAGCACTCTGTGTTCTTACTTGTGAAATATATACTTTCTAGACTAGACCTTAAGTTCGAGCATTTTATTTATAAACATTTGAATGGTTAAAAAATACAACTTTAAAATAAATTAATTTTTTTGATTTTATCTGTTATATAAAAACTATAAAGAGTATGTATAGGAAAAAATCCTGTAAAGCCGAATTTAATGTTTTTGCTTATTTAAGTCGTCTACTGGTTTTTAAAAAAATATATTTGGAATATCGTATGTTGTTTTAACTAAGGACTGTTCGTATTAGGAAAACCCTTTTCTATATTTTGCCTTTGAAATACACTGCTTGATTTGAGACCCCTCTATTTGCAGCACCGTCTTTTTTTGTTTGTCATATCTGTATGGTATATCGTTACCACTAATTGTATTGGCTATTTGGTGACAATGTTTAGTTGTTGCTATTTTTTGTGATTTATTTTCCACAACTATTATTATTATTATTTTTTTAAGTATGTATTTAAACTTCTTTTAAGCATTTAACTACATATTTATCTTTCACTTAAAGTGAAGATGACATTCTTTAAATGAAATTAACTTTGGTTGTTGCCTTCGTTGTCGTTACAGCTTCACTCTCTTCTCTATTGCTTCCAAACCCCTATTAAACACTTGGTCTATGTGCATGTTTATTTTTTGTTGTTGTTTTTCTTTCTTTTATCTAACATAACTTAGGAGTTAATAAATGTTTTAAACACACAGATTTTTGTTGCATTTGTTCGTATGTCTGTAGTTTAGTATGTTCATCTGTTTGTCTATTTTGTTTATAAGTTGTATTTTATTTTATTTTTGTATAATATGGTGTTTTAAGTGTAAAAACTGTTATTTGTAGAGTGTATAAATGAAATGCTATTAACATTACAATTGCCACTCTTTACTGCTACTACTTGTCACTGCAATTAGTATTTTTCTTTAGGCCAGCCAATATTGCTTTGATAATTTTCAGCTGTTGATAGTTGGTATGTCATGGTGTTCCAAGTTTTTTTTATTGAACAGTTTTTTTTTTAGAATATTCAAACAAATATTTCCTACGCCTGATTTTTATGTTTTTTGCTTAACTTAAGTTAAACAGTTTATTGTATTAACAACGTTTAAAATTTTCCGAAATATGAATTTATTTAGTTGCTTAATTTACAAACACTAAATATTTTAGAAACAAACTTTGTTGTTTTTAAGCGCATCGAAAATATTAGGTTTGTGTCTTGAGTGTTTTGAAATAACTATTAATATTTTCTGCTGCTGCTCGCTAAGACAACATTGAACATTTTTTCCAAACTAAAACTCAGTTTTTAAAAATTTTCTTTGACAGTTTGTGGGTAATATTTTGGTATCTTAGAAAATATTTTCTAACATCAAGTGAAATATCACTTCTTTTAAGTGAAAATCATCCCTAAATTTGATAAAAATTTTCTAATAAATATGATACTGTTTCTATGGTAAATGTAATATTTTTTTTATTTATATTAATCATATAATTACAAAGGCCATCGGCTTGTTGCAGCGAAAACAGACCAGAGCCTCTGGTGGGAATCGAACCCCCGCACGCTATCAACTACTGCAGGATATCCTGAAACGTAATAAATTGTGACAAAATTCAGTTCCTTTTCGTAGTTAATTAATAGTTCTGCTCGAGAGAACTACAAAAAGGGACGCCCTAAATGACACGGCATCTGTGGCTAAGGTACACTGGGGGTCCTTTGTCTTCTTAAAGAAGAACGCAATTTTTAAATGACTGATGCAGCAATTGAATTGTTTCTCTGGCTGTATGACATGTGGCGCCGTCTTGTTGGAACCACATTCCCTCCACATTCATTTCTTCAATTCTAGGCAAGAAAAAACTGGTTATCATTTCAAGATACCGAACACCATTGACTGTTTGCACTTGACCTGCCTCATTTTCATAAAAAAAGGTCCAATGATTCCTCCATCCCAAAAACCACACCACACAGTGACACGTTGAGGATGCATTTGCTTCTCGTGAATCACTCGAGGATTTTCCTCACCCCATCACGAAGCCATCAAGATGAAAATGGGCCTCGTCACTGAAGATGATTTTATCGGCAAAATCAGCATTTTCATGTTGTCTCTCCAATACCCAATTAACGAACTCCCTTCGTTGTCCATGGTCAGCTGTCTTCAGTTCCTGAGTCAATTAAACTTTGTAGGCATGATATTGCAAATCTTTCTTCAAAATTCGCTGCAAAGTGGATTTGGAGACACCAATTTGCTGAGCTCGGTGTCGAATTGAGGTGGATGGAGTTTGAGCGACATCATCACGTACAGCTGCGACATTTTCGGTCGATCGACCTGGTCGATGGCGCGTTGTTGTCTTTACATCACTAACAGACCCAGTTTCGGCAAATTTATCCATTAATCTCTTTACAGTTGACTCTTTTGGAGCATTATTGTGACCCCAAATTGATCGCAATTTGCGAACTGTAGCCGCAAAACTTTCACCATTTTGGTAAAACAATTTCATAATGAGAATGCGTTGTTCATTCGTGAGGCGCTCCATTTTTACTAACCTCGTACCTTCTACTAGCAAACAATAACAATTGTTCAAATGTCAAACAATGACACTTCGAATGTTGCCAGATTTAAAAATTGCGTTCTTCTTGGGACACCCTTTATAAATACATAATAAGGAAATTGTTGCATAAATACATTTCTTGTTAATATTGCATTCAAAACAGTTTGTAAGTGAAAATAACAGAAAATGTCACTTAATCTTCATTTAAATTAAATGCCTTTTGTTATTTATTTATAAATGTTGATTAAACAACTGACACATCCGTAAGAAACAAATGATATAATCAATTAAAATAAATGTTAAAATTTTACCTACCGATTCCTTAAAAAATAAATGATTTTATCATTTATTTGAAATTGTTTCCCTTTTTGTATTTTTTGTTTGTTAATATACTCGTACAATACAAAATGTATCTATGCATAGCTATAGACACTTTTTGTGTGAATGTGTTTGTGTATGTATGTGTGTTTATGAAGTTCTTGTAATTTGAAGTGAAAAATTTTGTGTAATACAGCCAATTTAAAAAATAATAAATTGAAATTTTTTTAAAATATTTTTTTGAAACAGACAGCAAACAAAATTTAAATTTGTAATAACAGTTACGGAAACAAATAAACCACAAATATCTGTATTGTGGGTAAATTTTTATTAAATTTCAAACAAATGAAAAAAATAAATGAAACTGATAAAAATCGGTAAATGATAATAAATTATTTCGAATAAATGTGTAAAAAAGTTAATATAGATATTTCTTCAAAAAATAAATGTATGTTCCTTTATTTTTAAATTTAACGGACAACTTTTTTTCATTAAACTACAAATATTTTGAGTGTAAAAAATAGAAAAATGTCATAAGTTTATTTTATGGCATTATTAGCTTAAATTTTAATTGACATATAAACATTTGGACTTTGAACTAAAAAATAAAATAGTTTTAGTGATCTTCGATAAATATAAAGCTTAATAGGCGCAACGTCAATTATAGGAAAGCCAGTAGTGTATAAAATGTGCTTGCTACATATATTCTGTATTGTAGTCAGCAAACATTATTACATAAAAGGGAAAATTCGAAATTTTTTAACTTTTGCCAATAAAATTTGAAAATATATTTTAAGTTCAATATTTAAGACTGTTAAGATTAGAAATTGGCACGTGAGCGATTTTGGACTCACGCTCAAGCACGAATTACGAACTAAAAATTAAAATTATGCACGATAATTTTTTTTAATAAATACTTTAATTTAATTCCTGAAATAATATATTTTTTTAAATTAGAAAAATTGATTAGTTCTTGGGTTATTATGTGTTTCTTTAAAAAAAAATTGAAAATAAGAAACGTTTTCCCACAAAAACTAAAATTTTCATCGATTTAAAAAAAAAAAAATCTCAAGTTTTTTTTTTAATTTACGTATCTGAGGAAATTTTTAGGAAAAAAAATCTTTACCCAAGTTTGTTATTTCTCAAAAATTTAAAAAATTTTACTTGCAAAAAAAAAAAAAATAAAATTTATTTAAATTTTTAAAATTTTTTTGAACTAAGTTGCATGAAAATTTTTCCTATAAATAATTCATCAGTTTCTAAAACCAAATAAATTTTTTTTATTACATATGAAAAAATGTATTACTTTTTAGTTTTAATTGCCTGAACTAACTTTAAGAAAATAATTCTTCAAAATTACAAAGTTGTATACTTAAAAACTGAATTTAGAAACAGCTTCTAAAATTTATCCAATTTTACTACTCGCGAAAAAAATAAACACACATTAAGTTCAAGTACTTTCACATTTTAATTTATTAGAAACTTTTTTTTGAACAAAATGGGAGTAAATTATCTTTTGTTTTTCTTTTTTTTTTTAACTAAAATTAGTTTTATTATATTTTTGTATGCAAATTTCTTAAAACTAAGATGTTTTTCGTAAAAAGTGATACATTTTTATTTAATATGCTTGTTTTTTTTTCCTAAAATCAATTAATATTACTTAGACAAAATATGAACTATTTTTTGAGTATGTAGACTATTTCGTTTTACTCAAACTTAGGAATTTTTATTCTTTTTAAGAAAATTTTTCCAAGTTTTAATAAATTTGATTTAAATTTAGGAAAATTTTTAAACTATTTTGAAGGAAATTTTGGATTAATTTTTAGTTCATGTCTTTTTTCTTGAATGTAGTGTGATATTTTTGTAAAAAATTCTATCATTTATGTAAGAAAAATCTTTTTTGATATTTTTAAGGCTCTAAATCGATCGCATTGGAAATTTTGTGTGGTTGTATGTGATATATTTTTTAATTTTTCAGAAATTTTTTAAATAGTTTATGTTAGTGTGTTTTTTATTAAGTATAAAGTCCTTTAAAAAATTAAACACTTTTTTCACGCTTAATTGTTTTTCTTATTTTTTAAAATTTATGGAACTACTAAAACGTGTTTAAAGGAATATATCCACATAATATTGCAAATTTCTTTACTTATCAAAAAATCAAAAAAAAAAATAAAATAAAAAATTTCGACAAGATTTAATATAATCACAATAAATGCCGAAAAATCAAAACAATTATGTTGAATATGATGCAATTTTAAATAATATGATGATGTTCAAAATCACACAATTAAAACGTAAGCACGTGCACACATTGTTAAGATAAAGTATTTTTGTATATATCTTTATATAACTAAAAAACAATTAAATTTTAAGCAACAATTGTTATGGCGTATAAATTTTAAACACTTATCAAATACCATTTCTTCTACAAACACGCCTTTATTCTTTTAAACACGCCTTTTATGTGAGTAAATTAATGATTGATATTAATATTAATAATTAATATTGTGTAATTTCCATGTAAAGTTACAATTATTATTACAATTTACCTACCATAAACTATATAAACAGCAATATAAAATCCAATTAACGATAATTGTTTAAAACGGAAGAAAAGTTTTGATGACTTTTTTTGTAACTATTAAAATATTTTCCACCTTTTATTTGAATACTATTTTAGGGGTTCTTTGTTAAATTATATTTTCTTTTTATAACTTCTTATCCTTTTTTTTCAAATCTATAAATAATTTAAAAATTTTATGATTGTAACACATAGAAAAAAGTTTCACTTTTTATTTGTTTGTTTTTGTGTTGTCGCATTAAAGAAAAAAACAGAAGAAAAATATTCCTCGTATGAAGGCAACTGTTGCTAATATGCTGCTGCATGTAACAAACTTGCTGAATAATCAACAAACAACATGCAACAACAAAATATAAACACCACAACAAAACACTAAAATAACACACTTGATTACTTAAGGTTGTACAAAATAAACAAATTTTTTCTATTTTTAATTAATTTCCAAAAAAAAATTAATAAAGCCACATTTCGAGTTGCTTCAAATATTGATTTGCTTTCGAACAAATTAAAACGTTTTTTTTTTGTTGCTTATTTCCGCTAAAAGCATCCGTTACAGTCGATGTTCGTAATATAACTGAATTCGCGTTAATTCCTCGCTAAACTAACAACTTGCCGTTGTTGTCGTTGTCGCCGTTGTTGTCTTTGTAATATTTTTTACCCATCATCTTATTCGCATATACATTTAAAGCTCATCGATAACAAAATTCAACAACATACGTTTATATTCGTCTTCAACAAATTTGTTAAAAAAATATAAAACATAACTTGCGTTTTTTAACCATCGTTGTTCGTTGTTCAACGTCAACATCATCGAAAACATATTTTGTTGTATCTAAACTTTTATGTTGAGTAGTTGTAGTAGTATTGTAGTAATTATTTCCTTCAATATACGAAAGCTTAGCGCGTTAAAACTTTATTATTTTTTTTATGTTGGCACGTTTATACATATAATGTCAAACGTGATGTGCATCATTTAGCGCTTTTTTTCGAATAAAAAAATATAAATACTTTTACTTGCAATATATGGAATAATAAACAAATGAAACAAGTGTTTAAAGTACTCGTATTTATTTTAGTTTTAGTATTTACAACAATACTTGATGTTTCAGCAACATTTGTTGCTAACAGTAGTTGCTACTGCGGTGTTTTTAAGTTTGTATCCTAAGTCTTTTGGTTTGTGGTGAATTAAGCAAGTGTTTTAATGTTTGTGTTTCAAGTCTTTTGTTTTGTATTGATTAAAATAACATGAGGTTTGTTTATTTTGCTATTGTAATTTCGTTCGTCTGAAGTAAAACGTGATCTGTAAACATTATATTAATGTTAACATGTTTGTTTCCTGAGTCCTTTGTTTTGTAAAGAAATTACAAAGTTTTTTGTCTTAAATATGCATGGAAAATAAAACTATTCGAAAATTGTTTCTCTTATGGTAATTCGTTAATAAAAACATAAAATCGTTATGAAACTGTTTCTACAATTTAAATTTTAAGAAAGGGATGATCCAATTTTGTGCATTTCTATATAAAAACAAATAAAGTCATTAAAATCGAATCTGCGTAAGTTTTATTTTTTTCTGAAAGAAAATGTTAAAAATATTCGAGACTTTTTTAAATTATTTATTTACGTACAATATTAAATGTTTTACAAATTTACAACATTAAAGTAAAAATGAAAATAAAATTTTTTAAATTTTGATTCATTAGTGTTTTTTATAGAATAACCCTCTTACGGACAAAAGTGCTTCTAGGCTCTCTTCATAAAATAGATCACAAGTGAGTAATTTACAATTAGAAATTAAGCTTTTACAATAGAAAACGAAATTTTCAAAACATATACATTAGAGCGTACCAACTTGCACGCAAAAAAAAGTGCACCTTACACCTTCGAATATAAAGTATTGTTGCAAGGCCATTTAAAAAAAAACTTTTTTTTTGACAAATGTAGTGGTCGTCTTTTTAAGTATTTCGTTAAATCTTCTTTATTTACAGTCCCATCTAAAAGTTTGATATATCAATTTTTTTTTGTTTCGGGGATAACAATATTTTTCAGTGTCTGGTTCTACTACTAACCACCCAAATCTCATTGCTTATCACCCTATTGTGCGATGCTAATGTAAGAAAATTAAAGCTCGCAAAAAATCATAAAACTTTTGCAAAGGAAGTATTTCGATATTTCCAGAAACAACTATTTTAAAAATGTTTTTTATAATTTTTTTATTGCGGAATGTAGGGGTCACATTTTAAAAGGTTTCTAATATCTTCAGTATTTACAAGCGGATATATTGATGCTGGAGTTATAGAAATACTTCCTTATCAAAAGTTTTATGGATTTTTGCGAGCTTTAATTTTCTTACATTAGGGTCGCACATTCGGGTGGTAGAACCTGAGATTTGGGGGGGTGAGTACTAGAACGGAAGACTTGAGGTCAATCTACCTTAGAGCAAATATTGGTCTCCCCGAGACAAAAAAATTTGAAATATTACGCTATAAGATCGGACTGTTATTACCGAAGATATAACGAAAAATTTAAAATGCGACCCCTACGTTCGGCAAAAAATTTTTATTTTTTTTTTTGAAATTGCTTTTCAAAAACACTTTATATTCGCTGGAGTACGGCGAACTTTTTTTTCTGGTACGGTCTAATATACATGTTGACTAAATAATGATAATGAACATAAAGTAAGACTGAAGCTTTAGCTTTTACAATATATTGAAGCGAAAGTACACTTTCGCTTAATTTCGCAATTTCTAAAAAATCTCTTTAAAAATGTGTAAAAGACTGACATTTATTTCAAAGATGTTTATCAAAAAAGTGGGGCCGGCCAAGGAACAACAATTGTGTTTATTGCGAATAACATATACAAACTGCCACCCCAACCGCCGCTTCAGTTTTAAAAACTCAAACCTGTATACGCAGAAAACAGATTTACAGTTGCAGCCGAATTCTTTGCCAACCAAATTTTTGTAGTTCCATCTACCATCACTTTTATAATTTTTAAATACTCTTGTAATTACCGAATTTTATTTATAAATTCCGAATTTTTATTGTAATAGTTGATTGCTTTTCTATTTATAGATAATAATATTCTATAAATAGATATTCCACACTACGATGCAAAATATAAGTTCGCATTATTTTCTTTTCTGTTTTTGAGATACTTAAATTAAATTTATTTTTTTTCCTATTAATTATATTTTTACCGAGTTTTGTTATTAAAAAATTGTATATAAAGATTTTTGGACATTATTTTGCAAGATAGAAAATTTAATTTTGAAAAAGAGAGTGTTGCAAAATATAAGATCATTTTCACAGTACTTATTCTAATAAAAAAAAAAAAAGAAATACAAAACTTATATTTTAGTAATGAGTCGAGGATCCCTTATTTTTAATAATTTCAAAAATTCTTGTTGGTAAACTTTTATATATATTTTCTATATATTCTAAAGGAATATTCCTCCATTCTTCTAAAATTTTGTTTTTAAGATCCTCGGCACTTTCAAACTGACGTCCTTGGTCAAAAACTTTTCTGGGCAGGTAGCTCCATAAATTTTCAATTATGTTTAAGTCGGGTGACTTTGCAGGCCATTCTAAAACATTCATACTATTATATGAAAACCAATTTTTTACGATTGATGCAGTGAAATTTTGGCCTTCAAATCGCTCCGTCATGTAAATTTTTTGCCTATCCAGGAGCTCTGTATATTTTCGAGCATTTTGACGACCACTAATGAACTCCAATCCAAGCACACCTGAAATTATTTTATTATTAAAAGTCTTTATATTTTCAAAAAATCTTACCTTTGAAAGATACCGCTCCCCAGACCATTACGGAACCACCTCCCATCTGTCGACGTTTGGAAAGAATGTGTTCTTTTCTAAGGTCATGAAAATAGCACTTGTAGCCGTCTGGACCGTCGAGGTTAAATTTTTTTCATCACTGAATACTACGGTCTCCCATTCATGCTTCCAAGCCATATGTTTTTGGGCAAAACTTAACCGATCATCTCGATTTTTTTGTGTTAGTGGGGGTTTTCTTTTTATTTTTCGAAACACAATAGTACTATCTTTAGCCAAAAATCTTGAAATTGTATATTTGTGTACATTAAGACTGCAAGAGGATTTAATTTGGTTCAAGGACATTAGCCTATTTAAGCAACTTTGACAATGCTTCGTTTATCGCGTGGAGAAAGTTTTTTTGGACGGCCTAATTGTTTTTTGGGAATGTTTAAATTTTTACTACGAACAAAATTATGAATTGCACAAACACTTTGATTTAAAATTATAGCGATTTTTCTATTGGATGTGCCTTTTTTCATTTCCCGCAAAATTAAATTTTTCTCGGTTTGATTTAATAACTTTCCACGGCCCATGTTGTAGTTAAGAGCTTTCTTGTATACTAGATCAACAGAAATTTGCTTTTATAATAATAACTTAGCTCTTGTATACTAGATCAACAGAAATTTGCTTTTATAATAATAACTTAGCTCAATGTTATTTAGAAGTGAACTTATATTTTGCAACGGTAAATTTTTCTCTTTTTTTTTCTTTAGCACTCATTTTCGTTACAAAACAGGTTTCAAATGTTTATAAATTTACACAAAATTAAAAAAACAATTTAAGATTGAGCAATAACGGTAAAAAAAACATTGATGTTATACAAAAATAAAAAAAACATGATGAACTTATATTTTGCAACGCAGTGTACTAATAGATATGCGTTCCATAAAATTTATTTTAAAAATTAAAATTTTGTATGCCGCGAACTCGGCTAGAACCGCCGACCTTCTGTTTGTCAGGCCGTTGCTTTTGCTCTAGGTTGTATGAAATTTTTTTAGGTTTGAAATTTAAATATTTTTGTTTGAAAATAATAAGAAGCTAGAACAAAAAATAAATTGTGTCTTTTAATTTTAATCAATAAAAAATAAATTTCAAAATTCCTAAGGGTTTTGAACTCAGAACTCTAAGACTAGCAGGTTATGCCTCTATACACTGCACCACTTACATTAAGTTGTTGTTTGAATATAAATATGTATATAAATAATAATCAAAAATATAATAATAATACCACAAGTTCGATTGCTAATCCTTATATATTATTATAAAAAAATTGTGAAATTGTATGGTTAATTTTAATAATGTTGATAAACAATTTGACATTATACTAAAATGAATTGGAAAAACTAATATTTTAGATAGAGCAATATTTTATATTGACAGAGAACTAATATTAAATACAGCAAAGCAAATATGTCGTTCAAATGGTTGTGGGTATTAAAGGTATTGTAGAAGAGAATATTTTTTTTAATATTTTTTAGAAAACCCAATATTTTGGATGATGTGACACTTTTTCGGTTAATTTAATATTCAGAACAAAGAACAGCGCTATATATGCGTAATCTACCATGTTATAGAAACTAAAATATGGCATAAAAAATGAGATACCTTAATATATTTAACTGTTTAAGCCAGAAAAGTTCATTTGAGGTTTTAAAAGTCATAAAAAATGGTAAATATCACACAGAAAATATTTCTCTTTTAATTTAAAGACGGCAGCTATTAAATTTCAGCAAATTTCGAAGGAAAATATTATATTTTTCCTTTATGCATTTTTTTTATTGTTGCTGAGTAACGATAACCAAAATTCTGAGTCATTTGACCCAAGTCATAAATATCATATTTTAAAAAATTTATCGAACTCGGTCAACGTCCCTTCCTTCTTTCCAGCCGAGGTCAAAGTTCAAATTTAAAAATATTTTGAAATGCTTTGTAAGTTCTTCCGAATTTTTGTTGAAACTTATAGAAACTATTCTCCGAAGTCTGAAATTTAATGTCAAATGTTGCTTATAGGCAACATTGTATATTTGGGTCATATTAACTATACACTCAGAATATTATGTAGTTAACTGTTTGTAGTTTAATAAAAAAGTTTTCCGTTTCATTTAAAAATAAAGGAAGATACATTTATTTTTCAAAGAAATATCTATATTAACTTTTTTATACATTTATTCGAAATAATTTACTATCATTTACCGATTTTTTTCAGTTTCATTTATTTTTTTGATTTGTTGAAATTTAATAAAAATTTACTCACAAAACGGAAACTTGTGGTTTATTTGTGTCCGTAACAGTTATTACAAATTTAAATTTTGTTTGCTGTCTGTTTCAAAAAAAAATATTCAAAAAATTTCAATTTGTTTTTTTATTTAAATTGGTTTTTGTGCTAGGCATGGGTGCCATTTTGATTTATTTAAAAATTAAGTAATTTTGAATATTTCTTCAACAATTTTAAGGGAATGTTGGTGGGCGTACGTCTTAAACTCATGCGTGCCCAATTGTCGCGTGGTATAAAGTTTAAATCATCATCCGTTCGTGGTGTCGACGACGATGTGCCATGTGGTGGCGGTGCTAAATCTAATTCTACACCAGAGTTGTTACTATAATTATTATTGCTTTCATTGGCAGGCAATGATGAATGATCCACACGATCATGGGTAGAATGTCTACTCACTAATTCATTTTCACCATAACCCTCAAATGATTCACCATCTGATAAGGAAGAACATTGTGATTTGCCAGGCTCTGTACTTGAGGGTGGACTAGACGGCATAGAACTATTATCTCCGCAATCATTTGTGGCATATAAATAATTTGTATTGGGTTTATTGGATTTTGTGCTAGGCATGGGTGCCATTTTGATTTATTTAAAAATTAAGTAATTTTGAATATTTCTTCAACAATTTTAAGGGAATGTTGGTGGGCGTACGTCTTAAACTCATGCGTGCCCAATTGTCGCGTGGTATAAAGTTTAAATCATCATCCGTTCGTGGTGTCGACGACGATGTGCCATGTGGTGGCGGTGCTAAATCTAATTCTACACCAGAGTTGTTACTACACTTAAAAAAGTTTGTAAGTTAAAATAACTGAAAATATCATTTAAAAGAAATGCTATTTCATTTAAAAACCGGTCTACTTAATTTTCATTTGAATTAAATGCCATTTGTTATTTATTATTAAATGTTGATTAATCAACTGACACATCCGTAAGAAACAAATGATATAATCAGTTACAATAAATGTCAAAATTTTACTTACCAATCCTTAAAAAATAAATGTTTTTTCATTTATTTGAAATTATTTCCGTTTTTGTATTTTTTGTTTTTTTAATATAATCGTACAATACAAAATGTATGTATGCATATGAAGCTATAAACACTTTTTGTGTGAATGTATTTGTGTATGTATGTGTGTTTATGAAGTTCTTGTAATTTGTATTAAAAAATTTTGTATATATACAACCAATTTAAATAAAAAAACAAATTGAAATTTTTTGAATATTTTTTTTTGAAACAGACAAAATTTAAATTTGTAATAACTGTTACGGACACAATTAAACTACAAGTTTCCGTTTTGTGGGTAAATTTTTATTAAATTTCAAACAAATAAAAAAAATAAATGAAACTGAAAAAAATCGGTAAATGATAGTAAATTATTTCGAATAAATGTATAAAAAAGTTAATATTGAAATTTCCTTGAAAAATAAATGTATCTTCCTTTATTTTTAAATGGAACGGAAAACTTTTTTATTAAACTACAAACAGTTAACTACA
Organism: Eustalomyia histrio; assembly: GCA_949748255.1. Lineage (NCBI taxonomy): Eukaryota > Metazoa > Arthropoda > Insecta > Diptera > Anthomyiidae > Eustalomyia > Eustalomyia histrio. The sequence goes on from OX456526.1 coordinate 70,622,491, forward strand.
TAATATTCTGAGTGTATAATTATTATTGCTTTCATTGCCGTCTAGTCCACCCTCAAGTACAAAGCCTGGCAAATCACAATGTTCTTCCTTATCAGATGGTGAATCATTTGAGGGTTATGGTGAAAATTTAAATTGGTTGTATATATACAAAATTTTTCAATACAATTTACAAGAACTTCATAAACACACATACATATACAAATACATTCACACAAGAAGTGTTTATATCTTCATATGCATACATACATTTTGTATTATACGAGTATATTAAAAAAAAAAAACAAAAAATACAAAAACGGAAATAATTTCAAATAAATGAAAAAACATTTATTTTTTAAGGATTGGTGGGTAAAATTTTGACATTTATTTTAACTGATTATATCATTTGTTTCTTACGGATGTGTCAGTTGATTAATCAACATTTAAAAATAAATAACAAATGGCATTTAATTTAAATGAAAATTAAGTAGACCGGTTTTTAAATGAAATATCATTTCTTTTAAATGATATTTTCAGTTATTTTAACTTACAAACTTTTTTAAGTGTAGTTTTTGTTATTTTAACTAACGGTTTTTTTCCAACTGGAAATAATATGTGTGATAGAGGCTTGAAATTGATATCAGTTTATATTCAAGGCTCAACCAATAACCTAATATATTCAAAGGGTTAACCCTTACATGCGCTTGGGGTCAAAATTATACCGCTACACTACTTGATAAAAATATTTCCATAAAAAAAATTAAAAATTCATTTAATTTTGGATTTAAAAAAACATCGAAATTAACATTTATGTGCATTTCCAAGTGTTTAATCTATATTAAACAATTAAAATAATATTCTATTGTACATGAAATAGATAAAAACATAATTTTTCATATTTAAAAAAAAAAAGGAAAAAAATTATGAATTGCCACCCCTGTAATCTATCTTTAATAATTATTTTTTTAGTACTCGCTATAAATAGCAAATGTCAGTTTTATCCAAACTTCGTTTGTATTAATAACCGAAGTTTCTTGATAATTGAAGTTCCATAAAATAAGACAGTTGCTATTTATACTTAGAAGCAAACAGAATTAAATTTTTGTACACAAACCTGGAAAAAAGGAAATAAACATACCATTAAACCTAAATACTTACCATCTTACCTTTCACTGGAGTTTTAAAAGTTATCGTTTTTAAAAAGTTATCGTTCCACCAAAGAACCACACACTTATTCACCAAGAACATATAAGCCCAGGCAGGAATTCTTTTTCTTGTAAAATAACAAGAAATAACAAAAAGTATAACTAATATTGTATTAGCAAATGTTTTGCCAGTTGCATCCGGAAAGTCATTTGCCAGTACTGTTTTCACAAACATTACATACATTCTGTAGTTTTATCTTTTTTTAATATTTTATATAATTTTATATGTTTAAAGAAGAATTAAAAATGTAAATAAAATCTCGAGTTTTTTTTAATTTTAAAGATCTTAAAAATCAAAATAAATTTATTGCTCCATAGAGTTTTCCTGTCAATAATATGAAAAAAATTAGATGACATAAGGTCAATAAGACTAATTTTTTTTATGTTATTTCATGGAATGAACCATATACTCTTTAGTATTGTATTAAAAACATATTTTTTGACATAAAAACTTGTAAAAAACTATAGAAAAAATTTCCAGCCAAAAGATTCGCAAGCGGTTTTTTTCAAAAAACTCTCGCAATAGACTTTAAAAAAATCCCAAGATCTAACAGGAAAACCGATGCTCTAGCTAATATGCCCATAGTACCTATTTTTGCTTGCAGGTTTTTAAGGAAACATTTTTAGACAACACCCAACGCCGTAAATGGGAATAATTCCCTACACGAATTTTAAATGTTGTTCAAATTTCAGAAGAATGAATTATAATTTTTAAACGGTATAAAAAATTAACACATTACTAAACCGATATTGAAGACAATGATAACAAATTATTTTTTTTAATTTAATTGTCATTTTATTTAATTGGTACCATAATTTGTCCTTTAAAATGATATTAGTGTTTGTGTCTTAAGTCTTTTGTTTTACATGAAAATAATTTAAAGATAATATCATTTATATCAGAAAATGTTTGTAAAATTTTAATATTTTATTAAGATATGTTCACAGTATGTATTGTAGCATTGAAATTTTATAATGAATATACACTCACAATATTATTTCGTTAAAAATAATCTCAAATACATATTAAATTAATCGGAATACAATAATTTTTTGATTTTTCATTATATTCAGCCCATTTTGTTGTTTATTTTCAATCATTGTTTAATAATCAACATAAGTAGTAAAAGCAATCGAAAGTAGTTTAAAATAACCATCAATTTTTAACTGACAAAAAGTAGAAAAAGAAAAACGATTTTTGTGGTTTGTTTTTCAAATTGATTTTTTTTTATTTTTATTTGTGTGTAATTTTACAAAACACAGCACACACAGATTTATATATTTTTATTTTCTACGTGTGTATCTATATTTGGATAATTTGTTGTAATTTTTTTTGAAATAATTTTGTACACTCACAATATATTTTCCGTAACCGACTGTAGTTTATTTAAAAAGTAATACCTAAAGTTTGGTTTTAAATGAAGAATCAATTAAAATTCATAGAAATATATTTTTTAACTATTTAAATCAGTCATTCAAAAAACAAACTATAAAAATTTACAGGCATTCAGTAGGAGTTGATATTTTCTGTTAAATGTAAAATTTTATGTTTTGTGTTTCTAAAAATTTTAATTAATATAATTCTTTTTTGTTTTGTTTACCCAAATTGTTTATTTATATACAAAATTATTTCAATCAAAATTACAAGAAATTATTTAAATAAACATACACACAAAGCCAATAAAAATATGTAAATTCATAGAAATATATTTTTTAACTATTTGAATCGGTCACTCAAAAAACAAACTATAAAAATTTACAGGCATTCAGTAGGAGTTGATATTTTCTGTTAAATGTAAAATTTTATGTTTTATGTTTCTAAAAATTTAAATTAATATAATTCTTTTTTGTTTTGTTTATCAAAATAGTTTATATATATACAAAACTATTTTAATCAAAATTATAAGAAATTATTCAAATAAACATACACACAAAGCCAATAAAAATATGTAAATCTGTGTGTTGTGTTCTGTTTTGTAATTACATACAAATAAAAAAACTTTCAATTTGAAAAACAAACCACAAAAGTAGTTTTTTCTAATATTTTGTCAGTAAAAATTTGATGGTTATTTTAAACGACTTTCAATTGTTTTTTCTTTTATCGATTATTAAACAATGATTGAAAATAAACAACAAAATAGACTGAATATAATAAAAAATCAGTAGTCCTCTTTTTGATTGTATTTTAGATTAAATTAATATGTATTTTAAGTTGTTTTTAACTATATAATATTGTGAGTGTATATAAACAAACTATTTTGGTAAAAAAACAATAAGGAATTATATGAATTTATTTTTAAAAACGGAAACATAAAATCTTACATTTAACAGAAAATATCAACTTCTACTGAATGTTTGTCATTTTTTATAGTTTGTTTTTTGAATGACTGATTCAAATAGTTAAAAAATATATTTCTATGAATTTCAGTTGATTCTTCATTTAAAAACAAACTTTACGTATTACTTTTTAAATAAACTACAATCGGTAACGGAAAATATATTGTGAGTGTACAAACATTACACCAGTCAACAATAAAAATTGCAATAATTTATTTTCAATTTGAATAAAGGCATCAATTCTCCTGCAAGTTGTCGTGAAGTAACTACTAGAAGAAGTGGTTATATGTGTAAAATAATTGTATTAGTATATTTGTTGATAAAAGCGAATGATAAAACAATATGATAATAATAATGTTTTTATAAGCAAAAAAAAGTAAACAAGCAAATGTATGAAACAAATAACAAAACAAAAAAAACGGACAATGAAGGAGACATGTAGGCAGACATGCAACATTATGTTGCGGCATAAAAACTGATATGCAAAAGAGCTTTAACACAACAAACAATATCGATGAATGACAAAACAAGTAACAAGTTTGTTAAATTTACGCATGGAATTGTTTTTGGTTTCTTTCTATTTTAGTTAAACTAGGTAGTTTTCGAAGTTTTCAAACACTTTCAAACATTTTTATGATATCATTAAAGCCCAAAACTTATGCGACCAACTAGTAGTCTGTGTATTTAGTCACACACACATTGTTGTTGCTGTGGAATATGCACAATTAAAGAGCTACCAGACACTTGGTCACCAAAATTCAACATTAGTTGTTTTATTTTTTTTTGTTCATTTTTTATATGTTTATTATTATATTGATCTTAAATATTATTGAACCGTAGGATGTCTTTATTTCTTTCCTACCACAAAATAGTTGATTTTTTTTTTTAATTTTTTGTTATTTTTCTTCTCTAACAGCTGTTAACTTAAATTGTATTTGTAAATTTTAAATTTTAAACATTATGTGTTAGTGTTTATGACTTAAAGCGGTTTGGAGGAGATTGTGGAAAGATTTTATTATTTATAAATTTAGTGCCAAATGACAACAATATTTAGTTGCTATTACCATCCTAATGAAATAAATTAATATATGCCGTAGTATGTAAGAGACTACACAAGAGTAGGTTGTAATATAATAAATATTATCGTTTATGTGGAAAATGTGACGTCTTCCTTAGCTGTTGGTAGATTGCTTTTGTATATGCTATCAATTTTTTGTGTCTTTTTGCGGTATAAATCCTTTGAATTTTGTTAAGTGCAATTGTAATTTAATACAATCGCTTGTAATGACAGTATTTTTTATTTCTTGGTTATTCAGACATTACCGTACAAAATTTGGGGACAATAGGTCCAAAATTTCTATGCTGAAAATTTTAAACTCTGACAATTTCGGATTTCGGTAATCAATTTGAACACGTGTTTCATTCTAAGAAGAGACAAATGAAGCAACGTATTAGTTTTAATAGGTAATTTTGTTCAAGCTCTGTCTGGAGGCTGTGGCCAAAAAATTGATTTTTTTTTTCAAATAACATAAAGGCTGATTTTATAACCGTTTGGGTTTTGAAAATAAAAAGAAAATTTGCAAAAATTATTGAAATATTTATTTGGGGTGATGAATGAATGCCTGCCATTTACTTTTTAAATATTATTTCATGTAAATGTTGCTACACCGTAGGTGGTCCATCCGTGAGCTCAAATTGTGGCATACTTTTTCAATGACAGCTGTAATGTTGGCTTCCAAAGCTGGAATTGTGGCTGGCTTTGTGCCGGCACACGAGAGACTTTTACTTATCCCCACATATAATGGTATAGTGGGGTCAAATCGCATGATCTTAGCGGCTAATGGACTGCTCCAAAGCGTGAGAATAATGGCTTACCAAACTTGCCTCTCAATAGGTTCAATGTATCGCGTTCCGTGTGATATGTCAACCAAGTCAAATTCTTTCATTTTGTCTGCAATCATCGCACGGTACCTTGTTTCTTGAAGAAGTACGGTCCAATCACGCAAAGAAAAAACATGGTTGGGTCAATCATATTCGAAGAGCATCATATATTTTTGGGTTTATGGTTGTACCAACCATAATCATACTATATTATGGTTATCATATTATGATAATAAAATAACCATAATTTTACCATATTATGGCCCCTACAGTTATATTATGATTCAAAAATAACCATATTATGGTCTAAATAAACATGTTATATTGAATTTATCATAATATGATCGCACGTAATCATAGTATGCTCAAAATATTATCAAATTATGGCCCCTCATAACTATATTATGATTCCTGGATAATCTTAAAGGAAAAGTTCTTAGAAACTATAAAAAAGCTTTTTAAATTTAATAATATTTCCTTTAGAAATGTGTTTTCTATAAAAAAATTAATATTAAGGACTTTTTGAAGAAAAATTGTTTGGGAAAAAATCACAGACTTTAAAAACTTTTCTTTCTTTGATTGTATAAGTATTTATTGATTGTTGCCAACATTTTATCATTGCATAATTATCATATTATTTTCATAGTCAGAATTTTTTTTACCACAGTATGGTTACAGCCAATCATGATATAAAATAGAAGGTGCCTATCATAAAATAGTAAAATATTTACTAAATAATGATGGTAGCGACCATGTTGATGGTTAGAAAACCAATAACTTGGTTGTGACAACCATACCCGGTTGCAGCAAGCACAATATAGTAGCAGTGATCATATTACAACCATGTTGTTTCTCTGCGTGATGATGCCGACGGTCCACAAACCGCACCAAACAGTGCATCTTTTAGGGTGCATTGGCAGCTCTTGAACTGCCTCTGGCTGCTCTTCACACAAAATACAGCAATCCTGTACCCATTGAGCCAAAAATGAGCTTCGTCGCTGAAGAAAATTTGTCGATAGAAATACATTTCTCACACAGCACGAATTTTGATAATAAAATTCAATGATTTGCAAGCGTTGTTCGTTTGTTAGTCTAGTCATGGCAAATCTTATTGAGCATTTTTGACATTTCCACATGTCACTAATCATTTTTTTACACTGAAATAAAATACCAAAAAAATATCACCATTTATTATCAGTATCACATAATTTTTTATTAATTTCGGTATGCAAACAAAAAAAAAACAAGCAAAACTTTAATTTAATAATATATCCAATTTTAAAGTGACTTTTAGCATTTTTTTTTTTTTTGATATCTCGAAAACTGTGCAAAATTGATGGGTTTAATTAGTGTTTCCAATAAGATTAAACAATTAACCTAATCCTCGATTAACCGCCTCTATTTCGGTTAATGTCGAAACAAATAATTTAAAACTCAAATAATTATTCGATCCGAATAATCGATTAAAATAGGTCGATTAAGCGGTTACATTTTTAATATGAATTTTTCTGTTATTTTATTAAAACTTCCTAATTTTCTTAACTTTGGCAAAAAAAATCGTAAAAAAAAACATCAAGTTAATCAAATTGTTTTCATTAGAACGCGAAGTTTTAGAAAAGCTAGAGCCTCTAAGCAGAGCTTTAACAAACACCTATTAAAATATATATTTTTCTGCTTAGTAATGAAACACGTGACTAGGTATATTTCTAACAAGCACTTTGACGTTACTTATGTTATAAAATAATAATATAAAATTGCTTAAAATTCGAAAACTGTATTTTCTAAATAACAGTTTCATTTGAAATTCTATGAAAAAATTTATAAAAACTTAAAATAACATAGAATTTTGATTCTAATTTGATTTATCAAATAATTTTGATGAAGTGGGAACTTCAGTAGAATTAAGTTGTTTAGTTAAAAATATTTAAGAACTCGTTTATTTGAATTTTTAATTGCACAAACATAGAAAAATTGTTGATTATTTGTCAGGAATATGTGTGATTTTTATATATTTTCTAATAAATGACCTCTTTAACTCTAAAACTTAAACCAGGTAGTAAAAAAGTCAGGAAACAATGACTGTTCTATCAAGCTTTGTGAATTTCCCAAAAACTATTCATACCATATTTTTAAGAATTTTTTATTGAATTTACCAAGATAAAAAAAATCTAATGTTTATTATTCCAAGTTTGTTTCCTAAGCCTTTTGCTATAACATTTGAATGCAATATTAGTATTATTAACAATTATTTCTAAAAGTGTATTTTTACATCTTAAATTGACATTTTACATTTATTTTAATAGTTTTTAAGTGCCATTTCAATCTCTACAACTTTTTTTATCTATTAATTGACATAAGATATGGTTATTATCTGCATTATCTTTTTTATTTTAACTATAAATATTTTTTAAAATATCATACACAAAATTACATACACATGTTTACACACCTAATTTTTTAGATAATTGTCAAACTTTATTAACATATTTTTTCGTTTAATTTATATCAATTGATAAAATTTTGAGTGCATTTTTTTTACTGAAGTTTCTTGTTAAAAATAATGGATGTTAATATCATGCATAACTATTTTTGTTATCTATTTATAAAATAATGTCCTTTTTGAAATCTCAAAGACGATTTTCCTATATTTGCTTAAAATCAAGAGTGGATACTGTAACCGCTAAATCGTAACTGCTAAAATACCAATTCAAATTGAAAACCGTAAAGGGGTTGCTACACTAAAAAATTAATTAGTAATATATTTCATAAAATCATTTAGAATTGTAGAATATTACAGTGGGCATACAAAACTTATATTGTTTGTTTTATTTCTGAAAAAAAAAAAATTAACGGCTTCATATAAGCTTTGTTATTGGATACTTTAAGAATCAAAGTTCATAACAACAACTGTAAAATATAGAGGATAAATATAAACTGTTCAATTTTGTTGATGTTATTCTAATTGTGTGTTGTTTTCGAGTTTGTTAATTTGTTTCCAAACACTCTATTAAAATAGACAATCATCAATAAGCAATGACCAAAGGGAGAGCGTGGATACTGAGGAGGTTGTGTAGCGGCAAGTATTCTATCCTGCTGGCTCTGTGGAATTTTTCAATTTTAATTCTCTATAATTTATTTATAAAATTTTTGTATGTTTCTTTGCAATAAAACAATTTAGAAAAAAAAGAATATGATTATATGATCTAAAATCCTACTAACACATTTACAAAAAAACAGATCAACAATACATAAAAACTAGATTAAAAAATCATATTTAGATGTTTTTCTATTGATTCAGAGAGTTTCAGCGTAAAGCAAACTCTCGGAACCAAATTCGTATACGTAATATAATAAGTGTGTGCTCAGGTACTTAATGATTACAGAACAAATATTTAAATTTGTATTGAATATTTGAGCTACACAACATTCCATAAAATTTTTTTTCCAAAACGAAAAAAATTTGAACTTTTTTTAGAAGTAAAAAAAAATTATAAATTTTGATAAATTTTTACAAAAATTTAGGCATATTTTAAATCAAAAATTCAGATAGTTGAATCCAAAAACCCTTTTACAATGCCGTTGCTATAAAGCAACACTCACCTACTTTCAAGATCCTTAAAAATTTAGATAGAAGAGCGATATAACTAACTATGACTTAATGACTATGAAATAAAAAACATGTGACAGTTTAAAGTCTTGGTTTAACAAATTAAATTAAAAATTATAAAATTTATTGTTTCATCAATGCTGCCTTTTACAGTTTAAAAAAAAACAATTTTTGACATTTTTTATAAAAGGTGGTTAAATTTTAAGGGCCGATGTCGATTTTTAATAAAACACAAATTATTAAGGAAATTATTGTCATTTCTTTTTATTATGATGATATGGTATGGTTCAATTATGTATGGAACAAAATATCGGCCAAATGGCCGACGCGATCTCGGCGGCACACCTCCATCCGATGGTCCAAATTTTCGATGACGCTGATGCATAATTGAGGTTATATCCCGTTAATGTGCCGAATTATCTCATCCTTTAGCTCTTGAATTATTGCTGGCTTATCGACGTACACCTTTTCTTTCAAATAACCTCAAAGATAGAAGTCCAACGGTGTCAAATGACATGATCTTGGCGGCAATTGACATCGCCACCACGTGAGATAACACGGCCATTGAATTTGTCGCGCAAAAGAGCCATTGCTTCGTTAGCTGTGTGGCAAGTGATACCGTCCTGTTGAAACCACATATCGTCCAGGTTCATATCCTCAATTCCTGGCTACAATACGTTCGTTATCATCTCGCGATAGCGAACACCATTCACGGTAAATGCTTAGCCGACCTCATGACACAAAACATCAATATTTTCCGAAAAGTCCCTGCGCTCACCAAGAGATGGCACTGCTAGCTCCAAACATTTTTTTTCCTCAAGTTGGTATAACTATCCTGAGAACACATGCAAAGTTGCAAGTCATTCTGCCAATTCTTTCTTTGTTTACAAGCCATTTGAAGTTAACCTGTCGTTGATTTTTTTAATATGGAAAAATTGAATATCGTGCAGTCATTAGATTCTTTGTTTTGAAGGGTTTTAAAGCAAAGGAAATTTATGAAAAATTGTTAGAAGTGTATAAGGAGTCCTCACCTTCAAAACACACCGTTGAATTTTGGGCTGGTGAATTTAAACGTGGTCGTACCAGCTTTAAAGACGATCCACGCGAAGGACGACCAAAAACTGCAACCACAGCAGAAATAATTGAGCAGGTACATAATATGGTTAGTGAAGATCCAAGTTTGACTAAGCATGAAATTACTAATGCCATAGGCATCTCAGACGAACGAGTGCTCCATATTTTACATGAAGAATTACGTATGAAAAACCTGTTTTTAAAGTTAGTGCCGCACACATTAACAATTCAACAAAAACTGGATCGAAAACAAATTTGTCAGCGTAATTTGAAGCCGAATAAATCCGACTTCTTGCGTCGTTTTATAACTATGGATGAGACTTGGATCTACCACCATGATCCTAAATTGAAACTTGAAGGTTTACAGTGGACTGAAGCTGGTTGTTCAGCTCCAAAGCAGGTGAAGTCACAACGATCAGCAAAGAAGGTTATGGCATCCGTTTTTTGGGATGCAAAAGGAATTTTGTTGATTGATTATTTTCAGAAAGGTAAAACAATCAACTCTGAATATTATTGCAGCCTTTTGGATCAGCTGGATGAAGAAATTCGTGAGAAAAGACACGGTTTAAAGAAGAAAAAAATCATTTTTCATCAAGACAATGCACCTGCTCACAAAAATGTTTTGACGATGGCTAAAGTCAAAGAATTAAAGTACGAATTGCTTGAACATCCACCGTAATCACCAGATTTGGCTCCCAGTGATTACTATCTCTTTAGAAATCTCAAACAATTCCTTCGTGGAAATCATTTTTCGTCGAATGAAGAGGCCATAGCAGCCGTAGACGGTTATTTTGCAAAGCTTCCGGAGAACCATTATAAGGATGGGATAAAATTATTGGAAGATCATTGAAACAAGTGTATTGAGCTTCTAGGAGATTATATTGAATAAATATATAAAAACAGTATTCATTCATTTCGAGCGCAGGAACTTTTCAACCAACCTGTGTAAAGATCGGATAAAGAAATTTGTGAGTTTGTAAAACCTTTAATACACTGAAAATTACCTCATTTTATTTTTTCGAGCGAAAAACTTTTAAAAATTGAGCAGTCAGTGTTCTCATATTAAAATTTTGAAAAATTGTCTAAAAACAGTAAGATTTTTAAAAAATTTTAAAATTTATATTTTTTATAGTTGAAAATGAAAGTATATTTTTAGTCTGGTTCGAGATCATAGAAAACATTTTTTTTTTCTTTTAAAAGAAAAATTTTTTCTTATTTTTATTTAGTAATCATGGAGAATGCACAGAAAAAGTTATTAGACACAAGTTGAATCGAATGCATTTTCTAGTCCGTTACGACTTTCATCAGCATTCTTCGAGCCCTTGAAAATAACGGAAAAAGCTATTTATGCTAACATACGGTTGATTTTTATTATTCAACTTACTATTTTTGTGTTTTTTACATTCTCCTTTTATTACCGTATGTCCAAATTAGCTATTAGCTAATATTAAAGACATATGTTTAAATTGTTTATTTTACATGTTTAAAAAAAAATTTTTTTTAACCGTACCAAGTTATATTTTAATAGTGAAGTTTACATTTTTTGCGGTTGATATTTTTAAAAGTTATATTATGAAAATGTATTTTAAGTCTGGTTCGAGATCATAGAAAACCAACTTTTTTTTGTTTCAAATAAAGATTTTTTCCTTATTTTTATTTAGTAATCATGGAGAATACACAGAAAAAGTTATTAGGCACAAGCTAAATGGAATGCATTATTTTTAAAAATCGTAAAAGTCAGACAGTTAAAATTTTGTACATTGCTTTGACAGTATTTTGTACAAGTTAGAGATTAATTAATTATTCGACCCTACCGGTTAACAGGTTAAGACATTATTCGAAAAATTACGAAAATTGATTAATACACTCAGAATATTATGTAGTTTACTGTTTGTAGTTTAGGAAAAAAGTTTTTAGTTCAGTTAAAAATAAAGGAATTGTCATTTACCAATTTTTTTAGTTTAATTTTTTTTTTCATTTGTTTGAAATTTAATAAAAATTTAACCACAAAACGGAAATTTGTAGTTTATTTGTCTCCTTTACAGTTATTACAAATTTAAATTTTGTTTACAAAAAATTTCAATTTGTTTTTAATTAAATTGTTTATTTATATACAAAATTATTTCAATTCAAATTACAAGAACTTCATAAACACACACACATATACACATATGGTCATTCACACAAAATGTGTCTATAGACTGTGCGAGTATACATTTTGTAGATTAAAAAACAAACAAAAATATAAAAATCGGAAATAATTTCATATAAATGGGTAAAATTTAAACATGGTGGGTCAAATTTTAACATTTATTTTTAACTGATTAATCCTTTGTTTTTACTGATGCGTCAGTTGTTTAAACGCCATTCACAAATAAATAACAAAAACCATTTGATTTATATTAAAAGTAAGTAGACCGGTTTTTAATGAAATATCGTTTCTTTTAAATGGTATTTTCTGTTATTGTTTTGTTTAGCTGGTCAGTTGATATAGAAAGCCTCATATAAGTAAAATAAATTTTATTAAATAACAAAGTCTTAATACAAACAACGTTGGGGTAGTTTTAAATAAACTTTCATTTTTCATCAAAAATATTGTTTAAGCCGGAAATTTCAAAAAACAATGTAAGAAATTAAATATTTGAAAAATAAAAAAAAAAAAGAAAAAAACAATAATATTTGCGTTTTTATAACACACAATTAAGTCAAATGTATGAAATGCTGTTTAAAGTAAATAAAAGAAATATGTACAAAACAATAAGTATGACAAAGTGAAATTAAATCCTAATAGTATCGAGACAGCGAAAAGTACGCTACATATAAATTAAGGCAAAAGTACAAGCGTTAGTATTCCAACTTTATAAATCTTGACTGGAATAAATAATTGCCTACTGTGGTAGTAAATATGTAGTTGCGGGTGCTCGCAAGTAAAGTGCACATTACAATTTGGCGACAATTTGTAGATTATACACAAATTTGTTGGGTTTTACTTATGGGTGATATTTAAAAGTACGTGCCTTTACATAAACTAAAGGTTTCCAATCACAACACACTATGAGGCATTGATTGTATATATTTGGAAGAAATTTATTTTAAATTGTCTCGGAAGAATTTTAAAATACAATTTTGTTTTCGTTTAGTAACAATTTAAGCTAACATTTTAAAATGGTATTAAAAACAATATTTAAATATAAAAATAATCTTTCTTGCCCATAGTTCATAATATTGTGAAATTAAAAAAAAAAAAAAGATTTTAAATGGTTAACTACGAAATATTTTCTATCCATTATCCACTCCTCGTACAACTGGTAGTACTGTATGAAGTCACACTAACTTGACTGATACAATGACATTAAAGATGTACAATTTCATTTCATTAAAAATATTTATACATAGTTCGTATGTGTGAAAGTGAAAGTTTTCTAATTCTATTTTAAAAATCTCAACGCACTCCTTAAATAGAAAATGTAGGAAAATAGAAAATCAAGAATAAATAATACATAAATATATATTTGAAATCATTACATTTCACACTCTTAACATTAACAAATTTCATTGTGACACCACCACGATCACTCTTATTGTCATCAGCACCAGTATCATTACCAGGGCAAGTTTAAAATTTCACAAAAAAAAAACTTAAATTTGTCTGGCAAAATTGGCTTCAAAAACGAAAGTTTTTTATTTTGATGTTCAAACAAAAATCAATAATGAAGTAATTCACAGTTAATGTGTTATTGTTGCAATAAATTAGTATGATTTTTAAAGTTTATAATTTTATTTTCTGTAAAAGAAAATATTTTGGAATTTAAAAACATTAAAAAATATACATATATACATATATTTGTTTAATTTTTTTTAAATTGTTTGCAGAAGTAGAATTTGGCGTCCTAGAGGGTCCGCGGATTATTTCAAAAAGTTCTTTAGAAACAAATAATTTTTTTAAAAATAAGCTTCGTATAGAAGTTGCCAGAATTTTATTTAAAAAACAAAAATATATATAAAAAAAAATTCAAAACTTTTACAGGAATTATGAACTTTATGTAGTTCAAAAAAAAAAAATCTGATTAACTCTGATTAAAGTATGCGAAATGAAATTACAACAAAAACAAAATAGTTATGTAGCAGTTTTTGTATCATAAGCGTAAATTTAAGTAGGCACGTCTATTCCTACGAAGTCTGTGACTCTAGTTATGACTGTCACAGAAAATTTTATTTATTTTAATTTTGTTTAAAAAAATGAAAAAGTTTATACCTTGTACATTTATCATCACAACAATGACAAATAAAATATTAATTTTTTGAGTTTTATTTTTGTTTTGTATTGTTGTTTTGTCTCTGAATCTTAAAGTAGACTCATAACAGAAAGAGTTGCCCCATGCGACCAGATTTTGACAAACTTTTCGATAACTATTGTAAACATCGGTGTTGGCATTTTGCTGATCTCCTTTATCATTTTGTTGGTTATAATTTTTGTGGTGTTGATTGTTGTATATTCCACATATGTTATTTTATCATAAATAAATTAATTTCCTTAAACAAAGTGTTTCCCTGCTATGTATTGGAATCTAAGAGAAATTATTGATGCGATAATTATTGACGTTATTCTCAATCTCTTTTACATAGGTGCTATCAGTGTATTTTTTATCACATTAGTTAAGAAAGAGAAAAACAACGTGCTGTATTTTTCTATACCAATTGACAATTAAAATACGTCGAGAGTTGAGGTTGAGAGATATGTTTATTTTCACGACGTTTTTTTATCTTTGATTTTTTGAATTCTTGCTGCAATTTATGTCTAGACTATTTCTGCAAAGTCTTAACTCATTTAGAGCTTCGGTGTAAAATTGAGGTGCTACTACCCGAAAAAGACCGTGACATTTTTATGAAAATATATGGAAAACGCAGTACTTTCTGAATTCTATTGTTTTTCGATACATTTTTGTTCTGCAAACAGCAAATATTTATATTATAATTGGTGCAATTTATGTCTAGACTATTTCTGCAAAGTTTTAACTTATTTGGAACTTCGAAAAAGACCGTGACGTTTTTATAGTTTTTTGTTGTATTAGAGAAAACACAAGTCATATAAAAGCAATTTTTAAAAAAGGTACTTTAAAAAAAAATATTTTTTTTTAAAAATTACTTGGTTTTGAGAAAAGTACTTTTTCAAGAAGTACTTTTTTTAAAAAGTACTTTTTTAAATAGTACGTTTTTTTTTTTAAACGAACCGTTTTTTAAGATCATTTTTATTTTTTGTTGAAAAAAGAACCGACAAAAGGTATTGGTAAGAGTTTTTTATTTATTTATTATTTATTTATTTTTATTGATAGTAAAATATTAAATTCATTTACATATATGACCTTGCGAAGCCATTGCGGCTTGTCTGCAGGTACAGAAATTAAAAGTTACATTTATAATTTACAATTTACAATAATTAACAATAATAGAGCATTCATTGCTGGATTATAAAAAATGTTTCAATATTTTTTTTCCTTTTATGATAATTGGTTGCGTTATTAAGTAGTTCATTTGGCATTTTGTTGAATATTGTTGTTGTAGCATTACAGATAGGGTGCTTTTCCCATTATGATTTTTGTGTCTTTGTATACGGTATCTTCCTTCAGCGTTCATTCTGGTCTGGTGGATGTGATCAATTCTTTTCAGAAATCTGGAATTATTGAAAAATTCTATCGACAATGTAGTATAAAAAGATGCTGTTAACGTCTAAAATATTCAAAACTTTAGCTATATTGATAGTTGATGGGCTGTAGTTCGCATTTGTTGTACTATACGTGTTGTTTGTATGAACATGATCATTCAAATTAAACAGTTCAACACAAAAAAAATTACGGGGTTCCGACGATTGACTCTTGTTAAGGAGACCAAAAAAAAAATATACGTGTGTCGGCGTTTTGATAGTTTACATCGGAATTTCATTTTAGAGGCAGTTTAAGTTTCCCAGCTCTGGCCTGTTCTTGCAGCATATCGGTATATACAACTATGTTTTCTTTACATCTGAGGTGTAGGGTATGTTTAGCAACTTTGTAGATAACGGTATGACAAATATTTTTGTAGAACATATTAACCCTCTAACTCCCCCTCATAACGGCATTTTTTGGCTTTATTCTAACAAATTGTAAAAAACATCCCGAAAAAGGGGAAGGGCGGGGATGAAATGTTCTACAAAAATGTTGACCATAAAATTCTACTATTTATGTCAGAAAATGCCGTTATGAGGGGGAGTTAGAGGGTTAATATGTTCTACATAAATATTTGCCATACCGTTATCTACAAAGTTGCTGAACATACCCTACACCTCAGATGTAAAGAAAATATAGTTTTATATACCGATATGCTGCAAACCCCGTTATTTTGGAAAAAGTTTGAAATTGTTGTGCAGTGTTATCGGATACATTTTGTAAGTGTCCAATATTTCTTGCTTTGTTGTAATTGGAGTTAGTAGTTACCATTAATCTATCGGCGTTTATATTAATTGTTGCAGTATTCAGTTAATTGTTTGTTGTGCAGGTATTTTTAAATATTTTTAGCAGCTGATCTTATGTTCGTTGAAGTTTATTGCAATATGTTGAGCTACCCCAGGCTGTTATCCCATGACGAAGATAAGTTTCTACTAAGAAAAAATATGTTTGTCTGACTACCATCCTTTTTGAACTGTAGCTTAAATGTCGCATCATGAAAGCAGTTTTCCTCAGTTTTTTACGAACTTCTTCAATGTGCACCATCCATTTAAAGTTATGATCTACGTACACGCCCAGATATTTGTAGGTGTTGACAATTTCAATTGTAGTGGAACATAGGTCATCATTATAGTCGAAATCTAATAGCTTTTAATTATGTAAACATTCAGTGGAGTGAAGTTTAGTTTTCGATGCATTAATTATTAAACCATGAACGTGGCACCACTTAACCGCAGTATCAAACTGATGTTGCATTATTGTTGCTGCGGTATCTACGTTCTTGTGAGCTACTACCATAGCTATATCGTCCGCATATGCAAATGTTTTACAAGTTCTTAACACGTTAAAAAGCTCGTTCGAATAAATAATGTAAAGAACTGGTCCTAATTTTGAGCCCTGTGGTACACCAAAATCTGAATCTGATTCCTTACTTAAGTTGTCGTTAATTTTAATAAAGTATTTTCTCAAGGTAAAATGGTTTTTGAACCATTCTATAGCATTTCTACGAATTCCTATGTTTTCTAACATTTGTAGTAGTTTGGTATACGATAGAGTGTCAAACGCTTTACTAAAGTTAATGAACAATGTAAGGCAGTGGTGGCTTTTACTTAATTGTTCATTTATGTAGTTTGCAAAGTTATCAATAAGTTGGTTTATATTTTTCCCATTTTGAAATCCATACTGATTTGTATTTATTATTTGGTATTTATTTATAAAGTCCGTCAATCTAACGCATATGACTTCTTCCATTATCTTTTCAACAACGGATAGGATTGAAATTGGACGATAATTGTTAAAATCAGATTTTGTGCCATTTTTATATATTGGCCGAACATGTGACACCTTCAATATATCAGGAATGGTTGCTGTATTTATTATAAGATTTATAAGTTTTGTGATCATTGGAGTCATAGCCGCGGCATTGTTCATAAGATCAATCGATCTTATCCCACCATGACCAGCACTTTAATTTAGGTTAGGTAAGGTAAGGTCGAAAGGAGGATGAAGCATCGAAATGCAACCTCATATCGCTACGATATACACCTAGGCCTCTGCTGGGCCTGCTGTACGCTCCTTAAGAACATGGAGATTATTGCACTTTTATTTACATTAAGCGAATTTAAAATATTGAAGAATTCTTCTTCGAATGTGTTTGCCAGTTAAAAGGAGTTTTGAAGTACTTGTACTGGTTGATTTATTGTTTTAATTTCACAGTTATGCAAAATATCTTTTACATTTTGTTTAAAATTTATTGCAAAATTATTGTATATATCAGGTAAATTCAAGTTTTTAAAGTTTTTAATAAGTATTTCATCTACATTGTTGGACGTTCTACCTATTATTTCATGACTTGCCATGTTGCCCGAATATTGTTTCTATTTTCATAAAACTTTTTCTTATAATAATCTCTGGAAAAGGAACTCTTTTGGAAATAATATTTTAAAACGGTACTTATTTTGAAAAAAAAAAACATTTAACAAGTATTTTTTTTTAAAAAATCTTGTTTTTAAAAAAGTACGCACTGACTTATTTTTACGGGTAGATCGGTATATCCGGGTTTTCGGTCAGACCGAAAGACCGGGTGACCGTAAGACCGGGTAGCCCAATTAGACCTAAATGCGGGTAATGGGAGGCTCTACAATATATAGATAACATGGATATTCTGTGGCTCTCATATGCTCTTAATGTTACAGCGAATACACAACGTAATACAAACTAATGTTAGAATTTTTATTAAAATAATATTTTTATTGTTTTTATAAGATTTAAACATAAAAACCAAAAAATGTTGTTAGTCAACGAAAGAGGTACTGAGAAAACTGAGGTATCTAATACTCTCTTTACACTAAAGTAAACACGACATTTTTTGCGGTCACCGTCGTACATCGTATCTTTGGGCGTACTTTCGCTTACAGCGAAAATCGTTATACGTCACGTTTTTATTTTTTATTTTTTTCTCATATAGAAAACTTTTTGAGAAGATGTGCTTGCAGCACTAGGACTAGTTCATGAATTTTAAACAATAGTAAATCAGTAGTGGCAAACTTTGACACTTCCGGTTTTGGGATAAATTAATTTTTACTAGAAACAGAATCCAAAATTTAGTTTTTTTTTTAAGTTTTTCTTGGGTGTTTTTATAAAAAATTTGTATTTGGTAAGTTTCTTAAATTTTCTTTCAAGAAAAATATGTTCCCACCTTTTTATTTGTATTAATTTTGTTCTAAAAATCATGGAATTTAAATTATTTTCTTTTTTGTAAAAAAAAGATTTAAAAATTATGAGTCTTTCACCTGGAAAAAATAGCGAGAACCGATGGTCTGAAATATTACAAAAAATTCCATAAAATTGGTATTTTTACAAAATAAATGGATAAATGTCTCTAAATGGCAAACGTCAAAATAAAAACTTGCCCTGATCATCACCAACATCATATTAGCCCCACCATATAACCACATTGAATAGATCAACCATATTGTTAATGTTGTTTAGTTGGATATTGGACTTACACTACTCTGCTTTATGGTTAAATTATCCATTTATGTCAAATTCATTCAGTGTTTGGATTTTAAACATATATGACTAATTATGGAGGAACTAAAACTTACAAACTCCTTTTTAAGTGCTTGCAGTAAGCTGCACCATTATATTGTTAACCAGTTTTTAGTATGAGTATTGTATTGACGAGACAGTACAATTGTGTACTCGTATGCTGTAAGGCGATATTTAATCTTTTAAAGGAAGTTAGATGAGGAAGGTACTACAAGACAAAAATATCGAAATTAAAAAAACAAAAAAATTCAATGAAAAATTGATGCGATTGTTAACCTTATAATTTTTATGTATTGCCTGTTATAAGGCTCATTTTTGTTCGGAACTATTTATGTCTGAAATTTAAGAAATTCAGATTTTTTTATACACAGCGTCAAAGTAATATAGAAAATGAAAAGTATACCAATTTTGCCTAAGTATAGCCAGAGGGAAAACCCTCGTTGTAAAAAGTCGTTTTAAAGCCGGATAATAAGGAATATCGAAAAATTATAAGACAACTCCTCATCCCAACATCTCTTTAAAAAGCTTACATCCACTGAACCAAATATTGTTAGTAATATCAACACCAAAATTTTCGTTAACTTTTGACGAAACGAATTGTTAAAATAATAACTTTTTTATTCAAATTAATGTACGTTTTTATAACACCAACAAATTTTATTAATTTTGACAAAATTTTGTTTGTTGAAATTACAAAATTCAATTTGTTAATTTTACAAAAATATGTAAAAAGAACAGTAAAGTTAATTTGATAAAAATGATCTTTAAATTGAAAAAGTATTGTAGCTGTAGAAAATAATTTAGCGTACTTAGTCTTGCAGCGTCATTTACTGGAGCAAAGATGTAAAAATTAGAAATTAATATAAATGTGTTATTACCAAATAAATTAAAATTATAATCATTATCGTTATTATAATCAATTTATTTTTTTACTTCTAATAAATTTATATTATATAAATTTTATTTTCGTCTATGTTCTGAAATCCCATTACGCACAAAATATAACTTATTAAAATATTTTGGTGTTCCTGAATTCACTTTCACTAGTTTTTTTTTACTAATTGAATTCGCCAGATGGTTAGCAGGTGAAACCAATTAAAACTAATTCAAATATTTCGGTGTTCCTGAATTCACTTTCACTAGTTTTTTTTACTTATTGAATTCTCCAGATGGTTAGCAGGTGAAATCAATTAGTATGTGTTTTTTTTTGTTATTAAACACGTGTTGTGAGAATAAATAAAAAACACTTGGGTCATATATTTTGGAATTATTTTTTTTTAATTTCAAGCGTATATTTACAATTTTGACATTTATATCACTAAAAAATTTGTTTTTTAAAAAAACATCTCAAATATGTAAATTTTTACTTTTAAAATATGTATAGTTTACTATTTAGGACAGACCTCAAAAAAATATATATATGACCCCTTCGGGAATTAAAAAAGAAAAAAAAATTATGGTGTTAAAGGGCACGTGGCCAATGGTTAGTGTGACGTCTTAAATTAAAGAACAATTTTCTCAAGATTCTAAATATGCATATCATTGGACCTTACTTCTTTGAAAATGAAAACGGCGTAACGGTAACTGTGAATGGGGTGCGATATCTTGATATGATTGAAAACTTTTTTACGCCACAACTGCATGCTTTGGGCTTGAAACACATGTAGTATCAACAAGACGGTGCCACATCGCATACAGACAGGATTACAATGGAATTACTACGAGACCTCTTTCCACAACAAGTTATTTCAAGAAATGGTGATTTTGATTGGCTCCACGGTCGCCTGATTTGACTTCTTTTTGTGAGGATAGCTGAAAAGCAAGGTTTATGCAAACAAACCAGAAACGCTTGAGCAACTCAAACAAAATATTAATGAAAATTAATGAAATACCGCGTGAAATATGTGAAAATGTAATGGGCTCGCATTTGTTAGGCTAACAGAGGCGGACATTTATCTGGTATTGTATTCCATACATAAGTGCCGACATTAAATAAAACATAAATCAATATAAGATCCATTCTCTTTCATTTAATCAAAAATTATAAACAAACAAAGTAATATACCTTCCCGGCGGACACCCTGTACTTCACTATAATTTTTAATTTCATGTTTTATTATTTTTTATATTTTATCAAATTCACTAATGTTCTTAAAAAACGTAAATTTAATATACGAAAGACGTTTATTATTTTAAGAAAATTGGGGGAAAAATATGAAATATAAAGTAAAAAAATTATAATGAGTCCATAAAATAGGGTTGAATTGACTAATTTGCAACGTTAAATTAAATAAAATGCATTGGTCATTATTCTAATTAATTAAATAGAATAGTTTACAAATACAGGGTGCGCAAAAATAACCTTCCGATGTTTTTTGGCTGTAATTTAAAAAAAAAAATGAAAAACTTTGATTTTTCTTGTGGATTATTTTTATTTGGTCTTTTAATTTTTTTACATCAAGTCGAGAATATGATGTCATGTAAATGGCCGCCGCCACAGTTGATTGTCATTTGAGCCCTTTTTATGGCATTTTCCATCACTTTGGCCAAAACTTCCGGCGATAGGTCCTCACATTCTTGACGGATATTGTCTTTAAGAGCTGCAAGAGTCTGAGGCTTGTTGACATAAACCCGCGACTTCAAAAAGCCCCACAAAAAGAAGTCTGGAGCGGTCAAATCAGGCGATCTTGCTGGCCAGTGCAAATCACAAAAACGGGAGATTAGGCGCCCTGGAAATGCATCCTTCAGCATATCGGTTGTGGCACGTGCAGTGTGTGGCGTTGCACCGTCCTGTTGGAACCACATGTTTTCCAATCCCAATTCATCAACTTGCGGCAAACCATGCTCACCATTCACAGTAACCGTTTGGCCCGCGACGTCTTCGAAGAAAAAAGGTCCGATGACTCCTCCAGCGAAAACAGCACACCGTACAGTGACTTTGAGCGGGTGTAATGGCTCTTCGTGGGTTACACGCGGATTTTCAGTGCCCCAGAAGCGTAAATTATTATTTACGTACCCGCTAAGATGGAAATGCTCCTCATCACTCATGATTATTTTTGATAAAAAATCATCTTCATTATTGCTCAAATAAATAGTCACCAATATTCCGCGTTCTGGAGCAGTGTATCGTAACATTGTTTATTAACGTGTATTTCGCATGTGTTTACTACACAAATGTCAAAACAGAACTGACATTAGGGGCCAATCGCAAAATTTATAGCATTTTCTGATAGGAGGATTACTTTTGCGCCACCTTGTAGAAAACAACACATAATTAAACGTCAAAACAATGTGTTAAATCAACAGACGGGTTTTGTTAGCTGTATAGTGATCACCCACCCATTCATGAATTTAATATGAATTTTAGTTGATTTTACTGCTGTTTTTAGTTCAGTGTATAGACGGATTTTTATTACTTATTGAAATGTTCTAATAAAAAAAATTGTAACAAAATAATAATATACATACATTAAGGTGAAGAAAAGAATACTAGTTTTCATAAAAAAATTTGCAAAATTTTAAGTGTTTCAAGATCATAAAAATATTAAGTCACCCTGTATCCCAGCAAAAAAAAGTACCAAAGGAAGGGAAAAAGAAGAAGTGATTTTGATTCCAATGTTTTTAAACATTGGTTCGAAAATAATGATTTTTTCATTGGGTTCTCATAGGGTGGAACTTTTCTTTATGATACTTTTCCATTGCATCTAAAGCTGTTGTTATGTTTTAGTGAAAAATGTTCTTAAATAAATTTTTGATTTAAATTTTAACAAGACATTCAGTAATCAGTTCTTATTAAATTTTACTACAATTATTTATTTTTTTTACTTTTGGTATTGAAATTTTCAAGCATAAATTACGATTTTAATAACTACGATTTAAATTTTTATCCACTAATTTTTATTTTAAAAAATTTTAACAACTAATTTGCATTTTTAGAAGTTTTGAAAAAGAACTACTTCAGAAGAGAAAAATCATAACTAAATGATACTTTGAAATCAAAGGAAAATAGATTCTTTTAGAATCACTTCCTTTTTCCATTTATTTTTTTATTTTACAAGGTATAAAGTAGGGTGACCTTGCATTTTTCGATAGAAACTTTTTGTCATCAGATACAAAAACGGGGTGCAGGGATATATCCAAAATTCAGGCATGGTCCCACGTAATGGATTGTTTTATGAATCGGTGTATTAATATGTTAGATACATTATTTTCACAAGTTCCCCCTCCTTCGGGAGTAAATGACAGCTCTTTGAATGGTACTTCTAAACTCCCTTTCATAATATTAATATTATTAAATTAGATCTAAATTAATACTAGAGTATTCAAAAACCGAAACCGCAAACCGGTCAACCGGTTTCTTTATTTTTAAAAACCGATCGGTTTCGAATATTTTGTGAATTCGAAGAAAACCGAAAACCGGTCATTTTTGTTCGGTTGACCGGTTTTTTTAATTACATCACCAACTGGGTTACTTGGGTCTCTTTTATTTTTTTCCAAACACTTTTATAGTCGTTTTTTTGGTTATGAAGACTTAGATGTAAGTCTGATAGATTGTGATGAAGACTTTGGATACTTCAAATTCAAATAGTTTAATTTCTGATCTAAATAACACAATAAGAAGTATTCAAAATCCTAAAAAACAGACTGTACAAAATAATTCATCATTATATGATAATTTCATATATCTTGATAAATGCGACAAAAGAACTGAAAAATTGGAAAAATTATATCATTGTCTTTTGACTATTTGTCCAACATCTACTATTAGTGAATGAGTATTTTCCACTTCTAGCTTTACCAAAAGCAAAAAAAAAATCGTCTTAAACCAAAACATTTAAATTGAATATTATTTCTAAAATATTTTTTTAGATGTGAAAAATAGATTTTCTTTTTACATATTTAAAATGTAATATTAAAAAAATTATTTAATGAAAAACGTTTTAAACGTTCAAATTACTAACGTACCTAATTTTACCAATTTACAAACTTTATTCATTTGATATGCATACAGTTTTATAATATAAATTTTTAAGATATTATATTAAAAAATATTAAAACCAATAAATAAAATGTTAAAATGAAATACAATAAAAAATATTATAAAATATTTTTTTTCAAATAATGTATTTTTTTATTTTTATTACTTTATATATTAAATTTCTCATTTTTTTTGTTTGTAATTAAAACAACAAATTATATAAGCTTTTTATTCAAATTAAAAAAAAAAACCGAAAAAACCGGTTGACCGGTTTTTTCTGCAAAACCGGAACCGGTTTTTTTAAAATTCGATTTTTCGAAGAAAACCGAAACCGGTTTTTCCAAAAGGCCGGTTTTTTGAATACTCTAATTAATACAATAATATACAAAAATTATTTTTCATATACTGGATTATATTTAGTTTAATAGAACTTTATATTGCTCCATAAAATTTTTTACATCAGGCCTAATATATTCATGTATCATGTATGGTACTATATGACCATATAAAACAATATACAATAAAATACCCTCAAATTTCGAATCTGAAGATATATGGAAATATATAATATTATTTATGGTCATATTAAACTATACATGGACGTGTATGGTCATGTATGCCCGTCAAACCAGGGCGAACTCAATTACATTTGGCAATTATTCACTTGGGTAATTTGTTCATACACAAAGAATACGGATTAATTGTAACAACCGAATTTCTTGCCAACCGAATGGTTTGGTTAAAGCGACCGACATATTTGTTTGTCGCAACCGAAATTCGGTTAATGCAACATAACCAGTTAAAACAAAATAATTCAATTGTATCAGGAATACATTTGATTGGGACAACTAAATAATTCTGTTGTCACGGTGAATCTGTTTTCTCTGTATATTAATTATCGTAACAAAACCTACAATCACATTTGTGGGATTAAACGTTTCCTCGGAAAACTTGAAATTTTTTGAATACCAGACATGCAGGCACCTGTTTTAGATGTAAAAAACTAATATTTATATATCGCATTCATCTCATTTAAGTAAAAATGAGATGCTATAAACCTTCTAACTTGTATATCCAGTAAAACATATTAACCATAATAATGTTTAACATGTTTTGTTAAATTTAATTTTATTTTATTTCGATTGAAGTTGGATTGTTAATATTTTAAAATAAAATACAAGTCGATAAGCGAGCAGTCCAACAAAACAAACACCCGCAATTTCGCCATTTCTTAGAAATAAAAAAGTATATATGAAATGAAACACAAATATGAGTTGTACATAATTGTATATCAACAACATGCATAGATACGATAAATAGACGAAATGTGGATGTAAAATCAATCTAATGATTTTATTTTTATTTTATGTCTGATGGTTGATCATGATGCTGGGCGATGAGTTTAATTTTGTTTAAGATAGGAGAGTACAAACAGATAATTTGTACGTTTTTTTTTTGCAAAGTTTTCACTAAAACTAGTAATTATTTTTCCTTTTTTGTAATGTGGTATTTTGTTAGCTATAAATTTTCATGATGATGCTGCTGTTGCCGATTTAAATTTCGTTTCGTTTTCAATAATTCCCAGGAAATTGTCGAAGAAAATGAGAAAAAGTTATTTTTATGCGAATGTGTCTGTATGTTTATGTGTGAATCAACTTAAAATTAATCAAAAAATTTTTATGAATGAAAAATGAGATTTTATATTTTTGTTTATTTGTAAAGCACAACAACAACAAACAAATCTCATTTGGACAAGTTTGTTGCTTAAGTCTTTTGATTTTTATCGTCTTTATATTATTTTGTTTAGTGTGTTATATTGCTGCTTCCCCATTTAGTTACCCTACGTCGGAAGTATGTGTGTGTGTGTGTTAGAGAATGTAAGTGTATTTTGCAAGTGGTGTTTGATTATTTGTTTAATGCATTTTTGTCATACATTATCAACACTTTCCTTTTCATAACCAAAATTAGCTGTTTTACCAAAAATTGTTGTATTTTTTCCTATTTGTAGAGGTTTTTTTTATGTTTTATATTTTGCATACTTTAAAGGTAACCCAGCCCACTTCAAATATAATAAAAGCGTCGGTGTATCCATTAATCAATAATATTGTAGTACCCTACACTTGGGCCCAATTACTGTTGGAAGCAACAACAAATGTATCAGTTAAAATTTCAGTAAGTTAATAACGGGACATTGTGAAATTGAGATTCAGCACACTAAACTGAGTGAATTTTTAAGAATTTGAAAAATGTCTGATTAAAAATGACCTCAAAATTTCAACAAAACTTGTTTATAGCTGTATGCAGATTTTGTGACATTTGACAAAAAAAATTTTGTTTTTTCTTAAAAAGACCGTTATTGTTATTATTTAAACTTTTTGTGTGCATTTTTTAGAAGATCAATGAAGCTGATATTATAAATTTCTAAGTTCTTCTTAAAATTTATTCTAGTCAAAGAAGTCTCTTAAAAAATATGTTTGACAAAACAACTTAAGTTCAATTCAGTTCTTTTGTCAATTTGCCACAGATATTAACAAAATACGATTTCAAATATTAAGTCGATAGTTTTCCCCTGAAAATACTTTGTTGCATGATTTTCTTCGTTTAATGATTGTGTAACCTTAAACTGATGGTCAAAAGAGTAAGTGCGCCATTTAAAAGGTCATGTTAAAGCACCCTATAGGGTTTTAAAAATTCGTTTTATATTTACCAATCGTATTAAGTATTAAGACTTACTAAAGTAAGCAGTTTTGTTATTAGATGGCATGAGTATATTGTACTGTCTGGTTAAATATGATGAAATTTAAACATCAATATGCTATTATTGTACGCCTTCTGGCAAAATAAGTATGAGTATGAATGAATGAAATTGAATGACGGACAGACTTACCAAACAAATCGTAGAGTACCTTTTTTTTTGTTAAGTAAATAAATGTATGCAAAAATACACAACAAATAATAAAAATTTAAATAGAAATATTTTGTTTATGACAAACGATTGACAAATTGACATTTTTTATTAAATGTTTCTTAAAATTAGGATTGTCACTCGATTAAATATTATTCGATTAATCGAATGAATAAAACAAAAATTTCAGCAAAGAATTTCAAAATCAGTATTTCAGAATAACGTACAATTTGAATAATTTTAGATTTCGATTTGACAATGCAAAAAAACAGCCTATTAATATACAAAATATCTTGTTATCGTATTATGCATCCGGTAATAAAAAATCAATTTTGTTACAAAGAAAAAGCCTCAAACAATCGATTTAATGTGTTTTTCCAACAACACAAAAAAACAAGTAAAAAAAGACTTAAATTCGACTGTGCCGAATCTTTGAATACCCTCCACCAATATGCTAAAAAAATGTTCCTTACTGTTTTGATACAAATAATGTAAAACACTTTTGAAGTAAAATTATGAGGGTGAAACAATTTTTTTGAGGTGAAAAACTTTTTTTGGATGCGAAAACAAATTTTTTGGTGGAAAAAAAATTTAGAGGTGAAACAAATTTTTTGTGGTGAAAAAAAACTATACTGGTGAAAAAAAATTTTTGAGGTAAAAAATATTTAAGGTGAGTACAAAATATTATTCACTTCAAAGCGACTGGTGGAAAGAAAATATATTTTGTAACTGAGCCAGAGGCTCTGGTCTGTTTTCGCTACAACGAGCCGATAGCCTTTGTTGCTAGTGCTCTGTTAGGGTATTATGATATAATTTGTAATTATATGATTAATATAAATAAAATAAAAAAATATTTTGTAACTGTCGCTACTACACTCACAATATATTTTCCGTTGCCGACTGTAGTTTATTTAAAAAGTAATATGTAAAGTTTGTTTTTAAACGAGGAATCAATTGAAATTCATAGAAATATATTTTTTAACTACTTGAATCAGTCATTAAAAAAATAAACTATACAAATTTACAAACATTCAGTAGGAGTTGGTATTTTCTGTTAAATGTAAAATTTTATGTTTTCTGTTTTTAAAAATATAAATTCATATAATTCCTTATTGTTTTTTTACCAAAATAGTTTGTTTATATACAAAACTATTTCAATAAAAATTACAATAAATTATTCAAATAAAGATATACACAGAAAATAAAAAATATATGTCACATCTGTGTGTGTTGTGTTTTGTAAAATTACATACAAATAAAAAAAGTTCAATTTGAAAAACAAACCACAAAAATCGTTTTTTTTTTTACTTTTTGTCAGTTAAAAATTTATGGTTATTTTAAACTACTCTCGTTTGCTTTTACTACTTATGTCGATTATTAAACAATGATTGAAAATAAACAACAAAATGGGTTGAATATAAGGAAAAATCAGTGGCCCTCTTTTTAATTGTTTTTTGTTTGATTTGGTATGTATTTTAGATTATTTAAAAATTAAAATTATACTAAAATACATAACTTTGTATGGAAAAATTAGAGGTACCTTCATATTTTTACTCATAACTTTTTAACCGCTGGATCGATTTTGCTAGTTTATTAAACATCAAACAATTGTCAAAATACTAGCGTTGCCAACCACAATTATGATTCATCGATAAATTCAGAGTTGTATTCATTAGAGTCTCTAAAATTTATTTGATTTCGTTTTGATTTCAGCGAAATCTAACTTTAAATTGGATTTCATTTTGTATGGAAAATCTTTTTGAAATACCAAATTGTTATTAGATTTCCGTCGAAATTTATTTTTAGGTTGATTTCAAGCATAATGTAAATTTGCTATTTAGATGAAAATGAGCCTGAAGAATCACTAACGAATTATTCTGTAAACAAAAAGTCACGATTATTTCGCGTCCTTGAGGTGTAGAGTAGTGTTCTATAGCTTGTCGACGTGTATTCTGTTTACTTCACAAATATTAAAACAAAACTGAAATTTGCAGTCATTTGCAAGAGTTATAACATCTTCTGAAATAGTGATACACTGTGGAGCACCTTGTGTAAGTTCCAAAGATATAATTATGTATAACACAATTACACGAACAATGTGGTCTAATAAAGTCAGTCATTATGTATAACAGTATGTGGCTGAGTAAGTTAAGAGCGGTCGACTACAACTCTAACTTAAACTTTTATTCAGAAACCCTGCAAACATTGGGATACGAAATTGCTTCGAAATCGTATCGCCTGAAAGGAAAAACTTATTGCGGCAATAATCATTTTCTTATTGCGGAAGATCCCCTCTCCGGGAAGAAATGTCCCATCCCTTTCGTTTTATTTGGAAATATCACCCAAATAATACTAAAGCAACACTTCTAAAAGATAAATCGGCGATATTGCCAAATTGAAAGATAACTAGAAGATATCGCTAAGTAATCATTTGGAAGATAACAAAATAGATAAAATGCTCTGTCGTATTTGGGAAAAGAGTATAGCACGTATCTGAAATTTAAAAAAATAATGGTTTAATTTTGGTAGTGCGCCCACGGTATCTGAAATTCGGTTTTTGAGATTAACATTTCTTATGTTTATTTATTCGAGATTATTTACCTTTGATTACACAGGTAAATTTGGTTGCTAAGTTCTCAATCATCATCATTATTTAAAACTTATTTATTACTTCTTCCGCTTTTAGGTGATTTTGATAAAAAAAAATCTATTACGCTACAAAATTCTTTTGACGAAACGTCAAAGACTCGGCTTGGGGCTATATATTATAAATTTTTTAACACATTATCGTGACCGGAAAATCTATTTGTCAGGCGAAAATTTTTACTAAAAATCGCGCGATTTTTGTTAAAAAATTTTCATTTTGTTTTTCGTTTATTTACAGTTGTAGAAGTTGGCGCCGCAAGCGAAAAAGTTGTTTTTCATACATTAAGAACAAATAAAGGGTGTCCCAAGAGGAACGCAATTTTTAAATCTGGCAACATTCGAAGTGTCATTGTTTGACATTTGAACAATTGTTATTGTTTGCTAGTAGAAGGTACGAGGTTAGTAAAAATGGAGCGCTACACGAATGAACAACGCATTCTCATTGTGAAATTGTTTTACCAAAATGGTGAAAGTTTTGCGGCTACAGCTCGCAAATTGCGATCAATTTGGGGTCACAATAATGCTCCAAAAGAGTCAACTGTAAAGAGATTAATGGATAAATTTGCCGAAACTGGGTCTGTTAGTGATGTAAAGACAACAACGCGCCATCGACCAGGTCGATCGACCGAAAATGTCGCAGCTGTACGTGATGATGTCGCTCAAACTCCATCCACCTCAATTCGACACCGAGCTCAGCAAATTGGTGTCTCCAAATCCACTTTGCAGCGAATTTTGACGAAAGATTTGCATCTTCATGCATACAAAGTTCAATTGACTCAGGAACTGAAGCCAGCTGACCATGGACAACGAAGGGAGTTCGTTGATTGGGAATTGGAGAGACAACATGAAAATGCTGATTTTGCCGATAAAATCATCTTCAGTGACGAGGCCCATTTTCATCTTGATGGCTTCGTCAATAGGCAGAATTGTCGCATTTGGGGTGAGGAAAATCCTCGAGTGATTCACGAGAAGCAAATGCATCCTCAACGTGTCACTGTGTGGTGTGGTTTTTGGGCTGGAGGAATCATTGGACCTTTTTTTATGAAAATGAGGCAGGTCAAGCGCAAACAGTCAATGGTGTTCGGTATCGTGAAATGATAACCAGTTTTTTCTTGCCTAGAATTGAAGAAATGAATGTGGAGGGCATGTGGTTCCAACAAGACGGCGCCACATGTCATACAGCCAGAGAAACAAATCAATTGCTGCATCAGTCATTTCCCGGTCGTGTTATTTCGCGTTTTGGAAATCAGAATTGGCCGCCTAGATCGTGCGATTTAACACCATTAGATTTTTTTCTTTGGGGTTTTTTGAAGTCGATGGTTTACGCGAATAAGCCGACGACGACTCAAGCCTTAAACGAGGAAATTGGACGCTGCATTAATGAAATACCGCAGCATTCATGCAAAACGGTCATTGAAAATTTCATTAAAAGATCTGCACGATATATTGTTCCATACATAACCTCATTCTGTCTACTTTACGATATAATAAAGTTTCACCATTTTTTTTTAAATATCTGTGTTTTATTTAAAATTTAAAAATTGCGTTCTTCTTGGGACACCCTTTATAATTAATAACAAGTTTCAAAATTACCGAGCTCTAAGACGCAATGACATAAAAAACGCATATAGGAAATTGATGGCTTTTCAATTGTTACCAGCAAATTAAATAAGAACTGGCTGAGAGGACACACTCATGGATGGAGAGCAGAAATTTCTAACGTTTGTATTTTTTTTTACTGATTTTTTAAAACCAATACTGAGTAAAAGCAGGGGCCGAATTACGGCATTCGTGATCGAATGAAGTCGTTCGAAAACTGATTTTTTAATAAGTAACTACAATAATACTAATAATGAAAACACCAACTTTAACTTTTGTTTCCAATCTAGGACCGAACTACAAAATACCTGATGGAAAAAAATCCGTTTAAATGTTTTATTTTCAGAAATAAAAAAATAATTTCGATCGAAAAATTCCGATCACGTGTGCCGTAATTCGACCACAGATAAAAAAGGTAGTCTACGTGTAAAACAACTTTTAAAATCTTAAAAGTGTATTTTTGGTTGTTTTTACCCAAATAATATTACTAAAATTAATATAGTGGTAAGATAAGTCTAGAGATTTCTTCGTAAGCAGCGGCGAAATAAAATTTTGTACATATTACAAAGTTCGGTAACTGAAAGAAAATTTCACTGATTTCAATCCAAATTCTTCTCATTCCTGCACAAATTTGAGCAAATTTACCTGAAATGTGGTGAAACACACTTGGAGTTGCAAAAAATCAATCTTGGAAAGAAAATCAGTTGGAAAAAAAATACAAGCTATTTTTTATATACAGGGTAGCGCAAAAATAACCTTCCGATGTTTTTTGGGTGTAATTTAAAAAAAAATGAAAAACTTTGATTCTGTGGATTATTTTTATTTGGTCTTTTAATTTTTTTTACATCAAGTCGAGAATATGATGTCATGTAAATGGCCGCCGCCACAGTTGATTGTCATTTGAGCCCTTTTTATGCCATTTTCCATCACTTTGGCCAAAACTTCCGGCGATAGGTCCTCACATTATTGACGGATATTGTCTTTAAGAGCTGCAAGAGTCTGAGTCTTTTGGACATAAACCCGCGACTTCAAAAAGCCCCACAAAAAGAAGTCTGGAGCGGTCAAATCAGGCGATCTTGCTGGCCAGTGCAAATCGCCAAAACGGGAGATTAGGCGCCCGGGAAATGCATCCTTCAGCATATCGGTTGTGGCACGTGCAGTGTGTGGCGTTGCACCGTCCTGTTGAAACCACATGTTTTCCAATCCCAATTCATCAAGTTGCGGCAAAAAGAACTCGTTGATCATTGCTCTGTAGCGCTCACCATTCACAGTAACCGTTTGGCCCGCGACGTCTTCGAAGAAAAAAGGTCCGATGACTCCTCCAGCGAAAACAGCACACCATACAGTGACTTTGAGCGGGTGTAATGGCTCTTCGTGGGTTACACGCGGATTTTCAGTGCCCCAGAAGCGTAAATTTTGCTTATTTACGTACCCGCTAAGATGGAAATTGGCCTCATCACTCATGATTATTTTTGATGAAAAATCATCTTCATTATTGCTCAAATAAATAGTCACCAATATTCCGCGTTCTGGAGCAGTGTATCGTAACATTGTTTATTAACGTGTATTTCGCATGTGTTTACTACACAAATGTCAAAACAGAACTGACATTAGTGGCCAATCGCAAAATTTATAGCATTTTCTGATAGAAGGATTACTTTTGCGCCACCTTGTATGTAACAATAAGAATATAGCAAAAGCCATCAAACTGGTAAATTTCGTAATTGTATTATTCTGATATCAACTAATCCTGATAAAATAATGAACGTTGATTAAAAGGAGTTAATCTTCGTATTGTGTAGTTTTTATTTGATTGTCAAATAAAAGGTTAGTATTTATTTTTTGTTTTCATTTAAAGTTTTTAAATAAATGTATAAAAAACAGAAACTAAAAGGGTGTATAAAATTTAAATGATTGCAAACTGTGTGATTTTTGTATATAATATAACTTTATATATTAGTTAGAGTATTCAAAAAACCGGCCTTTTGGAAAAAACCGGTCAACCAGTTTTTTCAGTTTTTTTTTTAATTTGAATAAAAAGCTTATATAATTTAATTTGTTAATTGTTTTTATAACAAACAAAAAAAATTAATATATAAAGTAATAAAAATAAAAAAAAATTCATTCTATATATATATATATATATATATATATATATATGTATAGATATATATATATATATATATAAATTAATATTATAAAACTATATTCATATCAAATAAATAGAGATTATTAAGTTTGTAAATTGGGTAAATTTAGGTACGTCATCATATGTGACCTTCTCCGAAAAAAGGGACCTAGTGTGTCAAAAAACGGGTTTGGACTTAAGAGTGGATTCTGGTACCTAAAGGGTGTAGAATAAAATGAAATGAGTTAGATTTCTGATAAAAATTTATTTACCCCATAAAAACGTACAAAACTATCTTGGCAAAATCGATAAAAATGAGAAAAACATTAAAATTTTACTTCTTTTGATTTTTTGGTTTTAAATTGTCACTCTAAAATCGAAAAAAAATACGTCACCACATAGGCATGATTTCACCAAAGTCGGCACCCAATCATAACTAACCATATCAAATCGCATCTCCCAACTGAAGGTGTGTTCACAGTGATAATGCCTTATGAAACTTCAAATGAGTTTTTCTCAAAAATTTATTTTCACACACTAATAAATCCCTTTTCTCGGAGAAGGTCACATATAATGATGAATGATTTTGTACAGTCTTTTTTTGAATACTGTTTATTGTGTTATTTAGATCAGAAATTAAACTATTTGAATTTGGAATATCCAAAGTTAAGTCTATCGGAATCTATCAGACTTACATCTAAATCTTCATAACCAAACAAACGATTATTAAAGTGTTCGGAAATAATAAAAGGGACCAAGTAACCCAGTTAGTGATGTAATAAAAAAAACCGCTTAACCGAACAAAAAAGACCGGTTTTCGGTTTTCTTCGAATTTACAAAATATTCGAAACCGATCGGTTTAAATAAAAAAAGAAACCGGTTGACCGGTTTTCGGTTTTTGAATACTCTAATATTAGTGCAATATTGAAATGTTATATCTACTTTTATTTTTCATTTTACTTTTTCATTTTCAAGCTATGAATGCCGAATGATTTTTAATGCTTCGGGTGTAGAGTCAAGTACCTTAATTGCTTATTAAAGTGTCCCTCACTTGTCCTAAAACGGAAATTTAGGGTGGCCTTTAAAACTTGGATTTTTTAACTTTTTATGAATTTAACGCATTACTTGTGTTAACAGCTACAAAATCAATGTTTTTATTTGTTGGATAGTTAGTTTGCGTAGTAATCTTCCACTTTCGGATATTGTTGCAATAATACACTGAGAAAAAAAATAGCAACAACAAAACATGGAAGTAAGAAAATACTACTGCTGACATTTAACACGGCACAAATTGGGCTGAATATTATGTGTTGCCATTTAACACAGTTGTAAATGACTTCAAAATCTAAAATTCTGCGGTGGTGCGTGAAGATCGCGTTTTTCGTTTACAAGAAAATTTGGAAAATGTTCAAAAAAAAAAAACGGAAAAATTTGAAAAAATGCGTTCTTTTCACCTACATTCACATATAACTTTTGAAGTAGGAACGAAATCTTCAAGCACCACCGCAAAATTTTAGATGTTATAGTCATCAACAACTACGTTGATTTTCAAGGCATAATAGTCAACCCAATTTGTGCCGTATAAAAAACATTAAAACTTATTAAAATTAATTTTGTAGTTTTTTTTTCCGATCAGGGCGGGAGTGGGGGCAAATGAAAGGGCTAAATACGACGATTATTCCGCCCATAGGACCCAAGGACATGCCTCCCATAGGGCACCCGGAAATCAATTTCCGAAATTAGGAGCAGTCAAAGGGTTTTCTTAGGAAAAGTGGGGTCATTTGTGGACCTAGCTGGAAGTTATAGGGGTCAATCGACAGGTCTACCGGAGCTGAAACTTTTCCTATTAAAATAACTAAAATTTTGTTCGAAAAACTAAAAACGTAAGTACGTACAAAACTTTAATGATGAATTTAAGTTGCATACATATTTTAATATAAATTTGAATCTATTTCATTATCAGGAAAGGTATTCAAATTACATTTCTAATTGCTGAATATAGTTAGTACAAATTATTGCCGCTGGATGCCACAAAATTAATTTTTATTGAAAAATGCATCAAAACACCCTGTATTTGCAATTATTATGAGTTCATATGTACCAGCAAAAATACTCGCCAAAATATTTTGAATAAAGTTGCCAAACATTATTTGGTCGAATTCTGGAAATTTAAAGGCCAAAATCTATATTTTTTTCAATAATATAAAATTAACGGTAATTTTGTAAATAACTGTAATTTTGTAAATAAAAATAAAAAAGTAATTTTTCGCAAAAAGTCGATTTTGGCATATTGCTAGTTATATCTGATCAAATTTGTGTTTTTTTTTTTATAAAAATAACTGTTATTTAGAGTCTCTAAAAAATGTATTTTAATATATTTTTTAATAAACGAGATGCCATATAATATATATTTTTGCATCTAATCTAATACAATTCAATTAGTCTTTTTTCGGACTAAATTAGATCTTACGTAATCCCCAAACATATTGCTGGATCTAATTTATCGATTTTATCGAATCAAATAAGATCAGCTAAAAAGAACATCAATAATTTTTTGGCATATAATCGAACGTATGTCAGCAAAGAAAAGCGAAAATGTATATGAGTTTTCGAAAACGTTAATATGTAAATTAAGTTTTTTATGAGTTAACGCATATAGCTAAGTCGAAAACACAGCTATAATTTAATTAATAAATTTGTATTTTTTTTTTAAAGAGAAGCAACACTAAGAAAATTCTTTCTACTAATTAATGTGTCTTTGGAAAGGTGATAGAGAAGAAATGAAAGGTGATGAAAGATTAAGGGCTTCAAATATGGAATAATTCTATGAATAGTTGTTGCCTGCCATCTGATAAAGAGTTGGTGGAATTCTTGAAGCTTTTTTTTATAGCCCCGTTATGTTATTTTACTCTGGTAAGGTTAAGTGCTATGGAAAAACCGAAGGAGGGCGTTGCGATATACATATACGAAGGATAAAAACTCATACAAATAATTTTTCTAAATTAAAGTTGCCGTTGCTGGTGATCCAATCCGGGACCTTCTGTACCACAGTCCAACCTAACCATTACACCACAACGACAGTTATTCTTTTGATTAATCGAATCGATTAAACACGAATAATAACTCTACTTAAAAAATGAGAAAAAAACACATTTTTTCTAAAAATTGATTGATCAGTTAGTTACTAAAAAAACAAAATTGTTTAAAAATCATAATTTGTTAAATATTAGAAAATAAAAATGTAAATTTTTAACAAACAGTAAGACGGGCTTAATGCCAATCGTTTAAATAATTTTTGTACAAAGAAAGTTTTTTTCTTTACTTGTTTTTATGTATGTATTAATATGCATATGGTATTTGATTTGTATACGTATTTTTGTTGTTTTTTTTTCACTGATACGTTCCTTAATTGTACGTGTTGGCGTTTATTTGGTTGGTTGGCTTAAAAAAAAAGTACGTATGTTGCTAAAGTCTTTTGTATTTTTTTGGTTTATAGCACTTTACTTAGTTTGTTGTATTGAAATTGCACTCTGCTAATGTTACAATTTCTATTTCTTTATTATACAAAAACAAAAAATATATATTTTATGTACGAGTATGTGCTACTAATTGTAAAGAATTACTTTGTGTTATTTTTCAAATGAAATTTATTTAGGTGTTTTTTGTAGTTTCTTTCTGTTGTTGTTATTGCTTAATGAAACGTGTTGAAATTAAATAAATAATAATTCTTTATATGGGTGTAGGCAGGTTAGTAGTTGTATTTATATTTATGTATTTTTGATTAATAGATAGAATAGTTTTAAGATTTTATGCTAAGCATAAAAAACAGTGCAACAAAGTTTGTCTAAATAAATATGAAAGCCAATTAGATTTCTATTCAGTTCACAAAATATACTAAAGTGTTGTATATGTTGTGTATTATTGTCCTATTAAAATTTTTATTTCACTATAACGACAATTGTCTGTTGGGTTTTCTTTTTGTTGGCACAATTGAACCTTATGTTGTTTTAAATTTTAACAACAACACAACACTCAGGACAACACAATACACACCTTCTGTAAACAACCTTTTAGAATTTCGTCGCTGCGCCTAGGAAATACCCAACTTTTTAGGAGAGTTGCTGGAGTTGAGTGCACTCGACAAAAAAGTCTTTAATGACAACTGAAAATTTTGCTGTTATTACGGTAAATTTTGCTAATTTGAGCACAGCGAATTTTTCTGTGTTATAAAAATCAACAAAATGTTTATGCATATGGCAGTTATACCATACGTCAATAATCCACTTCTTAAAAACTACTACGATTTGATATAGCTTTTTGTAATAAATTTTTGATTTTTTGTATCCATAGATTTTCCCTTTTTTCATCCATGGAAATAACTTATTTAACCCTCTAATGCCTAAGACTGCCAAAAACGGTCTTCACATATTAAGTAGCTTTTTGGTTAAAATAACAACTTTAAAGCAATTATATTATAAGGATAGAAAACATAATTTACTCCTTTTTCTGCCCTTAAACTTTTTTTTGTTAAATAAATGATTTTCAATAAACTAAAGCAAAAATTCATTAAATTTAAAAAAAAAAAAATATTTTTTTAAAACAAAAAAAAATATATATTTAAAAATCGTCAAAAATATATTTACGCTGAAGTATATATTATTGACAATAACAAAGTTAGTTCAGAGTCTCTACATGTAAAATGAGTTACTATTATTGGACATATTTCGAACACAGTCGGGACACATTTTACGAATATCCCTTAACTACAAAAACCAGCCAATATATTTTTGGTGGAATAAAATTCGCTAAACTTCAAAAATCGTAAATAACTTCTAAAATAATAACACTAGATCATAAATTTTTACTCTTACGTGTTATTTATAGCAAAAACCGAAACAATTTATTGCGATATAACGCCTAAATAAAGCGATCAAAATTTTAATATATTTTCAATGCCACTGTACACTAAATATAGTGTTAATATTATCGACATCAGAAGTAAGAACATTAAAGGGTTAAATAGTAACTTTTTTAACTTCCCAGGTAGATATTATGGGAGGTAATTAAAAAATCTCTGGGTAATCACAAGTAAAAAGCGGTCCATCAAAATGAAGCAATTGCAAAGCACTAAATAAATAAAAATACAAATAAATAAATATCGTAAACTTAAAATAGGTGTTTGTTTTGCAAAAATTTCTACGGTTTTTCCAAAAAAAAGTGCTGGAAAAGTACAAAATTCAGATGCTTTACCAGCGTTTGAAACAGATGTTTTCCCATTATTTAAGTCAAAAAATTTTGACATTTACTACATGAATGGTGTTTATGCATCAATCAGTAGTTGTTGTTTTTAATTGTAATTACGGTTGTTTTTCTGTGGAACAATACAAAACAACCATTTATTACAGTTGTTTAAAAGAACAACTCAGCAAAACTTCGGTATGGGTGACCGGTTTCGTTTGATCCAATAAAATTGCGTGCTTAATTGGAAGTAAAGATAAATGCAGCACCCAGTTTTTTATTTTTGCCTCCGGCGAATAAAATCTTTGCAAACAATACTGAAATAGTGCCGGGAAGACCTACCATTAGAGTATTCAAAAAACCACCCTTTTCCAAAAAACCGGTTTCGGTTTGTGAGAACAAAAACCGGTTAAAAGGTTTCTTATGTTTTTTTTTTATAAATGTAGTCAATACATTAAAAGGGCATCAATAAATGATTGAACGGCTTTAAAAATTTAAATTTGTAAAACAATAAATGAAAAACTTTTAATATTTTTAAAAAATACCTATAATGGGAGGATTCATGTCAAAAATGTTTTAGGAATCCTGCATCGAAAAATGTTTGCCGATTTTCTTGTCGGTTTTGCAGTATTAATTTTGCAGTATTAATACCCTCCACCATATAAATATGAGTGTATAATTTTTTTTTTTTACCAAAAAATGTAAACACACCCAAAAAAGTTTTAAACCTCAAAAAAATTTCTTCACCTCCATAATTGTACTTCAAAAGTTTTTTACATTATTTGTATCAAACCCAGTAGTGAAAATTTTTTAGGATATTGGTGGAGGGTATTCAAAAATTTGGCACAGACGAATTTTAGCCTTTTTTCTTGAATTTTTTATTAGACGTAATTTAATTTTTAGAGGACAGTTGTATGTTCATAAATGTTATAAAATTCACAAATTGGTATAATTGCTTATAAAAAATAAACTCTAAATTTATTTTTCAAAAAAAAAAAAACTATATTTCGATAAGAGATGTGTGTAATTTTCATTGTAAACGCCCCCTATAAAAAAATATAACACTCAAAATTAGAATTGATAATCTGACAGATAATACAAAAATGTTGCATTATTTAGTAGCAGCTTTAAGCAAACTCTACAGCCCGTCAAAGTAATACAATGCTTTTTGCGAGATACAGCCAATCTTATGTGTTAATTTTATAGAGCATTTTAATTTTTTCAATGGAATTATTTTTCTTGAAAGTTAATAAAAGTAATATTTATAACAACTTGAACAGACTTAACTAACAACTATTAACAACTATTACTACTGACTTCAATGCCATTTTTTTTACTTTAAGCAAATATGTCGTCCCATTTGGCAATGCAGAAATTAGAAAAAACATGTATTTAATTAAAAAAAATCGTTTAACTGACAAGGAAAACACGGTCTCGGTTTATTTAAATTAATGGGGCAAATAGACTATACAATTCACCAGCGCAAACTAACACACACAACGATAAAAATTTGTGTAAAAATCAAAGTTTTACCCCTACAAACTTAAAGTTTATTCATACTATTACAATATTGTGCAAGTCACTTGTGTAGTCTATTTGCCCTATTAGTAAAAAACCGAGACCGATCGGTTTCGATTTTAATACTCTACCTACAAAGTGAAACTCTTGCTTCCAAATAGTCATCCCTTGTTAAAATCACTTTTAAAAACTATATGTATTGACATTGTTTCTTTCATCATGGTAATACATTTTGCATTCCGCCATTTAATTATTGTTTTTTTTTAGAAACATATTCAATTTAAGGTAATTTTTTTTATTTTGTTTTCTTTCCAAAAAGTTGTTGTCAAATCGGAATCCAGTTTAACTGTCAAGTTTCATAGTGTATACGGGGTAATTTGAAACTGGATTTAAGTCGATTTTAAACGAGATTTCGGTATAGTGTAAAATCAGTCTTAAATATTGTTATAGCGGGGTTTACATTATACCACAAGTCATAGGATCTGTCAAAAACGAGTCAGATAGCAAAAATCCTATAGTGTAAACTCATTTTATCTGATACGTTCCTAAAATCCGACTACAAATTTCAGATATTTTTCATGACGTTTTGCAGTTTTTAAAAAAGTGCTAACAACTTTTGAATTTCTTAAAAAAGTGTGCACCTAGAACATTTTTATAAATTTTGCACCTAAGGTACTAAAATTGGGTACAAATATTGTATCGTTCTTTAAGATATTGTTGTATTTTTTAAAATTAAATTTTACCTATGCTGTTATTAATAGCACACTTTTGTGAACAACCTTGTTAAATTTAGAGAGAACTGATACCATAGTAGGATTACATTCGTTATGCATATGTTTAGTGACAGTCCACGGTTTAACTTTAGACATTTAGAACATACATAGCACCTTCGTTCCACTTTATTCTAACTAATATCAAACATACTAAAAAATATGTTCGGTGACCAAAACCGTTGTAAATTTAACAAATTTTTAGTAGAAAACTATGCTTGTGCTTCCAGTTTCATTGATTTATTTATTTTATTTATTAATCATATAATTATACAAATTATATGTTAATACACTAGCCGAGCACTTGCAACAAAGGCCTTCGGCTCGTTGTAGCGAAAACAGACCAGAGCCTCTGGTGGGAATTGAACCCACGACCCCAGCACTGATAAGCTAGCACGCTACCAACTAGCCTGCCGGGGCGCTCTGCTTTGAGTTTCTTTATGCTGTTGTATTTGTTTTATTTTTGCAGTTTCTTATTTTGAATGAGAACTAAAAGGCGCCGTACCTTAAACATACCGAATCCATTTTAGGTCTAAAATATTGGTAATTACGAAATTAATTCCTATTGGATTAAAAAAAACTAAAATATTTGCGATTTAAATATTTAATTAAATTTAAGATATTTTTTTCGATATGATCTAAAACATCTTTATTTTACTTTTCTTCATCACTAAACAAATCGTCTTCATCATCCCCATCTTCCTTTTGTTCTTTTCTTTCCACTTCCCTATAATAAAGCATCTTAAAAGCTTCATACTCGGCCAAAGTAACATGACATATTTTAGTGGCAAATCTTTTCTCTGAAGTATCTGTTATTTTATATAAGCGAGGATTTTTGGTGGGTTCATTAGGATCTGCTTTCAAAGGGCGTGGCTTAAAAAGCCCCAATCTTTCCAAGAAAACATGTCTAACTTTTATGTCATCCAATGATTTAGCCAATGATTCTGATTTAACCATTTCTGGTATTTCAATACGCATCTTATCCTTGATATACATTATTTTAGCCTCTATTGCTTCTTCAGATTGTTCAATTAGCTCGGGACAAGACATTAAAAGTTTCCAAACATTTTTACTTGAGCCCACGTAAGATTTTAAAAAGGATGTTTGGTTTAGCAATTTTCTCTTATCACTAATATCCATTAAGGTAGGATATTTCGTAATTAGCAGGAAGAGAAAATATTCACCAAATTGACAAGAT
This sequence comes from Eustalomyia histrio, assembly GCA_949748255.1. Classification (NCBI taxonomy): domain Eukaryota; kingdom Metazoa; phylum Arthropoda; class Insecta; order Diptera; family Anthomyiidae; genus Eustalomyia; species Eustalomyia histrio. Next base: position 70,664,805 of record OX456526.1, read on the forward strand.
CGCCAGTACTCCAAAGTTTCTATAATTTTTTGTGGAGACCTCATCAAAACTTTAGGATTCCCAACTGCAATTCGTAAAAAGTTGTTTGTAGTTAAACCATGATTGAAAAATGTGTCGTAACATTTTTTCCACATTTCTGGGGATACCGTTTTCAAAGAGGGATTAGCCTTTATGGCTTCATCTATATGTTCTTGTTTTAATTCATATTCAGCTTGAGGTGTCTGTGAAGATATTTCTTTTCCAGCTGCAGTTTGTGTAACATAACACATTTGTTGTGAACACTAGAATTATTATAATTTGGTTTTACATTGTTTGTTTTTTGCTATTTTTATTTTATATACCTTGATGTTATTTTGTTTTATTTTTATTAAAATATTTCTTAGCATTTTACTAATTTCTTTTTTTAGAAATATGTATTTTTCAATTGCTGTGATCTCGATGACTATGAGGTGATGATGAGTGTGTGCGCAGAAATGTCAAACAAAAGCATATGTAATGTCAGCTGTTTTTAGTGTTGTTTGTTTACATTAAAGCTTAATTCACAATAGAGTATATATTAAAATTAAGCTGCCCACACACGGGGGAACATTAGTAAATATATGTTTTTCTACTAATTTTTTAATACAGACAATGGAACGAAAGAAGAATCCATAAACGAAACATTAGTTCTGCGTGTTCGAAAATCCTACTACTAAATAAATATATTTGAAAGAAAAAAAAATTTAAAATGTGTGACGCACAATTTTCATCTCTCATATTATTTAAATTAGACATTAGCTGTGTTTATGCAGGGAGCTGTTGACGTTGGCTTTTGTTATTCCCATAAAAATTGGCTTATGTCAAATTTATATGGGAATGACATAAGCCACAGCTTATCGCCATATAAATATGACATAAGTGCTAAAGCTTAACGTTTACTTATGTAAAATTTATATGGGGATGACACAAGACGACGTTGATAGCTTGCTGCATTAACACAGCTTTTGTTTATTTCCATTTTTTACTGTAAAACACAAACTACGCACCACAGACCACCTACACGCTATCACCGGTAGCTGCTCTCAATTCTATACAAATTTGTCATGAGTAACGTTAAGCATAACTTATATAGAATTTATATGGGAATGACAATAGCCAACTTGGAAAGCTTTCTTCATAAGTACTTTTAAGAAATTAAGTAAATAGTTCAATTGAACTAGTTGTTCACGAACAAAACAACTAGAAATTATAAATTTTGGAAACAAATAACTGCAAATAACCAAATTTATATACATTAAAAACTGCAGTAAGTGCATAACAATTGTTTAATTAATTTGTAATAACTTTTTTTTTAAATAATGGAGAATTAAGCTAGTAATACAAATTGCGCATTTAAGATTCTAATAAGTAAAAAGTGCATTTATTTAAATTTATTGTCTTATCGGAAAAAAATAACCTTTTCGAATTGCGCGATTTTTTAAAGAAAATTAATTTTTTACGAAATTCCATTTTGTTTAATGTAATAACTCTAGTTTATTTTTTTGAGCGCGCCCATAAAAAACATTTTCCTTAATTTACTACGTAAAATGGAATAGCGGGTCCCAGGGGCCGAGCTCCTGAATACAGAAAAAAATTATCTCTTTTTAATATTATATTTTTGAGGAGTGCTCGAAAAAGTAAACTTCAGCCGTCTTATCTATTTTAAACTATCATCCTCCATTTACTTATCTTTTAAAAACCTTTGTTATTTTAGCAATTATAGACTAAAAAATATTATAATAGATTTTTGTTTAACAGGTTGTTAATAGCAGGGGACTGTTTTAGTATTTGTTAGGAAGTTATTGTATCAAGATGCCTAAAACTTTACGTTGGGGAATTGCTTCGGCTGGCAAAATTAGCCATGATTTTTGTGTTGGCTTGAGTACTTTGCCATTTGATGAACATCAAATATCTGCGGTGGCTGCCAGAGATATAAAACGTGCTGAAGAATTTGCTAAAAAACATGAAATACCTAAGGCCTTTAGTAGTTATGCTGAGTTGGCAGAATGCAAGGATGTTGGTGAGTGTTTAATATTTGTAAAAATCCTAAGCAATATATGACTTAATCTATTAATTTTTAAATTTTTGCTCACACTCACAAAATACGATTTGACAAAATATTTCGAAAAATTGAACAAATCAAATTTATTTTATCACTTGAACCACTTAAAGTGCTACCACCATACCCAGCAAAAGCACACATTACCAAATAATGGGTAAAGTAATGCATAGCCAGAGGGGCCGATGGATTACTTTACACCTTACTTCATTGATGAATTTTATAGGCAATGAGCCTCAAAGTAATGTATATACCCATTACTTAAGAGGTGATAATGTAAGGGGTTACTTATATGGTTACGAGAAGGGAAAAAGTAATGTGTCTAAAATTAGATTTTTAAAAGAGGAATTTTTATAAAAAATTTTTTTTTTTTAAATATTTGTAATTAAAAATAATGTGGTCAAGATGGGAATCGAACCAGGGAAATCTGGTTGCCAGCCAAGAACTCTACCCACTGAGCTATCGACGCATATAGTATTTGATTGCTTTAAAGTTAAATGAATTGGTGCGCTTCGTTTTTTCGCTAGTGTTATCAAAACAAACATACATTACCCTTTTGCTTACAAAATAACACAGAGTAATGTGTCTAAAAATAGAATTATAAATCATACATTACGTAATCAATAATGAGTTACTTTTTACTTTATGCTTGCAAATAATGAAAAAGGTAACAGGCTATCATTACAAGGTAACGCATGAGAATATCGCACCCATTACCAAAGTTTTTTTGGGTACTTTATACGATGGCAAAACAATATTGATATGCGAATACATAAGAAACAGTGTTACTACATTTTATGCAAGAAATTGAAAAATAAAACATTAAAAATGGTAAAAAAAACTTGAATAAAAGGAATAAACACGAAGTCACGCAAATGCTGGCATAGCGGTCTTTATTTTATAGTAATTATTGCAAATTTTCCGTTCGCGTACTTTTTTAGAAAATTTTCATTTTGAAATTAAATTTGTCTTACTCTCTGTAAGTTTGTTACTGAGTAAATCTTACTGAGAAAAGTAAACGAATGAACTTATTAATATTTAGTTCCAAAAGTGTTCCCAAGTTTGATTTTCCAGTATTTAATTTGTTGTACCACTGGTAATTTCTGATTTTGTCGGGTAGAAGCTCTGGATCAACATCATAGGGTATCAACACTTTTTGTTTCTCGAGCACTTTAACACTATGTAAAAAAATAATTTTGACTTTTGTAAATTTCTGACAGGCTCAATTTATCTCTATCTCTTCTACTTGAAATTTAGCCGCTTAGAAATACGTGTTCATTACTTTTGTCTACCTTCAAGAAAATCAGATATTCTGACCTAGTTGTCTCTGCTTCTATTTATCTACAGATATTGTTTATGTTGGTTCCTTAAATCCTCATCATTATAAAATTAGTATGCTGATGTTGGAACATGGTAAACATGTTTTGTGCGAAAAACCGTTGTGCATGAATCATAAGCAAGCCAAGAAATTAATACAATATGCTGAAATGAAGAAATTGTTTTTAATGGAAGCCGTATGGTCAAGATTTTTCCCAGCCTATCAATATTTGCGTAAACAAATAGATTCTGGTGTTTTGGGTGAAATACAAGAAGTTGAAGTTTCATTTGGTTTTGCTCTAAATGAAGTAGATCGTTTACAGTAAGTAGAAAAAACACTATAAAACTATTGACTTTTATAAATATTAATTTTAATTAATTTTTTTTTTAATTGTAGAAAACGTAATTTGGGTGGGGGCACTTGTTTGGATTTAGGTATTTATACCATACAAGTATCACAATGGGCTTTCCAAGAACCCCCCCAAGAAATTATAGCTAATGGTACCTTAAATTCGGAAGGTGTCGATGTAGATGTTAAGGCTGAATTACATTATTCTGGAAATCGTTTGGCAAAGTTGCATTTTAGTGCTTTCGGTGAATTGAGTAATAGAGCCATAATCAAGGGCAAAAAAGGACAAATAACTGTAAGCTTTAATCAGTTTTTTATCTGAATGTATGTGTAGGTATTTAACTTAGTTTGTCCACCTTTTAGCTTTTACAATTTTGGTGTCCCACAAAAATCATAGATATCGACGGACAAGAAAAAGAGTGGGTTTTACCTAAAGGAAAATATGCTACCAATTTCCGGAATTCTGAGGGTCTACGCTATGAAGCAGAAGCCGTTAGACAGTGTATTTTAGAAGGAAAATTACAAAATGTTAATGTTAGCCATAATGATAGTTTGCTATTTTCCCAAATTGAAGATACAATTCGTGCCCAAATTGGTGTTACATATCCCCAAGACAATGAAGAGTTTAGTTTATAATAAGTTTTTATAGAAATTATATGTTATGTTGTTAATTTTTTGTTTGTTTTTAAATAAAATTATTGCCTGTATGTTTGAAATCTTACAAGATGCATTCAAAACTTTTTAATATATTGTATGATTTTTATTGATATATCTAAAAAACTATTTTACAAATCAAGGGTACAATATAAAAGTTTGTACATACAACTAAACATATTTCTATATGAATAAACGTAGGACGTAACAGTTATAATTTTTATTTAAAAAAAAATTGTTTATCGAAAATTTCTTGTTTGAATATTTCTGAATTTCTGTTTATAAGCCATGTATTGTTTATACTTTAAATTCAAACAAAAACATTTTAAAACATTTAATAATAAAATTATTTTTTTTCTTTATCAAGAATTAAAATATAAAAGTTAAATGACATGAAACTGATAAATTCAGCGATTATATTATCCTGATGTTAAATAATGCTAATAAAAGAATGAACAGTGATTTTAAAGTAAGTCACCCTATGCATTACATCCATCAACTGCTGGCATACAAAAGTTCCGTTGGTTTACTGGATAATTTGAACAAATTTTTAGACAGAAAAAAAGTGAATAAAGTGACAATCCGAGTTTGAGAATTTGCAAATTTTTGCCAGCAAGAACTTTCAACATAAAAAACATATTATTACTATTGGACCTTTTAAAATCGTTGATTTATTTCCATTAAATAAATCGAGTATACAAAATATTGCAAATAATAAACACAATTGAAATTTTCTATAGCAACTCAAACTCTGTTAAAAACAATCGCACTTAAATCCTTTGTTGAAACATTGTTAAATATTTTGATTTAATCGGCAGACGTTTTTTTTTTTTGTAAAATATTGTCGATATTCTCTTTTTCTTAATAGAACATTTATTTTATAATTGTAAAAATTTAATTTATTGGAAATAAAGATAAATTACTACTACTACAATCGCACTTTGATACAAAACTGTTAACACAATTGAATCACCAATGTTGTTTACAAATGCTCTTATAGCGAGGATGTTATAAAATTTATTCCCAAAAAGTAAAGGTCGTATTTATATGCGTTGTGAGATTTACTAGAATCATACTTGGGGCTAATAAATTGATTTCACTAGCACTTCATTGATAACAATTGTAATGAAATTATTTTCATTACCACTTTTTAAAGATTTTAATTGTTTGGTTTCATTGATTAATGGTAATTTTTTGAAATTCATTGAATTTATTCAATTAAAAACAAGTACATAGTTGCAATTGGTAGATATGCTTTTAAAAAATCTTTAAAATGGATATAAATTACTGATATCAGGAAAATGCTCGTTCAGCCTCATGATCATTTAAAAAAATGAGGAATGAAATGGGGAAGGAGTGAAATTGGAACTCTGCGAATGAAATTTGTATTAGATTATCATACAAATTGATATAAAGAACTTCTCGAACATACCGATTCTGTATTAACGAAGGGTAACCTTCGTCGAGCTTAGCAGAAATTTTGCCGGTTTTGCGCTATATGTTATTATATGTTATAAATTTGTTCAGTGTGTTCTAGAATTTGCAGTAACATATTACTATAATAGAATGCTCTGGAATTTAAACGCGCCGTTTTTATGTCCAGTGTTGATAAAATAATAATTACAATAAATCAATTAATAAAAAAATAAAAAAAAACTGAAAGGGGCAAAGGGCTTTTATGTCTCTATTTGCCTGTGTTATTGTTGCTAGATTTTTTCCCTTCCCTTTCCTCTCCCTTTTTTAATTTTTTCTCTATTTTGCATGGTACAACCGCCTTGTATTCTTTTTGTTGTTGGGCCAATTAGTGATGAAGGCATAGCACTGATCACTGAGTAACCAATTCAGCAACAAAGTGTGTACTCGGTTGTTGTACTATTGCAGATATATTGCATATTGTCTGTACTCTTCAAGACTACTCCCTCTTTCCTCCCTCTCATAACATATTTTCCTAATTCTAACACAATGCACTGCATTAGTAGGGGACATCCCCTGAGTGTTAGTCTAACGTGAAAAAAAAAATTGATTTACATTTTGGGGCTGGCATATGGGAATTTTCGTTTACAAATACGATACGTAGTTGTAAATAAATTATGAAATATGTAACCTTCTCTGAGAAAACGGACCTAGTATGTCAAAAAACGGGTTTGAACTTAAGAGTGGATTCTGGTACCTAAAAGGGTGTAGAATAAGATGAAATGAGTTAGATTACTGATAAAAATTTATTTACCCCATAAAAACGTACAAAACGAACTTGGGAAAGTCGATACGAAAATCGAACGAACAGAGCAGCAACAATAGCAAAGGTATTGTCACACTAAAAAGGGAAAAAAATACGTCACCACATAGGCATGACATCACCAAAGTTGGCACCCAATCATAACTAACCACACCAAATCGCATCTCCCAACTGAAGGTGTGTTTACAGTGATAATGCGTTATAAAACTTCATTTTCACACACTAGGTCCCTTTTCTCGGAGAAGGTCACATATAAGAAAACCTTTTTAAAATATGTTTACTTAATATTTTACATCACACATCCTCTTTTTTTTCATATCGACCAGTATAATTTATTTTGCATTTGATTTTACAACAACTGTTGCAAATTTTCCGTTCCCGTATGCGTTTATACTGAATCCCAAAATAGGTATTTTCGATTTTATTTTTTTTTTAAGATTTCGATTGAAATTTGTATGGAATTCGAAAGTCGATAATACGTTGCAGTATTAATGTATTATAAGGTTTTCACCACAAATATTTAGATCTTATATTTTTTTGTCTAATTTTCGCACGAGTGATTCGAAACTTTATTAATTTTTGATCTTCGACTTGTAAAATAGTTAAAAGTGAAAACTAAGAATTTCGTGTAGAAAACAGTTAAAATATTTTTTTTCTGTTCTTATGCCGAACATTAATAAAGATTTTCATGGAGTTTCAGAACCTTATTTACTTTCTACTCTATCAAAGAAGATTTTTGCTATAAAACTATACCTAGACAAACAATTAAAACAGTTGTGTTATTTTTTTTATATAATTTTTGCAAATATTTTCGGTATGATTGTTTTATTTAAAAATTAAATAAATTATAATTTGATTTAATATTAAAAGTAAACTACAATATTAAACAAGACTTAAAATTCTTGTTAATTTAATATTTTCCGTTTGTTTTTTTTTTTCTTTTTTCAATACAACAAAAAAGAAAACAATACCTTAAAGGAAAAAATAAAAAGAAAAACAAATCAAATATTAAAAAAGAAAAAAAAAAGAATAATAATGAAATATTACGTAACGCAAACAAAATTCATTAAAGAGAAGCTAAAAAACAAGTTAAGCTAAATTTAACATTAAATAAAATAATAGTTATTTTTATAAGTTAAATTTGAAAGAGTAATGGTTTTTAAAATAATAATATTATGTCTTAATAAAAGGGTAAATAATTAGTTTTAATTTAACAACATGGAGCAAAAAAAAAAAATAATATTTTCGTTTATATTTTAAAAATGTTACAAATTACTGTTACAATTTTCAAACTGTTTTTTTTTTTTGTTTACAATTTTATAGCTTAAATGGGGTAATGATGTTTTTTTTTCAAAAGCTTTTATTTAAAAAATACTAACAAAATGCTTTGAATTTTTTTTTTAATTTTCAAGTAAAAATATCTTGAAATTTTTTTGAATTAAGCCAACATTATAATTTGCAAATTTCTTTTTTTCTTCAAAAAAAAAAAAAGATAAGAAAAAGTTTTAAAAACAGTTTGTATCATATAGGCCTTAACATTTAACTCTTTACTGCATGGAATACTTTGATTCATATTCGTTTTAACTAATATCCAAAAAATTTTAAAAATTGAAGATTCCAAAAATAAAAATATAATTTTTTAAAAATTTAAATTTTTAGAAAATAATTTAAAAGATATTAATCAAATAAATTTGATATTAGGGGAAAAGTATACGATTTAGAAAACACACATATTTTGGTTTTTCTATCCGAAATGTTTGCCATTTTTAATTGTTCACTAATAAAATCGTTGGAAGTGAAAATTTCGAAAAACGCCGATATATATGTATGTTTACTTATTTTCCATCTACTATCAAGTTCTGGAGATTTATGCAGCAAAGAGTTAATACTTACATTTCAAATATTTTACCCTTTTTTAGTTAATGTTTTTAATTTAAAAATGGTAAAATATTTGTAATGAAAAGTTAAAACGAATAGAATTCATTTTAATAGATTTTGTTTTTTTTAAATGTTTCATTTTCTTAATACAAACGTAAATAGTTAATATGTTTGTTTTCACTGTGATTTTTAATTATTGAAAATCTATTTCAGCCTTTGGGTTTATATTAGGGTATTCAATCGGTTAATCATTATTTAATTAGTCGAACAAATTTGTCAAATAATTGTTTGAATAATTTAAAATGCCCACATTTCGAAAAACGAACAATTTTATACCATATCGATTAATCAAAATTGGTAAAAAAAAATATACAAAAATGTTTTAAAAATATGATTTTTAAAGGTTGATATAATACAGAAGCATACATAATATCATCAAGAAAAGGATATTATCGGAAGTTTAAAAAGTAAAACAAAAAAATGCTTATAAGATTGTACTTAGTCACACTTAATACTTAATGGGAACTAGAAGAATTTTAAACAAATATAATCACAAAGTTTATTCAAACCGCCCTGCGTTTACTTCATATGAAAAGATAAAGAAAATACAAGATTTCCTGTCCTCATATAGCTCCATTGAGATTATATCGAATAACCTATGGTTAGTGCTTAACTATAGTAATAAATGTCAAATCTGTATAGAAATATCTGAAGTTGACGTTTAACTCATATTGGTTTGTGCATAAGTACCCGATCTGAATGTATTATGGGCGTTAACGTACGTCTGACTAATCCAGGCTTAACTTTATAAAATTTGGTTAAAATTTTAATATGTAATAGAAAGGACAGCACTAAGAGGACAAAACTAATAATTCTTACAATTTACGATCTCAATTTATCCATTTTTTATGCATATGCATTTTTAAAGTGTTACTGAACATATTTTTCTTTCACTTTTTTAAATGAAATTAATAAAATAACAAAAAAAAAAAAAAAGTTGTATATTATTCTACTTACTTTTTTCAATTAATCGATTAATTTGAAAATTGTATACGATTAACTGGTTAAGAAAAAACAAGAATAATTTTTGGAACGATTAATCGATTAAAATGAAAAGTCGATTAATTGAACACCCTAGTTTATATACATGACCCAATTTATCATATTTATTATTTTCGAGAAGTTTTTTTTAAATAATATAACACAATTAATAATATACAAGCGCTTAAAAAGGTTTGTGTAACGTCCTTAAAAGGAGCAAAGTTTTAGAATCTTTACAGATTACTAGTATTATACAAAAAAAAAAAAATATATATATATATATATAACAAATGAACAGGCAGAGAAGAAAAAAAATGCTAATTAAAAAACTTAAAAATTACAATTACAGATTCTAAGTAGACAGTTAATTAATTGATCAGTCAACAAGAGAATGTAAATTAAAGAGAGGATCCATTGAAACTTTTCAGTTCATTTTTTATATACAAAAATACATCGGAATCTGAGTCAATTTAGTAGAACAACTTTTTAATATCAAACTACCCTTTTTTTTTTTGGAAATTTTGTTGAGATTTTGTGCAACTTATTTAATGAAAACATGTTTAGAATTTAAACAATAATTCTATTGACAAGTTGTTTGAAATCAGCAAATTTTCCATTAAAACTTTCTATAAGAATATGAGTAATTTTTCTCTTGCATCAGATTATGTACACAAATTTCCAAGATCTTGTACATTTTTTAAAATCAGAAACTAGAAAATTTTGTTGAGAAACTGAACAAATTTCAAACATAATAATTTACTTAAGTAAGTAATTTACTTTTTTAAACTTGACTTCAAAACTTTACAATTTCTCTATAGAAAACTTAAGATTCATCTCGTTAAAAATTAGTTCAAAATTTGATAAATATTTTTTTATATAAATATTTTAAGAAACTGAGTATCTTTTCTATCTAAAATCAATTTAGAAGAAATATCATTAAACAGTTGTGCAATGGATTTTAAATAAAGGCAGGATCACCCAGACGTAAACATATATTCTAATTTAATGAGTTAAATTAGAATATAAGTTGTGTTTTTTGTTTGTTTTAATGCACAATGTTTTCACTTGCGTGTTTTGAGCAAATCACGTTGTTTTGGCGAAAAAAATATATAGGAAAACAAAAGTGGTTCAAAGCTCATGCAATACATTTTTAGTGGAAACGCAGCCTACGAATGAAACAAAAAACAGAAACCAACATTTTCTATTATTTAACTCATTTAATATGCCATACAGAAATACGTTTACGTCTGGCTAATCCAGCCTTAAGTTGTTAAAAGACCTTTATAAAAAAGTCGATAGAAAAAAAGTAAAGGAGCAAAATATTTAATATGACTGGAAACTATTTCGTAAAAATTTGAAAATCATCTTTTTTTTAATTTAAATTTGTTTTGGAATAATTACTTTCTAAATTAATTTGATTATTTTGCTTAAACATTGAGTGGTTAGTTTTTATGCTGATCTTGTAATTTTTAAGTTTTTTGTTTAATTCTTATTGTAATAATTAAAATTGTAACTTAACTAATTACTTGTGTTTTTTTTTTTTGTTTTGTTTCTTTTAGCTAAAGCAACTTTAGTTTTATATGAAAAAAGTTGTCAATAAAACTTTTTTGTAAACACTGTGTTACAACTTTTAATTACCAGCTGTTACTTCTATAGTAATAGCTTCCTTAGTTGCAACAGTGACTGTTTCCTTCTTACAATCATCTTCTTTACATAAAGAAGTTTGTTGTAATAGTTCAGACGTTGTTGCTATAATGGTAGTTCTTGGAGCTGCTGTTAATGGTGGTAGCTGTGTTAATTTATCTGGTACTTTATTATTATTTTCAACTACTGCCACTATAGGTGCCGGATATAATGGTGGTGCTAATTCTTCATAAGCCATACATGTTTTATGTGCATCTTCTATGGGTGGCGTATTTATCGAAGATGATGTTGCATTATAATTGCCACCATTAACTTGTGTATTAAATGATGACGCGGCTGTTGTTGCTATTGTTGACGACGATGATGCTACTGCTCCTCCCAATGTTTGTGATACTGCTACCAAAGCTGTGCCAGTATTACGATTATGCTGTAACAAATCATTAATTTGTGATAATCTTGAGGAACTGGCTATTGGTGTTGATAGGCTTATAAAACTAGATGATATTTCCGTTTCTAATGGCGACTTATTAATAACATTGCAAGATGGTGCCGTTGTTGTTTCGAGGCTGGTTAAACTGTTAACACTATGATAAACTCCTGTGGCTTCGGTAGTTGTGGCTGTACCGTATGGTGGTATAGATGGTACAGCACATGAGCTATAAGTGTTTGGAGGAGTATTTAGGACTGCTGTATTGGCATTATGATATATAGTGGTATTGTGATAGGAATTGTATGGTGCTCCCTGAAAAAAAAAAAATGCAAAACAATTTTAAACAACATTTACATAAAATAATTAACTCGCAGCAGTCAGACTTTTTTGTTTAAAATTTGCCGGATATAAGACTGATCTTACAGCACAGCACCCCGTTTCTGTATCTGATACGAGAAGTTTTCGCATCGAGAAATTTATAGTCACCCTATTTTATACAAGGTAACTTAATAAATAAGAAAGTTGATTGTATTTTCACTGGAAATTTTTTCGAGCTTCTAACTTTTAAAGCTGTGTCACATTTAATTTTGTAAAATTTCTTATTTCATAGAGATATAACAAGAATACAGTGCCTTATTATCTTCTTTAGATTAATATATTTTAAATTACCTGTAATTCACCCTATAGAAAACAGTACAGGGTTGCATTTTACATGTTTTTTGCGAAAACTTTATCGATGCGAGAAATACAGAAACGAGGTGCAGGTTTCCAAATTAATAAATAATAAATAAATATGTATGTATCAGTGTTAACGGTTTTCCTGCTATATGTAGCGATTTCTTTAAGTTCGTTGCGAAACTTTTTTGAAAAATACCGCCTGCGAATTTTTTTGCTAACAAATTTTTCATCTGGCGTTGTTTGTCGTTTTAAAAAAATGGTAAAAATTATTCGTGACATGTGGCCATTCTATCATGAATAGACCAACAAACGAACAATGCTTGCAAATCATTTAATTTTATTATCAAAAGGCGTGCTGTGTAAGAAATGTGTTTCGTAAATTGCGTCCATTTTATGGTCGCCAAAATCGACCCAATGCTCCTTATAGCAACGACGGGAACATATATATAATCGACCCACCGAACAGGCTATTCAAGCTGTTGCGACCTAATTTGGTATGAAGAGCAGCCACAGGCAGTATGAAGAGCTCCCAATGCACCCTAAAAGATGCACTATTTGTTGCGATTTGTGGGCCAGCGGCATCAGTGGACCGTACTTCTTCAAGAACGATAAAAATCGGAACGTTACAGTCAAGAAGATTACCGATTTTTTTTTGCCCAAAATGGAAGAATTGGACTTGGTTGTCAAGGGTTTCAACAAGACGTTGCCACATGCCACACGGCACGCGATACCATGAACCTATTGGGAGGCGAGTTTGGAGCAGTCCATTGGCAAAAATTTTCAAATTTAACTAATTGCAACAACGGTTTTCTTGAATTCGTACGATTTTAGAGTTTATGTTTGAAAAATATTTTTGTATTTAGTAAAAAAAACAAAGCAAAATCAAAGCTTGTTTTTACGAAATTCCATACCGTTAAATGCGAACAATAAATTTAAAAATTAACTTTTCTTTTGTATTACCTAAAATTTACTGTAATGGATATTTAAGATATTTAAAAATTGTTTTTACAGTCTCAAGTTCAGACATCACTGCTATTCAAAAAAGGGATGCGAAATAAACAGTTGTTGTTATTTTCATCAGTCTTTTACAAAAAAATAATTCGTCAAAAAGCACTAATGTTTCAAATGTAATTGCAAATTTATCACAGTCTCAAGCTTGAAATTGTCTTGTTGATGTTCAATCTCAATCAGTACTTTTCTAAATAATTCCAGTTATATTGTATGGAACTAAAAGTTCGGAAAAAAATTATGCGTCTATTGATGATGCATCAAATGTGTCAATGATAGATTCCGAAATCGCTAAAAGTTTAGGTATATCTGGTCCTAAAGATACTTTGGAACTTAAATGAATTAATCAACAGATAACACGGGAACAAATTGAGATAGTGAATGTTGAAATAAGTGGCTTGGAAAATATTCAGGAGCATATTTCAGCATGAAAAATGTTTATGTCAGTTCAAAATAAGATCTCCCAAAACAAAGCTTTCAAGTTTCCCAATTTGAAGGTGATTGTGAATATTCGCACTTTGGTAGTTAACATAATTATCCTCAAGAAGAATACAAAATGGTTATTAGTTTATCTCACGCGCATTTGACTGTCCCGATTCAAATACCACAGATGTCTTCATCGGGCCTTAAAATTACAACAATTAGATAGGGTTGTTTAGTTTATGGAGATGAAAATAGTAATCAACGACGTTTAGTGTCACCTCATTTTCAAAAATCCAACAAATCCAAGTCTGACGACAATTTAGAGGTTTAAATGAATGATAATATTTCGGAATCGAAACTTGAAATCCGCTATTACGGACCCTTAATGACAACAGATAATCAAAGAGCTCTAAGTATATTAACCGAAACAACAAAAAAAGGGAGAAAGATTCGAGTTAGTACCATTGTGGCGTAAGGATTTTAAGGCTTTTCCTGATTCTTTTAGTATGGTTTTGAAAATGTTAAACATCGTCGAAAGAAAAATGTCATCAGACCCAGCATATGCTAGAGAATATTGTGATGAAACTAAGGAATATTTTGAAAGAGATGTTCCATCATGATCGAATGAATTCATTCGAAAACTGTTTTTTAATATATAACTACACTACTACTAATAATGAAAACACCAACTTTAACTTTTATTTTTAATCTCGGACCGAACTACAACATCCTTGATGAAGAAAATTCCGTTTAAATGTTTTATTTTAAGAAATAAAAAAATTATTTCGATCGAACGTTCAACATGAAAAATGTTTATGTCAGTTCAAAGAAAAATCAAAGGAGGAAGGAGTACAGAAGAAATATTGGAAGCTGAAAAGATATTTTCCTAGTGCATATGAAAGATTGTTGCCTAAAAGAAATATTGATTTATCTATTAACTTAAAAACATTAAAACCATACATTGATGATTGTGGATTAATAAGGGTTGACGGTCACCTGGAAAATGCTAATGTACTTTTTGAATATGCCAAACGATCGTTAATTCTTCCAAAAAGTTATAGGTTTTCACGTTTACTAGTGGAATTTTATCATGTAAAAAACTGCCATTAGAACACCGTCATTGTAATCGGAAATGTACGAGGAAGGTATTGGATACCATCACTAAGAAAATTGTATAGTATGCAAAATTAGAAAAGCAAAGCGTATTCAACTTTAGATGGGAATGTTATCAGTAGATAGGCACTCCATTTGTCATGAAAAACGATGGGTTTTTTTGTTTAAGTGTATCGACGCATTTGGACCAACAAATCTTGGGGTTAAGGGATCACAGGTTTAGAACACTGACGACTCGAAACAGATCAATGGAGATACGGGTGCGGGCGTCTGTGGACCCAATTTTCAACGTGCCCTTCCTATGGGCAAGAATCCGTCCATATCCCAGGCGGAAATCTTTGCCATCATTACCAGGGTTTCTGGGCACGATAGGCATGCGGGCAACGAACGTGCCGACAGGTTGGCCAACTGCGGGGCCCGTCGTCACTTCTTTGGCCCTGAACCTTTCTGTGGTGTATTAATGGGTTATATCAGAGAAAAACTTAGGATTTGGAGGGAATCCAAGGCCGTTGAGTGCTGGAAAGCTACCGTTGGCCAGCGCAAGGCTAAGAGATTCATCGTTCTCTGAACAAGAAGAACTTAAGGGCCTTAACAGCATTTTTCACTGGACACTGTAATCTTAGATACCATTTGAGAATCAAAGGTCTGTCTGACTCAGATACTTGTAGATTCTGTGAATTGCACGCTGAAACAGCGGAGCATATACTCTGTGTGTGTCCTAGGCTTCCCGGCAGGAGAATATAATCCCTTGGTGCATATACATTATCCCCCTTGGAAATTTGGAAATCTGTGGAAGCCTCAATGTTTAATACAGAGAATTAGGCTGCACTACATCTTTTGGTCGCAGTGCATAGGGCCTTTCGAATCTAATCTGTTTACGTGTATGACTGCCCGATCAAACCATCTCGAAGTAGTATCTGATTTATCAACTGATTCATTTTTATTGAGCCTGCGGAATTTCGTTAACAGACGTGAGGTTACCGTTCAAATTCGAAGCGACAATGGCAGACATTTTGTTGGAAAGAAAGAAATTTATTTTATTTCATAGATTATAATGAGATAATTTGAACTTCATCATGGCGAATTGCCAAAATCGCTAGAGCTGAGAAGTTAAAATTTGGTACATAGGTTCCCACTCCAGCGAAGACATCCACCCAAGTTAGATGTTTGAAAATTCTTACTGGGAGGTGCATTAAGGGAAAAGTCTCCCGCCGAACAGACTGCCCAAACCGCTGAAACTAGAAAGTTAAAATTTGGTATGCAGGTTCCTTCTTCAGTGTAGATAACACGTGACTTATGGAAAATCTAAAGCGGAGGGGTAAAAAAGCGTAAAATTTTTCTCCTTGAGGCATGAGCTGGGAAGTTAAAATTTGGTGCATAGATTTCTCCCCCAATATAAATGTACAAATGTGAAAATGTTCAAAAGTGCAATGTGCAAATTTGTAAATTTGCAAATGTGCATATGTGCAAATTTGGAAAAGTGCAAATTTGCAAATGTGCGAATTAGTAGAAGTGAAAATGTGCAAATGTACAAATCTGCAAAAGTGCAAATTTGTAAATGTAAAATGTGTAAATATTTATTTATTTCATTCAGCATCGCCCAGCCCAAACCGAAGGAGGTAGGACGCTGAAATTTGGTATGAAGGTTCCCCCTGCGGCGTAGACATTCGCTAATACGAGGTTGTTGGAAATTCCTTCAGGGAAGAGCAAAACGGGGAAAACCCCTTTTACGGTCTGCCCAAACTTCTATAGCTAGAAACCTGAAATTTAAAATATGCTTTCTTGGAGTATGTGCTAACATCGATGAATTCTCCCCCTTAACAGCCTGCACAAGCCGTTGGACCAAGGGAACGTGAAATTTAGTTTGCAGGCACAACCTCCAGTGTTTACGGGGAGGGGCTAAAAGGTGAACAGTCTCCACCTTATCGGGCTGCCCCCACCAATTTAGCCAGAAAGCTGAAATTTTAAATATGTGTTAACTGGAGTATGTGCTAACTCATTGATCAGTTACATTTTAGAATTTTAGCCAGGTACATGGTAAAAATAGGTACTCAAAGGAAAAAATCTGAAATTTGAAATGTGTTTCCTGAGTATGGACGAACTTATTATTGAGGTACATCTTAGAATTTTGGTATCCCATGTAAAAATCGAAATATATATGAGCATACATGATCATACATGGGCCTGTATATGATCATACATGGGCATACATGGTCATATACGTCCATACATGTTCAATATATGACCATACATGATCTCATATATGATCACATATCTTCGGATCTGAAATTTGAGGGTATATGGACGTATAGGATAATATACGAGCATCCATGAATAATATATGAGCATGTATGATAATATATGCACATATATCACCATATACCCTCAAATTTCGGATCCGAAGATAATGATCATATATGAGATCATGTATGGACGTATATGACCATGTATGATCATATACAAGCCCATGTATGATCGTGTATGTTCATATATATTTCGATTTTTACATGGGATGGTAAAAATAAAGGACTCCGGGCAATTATCTGGGAACTCCGTATACCCCCATGCGTTAGCCCGGGCAAACATTTTCTACGCTAACAAAGTAGAGGGCTTTGCCCGCTATGGTGTATATGGGGAAATATTTGCAAGGTGAAATTGGAATGGAAAGTGTACGAGTAAAATTGAAACTCTAGACAAGGGATACGAAATGGAATGAAGCAGGGTACGAGTGGAATTAAAACACTTGACAAGTGGATTGAAATGGAATGGAATGAAATGAAGACAAGTGAAATCGATTCACGTGATAAGGTAAAAAATAAAATGGAATGTTAATTGAGTGTAATTGAAACATTAGACGAGCTGAAATAAATGGAAATGAATCATTAGTCAAGAAGAACGAAATGGGATAGAAAGGGGAACAGTTAACACTGGGCACTTCCCCCTTGAATGACTTATTAAGAAGAAATTCAACAATTTAAATTTAAACATCCACTTCAAAAGATGAAACAAATTTATTTAAATAGAATAATATTTTCTTCTCAACATATTTCAATATTTAAAACTACCGTTGTACGTGTGCCAACGTCGCGCAAGTAGCATTTTGTAGCCTATATATATGGGCAGTATTTTATACCTTTGTTACAGAAATTTTTGCCTACTCTCATTTTATCAGACTTTACCCAAAATTATTTCGAACATACCTAACGTGAAGTACCAACGGCGATACTGAAGATACATACATTCCTTTCGAGATTTGATTTGTCAGCCGGTAATTTAGGTTGTTAAATTATTTTTTATTTTTTAAACTCGATCCTGAATTCTTTAAATCTATTAAATATTTGAATAACAATATGCATTACTAACCTGTGATTGAGCATTTGCATAGTGATACGATGCAACTGGCATTAATTCACCATATGATGGTTGGGCTGATGTTGAACCACCAAAAAGACTTGAATCCAAACTATCAATTGCGTATTGCGATGACACAGTAGATGTACTATTATTATGTGCCATTTCCAAAGAAGTAACTTGCTGCTGTTGCTGCTGTCCATATAAAGTATTTGTTATGGAAGGAGTTTGTGGATTATAATACGAACTGGCAGCCGTTTGCTGATGTAATTCTGCGACACTATTATAAGCCGGTGAAGCATAACCTGAACTATAATTAGATTGTGGTTGTAAATGTGATTGATAATACGATGATGCAGTTGGATTTGTTGGCTGCATTGGATTAGTGGATGAAGCAACGACAGAAGAATAGGGGTTTTGTTGTTGACGATTTTCCATTTCCAGACGCATAAGAGTGTGTATGAAATGAGTGCGTACCCGAGCCGGATTAAATTCAACTCGTCCAATGGAATTTCCACAGGCATCCCGCGAACAACCACAAGGAAACATATCACGATCAACTTGACATTTAATGCCAGATTGAGAACAAGCACAAGTTTCGGGATCACAAAAATCACGACATGTACAACCACAAACCTCTCGACTATTGCGTATATTGCGACATTCAGACTTTTCACTGGGATCTATTTTGCGTATACCAGCAGCTTTGAGTAAAGCTCTACGTTGTTTAGGCGAAACGGGCTGTAAGAAGCCATTTGATTCACCATCTAAGTCAGAACCACTACCCTCACTAAGATAATCTTCTTCGGATTCTTCACTTTCATCACTGGAAGATCCACGGGGATTAATTTCTTGTAATTGCATACGATGAGCACGCCGTAATTCGGCAGCATGTTCAGCTAAAGTTAGAGTCTTGAAACCAACATGTCTAGCGCCCATACCCAATGTACATCCGCCGGCAGAAGGCACACAACCAAAGCCTTGTTGTCTGGGAAAATAATAGACTTGCACTGTATCAAAATTGATGGAACGCTTTGGTTTCTTTTGCAAACTCCCATTCAATATACTGCGATCACTTAGAGCAGAGGATGAAGCTGACGAGGAGGAAGTTAAATTTCCCAAACTGTCAACCACATCATCATCAACTTCTAAACGTCTCTTTAAATTTGATCTAAATGGTTTAAGACGATCTTTTGAGGGTGATTTTGAAGTTATTTGCAATAGATTTGAAACGACTTCCATTTCTTCATCATCTTTCAACTTTAATTGTATAGGAGTTGGTATAAGTGTTGCCGTGACTGATGTGTTCAATTGGCTAGTATCTGTTATACTTGTTGTGGTAGTGTGTAAGGTAGATGTCTCACTGCCTAAACCAGAATCTGAACCATCACCATTTCGTTCTTCTTTTTCTGGTGTTGTAGCCGCAGTATTATCTCTTGCTATAAGCACTTTACTACTGCTAGATGAAGGTTGAGGACCTTCCAAATCAGTTTTTAACCATTGTAAGTCATCTTCTATTGTTGTGGTTGTATCTTGTGAAGTTTGTGAAGTATTAAGTAAATTTAATTCTTCTAAAGCCGTTTTATCGGCAGCAAAAGCTTCTTGTTCTTCACATGCTATAGCTAACGGATCGTCCGCGGTATTTACGGTGTCAATTGATGCGGTCGAAGCATTTAAATCTGTATCATCTAAAACAATAACATCATCATCTGAAAGAATAAAGATCGAAGAAATATAAATGTAATTGGTCACCTTTAAATAAAAATTTTAGATATACATATGTATTTTGCTAAGGAAAATTTACTTAAAAAGTTGTTTTGATTTTTACTTACTATGATAATTCTCTAAATCCAAAAATCGTTCTTCCTCTTCGTCATCATCGACATCTCCTATATATTTTTCATCCATTTCTGGTTCAGTTTCATCTTCCTCTTGTTCTATGTTGACTTTCTGTTTTCTCTTAAAATCTTCATCCTCCTCTTCTTCCTCCTCCTCGGTTGGAAAATCTTCAGCCATTTTGTCATCTGTTTCTTTCGCTTCTTCCGCACTACCTACGGAACAAAATTCATCTGTATGCGGATTAGAAGTTGGTGTTCTCAGTACTTCTGTTGGATCATGCCGAAAGTCTTGTAATTCATCATCAATGGGTGTTAAAGCCATATTTCGATTGTAATCATGACTGATAACAATACTATTACCAGAATTCGAATTTCTTCGTTTAACTTCCACTATTTCAGTACCATTTGTGGCAGCAACCTTTAATGGTTTCTTTAGCATAATACTACTATCTATTTGTGCCTCTATATCCTCATAATCTTCTTCCTCCTCCTGAAAATCACAAGAATTTTCAGCAGAAATTGTAGAAGTTGTCGTTAGAACTTTTGTTTTGGTCTCTTGCAACTCTGAGGAGGATACTTCGAGTTCTTTATCCTTTTCTTCATCTTGCTTTGTGTTTTCTTTTTCATCTTTTACACATGTTTCTTTTTTTTCATCTTCAGAACTTGTTAATTTTTCATTTTCTTCGGAAGATTCTTTTTCATCTTCTTTGGAAGATTCTTTTTCGTCTTCCTTAGAAGTTTCTTTTTCATCCTCCTTAGAAGTTTCTTTTTTATCTTCGTTAGAAGTTTCTGTTGTATCTTCCTTGGAAATTTCTTTTACATCTTTCTCAGAAGTTTGTTTTACGTCTATTTTAGCAACTTCTTTTTCATCTTCTTTCAAAATTTCCTCTCTATCTTCTTTCGAAATTTCGTTTTGTTCTTCTTTCTGTTTATCCTGAGTTTCACATTCAGGTTCAACCATTTTTTCATCTTCTGTTTTTAAATTTTCTGTTTCCATTTTTGTTGATTCTTCTGTTGCATTATTTCCTCCAAATAATGAATTACCACTTGCATTTTTTTGTATGTATGTTATGAAATTTTTAATAGGTGAAAACATTCTCTTTATGCAATGAATGTATACTATAAGAGCTTTTCTGATGTTTAGCCTTGGCTATCTTGAGGATTTGTATCTTTATAATAAAAAAATCAAGCAACATTGGCATCTGGAATAAAAAATATTGAAATTTATCAAAGCCATGGTATTGTAAAATTTTAAGCAGTTAAAATTCCATTTCCTATTAATAGCGCACGCACTATCCGTTTTTGAGAGAAATCACTACATTAATTTTTCCTGATCCCTATTTCTAAGGATAACAAACTGATTTATCGGCCATATTCTGTGTTTTCATTTTGAGTTAAAATGTGTTATCTTGTATCCTAACGATAACACTGTTTTAGATTATTTCGGTAACGAAATTTTAAGAACGCTACTTTAGCTTCTTCTATTTCGGTCATTTTTGTACCGTGCTCAATGATTGCTATCCCGTTTGTCTCAATCTTCGCCTTATTCGATAAGCACACATATAAAACAAATTCGTTGTGGCAAAATTCTTTGCCAACCGAATGGTTTGGTTGGAACCACGAATAAGTTTGAATGTGGCAACAGAAATCCGATTAATACAAGGGTAATACCAAAAATTTCTTCAAAACCATAAAGATAAAACAATTTTAAAATTTTATTAACTTTGTTATTTCAAAATATATATGTATGTACATATTTATATCTGTGTTAACGATTTTTGAGAAATGTCTAGGCCACCATGGTCAACGCATGGAACTTCACTTCGTGGAATAGACTTTCCGCAGAGTTGTTTCCCTGTCAAATGTCCACACCACTACTCCCACTTTCCTCTAACCTAATTTCCTTTCGTCAACCCAATGCGCAGCATTTTCGGTTCAACATAAAAAAATATTCCACAAAAGTACTAAGTTTTAAAGCACCTTAGTCGAGAGTTGTAAAATTTCGATATTCCAGAACACTCGATACTACTAAAAAATTTCAAGTGTTGATTCAATCCTACCCAATACTTTTTTCATCCATACAAAAAAACAGGCTTGTAAGCCTAAACGTCAAGTTTTTTTCTGCATTTCATTTGACATTTCTCAATTTCAGACTAACTCAATTTGAACCATAGAAAGATACACAATCGAGCAACGCGTTAAAGTTATTAAGGCTTATTATGAAAATGGGCGTTCAAATCAAAAATGCACTTTGTGATTTTTTGGACAGCATAATCGACCAAGTTCGTTCTGGGGAAAACATTGCTGTTGCTCGCGATAGTGTGGCAGAATAGCCGTCAACCTCGACTCGCCGTCGGTGTTCGCTATCGCGAGATCATAACGGAATTATTGAAGCCAGAAATTGAGGATATGGATGTGCACGATATGTGGTTTCAACAGGACGGTACCATTTGCCACACAGCTAACGAAACAACGGCTCTTTTGCGCGACAAATTCAATGGCCGTGTTATCTCACGTGTGATTTGACACCGTTGGACTTCTTTCTTTGGGGTTATTTGAAAGAAAAGGTCGATATTTTCTTCCATACATAATTGTACCATACTATATTATCATAATAAAAAGAAATGACAATAATTTTCTATAAAATTTGTGTTTTATTCAAAATCAACATCGGCCCTTAAAATATAACCACCCTTTACTTTCAGACCCAAAAACAGTGTTGCAATTTTATATGTTTTCGGCGCAAAATTAAGTTTATATAACGAAAACTACAAATGTGTATTTAGTAGGACTTTAAGTATTGAGTTCTCGAAAAATGGTCGTTATAGTGTTCTCAATATCCAAATACTCAATACATATACAAAACTATAGTACCTTATTTCCACTTTTAAATAAATCTATTTGAAAAATCTTAGGATCAATTTAAGAGTTCCCCATTTTTTAAAACGAATTTATAAGATATAACAGGTTAAAGTTAGGATTAAATATGGATGCTACGCTTTAAAAAAATTAATTATATATTCTCTTAATTCTTAACACAATTTTTTTGAAAATTAAAATAAGGAAATTAAACTCCCCATACATACTAATTTTTTGTCAATCAATGTGTGGTGCATTATATCAAAATTTTTGCCTTTAGTCATAAACATTTCCACTAGGGGGCGCTGTTATGGTCAGTTTGGGCGACCTTCTCAGGCGGCTATTAGAAATCTTGTGACTAAATTTCGCACCAAATTTATATTATTGGAAATTAAACCACCAACAGGCACACGCATAGTGCGGACAGAGGAAAATATCGCAGCTGTATCCGCCAGTGTTGTTGATGACTGCGTATTATCGATTTGGCGCCGTTCACAGGAATTGGTGCGATGATTACGAACTTTTTTTGGCCAAAATGAAAGAGCCAAACTTGGCTGATTTAACGACTTTAGATTATATTTTGTAGGGCTTTGTTAAGGATCATGTCTATAGGGACAAACACTGGAAGCCAATATTGAAAAATTTTTTCGTGAGATACCCCCTGATATGTTGGAGAGAGTATACCAAAATTGGACCCAGCGTATGAACCATTTGAGGCGCAGCCGCTGTTAACATCAAATAAAGATTTCATACATTTCCCTACATTTTATGGTTTTTTTTAAACCAAATCCGAAAGCTCCTAAAAAATCACCCATTACAAAAATCGTCTTAATAGTAAAAAAAAATGAACACTGACTGGATTGATACTTGCTAAGCCAAAGGCTTTCTTTAGAAATCTTGTTTTGACTGAGGGATAGTGAGTATTTGAGGCGAAGGAGTTGTCCGATCCTCAAGTTAATTTTCATTTGCTTTCAATGCAGCCTAACATTGCAAGTGCTAGTTGCTTTAAAACTGTCGATATTGTTTTTGTAAAATGCATAATTTTTTGTAATCATTATCACAAATTATGTTCCGGTGTTAAAAGTGATCTTTTAAAAAAGTCGTCAAAAAATAATTAGTATAAATGCAATAAATGTGCTAATGGTTTTAATAATTTAATTGTCACTGTCTCAATTTTATCAAAAGAAATACAAGAATTAAAACAACAATTAAAATCATATGTAAATGAGTGTAAACACTCACGCATAGGTAATGAGCTTTAAACAACAAAAAAGCACTTGCTTAAACAAGCTTAATTTCAAGATGTATTGCAAGCCGTAGACGTTGAAACCGTTGATACAACTTGATGAGTTTGTCCAATTTCACACAGAGCAACTTTTTTTGCGGCAGTTCTTGTCAATTTTCTTTTAAAGTTGCCTTTATGTTGATACAGAGACATTTTTCAGCAATTTTCGGTTTAAAATGAATGAAAAAAGAAAAACCGAAAACTCAAGAGTTGCGCAAATTACACGCAATAATTGCATGCAACAAAGTCACCTTCTAAATTGGCTTTAACTGTAACTAATAATAAAGTCCTAATTCGAAGAACAAGTATTGATGTTTCTGACTCTTCTGTTTTAGTTAAGCTCATACTGCTAAATGTAATACTTATCATTATAATAGTTAGTCATCGAACTAATGTTAAGCTTGTTGTTGTTGCTGCTGCTTTAAGTGATGAATAAGTTTTTGCTGTTAGTCAGCCGGTGAGAATGATAATGTGAGAATACGAAGACCAAGTCTTTGTTTTTCTCAAGAATTTGATAATTCTGTTAGTTATACTGCTACTTCTAACATAATTCCCCCCAAAAAATATATATAAGAGTAAACAATTTAAAGTGGATTAAAATTAAGTCAAAAGGAAAGCGTAAAAGTGTTGTTTTTGAGGTCAAGTATAACAAAGATTTGGATGTAATTGCTAATAAAAAATGGGCTCATTTATCATCATTTAAAGCTAGTGTTACAGAGAAACAAATAATGGATTATATTGCTAAGTATGCTAAAACAGAAAAATATCATATAAATTGCTTTAAGTTGGTAAAAAAGGATACCGACTTGAATGAGCAGAAACAAATTTCTTTTAAAATTGGCATTCCTGCCGAATTCTACAATCAGCTATTGAAATCCTCTTTGTGGCCAGATAATGTTAGAATACGCCCGTTCCAGTGTTTTAATATTATTCTTAATTAATATAACATTTATACATATCTAGCGCCCCGGTAGGCTAGTTGGTAGCGTGCTAGCTTATCAGTGCGGGGGTCGTGGGTTCAATTCCCACCAGAGGCTCTGGTCTGTTTTCGCTACAACGAGCCGAAGGCCTTTGTTGCTAGTGCTCGGTTAGGGTATTAACATATAATTTGTAATTATATGATTAATAAATAAAATAAATAATAATATACATATCTACTCAAAGAATTGTGTTTGAAAAGCTTCTTCGTTTAGAAATAGGCTTACATGAGCTTCACCGTAAAAACTTTGTTGCGGCTGAAAAACTCTTGGAAGTATGCTGATGCTAAACCGGAGGAGGATGAAAAAGCTAGACGTCATTTAACTTTGGCTTTGGATACGTCGCTGTATGTTTATGTTCCAGAATGCAGGAAACCAAGCGATGTATGGAATACACCAAATAATCAGTTCTAGAATCCAGGTTTGGATCAAAAGGTTGGTTTGTTGCTCAATTCAATTGGAATATTGCTGTTCAATAGGGGATTACGTTTCGCAAATTGTTACCACATCACAGAAATTGGGATCAGTTGGTTTTTTTGTGGATGATGAATAGTTGGATTGTTTATTTTCAAAAAAAACTGCCTGAAACTTATAGAGCCATGATAATGTCACTTGGAAGCTGTGGTTCAAAGATAAGAGCGGATTCAATTAAGATAAAATTACTTCCAGATGTTATTAGAAAGTTCAAGTCATGCATTTGTAAGCAAGAAAGATTTCAAAAGAAATCAAAAAGGTAACGGATCTGAACGGATTATGAAGAAGCTAAATTTATACCTACTTAGAAATTTTATAAATACTTAAATTCGTATGGAATATTTATATAAAAGACCTACAATACTTAGTATTATTGTAATTACTTATTTAAAAAAAATCAGTTTTCAAACGATCTCATTCGATGCCGTAATTCATCCCTTGGTGTTTTTTAACAATTCGTCAATAGTACATTATCCGATTTTTTTTATTTAAACATGAATTTAATCTACAAGTAAATGCCTAAAAGGGCATGCAAATTTTTATACGAAATCATACCGTGTTAAAAATTTTTGGAAAAGAAATATAAATATGCATTTTTTAATGGATTTTGATAAGATTTTATAAAAATACTTTTTCGACAGAATTGCGATTTTAATGAAATTGAACTGTTTTATTCTTTATTTCTATAGCAACGATTTAATATTTAAAATTTTGAATTTTTCTTTGATTTTATAACATACATATATATATATATGAATGTACGAGTACTTATGAAAAAAACTGATTGATTTTAACTGAAAATGTTTATTAAAATTGTGAGTTGGGCCTAGAATTTTTGATACTTTTTCGTTATAAATAATTAGTGATAAGACTTTTCTTAAAAAAAAAACTTGCAGAGTCCGAAAAAGTAGTAAAAAAGTTTGAAAGAGTTGAATGATTATTTTAGAGTTGATATTTTTTGTCTTGCATTTTTACATAGGAAGGGATTGTTAGTTCTAATATCATTGATATATATCATCTATATATATAGATGAATAACGTTACTGACTGACTGACTCATTCAACATCGCTCAGCTGGAGGTAGGAGGCTAAAATATGGAATGTAGGTTCCTGCTCCGGCGTAGACATCTGCTAAGACGGGGTTTTTGGAAATTTCTTCGAGAAGGGGCAAAAACTGCCCTTTTACGACCTGCCTAAACCCCTTTAGTTAGAAACCTGAAATTTGAAATACGCCTTCCTAGGAGTATGTGCTTACTCCCAAGCCGTTAGACATGGAAAAATGATATTTGGTATGCAGGCTCCTTATCCAGTGTAGATAACAGATAAGAAGTGATTTTTGAAAAAATAAACTGGAAGGAACAAAATAGGGTGAAGTTCTCACCCCCGACGGCCTGCCAAAACTGTTAGAGCTGGAAGGTTGAAATTGTGTATATTGGTTCCATCTGTGGTGTAGACATCCACCCAGGTAGGATTTTTGAAAATTCCTGCGGGGAGGGGCACAAAGGGGGAAAATATCCTCCCCTCAGAAAAAACAACAAACAACGTGTATGAGTGTAATCATAATTAAAACAAAATAGTTTCTTATCTATAAAAAGGGGGTGGTTTTGTAGAAACACATTTCATAAATGTTATATGTAAATTAAAGTGGGTCTAAAATACGTTTTTTTTAATTTTTATTAGGAATGCCAAAAATATTGTTCTTTGTGAAAATTTATTTTTTTTAATTTAGGTCGACATCTCAGGCTCGCCCAATCCGGTTAAAATTAAATATTGCCTAATTTTCCAATCATAATAGATGAAAAAAATTTAGACAATATTTAATTTTTTTTCCGGATTAGGCAAGCCTGAGATATAGACCTAAATTTTTTTTCCGAAAAAATATTTATATTTTACAAAGAAGAATATTTTTATTACTAATAAAAGCGGATTTAAGTCCCACCCTAATGTAAACAATATCATTTATGAAATGTGTTTCTATTTTGTTTTAATTATGAATACACTCATACGCGTTGTTTGTTGTTTTTCTGATTTATTCAACGCTGACTTTTTGTTGAGTGATTAAATTTGCAGTAAACATAATCGACATATGATTCAAACTGATCCGAATTACGCGTTCAGTAACATAATGCTGATTTTATTTTACAGTGAATTTTGTTGAATTATTAAATGTGAACAAGAATTTTTGTGTATGATTAAATCAAGAAAAAAGTTGTTTTTGCAGTTCTCTGGCGCAAATGTGCAAAACCGCAAATGTGAAAATGTGCAAATTTGCAAAAGTGCAAGGTTCAAAAGTGAAAATTTGATTGTTTGATGGCTTGATAGATTGATGGTATGATGGGTCGATGGTTTGATAGATTGATATGCAAATATTTATTTATTTCATTCAAATAATAATTTTTGGAAAATCCAACGGGGAGGGGCAGAAAAGGAAAAAATTCTCACTCTTGATGTCCTGACAAAACTGCTGGAGCTGAGAAGTTGAAATTTAGTGCATAGGTTCCTCCTCCGGTGTAGACATTTACCTAGGTCGGAATTTGGAAATGTTACGGGGTGGACAAAAAGGTGAACAGTATCCCCCCTTAAAGGGCTACCCACACCGCTTTAGCTAGAAATCTGCAATTTTAAATGTGTTAACTGGAGTATGTGCTAGCTCATGGATCAGCTACATTTTAGAATTTTAGCCAGGTACATGGTAAAAATTGGGGTTTCAAGAGGAAAAATCTGAAATTTGAAATATGTGTTCTCTGGAGTGTGGGCAAACCCATTATTGAGGTACATCTTAGAATTTTGACCTGGGACATGGTGAAAATTGGGGACTCCGGGTAATTATCTGGGAACTCCGTATACTCCCGACCTTTAGCCCGGACAACCATTTTCTACGCTAACAACGTAGTGGGCTTTGACCGTTTGTAAATACATATGAGATTTCTCAAATTCAAAAAAGTAAAGACAATGTTTTGTTGTCGATTAAAAAAATAAAATTGCGTTATCTATACATTTTTTTTCTTGTTTTGACACGTGTCTTTTATTTTTACCTATATATGTTCAGAATTCGTTGTTGTTACCAAATCAGTCTAAATGACTGGTCCGGTATAACAGTGTTATTGCATATAAAATATACAATTACAATTACTACAATTATTTTTCAACAAATTAAGGATTTTCTTGTAGGTGTAATGATGGTTGGTAGAAATATAATTTTAGTTATATATCTATTTTATTTATTCCAGCATCATTAAAAAATAATTTAACATTACTATTTTAAGATAAACACAATTCCATGAAAAATATATGATTACCTATGACTTTTATTGAGCCTAAGTTCACATACGTCATTAATATATTGATGTATTTATAAATATTATGTGGGCTTTAAATTTTCTATACGTAGGACTTAAAGCAGGCAAATAAAAAAATAAATAAAAAATCTTTTGGAAATTTTATTTATAATTTTCTTAATTTTAAGTGAAAAATGTCAACCATATTTTTATTTTTATGGATAAAATCATAATTTATATGTAATTTCTTTTTTTATTTATAAAACCTACATTTTTTCAATATCGTACAAAAATTTTTTAATTTTAATTGAATTCTCTAATTTTAATATGAAAACAACCATTTTATACAGTTAGTGTTATTGAATAACGGCAATTCAAAATTATTTCGCTAGATTATTCTCAAGATATCGGTATTTTATGTTATTCCTGAACGTTATTTTAGGGTTAAGGGGTTTTGAATAATATAGAAAGAATATGATTACGTGATCTATAATGATTTACCAATTAAAAAGATCAACTATATATAAACTCAATTATTTCGATATTTTAAGGTAAACGGTATTTTATAGTTAGTGGTATTTTAAATTATTTTGTATGTGGTATTTTGAGTTGAACGATAGTTCTTTTTTAAAATTTTAACACTATTTCTTTAATGCTATTTCAAGTTATTTCATTGGGGTATTTTAGAGTTAACGGAATTTAAGTAATTTTGTTAGGTATTTTAAGTTTAATGGTATTTAAGTTATTTCGATTGTGGTTTTTTGAGGTTATCGATGATGTTTGCCAACCATGACTTCAAACGATTTTAATAAAAATATTTTTACTATGGTTAGGATTCGTCTATCGAAAAGATTTCTAAGAATAAGTACAAAGTTTTTCTATAGGGAAGATCCTGAGAGAACGAGGGTTTTTCTATAGGGAAAAATACTGAGTGTAAAAAATATTAAGCGTATATTTTAGAAAATTCTGAGTGAATTTATTAAAAAGAGTTCTATAAAAAAAGTTGTTACAGTGTAAGGATTTTTCTATAAAAAAAGTCCTCGATATAATAGGAATAATTCGTTACGAGATTTAGTGCGATTTTATAAGAAAATGTCCTTAGTCTGAGAGTTTTCTATAGAAAAAATGTTCTTCGATTCTTTAGCAAAAATCCTTCAGATCGTAAGGGCATTTCTATAGAAAAAACAAACTCAGAATTTGAGTGTTTTTTTTATTCGAAAAAATCCTGTATCAATTTTTCTATATGAAAAAGATAAGAGTCTGAGAGTTTTTATAAAGAAAAAAGTTCCGAGTGTTTTTCTATAGGAAAAAGAACTGAGTGTAGGGCAGCTAAACGTTTCTTTTAAGAAATTCCTCCAAAGGTTAATATTTTTCTGTAGGAAAAAGTCCAAGATTTATTGGTTTTTATATAGGAAAAAGTCGCAAGAATCTAAGTACTTTAGTTTTCCATAAACATTATACAATCTTCTAAGGCCTGATTTCTGACTGTCTAGTTAAAATTAAACCAACAGTTAAATTAAAATGTTACATGCGAGACTACAACAAAAAATACCAGTTAGTAGCTAAAATGTAAAAATGATCTTAAAAAATTAAAAAAAAAATACCTCTTGACAATTAACAGAACAGGAATAAACTAAAAAGTAAGAAACAAAAAATTATTTAACAAATTAAAAGGAAATTGTGTTATTCATACCTTTTTATATCCAACAATAAACGTAAGAAAAGTTTAAGAATAAAAGTTTGAACAACAAATGTTTCATTTGTGTTTAATGATGCAGCTTCTTGTTGATCCTTTGAGATAACCTCTCATAAGGCCAAGAAAATAGATATTTTACTATTAAACGTGAACCGAGCAGGATATAAAGTACGGCTTGTTGCTTATACTACAATTGCTTTGCAATTATAAACACGACAACGACTCAACGCGAAAAAGGTGAAGGCGGCGGCTTCTTTTACCAACAAAAAAGGCTTCTTGAGTACGTATACGCAATGAGAATTGAGAGCCACCAGCCACATACACAATGTTTAACACGATTAAGTTACTTTGCAAAAATTTTTATTTTATGAATGAATAAAAAAAACATTAAGTTAAATGATTTTTTGGAATTAAAAAAAAAAAACAACTGAATTTAATTTTTTATACACTAATCTTTAAAGTATTTATATTTTTTTCCTTTTTTGGTCAATTAATTATTTTAATCTTCTTTTTATTAGTTTATTGCTTTTCACAAATTTTTTTTAAGTGTTTCATGATTTTTTATACTTTCAACAAAATAATCCTCTTTAAGTTTTTGTGTTAAAAACCACAAAATTTTCATTAAATTAAGTTTTTCACAGATTTGCGTGATTTTTTCGCTTCCTTCCTTTCTTTTTTATACGAGGTGAATCTTAGTTTTTGTCATTCCTTTTTTAAGTTTATCATTTCTTTTTAGTGATAGTGGTGTTGGTCTATTAATTTTTTCTCTATTTTTTCAATTAATGTTCTTTAAGCCTTTTTGTTAAATCAGCTTTTTTCAAGAATTTTTTTTCTTTACTGAAAAAAACCTTTTCATCCGTTCAATTCTTGTAAATTATTTAATTCTTTTCATTTATCTGCGTTTCTTTACATTATTCTACTATTCATGTGCGA
Organism: Eustalomyia histrio; assembly: GCA_949748255.1. NCBI lineage: Eukaryota > Metazoa > Arthropoda > Insecta > Diptera > Anthomyiidae > Eustalomyia > Eustalomyia histrio. Next base: position 70,696,344 of record OX456526.1, read on the forward strand.
CATTTTAAAAGTTATGCCGTTCGTGATCGAACTCGTTCAATTGAACTATTCACTAACTTGTTCACCAATGGCATTACAATACCTGTAGTGCGATTCCGTAACGTTTTAACGACGAAATTCGATAGTTACATATTGACAAAATTCAATAATAAATAAAAATCATTCGTTAAAAGTTATTCTGATACTTTTTTCTACCGATATTTGTACAATAGTTACATGTCGTGTGAACCCTTTCAAACATTGCATATGTAAAGCCCATATGTAAAAACCATCTGACAATATTTCAATTAGAGCAGGTTATATTTTGACGTGACAAACCAAATCATATGTTTTTGGCAAAAAGGAATTGGCGGCAAAAAATACATTAGGATTAAAAAAAAGTTAAAATCGACTGTTACCTGACTTTTCTTAATTTTTTGTAAACAAATATAATATGAACATTTAGGGCCGCCGTTGTACGAAAGCTATTTTCGAATATGGACTTCGAGGGAACGGGAAATAGAGCAATTTTATTGTTAGCCCCGCTCTACCTTTACTTACAAACGCATAATTTATTTAGTAGCTTTTGTTGTTTTTTCAAATATTTTATCAAATTTAAAATACAAAAATTTTATATATTTTTGCTTACGTTTAAAAGAGAAAAGACAATAATTTCTAAGACTTGGCAGCATTTTATACATTCTTAATTTTTAAGTTGCTATACCTACTTAGCAATTCTATATATATTTAAATTTGTATTGAATATATATATAGAATTCGGAAAAAACAAACCTAATATTTACGATATCATGTAGCACAGACAATTTTTTTATTTGCATAAATTTGTACATATCATCTTAAAACTTCATTTAAATTTCATAAATATTTACCTCATGGATATTTAAGTATTCGGTTTTAATAAATTTGTACATATCATCTTAAAACTTCATTTAAATTTCATAAATATTTACCTCATGGATATTTAAGTGTTCGGTTTTGATAACAAAACAAATCCAAAAGCAACGGATGGAAAAACTGATGAAAAATGGTGGTCCGTATTAGACGGTACAGAAACGGATACACCAAAAACGGAGTCAAAATGTTTTCGAAAATTCAATTTTACGATCGGTTAATGTTCCGTGTACGTATAAGCTTTAATGGATACGTATTTTCGAACCGTAAATGTACAGCAGAAGCCGGATTCATGAATCCCTACGTGTCGTAGAGTCCGTAAAAATGGTTTTTGGGTATTTTTCAAATCTTAATAAAAACATTTATTTAATATTTTAATGTCAGAAAACAAAATTTTAAGAAGCAAAAGGACATATTTTTCTTAAGTTTGTATTATATTTGAGGATTGATGTGGATGATGTATATTGAGGTGTATTCTTTCTTTCACAAAAAATAAACACTCAGGAAAAAAAAATTGCAGTACCGTAAGCTTAAACATGCAAATGTACATTTATTGAAAACAATAATATGCACCAAAGACCAAAGAAATTTATATATATAGAGTAAAATGCATAATTGCTTTGGTGTCTATACTCAGCAATAGATGGCGCTCAAGTAAAAAACAATACCCTGCGGCATGCCTAGGTCGGCATGGCCATGGATTTGGCTTTCAATAGTTTTAGTAACCACATATATGACATTTAATACATATTAACAATTTTCACATTTTTATGTTAAACACATTTTTTCATAGATCAAAATGGTATTTTTTTCGTTAAATTTGTATAATTTTCAAGTATTAAGGCATTGGAAAATGCATATTTATATAAAATTTTTCTTTAAAAAAAATTAATACACATATAAAAAATTTCAATACTGTGCTCTTAAACATCTAAAGGAATATTGATTTAAAAAAAAAGTATTAAAGTATAGTTGTTGGCAAACATTCTTTTATGTTACGAACGAAATAGAAAAAATTAATACCCTGTTGCATATTGTAGCACAATTTATACTTGTACACTCTATGATGTGCCACCTGACGACAAAAAACAACAACTTACGTTCCATCTTTAGGAAATGAATGTCTTTGATATAAATGGCTTTGTAAATGTCTTTGATAAGTATTTGCACAAGCCAGTACACATAAGGGATGGCATTTCGTGGCAAAATGGTGATAAAAAGTACCAAATTAGTTGTGGGAAAAATTAATGTTTTCACTTCAAATGTAAAATTTATTTAAAATCGTAAAAGCTTTATAATGGTGTTATGGCATTATCTTGTATTTTCAGAACTGTACAGCCAGAAAACTGTATCAGTTGTGGCTACAGAATTTGTTGTCAATCTATTTCAGTCTTCATACACTCAGAAAAAAAAGTTAATGAAAAATTTTGTAAACGGTTTTGAATCCCACTACTATTTTTGTACTGATTTTTAGTAAAAAAATTATTATTTAGCAAATCTTTTTGCTATTTACATTTTACAAATTACAGAGTTTTTACAGAATATTTACAAATATTTTGTTGCTAATTTCAGAAATCATTTAACAAATTTTTGAAAACCGATTTGCTAAAATTAGCAAAAATAATAATAATATTGAATGAAATGTTATTTCTAATTAAAACTTACACCTACAAACTTAAATTGCCTTAAAATGTTACATAGATTAAAAAAGGGATCGGAAGTGAATATACCGACTCATGTCTGAAAATAGGACATTCACTTAAAACAGCACTAAAAAGTTTCCTTAGTTCTAAAAATCAACCCTGAAAACAATTAAAATGTGACCTTAAAAATAAAAAAATATTGGCTGAAATATTTTTCAAAACAGAAATTACCAAATATAAACATTCGCTTATGTTTTAACAATTTTTAAAATTTTTAAGCCTTTGAATAAAAAAAATAAAAAAAATTTTGATGCTCGAAAAAAAAAATTTTAAATTTTTTACTAATATTCACAATATTTAGTAATTTTTTTTGCTGATTTTAGCAAACCGGTTTTAAATTCCGCTTTACAAAAAGTTTACTAAAGTTTAGTAGCGGCTACTAATTTTTCTTCTAATTTCATTGTACTACACGTCAGCAGACATGTGATGCTGTGTACCGCTGGGCTCAAATTAGCAAAATTTCCCGTAATAACAGCAAAATTTTTAGTTCCCATTACAGACTTTTTTTGGTGAGTGTTATAAATTATATTTTTAGTCGTGAAAGCCAATATTCCAGTTGTCCAATTTAATATTTCTATTCCACATAAATATTATTACATTCCACAATATTTTATTTTAAGTAAAATTTTATTTTCTGATTTCTTCCGGTATCGAACCTTAGCAGTCAGATTCATAATTCACATACTCACCAAAAAAAATCTGTAATGGCAACTGAAAATTTTGCTGTTATTACGGGAAATTTTGTTAATTTGAGCCCAGCGGTATATTTTGCTAATTTTAGCAACACTCGTATGCTGACGTGTAGTACAATAAAATTTGTAGAAAAAATTAGCTGCCGCTACTAAATTTTAGTAAACTTTTTGTAAAGTGGAATTTGAAATCTGTTTACTAAAATCAGCATAAAAATACTAAATATTATTAATATTAGTTAAAAATTTCAAATTAATTTTTTTTATCGAGCATCAAATTTTTTTTTTTATTTATGTGTTCAAAAAATATTTTAGACAAAATTTAAAAAAAAAATTAAAGGTTTAAAAATTGTAAAAACATAAACGAATTTATCATTTTGTTTTAATTTGTTAATTTCGGTTTTGAAAGATATTTTTTTTAAAAAATTTGTAAAATGATTTCTGAAATTAGCAACAAAAATTTGTATATATTCCGTAAAAATTCTGTTATCTATAAAAAGTGTAAATAGCAAAACGATTTGCTAAATATTAATTTTTTTACTAAAAATCAGTACAAAAATATTAAAGTGGGATTGAAACCCGTTTACAAAGTTGTATACTAATTTTTTTTCTGAGTGTAAGTCTTTCTTTAAAACGGCTAAGAATTTTATGGTGAAATATTTGGTTGCAACCAAACCATTCGGTTGGCAAGAAATTCGGTTGTTACAATGAATCTGTTTTTCTCTGTGTAGGGATTGGATGAACATTTGAAACCATCCAGCACGAGGGAAAGACACCAGCACGGTACGAAGCGCGGAAAAGGCTAGCCAATAGACGAGCTAGCGTCAAAGGCCAAAGTTTTAGCACCAGTGCTGATATACCATTCGGCAACAATAACTTACATATATACATTGAGATCATAATGAACTCTTTTAACTGCTTGAGCTTGGAAGAATATCAAAGGTAGTACACGATACTCTTTTGAGCTCGGACATTATCCCTTACACTTTTAAAAAATTATAAAAAGTTTTCACTACCCCATGGAGCAGAAAGAACTGTAGTACAAAGACGTTGTTCTTTTCACCACCAACAAGGAATTTCCCTTGATTGGCTCCCTTCGATCGTAATGTAATTTAGATATATAATGAAGTGGATATATTTAAGAGACACGTACGTTTCTTATACCCTCCACCATATATGGTTTGTCATTCCGTTTGTAACATGCCAAAATATAGGTCTAAGACCCCATAAAGTATATATATTCGTGATCCTTATGCAATTTTAAGTCGATTTAGCGATGTCCGTCTATCTGTCTGTTGAAATGGCGATCACGGCGCCTTCTACATGATGAGCAAAATCGGTCCAGCGGTTAAAAAGTTATAAGTGAAAATGTGAAGATACCTCTGAATTTTCAATACGAATTGGTGTATTCAAGTACAATTTCATAGTATTAGACTGGTACGTAATATATTTTCTCATATTTTTTCACCAGTCGCTTGGAAGTGAATAATATTTTGTTTTCACCTCAAATTTTTTTCACCTCAAAAATTTGTTTAACCACTAATTTTTTTTTTCACTGAAAAATTTGTTTTCGCATCCAAAAAAGTTTTTCACTTCAAAAAATTTTTTCACATCCATAATTTTACTTCAAAAGTTTTTACATTATTTATTTAGAGAAAAATTGTTTAAGATATTATTGAAGGGTATTCAAAGATTCGGCACAGCCGAATTTAAGACTTTTTTACTTGTGTCTTTATGTTTCCGTAAAAAAAACTGTAGAAAATTGGAATTATTGGTTTTTAGAGACGCATTTTTTTAACATGTTCATATTTTTTTGTCATTATAAACTATTTTTCAAATAGCACATTGGTCAGGAAAATATTGTTGCTTTGAATTCAAATTTTCGTACATTATATTTACTTGAGCTTTTCTACTTTAAGGCGACTTTTTCCGAAGGGCTTTTTTTTACCCATATCAAAAAAAATTTATGTTGGAACCCTGAGGGCGAAAATGTCAAAATATGGGCATAAAAACTACTGTTTTCTTGTGTGCACACTTCGTAGCTTATAAACGTGAGATTGAATCGCTAAAAAATAGATGTCTCTTATCTCTCGCTTCTCTATAACATATTCGAATTTCAATATGATTTTAAAGCACGTTGTATGTACTTTGGAACACACATATTTCGCCCGTTTGCGAAGCAAATCAGTATTGGTGATGCAAGTGTGTTTAAATTAACATTTATCTTTTCCATTCCAAAAAAATTTTCACAATTAATTTATATTCTGCAAAATATTTTGAAATGGAGAATTTGTAGACTTTTAAATTCTTTACAAGTCATATCTGCAAGTATCTTTATTCTCGACAAATTTTGACAGTTTTAATAAACTTTTAAAAATATTTTTGATAACTTTGGAGTTTCTTGCAATCTAAAAAATTAAGTTTTACTGATGGCAACAGTGGTTTACATATACAAATGTACATATATCGTATAAACTATGGGCAGTGGCGTGCCGAGGGGGCCCGCCCCCCCCCGAAATTACAAAATACAATTTTTTTACTATGTTTAGTATACATATATAGAAAATAGTTTGTGTTTTTTGTTTACAATTGATTTTCTTTTCAAGATCAATTGATCTTTTTGCAAGTTCAATTGGGTTTTACCAGATTTTGCTGAAATTTGTTCAGAAATAAGAAAAATAATATGAAAAAAATTTTAATTGGCCGCTTCTTTCGATGAAATATCTATATGACGAGTGTGGAAAAAATTAATAATAGAGGAAGGATAAGTCCTCTATTATTAATTATTTCCACACTCGTAATATTATGTGGCTAAAAACAACAAAAAATACACTTAAAAGCCAATTTACATAGTGACTTTGTTGCATGGAATTATTGCGTGCAATTCTTGTTTGGTGAAAAGGATAAATAAAATTTAAACTAAATTCTGGTATCCAAATTTCTTTGAAATTTTAAAAATTGTTCAAAGATTTTGTCAAAGAAATTTAAAAATCTTTTTTCAATTTGTATTTATTTTAGAATTTAATTAGCTACCTCGCACAGGTGCTAAGTGGAATTATTTAATTTTTATATTTTCTTTTAAAACAAAAAAATTGTTTTTAATTAGAATCTGAGATCCAAATACCACATTAAGCCGCCATAATTTCAGAATTATGAGTTTAATTTATATCAAAACATATGCATTTAAAATTGAAAATATTTAATTAACAACTTAACTTATATAGACTTTCAAAGTAGTTATAGTAGTTTAAAAGTAAGAATTTATAAAAATGCTGTCAAGTCTTGGCAATTGTTGGCTTTTCTCTTTTTTAAATGTAAAAAACAAAAATATTTGCCGTAAAAATATTAGAAATTTTTCTATTTGTAATTTAATAAAATATTAAAAGCAACAAAAGCTAACAAATAAATTATGTGTTTGTTAGTAAAATGTGGAGCAGGCCATACAATATAATTGTTATATTTCGTTTTCCGGTGAAGTCCATGTATGAAAAGAAGTAGTTTTAGATAGAGGGATATAAAAATAAAGCTTTTTATAAAAAATAGACAAAATTGCTCAAAAATGGCAATTAAAATTAAAAAAAAAAATCCAAAATAAAAGAATGCAATTTAAATTCAAAAAATTCAATCGATACTTAAAAAGATCAATTAAAAATAAAAAATACCAAACGCAATTAAAAAAATTATAGAAATTCAACAAATATTTATTTTATTTAATTTGGTGTTTTTGTGTTTCAATTGATGCTTTATAAATTAAATTTGGAGTCATTATAAAAGTTTTTAAAACAATGTAAACGGTTTTGAAATGGTCTTTGAATTTGATTAGAAATTTGCACGTGGCTATTCCACGTTCACATGATATCTGTGCTGCTTTTATTTTTAAAGGTTCGATGTAGTTCACGGTGGCGTATGACCCCACTTTTAAAATGTAATTAAGCCCCATTTTTGGGGGCAAAATTTCATAATGAAAATTAACACTTAAAATAGTTTTTTTTTTTATCAAAATGATCTAAAAGCGGAGAGAAGCTTTGCAACATAAAAACACTAAAAATTTACTTAATATTAAACGTATACATTAGATCTCAGTCAATGTAATAAATAAGTTTTAAATAAAAATTGTTTATGAATTTAAAAGATGTAAATTTTGTTTTAAATGATTTAAAAAGATCAAAAAATTTAGGTTTAAAAATTTTCCAGCTTTTAAAAAATTTTAGAAAATATATTTTAGCCCCCCCCCCCCCCTCCGAAACAAAATCATGGGCACGCCACTGATTATGGGTATGGAGACATTTGGGTATTTGGCGAAATGGCCAACTCGTTGGCTAATATTGGATCGGTTTCGACTCCCATAAATCCAGAACCGCAGCTGGGTACCACCAAGTTGGATTGCTTTATTTATGAAATCTTTTTTTATCGAGAGGACAGAACATTTTGTCTCTTACTGTACAGCTTTCTCTAGAACCCGTCGGAGCACTTTTGGTGGTGACGTCTTGTCTATGGACCCTGTTCATATACTACACCTACCTAATTTTCTCAAGTTTATAAAGAAGACTGGGAAATTCTAGGCTGGAACTCCTCTCTTCTTCTTTATTCTCTAATTTCTGATGGTATGGTACAATGGACCAATTTCTTTTTTTCTTGTCTGAGCGCCATGGACTTGCCTCAATGCATGTCCAACAGACTCTAACTCAACAGACAGGATATAAAAATTCATATCTGGGTTGATGTAACTCGATTTTCTTCATTTTCCATTTTCGATTTTCTTCATTTTCCAATTAGAAATATTTTTTTAAAATATTGTTACATAAATTTTTTTTTCTTATTTCTACACATTTATACCGTTGTTTAGAATAAATTTCATCTTCTAACATCACTGCTAAATATTTATAAACTTTACGCATGATATATTTATTTACTACTCCCCGATAAGGTGCTTTTTAGTTAGATCTTTGTTGGTTATCAGCAGCATTAACATATTTGCGAAATATAACATTCCTTTGGTATTTATAAGATTGCTAAGCCTACTCCGTACAACACAGTTAGTTATACAAAATTGAGTCTACAGTAGTGATGATGACAACGATGGCGATGATGATGATGTGATGTGTTTCAATAATAGTTTCACACATTGAGGGCGTTGACCAAGACGTCGTAAGACAAGCAAGTTATAGAGTTTATATACTTGAGAATTCAATTTGTTAATTCTTATTCTATGAATTGTTTCTCATATTCAAATTATTGCGGAAGAATTTTCTTAAGTGAGTATATTTTTGTTTTTGGCGCGAGTTTTTTTTAACCACTACGGCATTGTGTTGCTATTTTTACGCACATGTTTTCCCTGTTTAAATTATTTTTATCTGGTGGAGTTGTATATGATTCCAGAGTTTGATAGCCTTTTCCTATTGGAATATGAGTTGGATGTTTTTGTTTTGTATTTGAGTGTATTGACTTGAATATTTAATTCATTACTTCAAGGATTTATGAAGATTTTGGACAATTATTTAAAAGTTATGTTTACACTTTACTTTGACGGGTATCAATAATTGTTATTGTGATGAATCGTTGACCTTTAACTGATTTGAATTTTTCGATTTTTTTGCTTTAAATTATTTGTGGTGACGCCTATAAGCTACAATAATATAATTATCCAGAAGAATAAAATTTTTGATTCTTTATTAGATTTTTCTTTTAATGGTGAGTCTTATACTGAAGGTTTTAAAGTTAAATTCCAATTAAACTATAAATAAAATTTTAATGTTTTAATTGTGTTTTATTAAACAAACCCCCTAAAGTTCTGAGGTAAATGAAGGAATTTTTATTTCAAAAAAATTGTTTTATAACATACATACATATATCTTTTAAAAATTTTCTATTTTATTTCGAAATTTTCATTTGTAAGACTCCTGATTGTACAACGAGGAAAATCTCGTATAAGGCTAACGTTTGTATTTTAAAATAATTCCCAAATAAGACTCAAAAATTTCAACTTGTATCTAATATTCATAATTCTACACAGATAATGTTAATCCTTACACATATTTAAGACCAAATATGCTGATTTCATAATTCCACGAGCATTTAAAAACATTAATTTTTTTTAAAACATGTATTCTTCTAGACGATAGTTAGATATAATTTTCAGTGTATTCAAATTCTAGTAAAATGATGAAGGTGGGGCATGCCGAAAGCAGCCCAAATTCTAAAAAGGTGCTGATAGAGATAAATCTGATCGAAATTGCCGAAAAAGTTTATTTAAGCAAGTACCACGAAGTTGGGTTTTTATTGGAACTAGGTCCAAATATGGCCCGATTTTCTTAAAATTTGTAAAGTATCATTTAATATTACAAACAACCAAATTTCAACCTGGTTTTATTTAAGCTAAATGAAAATAGGACCTTTCTATGGGAGGTAGGTCTGAATATGGACGATTTTAACAAAATTCAATAGGGCCGATAGAAACTTATGCACCAAATTTCAGCCAAATATAATTATATTTGCGACATGTAGGTTAGTTTGATTACAAGGTTTACACGGACGGACGGCGGACATTGTTAAATCGAATCAGGAAGTGTTTTAGAGTAAGTTCCTTACGAGAAAAAGGAGTCAGATGGATATTTGGACCTGTCCCGTGATATGTACAAACAGGACCGGCTCCTAAAGTATCTATTACCTGAACGGTTTAAAAGTCTATATCACGTGATGCATCTCAAAGTATCAGTTCTGTGGTAGGTGAAAACGGGATTGGTTTCTAAAGTACATATCACGTGATTGGTATAAATACCATGCGGTAAAAAAGGGGTCAGTTGGGACGGGATGTGTCCCGTCATAGGTGAAAACTGGACTGGTTCTGAAAAACATCCCAGCGGGAAAAAAGGGGTCAGTTGAGAATTGGGACCTGTCCCGTGATAGGGAAAATCTGGACCAGTTCCAAAAATACATATCACGTGGTAGGTAAAAATAGGACCGGTTCATAAAGTACCTACCACGTGACCAGTTTAAAAGTTATGATATGTTCTTTGGTTCTGTAATATGTTCTTTGGGGTTGGTTGTGTTACATGTTCTTTTAGACCAGTCCTGTGACATGTCACAGAGGACAATTGGCCCCCTCCTAGGACAAGCCTATGTTAAAGTGACAGGTCCTTTTCATATTAAAAAACCAGTCCCGTGACCGGTACCTATCAAAATGAACCGGTCACGTGACGTGTCCTGGATAGGTCCTTTTCCCGCAGGTATATAACGAGATAGGTGACCGGTTTTAAAATCATGACATATTCTTCTGCGTTGGTTCTGTGATATGTTCTTTGGGGTTAGTTGTGTGACATATTCTTTTAGACCAATCCTGTGACATGTTACAGAGGACAATTGAGTCCCCCTCCTCTAGGACAAGCCCATGATAAAGTGACTGATCTTTTTATATAAAAAACCGGTCCCGTGACCGGCTTATTGTGCTAGGGACCAGTCACGTGATGTGTCCTAGGATAGGTTCTTTTCCCAATATTTTCCAGCAAACGTGGCATGTATTGCCTAGATAAAAAATTTTATGGCGGCAACAATTGTTTTCGTATTACGGAAGATACCGCAGTTGGTATCAATAATTCCAAGCAAAACAAAATCGATTATCCAGGAAGATAAATTAGCAATACTAGCAATACGAAGTAAGAAAAGTATTGGCAAAGGCTGAGTATAACAAAGCACCAGGTATGGACATAGTGCCTTATGAATTTTTTAAAAATGCACGAATAGAGCTTTTACAGGAACTAACTTTTGCTTATAATAGAGCGCTAGATAGTGGTTAAGCAGATGATTCGTTCCTTACAAATGTTATCTTTCCCATTTATAAAAAGGGTTGGTAGAAATATCCCCAGCAAATACAGGGGCATATCGTTTATGAACTGCATTGCAAAATTATCATAGGTGTCATAAATGAAAGGCTGTTTGCATGAATGGAAAAATATAACGTTTTAACATAATATCAAGCTAGTTTTAGAAAATATTATTCAACGATGGATAACATATACAATCTTTCAGCGATTGTTCATTTAAAGTTCCATGAAAAAAAGAAAGTATATGCATTCTTTATCGACTTCAGAGCGGCATTTGATAAAGTGTCTAGAAGACTTTTTTTCTACAAACTCCATGAAATAGGTATTTCCACAAAGATTGTAAACTTTTTAGAATCGGTTAACAGAACCACCATATCAGTAGTATGGACTGGGTAAGAGATGTTAGATATAAATGTAACGTGCAAAAATTTTTTAGTTAGAACATATTTCAAGCTGCTTGTAGAGTTATTCAAACTAATGGAGCTCTAGTATGGGGACATTCGCTTTTTGTTGAAGTGAATAAACTTCAACGGTACTTTGCTTAAAGGATTTTGTGCTTACCCTCGTTCACCCCTACCAATATTTTGATGTTGGAAACAAATATGTAAGACGGATACCTATATACACTCGATTTACATCTGAGATATGTCAGTCGTACACTTTTTGAGATTAGTACTAATAGAACACCAGCTTTCTCTCAAGCTTATACAGAAAAAAATATCATAGGCAAATAGTCTACAACGTCTTTGCCGGCAGCTTGATTTAAATTTGGAATATGAAAATATGTCCAAAATTTATTGAAACTTGTAAGCAATTAATTAATTGAAAAGCTGACACCCAGAAAACAGATTCATGCTAACAACCGAATTGTTCAACTGGCGCAGCCGAATTTTTCGATTGTGACTACCGAATTGTTATTGAGGCAAACAAAATACTGTTGTGACAATCAAATTACTCATGTTTCAATTGGTTTTCTTTTGTCACAACCGAGAAATTAGGTTACCACAACCGAACCATTCAATTCGCTATAAATGTTCGCGATATCAAAAAAGGAATGGGTACTCATTATTTTTTGGCTGTTCGTAAGCGAGACTGTAAAGACCACCCATTATTTTGTATTTTTTGTAAGTGAGAGGGAAATGACCACTCATTATTTTCGGAACATCCCGAACAAAAGTAATGAAGCGAGTAAATAAGCTGGTAAGTAGTTGAAACCCTGTTTTTGCTGGTACATATTTACATTAAAATTTAAATTTAATTACATTACAAAATAATACTTAGCGTGGGTGCGCAATAGCTAAATGCAATCTAAACTAAATTCAGGTTTCCAAATTTCTGTCAAATTTAGGCAAAATGTATTCTAAACTAAATATATAAAAAAGGGGCCTACCGCAGGACACGTCACGTGACCGGTTCATTGTGATAGGTACCGGTCACTGGCACGGTTTTTTTATATGAAAATGACCGGTCACTTTAACATTTGCTTGTCTTAGGAGGGGGTCAATTGCCCTCTGTGACATGTCACAGGACAGGTCTAAAAGAACATGTCACAAACCTAATCTCAAAGAACATATCACAGAGCAAACGCTAAAGAACATGTCATGTCTTTTAATTGGTCACGTGGTAGGTACTGTAGAAACCGGTTCTCTTTTCGCTTATCTTGTGTTATGTATTTTTTTAACCGGTTCAGTTTTCACCCATCACGGGACAGGTCCCGATTCCCAACTGACTTATTTTTTCCCGCAGGGAGTATTTGAAAAAATTTTTCAATTTCCCATGTAAAAATCGAAATATATATGAACATACATGATCATACATGGACTTGTATATGATCATACATGGGCATACATGGTCATATACGTCCATACATGATCTCATATATGACCATATATTTTCGGATCCGAAATTTGAGGGTATATGGTGATATATGTGCATATATTATCATACATGCTCATATATTATTCATGTATGCTCGTATATGATCATATACGTCCATATACGTCAGAGTGTATTCAGCAAGCTCGTACACGGCCTTAGATTATTTCATCGCTGTAATTCCATCCCTTATTGTCTTCATATCTCTCTTTTGTATCATTTCCTTGAAAAAAATCAAATTACTGAATTTAATTCATATTTATGTTTTGTTGACCAAAAGTAAGACTATTCAATATGCCTGATTACCCCCAATATGTTGAAAATTCGCTTCAAATAATTTAAATTATTAAAAGATATTGTCGTAATATCTTCTCGACGATGTATCTTGTAAATTGGGTTTTGGTAGTTACACACATCAATACAAATTCATTATACCCTGACCATGTAGTGGTGTAGACATACCATGTTGAATTTCAAACAAGTATACAATTTTATTAGGTCAAGACATTCCGCGATGCGGACCTAATTGCCTTAAAGTGCCATTTAAGCCCAGTTCTAAGGGAACTTCTCATTTTAATTTCTAACACAAACACAAATCTTCACCAGATTAGGTTAGGTTAGCTTGAAAAAGAGGAATCGGAAGTGAAAAAACTTTTCACAACCGACTCATGTCTAAAAATAGTACATGCACTTAAGCCTGAAAGTCGGTTTGTTAAACAGTCTCATGTAGGTTCGACTGACTTCATTAAATACAAGATTTTTTAAGAAAATCTTTGGCTTACATAAGTATCAAGCCAACTAAAATTAACAGTGGTCCCCTAAAAATATTCCAAATGGTATTTGAAAACTATCATTTTACAAGATAAATACTGTATTTCAAAAAAATAATTTCATAAGTTCCATGATTGTTTTCAGAAATTATTTGGATTGGCTGTTGTCACTGACCTTTTTTTAAGTCCCACGATTATACCTACCTGGAAAATGTCTATAGTGAGTGTTATGACAGACCTCTACCCATGGTAACATTTGGAGTGAGATGAATTTTTAACCCCTACAATTGTGTTAGAAAATAACTTTACATTTATTGTGACATCCGAATATATATATGGTTGTAGCAACCTAGTACAATTGAAACATATGGTTGAAACCAAAATTCAGTTATATTAATCGAAATTCTGAAACAACAAACATATATAGCGGTTCGCACGATGAATCTGTTTTCTCTGTTTAAGAGTGACAAAACACAAAAATTCATTTACATTTTTAAAATAAATCAAATATTTTTTTACGTTAATTACCCAGCGGATAGAGTTCTTGGCTAAAAATCAGAGATCCCAGATTCGAATACCAGCTTGACCACAAAACATTTAATATAAAAATATTTCTAGTAGGATATTTTCATAACTTCTTTTATGAAATTGTATTGTTTATCACATTACTTTTTCCATCATCGTTACCACATTAATAACCACTTACTTTATCCCCTCCAAGGTATCGAGTCCAAATATCAAGTTGGGTTTCATCGCCTCTATAATTCCTCAATGAAGTAAGGTTTAAAGTAATGAGTGGAATTATATGGCATTATACACTACTATGTAATCCCATATTTGGTTATGTGTGGATTTGCTAGGTAATACTCTACCTCAAGTATTTCCTACTTTTGACCCGCAAATACTCTTACAGCCGTGATACTATATGACCAACCAAATGTTTTTGAGTCAAACCTTTTCTGCCTTTTACTTTCCACGAAAATCAATATGCAATATCTCTCGCATGTTTTAAGCTGAATTTTTTTATCCAACCGAAATGGTTTAATGTAGGTTAGTTATCCTTCTTAGAGGTCGACTTTGAATTCATTATATACGAACACAGCACATAATTGGCTTTTACATTTGTTGCTTTAATTTCAATATACCATTATGTGTATTATTTACAATTTAACGGTAAATTACCATAAAATCTGACAGCCAACATATTGTCACTTATTTACAAAATGTTGCCAAAATAAAAAATAAAGTTCAAGTACAGGTTACAAAAACATCTCAACCAATTCGAAAAATTACCCAAGATTTAATAAAAACGATAATAACCTTTAAAAACAATATTGAGGGGACATATTTAGTGATTTAGCAAAAAAATTTGTAGTTCATAAACTTAACTTTAGCAAAATAACAAAAAAAAAAAAAAAAACGATTACAAAAATTATAGTCGGTCTAACTCCACCATGAAATACCCTATAGAATAGTATAACTTATGAAGCGGAGCAAATTACGGGCTGAAAATTTATTAAATAATCTAAATTAAACGAGGCAGAAAATATTGCGAAAAATCAGAATGAAATTGGTTAATATGAGTGATGGTATGATTTTCTTTAAATTTGGAGGCATAATTTTTGAGGATATATTGCAATTACAGTCCAAATAACAACCCGTTATTTATGGTTTTATATGCTTTAAGCACAATTAAGATAGCACCCTATTATGGCGCTTAGGACAAATCATGGACCAACTTTAACTATTTTCAATTGGACTTGGGCCAACTTATTTAGCTTTTCTTTTATCAAATTTCAAGGAATTGCCTGTAATATTTCGACCTGTAGTTTGATTATAAGGATACATCAACAGGCAGACGGACATCGCTAAATCGTTTTAAAAACCTATTCTAAATCGATCAATTTACATACAGGTGGGTCTCGGTATGTTATTTTTGGTAGTTACAAATATCACTACAAACCCATTATACCCTTTATACGTGGTAGTGTAGGGTACAATAAAACAAAAAAAAAACTAAAGTTAAGTTTAACATTATTTTCCGTTTATTTTTGGCAATACTTGACAACTGAAACTAAGATGCTGTTAAGATGATAAATACCAAAATAAAGCATTGGAATCAATAAGACCCTATGGAAGAAACCCAAGCTACCAACAAAACAAACATGTTACTCACCTTACAAAAAGTACTCATTGCAGTACCTTAAGTAGTGTTGGAATCTGTGTTTTGTAAAACACCTTTTTCAGCATTTTTTTAAATGATTTCTGTTGCAAATATTAAGGTTGGGCATATTTTTGCAACAAAAACAAAAGGGTTCCATGGTTTATATTACACATTGGTACGTACATACAACAAGGGCTTACAGTAGCTTAGAGTTTAAAGTTTTTTTTTTTTTTTAGCAGTTAGAAGTTGTCAAATTTTTAAATTGCATATTGATTTTATTTTCCAGATTTTGAGGTTTGATCTTAATATAGAGGGAACGTTATGACATTTGCATATCACTGTCATTCGCCGTCATCGTCAATGGTTTTTATTTGTTTTCTATGACAGGAATATGAAATTTTTGTTAAATTTGGTTTATCAAGATAATTAATGATTGAAAATTAATATTCAGCATATTTGAATTTCATTGGCAAAGTTATCTGTGTCTATGGTAGAAATGTCATCTGTGTCGTTGAATTATTATAATTTTTGTTAACCTTAAAAAACAAAGGTTAAAATATGTAAAATATTCAAAGTGTATGAACACTATTTTATGATAACTACAACTTTGGTGTATTTAGGAAAATATTAATAATTTAAAAGAAATATTTTGGCAATAGAAAGGAATTTCTTAAAATTTAGCATAAAAACTTTCTTTTTATTAACAAAGGTATATTTAAAGTTGATTAACCCATGTGTGTGTTTCCAATTATTCGACTTTGCCGGTTAACCGGTTAGAGCATTATTCAAAAATTTACGAAAATTGATAAATCGGTTATTCGGGTAAATTAATCGGAAAAATTGGCGATTAATCGAAAAATCGTCTAATCGTTTAATGCAAAATAAATGTATATAATTTCTCAAAAAGAACACAGAGTGCGGCTGTTTTTGTGAAATATTAAGTTAACCCTACTGCGTTGGTGAAATAAGTTGTTTGTTCAGGGAAATTCAGGGAATCAGGTCCTAGAACCTTGAATTTTTTTGCTAGGAATCTGAGGACTCTTTAAAAATAAAGTGTGGCCACACATGTTCAGTGAATATAAAACCTTAAGCTAAAAGCAGATGAAGACTAAATGACACTTGCTAGTTTCTAGTTTCTAGATTCTAGTTCTTTTTTTGGCCATTAATGCAAACCATATTGCACTACCTTGCTGACCAGTGTTGCTGTTTTAAGTTATTTTTAACCAAAATTGGTTATTTTTTTTCCAATGTGGAATCATGAATCCGGATTGTGCGACATGTTTACGTCCGTAAAACAAGTATCCGTCAAAGCTTGTACGTAAACGGAATATTAACGGACCACATAATCGTGTTTTCGAAAACACTACGATTTTACTCCGTTTTTCATCACCGTAACAAACGGTGTTGTTTATTGCTTTTATAAAAATATAAATATGCAGCCAAATTATATAGAATATATATCTAAAATCTCGTAACTCTTGTGTTAAATTTTAAAGGTGAAAAACTGGTGACTTAAAGTACTTTTATGCGGCTTATCGAAAAGTACTTTTTACATTGTAAATATTATCAGTTGAACATAAACTACTTTGTTTTTTTATTTCGATCAGGTATTAAACTTTTTAAAAGGCCGAAATTAAAACGTTGTAATGGATGGTAATTGCTTTATTCGAATGTTTTCTTTGTGTTGTTTATTATTCTTGTGACTTAACTCCGGTTTTTACACCACACAAAGGAAAAAATTGGAATAAGTTTCGATGTTAATTAAAATTCGTTTTCTGGTACGTTTACGTAAGCGAAACTTTTTTTGTTGGGTTGGTTGTTGGGTTTTTATTGAAAAAGAAATAGTGAATCCGAAGATTTATCATTTGAATGCGACAATTAAAGCAGGAATTTAATTAATTTTTAAATTTTTGCTATAGAATAATGTTTTCAGTACAATTAAAAAAAATAATAGTTTAATATATTTAAACAAAAACATAAAACTTAGAATTTTGGTTATATTTTTTCTCATTTGGTAACTTTGGTTTTTTAAATTTTGGTTACCAAAAATTTTTGTCCGTGGCAACACTGTTGCAGACTTTAATTTGTAAGATTGCTAGTTTTTCTATATGGTTGAACTCTTCATACTCATTATTTTTCACACAAGTTGTATGTGGGAAGCTATCAACGTTGGCTTCTATTCTTTTGGCTTTCCATACAACAAAAATTAAAATTTGTGTATTGTATTTCCTATGTTTTGTTTACTGCGTAGATTATTATGCTTAATTGACAACAGATGGCGCACCGAAATACACAAAAAGTAGGGTTGCAGAATAGTAATTTTGCAGAAAATTTTGCACGAAAAATTAAAAAAATCATTATTTTTTTTGCTGAATATTCAATGCATATATCAATCAAATTTGTAAGAAATGTAAATTAAAACAAAACGGGAGAACTGCTTTAAGGAAATTATGGTAATCAATCGGTTAATCGTTATTCGATAAATCACAATTTTGTCAAATATTGTTCAAATAATTAAAAACTTCCAAAATTTGAATAAGGTAGGTAGGTAGGTAAGTGTGGTAATCGGACGAGCAGACTCTCTTAGACCATGAAGTCCATTGTGATACCATGGGAGCTAGCAGATGCATATAACTAGTCTCCCCCGTGGAACTAACCCGATTGCCACAGGAAGCTTCTAAGTCGGCCAATATCGACATCAGCTGAATCGCCCAGATCTTTAAAGAAATGTGATCCCAAATTCAGTCCCCTACCGCGCCAGGGCGGGACAAGTGCAGAGAAGGTGCTCCACAGATTCCTCCTCTTCTTCTTCTCCACAGTTTCTGCAAAAGTCATTTACCGCAACCTAACTGGATGTCTTCAAAACAGACAGTGTCCCGTCCCGACGGACACAAGTAGAGATATATCGGGCCTCGATAATGACAGCAATTTGTGCGTACGCTTCCTATACAGATGGCGCCTCATATTTCTGGAACGAATACAACCGCGAACAGAAGTCCACCTGCCATTCGCTAACTCATTAGCCCTCTCCCGCAGTTGAAACTTGCAAGTGGCCAGAGGCATGCCCACAAATTCCTGTTTCTGTGGAATGTGTTAGGTAGTCCCGAGTCTTGCCAGCTTGTCAGCCCTGCAGTTCGCTGGTATGTGCATGTGCCCCGGCACAAATATAACGTGGATGCCGAACTGCTGAGCCATCTCGTTAAGAGATCTGCGACAGTCTAGGGCTGATGACGAATACAGGAAGACATAATCCAGTGATCTAATGGCAGTTTGACTATCAGATAGTATATTAATCCCCACAGTTGTGAGGACATTGTATTTAAGCCACTACGCTACCTCCGTAATGGCCAAAATTTCAGCCTGAAAAACACTACAGTGATCCGGTAGTCTCCGCGCAATATTCGACTCTAGGTCCCTGGAATAGACCCGTAGCCTACTTGATTGGCAAGCTTAAAGACGTCAGTACAGAAATCGACATAACACCTTCTACCGGGAGTTCCATGTTAACACGTATCCCTATGCGGTATAGATGTATGGTACCTCTTGTCGAACAGTGGTTCGGCCGCAGTGTACTCAAGGGTGCATGAAAGATCTGGCATCATGTTAAGGATTACACTGTATCCATAGCCATTGTCCGACCATAGTGATAGCTGCCTTAGTCTAACTGCTGAAATAAATAATACGAATAAAGAATAATTCATATTATTTTATACGACTAATAAAAATTGGTAAAAAATACAAAAATGTTTTTTTTAAAGATTTATAGATTGATATAACACAAAGCCATTCATAATATCCTCTAGTAAAGAATATTTCAGAGCCATTCTTAAGGCTTTTGAAGTTTAAAAAGTAAAAAAACGACAATTAAGCCAACTCTTAAAAAAATTTTAAACAAAATTAATCACAAAGTTTTTGCAAATTATTTAATAAAATCAAAAATAGGGACGTAAACATAGATGAAAAATCGGTTATGAACATAATTTCTCTCTTCATTTCCTTTTTTATATGTTCACTGCATATGAAAAGACAAAACAATTAAATACAAGATTTTTCTATTCTAGCTATTCTAGCTAGCTTACCTCGATCTGAATGTATTCTTATAGAAGTAAACATACGTCTGAGTAATATATGCTTAACTTTATAAAATGTAAAACGTAAACGAATAATTATTTTATTAAAATGAAAAGTCGATTAATTGAATACCCATAATGGACATACGGCACAGACAGTCAAATTCAAAAACAAAAATTGATATGCAGTACAAAAAAAAAGTTTTTTCTGTGGTAAAAGCTTAATAAATTATGATGTACAGGTTGGTTGAAAAGTTCCTGCGCTCACCAAGAGATGGCACTGCTAGCGCCAAACTTTTTTTTCCTCAAGTTGGTATAACTGTCCTGAGAACACATGCAAAGTTGCAAGTCATTCTGTCAATTCTTTCTTTGTTTACAAGCCAGTTGAAGTTGACGTGTCATTGATTTTTTTTAATATGGAAAAAATTGAATATGGTGCAGTCATTAGATTCTTTGTTTTGAAGGGTTTAAAAGCAAAGGAAATTTATGAACAATTGTAAGAAGTGTATAAAGGAGTCCTCACCTTCAAAACGCACCGTTGAATTTTGGGCTGGTGAATTTAAACGTGGTCGTACCAGCTTTAAAGACGATCCACGCGAAGGATCCAAGTTTGACTAAGCGTGAAATTGCTAATGCCATAGGCATCTCAGACGAACGTGTACTCCATATTTTACATGAAGAATTACGTATGAAAAAACTGTTTGGAAAGTTAGTGCCGCACACATTAACAATTCAACAAAAACTGGATCGAAAACAAATTTCTCAGCGTAATTTGGAGCGTTTTAAGCTGAATAAAACCGACTTCTTGCATCGTTTTATAACTATGGATGAGACTTGGATCTACCACCAAGATCCTATATCGAAACAAGAACGTTTACAGTGGACTGAAGCTGGTTTTTCAGCTCCAAAGAAGGTGAAGTCACAACGATCAGCAAAGAAGGTTATGGCATCAGTTTTTTGGGATGCAAAAGGAATTTTGTTGATTGATTATCTTCAGAAAGGTAAAACAATCAACTATGAATATTATTGCAGCCTTTTGGATCAGCTGGATGAAAAAAATTCGTGAGAAAAGATCTGGTTTAAAGAAGAAAAAAATCATTTTTCATCAAGACAATGCACCTGCTCACAAAAGTGTTTTGACGATGGCTAAATTCAAAGAATTAAAGTTCGAATTGCTTGAACATCCACCGTATTCACCAGATTTAACTCCCAGTGACTACTATCTCTTTAGAAATCTCAAACAATTCCTTCGTGGAAAGCATTTTTCGTCGAATGAAGAGGCCATAGCAGCCGTAGACGGTTATTTTGCAAAGCTTCCGGAAAACCATTATAAGGATGGGATAATATTATTGGAAGATCATTGGAACAAATGTATTGAGCTTCTAGGAGATAATATTGAATAAAAAAATATATTTCGTATCAAAAACAGTATTCTTTCATTTCGAGCGCAGGAACTTTTCAACCAACCTGTATTTTATATAAATTAACGAAAATTTATAGTGCTTTTTTTCAAAATACATGCCACTATCGATGGTGAGAATGAGAAAATGTATATAATGGTTTTTCTTGTTATCCACTTTTTGGAAACCAATAATAAGCTGACGATATATAATCGTTGTATTCGCACATATAATTTCATATATGTAATATATCTTAATATATGCTCAAACATGGAAGCACATATGTCTATATATGAGATTATATATGTTCATATATTATAATTTTTGCATGGTGTTGCCTTATTTAAAGTCCTTAATATTTCACCACCTTTTTTTTTTCTCATCAATCCCCTTTGTGAGTGTTGATTCTCTTTAAAAAAAAGATAACTGCGACTCTATTGAATTTTTCTGTCTGTGTTGTATTTTTTAACCTACCTAACTTATTTTACAAAAAATATGTAAATCAATTTGTATTGTAATAAATTTTAAAAACTATAATAAAATTCAATAAACTTTTGTTACAAGTTTATAATAATAATTTTATACATGTATTTATGCAAAATCTACAATATACAACTAACATTGTATAATGGGTGCACATTTCTATATTTATTGTGGAGTGTAAATTATAGTAATTTTAATTGAGAGTATTCAAATTTTTATTGCAACAGGTAAATGTTTAACGAATCAAAAGACAGCTAAAGTCAATGCAGCAAACCTAGTTCATTGTTAAGTATTTTTAAATAAGATTGGACCCACTATAGAGTGTCATTTTGTATAGCAAGTAATTCATAAATTGTTAAAATATTGTTGCAAAAAAAAAAAAAACAAAAAATCTAACGTCTACCAAGTGTAGGTGGTAAATTTACAGACGCCTGTTTGCATATTATTCTGCGATTTTTCTTTTAGAGTATTCGAAAAAAGTGAGTCATTCTAGAAACATGCTGAACTTTGTTCCATTAGACGGACTGGTATTGTCATACCAGATCAATTGTTTATATGTTTGTGTTTAAATTTTAACGTTTTGTGCTAGGTTGTATTTTTGGCGCCAAGCTTTTTAATGTTTGGCCAACATTTGACATTTTCCAAGAAAAACATACAAACAATGGGGTGTATTTAGCGTTTTTTTCCAGTATTTTATATCAAAGTCAGACAGTATTAAGATGTATGATATTACTTAACCGATTGATTAATTTTAATCCTTGCGTAATTCTATGTCAAATTAATTATGTGATATCATTCATTTATATTATGAGTTTCTAATAAATATAACTACAGTAAACATTTGAGCAAACACTTAATTGAAATATTTTTCCGAGATTTTTAGATTTTGAGCATTTCTAGTGACTGAGAGGATGAGTACCAAGGATAAAATAAACCAAAACCAGAGATAAAACCAATTAAAATCCCTATTAAATTGATGAATAGTTGATTAATATACAGCTAACAAAACCCATCCATACATTCTTTAATCAATCTGAATAACTATTTTGTAGTTTTTACCAATGCATTTTATTTAATTTAACGATTATTTATTTTGAATATATTTAAATGTTGCAATGTTTCCACCAAGAGCATTTGGGAAGTAATTTCATTTAGCTTTATGTTAGATTTATGTTATTTTGGTCACATTCGAATAGTATGTGCCAAATTTAATGAAAATCGTTTAGTAGTGTTTTTAATTCGGTTCCTCGATTAACCGATTCCTCGATAAATCGCCTATATTTCGGTTAAAGTCGAAACAAATAATTTAAAACTCAAATAACACAGTACAACAGCCAATCTGGGGGGTGAGAAATTCCAAGTCAGGGTGATGGTACTAGGTCAGTATAGTAAAACCCTCAAAGGGTTTGGCGTTCGTATGTGTCAGTTTTTTTTATGACCTTTTAAATTTTTTCCTTATCTTGATGTTTTTTCGCTTAGTTGTAACATTTTGGCAAAAACGTAGTTTAACATAACTCGAGAACCACTTGTCCGATTTTGATGAAACAAATTTAGAAAAATTAAGAATTACAATTTCTCTAATCTGTTTCTATACCGTTTTCCTATATGCGCAACACTTTCGAAGTTAAAATTGAATGTATGAAGGGAAAAAAGTATTTTTTGCCTAAAAATTTAAATATTTTTTTTTTTTTTTAAATTCATAAAAAATCCAAAATGGGAAAAAGTGCCAAAACTAATTACTTTTGCGTAAAGTCACATAACTCATGAGCAAAAAAAGGCATAGATCATGAAAATCGATGCACGCGTTTCTCATTTATTCACAATTAGGTAAATGTATGAATTTCAAAAATTTGCTTCAGATATGCACAACATTATTTGGAGAAAACATTGACACTCACAAGCCGAACTCTCTCATATTTTTCTACTGTACTAAAAGAGAAATATTGATGTGGCAACACTGGTTCTGTAATGTTCACATAAAACATGCATTGTCATTATACTTCTTCTCTTTCTCACACTGGTTCTGTGATTTTTGTCATTCAACAAGTGCCGACGAACGCGAACAGTAAAAGTGATTTTTCTCCAGTTTTTTAAAAGTGAACAAAACTGAACAGAATATGGAACTGTGCAAGCCAGATATAAATAGCTTTTGCTACTGCTGTGGTCAATATGTCTCAACACATAAAAAAAGGGGAAATTTCAGTACTGATTTTGTTCAAACATACGAGATGTACTTCAACCAAAATGTTATAGTGAACGAAAATTGGGTACCAAATATAGTGTGTAAAAGCTGCTACAACCGTCTAATGGATTAGAAAAATAGAAGACGTGAAAGTATGCCATTCGGTATCCCAATGACTTGGACTAATCCTGGCGAAGGTCACAATCCATTGAATTGCTATGCATGTGCGAATAAAGGAGCCGCAAAAAGGATAAGAAAATCGTATAATTACGTTGGTGTTGCAAGTGCCGCAACACCATTGCCTCATTCGGACCACATTCCTGTGCTAAAAGCTTCTAGCCCAGATATTTTCTCTTCTACGACTGCTCCGACATATCATGCACGTGATGATCCCCCATATGAGCCATCATTATCCAATGAGCCAATTTTAATAAATCAAAATAAGCTTGATTCAATTGTTGCCAAGTTGGAATTAACACAGCATAAATCGGAAGAGCTGGCTTCCATTTTGAAATCAGACAATTTGTTGGCACCCGGTGTGAAAGTCACAGCTTATCGAAGTCGTCAGGCAACACTCCAAAGTTTATTCCTTGTGAATGATGAAAAAACTTCTGCATATTGCCTGGATGTAGGAAAATTGATGGACGCAATGGAAATAAAATATGAAGCAGATGACTGGAGATTATTTATTGACAGTTCAAAACTCAGCTTGAAGGCGGTTTTACTGCATAAGATCAATAAAAAACCTTCAGTTCCAATCGCCTATAGTACAGAAACGAAAGAAACATATGATGCACTGGAAAATATTTTAAAAATGGTTAACTACGCCAAACATATGTGGGTATTGGAGAGACAACATGAAAATGCTGATTTTGCCGATAAAATCTTCAGTGACGAGGCCCATTTTCATCTTGATGGCTTCGTCAATAGGCAGAATTGTCGCATTTAAGGTGAGGAAAATCCTCGAGTGATTCACGAGAAGCAAATGCATCCTCAACGTGTCACTGTGTGGTGTGGTTTTTGGGCTGGAGGAATCATTGGACCTTTTTTCAATGGTGTTCGGTATCGTGAAATGATAACCAGTTTTTTCTTGCCTAGAATTGAAGAAATGAATGTGGAGGGCATGTGGTTCCAACAAGACGGCGCCACATGTCATACAGCCAGAGAAACAATTCAATTGCTGCTCGATGGCCTTAAAAGAGGAAATTGGACGCTGCATTAATGAAATACTGCAGCATTCATGCAAAACGGTCATTGAAAATTTCATTAAAAGATCGCGTGCATGCCAGCAAAGCCGCGGCGGCCATCTGCACGATATATTGTTCCATACATAACCTCATTCTGTCTACTTTACGATATAATAAAGTTTCACGATTTTTATTTAAATATCTGTGTTTTATTTAAAATTTAAAAATTGCGTTCTTCTTGGGACACCCTTTATATAGCTTTAGTAAATACAATAGACAATTTTTAATTTTTGTTTCAATTTCTTTTAAAATTATAATTAATATAAATTGTATTTTTATATCTTTCACCACAAGGTTGAATTTGTGTCAGATTAATGTCTTCTTTCAACACGCAGACAAAAACATGGTTGCAATATGATCACTGCTACTATATTGTGCTTGCTGCAATCGGGTATGATTGTCTCAACCAAATTATTGGTTTTCTAACAATCAACATGGTCGCTACCATCATTATTTAGTAAATATGTTACTATTTTATGATTGGCACCTCTTATTTTATATCATGATTGGCTGTAATCATACTGTGATAACAAAAATTTTGACTATGAAAAAAATATGATAATTATGCAACGATAAAATGCTAGCAAAATTCAATAAATAATTATACATAAAAAAACATAACTAACATTTACAGTCATAATATTTTCTTGTGTTCATAAAAACCAAAATTTTATCAGTTCAGTCAGTTTGTTTTTACTATCAAATGTCTCAAAAAAACAATCATACAACCATTGTTCCATTAATTCATTAATTCAATTAATTTTTTTGTAGCTTTAGAATTTTTTTTTTGTACGAATAGGTTTCTTACACAGAATAATAGATATTTATTAATTTATCTGATAAAAACTGTTTTAGATTCTATGGACTTTTCCTTAAACTAAAATTCTCAGATCCTCCAAACTGTTTATTAGATAAAAGTATATATATTTCAAACAAACTTAAATTTTAAGGCATTCCTTTGAAAGAAAAATTCATAGATTCTGAAAACTTTTCATCATAAAAAATACTTAGATTCTAAGGACTTTTTCTAGTAGAAATATTCTTAGATTCTAAGGACTTTTTCTAGTAGAAATATTCTTAGATTCTAAAGGCTTTTTCTTAAAGAAAAATTTCTTAAAACTTTCTTAAAAAATCTTAAAAGTGTCTTAAGATTTTTTTATTAAAAAAATTATTCTAATTTCAAAAAAAAAGTATTTGTCTTAAAAAAAGTCCACAGATTCAAAGTTTTCTTGATAGAAATTTCTTAGAATCTATGATTTTTCCCTTAACAATTTTTCTTCAAAAAGTCCTTATTATCAATTTCTTAAATTTAAATAGCTTTTTCATGGTTTCTAAGAAATTTTCTTAGATTATGGATCATAAAATGATAATCCAGGAATCATAATATAGTTATGAGTCGCCATAACCATTTTAAGCATACTATGATTAGGTGCGATAATATTATGATAAATTTAATATAACATGTTTATTTAGGACCATAATATGGTAATTTTTGAATCATGATATAACTGTAGGAACTATATTATGTTAAAAGTATGGTTATTTTATTATCATAATATGATAACCACATTATAGTATGACTATGGTTGGCACAACCATAAACCCAAAAATATATGATGCTCTTCGAATATGATTGCCCAAACCATATTTTTTCTTTGCGTGAAGAAAATTTTTACAATCGGTTTCAACAAAAACTAACAAAATATTCATAAATTTACAACAATAAAAAAATTAAGTTTATCAAAATTAGTCTAAATTACATTATTATTATTTTTATTACTGTGGTCGCTTCGACGTGGATCTAATAAATATTATTTTCCTCCAACCATACATTTACAACCCTGTATGTATTACTGTCGTAATCGTGCTGGAATGTCCATGAAAGTGGCATTTGCCATTCAGCATATGGAAGCATAACTAAGCTTAACGAAATGTGATTTGGAGAAAATTAATGTTGTGACCACTACTGTATATATTTTTATTTTCTATATGTTTATCTATATTTGAATAATTTCTTGTTTTTATACCCTTCACCATAGGTGGAAGGGTATATATAAGTTTGTCATTCCGTTTGTAATTTCTACAATATTGATCTTAGACCCTATAAAGTATATATATTCTGGGTCCATATGAAGAGCGAAGTTGATTTAACGATGTCCGTCTGTCCGTCTGTCCGTCTGTCCGTCTGTCCGTCTGTGTGTTGAAATGGGTTTTCCGAAGAACCCAGACATGATGAGGACTTGATTCTTTTTTATTTCTGTTACATGTGATCCATTTCTGTTTGCTATTAAAAATCAGACAGATCGGTTAATAAATGGCTGAGATATTAGCAAAAAACCAGGACTACCTCTAATTTTTCCAGTAAAATCCCTTTGTTTAATAAGAGTGTGAAGATAAATACGTAGGTTAAATACGTTTCACAACTATTGTGAATGATATAAATAAAAAACAAATAGTAGTGTCGCCAACTTTTTTTTGCCTAGAAAATGCCAAATTTGACAAGAAAAGCGCTGAAACATATGGAAAAATATAAATTTGAGATTTTACATGACATATTATTTTGGATTAAAATTTTTGGACATTTAAGAAAAAATAAATGGGGATACCGCTTGTTTGTGGAGAGCTATGAGGTAGTAGATTCCAACGATGTATTCATCTCCTTCAGGTTTCGAGTTTTGCATTTTAAAGAAAATTTATTTTTGAAATTCCACATAACATTATTTAAAATTAAAATTTTTGGACATTTAAGAAAAAATAAATGGGGGTACCGCTTGTTTGTGGAGAGCTATGAGGTAGTTGATTCCAACGATGTATTCATCTCCTCCAGAATCACTTTAGGATTCGAGTTTTGCATTTTAAAGAAAATTTATTTTTGAAATTTCTCATAACATTATTTAAAATTAAAATTGTTGGACATAGCTCTCCACAAACATCTCTGGAGGAGATGAATACATCGTTGGAATCCACTACCTCATATCTCTCCACAGACAAGCGGTATCCCCATTTATTTTTTCTTAAATGTCCAAAAATTTTAGTCCAAAATAATATGTCATGTAAAATCTCAAATTTTTATTTTTCCATATGTTTCAGCGCTTTTCTTGTCAAATTTGGCATTTTCTAGGCAAAAAAAAGTTGGCGACACTACTATTTGTTTTTTATTTATATCATTCACAATAGTTGTGAAACGTATTTAACCTACGTATTTATCTTCACACCCTTTTGTTTAATATGTATGTAGAATTTTGAGCATAACAACACATCCATGTGTTAAAATTCTTTTCTCTCTATTGACGATGATTTTGTGTGAGCTTCAATAGCTCAGTTGTCTAGACGCTGTGTCACAAATACTTTTTTTTTCTCTAAGGCCGTGGGGTTCGAAGTTCAAATCTCGGTGAGGTCAATTCACTTTTTTTTTGTACCTCTGATACAAACAAAATACAAACGTTTTTATACCTTTCACCACAGGTGGAAGGGTCGCGGGTTCGTTAAGATTTTTTTTTTTGTTTATTTTTTGTTTTTTTTTTACATTTAATAATTAATTTAAATAAAATTTTATATTAATAATTAAATAATCCATAAATAGGCTAAAAACATCAAAATTTGTATAAAAACCCTCTGATACAAACAAAATACAAACGGTTTTATTTCTATTTTTTGCACCGATTTAAAAGAATTTATAAAAAGATTTTTAAACCATTTTATTTCTCACATATTAAGAAAATTTTATACATAATTTACCTTTGAGTGCAACTATTTTAGGTCATAACTTATAATAATTTATAAAAAAAATTATAAACTATTTTCATTCAAATTTTTAAAATTAAGCTAAAGAAATTACAAATATTTCTAATAAAAAAGCGAAATAAAATCCTAAATGCAAATTTGCCAGCTAAATCAAACTATTTTATAGAAATAAAACACATGCAGTTCTAGTGATTTCTTTTAACGATTTGTTGAAATTCTTTTCTTTCACCTCTTAACCTTTTATACACAAACAACAAACACTATTCTAGAGCTGTATTATGACCTATGGATACGTCTTATATAGCAAAAGATCGAAAATCTTTAGTATAACATATTTGCTGAAAAACTCGGAAATATCGGTTCAGATACAAAAAAGTTATGCCCAAAACATACATTTTTTTAAAATACATATTTTCTGGAACCATAAATCTTCCCGAGTCCAAGTTTTATCTCCAAACTAAATGGTTAATTTCCTCTTAAAGGCGTCCGTATATAAATCTGTCCATTTCATATATGTCCATATATAAACTTCAGTTTTTTCCCAACCATGGTGAAGGGTATATAAGATTCGGCATAGCCGAATTTAGCCGCTCTTACTTGTTTTATTTTAATTACTTTTGTATATAAACAAACTAAAAAACAAAAAGGAATTATATGAATTTCTAATTTTAGAAACAGAAAACATAAAATTTTACATTTAACTAAAAATATCAACTCCTACTGAATGTCTGTTAATTTTTATAGTTTCCCAATAAACATTCAAGTCATATTTCCAATTTGTCTTGGTATGTACTTTAAATACACTTTAATTCAATAACATATTCTAGCAAAACGGACGCTGGAATTCAAATCGAACATTACAGTGAGAATATACTTTAATTCAAGCCTTGAATCACAGTTCAATTCAAGTTCAAACAACATAATAATTACACTTGTTTTAAAGCCCTAACTTCAAGCTTAAACAAAGCCGTAAAACAGGGAAATTATTGGTTTTAATAAAATTTATTAAGTCTTTTTAACATACATACATTTTTATAATTTTAATTTTGGTTATTTAATGTTGATTTTTGTTTTTCGATGGTTTTTCACTAATTCTTGTTTTATTCAGAAGCGTAGAAATAAGGAAAAAGATAATATAAGGAGAGTGTTTAGCTTCAAATATATGTGTCTTATCTTTTCTTATCCATGGAAGAAATTAACATAAAAATCTTCACAGGAAAATTTAAAATTTAAGCAAATGTTTTAATATTATTTTAAAATATTGACAATAAACGAAAGGCATAAAACGAATTATTTTCATTTATATGAACTTGATTTTGACAATATTTAAAACACTACAATTTTTAACTTTTCAATGTTTATTGGGTTGTTTTTTGAATGACTGATTCAAATAGTTAAAAAATATATTTCTATGAATTTCATTGATTCTTCATTTCAAAACAATGTCTACGTATTACTTTTTAAATAAACTGCAGTCGGTAATGGAAAATATATTGTGAGTGTAGCTTACAAAGTCTAGTTCCCGAAGTGGTTAAAGGAGCAATATAATATATTACTTTTGAAATCATTTTAAACAAATACCATCGGTGTTAAAACCGACAGAAACATATATTAAAAAGAAAACATATTATACAAGAAGTTTTTCTACAAGTCGTACTTTGAAACAGCGAATTTAGCTGTTAAATTATTGTTCTAAATTATGAGAAATATGTTAATTAACTTTCAAAAATCCGATTCTGAAGCTATTTCAACCTTATAATATAAGAAATTTTTTAATTTTTTTTTAGCTTGAACAAAAACCTATTAAATCGATTATTTTGCTTTTTAGTAATCAAACACGTGGCTTGGTATTTTTGTAACAAGCACTATGACGTTACTTATGGTCTAAAATTTTCTTAGGACGACTCTTTAAATGCAGCTATTGTTTATTTACAAAATTTCCTATTTTTCGACAGTGACAAATAAAGAAAATAAAATACCAGCTTTATCGACAAAATGTTGTATTTCGTCAAAACTTTGTCCTACTGAACAGGTCTGACAACATATTCTTTGTAAAGAGTCCTTAGATTCCTTCCAAAAACCACCAAGATTATAATGCATGATTCCTTAAAAAATCTCAGGATGCTTCGAATATCAAAAACAAAAACAAACTCTTTATAAACCAGTGCAGTAGACTATACTTGGTATTTTACAAAAAAGCAGCTCATCGTTTATTATTTAGAAAAGTAATACATTTAGTTTGCACTAAACGGTTAATCGATTAATCGCCAATTTTTCCGATTAGTCGACCGCAATAACCGATTAATCAATTTTCGAAATTTTTCGAATAACGCTCTAACTGGTTAACCGGCAGGATCGAATAATTGGAAACACTAATATTTAGACATATCTGCCATAGAGATGTTTCCTTTGCTTTATTTTACACCCTATAATTCAGCATTTATTTTTAGATTAAATATTTTCTAAACTTTAACCAATTTTCACAAAATTTGTCACATTCTATTCAAATGTGACCCAAATGGCAAAGATTGTCGGTATCGAAAAATGTGTATTAAAGCAACAAAGTGATTCTAAAATTTTGCGTTTCAGACTAAAATTCAAAGCATACCCCATCAATGAATAAACTATGCGGAATGAAATATGAAGTGATTGCCAACCATTATTTAAAAAAGAAAACAACTTACTATATCAAAACAAAATATGAGAAAAGTAACGGCACTCTTTCTAAAATTATTTGACTAAACTTTAATACAATAGACTGAAATTATGTGCAACCATGTTATTGAATTCCAAAACTTAGATCTTTAATAGCTGAGCAAAAGTTTGTTTTACTCTTGGTGGGTCAGTTCATATATCATTCCGCATACGTTATTGTATACTTCAGGAGCACATATTTTCAATGTTTCTAGCCAAAACGGTTTGGTCTGGCTGTTAAAGGGGAAACTTTTCCCCTATTGAAGTATAGGCTAGGCGATGATGAGACAGTAGGTCAGTACGCAGAAAAAAATTTAAGATGAATATAAAATATTTTCTTCTAGGCGTCAGGTGTTAAAAGAAGATAAAATGTTTATTCACCAGAGAGCTTTGAGAAATTAATTATTTTTTGAATGAATTCGCCATAAATCGAATTAAATTTTAATCTAAAGTGAACGAACTCCTTTTTCTAAATCAAGGGAATTTTTGTAACGCGTTTAACTCCAATTATGATTTAAGAATTAAAGCAATTGTAACAGATCGATTTATCAAATCAAATGATCTCATAAAAAATCGCTAGCAACACGTTCATTTTTATAAATCGAAAAGATAAGAATTCCTTTAATTTATCAACTGTTTAATGCGACCAGTAAATTTCACTTAGTGATTTAAAAATATTTTTTTTTTCGTTCACTGATTTAAAACCAATTTTCTGTCCTTTACTGATTTAAAATCGATTTTTTGCCTTTCAGTGGTTGAAAATTTTCTTTGATTGGTCATTTTGGATTTAATTCGTTAAATTTCAATTCGGAATTCAAAAAGTGAATTAATTAATTAAATCTTTAAGCCCTAAAGTAAAAATATTTTTATGGTACCTTTAAATCTTTATTCCTAACTTTGTTACCGCTTGAACAATTTTGCTCATTTACAATACCGAACTGCTTTGGACAATAATAAAGATTTTTTTTTATTTTTATTTTTAGTGAATATTTTGCAATTTTTGACTGCTTATTTCAAATTTTTTAGTACATAATAGTCGCTGCCTTAGTTATAATAAAAAATTTGTTATTTATTTTTTCAGCACAGATACAAAAATAAAATACATGTAGTCATCCATCCATTGGGGAAACCCCATATTGGAACTAAGAAATTTTCCCATACAAATCGCTGCCTCCTATTGTACAAGGGTGCGTATGATTCATGTTTATTTAATACTTTCATATAACTCATACGCAATGGTAAAGCTAAACTTTATTTTCACACATTTTTAGTTTGTCAGTAAATAAAAATAATGAATCGATTTTCAAAAATAAAAATTACAAGAAAAGTCTTAAAAAATAACACAATTTTTTCACTACATCCTGTATTTCTGAAATGAAAACCTCTTAATTGTTAACACTTTTTAACATCATACACACTTTTTTTATATGCAGCACAATTGCGCCTCCATTGTTGCATTGGTTGACAATTCTTTGTCATTTGTCATGTTTTAGCACACTTTAGATATTTGCATACTGTGTTGTTGTACTTGCAATTACACAGATACATATCGAACGATATACCTTCAATTTTAACATTATAAATATATATCTACAAGTATTCTAAGTACGCTACTCATATACAATATATTGATGTTGTCACAATGTTGCTTTGGCGTTAGTTTTTGCTGGTTAAATAACATTATTAACATAGGTCAAACTCTTAACATGACACTTGTAATGTTTAGTTTAATTTTTTTGTTTGCATGAAATCTATCTATGGGTGTTGTTTAACGAATTTTTTTTTCTTAATGTGAGTTTTTTTTTGTAGGGAGTATAAATCAATTATGTCAAATGTTTAATGTCAACAACATAATTTTTATTTTGGTTTCAGCGTATATGAAATGAAAGAATAAATTAAGTTTTTAATAAGCTTTAACAAAAAAGTGGTTGGCAAAAAAAAAAAAGCAACTATACATAATTCCCTCAATTTTTCGATTTATTAATATTTATCCAGGTGTTAATACATTATTATTAAACTACTTTTATTTTTTGATACAATAACATGCTAATTAGGGTGGTACTTATTTAACTCTGAATTAGTTTTAAAATGAAATGGTATAATGTCGGCATTAAATCTAATAAATTTTTTACATGCTTAAAATCAATTTATATCTAAGAAGTCCTGTCAAATTTTTAAATTTGTTACATAAATGCCTTTCTTATGTCTATAGCAACTTTGTGTAGACTCATGTATTAAATATTTAAAAAAAAATTTTAAATAGTGTAATTTTGATGTATGATCCTAACACGTATCTTTTTTTTCCATAAATTTCAAATACATGCGCTAGTTAAATGTATCATTTATTGCCAATTTTTTAGAAGTTTTGTTACACATTAATAGTCTTTTAAATGATTTTAATATTATATTAATTTACCAACACTTTTTTTCTATTTATTTTGCCACTACGCTTTTTAAGCGAGTTTTTTTTTGCATAAAGTCAAGTGTATCGTATTTCGTTTGGCAAAAAAATAAAACAGAAACTATAACAATTTTGCTTGTTATTAATAGTTTATTCATAAATTAAGTCAATATATGAATGGTTAATTCATTAATAATATTTTGATTAATAGTTGCTTAAATTATGAAAGTATTAAATAGTTAATAAATTTGGAAAAGGAGGAATAAATTAATATTAAATTTTTGAAGCATTATTGGTTGTGTTTAGTTTTAAAATTGTGTAATCGGATTTCTTAAAATTTTACCCAATCGAAATAAAACCGATGGATAGACAGATAGACGGACTCGACTTAAAATCGCTTAAATATCAAGAATATACTTTATGGTGTCTTAGATATATTTGGACTTGTTATAAACTAAATGACAAACTGATATACACCCTGATAACATCCCAGCGAAACCACACATAACCAAATAATGAGTAAAGTAATGTGTAGCCATAGGGGCTCGTGGATTACTTTACACCTTTCTTCAATGATGAATTTTACAGGCGATGAGCCTCAAAGTAATGTATATACCCATTACTTTAGAGGTGATAATTTAAGGGGTTACTTTTATGGTTACGAGAATGGAAAAAGTAATGTGTCTAAAAATAGATTTTTAAAAAAGAGGAATTTTTATTAAAAAAAATTATTACAAGTATCTTAAACGTTATTAAAAATAATTTGGTCATGATGGGAATCAAACCAGGGAACTCTGATTGCTTTTAGACAATGTTGTTTTTGTAAATATATATAAACAATGAGTGCGGTTCTCTTTCTTAAAAAAAAGTTATGAAGCTTTTATTAATACGTGTAATATTAAAAATATTTTAAATTAACTTCCCGAGTAAAAAATTGATCTGACACAATATTTAATCATATCCAATTTTATATACCTTAATATCTAAACTGATCCAAAAAATGGCAGATCAAATTAGATCCAGCACTCAGTTACACACTACTATACATAATGGCTGACTTTACTAGACTTTATTTTTCAAATAATTGTTTAAATAATGGTTTAAAATTTTAAAGTTTTGGAAAAAAATATTAATAAGGAAATAAAAATAAAGTAAAAGCACAAAAAATGTATCTTTCTGGCTGGGATTCGAAACCATTGACATGGAGCCACATATAATTATATCAAATTATATCTCTTATCATATCAAAAATACTCAAGATATGAAACTATATATAAAAATATCTCAAATTTTTCTGAATATATGGTATCATATATAAATATCAAAAAATATTTCTTATATTGTAACATCTCATACCATATTTAAAAACATTTTGATAATGTCCCATATATTTTTATATCTCAAATTTATCATATATAAATATAAATGGTTTTGTATAAGCCATATATCAGTGTATATGGTTCTGTAACCCATACATAAATATATATAGCGTTATATACAATTTTTTATGATATAATATTTACCATATCTTATCATATCAAAAATTCATAATTTTATAAAGATCTATATTTAACCAGATATGGTTATATATGATAAAATATTGTAGGGACTACTACTTGATATATAATTTTGTATTAAAATAATTTGATAAATCACATTTTCATTGAGTTAATATTGACATACTTTTGTTTTATAGAAAAATAGGCAATCATTGTTTTTTCTGTATTAGAGCAGACGTTTAATTTTTAATAAAATATTTTTATAAAAAATAAACTTTGTGTCTTTCTTCAATATAATTTAATTTAAAAATATTAATGTAATATATATATAATTATATATGCTAATGCATACTGACATATGTATTTATATATGATAATATATTATAAGATAAGGTCACATATGATTATATCTAAACTTTTTTACTCGGGTTTTTTTGTTAAGGGATTTGAGATTGAATTTTGCAATTTAAATAATTATAGTTATTAAGATATATTTTTTCAAATGGCACTGCGCGCCGCGACCATAATAGATCTTTTGTGCTGCCCAGAACCACCTTAAAGGTTCAAGCCATTGATGAAGCCAATAACCTTTCCGGGTGAAGTGTTCCAAATATCGGAAGGCGACAAGAAACGGTCATCCAAAAACCTGATCCTCCTGACACAAAGCCCAGGACAATTACAGAGGACATGCTCTGACGTCTCGGATTTCAACCCGCAAAACCGATTGACCCTTCTTGTGCCTATGGTATTTAAGATGCCCAGTAAAGTATCCAGTCAGAGTCCTTAGGTCCCTTCGACCAAGGGCCAATAGTCGCCCAGACCCACCACTGGGCATAGATATAAATCTTTTAGTCTGTTGTTGGCCACGAGATGTTTGCCAATAATCATAAAATTATGACTCTCTCCACATCCTGAGCTTCTCCCTAATATAGCCTATGCATTGGCACCCGCAAAAAGGTTCAGGGCCTATGAATGGCCTATGGGCACCACGGTTGGCCAGACAATCCGCCCTCTCGTTGCCCTCATGCCTCTCATGGCTCGGAATCCATCCCAGCGTAAGGGAGTTGCTCCTACCG
This sequence comes from Eustalomyia histrio, assembly GCA_949748255.1. Lineage (NCBI taxonomy): Eukaryota > Metazoa > Arthropoda > Insecta > Diptera > Anthomyiidae > Eustalomyia > Eustalomyia histrio. The sequence continues at coordinate 70,733,052 of OX456526.1, forward strand.
AGTCGGTTTAGAGCCGTAATACATTCCAAATGTTTAGATGACACCTTGTGGGAGATAAGAACCTTGAGTGCCACCTGACTGTCAGAGAAAGCCTATGATGGCCGCCTTCATTACAGAGATATGCAACGGAAGAATTCCCAGCATGGCCCCGATGGCATCCGTAGGACACGTCCCGCTAGCGCCCGTTACACCAATGCACGCCAGACGGTGGATCCTCTTGAGAGCATCCATCGTTTTCAACTGTTCAACCTTTGGCCACCATGCCGCATAGGTCATAGGTCTGACAATAGTACTGAATGACCAATATACCATCCGCGGTCTCAGACCCCATGTCCTCCCAAAGAGCTTCTGACAGGCATAGAAAGCACTGGTGGCCTTTTTGGACAGCGAGTCAATATGATAATTCTAGGTTAGAGACTTGTCAAGTTTAACCCCCAAATACCTGACCTTAACAGAGTAATCTATCACCATGCCCCCCACAACAGGCCTTGATAGATTATTAAAATGTAAATACAATAACATAAATAAAAATAATATGACTTTTTAAACTAGAATATTATTTACTCCAAGTTCATTATCAATTAAAAATTGAATTGATAGGATTAAACTTTTAATTAAAAATTAACAAAAAATAAAAAAAAAAACTTATTGAAATTTTTTTTTTTGGAAATAATTTTTTCTGTGTATCGAGGGTTTAACGCAGAAAACGTATCGAGGGTTTAACGCAGAAGACAAAAAAGAAATATTTTGTAATAAACTGTGACAATTTATAATCATTTCTAATTTTGAAATTTGAATTCTAAGTTTCAAAAAAATATGTCACAAGTTTATTATAAAACATTTTTTGTCTCTCCTGAAAAGTATTAGATTTTGAGATAGGGTGGAGGATAAAAATTTGGTTGGTTTGAGGGTTAACATCGAGATCCAGAAAAATGCTTTCATAATGCAATAAAGTAATTATAATTTCTTTCCTTCAATAACGAATTATAGAATTGCGAATTATTAAATAAAAGAAAAACCTAGATTTTTGCAGTATTTCTATATTACTGGGTAATTAAGTTGTGCTGTTGAAATAAAAACGGTAGTAGTTGTTATAAATGACAGGTAATAAAAAATAAGGATTTAATTTGAAAATTATTGATTTAATATTCTAATAAAAAATCATATTGTTATTATGTGTGACATAAAAATGAATATAAAATCAATTGAATTAAATAATGTAGTTTTCTAAAATCAAGTTCATTTATTTTTAAATTAATTCAATATTTGTTTAACTCTCCTTAGGAACACACCTTTTCTTTATTGCATCTATTTAATGTTTAATATTTTTTAATAATAGTTTTTGTAGTTATTGACAATTTTAACAATATTTTTTAAATTTATGAATGAAATAAAATTAATTCATTCTTATAAATAAGTAATTGTATATTTTTTGAGTATGAGTTTCTTTTTGTAACATTTTAATAAATCAATAATAAAAACATTAAAAAAATAAAAAAAGAACTGAGTCTGTGGCAGACATTAACTACGAGTATGTATCCATGTTTTTGCATATGTTGACATGAAAACATGCAATTAAATTCACAGCAATAGTAAATAATAATATGGTAATTAAAATCAAGGCGTTACTATAAGAAGAAACAGTAAAAAAATTGGAAACACACTGAGACTATGGAAGAATTAAAAATGTGTGCGAAAATTTATGTTTAGTTATAATGGCTACAAGCAGATAGTATTTATTATTGAAAGGGATTTTACTTTTCACGGTTCTCTCTCATAAGAAAACCTATTCACAAAAATGCGACCAAAAATAAAGAGTACGGGTTGAGTAGCTAAGAGAATCATAGAAGCAGTCTGGTCCACCCTAGTAATTTGCTAGGCAAATGCTTTAAAGTTTACAACTGAACGACTAGTCAAGTTTTGTTAAATTATTCTTTTAGAAATATGATCTTTCCTCCAAACCAGGAATCGAAACAAAAATTTCTAATTCCTAACCCACATATTAAAAATTACTCAAACGAATATTGAGTTCCATTTCCTATATTTTATATAATTCCGTACCTTTCTTTTACCATCCACAATCTGACCATGATCTGCTTAATAAGTGTGAATAATACATTATAAATTTACGTAATATTAAAAATTCCACATGTCGTCGACGAATTATTGAACACTTAAGAAAAAATAACTGCAAATTGCACTTGTGCATGAAACATGAAACATAAACTTTGTTTCTGTTTTCTTTCAGCAAACAATATCAATATCAGAGACATAAACAAACATAAAGGAGATCATCTCGATACCTTTTTGCATTTGTGTACACATGGAATACCTAGTCCAACATACAAGATACAAAACATGATACAAGTTCACCACCCAATAACAAATATACATACACAGTGGAATAAACGTTTTGCTAGTTATGTCGACACTCTTTTAGCAAACATAAAATTTCAATTATCCTCCAAGTAATAAATGTGAACCAGAAAATAACTAAAATATTTAGCTTAACTTAAATCTTTAACTGGAATCGAAAATTCAATACTGACCAGAAATTGAAAATGTAGAAGAAGAAAAAAAAAAAAAAGTAACAAACAACTATAAATGATCATGAAATAGTTGTTGAATGTAATGAAAGTGATTTTATTACGATTAATGTTTCAATAAATGTTTTTACGTAAAACAAGTTTGAAAACATTTATTACAACTAAAAACTACCATCACCACCAACACCACTACCGATCCTTGGATTCATCTTCTGGTAATATTACAAAGTATAATAGAAGACAGTGATATAGATGGCATATCTTGTGTGTTAATTTTTTTATACGCTGCATCATACACTCACAATATACTCGTATATTCCGTTACCGACTGTATTTTTTTTTTTAAGTAATAGGTAGAGTTTGTTTTTAAATGAAGAATCAATTAAAATTCACAGAAATGTAGTCAAAAAATAAACTATAAAAATTTACAGATATTCAGTAGGAGTTGATATTTTCGGTTAAATTCCGTCGTTGCACTAATGAGTCAACAGACCTCAATACCTTGCTGTCATTGAGCGCCGATATCCTTCACACGGTCCAAAATAGCCCCTGAATAAAGGTGGTATAAATAGTAAGGATATTAAAAGGAGTGCACATATAAAATAAATTGCTTGGAATTCTATCAGAATTAACAAAATTGTATAATTATTAAAATTTTAACTTGTAAGTTCTTCATCAGAATAGTTAAATTTAATTACGATTTCAGCAGAAAATATATCAAATTAACCGAAACAATGTCACATCATCTAAAATATTGGCTTTTCTAATAAATATTCCACATTAGTTTTAATACCAACAACCAACAATTTATCGAAGATTTTATCATTTGAACAATATATGTATTGGGAGTAGAAATCTAATATTAGTTCTGTTTCAAAAAAAAATATTAGTTTCCCCAATAAATTTTTAGTATAATGTCAGGTTATTTATCAACAGTATAATAAAATAATAAGATTAGTAACGGAAACTGTTATTATTTTTACAAAATTTTGAAATATATTATGTGTTTGCTTTTTATTTATATACATACCTATTTTTATTCAAAATTAAATAACTTAATGTAAGTGTCTGTAATGCAGTGGGTAGAGATACCGCCTGCTGGTCTTAGAGTTTTTAGTTCACACATAAACATTTTTAAAATTTTTTTAAATATTTTTTTTAAAAGATACAATTTATTTTCTGTTGTGGCTGCAATGTTATTTTAAAACAAGTAAAAAAGGGCTAAATTCGGCTGTGCCGAATCTTTGAATACCCTCCACCAATATCCTAAAAAGATGTTCTCTACTGTTTTTGATTCAAAGAATATAAAAAAAAACTTTTGAATTAAAATTACGCAGGTGAACAAATGTTTTGAGGTGAAAAGAACTTTTTTGGTGGAAAAAAAATTTCGAGGTGAAAAATAAATTTTGAGGTGAAAAAATTTTTTGTTGTGAAAAAAAATTTTAGTGGGGAAAAAATGTTTGAGGTGAATACAAAATATTTACAGCAAAGCGACTGGTGAAAAAAATAGAAAATATGTTATGTACCAGTCGCTACTATGAAATTGTACTAAATTTGTATGGGCAATTTAGAAGCACCTTTGCATTTTCACTAGTTTTTTTAACCATAGACTGCACAAAAAAAATTTTAAAGCATAGTTTTTGTTAAATACTCAATTTTGTTCCGGCTAGCTCTGCAGCTGAATATGCCTAATGGAGAGAATGCACTTTCTGATGCGCCACGTATTGATAAATAGTTGCAACGAATATTCTTTCTTTAAAAAATTTAAGTGTTTTTGTCTTATGGAGAGAATAAAGTAAAGAAATTAATTTGTTAAAGAAAAAACATGAGTTGTAACTATTTGTCAATAGATGGCCCAACAGAAGGTGCATTCTCTGCATTAGGCATATTTTGCTGCAGAGCTAGTCTACATTAGCCATATTGTGCTACAATATGCAGTAGAGTATTATTAAATTTCTATTTCCTTCGTAACATAAATGAATATTTGCAAAAACTATGACAAATATATGTTTTATGTGCATATTATACCTTAATTTTTAAATCAATATTCATTTAGTGTTTAAGAGCACAATATTGCACTTTATTCATGTGTATTATTTATAAAAGAAAAAATTAACATAAATATACATTTGGCAATTTCTCCATTCTCAAAAACACAAATGGAATAAAAATAAAAAAAAATACTATTTTCCTTTATGAAAGTTTCTTTTTTGACATAAAAATGTGAATCAAATGCTTTTATTACGTCAAATATTTGAAAAGTTGACTTTAAAATTATGTAATAAGTCTACAGTAACATCTGAACGCATTATAATTTAAAGTATGTAGTTAATTTAATATTTTATTAATTAATTGAAAGCCTAATCCAAGGCTGTATCGCCATGGGTCGCCACATATTCAAAAGTAGCGGCACTAAAGCAATCATGCATTTTGCTCTTTCTTTATATATAAGTGTCTTTGGTTATAAAAAAAAAATACATTTTATGGAATAAAACGAAAAAACAACAAAGCTTTACAGAAAAACCCTATCTGGTTTACTATATCTCCTATAGCAGCCAAAGAACTTGAGATATTTGAACGAAAAATCCTAAGAAAATGCATCGGAAAAAATTATGAAAATTTCATAAAACGATTTTTAAATAGTTACGTCTATGAAAATGCCGATGTTCTACCCTTCTGTAGGTACGCCATGTCGTTGCAAGCCAGATTTGTTGAAAAACTTGCGCTACACGATAATATGCCAAGTACACGAAAGCGAGAAAAACACCATCAATGGACGTATTGATGACGATCCAGCTCCTCTGGACCTTACCTCATTCTATATGAGCCCAGCCTCCAGCAATCATAGGGGCTAAAGGTGATATACGTATATACTAAATTTTGCATGAACTGTAATATGAATATGTTTTGTCAATTTATGTAACAGAACTTTTGTTATTTAGTTTTAGTAATGTTATTTACAGAGGTCTGCTCTGTTAGCTACTTAAACAAATAGACACAGAAAAATTGTACCAATTTGTATGAAAAATTTAGAGGTACCTTCACATTTTCCCTCATAACTTTTGAACCGCTAAACCGATTTCGCTCATTTTAAATACCTAACTGCTCGGGAGGATGTTTCGGTCATGAAACAACATTGGGTCTTGTGTGTATTAAAATCGACCCTATTCACACGACCTCACTCTGAGATTGTTATTAGGTCCGCATTGAGTGAGATTATGAATAATCTGACTCAACCTCCACAAGGCTTGGCCTATGATCGAAGGAATATGAATGCCAAATGTTGCTGTGATTTGTATAAGTGTAGATAGGTTTCGAAGTTTGACTGAGAAAGTCGTTAAGAAAGATATTATTACGGAAATTCGATCCATCGATTTCTATTTACGCGAGGAAACTTATGGCAGGAAGTGTAAATCAATTCAGGCTGGTAACTCTTTACTAGCAAGTTCGATATTGCCTGGATATTATGGATATTGCCAGATACATTTGGTGGCAATATATTCTGAATAATGTAGTAGCGCCACCTTGTTGCTATCACTAGAACCTTCCGCCCAACTCTGGATAATGCTACATAAGAACATAACCTTGTGGTACCCTTGCATTTAACTAAAACTCATTACAGCCACCATCTACAACAACTGTAATAGTGCGATCCTTGTGAAAACTCGATACGAATCGAGAGAATTCCTCAACGACACCAAAGCAATAAGCTTTAACACAAGTGCTTTATGCCACAAACTCCTTGAAAATATTCATAGAAACCATTTTGCTTTGCTTAGTCTTATGGAATTTAGTTGGTTGACAAATTTAAATTTTATGTATAATAAAGGGTGTCCCAAGAAGAACGCAATTTTCAAATTTTAAATAAAACACAGATATTTAAAAAAAAAATCGTGAAACTTTATTATATCGTAAAGTAGACAGAATGAGGTTATGTATGGAACAATATATCGTGCAGATGGCCGCCGCGGCTTTGCTGGCATGCACGCGATCTTTTAATGAAATTTTCAATGACCGTTTTGCATGAATGCTGCGGTATTTCATTAATGCAGCGTCCAATTTCCTCTTTTAAGGCCATCGACTTCAAAAAACCCCAAAGAAAAAAATCTAATGGTGTTAAATCGCACGATCTAGGCGGCCAATTCTGATCTCCAAAACGCGAAATAACACGACCGGGAAATGACTGATGCAGCAATTGAATTGTTTCTCTGGCTGTATGACATGTGGCGCCGTCTTGTTGGAACCACATGCCCTCCACATTAATTTTTTCAATTCTAGGCAAGAAAAAACTGGTTATCATTTCACGATACCGAACACCATTGACTATTTGCGCTTGACCTGCCTCATTTTCATAAAAAAAGGTCCAATGATTCCTCCAGCCCAAAAACCACACCACACAGTGACACGTTGAGGATGCATTTGCTTCTCGTGAATCACTCGAGGATTTTCCTCACCCCAAATGCGACAATTCTGCCTATTGACGAAGCCATCAAGACGAAAATGGGCCTCGTCACTGAAGATGATTTTATCGGCAAAATCAGCATTTTCATGTTGTCTCTCCAATACCCAATTAACGAACTCCCTCCGCTGTCCATTATGGTCAGCTGGCTTCAGTTCCTGAGTCAATTGAACTTTGTATGCATGAAGATGCAAATCTTTCGTCAAAATTCGCTGCAAAGTGGATTTGGAGACACCAATTTGCTGAGCTCGGTGTCGAATTGAGGTGGATGGAGTTTGAGCGACATCATCACGTACAGCTGCGACATTTTCGGTCGATCGACCTGGTCGATGGCGCGTTGTTGTCTTTACATCACTAACAGACCCAGTTTCGGCAAATTTATCCATGAATCTCTTTACAGTTGACTCTTTTGGAGCATTATTGTGACCCCAAATTGATCGCAATTTGCGAACTGTAGCCGCAAAACTTTCACCATTTTGGTAAAACAATTTCACAATGAGAATGCGTTGTTCATTCGTGTAGCGCTCCATTTTTACTAACCTCGTACCTTCTACTAGAAAACAATAACAATTGTTCAAATGTCAAACAATGACACTTCGAATGTTGCCAGATTTAAAAATTGCGTTCTTCTTGGGAACGCAACAACAAGTGAACATAGAAAATATAAATAAAAAAAAGGAAAGTGGTTGATTTACCACAACCCCCCTCCGGAGGATTTTTTATAATACTAGCTACTTTTTCGATAACCGTAACATCTAAAGAATCAAGGAGCTTAGAATATTTAATGTTGTCGGAAACTAGTGAAAAATTATTAAATTTTCTTTTGCAGCCATAAACCAAAGATCTGGATTTTGTATCCAGAAATGTGGAAGAATAAGGTGAGAAGATCTTTTGTATTCGGTATCCGGCGGTTGAAAAGAAGCTGTTATATTTAATGCATTTGTTACCTGCTGACCTGAGGAAGAATTTTCATGGATATTTTGATTTGAAGAAGAATTTGCATGAAGAAGTTCTTAAAATCGAGATTCCATTGATATCATATATTGTTCCATTTTGTTAATGATAGCATAAACGTCATGACTGGACGATGAGTGGTTTGATTCCATATCTTGTAATTCAGCTGAAAGATCGTAACGATTAGGATCATCTGTCTGTATATTTTCTAAAAGATGTGTTTCAATCCTTAGTATTTTGTCAGCTTTACGACCGCTTAGAGCGAGATGCGATTTTTTAAGGAGGTACGCTCACCAAAAAAAAGTCTGTAATGACAACTGAAAATTTTGCTGTTATTACGGGAAATTCTGCTAATTTGAGCCCAGCGGTATTTTTTGCTAATCTTAGCAACACATGTCTGCTGACGTGTAGTACAATAAAATTAGTAGAAAAATTAGTAGCCGCTACTAAATTTTAGTAGACTTTTTGTAAAGTGGAATTTAAAATCTGTTTGCAAAAAAAATTACTAAATTTTATTAATATAATTAAAAAGCTTTGAATTTATTTTTCTTATCGAGTATCAAAAATTTTGAATATATTTTTTAAAAAACGAATTAATCATTTTGTTTTAATTTGGTAATTTCTGTTTTGAAAATATTTTGGTCAATTTTTTTTTTACTTTTAAGGTCAATTTCTAATTGTTTTTAGGGCCGATTTTTAGAACTAAAAAAAACTTTTTAGTGCTATTTTAAGTGGATGTCCTATTTTCAGACATGAGTCGGTATATTCACTTCCGATCCCTTTTTTATCTATGTAGCATTTTAAGGCAATTTAAGTTTGTAGGTGTAAGTTTTAATTAGAAATAACATTTTCTTCAATATCCACTTTTTTAAAATTAGTAATTTTTTTTTGCTAATTTTAGCAAATCGGTTTTCAAAAATTTGTAAAATGATTTCTGAAATTAGCAACAAAAATTTGTAAATATTCTGTAAAAATTCTGTAATTTGTAAAATGTAAATAGCAAAAAGATTTGCTAAATAATAATTTTTTACTAAAAATCAGTACAAAAATAGTAGAGTGGGATTGAAAACCGTTTACAAATTTTTCTACTAACTTTTTTTTCTGAGTGTACAAAATTTCATCGTTGTTGAGCTCAGCAGTGGTTTTCATTTTAAAACGGGGTCACCAGTGTGGAATTTAGTTGGTTGATAAATTGAAATTTTATTTATAATAATTTCTTTTGAATAATAAAAATTGATTTTGAATTGAGTTTTTGTCTGTTTGAAAACTAAAACAGACAAAAACTCAATAATAATCATAACAAAAAAAATATAAATAAAATAAAAGTAAAGTGGTTGAGGGGCAGCAGGAACCTTAGCTGTTCTTGAATAAACTTTTCACGTCTTAGTACTTTGGCACATTCGGTTCTTGCCTTTTGCGCAGCAGGTTAGTATTGATGTTTCTATTCACATGACAATCACTGAATGCCAACACTAAGCCAAAATGTACTTCATTCCAAGCAAAATGAACCATTTACGTAGCGGCATCAACATTTTCGTCCAAAAAACAAAGTTTCCAATTTAATTTCCGATAAAAATCGTTGAGTTCGACACAACGAGCCTTTTCCTAAATAAAAATAAAACATTTCGTGGCTGCAAGGATGGGAAAATGATACTGTGATCCGAGTTGCCGAGAGGTGTAAACGACTACACTTCATACCTACAAGGGTACGAAGAGAGCAGAAGTGAGAATAAGAGCATTCTGAAAACTTTTTACTTTTACAATAGGTAATGAGTAATCATTATAAGGTAATGCATGAGTAAATCGCACCTATTATCAAAGTTTTTCCCTGAAACCACTGTTTGTTCTTTCAAATGTTTTTTAAAACTTTGCAAAACTTATGATCATGTAACGTTATTTTAGAGCATTTATATTTTTTTTTAGCAACAAACAAATTTGTTGGTTGCCATGATGATGTTACCAGAGGTTAGAATTCAGTTGCTTATTGGTAGCTTCACTTCACTTTTGCAGCTCCTTTGTTTTTGTTGAAAATTTATGCTAAAGTGGGGGAACATCTCCAGCAAATAAAATCAAAGAAAAAAAAAAACTACTCCTGCTGATCTGGTTAGTTTACCTCATGTTGTTAGTATACTTTATTTAGTAGGTATGTTTTTCTATTATTTTTAAATATTTCAACAAAGTTACGTTGAAATTCAATTTCAATTGCCATTATGTTATGTTTTTTGAAAATTGGGTTTTTATGTTTTGTTTTTTTCATATGTTAGCTGGTCTATTCATACTTACTTTTGGCAAATATTTAAATTTTGCTAGCGCTCAAGATAGAAATAAAGAAAAAAAAAAAAACATTGTACTATTGTAGTTTTTGGCACAGGTTTGTAATTTAGAATTTGTTTTTAATTGCCTGCTTTAAATGGGATCATTAATGTACATTAAATTGATCACGTTTTTGTAATCAAATACCATAGAGGTGTGTGTAATTCAGGTGTTTTAAACATATTTTTTTTTTTTTTGGTGTTGAGGAATTAAATTTAATAGAAATCTAATTTATGTGATTGAAGTCTTTAAATAAAATTTATTTGTTGAATTAAGCAAATTATGTTATTATAAATGTTAATTAACTGCATTTAGTTTTTAATTGAAATTAAACAAATCATCGACAAAAATTACTAAAAATAATTAATTAAATTAATCTTATAAATTACAAAAAATGGTACATTTTCTTTTTTTATTAACAATAACATTGATCCTTGAACCTATAACAAAGTGAGACAATTAATAAAATATACAATTACTTGGCAAAATATTAATGAACAAAAAAAAAAAATCCACATAATGATCTACAAAAATACTGCAATTTTCCAATAAATTATAATGACTATTTAATAAATTAAGCTCCAACACAATGCCACAAGTTGCAAACAACAAAAACAATTTCAAATAATATAAACTAGCAATTTTAATGTATTCGTAATTGCAAAAAGATAACAATAAAATTAAAAAAAAAATATCCAAATTCAAATCAACCGCAGAAATACAAAAAAAAAATACCACTGACCTTCGACTCTGGTGTTCAAACAATTGCTACCAAATGTTTCCGAATTTTAAATAATTTATAGAACTTAAACAATTTGATATATAAAATCAACCAACAATTTTTTGGTTGTTGTAAACTGCAAGTTGCAAACAATTGCAATAATCAACATTAATAATAAACGTAATATTTAAACAAATTATAATAAAAAAATATTTTTGTTTTTCTTTTGGCTGTTGAAACAGAAATATGCACCTAATCATATCAATGAAATCAGTGGCAAGTTTCTAAGTACCAATAATTTTGACTCATATGTTAAATTGTTATTATCGTTATTATTTTTATGCTTTTTGTTTTGGATAAAATAATATATAAATATGATTTGATAGCATTTAGCTTATACATTATTATACATAATTTTTATTTATATTCACATTTATGTATGTATGAATGCTTTTTGGTAAATCATTATAATTTTTTTGTCTTACTTTGTGGAAAAATTTATATAAATAGGTTTGCAAATTCTTTTTTTTTTGGAAATAATAAGAAAATTTTAATCGTACCCAGCAAAAATGAAGCTGCCAAAGAAGCAATAAAAGCATCACTACTATGGCAAAGGCATCACTTCTTTTCTAATGGTTTCATCGATGAATTTAGCATGAGCGTGTTATGGGATGGAAGTATTCAAATGTACCTACTAGCATTACTCATACTTTACTCTAAGGAAGCAATGATAATACAATGATTAGGTATTCTGCTGCATGAGTGGAAAATGTTCATATACTTTCTAGTATTTAAGCTTTGATGAAAATTTAATTCATAAGAATGCAGAAAAATAAGTTTAAAGAAGCGACATTTATGCATTAATATACAAATACTACTATTAAAACAAATAAAAAATTTCTGTTTTTCTTGATTTTTCAAAACTTCTATAAAAATTTGCAAAGATTCTAACTCTCATGAAATTTTAAACTAAAATATAAAAAAATGATAAAGTTCATCAGAACTATTTTCTCAATTTTAATAAATGCTTAAGATTCAAAAAAAAAAATATATATATGCTTTAGAAATAATGAAGAGTGATATTTTAAGATATGCATCGGGTTTATATCCAGATCACCGCATTTGAAATATGAACACATGAATGCTCTTGGAAGTGCCTTAAAATAACACCAAAAATCATAAAAGAATGTCAACTGAAGTTTAGGAAGCAATGAAAGAAGTTATAGTCACAGGATAATTACCATTTTTTTTTGCTGGGTATAGACCATAAGATTTTCTGAAGGTCTCAAACAAGTACAATCCTTTTCACATTTAACGTTTTTAAAGCCTCAAATATTTAAAGAAAAAAGAAATTATTATCTAATAGAATTGTAAACAATAATGCATTACAAATTTTTATAACAATATGTAGACAATTTGATTGTTTATTTCAATTCGAAACATTCTCATTTTGTGGAAACTAATAAAATGTTTATATGTGACCTTGTCCGAGAAAAGGGACATAGTGTGTCAAAAAACTGGTGTGTCGAAAATCCACCAGAGTGGATTCTGGTACCTAAAAGGGTGAATAATAAGATGAAATGAGTTAAATTTCTGATAAAAATTTATTTACCCCATAAAAACGTACAAAACGAACTTGGGAAAATCGATAAAAATAAGAAAAACATTGAAATTTTATAGCAAAGGTATTGTCACACTAAAAGCGAAATAAAATACGTCACGACATAGGCATGACATCACCAAAGTCGGCACCCAATCATAACTAACCATACCAAATCGCATCTCCCAACTGAAGGTGTGTTCCCAGTGATAATGCGTTATGAAACTTTAAATGCGTTTTTCTCAAAACTTCATTTTCACACACTAGGTCCCTTTTCTCGGAGAAGGCCACATATTATGAGTATTAAAGAATTAATATTAATCATACGCACCATAGAACTACTAGGGTTATATTTTGATTAATTGGGAAACGTTTTAATTTGGCTCCAAAAAAAATTTATATTAATAATAAATATATTTAAGTATTTTAAGTATGGGATAGTCGTATTGTTAGCCTTAACCCTTAAACTGGCGAAATTTTGTTCACAATAAAATTTATTCCATGTGTAACCCATCGGCTGAAAAGTCCATGAGAAGTATGTTTTCAAAATGAGCGCCGCGTTGGCTTTTCACCAAGACAATGCGCTGTGTCACAAGTCGTTGGGTACCTTGGACGAGTTGCACTAATTACAGTTTCAATTGGTTCCCAGCGATTTTTACATGTTTTTATACCTCAAGAAAATGCTCACTGGAAAGAGATTTGGTTAGAATGAAGAGGTGACTTCCGAAACAAAGACCTATTTTGAGGCCAAAGATAAATTATTCGATCGTTGTATCGCCCTTCAAGAAGACTATGTTGATGAATAAAGTGGAATTTTGTCAAAAAAAAAAAAAAAAAATGTTGTCTTATTGGTTATCCTGCGGAGTTTTCAGTTGATGTGTTAAGGCACAAAAAATAGACAATAAGTTGTTTTACAAATTTCGGTGCCCTGAAAATACATGATAATATATTAAGAAAAAAAGTTAGTATAAAAATTTGTAAGAGGTTTTCAATTTAACTTTACTATTTTTGTACTGATTTTTAGTAAAAAAAATATTATTTTGTAAATTATTTTGCTGTTTAGATTTTACAAATTACAGAATACTTACAAATTTTTGTTGCTAATTTCAGCAATCACATTACAAATTTTTAAAAACCTATTTGCTAAAATTAGCAAAAAAATTACTAATTTTAAAAAAGTGGATATTGAAAGAAATGTTATTTCTAATAATTAAAACTTATACAAACAAACTTAAATTGCCTTAAAATGTTACATAGTTATGAAAAAATGGATCTGAAGTGAAGATAATTTTCACAAATTAAAAATAGCACTTAAAACAATTAAAATTTTACCTTAATTAAAATCGAAAATTTTACTAAAAATATTTTTCAAAACAAAAATTATCAAATTAAAACGAGAAATTCGTTTATGTTTGAACTATTTTTTAAGAATTTGATTTTTTTTTATTTTGTCTATAATGTTTTTTGAAAAAATAAATAAAATAAAATAATCTTGTTATATAAAAAAAATATAAATTTGTATACTCGAATTGGTAAGGCAACTTCAAAAGAAATTACCAATTTTAAGTGTAACATGTGTACGAGTATCTAAATATAATCGAGTTAATTTGTGCATTTTATATTTTTTTTCTAAATTAAAATTTTGCTATTTTTTACAATTTATTGAGTTTAGTTAACTAATATTTATTAAAAATTGTTCTTAATTCGAGTTAATTTATTTTAATAAACTTTGTACACAATTTTATCAATCTCAAATAGCGGTTATTAACTTTCTTGCAAATATTTAGAAAAATTTGTTGCTTATTTTAGCAGATCTACTTTAAATTGCTGTTTACAGCAAATTACCAAAATTTAGTAGCGCTTATTAATTTTTTATACTAACTTAGTGGCGGATACAAATTTTTTCTTCTAATTTCAATGTACTACACGTTAGCAGACATGTTTTACTAAAATTAGCATATAATGCCGCTGAGCACAAACAGCAAAATTTTCAGTTGCCATTACATACAAATTTCCCTATTAAGAGGGATTTTGAAGTAATTTCTAATTAATTTGTTGGAGTGTGTTTAAGAATTTTTAAAGTAATTTAAGACTCTTTATTGAGAAATTTACGATTCGTTTTTTGTTTAGCTCGTTTCATAGCCACTCTTTTAGAAAATTCAAAAATATTTTTTTTGACGTCAGTCTCGAAACATCTCTCCTACTCCTAATCAGGAAAGATTTGCCACGTGAGCCCTGCGGTCCTTCAGTTTATCACCTTTGCCTCACACCTTCCAGATGTAGTGCAGGAACATTCAAAGGTTTCACTTAATACACTCATACAACAAATTAATTCAAAAGCCTGTTAAACGTGTTCTGGTTTTCTAGGTTTTTCATATACCACGAGGTTTTTTTATTGTTATTTTTGATTGTTTGTAGCGAGCTTTTGACCTCCGTATATTTACAAAAACAAAGCAAATTTACGATTTTTAGCTAGGTTGATACATGTATTTCTATCCGGCAAAAGATCTCTTCAGAACCCCATAATATAATAATAAAAATTTACCCACAAAATGGAAATTTAAGGTTTATTTGTTTTGCGTTACATGTATTAGAAATTTTAATTTTGTTTGTTGTCTGTTGCAATTTTATTTTTATATTTGAATTGTTTGTTTATATACAGAATTATTTCAATTCGAATTACAAGAACTTCATAAACACACACCATTTACGCAACATATGATAATAGATTGTGTGAGTCTAAAATTTTAACTGATTAAACAAATTCAATTACAAATTATACCTTAATACCCTTACCGAGCACTAGCAACAAAGGCTTTTGGCTCGTTATAGCGAAAACAGCCCAGAGCCTCTGGTGGGAATCGAACCCAGACCCCCGCACTGATAAGCTAGTACGCTACCAACTAGCATACCGGGGCGCTAATTAATCATTTGTTTTTACTGATGCGTCAATTGTTTTAACTTAGAAACTATTTCAAGTTCAGTCTTGTTTACTGCACCCACAATAAATTTTAATTTTCTTTGATTTATTTGGTATTTAAAAATTTGAATATTGAACATTTGCCTTTTGCCGGATTTGAACTCGGAAGCTTGGAATACTAGGCACAATCACTTAAAAGTTTTGATAGCTGATTTTGAGTTAAACCATTTTTTGCATGATTTTTTTCTTTTTTCTGAAATAAACCTTTGTGATGTAATTCATGCTTTAGAGTAAGGGAAAAATATTTAAAGTAATCCTACTATAAATAGATAATATAAGTAATTGAAAAACTGTGTGATGTAAATATCTATTACTATGCAGTCACATGTTGAGCACAGTACTAAAATATCAAACACTAAAAACAAAACTTTTTTCCACTCATCAATTTTATATTCCAAAAATTTTATATTAGCTTCCTGAAAATACACAAAATTTTACACATTTTTTCTAACTGCAAAAACAGCGGAGGGACAAGTTAAAACCTCTTAATTGATAGTGATATTTTTTTTAACAGATGCGCTCCAATTTATTCAATAATCATGTAAAATGTTGCCAGGGAAAGACAATTTACAGTACACCTGTTTGTGTGCATTTTTTATTTAATAATTGTTATTTCCATCATCATGAAAAAATAATTTGTTAGGAAAACAATTATAAAATAAATATACCACTAATAATTTTGACTTAATACATGGTTGATTCTACTGTACACAATTGATAAACAAATTTTATTTTTAAACCCAGCAAAAAAAAGTAACAAAACAAGAGAAAAAGAAGCTGTGATTTGGATTCCGGTGTTATGAAAATTTGGATCGGAACCAATGATTTTTACATAGGGGTGTCATAGGGTAGAAGTTTTCTTTTATGATCCTTTTTCATTGCATCTAAAGTCCTTCTTATGGTTGAGTGAAAAATGTGATCTTTTGATGTTCCCAAATAAATTTTTAATTTAAATTTTATCGGGAATTCAGTGATCGGGCCTAAGCGTAATTTTCACAATCTCTCGTAAGCTTCTACCTGGGAATTTAACTGACACATTTTTTGTTTGAGTGTTGGGTAAATTATAGCGGGACATTCAGTAATCGGGCCTTATTTATTAAATTACTTTATTCGAAATTCTTGCAATTTTTACTACAATAAACTTGTTACTTTCTGTAGCAATAATAACTAAGATTTTAAGAATTTAAAATCTGGTAAATTGTAAGTTAAATATTGAAACAAATTACTTAAACTTAAACCATAGTTAAAAATGTCAAATTCAAATAGAAATTTAAAATAAGTTACCCGTTATACATTTGAAAACTGTTAAATTTCATAAAAATCACATTTTTGGAAGTTGTAAAAAAGAACTGTCTTAGAAGAGGAATATTAGAATCAGGAATCAATAAAAAATTAATTCCCTAAGAATCACTTTCATTTATTTTTGCTGGGAAGTTGATTGAAATTGCCAATAATTCATCATAAGATTGTTTTTTGATTTCAACCTAATACAAAATTTTTGCTTTATTAATGGAAAAATAAAATAAAGATGAATCAATGCCTTCTGTTTTTTCAATCTGCCTTTTTATTCGCGAAAAGTATTTTTTCACAAAGTAAAATATTTCTAGGGGGAGTTGTGGTACAATTTGGCAAGTCGGAAAATGGTCACCATCCATCGATGTAAAAGGGCGTTCTTTATTTCATCAGTTTTGTATTGTTAAAAGCTTCTTTTATATCTGAGAAAGCAGTTGAGGTATATTGTCCGAATTCCGAGGATTTCTCCACTACCCTCACAGCCTCGTGAAGCGCAGTTTCTGTTGAGCGGCTCTTGAGATATGCATGCTGACTGATAGAGAACTATGGCGAATATAGAACTCATACTCCTCTCGAGAGGCGTAAAATTTTAAATTTGTACAGAAATTTTTAAAAAAATTGGATTTATTTTTAAGAAAAAGTGTTAAAATTTTTTAGATTTATCCTGCACGTGAGCAGCATTTATAGTAACTTGGTTGGTATTTGAAATAAGAGGCTATATAATATGTAATTTCACATAGTGTTCACGGATTGAAAAGTTTTCCGGTGATTAGCATTAGTTTACATTAAATTCAACAACTGAATATTTTTTTTATTGTAACCTGAACTGAGACAAATATTTTTATCTATTTATTGAAATTTCAATGACCTATTTTCATTTTATATTGAAACTATCATCAAGAAGCTGTAGTATATACTCGAAGTACCAATTAGGAATTTAATAACAATGTTTTACAACAAATTTGTTAACATTTATTGTAACATTGTTTTTTTTTTTATATTTATTTATTAATAATAATGGTCAATATCAATATTTTTTATTAACATTGTTTTCTAACAATTCTTTATCAAAGGTTAAAGGTTTTTTCCTTAAAACACAAAACAATAACCGCCGTTGAAAAAACACTAGACCAAACAGACAACAATAAAACAACTAAAACGATTAACTAGTCAGTCTTTCATATCAAGGTTGAACTAGTTATATTTTCAGAAAATTGGGTGTAGTTGGCACATATTTTTTTTTTGCCATAAGTTTTCATAAAGTTTATATAAAACGGCCAACACCTTTTTTATTTTGCCACATAGATAATATTGGTGATATTTAGTGGCTACTACTAAGAATTTCTTGCTTGGCTGGCTGGTTGGCTAACTGTCGGGCTAGACTGAATTGTTGGTTAACTGGCTGACTGGCTGACCAACTATATTCAGATATCCATACAATAAGTGGGTGGGTGTTTAAGTTTTACACCAGCTTAATAAAAATACTACCAAGATTGTGTTGTTTTTTCTAAAAATTAAGTTTCTCTTCAACACGTTTCTATAATTTTTAATTTGTTTCTTGGTTTCTATCTAACGTGATAATAAAGTGCAAATAATAGACATAAACTCTTAATATGGACGGACATACATACATTATGTATATACAAAATAAAAATTATATATTTATATATATGAAAAATAGAGTTTAAAAGAATTAAATCCTTTTCGAAATAATGTGCTAAGAAATTGTTTAATGCTAAATATGTTTGACTTGTCAAAATTTTATACAAAATTTAATATATTTGTTAATGTCTAATTTGACTAATTTTTTTTTAAATGAACAATTGTAGAAATTATTAAACCAGGGTTGCCATACGACAAAAAAAGTTCAAATTGAAAAAATATTTTTTTTTAAATATTCTCTAAACATAAGTCTTTTTATTTAAAGTATTGAAGTGGAAAAATTTAAAGTTTGAAAAAAGTAAAAATTATTAAGATCTGATATTATTAATATCAAATCTGGTTGTAAATATTCAATATCTATACTGAACAACACTACATGGTCCAAATGATCAAATAAACAGCGAAAAGTTAAAAATTCAACTGCTTTAAATATTGCTTGTATTGTGCTTTATTTTAAGTGTTTTTTACAGTCGAAACCAAGTTCATATAAATTAAAATAGTTTGTTTCATGTTTTTCGTTTTTTTACGCACCTAAAAAAAGAGGACTAGTGAAGAAATCATCCATCAAAAAATCAAGATTAAACACATATACCTCTCATAGAAAGGTCCTTTCTAAATTGGTCTTAATTTATAGCCAATAGAATGATGAGGTATTTGCTTAAAAAACACATAGAACCAGTCCGACATGGCTCACAAGTCGAGTCAAGGGAATCTTGGATATTTTTTTTTTAAGAATAAGTATAAAATCGCAAGTATGACCGCAGGGCAATACACAGAATATGTTGTGATATTCGTACAGTGATTTTACTCTTGTCAGACTATGTAAAGTGGGTTGCAGGTCTGTTTAAGTAGATTACGAAACCATGTTAATACCATTAAAATCTAAAGTTATTATTAAAAAAGCCGATTCGCGCATTAAACCATTTTTAACCGATTAAATTTTTAACCATCTTTAACCTTTAAACGGATTTGAAAAGAATAACAGTTGGGCTTTCAAAATTTATAAACTTGTTTACATATTTAAAGGTGTTATGTAACTGTCTTTTTTAGTCGTTTAGCAAGTAACTAAGATTGAGACAAACATATTTAAGTTAAAGAAAGAAAAAAATTGTAATTTTTAAAATTGAGGTTCTTTTATATTAATTTTGCCCGAATCAACCGAAAAAAAGTTTCAAACGATTTAAAAATATTATAAATAAATAATTTTGTATTTAATGTACTTCAAGGGCTTATTTAATAAGGCAATACGTGGTGAAAATTTTCTCAAAAATGGGACGTTTTGTTCACAACTGCTCAAAAATATTTTTTGACTACGCCTAAATTTTTTCGAGAGGTCAAGGAAAATGAGTTACCAATGGCTGAATTTATAAAAGCTTTAAATAAAAATATCACAAAGAATTTCTTAAGTATGTATATTTGATATGCTAAATGTTTTGAATAAAATATTTCATTTAAAATATAAAAAAAAAAATCGGTTAAAATACGCTTTTTTGAGCCTTCAAACCCCACTTAACCTCTTAATAGTCAGAGAATGAACCCTTTTAGAATTTTTTGACCTTGAAGTAATGAAATTATATGAAAATCATGATACTGGCAAAAGATATTTTGGGTCAACAGATTTTGTTTAAAAAAATAATGTAAATGTGCGAAAAGAAAAATACAATTAGGAAATAAACTATTTTTTGTAATATATATTTTTTTTAGGTAAAGTAAGTTTTGCTTCTTAAAAAAGATTAAAAATTCTGCCTTCTTTGAAAATAGAAACATATCTTCAAAAATTTTTGGAGAATTTTTCCCCTTATCAAAAATATACCCTTCTCCAAGATAATCGGAAAATTGTTTGACAAAAAAAATACAAACATAAAAGGACCAATATCTGCAAATATAATAAAGCAAAATAAATAAAATTTTTGTTCCTTAATTAATAGATATGAACTTGGTCAGTGGCGTGCCCGGGGGGGCCCGATAGCTCGGCTCCCCCCCGAAATTATTTACAAAATACAATTTTTTTACTATATTTAGTATGTGTTTCCAATTGATTTTCTTTGCAAGACCAATTGAATTTTTTCAAGTCTAATTGGGTTTTACCAGATTTTGCTGAAATTTGTGCAGAAATGAAAAAAATTTCTTTGAAATCAGGGAAATTTTCTCAATTTTCTCTGAGCTACCGAAGCTTGTAATATGTACAAAATTTTATTTGGTCGCTTCTTTCGATGAAATCTCTATATTTATACTTCCACTATAATAACCACACTCGTAATATTATTTGGGTAAAAACTACCAAAAGTACAGTAGTTAAAGGTTGATTTACACGTCTTTATCTGCTATTACTCAGTATTGGGTTTCAAAATCAGCAAAACAACAAAATAATAAAAACGTAAGAAAAAAAATATATGTAATTTATTGTTTTTAAATGTTGTATTTTGTTTAGGTGTGAGCTGGCTAAATAAAATCTTAACTAAATTCACATATCCAAATTTCTATGAAATTTAAAAAATTTTTCAAATATTTTGTCAAAAAAATGTTAAAATCTTTTGCCAATTTGTATTTAGTTTAGAATTTATTTAGCTACATCGCACAGGACCTAACTGAAATTATTTGATTTGTATATTTTCTTTTAAAACAAAAAAATTTGTATTTCCAATTGTATTACTTTTTTTAATTAAAAATCTAAGATTCAAATACCACATTACGTCTTAACTGGAATCCCCAAAATTTCAGATTTTTGAGTTTATTTTTGTATCAAAACATATGTATTTAAAATTGAAAATATTTAATTAACAACTTAACTTACATATGTATATAGACTTCCAAAGTAGTTATAGTAGTTAAAAAGTAAAGTTTTATAAAAATGCTGCCAAGTCTTGGCAATTCTCGGCTTTTATATTTTAAATGTAAACAAAAATATTTGTCATAAAAATATTTGCAATTTTTTATTTGTAATTTGATGAAATATTAAAAACAACAAAAGCTAACAAATAAATTATGTGTTTGTTAGTAAATGTAAAGCAGGACATACATTAATAGGAGTAATTGCTATATTTTGTGTTCCGTTGAAGTCCATATATGAAAACAAGTATAGGGTGTCCCAAGAAGAACGCAATTTTTAAATTTTAAATAAAACACAGATATTTAAAAAAAAAATCGTGAAACTTAAAAATGGGACACCCTATAGTTGTATAGAGAGATACAAAATAAAGCTGTTTATAAAAAAACAAAATTGTCTAAGAATGACAATAAAAATTAAAAAAAAAAAAATCCGAAAAAACAATTTAAATTCAAAAAATTAAAAACAAAATTCAAAAATTTGCAATCGATACTTATAAAAATCAATTAAAATTAAAAAATACCCAAGGCAATTAAAAAAAATTATTCAAACTTAACATATATTTATTTTATTTAATTTGGAGTTTTTGTATTTCAATTGATGCTTTTTATTACATTTGGAGTCATTCTAAAAGTTTTTGAAACAATCTCATCGTTTTTGAAATGGTATTTGAATTTAAGTAATAATTTGCACGTGGCTTTTCCACGTTCCCATGATATCTGTGCTGTTTTTATTTTTAAAAATTCGGTGTAGGTCATGGTGGCATTGTGCACAATGGTTCCAATCTTAAAATGTAATAAGCCCCATTTTTTGGGTCAAAATTTAATAATAAAAATTAACACTAAAAATATAATGAAAAATTACCCCAACCAAATGAAAATTAGCCCCAAAATTAAGTTTGGGGCATATTTTCACTTATTAGATTGAGGCTTTTATTCATTATGTAAAATAACACCATTTTGAAGAACTTCAGTGTGTGCAGTTTTTGCAGCACTCGACGATCTTATAAAATTTTAAAGCGAATGGTTTTCTATGACATTGCGTCTTAGAGCTTGCCAATTTAAAAACTTGTTAAGATCTCTTTTTGTTTTTAATGTACGAAAAACAAAATTTTCGCCTGCGGCGCCAACTTCTACAACTTTTAATATACGAAAAACAAAATTAAAATTTTTTTACAAAAATCGAGCGATTTTTGGTAGAATTTATAATATATTGCACCAAGCCGAGTCTTTGACGTTTCGTCAAAAGAATTTTGTAGCATAATAGATTTTTATCAAAATGATCTAAAAGCGGACAGAAGCTTTACAACACAAAATAAATCAAAATGTGCTTAATATAAGTTTTAAATAAAAATTGTTTATGAATTTAAAAGATGTAAATTTTGTTTTAAATGCTATAAAAATGTTTAAAAAATTTAGGTTTGGAAATTGCAAGCTTTTACAAAAATTTTTAGAAAATATATTTTGCCCCCCCCCCCTCCCACAAACAAAATCCTGGGCACGCCACTGTACTAGGTTATAGTCTCTTGAACCTAAAACTGGATAAAATACGAAAAAATAAAAAAAAAATAGTTTTTTCGTAACCCCTTTTTTACCCTCTAAACTTTAGAAATATCGAAGTTCACTGCTGAGAGAGTCCCTTTGCAAGAGGATAACTTTGCATTAAGACCCTAAGAAATTTCTAGCATAGTTTAGATTTTTGGTAAAGGAATTAATTGGGGACATAAAGTTTTTAAATTTAAGTTTCGTATTGACTCCGTTCAAAGCTCTGATCAAAATTACATAAAGTTTTGTTATTTCTTTTGTTTAGGGGGTTCATTTAACATCTAACATTGGATTTTTAAAATTGTTGAGAAGTTTTTAGCTTATTTTGATAATTTGCGTTTGTGTGAGAGATTATTGGTTTGTTGTTGGTTACAAGATACGATATGGCAACTGTTACTTATGTAGTTGTTGTTGTTGTTTTTGTTGTAAATTTTAAATAGATAATAAGAACCACCGCCATCGTTGTTATTGCAGTTGTTGTGCTATTATTTTAGATATTGTTGTTGGCTTTTTTTTTGTGCTGCAGTCTATGTCTATTATTATCTTGATGGAAATGCACCTGACTCGTTTGGTATTTGCACGTTTTTTAGTTTTGTTGTTGTTGTTTGTTGCACATGCGCTTAGCAGTTATTATGGTGTTTTATTATTGTTGTTGCTGTTGTTGTTTTGTGGGTGATAAATAGGGTTGCCATCGAGAGAAAATTAGATTTGGGTATTCTGTATTCGGAATATATTGTTTTCTTTGGTTAAAAAATAGGTAAGAAGATCCAGTTTAAATTTCCCCAGTGAATTGATTTTGGAACAAACGAGCACGAGAAGAATTTGAGTGACTAGATGAATCAAAACTATATTTAAACTAGGAACCTTTTGACTGCAAGTCCTACATTTTTTTTTTGATTGGTAACCCTTGAAAATGTATCATTCCATATAACTACCAAAAAAGATCGTTTTCAAAAAGTTCATTCCTTCCAAGTTCTTTAACAAACTCTTAACAACAAATAGTTTTTAATTCAAGAAAGCCAAAAAGAACTTTAACAATTTAACAAATTCAGTTTTTCTAGGTAGTTTGCATTTATAGGAAAGAAGCGGAGCTGAAACCAGCAACAATAACAACACAACAAAAATTTAAATAAAATGCTGTAATTTAGCTGTTGGCAACGATTTACAACTGCAGCAACAATAACAACAAAGACAAAAGTATGCAACTAAAGAACATGTTGCATACTTAGGATAGATAGTCGTCTACGTAAAAGCATCCATAAACAGAACAAACTACTAGCAAACAACAACACAAATAGCAACAACAACAACAATAACAACATACTACTTCAATTGATGGCAATTGAAGAGAAGTTGTTGCTTTACACGTCAAACGAATTACTTTGACTTGACTGTTTTACAGTTCGTTTGAATTTTGTTAAGCAATTATTCGACACAACAACATTTTTCGGTTGATTCAACTTTAGCCTCAAGTTCAACAACAGCAATGGTAGTAACAAATTTCAGTCAAAAAACAAAAAAAATCAAACTGAAATGCAAGAATCAAAATGAATTGGAGGAGAACTAAGAGTAATTGTGGTTGTTGGTTGAATAATTTTCAAATGCATACAGTTTCCCATGATTTTCAAATTTCCAATTGTTGTTTGGTGTATGCATAAGGTGTAAAGTAACCTGTTGCAACAACTTAAACTAATCATTTACTCATTTATGTATTATACATTTATTTAACACCAACAATAGCAACTAACAAATCAAAGATATCTAAAAAAATATACTATCGGTCAAGAGTTTATTTTTGAGATGAAATATATTTAAGTGTTAGTGAGTTATTTCTAATAGATAGATTTTCATGTACTCCCAGTACATGAAAGAAACACTGAACAGTCCAGGCTAAATCAAATTTGCAAAAAGTGGGATTTTTATAACTATTAAAACTACACACTAACTACACTAACTATATGTTACGCCTACAAAACTATGTTCCTTATTGCTGCAATTGGTAGTTATAATTAAAGTATTATTAGGTCATAATTTTCTAATGATATACAGTTTCTCAGAATCTGA
This sequence comes from Eustalomyia histrio, assembly GCA_949748255.1. NCBI lineage: Eukaryota > Metazoa > Arthropoda > Insecta > Diptera > Anthomyiidae > Eustalomyia > Eustalomyia histrio. The sequence goes on from OX456526.1 coordinate 70,758,015, forward strand.
ATCATTATTGCTGGAACTGTTATAATAGTAGAAAACATTTATATAAAAGAGTTGCCATTCATTGTGGAACTAAAAAGTTTAATGGATGGTTAACAAATAGAAAGAAAATCCACAAAAACTTTTCCTTATAGTACGGTTGCTTGAATTTCCCGAGAAAAAAAAACTCTTAAACAGCGAGGATCAAATACAGGTATCTTTTTAAACCATATGTTATTGTGATACTGATAGATTTTTTTTCTGTTTGAAATATTGCCCATCAGTCAGTATCATACCACCGTGGACCAAAGTGAGTCGCTTTACGTTTGAACAACGTTGCAAAATATTGCAAACTTATTTTCAAAGTAAGTACGCGTGCTGGACGCAATTTTGTACAAAAAGTTCGTGAGACTGGCTTGCTAGTGGACAACCCTCATAGTTCCCGTCATCGTACCGACGTAAATGTAGCTGCTGAGCCGATAGTGTGCAATCCAAGAGCATCGACTAGCCGTCGATCTCAACAACTTGGTATTTTCCGCGCCAGCGTAATGATAAATTTGCATTATGATCTCGGATTATTCGCTTACAAGGTCCAATTGACTTAGCAATTGAAGGCAAACACCATCCACTTTGTTACGGCTTCTCAGTTTGGCCTTACAGAGATTCAAATAGGACATCGAATTTAGCCTAAAAATCGTCTTTACCGCATCTAATGATCTAAATAGATTAAGTAACTGTGAAGCCATGAAAAATTATACTTCTCTAATTTAAAAACTATGATAACAATTTACAGTTCAGAATCGGTATACTGGATGTTTTGTATCATTAAAAAGTCAATAAGAACATTTTTATAGAAGTGTGTTGGAAAATTATAATTTAGTGATATTTTTAATTTTATTACAATAAAAATTTTGCATGTCGGGAATAGATAAAAACTTATTCTTAATTTGGAACTTTAAATAAATTAATTAATATTGTGGTAAGAAATTTTCTTGGAAATATCACTCTGAACATATCGTCTTAACATCAAAATTATTAGTTATTCAAGTTTACTTAGTCACAATTACAATCAAAATTCCCAATAAAATTTGGCTCTTTAATGATGAAATTATTATATCGTTAATCTTCGTAGTTCACTTTCGTAGAAGGAACATTTAAGTAGTATTTAGTTGAACTTTCCTCTGTAACAAGAGTAATTAAATTTTTAAGTTTTGTTTTTTCTTTCCTGTGCTTATATATAAAACTAAAAAAAACTGATGAGGCCCATAAAAAAAATTTGTCATCAAACTTGTCAAACCGAGTATAATATGGTTTTACTATTTTTTGGTAGTAGAATCAAACCTAAACTGCTAAGCCCATGTATTTTTTCACTGTTGCACAGTGTAATGAAATTACCTTTTAAGTAGTACAATATATGTTCGCGGAAAAATGGTGTTACCCATATTTCTGCATCATTAACTCAAAAACCTCGATTTTTGACTTATGACATTCTTGAAGTTATAAAGAACCGTATATATTTATATATGCTATCTAATATTTGAGATGTAAAAATATATATGGTACATTATTAAAAAAAATTGTTAATATGGTATGAGATATAATTATATATGATTCAATATATAATCCAATATAAGACCTTTTTTTTGATATAGTATAAGATATAATTATATATGGTACAATATTTGCATAAAAATTTAAGGTATTGTTATATTTAGTTGCATATCTAGAGTATTTTATAAGAAATGATATAAGATATAATTCGAATACCAGCCAAGGAGATACATTTTTTGTATAATAATATGGTTTTACAAAACTTTCAAATTTTAACCCAAGACATTTTTAAAAGAGTATAAGATATAATTAGTTTATAATAATCTAGGTATGTCACACATAATTATATATGCTCTTTGTTTCCAAAAGTCCTATAAGAATTATAAAATTTATATATATTTTTTTGTTTATTTTAAATATTATAATTATTTTTCCATAAGTCCATAAGATATGATTATATATAATTGTATAAAATATTTCATATAGTTATATATAATTATATAAAATCAATCAAATTAAAACTAATTTTGTCCCATCAATTCAGCCATGATATCTGGAAATTTTTCCCATTTTTACCAACTTTCCGAATATATAATTATATATAAGTCCCGAAGAAATAATTATATATACCACAATTATACATAAAATGTAGTCTAATAAAGTCAACCTCACACTGCTTTGTGCTTCACTCACTACAACTCTGGAAGACCGAGTTTAAGTCCTGGCAAAGTCATTTTATTCTTAGAATTTTAATTTTTTTTTAATTTAAAATTTTTTATATGGTTTTTAATAAACTAGATTCCGTATATATTGTTATTAATTTAATCTGCCATTTTTTGTATCAATTTTGATATTAAAGAATATAAATATATAAATATTGTGCCAGATCAATTATTTTAGTCGGGATATTTAAAACATTTTTAAATCCTTCATTTTCATCAGAGAGATCACTAGATATATAAAACTTTTCGCCGTATAACACGAGAATTTCAAAAAACTACACTGACAATATTATGTAGTTAACTGTTTGTAGTTTAATAAAAAAGTTTTCCGTTCCATTGAAAAATAAAGGAACATACATTTATTTTTCAATGAAATATCTATATTAACTTTTTTATACATTTATTGGAAATAATTTACTATCATTTATCGATTATTTTTAGTTTTATTTATTTTTTTTCATTTATTTGAAATTTAAAAAAAAATTACCCACAACACAGAAATTTGTGGTTTATTTGTGTCCGTAACTGTTATTACAAATTTAAATTTTGTTTGCTGTCTGTTTCAAAAAAAATATTCAAAAAATTTCAATTTGTTTTTTTATTTAAATTGGTTGTTTATATACAAAATTTTTCAATACAAATTCCAAGAACTTCATGAACACACATACATACACAAACACATTCACACAAAAAGTGTCTACAGCTATGCATTTATACATTTTGAATTGTACGAGTATATATTAAAAAAAAAAAAAACAAAAAATACAAAGAGGGAAAAAATTTTAAATAAAAGATAAAAACATTTATTTTTTAAGGAATTGATAGGTAAAATTTTGACATCTATTTCAACTAATTATATCATTTGTTTCTTTTCTGTTATTTTAACTTACAAACAATTTTAAGTGTACGTAAATACATAAATAAAAGTTTTCACTGTTCCTACTCAACGCTGTCTATACATATAGTACAGACACAAACCTCTTAATTAAATCTTTTAGGCTGCTAGTCTCCTGTCAAGTGGCTCCTATTGATATTGGTAGACCGTATAAAAAGTATGTTGCGATTTTAAAATTGTTTTAATACAAAAAATAAAATAACCACCTTTGTTAAAATTCACTAGACACATTTATCCAGAATATGAGCCATTATTGCTGAAACTGTTATAAAAGTAGACAATTTTAAACTTTGGGTTTTGTTATAAGTCGCTGTAAGAATATTGCTTACGTGTTTCTTTTTATTAAATAAAAATTTTTAAAAATAGATAAAAATGAAATTGGTTTGTCTTGAGTGAAATTTAAAAGCTAAGCACAGTAAATTGTACTGGTTTTTAGTGAAAAAAATTGTTATACTACATATAAAAATAAAATGTTCACGTCAAAATTTACAAGACTATAATTTTTCTAGTGAAAAAAGTAACATTTTGGATTTATTTTGATTTTGTTTTTTTTATAAAATAAAATATATAAATTTTTACAATTGGAGGCCAACAATTTAATGTGCTTTAAAATGAAAAAAATATACTTTACTAATTTAATTCTTTCCAGAGGAATGTTTTGAATATGATTACACTATTATATTGTTTTGATTTGCTTTACACTTTGTTGTGAATTGAGTGTTGCCATTCTTGTTCAAATGCCAATAATTACACAATTGTAATGGTACAATTGGAGTTGGCATGATTGTTGAGCAAAAACATGCGTGAAAATGATTTATTTTTTGGATGGAGTGTTGCCACTCTTGTTTAAACGTTGCCAATATTTACACAATTGTAATGGTACAATTGGAGTTGGCATGTTTATTGAGCAAAGACATACGTGAAAAAGATTTTTTGCATACTTTGCAGACATATTTCTTAACATCCACATGTGTCTGCTGATGAGCTCTCAAATTAGAACGATCAGCAAAGGAACGCGGACAATCTGGACATTGAAATGGTTTTTCACCGGTATGAGTACGTATGTGACCTTGTAATAACCATGGACGAGAGAATGCTTTACCACAGAGTGGACATTTGCAGGGTAATGTATGAGTTCGAAAATGCATTTTTAAAGCACCTCTGGTATTGTAGAGTTTTCCACAATCTTTACAAGCATATTGTTTCTTTACTTGGTTACATTCAGCGGCTGGACAATGGAATAGATGATGTTTTGATAATCCCATAGAGGTGGAGTACATTTTATTGCAGTTTTCACATTTGAAACAATATTTTTTATTACCATTACTGGATGCAGATGATGCGCCAGATGATGATGTTGAACTGCTGTGGGAATAGACGGATGAAGTTGATGACTGACGGCAGGGTGCTTCATCAAATAAGTGGAATAAAGCTGGTAAAGAAATATCATTACGAATTGAGAGATCCTCAGGTTCGCAATTAACCTCTGATGCAGGACTCGATGGTGGTGTTATATTTTGGTAGCTATTGTCAGCATGTGCTGAAGTAGCCGAGGAATTTGATAAATCTGGTGATGAGAATTTTGCTGAAATATTCGGTTGATAGGTATTCCATAAAGCATTCAGGGGATTGCAACCTGCAGCCATTATAAAAGCTGATTGATAAGGATTAGTGGTATAACCGGTAGTAGTAGCAGTTAATCCCCTTAAATGAATATCACTTGGTTGATATTCCATGTTTGCATCCATATCACAAGCTGGAGATAACATAACTGAACTACTGCTTAAATCCAAAACCAAAGATATTTCCGTTGATGGTGTTGATGATAATGATGGTTTGCTGGATAGATTTAAAACATATTCACGTTTGGCTGGTACGACATAATCCTCGAAACTATTACTAGCATTACGTTTTAATGATAAATCATGTGGGTGATCATCAGCATTACGTTCGAAATGACTGGTATCCTTGATTAAAGACAAATTTTCACATTGGTCTTGCAGTTGTTGCACAGGAAATTGATTTACAAGTTCTTCTCGATTTTTATCATAAACGATAGGACGTTTTTTTAATGGCCAACTTCTATATTCAGTGGCCATTTTTGTAATTGTTTTTATTAATTTTTAATATAAAGCAGTAAGAAAATTTAAAGGATTCCTTTTTTTTTGTAAAATTTAATGTTTACTGTTTCAGCATTTGAGATGCTATGACATGTTTACTTCCTTTTATATGCCAGCTAGCCAGTTGTTTAAGTGATAGACATTAAAATCTGACACATGTGAGTTTAAATAAATATCACTCTCTTTCTCTTTTACATTTTTTATTTTTTGGCAATTACCATTCTCTTTATTTTGAGTATATGTTCACTCAGAATATTATGTAGTTAACTGTTTGTAGTTTAATAAAAAAGTTTTCCGTTTCATTTAAAAATAAAGGAACATACATTTATTTTTCAAAGAAATATCTATATTAACTTTTTTATACATTTATTCGAAATAATTTACTATCATTTACCGATTTTTTTCAGTTTCATTTATTTTTTTCATTTGTTTGAAATTGAATAAAAATTTACCCACAAAACGGAAACTTGTGGTTTATTTGTGTCCGTAACAGTTATTACAAATTTAAATTTTGTTTGCTGTCTATTTCAAAAAAAAATATTCAAAAAATATCAATTTGTTTTTTTATTTAAATTGGTTGTATATATACAAAATTTTTCAATACAATTTACAAGAACTTCATAAACACACATACATATACAAAGCCATTCATACAAAAAGTATTTATAGCTTCATATGCATACATACATTTTGTATTGTACGAGTATATTAAAAAAAAAAAAACAAAAAATACAAAAACGGAAATAATTTCAAATAAATGAAAAAAACATTTATTTTTTAAGGATTGGTGGGTAAAATTTTGACATTTATTTTAACTGATTATATCATTTGTTTCTTACGGATGTGTCAGTTGATTAATCAACATTTAAAAATAAATAACAAATGGCATTTAATTTAAATGAAAATTAAGTTGACTGGTTTTTAAATGAAATATCATTTCTTTTAAATGATATTTTAGTTATTTTAACTTACAAACTTTTTTAAGTGTTGTAATGAGTTGTTGTTGAGCCATTGAATTTTGCATTTAGCGTAGGAGTTTCTTAAAAATGTAACTTAAATATATATCATATTTAACAAAACTTTATAGCTTATTGCACAATGAAATATTGTTGAAATGATCTGGATAGGAATTATACATGGACCGAATATATAATTATGTATAACACAATTATACACTCACCAAAAAAAGTCTGTAATGGCAACTGAAATTTCGCTGTTATTACGGGAAATTTTGCTAATTTGAGCCCAGCGGTATTTTTTGCTAATCTTAGCAACACATGCCAGCTGACGTGTAGTACAATGAAATTAGTAGAAAAATTAGTAGCCGCTACTAAATTTTAGTAAACTTTTTGTAAAGTGGAATTTAAAATCTGTTTGCTAAAATCAGCAAAAAAATTACTAATATTTAGTACAAAATTTTAAATTTATATTTTTTTATCGAGCATCAAAATTTTTTTTATTTTATTAATTTTTTTTTTAAATATTTCATAAAAAATTAAAAAAAAATCAAAGGTTTAAAAAGCTTAAAAATTGTTTAAAAATAAACGAATTAATCATTTAGTTTTAATTTGGTGATTTCTGTTTTGAAAAATATTTTAGTAATTTTTTTTTTACTTCTAGGTCAAATTTTAATTATTTTTAGGGCTGATTTTTAGAAATAAAAAACTTTTTAGTGCTATTTTAAGTGGATGTCCTATTTTCAGTCATGAAGCCGGTATATTCACTTCCTATCCCTTTTTAATCTATGTAACATTTTAAGGCAATTAAATTTGTAGGTGTAAGTTATAATTAGAAATAAGATTTCCTTTAAATCCACTTTTTAAAATTAGTAAATTTTTCTGCTAACTATAGCAAATCGGTTTTCAAAAATTTGTAAAATGATTTCTGAAATTAGCAACAAAAATTTGAAAATATTCTGTAAAAATTCTGTAGTTTGTAAAATGTAAATAGCAAAAAGATTTACTAAGTAATATTTTTTTTTACTAAAAATCAGTACAAAAATAGTAAAGTGGGATTGAAAACCGTTTACAAATTTTTCTACTAACTTTTTTTTCTCAGTGTATGAAAAATGTAGTCTTATAAAGTTAGCCACACACTGCTAATTTTTTTATAAGTTTTTTAATAAACTAGATGCCGTTTTTATTATATTGTTGGATCTAATCTGATACAATTATATTTGACATTTTTCGGATATATTTGGATCGTATTTAATGCCTAAATATATTGCCAGATATAATTTGATCTGCCATTTTTCGTATCAAATAAGATCATCTAGATATTACAGCACATACATATTAAAGAATATCAAATTGGATATGATTAAATATTGCGCCAGAAATTTTTTTTCTCGGCATATTTAAATTTTTTACATAACAGAGTGACCGGGTTTTCCAAGTTCTTTTTATAAAGTAACCCCTGAATTAGCCAAACATAAACGTAGCTCTTTATAATACATTCAATGACTTTTGTTATTCAATAAGAAACCCTCGTGAGGCAAAGTAAAAGAGTATGGGTGAGTACGTAAGAGAAACATAAAAGGAGTTTGGTTATACTCATACACAGCCCATTACTAACAATCACGGATTGTAGAGGACACAATTTTAAACTCATTTTTTACTATTAGTTTCAATGATTTTGTGAATTTACTAAAAGGATTTACTGATTTTGAATATAAAAAATATTTTTGTCATAATTCTCTTAAAATTTTGTCCCATAGCGCAAACATCTCAACTACATTAACTGTTCAAATGATTGACTACATTTAGTAGATTTGGTTTTTTTGTGTTTTGTTTTTGATTTTCCTCACACTAACACCTTGCAGCGTTATGTAAAGCTATTTTTTTTTTGCATTTCAAAGGACACGAAGTTCAAATCATTCTTTTGCTGTTTTTCTATTATCATTTTCGATTACACTTTACATATTATTAGTTGTTAGTAATCACTAGAGCAAGGAATTTCATGCATTTATAATCGTTACATATTTTATAAAAAATTTAAAAAATATTTAAAAAAAGTTTTTAAAAACATGTCCTTGTTATTGATCTAATTCAACGTTTTCAATATTAGCAATTTAATTTCAGTTTATTTTTGGCTTTAATATGGTTTGGACATTTAAAATTGCCATTAAAAATCGCCTCTTTTGTTTTCTTAATAAACAGAAATTGAAAAATTGTTTATGAATTTAAGAAATTATTTTTTGTTAAATAAAATATATACATTGTACAAACACAAATCTTTTAATAAAAAATTACAATTATTTTTTAATATGCATTTATGGCAAAATATGCAGCAATACACGTCAAAATATGCATTTATTGCAAAATATGCAAAAAAAAAAAAAAATTATGCCACAATATGCATTAAAATATGCCTTTGTAGCAAAATATGCATTAAATTGTCTATTTTTTAGCACAATATTTCAAAATGTGCATTTTCAGCAAAATATACAATAAATATGTATTAACAAATCTAAACCATTTTGTTGCAAATTTGTTGATTCGCAAAGATATTTGGTTAACATTGACCTCCAGCTAACGACAATAAACATTCATTTAACATAAATTTCCGAGCCCTAGTGATCTCGCTAGTTAATGCTGATGATGATGAAATATCACTTAAAGCTCTATTCTTATTGTCTATTATTTTCAAATTCTTAGCAATTTGTTTCCTAATATTTTTCATATCCCATCACCATCATACGAGTACGTTCTTTTAAATAGATTAATTGAAATTAAGGGCTTTCAATTAGCTTTTTTTCAGGTTGTTTTAGATTTTTACAGAAGCCTTTAAGTTATTTTGTTGTAATCTACAGTAGTAAATTATAGTTCTTTTCAACTTTTGATAAATTGTTTTGTGCATTGAGGTGTGGTGATGATGTTGCTAGATGATGAAATCATGTGAACTTGTTTGTGGTTTAAAGAGGAATTTGGAATAAAAGTAGTAACATTATTAAGCCAATTAGTACTTTAAACTTTGTATGTTTGTTAGATATTAGCAAATTAACGTGTATGGATGGACTAAAGTGAAATTATTAAACTTCTTTCGCCACCTAGTGTGAATCAGCGCCTTTAACAGCTTGTATCATTTGGTTGAAACGTAAACAACAATACTAAATATTGACTCGAAAATGTCGAATTTAATTTTTGCGGGGAGTTCTTCTTCATTACTTTAATATGAAGGAAAGTGCGGCCGAGCGTCATCGAATCTTAGTGGAAGTTTACGCCGAGCATCTTACTGAACAATAGTGCCAGAGGTGGTTTGGTCGCTTTAAAAGTGGTGATTTTGAGCTTCAAGGCAAGAAATGGTCTGGTAAACCTAAAAAACAACAACTACTACTTGTTCCGGTCGAAGACACATGGCCTGTCCCAGCAGAAGTTCATTTCGTATGAACAATGGATTATCTACCCGACGAGTCGTTCTTCTGAACTGGTATCCGAAAATTGCCAGAAAGATGGGAACAAGTTAAGGCCAGTGATGGAAAATACTTTGAATAATATATTTGTAACCATTTTTGCACAATAAATCCGTAAATTTCTAAAAAGCGCTCATTATTACCTCAATGCTCCTAAACTATGGTAGTTTAAAACCGAATCTGTTAAGAAAAACAAACTTCAATGATCCGATAAAATTTGCCTTCGATTCCTAATTTTTGGGGAGTTTTTAACAAATAAATAAATTAATAATTTTTTGTCATTTTCTAAATGCTAATAAGCTAAATACATTAACCCATTTTACAATGTTGTTGCTTTAATCAGTACCGGTCTTAAAGTTCCTAAACATTTTAAACATCTATATAACTACGCAATAAAAAGCATCTGATAGTTTTAAGACTTGGCTAAATTGAAAATTTAAAAAAAAATTATAAAAGTTATTGTCCTAGAGCTGCCAGACTTAAAACATCAAGTATTTTTTTTTGGAAAATTAAGGAAAATTAACAAGCTTGAAACTACTACATGTTTTAGTCTAAGTAATAAGGTATTCTTTTAATAAGTGCTATTATTACAAGGTAATGCATGAACAGATTAAGCCCATTACCAAAGTTTAATTTTTAAATGTTATATCGGATAAGTGATCATTTAGTTTCTTTTACCGCATTTTCCATCGCACAACTTTCCACCAAATAGCGACATGGAAATTTATTATCTGAAAGTTATAAGCTATGAGTAGAAATTTATGCGGCTTCTGCAAAGCCCTGCAGAACGATGGTTTCTTAAAAGCTCAGAGGTCTTCTCTGCTAGTGTTAGGCGTAGATTATGGACATCAGAGAAACTTGCAGACTCTTGGGTGCAGTTGGAGTTGGGAGATCCGTGGGCATCTTGTTCGATAGGTAGGCGGCCCTTATATCCCAGTACTCGTATATTACATCTCAGTCAGTGTAAGGAAGAACTGTCTATTCCAGATTGGATGTCCCTGATTACGTTTTTATGGGTCCCTGGTTGCAGGGACTTTATTGGTAGTGAGTGAGCAGTCGAGTTAGCATTGACAGGGTCTGTCTTGAATGTGCACTCTGCGATGTCAGTCGGGAACCATTATGTAAAGAAACATAATAACAACTTGATGTATTTTTCTATACAAACTGATAGTTAAAACGTCACGAGCGTTCTATAATTCTGATACAGAATCAGTTTTAATTTTTTGTTTCTTATTCTCGCAACAGAGTTGCCGCATTTTAAAATTTTTTGTAAACAAAAAACAGGTTTGTACGAGGTAATTTTGGGTAAAGTCTGGTAAAATGAGAGTAAGCACAAAATTCTCTCACAAAACCATAAAAATGCCCAAAATACTGCGAACGCACAAAACCACATTTCATACCCAAAAATAAACGTCAAATTTATTCATATTAAAAAACAGCGTAATTATTAAATATATTTGAAATTGCAAATATATATTTGATTTGACAATTTTACCATTTTACCCAAACAAAAAGTACGGGTAAGTTCTGGTAAAAAGAGAAACACAATTACTCTCTCATGAACGCTCTCATTTACCCAATTTTTGTTACAAGAAACGCTTTCTGGTAAGATTGGGTTCCCGCGGGCACCCGCGGTAACGTACGTCGAACATACCCAACATATGTCGAGTAAAGATAACATAGATATTCTGTGGCTCTCATGTGTATCAGCGAATACGACGCAATTTCCTGAATTTTTATTAAAATAATTAAGGGTCCTCTTCATTTATTTTTTTTAAATGTACAGAATTTTTAAACATGTTAGTTTTCTGCCTGAATAAAATTAAAATGTTAACTCGATTATAAAAAACTTTCCAAACTAATATTTAAAACGACTAGAGAAAAAAAATGCACTCACAGAAAAATATTTTCTCAATTTTACACCAGAAAAAAATGTTACTAAGAAAATTTAACCAATTTTCGGCGAGCAGCAGACTGGACAGTTGTAGAACCACACATCTCATGTGGCCCGACTACGATCTGGGACGTATTAAATATCACCATATTAGGAGTAGGACAGATATTTTGAGATATACAGGCACGGTTACAGGTCATGTAAGAGCTGTCCGTCACTGCAAGGCATCTGACATAAAACTTTGGGCAATGATATACTGAACGACCTGTCGGTGATGTAAGACCTATTATTGGTTGGCTTTATCCGTAATGTCAATCTTTTGGCTTGGAATTGTTCTTCGGATATTAGCTCCCCATGCATCCATCATAGGGTGAATTATTTCATAATTGAGTTGCTTTTCGACTTTACAATTTCTCCGCATACAAAACACTTGAGAATTAGGAGGCATCTAAAGTCAGATTAAACGAATCTGGGTAATAATTAAATAATTGTTTTGTTGATAATTGGTAACAGAAAAACTTTAAAAATGAATTTAAAAATTTCATTTTTAATTTTAAGCCTAAATTTTTTTGAAAGTAAAATGTGGCGAAATGAAATCTATTTTCATTAGATTTCCTTACCTTAAATCTACTTCCAAACTAAGCAGTTGAATATACTAACCAACTAATAAAGCTTTCACACTTTGGTAATTTTTAAAAACTTCTGATTTGTGATTAAAAAATTTGTATGGAGTTTGACAAATACTACACTCAGAAAAAAAAAGTTAGTAGAAAAATTTGTAAACGGTTTTCAATCCCACTTTACTATTTTTGTACTGATTTTTAGTAAAAAAATTATTATTTAGCAAATCTTTTTGCTATTTTTATTTTACAAATTACAGAATATCTACAAATTTTCGTTGCTAATTTCAGAAATCATTTTACAAATTTTTGAAAACCGATTTGCTAAAATTAGCAAAAAAAATTACTAATTTTAAAAAACTCGATATTGAAGGAAATGTTATTCCTAATAATTTAAACTTATACATACAAACTTAAATTGCTCTAAAATGTTACATAGAATTAAAAAAGGGATCGGAAGTGAAGATACCGACTCATGTCTAAAAAGAGGACATCCACTTAAATTTTAAGTTCTAAAAATCAGCCCTAAAAACAATTAAATTTAACCTTAAAAGTAAAAAAAAAATTGACTAAAATATTTTTCAAAACAGAAATTACCAAATTAAAACAAAATGATAAATTCGTTTATGTTTTAACAATTTTAAGATTTTTAAGCCTTTGATTTTTTTTTTTCATTTTGTATAAAACATCTTTTAAAAAATATAATCAAAATTTTTGATGCTCGATAAAAAAAATAAATCTAAAACTTTGTACTAATATTAATAGTATTTAGTAATTTTTTTTGCTGATTTTAGCAAACAGATTTTAAATTCCACTTTATAAAAAGTCTACTAAAATTAAGCAGCGGCTACTAATTTTTTTACTAATTTCATTGTACTGCACGTCAGCAGACATGTGTTGCTAAGATTAGCAAAAAATACCGCTGGGCTCAAATTAGCAGAATTTCCCGTAATAACAGCAAAATTTTCAGTTGCCATTACAGACTTTTTTTGGTGAGTGTAGAAAGTTTTAAAAACTACAGTTTTTTTGGTTGTAATACAAATTGTGCTTTAAAGAAAACACAAATCGATGAATATTATTTTTTGCAAGTTACAAACCATTTGATTGCTGTACATATTTATTCCCAGCGGCTACTAAACCTACTGCTTTCGAAATATTTTAGCGATTTCCTTTAATTCAGCATTATGAGAACCTAGTATTTTTTAAGAAATCAATATTAAATAGTAAAAGTGAAAGACTATTTGAAATTAAAAACGATTTTTATTTGTATTAATTTTTATCTGTTCCTGCTACAAAGCTTACACCTAACTAACTAGCACTAAAATGGCTATTCAGCGTACACATTTGTAGTAACATAGAGGAATTTTACTGATTTATTTGCTACATTGCATGAAACGTTATCAATGTTCAGTGAATGCCAAAAACTCATTCCACCCATCCCGACAGACATAATATAGATTTTCCCACGCAAAAAAAAAAAAAATAATTGAAATTCTTGTGATAAATAAAATTTTTTAAAAATTCTTGGGCTATATTCAAAATTATGTTACCCTGAAACTTTGGGCATTCTTATCAATAATCAACAAGTTTTCCACACAAAAATGTAAAAAAAAATAATAATACGTAAGATTGGAAAAATAAGGGTTGAGATATGATTGCTGACAGTAACCATTGATTTTATTTTATATATAGTAACACATACAGGAAAATATGGAATACCAAAAAAAAAAAAAAAATATCAAGGAAAAATCAAATTTTGGGATTTCAGAATATTTTTGCAATAGGTGGGTGGTTGAAATTAGTGAACAATTTTATGTTGTCTCTTTTTTGTGACGAAATAGGGACGCATTGTGGAAATAAAGGAATATTTTTATCACACGTTTGATTCTTAAAAGTTGTGTACGCCTAGTAAAGAAAAATGTTTATCACTGTGATAAGTTTTTCTTTGTTTGGAATTGTATATTTTTTATTTACAGATTTTATGTTAAGTGTGATATAAATGGAAAAAAATATCACAACAATGTTAATAATGTATTAGAGCGAGTATGATAACAGGATGATTGTGTAAAAATAGATGTAACAATGAAGTAGAAATAAAAATCTTAACAGGATAAATACGACAATATGACACTCTTCATCATTCGGGTGGGTTTTAATTGAATCGTTTGAAATAAGATTTTGCAAACTTAGTAAGGTTTGAGATACCAACCGAACTATTCCATTAGATCCAAGTTCCGTTGGAAAAACAATTTGTTCATTAAGTAAGTTGTTCAGGTATAACGTAAAAAATCTGTTATACTGTATTCAAAAAATATTTTTTCACGATAATGAATTTAATGTGAAAATTTAGTAAATTTTGTTTTTTCTATTAAAAATGTTTATTGTTTATATAACAATCAGAGAACTGCAAAATCAACTTTTTTTATTGATTTAATCATACACAAAAAATCTTGTTCACTTTTAATAATTCAACAAAATTCACTGTAGAATAAAATCAGCATCATGTTACTGAACACTGTTAAGTGATTACATTTGCATAAAGCATAAACGACAGATGATTCTCACTGATTCCAATTACGCGTTCAGTAACATGATGCTGATTTTATTCTACAGTGAATTTTGTTGAATTATTAAAAGTGAACAAGAATTTTTGTGTATGATTAAATCAAGAAAAAAATTGATTTTGCAGTTCTCTGATAACAATTTATATTACGATTTAATGCCGTTAAAATTCAAGTGAAATGTTTACACGGGAAAAACAATTTACTGTGGTATAGTTCATTAACTTAAACTCATTAGAAATTGCTATCTATGGGTGTGTGTCAAACGGTAGCAAAGTGGCATGGTAAGAAATATTTTTTCTATAGTGAAAAAGTTTAAAATTTTTATGTGTGAAAAAGAATCGAATTTATTTATTTGTTTTCATTTTGCTTTAAGAAGCTTTCAAATTTAAAAACCTTTAAAATTTCTATTCTTTTGTCAAAAAATTCTACTACACTTAAAAAAAAAGACATGAACTAAAATGAAATCAAAAATTTCCTTCAAAATAGTTTATAAATTGTTCTCAATTTAAGTAAGATTTTATTTAAACTTAGAAAAATTTTCTTAAAAGGAATAAAAATTCCTAAGTTTGAGGAAAAACGAAATAGTTTGTATACTAAGAAATAGTTCATATTTTTCCTAAGTAATATTTCCTGATTTAAGGAAAAAAAAAACAAGTCAATTAAATAAAAATTTATTAATATTAAGAAAAAACATATTAGTTTTAAGCAATTTGCATACTCAAATGTAATAAAATTAAGTTTAGTTAAAAAAAAAATTAGGAAATAATTTACTCCCATTTAGTTCAAAAAATGTGTCTAACTTAAATCGAGAAAGTACTTGAACTTAATGTGTGTTCATTTTTTGTTCGCAAGTAGTAAAATTAACTAAATTTTAGAAAGCCATTTCCAAATTCAGTTTTTAAGTATACCACTTTCTAATTTTGAAGAATTGTTTTCTAAAAATTAGTTCAGATAATTAAAAACAAAAAGTAATACATTTTTTCCTATGTAATAATAAAAATTTACTTGATTTTAGAAACTGATCAACTATTTCTAAGAAAAATTTTCATGCAACTAAGCTCAGATTAATTTTAAAAATTTTAATAAAATATTCTTTTTTTCAAGTAAAAGTTTTCTAATTTTTAAAAAATAATAAAATTTGGTATAGGATTTTTTTTGTTGGAAAACGTTTAAATTATTTTTAATATTCTCCAAAAAAACAATCAATTAAAACCAAACCAGTTAGTTTTCCTAATTTTCAAGAAAAAATATTATTAAATAAAAGAAATTAAAGTAACCATTTAAAAAAAAAACTATCGTGCATGATTGTAATTTTTGGTTCATGATCGTGCGTGAGCGTGAGTCAAAAATCTCTCACGTGCCCATCTCTAATATTAACAGTCTTAAATATTGAACTTAAGGTAGCTTAAAATATATTTTAACATTTTATAAGGAAAGGGTAAAAAATTTCGAATTTGCGCTTTTATGTAATAAATTTGTTGACTACAATAATTAACGTAGCGCTTATTAAATTTTATATTTATCGAAAAAAGTTTAAATTTGTATATGTCAAATAAAGTTTAAGCTAAAAATCTCATAATATAAACTTATGATATTCCATTTTCCAAACATAACAAGAAATGTAACTGTGATATTTTGTATTTTTGCAACAATTTCCATAAATTAGTTAATTTTAGAAGACAAAGGACCCCCAGTGTTCCTTAGCCATAGATGCCATGTGTCTCTTAGGGCGTCCCTTTTTGTAGTTCTCTCAAGCAGAACCGTTATCTAACTACGAAAAGGATCTGACTGTCACAATTTATTACGTTTCAGGATATCCTGCAGTAAATTTTTTTAATTTGTTTACCTTTTTGCTAATGAAATTTAATTTATATTTTAAATACATGAATTTTGTACAATTCAATTTAATTTTAAGACAAAATTGTATAGCAAAAAGCTTGTTAAGAGCAGTGACCTCACAAAGCGAAAGTCCTCCGAAAGTGGGAAAATACCTACTCAATGAGTGTAAAGTACTTTAAAATATATGGTAAAATATATTACCTTTACAGTAGAAGCAGGATAAGGATGATTTTTACTTAAAAGAAGTACTATTTAACTTGATGTTAGAAAATATTTTCTTATTTGTAGGGAGTTAAGTCTTAGTTTTTAATAAAAAAAAAATTTCTTATAAGCTTAAATAAAACAAAATTTTTCTTAAAACTAAGGAAACATTTCCTAACTAACAGTACAATTTTAGATTATGTATGAACTAATTAGGAGGAAATTTTACTGTTTCGTAATAAAAATTTTGTTCTCAGTAGTAAAATTTTTCTATAATTTAAAAATTTTTACCAAACTATAAGTAAAATTTATTTGTTAATTTCAAGGAAAATTTTATTAAATATTGGTAAAAAGTGTATTTGGCGCCGTTTTCATTTAAATTTTTCCTCTAAATAAGTTAATTTTTCTAAATTCTAGTTAATTTTTTTTTGAGTGTACTATATTTAAAAAATATTTTTTTCACGATAATGAATTTAATATAAAAAGTACATTTTGTTTTTTCTAGTAAAAATGTTTATTGTTTATATTATAATTTATATAACGATTTAAGGCCATTAAAATTCAAGTGAAATTTTTACACGGGAACAACAATTTACTGTGGTATAGTTCATTAACTTAAAGTTATTAGAAATTGCTATCTATTGATATCTATGATCCGAAATAAGAGAGTGATAATAATTTTTGTGAAATTTATTATTACAGGATTTCGAAAAAATATATATATCTTATTTGCTTCTTACTAAAGTAGGGTATTCAAATATGTCATCATGAATTGAAAACTGGGTATGCTTGAAAAGCTGTTATATATTTTTATATTAAAAATATCACAACTATTACTCATACTGTTGCTATTCTTGATGCTGTTGGGGATGTTACAAAAAAAATGTTTCTAACACAAGTGAAATGTTTGCAAAACAAAACTTATATTCTCTCATTTTCGATTAACTACAAATTTTGAGAGCCTGTTCCATTTGAGAAACAAAATCTACTCTTAATTCTATGTTATATACATGTATGTGTGGTTATTCTCATTTTTTTTGTTTGCATTCCATACAATTCTATAACTTTGGGGATTATCCTAAAATCACTGGTAAAATTCACACACACATACACATATTTCTATATATAATTGTTCAACAAATTGTTGTGTTTGTTGGAATAATTTAATATGTACATTTATACTTTAAGACCTCCAAAGCGGTAAAAAGCCACAAAAATCCTTTTGTTAATTCTTAAAATATCGCATTTTATTATTATCACAGTACGACTATTATCCTTAAGAGGACCTGGGTTTTTATAAGCATCCCTCCATACACATTCTTAAATTGGAAAAATATCAAACACACGTGTAAAAATATTGAATTTTGGCGCCTTCATATAATGGGAGAACATAATATGTAAATGGAGTCTTTTGAAAACTGCGCATGGACCAAAATTATTGTGTGTATAAATTTAATATCTTCTATACAAACTCCTGTATTGTACAATATACAAGTAAAAAAAATGTATTTCATCCCCTTTGTGTGCGTTGAACACCATTGCCAATTTGTGTTAAAATGATGTGTTAAATTTCCTAATTTAGTAATAAAAAAATAGTGAATTTTAATTTAAAATTTATCGTATAAATGTATTTTGATTTGGAATTCAAAATAGGTGCTATTTTTCTCCCAAAACCAATAGAAAATTCTGATAATCGAATAGAGTCTTAAAATTATTTACAATATACAATATGTTTGTTTTTTTTCGAATTTTATATCTATATCTATAACTACTTGTAAAAAACGATTATCCCTACTTACCTGACTTTTCTTTATTTTTGCCAACAAATACAATTTGGACATTTGGACCGCCTTTGTACGAAATCTGTGTTCGTATATGGACTGCGCGGGAACATTTAAAAGAGAAAAGCAAAAAATTTCCAAGACTAGGCAGCATTTTTATTCATTCTTATTTTTAAATAGCTATATTTATAACTACTAAGCAAGTCTATATCTATATAATATTATTTGCTTTGAAATTATACCCAATAAACTTTGGTTATTAAAAAAACCAATTGCTTTAAATATTGCTTGTGTTGTGTTTTTTTTAAGTGTTTTTTTTAAAGCAAAAATCAAGTTCATACAAATAAAAATATTTTGTGTGTTTTTCGTTTTTGTAAATATTTTAAAATAAAATTAAAAAAATTTGTTCATATTAGTAATTTTCCTGTGAAGATTTTTCTAAAATATGAATTTCTTCCATGAATTTTAAAGAAAAGGTAAGCCACATTTATTTGATGCTTACATTATCCATTCTTACGTTATCATTTTTCGTATTTGAGAAAGATTTTACAAATTTTCACGCTACCAGATAAAAAAGGATTGGTTAAGAAAACATCAAAAATCAAGAACAAACATACAAGACCAAAATTATAATTTATAATTATTATCTTTTATTTAATTTATAATTTTTATCTTTTATTTAATCTTTTTCTTTTCTTTTTAATAACTAATTTATTTTTTTAATTTAAGGTTCGTTTTTTACAAAAAATATTATTTAATTTTCAATATTTCGCTACTCCATTATGTAACATATTCAGGAAATAATAATTATGACAAATTATAAACAAAATAAAAGGTTTCTTTGAACAAAAAATAATAATAATTAATCCAACAAACAATACGTTCCGTTTACGTACCGTTTTCGGTCCGTCATGAACAGCATCCAACTTCATTTAAGTACGGTTTTCTTGATACGCATACGGACCAGAAAACGGATTTTAAGGAACATCGAAACTGATTCGAATCCTTTTAAATACCGTCAATGATGGACCGTTTACTGATCGATATATCGGATGTAAAACGAAGTTGTCCGTCAAAAGTCCGTCTATGACAGACCGTTTAAGGACTGATATATCGGATGAAAAACGGAGTTGTCGGTTGAAAGTTCGTCAATAACAGACCGTTTACGGATCCGTATTCGTACCGATTCAATAAAAAACTGATTTATCTAAATGTGTAATTTTTTAATTTTGAATAAGAAATTGTAGTTTTTTTCTCTAATTTTATTTATAAAGATATTTAATAAAAAAAAAAATAACAAAACTTTGTAAATATTCAGTAAAAATTATGTAATTTGCAAAAAGATTTGCTAAATAATATTTTTTTACTAAAAATCAGTACAAAAATACTAAAGTGCGATTGAAACCCGTTTACAAATTTTTCTGCAAACTTTTTTTTCTAAGTGTAACGTTTTTTTTCAGTGTTAATAAAAAGCAGTTATATTTCAAATAAAAAATTGGGCTATTTAAAAAATATAAGCATTTTATTGGATTTTTCTGAATTTTATGTGTACATTTACAGGAGAATCGTGTTTTTTACGTACAAATTTTCAACATTTTATTTAATTTTTACGCACTTTTAGTGTAATTATAACCATTTTCTGTTCATAAACTTACCCATAATGTGTATGTTTTTTCATTTACGCACACAGAGAAAATTTATCCAGCTTTTATGGTAGTTTCCTACTATCAGTTGGGTAAATTTTAACAGAAATTAATTAGAGTCTAGTATACACCGTTAACTTGCATTAGGCTACGTTTCCACTGAACGTATTTTGCATGTGTTTTGAAACAAAACAGTGTTTTTTGTACATGTTTTCCCATATATTTTTTTTCGTCAAAACAACATGATTTTAGATTTTCATATGCAGAAAAATGCACAGCGAGGAAAATAAAATGGTATCATATTTCGCAGGTATCCAATTTGCAAGGAAAAACAAAAGGATACAGAAATTAAATTGAACAATTCTACAATATTAATTAGTATAATGTATAGAATGGAATTGGTGTAAATTAATTTAATTCCATTGAAAAAAATACGCACACTTTTTTTGTTGCTTTATTATAAAACACCCTTGTGCTTTCTGTAGATAATATTCCTTTTTACCGTACTTCAACTTTTTTGTTATCAAAAAAAAAAAAATAAATAAATAAAAAATTTTAGGCTTTTTACCTTACAAAATAAATTTACCCTACATTTTCTACTGTTATCCTTGTGTAAAGTTCATGGTTTTGTTGACCTTATTTTTCTTTTGAACTGAATTGGTACATGTTTGTTTCCTCTATATGTTGGAAAAATATATTTATGTCATGACACATTTATTTATAAAAAGAACACACACAGATATTTTGGGTTTGTAATTTTTGTTTTTTAGAATTTCTGTTGGTTTTCTATGTAGAGCCAAAAGTATACTTGCTAATTATTATTTGCGCCTGGTTTATTACATGCTTTTTGTTTTTGATTTCAGGGACACATCGAGATGATTGATGGAGTGACAATGTCAAGGTGAACAACAATATATTTGGTAAAAAAGGCTTTTATTATGGGTTTTAAATTAGAATTACTAAATGTTCCGTTAAAATTTAATCAAAAAATAACTAAGATTTTATATGGGAAACAACAATACCCAGCAAAACTTTGGTAATGGGTGCGATATTCTCATTCGTTACCTTGTAATGATAGCTCGTTACCTTTTGCATTATTTGCAAGCATAAAGTAATAAGTTACTGTTTATTGATTACGTAATATATGATTTATAAATGTAAAGTAATAATTGAAATATTTTTGAAAATCTATTTTTATATACATTACTTTGTGTTATTTTGTAAGCAAAGGGGTAATGTATGTTTGTTTTGATAACACTAGCGAAAAAACAAAGCGCAACAATTCATTTAAGTTTAAAGCAATCAAATACTATATGCGTCGATAGCGCAGTGGGTAGAGTTCTTGGCTGGCAACCAGATTTCCCTGGTTCAATTCCCTTCATGACCACATTATTTTTAATAACGTTTAAAATATTTGTAATATTTTTTTTTTTATAAAAATTCATCTTTTTTAAAAATCTATTTTTAGACACATTACTTTTTCATTCTCGTAACCATATAAGTAACCCCTTACATTATCACCTCTAAAGTAATGGGTATATACATTACACTCACCAAAAAAAGTCTGTAATGGCAAAATTTTGCTGTTATTACGGGAATTAGCAGAATAATTCGAGCCCAGCGGTATTTTTTGCTAATCTTAGCAACACATGTCTGCTGACGTATAGTACAATGAAATTAGTAGAAAAATTAGTAGCCGCTACTAAATTTTAGTAGACTTTTTGTAAACTGGAATTTAAAATCCGTTTGCTAAAATCAGCAAAAAAAAAATTACTAAATACTATTTATATTAGTACAAAGTTTTAGATTTATTTTTTTTATCGAGCATCAAAAATTTTAATTATATTTTTTAAAAGATGCTTTATACAAAATGAAATAAAAATCAAGGGCTTAAAAATCTTAAAAATTCTTAAAACATAAACGAAATCATCATTTTGTTTTAATTTGGTAATTTCTGTTTTGAAAAATATTTTAGTCAATTTTTTTTTTTTTACTTTTAAGGTGAAATTTAAATTGTTGTTAGGGCTGATTTTTAGAAATAAAAAAACTTTTTAGTGCTATTTTAAGTGGATGTCCTATTTTTAGACATGAGTCGGTATCTTCACTTCCGATCCCTTTTTTAATCCTATGTAACATTTTAGGGCAATTTAAGTTTGTATGTATATGTTTAAATTATTAGAAATAACATTTCCATCAATATCGACTTTTTTAAAATTAGTATTTTTTTTTTGCTAATTTTAGCAAATCGGTTTTCAAAAATTTGTAAAAGAATTTCTGAAATTAGAATTAGATTTTGCTGGGTAAGTATGTCAGTTAAAGTTATAGTAAGTTGCTAAAATTGTGTAAATGGAGCTAAGTCTTTTTAGCTTATCAAAACAACACTAGATTTCTCGATTTATTGATTGGAGTACAAATATCAAATCTTACTATAAAAATAATTTTAGCATGTTCAAAACTATTGCTTGTATAGAGAGCCTCTTAATGGCCTAAATTGCTTTAATTTAAATTTATCATAAAAAGCAACGTAGTGGTTAATATTCATTTACATACCTTCATCTCACTCACCTAATATCAAATCAACTTTAGCACCTTATGTTTGGAGTATGGGCTAACACACGTGCTATTCTCACAGTTAACTTACACAAAATATACTAAAATCTCTCGAACACGTGACAAATTGTTATAAGTAACATAGAATACTCTTACCCAAAAATGTGTAAACATTTTCCAAATGAAAATAAGTAGTACCTTTTTTGATTTGAAAAAAGTCAATTTGAAATTTAAAATTCCCACGCATTTATTTTAAATAAAAACATATGTAAGCCAGTAGTTGCAAAACGTAAAAAAGGCGCCTAACTCTCAGATATGGAACGTGCTAAAATTCGTATTTTTTTTAAGGTCAAAACGCAAGTAAACCCATATACTTACACATATGTTAACAGAACGGTGATAATTTTAACACGTTTTTTTATGAGAATAGAATAATATTTTCTCTCTGAAACAAATACGAATATTTTACACAGTAACACTGTACGATACAATTTTTCACCCATGATCAAACTGACCAGATTCTGATTCCAGTTTTTTTAGATCAGGTCATTTAGGTTTTATACACGCAATTCAAGTTTTAGTGTGAATCCAGCTATATATCGCTTGGGGAAGTTACGATTATACCTACACCAGTTGATCGAGACGGTATATTTTTTTGCTAAAATACTTGGTATTGTTAAAAGATGTAATGTGTAAAAAATTAACAAAATTGGTCTACGGGTTCAAAGACTATCACGATACAATTTCAAATTAATAAGACAAAGTTTGAATGGAATTCTATTTATCTAATTTCCACAATTCCAGTTTAGGTTTGGTTGAAAAAAGAGGAATCGAAAGTAAAGATAGTCTTCACTATCGACACTCAAAAAAAAAATTAACTAGAATTCAGTAAAATCAACTTATTTGGAGGAAAAATTTAACTGAAAACTGCGCCAAAGATACTTTTTACCTATGTTTAATAAAATTTTCCTTGAAATTAAGATTCATTAGATAATTTTTTGACTAAAAACTAGGACTTAATTCCCTAAAAATAAAAAATTAGCACTTCTTTTAAGTGAAAATTATCCTTTAATTTGACAAAAATTTTCTAATAAATATGAATCTGTTTCTATGGTAAATGTTATATATTTTACAATATATTAAAAGTACTTTGCACTCATTGTGTAAGTATGCCTACGTTCGTAAATGCAGTAGTTGCGCATCACTGCAGCATAATTAAAGTAAAACGTTCAAAAATGCATCATTTGGTAGCACTGATTTGCGTCAAACGTTTTTTATGCATAAAATTGACAGTGCTGCCGCAAATTTTTGCAACTATGGCATCATTAAAGGTTCTGATGCAATAGTGCGAAATCAGTTTTCTTTTTCGTTTTAATTGATTTTTGATAAGCAAAAGTCGTTTCATCTTTATTTTAATTTCTTTCCGCCTTCTTTTTCGTTTTAATTGATTTTTAATAATCATTAGTCTTTTCATCTTTTTTTTAATTCTTTTTTTTATAAGTTAACAAAAAGCTGTCATTTCTACCATCAAGGTTTTCTATAATATTTGATAATATTATTGTGAACATGTTTTTCATCAAACGTTTTAAAAAGCAAGCATTGTGCAGTTGATGGGCAATATGAAAGCATCTGCAATAGCTGATCACGCATCAGCAACAAAATTTGGCAGAACTGCCGCAGTGATGCACGAATTTACTGCATTTACGAACGTACCCTATTTGCCCACTTTCGAAGGACTATCGCTTTATGAGGACACTGCTTTTAACAATATTTTTGATTTACGTTTTTCTCTTTAATTAAATTGAATTATAAAATATATATTATATTTCATTAATTTAAAATATAAATTATATTTCATTAGCAAAAATGTAAACAAATTAAAAAATTATCCTGAAACGTAATACATTGTGACAAAGTCAGATCTTTTTCGTAGTTAATTAACGGTTCTGCTTGAGAGAACTACATAAAGGGACACCTTAAGTGACACAAGGCATCTATGGCTAAGGAACACTGAGGGTCCTTTGTCTTCTTAAATTAATTGATTTAAGGAAGTTACATTTCTTGTAATTATTGGAAAATGGAAAAATGCCATAAGTTCATTTTATAAAATTGTTAGCTTAAACTTTAATTGACATATACATACGTTAACTTTTTTTTTATTATTAAGTGAAAAAAAAAAATAATTTTAGTGGCTTTGGTAAATATAAAGTTAAATAGGCGCAACGTGAATTATAGGAAAGCCATTATGCCGTAATGTATAAAATGTGCTTGCGATATTTTGTATTGTAGTCAGCAAAAAAAATTATAACATAAAAGCGCAAATTTAAAATTTTTACCTTAGCTTAAAATATATTTTAAGCTATTTTAAGTTCAATATTTAAGACTGTTAAGATAAGGGATGGTCACGTGAGCTATTTTTGACTCACGATCAGGCACGATCACGAACCAGAAATTACAATCATGCACGATAATTTCTTTAAATGGTTACTGTTATTTGTTTTCTTTATAATATTTTTTTTTCTTGAAAATTAGGTAAACTAACTAGTTTGGTTTGAATTGATTGTTTTTTTTTTTTTTTTTTTTTGGAAAAGAATATTGAAAATAATTTAAACGTTTTGCAACAAAAACAAAAAATCGTATACCTAAGTTTGTTATTTTTAAAAAATTTTAAAACTTATTTAAAAAAAATATATATTTTATTAAAATTTTTATCTGAACTAAGTTCAGATAAGCCAAATAAATTCTTATTATTTTTTAGGAAAAATTTATTACTTTTTGTGTTTAATTGCCAAAAATTATTTTTTTGAAAACTATTCTTAGAAATTATTACGGTGACATTCCATGCTCTCCACGGACATTATGCCTATTTGCGATTTGGTTTTTTGGTTATGACTGAAAAATGTTCGATCATAATTCTCAAACCAATGTGGGGACAATGAACAAAATATTGACGTATTCCTCATTGATATTAAGCCTGTTTTTCAAAATGACATAATACTAATTGTATGTAATTCCAGTAAAACCTTTTTGCGTATAAAACAATCATAGAGGAGATGACCTATAGTTCGCCCAATTACCTAGCACCGAAACTTCAATAGACCATTTTTCTTCTACAGATAAATGGAACATACCAGATGACCAAGAGACAATATGTCATCTCCTATGTAATTGCACTGCAGGGCATCAAAAAGAGACCATTGAACGATTATATACTGCACGACCTGTCTGTGATATCATACGTAGCTTACGCTAAGGACTAGTTCGACTTATATCAGCTCCTTAGGAGCGGTGTGCTCCATCAAAACGGAGTCGCTCTTTTACTCTACTTGATGCTAACGTGTACATGAGCTGCCACTCGAATCAATCACATCCTTGCATTTCTTTAACTAAACCTTGCAGGACTGTGTTATTTGATCAATAAAAAATTAGGACAAACACTTGAAATTAACGGCTTCATAAGCTCAGTTATTGGATACTTTAAGAATTAAAGTTCATAATAAAAAACTGTAAAAAAGTAGAGGATAAATATCAATTGTTAAATTTCGTTAATGCTAGTCTCATCAAAGCATTAACCCTACAAGGGCGTGGATACTGAAGAGGGTTGTGTTGCGGCAAACGAAAATACTAATTATTATATCCTGCTGGCTCTGTCGAATTTTTTACATTTTTATTCTCTATAATTTAATAATAAAATTTTCATGTTTTTTTTGGCAAGTAAAAACAATTTATAAAAAAGAATATGATATGATCTAAAATCCTATTAATAACATTAATTTTAAATAACTTAAACATATTCAGAAATATGTGTGGTTTTATTTTTTTTAAAAAAGTTCGGAACCAAAACGTGGAAGTAAGTATAGTTTTTACATGAATTTCTCCAAATAAGATTCATTATAAATTTGTTTTAGAATCTTAAGGCACTAAAAATACTTGTATGCTTAAATATCTAACAAGTAGAAATTCATTAAAATTAAAATTCTTTATGCCAATACTGAAAATATTTAAATTTCAAAAAATAAAGAAAAAGTTCAACAAACTTTTTATTTAAATAATCTTAACAAATCAACACTATTGTCATTCAAAATATTATTTTTTTAAGTAATACAACACTGCAACCTGAATCATAAATCCCTGCCACGTTTGCCCTGCATAATTTCAACTGTTATTGTTTATTATTTTGAACAAAGTGTAAAAAGTAACAAGTAGTTTATTGTTATTCATATTTATTATTTTCTTCATTATTATTATTTTTTAATACTTTTAGGAAGTTGAATCTCCCCAATTTAAAAAAAAAAAATCATGACAAAACAAACAATAGTTCAGCAAAAAAATATATATTCATTGGATTCAAAACGAACGATGAAACGTTACAATAGCGATAGTAACACGGATAAAGTGGAAAAAAAATTTAAAACAACATAATGACAATTGTTAGACAAATAAAATATTATTATGATAATAATTGTAATATATACAAAGTTTTTTTTTTAGAAAACTATATGCAGATCCGTTTAACTTACTAAAACAGTGTTTACAGCAACTCCCAATTAATAAGAATTTATATTTAAATCTTGACAGTTTAACAGAGTTAATTTGAAAATTTTATATATTAAACTTTTAACTTGTGGTTTTAAGAATAATCAGAGTCGTATTTTTGTGACATAAAAATATCAAATTCTTAAAAAATACTTAGATGGTAGTCTAAATGCCTTATAAGAAGAAGCAGTAGTTTGCAGTAGTTGTTGAAATTTGGTACGAGTAGTTTATGTTGTGATGGAACGTAGTTGACTCCATAAAACTTCTTGTATTGAAATTGTGAATCGAATGGAAAAACATCTCTGGTTACAGTTACGTTTAGTTTTTTTTTAAGGTTTGAAACAAGCTAGCGCAGTAGTTCACTTAACAATAAATGCCCTTAAAACAAATTATTAACGAAATTTTTAATGACAAACTTTTGATGTTATGTCACGATTTTCAAAAGGTGTAGTTTGTCTTCTGATTGTGTTTTTTGTAGTAGTATTTTTTTTTTTAGTTTGATTGTTCGAATAAAAAATTTGAAACTATAAAAAAGGAAAGAAAAAAAGTTGAAATACTTTTTCTCACGATTTTGTTACAATTTGTTTTGCTTTTTTTTGTTTTGTTTTGTTTTGTTTTGTTGGTTGATTTAAACAATAAAAATTTTTTTGGAAAATTAATATTTTGTTTATAAAGAAACCCAAATTTTAAGATTCATGACACCTACTTTATCTATAATGTTTTCATTTCAAAGGACTTCAGATTATTTGTTGTTAAGTTGCTTGAATTTTTAGTTACTGCAAGATGCAATAGATAATATTTTTGAACCTTCTCGGCCCTCCTTGGTCCTTTAATGTTGGTAAATATTATTGATAAATCTGTGTAAAGCCTTAAGTTATTAGGCTTAACCCTTTACTGCATGGCGAAAGACATCTCCCTACTTGTTCTATATCGAATTGAGAAATTGGCATTGAATTTGGTTAAAATTATTAAAAATGCCATTTTAATTCGAGGAGTGTCTAATAAGGAAAGTAACCTAATCCAAACATTCAGATTGTGATAAAATTTGGATATGTTATAAAAACGATAAAAATTTTATATAAAAACTTTACTAAAATAATACATTCGTCAAATGAGAAAGCAGTCTTGCCAAATACTTTTTTTCGTTACCCCCAAACAAATCTAAAAATAACCCCAAAATATCCCACATAAAAACTGCAAAATTAAAAACAAAAAAATTTAGTATACTCACAATATTATTTCGATTAAAACATTCTAAAATACATATTAAATTAATCGAAATTACAATCAGACAGAGTACTACTTATTTTTCACTATACTCAGCCCATTTTGTTGTTTATTTTCAATCATTGTTTTAATAATCGACAAAAGTAGTAAAAACAATCGAGAGTCGTTTAAAATAACCATAAATTTTTAACTGACAAAACGTTAAAAAAAAAACGATTTTTGTGGATTGTTTTTCAAATTGAAAGTTTTTTGTTTATTTGTATATAATTACAAAACACAACACACCAAATTGTATATATTCTTAGTTCTATGTGTGTATGTATATTTAAATAATTTCTTATAATTTTTATTGAAATAACTATTTTGATAAAAAACAAAAAGGAATTATTTGAACTTTTATTTTTAGAAACAGATAACATACAACTGAAAGTCTGTATTTTTTATAGTTTATTTTTTGCATAACTGATTCAAATAGTAAAAAAAATAAATATATTTTTGATATATTGATTCTTCATTTAAAAACAAACTCTACGTAATAATTTTTAAATAAACTACAGTTGGCAACGGAAAATATATTGTAAGTGTAACAATAAGAACTCATGATGAGTATTTTGAAACCTTTTTAAAGTAAATGTTTAGAAAAATCCTTAGGATTCAAGAAGCATTTAAAGAAGCCCTCAGCCCAATCGAACTCAATATATTAGACAATATTTGCTTATATATGAAGATGTAGATTTATTTTGGAATATGTTTTAACATATAAAGTGCTTTTTAATAAGGGCGGGTAGATTTTATAGTGGCATCCGCTATGTGGCACGTAGCATCATCCTGCTGGAACTACATATCCATATCGTTTTATTTGGTTATTATGGTTCTGTAGCACTCGCCCACCGTGTGGGTTGCCGTCGTCCCATATATGGCAATTTTGCTTGTTAACATAGCCATTCATCAAAAAAAGCGACGATTTTTCAATTTTCATTTGGACATGTTGCTTAGTTGGTATAACTTTTGCAGATGACGGCAACTGTCGCTCAGTTTTGTTTTAATATTTATAGAGTAAACAGAAATAGAATACACGTCGACTTGCCATGGAACAATGTCCTTTAAGAACGCGGAGTACTCGTATTTTTTTGCCCAAGTTTATCAAGCGGACAAGGCCCATTTTCATCTGATACTACACGTAAACAAATAAAATTTGCGTTTATGTGGCACTAAAAATCTCTGCATGGCGTTTTCGGGTCACCTTATGTTTCGTTTCGGCGATTTGCAGTGGCCATCAAGATCGCCCGATTTAACCGCATCCGACTTCTTTCTTTGGGGGTGCTTGAAGTCACGGGTCTACAATAATAAAGCACAGACCCTGAAAGCTGAATATTCAGCAAGTGTTCTCTCCAGAATAATGGAAAATACCGTAAAAGAACCCAAGTGATCATAAACAGAGGCGACCCTCACGTGACGGAAATAATCATTAAAAAAATTGAAAGAATACTAAATAAACATTTAGAATCCTGAATCCAGTTGGTTAATATTTGAACAAAAATTTAGTTCAAATTAGAAAAAAAAATATTTTAAAAATATTTGTGTAAATTCACAAAAAAAAGAAAAATATTTTTCTGAAATCCCAATATGAACTTAAAATTAGTTCTTATTCTTAAACTTGTGAAGTTGGGTTACTAACGGTTTTACCAATTTTAATACTTCCATTATCTCTTAGTGCACCAATTCGGAAAGTAAAAATCGATACCTACCGTATATAATAACCTTTGCTCAAAAGACCCCACAGAAGAACACAAAGTTTATTATATAAAGTTTTAAAATTCCAAGAAAACCGGAAAATTTTTGATCGCCATTTTGGATTTATCTCAGAAACTTTCGAGCAAATATTAATGTGATGTATCAATTCAGAAACTAGAATATCTGCATGTTAATGAAGTTTTCATAAATATGGTGAAATGTTGCATAAATTATATTTTTCTCATAAAAAAATTTCATTAACAATTTTATTAAAAATGTCCACCATTTTTTTTTTTCGGTTGCAAAACACTACTGTTTTTATAACCTTCACCACGTGTGGAAGGGTATATATCAGTTTGTCATTCCGTTTGTAATTTCTACAATATCGATCTTAGACCCTATGAAGTATATATATTCTGGGTCCATAAGAAGAGCGAAGTTGATTTAACGATGTCCGTCTGTCCGTCTGTGTGTTGAAATGGGTTTTCCCAAGACCCCAGACATGATGAGAACTTGATTGTTGTATATTTC
Organism: Eustalomyia histrio; assembly: GCA_949748255.1. NCBI lineage: Eukaryota > Metazoa > Arthropoda > Insecta > Diptera > Anthomyiidae > Eustalomyia > Eustalomyia histrio. The sequence continues at coordinate 70,788,810 of OX456526.1, forward strand.
TGTTACATGTGATCCATTTCTGTTTGCTATTAAAAATCAGCCAGATCAGTTGATAAATGGCTGAGATATTAGCAAAAAACCAGGACTACCACTAATTTTTTCCGTAAAATCCCGTTGCTTTTATATGGATGTTGAATATTACGCATAACAAAACATCCATTTGTTAAATTCTTTTCTTTCACCTCACAAACAACAAACCAATACAAAGATGTGTTATTTAAATATAAACCAAACAAATCCCTATTGCACGATAACTGTTTATTTAATTCTATTAACGATGATTCCACATGACCATAATAGCTCAGTTGTCTAAACGATATGTCACAGATGCTTTTTTTCTCTAAGGCCGCGGGTTCGAATCCTACACCCGGTCAATTCACTTTTTTTGTACAATTTTTTTTTTATTTTCTTAAGAAATTTTTTGTTTATTTTTTGTTTTTTTTTTAACATTTAATAATTAATTTAAATAAAATTTTATATTAATAATTAAATAATCCATAAATAGGCTAAAAACATCAAAATTTGTATAAAAACCCTCTGATACAAACAAAATATAAACGGTTTTATTTCTATTTTTTGCTCCGATTTAAAAGAATTTATAAACAGATTTTTAAACCATTTTATTTCTCATATATTAAGAAAATTTTATACATAATTTCCCTTTGAGTGAAACTATTTTAGGTCATAACTTATAATAATTTATAAAAAAAAATGTATAAACTATTCTCTTTCAAATTTTTAAAATTAAGCTAAAGAATTAAAAAATATTTTTTAATAAAAAAGCGAAATAAAATCCCAAATGCAAATTTGCCAGCTAATTCAAACGTTTTTGTAGAAATAAAACATATGCAGTTCTAGTGATTTCTTTTAATGATTTGTTGAAATTCTTTTCTTTCACCTATTCACCTTTTATACACAAACAACAAACACATACAAAGATTTGTCATTTAAATAAAAACCAAACAAATCTCCAATGAACGTGAACTGTTTATTTAATTATATTAACGATGATTCCGCATGACCTCAATAGCTCAGTTATCTAAACGCTATGTCACAAATACTTTTTTTTTCTTAGGCACGGGTTCGATTCCCCGTCTATGCAACTTTTTTTTTTGTACAATTTTTTTATATTTTCTTAAGACTTTTCTTTTGTTTTTTTAACATTAAATAATTAATTTAAATAAAATTTTAAATTAATAATTAAATAATCCATAAATAGGCTAAAAACATCAAAATTTTTATAAACGGTTTTATTTCTATTTTTTGCTCCGATTTAAAAGAATTTATAAAAAGATTTTTAAACCATTTTATTTCTCATATATTCCCTACGGGAAATGGACCAGTCACAGAGATAGTTTCTGCCACGTTACTTCGTGGCAGAAACCGGTCCTCGAGTTGGTTCTCTTATATGAAAGTAACCGGTAACTTTAACATGGGCTTGTCATAGGAGGTGGTAATTTCTACCTTTTAAGCTACTTGCGACATATCGCTGACCTTGTTTAGGGTACCATATCACTGCATTGGTGTAAGTGATTGCCAACAGAACAGGATAGAATTATCTTACACGTAACTAGTCTCATATTAGATACTACGTGATATGTATCAGAACTAGTGCAAAATGAAACGTTACGTGACTGACTCAAATGTACATACCACAGGATTGAGGGCAAGTAATTAATAAAAAACTGGTTTTATATCAATCACAATGTGTTATGTTGCAGAACTTGTAGGGAATGAATAGTTTCGTGATATATCACTTGACTGTTGCAAGTGAACATGTCACAGAGCAATCGAAAATTAGTTAGCACGTAACCTTTCAATATTTCTTCCGCGTGTCTCATATTAAGAACATGTTTCTGAAAGATTCTAGTCACTGAATTTACCTGCAAAGTTTATTACAAAAGTTTTTACAATTTTTTATATTTTCCAAAAAAAAAACAAAAAACATCACAGAATGTGAAAATTTTTTCAAATTTTAACAGAATAGAAGAACAAAAGATTGTTTGCTATTTAATTAAGCAAAAAAATTAATTAAAAATTTTTTAATTATGGGCGGGGTTAAAAGCAGGTCTGTGGAGACAAGTCTGCACCAGACTTGGAGGCTAGTCTGCCCTAGCCCCACAAATTAAAAATTAACATTCCGCAAATCCCACCGATTGTCATTATTTTATACACAGCAAAATTTGTTGAGCCAGTTCCGTGTTCTGTCATTATTTCAACTATAATAGTCCTCATTTCTTGAGTCGACATTTGTGTTATGTTCATTTCTCTCTAGTTACATGATATATTTACAAATAACTAGTCAAGGTTCTGCCACCATTTTAATAGTCACTGGTAATTTTACAGCTATTACCACTTTTTCAGACACTGAATTATATTTACACCAGTATTGTGACATGTCCCTCATTCAGCTATCACAGATTTACCATCTTGGATCAATCGACCCTTCATTTCCCGTAGGGTTATTTTATTTCTCATATATTGTTTTATTTCTCATATATTATTTTACAGCTGTAATATGACCTATGGATACGTCTTATATAGCAAAAGATCGAAAATCTTTAGTATAACATATTTGCTAAAAAAAATATCGGTTCAGATACAAAAAAGTTATGCCCAAAACATAATTTTTTTTTTAAATGCCTATTTTCTGGAACCATAAATCTTCCCGAGTCCAAACTAAATGGTCACCAAACTAAATGGTTAATTTCTTCTTAAAGGCGTCCGTATATAAATATGTCCATTCCATATATGTCCATATATAAACTTCAGTTTTTTCCCAACCATGGTGAAGGGTATATAAGATTCGGCATAGCCGAATTTAGCCGCTCTAACTTGTTAGTTCTTAAGTTTGTTTTTTAACTTAAATAAATTGAGAACTTAAAAAAATTAAAATCGTTTTTTTATATATATAAAGAAGTATTTCTTAAACTTTGTTTAATATTTGTTAAAAGTTCTTTATCATATTAAAGAAATGTTTAATAAATATTTTACAATCATGTCATCTATTTGCATTTTTAAAAAACAACTTCATCATACTAGGGCGGATCAATAAGTCGGTGACTTTTCGAACTTCCCTCGTAGTTATATGATATGCAATACTGCTCCCATCAAGTACCACCTGTTAATAGACTACTGTCAAATTTTTAACAAGTTCTGTCATGTACTTTGCGTTTAACAGCAGGACTTTTCAAGGTCCATAAAATAGGCATTTGTTTGATCAATAATTTCATCGTTAGAGCTAAATCTCTTTCCACCGAGCCAATTTTTTAGGTTTGGAAATAGGAAATAGTCACTGGGGGCTAAATTCGGAGAATAAGGCGAATGAGGGGGCAATTCGTAGTCTACTTCATGGATTTTTGCCATGAAAACTAAGCTGTCACACGATTCCGTTGGTGGTCAATTGTGAGCAAACGCGGAAGCTATCTTGCGGAAAGCTTTCTCCTACCCAAGTGATCGTTCGAAATTAAAACCACTGAGTCATGTGAGATGCTCATGTCTTCCACAATCTATCGCACATTCAATCTCCGATTGGCTAACACCATATCGTGAATTTTTTTAAATTGTTTTGGATGTAGAGTCCTCAACTGGGTGTCCAGAACGTTCGGCATCTTCCGTGCTTGTAAGGCCACAACGAAAGCCAGTACACCACTTTTTTACCATTTAAATCGATTGTGAAGAGTCCCCATGGTATTTATCAAGCTTTTCCTTGGTTTGATTGACGGTTTTTTTTCGCAAAAAATAATGTTTAATGAGCACTAGAAATTCACTTTTTTCCATTTTTTAAAAAAGCCACGAGGTTGTATGATTTGAACAGCTGTTAAACGCAAGGTAAATTACGGAACTTGCTCAAAATTTGACAGTTGTCTATTAAAAGGCAGTGTTGGATTTCATATAACTACGAGGGAATTTCGAAAAGTCACGGAATTATTGATCCGCCCTCGTATTTCTGTAGTGTTACATTAGATGAATATCTATAAAATTTTCCATAAAAATTAAAGTCTTAAAATCGGCGGCTCCAATATGGCGAATGATTGTTTTAAAGATATCGGATTTGTTTTTTAGTCCTTACCGCAAGTATTTGGAGACTGGTTAAATGCAATACTGATTTCAATATTTTAAAATAAAAAACTTGGATCCAATATGACCAATTACTGTAAAAAATCATGCACGCCATATATGTTAGGGTCTCCCATTTTTAATTTTGATTTTTTCGACATGTAAATATATTTTGTTTTTCATATATTACCTATGTATATATTTTACGATACATCAATACTTAGATGATGCTCCGTCTAATGCAGTGCATTGTGTTGGAGTTAGAAAAAAAAAAAAACGTTATGGAAAGCAGGAAAGAGGGAGTAGTATTTGTTGATATTAAACTTGAATTCCTCTATATTGTAAGTAACACAAGACCTCTGTGGGGAGTTTATTCCACATTCGAGCTTTACACATACATATTTTCTCTGTAATACGTAAGGCGATTCCCTGGACAGCGACTACAAATGGATGTGCTCTTTTAGATAAGAGAGTACTACGAATATAAACCTAGGCTCTAGGGTTCAGTTCACTTATCTGGTAGAACAATGGTACACAACCCACATTTCGATGATGCTGCAATGAGTCAATACACAGAGAAAACATATTCATTGTGATAACCAAATTTTTGCCAACCGAATGGTTTGATTGTAGCTACCGATATATTTATTTGTGGTAAACAACAGAAATTCTTTTAATTTAAGAGAATTTGGGTTAAAGGCAAAATATTTTATTTATGTTAGGAATACATTTGATTACCACAACCAAATATTTCACTTGCTGCAACAACATCATTCAGTTGGCAAGGAATTCGGTTGCCGCAATGAATTTTCTTTCTGTGTGTAGAGCTGGATACCCTACTGTCATTAAGAAGAGTCGACGCCATACGATGTACACGGTTCAAATGCTTCACCTTTGGTCGGATAAAGGTGGTATAAATAGTAATAATGGTATAAATAGTAAAAAGATCGAATGGAGTGAAACAATTCTTACACCGTTTTAATAAATAAAGACGCTTGGATCTTCTTCCTACACATCACAGAGAACCTAAAGATATTGACACCACCTCATTGACATTGATGGCACTGACAACCCCGAAATTAACGTTAAAACTTAAGTTAGTGATTTAATCTTAATCAATTTTTAACTCATTCATTTATATTGAATCAGCTCATTCAATCACTGGTTCATTAAAATTTAGTCAGCTGGCAAACATATGGAGATACGTCACGTGTAGCCTTAAGACATAATTTTTATTCTAGATACTCATCTCTGTTTGCTTTTTTTAATGCTATTCAATAAAAAAAAATTCCTTGAACTTATCGGTAAACTTTGAAATTTCAACAAAATATTTATAGGTAAATATCAATGAAGGAGCCACAATCATGCTGCATAATATTTTTAAATAAAATTAGAGTTAAAAAAAATCTTAATTTTTTAAAGTTTATTTTGTATTCAAAATAATGCAAAAACTGTATATGCGTTTAGAAAAACACATAAGAAACGAATTTAAAATCATTTTTTTATGTCAGTAAAAACACAAATAGAGAAAACAAGTTCAAGGTAAAATTTTTGAGATTATTGACTTGCATTTTATATTTTGAAAAACATTGTATGCTCCTAATACTGTAAACTTTACTATTTTGCATATAAACTTTCAAAATACACTTGGCGCCACTGGCCATTTAGAATTTTTAATAATTGATGTGATGAATATAACATTTTTTCATGAAGAGCACCGAAAAAAGCGCATTTTTAGTAATTTACAAAAAATAAGGTGAATATACTATTGGCATAGACATTCTAAAATCACATTTATTTTTATTGTTTTCCAATACAAAAAATCCTTGAACTTTTCAATAAACTGTGAAATTTTAACAAAATATCTAAAGCTAAATATCAATGAAGGAGCCAAAATCATGCTGCATAATTTTTTTTATTAAGTTAAGTTAGAATTTAAAAAAATATTAGATTTTTTTAAGTTAATTTTGTATTCAAAATAATGCAAAAATTGTGTATGCATTTAGAAAAACACATCTAAAACGGATTAAAAATCAATTTTTTACAGATATAAAAAAAAAAAAAAATCAAAAACACGAATAGAAAAGACAAGTTCAAGGTAAAATTTTTGGGATTACTGACTTGTATTTAATATTTTAAAAAGCATAGTACGTCCCCAATACTGTAAACTATGCTATTTTGCATATAAACTTTTAAAATACACTTGGCGCCACTGGCCATATAGAATTTTTATTAACTGATGTGATGATGCAAATTGTTCCATGAAGAGCACCGCAAAAGCGCATTTTTGATGATCTAGAATAAATGAGGTGAATATACTATTGGCATTGACATTAGAACCACAATAAAATAGTATTCGAAAACAAAATTTTATGCCTGTAGTATTTTTGGGCGAAAATAATATTTATGTATTATTTTTGTTGTTGTTTACAAAAATGCCATATAAAAATACTACGCTTTAAATATTGAAACTTTTTCTACGATTTTTTGCTGTTTATAAAGTAAACAAAATTTTTTTAATTTCATGTTGAAATTTTTGTTTTCAATGTTTTATTTTTTTTTCAATTTGCCAAATGTAAATATATTTGGTTTAGAAGGTATGCCCGCATGCGTTTCTTTATGGGCTCAGTTTTATAATTGTTTTTCCAATGGTCAAACCTTACATACATATGTTAAGCATGTGCCTATGGTTATTCAAACTACTATGAGAAAAATGCAGTTAACTAACATAAACAGTTTAAACTACATATGAACCTTTAAAAAGTTTGAAACTACCTTTTAATTTTTGGGCATAAGTGTGAAATTGCGCCTTATGGCAAACGATGCATCTTATTTCACTCTTTTCAAGGGGTTAAACTAATATTATTATTTAATTTAACAATAATAAGAATAATACGAGTATCTATGCATAGATAGAAAAAACATGGCTGCAACATGATTATCTCAATCAAGTTATTGGTTTTGTAAATAGGTTTTAGTCAACATAATGGTTGCTACTATCAATTTTAAAAATAATATTTTTGTTATTTCATAATTTCCACTTTCTATTTTATAATATAGTTGATTTGAACCATAGCGTAGTAACAAAAATTATGGCAGCGACAAAAAACCACAGCACCTATTGTTTTATTTTTTTGTATAAGTTTGTCATTCCGTTTGTGATTTCTACAATATTGATTTTAGACCCTATGAAGTATATATATTTTGGGTCCTTATGAAGAGCGAAGTTGATTTAACGATGTCCGTCTGTCCGTCTGTGTTTTGAAATGGGTTTTCCGAAGACCCCAGACATGATGAGGACTTGATTGTTGTATATTTCTGTTACATGTGATCCATTTCTGTTTGCTATTAAAAATCAGCCAGATCGCTTGATAAATGGCTAAGATATTAACAAAAAACCAGGACTACCTCAATTTTTTTCCGTAAAATCCCTTTGTTTTTATATGTATGTTGAATATTACGCATAACAAAACATTCATTTGTTGAAATTCTTTTCTTTCACCTCTTCACCTTTTATACACAAACAACAAACACATACAAAGATTTGTCATTTAAATAAAAACCAAAAAAATCCCTATTGAACGAAAACTGTTTATTTAATTCTATTAACGATGATTCCACATGATCTTAATAGCTCAGTTGTCTAAGCGCTATGTCACAAATGCTCTAAGGCGCGGGTTCGAATTCTACACCCGGTCAATTCAAGTTTTTGTTTTGTAAATTTTTTTTTTTTATTTTCTTAAGACTTTTTTTTGTTTATTTTTTGTTTTTTTTTAACATTAAAAAATTAATTTAAATAAAATTTAAAATTAATAATTAAATAATCCATAAATAGGCTAAAAACATCAAAATTTTTATAAAAACCCTCTGATACAAACGGTTTTATTTCTATTTTTTGCTCCAATTTAAAAGAATTTATAAAAAGATTTTTAAACCGTTTTATTTCTCATATATTATTTTATTTCTCATATATTATTTTACAGCTGTAATATGACCTATGGATACGTCTTATATAGCAAAAGATCGAAAATCTTAAGCATAACATATTTGATAAAAAACTCGGAAATGTTGGTTCAGATACAAAAAAGTTATGCCCAAAACATATTTTTTTTAAATACCTATTTTCTGGAACCATAAACCTTTCCGAGTCCAAGTTTTATCACCAAACTAAAGGCGTCCGTAAATCTGTCCATTCCATATATGTCCATATATAAACTTCAGTTTTTTCCCAACCATGGTGATGGGTATATAAGATTCGGCATAGCCGAATTAAGCCGCTCTTACTTGTTTTTTAAATTGATTTGTATTTATTTCAATCAGTTTTTTTGTTCATTACAGGGTCGAATTTATTTTAAAAATTAACAAATATCAGAAATATAAATGCCGTGAACATATATACATATCCTAATGATCAAATATGTAATTCTTTTTGATCATATTATAATCACTGATGATTTGTTATCATCACTTGGCATCATATTATGATCACTTTGATCATAATTAATTAATTAATTTCAAACATTTCACTCCACATTACATCACAAAAAAGGCTTTTGATAATATATGTATTTTAGTGTAAAGAGTACCGTAGAGTGTTTTGTTTCTTTAGTAACGGCCCAATATTTTTGTTTTTTTAATTTGAATTTTATAAAAACAATAAAAAGAAATAATTATTTTAATAAAAGTTAGAAACGAACATATAAACATAAATCCATATATAACATATTCCGATTATTAAAAATGGAGCGCTTTGTGAAAAAACTTCGAAGAATTTTCAGTCGAGAAAGTGCACCTAATGTATCAACTATTCGTAGAGTGGTCAAAAAATTTTAAGAAACCGGATCGGTTATGGTAAGTACGACTCCTGTGCGTCCTATGTAAACGAGAGTGTCGCGAAAATCCAAATAACTCCAAATTTTATGAAGCACTTAGCAGCGAATTTTGACAAAAGACCTCTTCAAAGAGTAATGGCCTGCCATCAGAGCCGTTGTGTTCATTTGACGGATATTTTTTTCCATCGGAACGTGTCTTCTTTACAATCTAATAAAAAAAATCACAACTACCTCAAGAAACACGTGTTTTTATTTTAAGACCAAAAAGTGCATTCTAACTGAGACACCCGTTATTTCTAAAATTTCGTTTTATACAAAAAACAAAGCTAAATCATATTTGTAAGCATGAATACTGCGGGTATGAGGCTTATCGCCTGTGAAGTTCATTAACGAAGTAAGATGCAAGGTAATGCGTCGGCCCGTATGGCTATACATTACTCTACCTATTATTTGGTAATGTGCAGTTTTGCTGGGTATGTATATTACAAAAATCTGAGAATCAGAATCTTACAAAAATCTGAGAATCAGAATCTGAGTTTTTCTAGTATAAAAAGCTCTCAGAATTTTTTTTAGAAAAAGTCGTTTGATTCTAAGAGATTTTGATAATGAAAATTATTCAAATACAAAATGTTTTTCTGTGGAAGAAAGTTTTCAGAGTCTAAATGTGTTTCTGTAAAAAAGTCGTTAGAATATTAGTTTTTTCAGGATAGTCCTTAGAATTTAAGAAAATTGTTCACATAATCTGAGGATTTCTTTAAGGATGCAGATTTTTTCTATAGGAAAAAGTCTGCGGAATATAGGTGTTTGACAGCAAAACACTAATAAATTCTTAGAGTTTTTCTGTGGGAGGGGATTTTGGAATAAAAAGGCTTTTCTTTGGGAAAAGTCCTTTGGATTAGTGGGTCTTTTATCAGAAAAAGTCTACAAAATCTGAGTTTTTTTTAGAAAAAGTCAACAGAACCTAAAATAGAAAAAATCTTTAAGGTTCAAAGAAAAAATAATCCTATGTCATGGCACCACATATCGCTCATTCGCCAGAAGACCGACATAACTCAAAAAACACGATTTTTGAGTTAATGAAGCAGAAATGTGGGTCACACTATATTCTAAAACATATCAAAAAAATGGTATTGATATCTTTTTCCCTCATTAAATGGCGACCAAAAGTGTTCTGTATTTTACTCAGCAGTTAGGCTAAATTGAAGACTTTAAATGCAATTATCTCGAAATCGCTTTTTTGAGTTATGCCTGTCTTCTCGCAAAAGAGCGATATGATCTCTACACACAGAAAACAGATTCGTTGTGGCAACCGAATTTGTCGACAACCGAATTTTAGTAGTTACGTGTTCTATCACATTATTCGGTTACAGCTCAATAGAATTTGGTCTACATATCGGAAAGATCAGCCAGGGAAATGTATTTGGTTAACCAGATACACTCAGAAAAAAAAGTTAGTAGAAAAATTTCTAAACGGTTTTCAATCCCACTTTACTATTTTGTACTGATTTTAAGTAAAAAAATTATTATTTAGCAAATCTTTTTGCTATTTACATTTGCATTTTTGTTGCTAATTTCAGAAATTATTTTCGAAGTTTTTGAAAACCGATTTGCTAAAATTAATAAAAAAAATTACTAATTTTAAAAAAGTGGGTATTGAAGGAAATGTTATACAATCTATGAAATTTATTAAAAAATTGTCAATATTTAAAAGTGATAACTACAAGTACAGTTATTCTGATCAAATATATCATTTAATTAGGGTTTGAGTAGAAGCAACCGGATTGTGGATTGCATTGATAATAGACGTCACTAAAGATTGGTATTGATAAACAAATTTTATACTAATATTTGTTTTCCCTACGAATTGTTTAAATTCAAAATTAGCCATCAAAATTTATAAGTGCTTGTGGTGTGGTGGGCAGACAGGTAGCTCAGTACTCCGAACTTTCTAGTTTAAATTTCGGAAAAGGCAAACATTTAAAATTTTTTTTTAAATTAAAATAAAATATTCAAAAGTTTAAATGGCAAATATATCAAAGAAAATTAAAATTAGTTGTGGTGCAGTAAGCAAGAGTGTGAACTATGAATCTGATTGCCCAGGTTCGATACCGGAAAAATCTAAAAATAAAATTTGTTTTAAAATAAAATTTTGTGGAACCTAATAATATTTATGTGGAATTGTACAACTGAATATTGGCTTTCACAACTAAAAATTTAATTTAATATGAAAACAGTTGTCGTAACCGCCAGAATTCGATTGGCAACAAATTCAGTGGCCACAACTGTTTTCTAGTGCAGGGTGGAGTACTCCATTACTGTGAATTCACCGTTAAAAAAAAACTAAAAGGGCTGTAGAAATTGCTTAAATAAAATTATGAATTGTGTAGGTTTTAAATATATTGAATTCATTTGATTTTTTTGATATTATGTTTTCAACATTCTTTAAAATAATTATAATCGCTAACTACAGCATATTATTAACATATGATTTAAGAAAACTATTAAAAAGTTCTACAATTTTCACAAATTATTTCACAAAGTCTTAAAGTGAGTATATGTGTGCTAACAGTCTTGGCAAACAAAAAATCCTTTGAAGGTAATAAACATAATAACAAACATAAGTGGCAGGATATAAAAGACGCTAACAAAAAAAATCAAAACTTACCTGAAATAAGTAGAAGGATTTCTTCCGCACCACTTGAGCATATGTTGCCTTCACAAACAACATGAATTTGTAAAATAAAACAAAACAAAAAATTAAGGTGCGATGCTGTTATAACACATGATAAATTTCACAAAAAAAAAAAAATATTTGTTATTTCCACCCATCATCAACGACTTTGTATGATGAAAGCCCATACAAAGCGGAACGTTCAAAATTTGTTTACAAACAAATATAGAAATTACAAAATCTAAACATTACATATGTGAATTAGTATATGGGAAAGGACTATGCTAACATATATGTGTTGTTGTATATGCCCTAAACATGCCTTGTAACTTTTAAATGATTTTACATAAACATAGTTGGAATTTTTCTCTACATAGTCATATGTTGTTTATACACTAAACGTCGTAGTTTAATGAATTTCTTTAAGAAAAACAAAAATCTTGTTGGTATTCCCTTGTTCAACATTATTAAACTATTTTTCATATTTTCCCTTGGGTTTTTGCTCTGCTACAAAAATATGTTTCAATATGTTATGTGTTGGCTACATGTTGATTTTGGAATTATTAGCGAAATTTTCAAAATGGTCAAATGTAAATTTTTAATGTCTGTGATTTTTACAACTCGTCTTTTGGGTATTTGTAAAATTGTTCATCATGTGTGCGAAAAAACCTTGACATTCAGTGCATGTTATATGACATTATCGCGAGAAATAATATTTTCCCATGCTAGCGTATAAAGAATTATCCACACATATGGGTTTTTCATTTTGTCCCAAGGAAAATCCTTATAGTATCATCAAGTTTTGCGGGAGGAAATTTTGATTGTGTGTGTTTTTTCCTTGTCGCCGAAAAACATAATGTTAAAATTTTGTATCAAAAAAAACCACAATAATAAAACAAGTATGATGGATTTTTTTTGGTGTTGGGTATTGGCACATATGATAGGAATTTTTGAAAAAAATAAAATGTGAGAAATTTGTACGTGAGGTTGACAAGATTTTTGGTTTTAGAGATTCCGTTTTATAAAATTACTATGAAAAATTGGTAAATTTATGAGTGCCTCATTTTTTGTTATGGAGATTCCGTTAAATATGGTTAATATTGAACATTTGTAAATCTTAAAAGTGCTTTATGAACTCGAATTTAAAGGAGTTGTTTTGGTTGAGACAAGATGCCCTTTCGAAAATTTTATAGTAAATTTTCTCTAAATAATAGCCAAATTAAAACTTAATGAATAATTGATTTTATGATTTGATAATTTTGATTTTGAGATCAGAGAGAAGAAGTTAACAGCCAATAAATTAGTAACGTGAAAAAAAATAAATTAAGAAAACATAGACGAGGAGAAAAAATATTTATGTTGAAAAACAATTTTTGTGGTAAAAAAAAATTTAAGAGGAAAATTTTTTTTTGGGTGAAACAAATTTTTTCAATTCAAAAATTATTTTGAGGTAAACATATGTGACCTTCTCCGAGAAGAGGGACCTACTATGTCAAAAAACTGGTATAGACTTAAGAGTGGATTCTAGTACCTAAAAGGGTGTAGAATAAGATGAAATGAGTTAGATTTCTGATAAAAAATTATTTACCCCATAAAAACGTACAAAACGAATTTGTGAAAATCGATAAAAATGAGAAAAACATTAAAATTTTACTTTTATTGTATTGTCACACTAAAAGCGAAAAAAATACGTCACCACATAGGCATGACGTCACCAAAGTCGGCACCCAATCATAACTAACCCTACCGAATCGCATCTTCCAACTGAAGGTGTGTTAACAGTGATAATGCGTTATGAAACTTTAAATGCGTTTTTCTCAAAACTTCATTTTCACACACTAGGTCCCTTTTCTTGGAGAAGGTCCCATATGTATAATATTCACCCCCAGGCATCTGGTGTAGAAAACACTGACGAGGTGAAAACAATGTTTTTGTTGAAAACATTTTTTTATGTGAAAATAATTTTGGGCTTAAAAAAAATGTTTGAGGTGAAAAGAAAAATGTTTGTGCTAAAAAAAAATTTTGTGGTGAAATATAATTTTTGAGGTGCAAAAATTTTGCGATGAATAAAAACTATTATTTTACTCCAGGCGTCTGGTAAAAAAATATAACAAAACTTTTTATTATTCACCAGACTTTGACTTTGGCAAAACAAAAATATTCTGTTACACGACTTTAAGCTGCTTTATAATTTTTCCAAAAATATATTTTTCATCCATATTTATGGTAAATATATTTTTTACGTCATTTCAAATCTTGGCACTTTTACAGTGGAACAAATTTTTGGTATAAATTATAAAAATAGACGTATTTAATAACACGATTTTTTTTTTTGTAATTTGTGGAAAAAACTTGGTTCTATTCTTATTATGATCTTTGAGATAATAGTATAAACTTTTTAAAACCTCAATAAAATACCCTTTTTCGTATTTTTTTTACTTAAAGTTTTGTAAATTTCGATTTTTTAACACAAAAAAAGTAATTTTCATTATTTTTTTGTTAAACCATTATAGCTAAAAATTTACCAAGCCTAGCGCCCAAAACCAAAATGTTTTTTTTCATAATTTTTAGTTGCTTTATTTATTAATATTCATGACCAACATTTTATTTTTGATTTTTATCTATGGAACAAAGCACTGTTGAATGGATTTTGTTCATTCTCAATAGAAAATTGATCAGGAGGATAACTTACAATCTGAATAGAAATGAGCGTTTTCGAGCCATGATGACCATTTCAGACGTATTAACCAAGAATTTTAATATTTATATAGTATCATAATGTAGGAGAGAGATATTAAATGTATGCATTTTTCCAGTTGACAATTCGTAACTAAAAAATTATTTGCATCAATTTACATCACATTAATTATTTGGAATAAATTCTTCTTCTGTACCTTTACGAAGAAATAAAATTTTACGTTAAGTATTTTAACCCTTTACTAATCACTCTTATGGGAAATTTTATTAGCCCTTTTTTAAAAAAATGATAAAAGTAAAAATAACCCTTAAAATTGGAGATAAAGAGTTAAAATATTCAAATATCTAGTAAAATTGTACATTAGTAAATACGTTTTTTTCGGAAAATTACATTTGCATTGTTATTTTACAGAACAAAAAATTATAAATCACAATTCCGCTTTTTCAGGATTTAACATTTACGGCATACATTTTTAAACCTATTAAACTTCAACTTAAAGGGCTTTTTAGTAATTCTAAAACTACATATTAAAAGTTTCCACGATAAGAGATTAACTTTCAGATAAATTTTTACAATATTGGCAAAAAAAAAAATAAAATCGAGAACTCTCATTAAATTTGACTGTACCCACACAGCTCAAACCTTTTGACGGTTTTTATATACTAACCTTAAGCATTTATCTGACATTGAAATAATACATTCCCAAAAATTATATTTTGTTAATTAAATGCCACTTGTTTCTTTTCATCTTAGTTTTAGATAAATATAATAAAAAAATAAAATAAAATATCAAACACTTTTTTTTTTAAAAATTATAATTTTTATTTTTAATGACAAATTTTTATTTAAAATGAGATTAATGGGATTATTCTGTAACTACGTGAACATTTATCACGTTCAAATTTGTAGCTCTTATGTAAAATACATCATTATCACTAATGTCAAAATATTATTTAGATAATTTTTTTTTGTATATACCTTTAGGAAAATTTATCATAGAAGAGTCACTTTCTCATCCCAATATTTCGTCATCAAATTGGGTGACTTCTTCAAGGGAAATTTTTTTGAATAATAAAAGTTAAATGTCTTTTAGCTATGTTAATTACTGGTGTAATAAATAAAAATATTTGAACACTTCTCACTTCTGTTTTCTATAAAACAATTAAAGTATTTTTAAAATCTGCACTTATTTGAAACCAAAAAAAGGCGAAATATTTACATGAGTTTCGATACAAACATGTGTGAACTAAATTAGTTATTTTGTTAACAGAACTGAAATAAAACTGTATTATGTTAAAATTAATTTTAAAATACCCCGTGAAAAATCTGATCTGACTGGATTTAATTTGGTCTCATTTAATCCAATGATATGAAGAATTTTATAAACTTGATTTAAAAGTTTTGATTTTTTTTGTTTTCTTGTTTTTAACTTTGTACTGTGACGTTAATCAAAAGTGGCAAAAATGTTGCAGACCATGTTAAAGTACACAAGTCAAGGAACATTTTGTTTGATAGGTATGTTTCAACACCACAAAATGTTCCTTCCGGAGTACTTTTATTTTAAAAAAGAAAAACTTTTAATATTTTAATATTGACACATCAATAAATATTTTTTTCTTTTTACTTTATTATTTATTTTTTTTTTAAATTTGATCTTAAAATTTGTGGAAAATTACAAGATAGAAAATGTTTAGTATTTTAAAGTGAATATATCAAAAATCCACAAAAAACAATTATATATTTATAAAAAACTGCTTAATTTATTTTTGTAAATTTTTTTTTTCAAAAGTTGCAGTAAATATTTCGTTTTTCACTAGATAGCTGAATTTTTTTTTTAATTCGTAGCTTTCAAAATATTATTTTTGATCAAATCATGAGGGCTGTCGGCCCAGTGTATAGCGTTGGTAGACAATTTGGCTAATGTTAATATATTTAACATTGTTTTAAAGATTTTCGAAAATAAAAAAAAAAAAAACATTTCACAACATGAAAACATCATCAAAAACACAACATCTATTTGTATTTTTAACATAAAAACACTGTAAATATTAACATCTCTACAGGTACTTGTTTAAATCTAGAGGAAACCCCTCAATAGTAGTTATCGGTGCACAGTGAACCAAGACCATACATTTTTTTCACGATATTTTTATGTTATTTCTGTTTTGAAAAAAAATCTTATAAGAAGCCTTCCAGGCTTCTAAAAATGGCGACCTTAAAATTTTAATAACATTTTTTTGGATCTAAAATATATAATTTCTAAGTTATTTTTATCACTGATTACGAATCTAAAACCAAACATTTTATATGCATTTACGATTTTATGCAAAATGTTCACCGCCAAATTGGATCTGTTATTTGGTATTTAAAATTTAAAATATATGATTTGAAATTCGTGGTCTGTGTCCCAAATTAATTCACAAATGTGTCTTTTAGATTTAAAATTTAATTTTTTTGTAAAAAATCACTTTTCACTATTTTGTATCCGCCATTTCGAATTTTTTAATTCCAGTGTCAGATTCCT
Source organism: Eustalomyia histrio (assembly GCA_949748255.1). NCBI lineage: Eukaryota > Metazoa > Arthropoda > Insecta > Diptera > Anthomyiidae > Eustalomyia > Eustalomyia histrio. The sequence continues at coordinate 70,805,594 of OX456526.1, forward strand.
GATTAGCAGTCTTCAAAACTTTCTATATTCTATATTCTATTTTCATATCAATCCTCCAGCTATTTATAATTTATTATTTTTTTATTACTTTTTCTACGCACTCGATTCACTGTGCGATGTGTTATTTGAACAGAAAATGGAAAATCCTCATTATTGTAATCATAATAATGTGCACTTGACTTTATTTGTTATTTACAAAAACTACCTACGGTTTGTTTATGTTTTCCATAATTTCTTGCTCGGTATTTAGCATCCATCCGTCGTAGAAAAAAAAAACCTGACCAATTTTAATAACACACAGATAAATATTTGTTTGTATTATTATTAGGGGCGTTTAGGTGTAAAAACAATGACGAGAGGTAAATATTTGGCAAAATGTTTTTCCCATGGTTTTTTTGTTGAAAAACTTAGGTGTTTCCTTTTGCGGCTGGTGGTTTTCCACTTTTAACATGAGAAAATAAAGTGTGAGATTGTGGTCAAGTACTTATTTAGTTAATCCTACCTATTGTTTTTAAATTATATTCTAATTTTAGTCGACAAGATGTGTTACACTTGTAACTAAGTTCTATGATATATATTTTTGTGGGTTCCGTTAAAATTGGTACAATTTTCTGGTTTTCTACCTGTAGGGATTTTACAACAATAGTTTTATCGATTTTCTCTCTCAGAATATTATAATTTTGTAGGTTACTGTTTGTATTTTAATAAAAAGTATTCAGTTCAGTAAAAAATAAAGAAACATACATTTATTTTTCAAATAAATATTTATTTTAACTTTCTTATACATTTGTTTAAAATGTTTTACTGTCATTTCAGTTTCATTTATTTTTTTAATTTGTTTTAAATTTAAAAAATATTTATTTTTAGTTTAATTGTTTCCGTTACAGTTATTAATAATGTAAATTTTCAAAAAAAAAAAAAATTAAATATAATTAAATAATTCGAATTTTGATTTATATTTCAATTCAAATTACAAGAAGTTCATAAACACACACACATACGGTCATTTACACAAAGTGTTTCTAAATACAGTTTGAGTATACATATTGTAGATTAAAAAACAAACAAAAATACAAAAAACGGAAACAATTTCAAACAAATGAATAATCAGTTATTTGGTACGGAATTGAAGGGTAAAATTTTAACATTTATATTTAACTGATTAATCATTTGTTTGTACTGATGTATCAGTTGTTTAAACAACATTTAAAAACAAATAACAAAAACCATTTGATTTAAATGTAAAGTAAAAAAGACCGGTTTTTAAATTAAGTGTCATTTCCTTTAAATGGTATTTTGTGTTATTTTAACATGCAAACTTCTCGTATTTTAAGTGTATATTTATTTTTTATAAAATTTTTGATTTCAGGATCCCTTAACACTTTCCATTTAAATTTATAAATTTATCCATCGATCTCATTAATTTTGTTTTATTGGAAATAGTTTAAAATTTAGTTAAAATTTTAACATCTCAGTCCACTTATAAGCGTCAAAATCAATTCGAAATGAAAAATTTTGAAGCTTAACCTCTGCCTTCTGTAAACCTTGTATTACTTAGACCCGTATTGACAACTCTATACTAAATAACTTCTATCTTTTGTTAATGATGAGTTCCTGTAATTTGTTTTAACCGCCCCTCATTACTCAACTTATAACAAGACCGTAAAAAATTAAACAATTGACATGACATTACAAGGTGTCAAATAAAAAAATCAACTGACAAATGAAAGTGAAAATGATGACACCTGGTCTTAAACAAACATCGAAAAAGAAAAAAAAAAAAAACAAATAAATGCCACACGTGAGCAATTTGATAACAAGATCTCAAAAACAGAAACTATTTGAATTGAAATTAATAAAAGAATTATCACGAATTTTGTAGCAACATTGTTTTCAAACTTTATAGTAATAAAAACAAGGAATACATCCCCTTTTTCATTATTTCAAAAAAACAGCTATTGTTCTTTTTGTTTGACATGTAAATTGTATAGAAATTATTGATTACTTTCACTTAAGTGTTGGTCAAAATCATCATTTATTAAAGAAAATTTAAATCAAGATTTAATGTAAGGAAAAAAACAACAACAAAATGTTTATAGTTCCTTGTTTTTTGTTTTTTTTTTTTTTAATTTACCGTGAAATTGTTTTATTAAAGATATCACGATTTCTTATGAAATCTTTATTTCACTTTGTAATTATAGAAATATTCTTAAAGTAAAAGTGTTTCCAATTCTTATTAATTTATATGTTTAAAATGCCACCACAGTAGTAGTAGTTATTTGATTGATAGATAAATGTTTGAATAGAATCTGCTAATGTGGGCACATTATGTCACGGTTTAACAAAAGGTTTGTAACAAATAGTAATCAAAATTTCTTTGGAAAGGACTTAATTTGTTATTTAGAATCAAATGGCATGATCTCATAAACATTGACTTCAATTTTTTTCTCACGAATAATTTGTTAATGATATTTTTTCGAAAATTTTCAATGTTGTGATCTTTTGTTATAGTTTTATTTATTGATTGTAAATTGTGTGTTAATGTGGGACTATTATTTTAAATTTTATAGTATTGTATAAAGGATGCATAAATTAGAAAATATTTATTTAGCTCTAAAGGAGTTCCCATTTATTTTTAAAATATTTAGATTTAAACTAAAAGATAGGTATTTTTTCATTCGCTCTATTCGTTTATTCAAAGGCCGGAAATTGTTTTAAAAATTATCCAAATACCCACCAGAAAAATCTCAATAATATCTAATTATTTCTCATGGCCTGATAGACTCATTAGAAAATATGTTCTCTCGCACAAATATCTAAAATTCATACAAAAAATAAAAATCCCGATTTCTAATGACTTTACCTGGTAATGACAATTTTAATATCCAAATAAGGAGTAGTAGCATTAGGGTCTACTGCACATAATTCGGTATCAAAACCCAATATTTTTATTAGATCAAATCATTTGTGTATCTTATATATAATTCGCCTTAGAGAGAAAAGCAAAGGAAGAGAAAATGGGAGTGACATTAAAAAAGAAAAATAGAGAAGTTCGAAACTAGAATTTGCCATAAAAGTTTTATGAACAGTGCAGACAAAATATTACTTCTCAAATTGCACTATCTGGTTTTGGAGAAATCACGGCAGTCGACATTCTCTAGACTTGGCAGGGCAATAAGTATATGGCCGTCAGCTCTGCTCAAACTAAGCAGGTTTCCTACTGCATTCTCATATGGTCTGCTTACACTCAAACAAAAAAAAAAAGACATGAACTAAAATGTAATCAAAAATTTCCTTCAAAAAAGTTTTTAAATTGTCCTCAATTTAAGTAAAATTTTATTAAAGCTTAGAAAAACTTTCTTAAAAAGAATAAAAATTCCTAAGTTTGAGGAAAAACGAAATAGTTTATATACTCAGAAATAGTTCATATTTTTCCGAAGTAGTATTTCTTGATTTTAGGAAAAAACAAGTCAATTAAATAAAAATTTATTAATTTTAAGAAAAAACATCTTAGTTTTAAGAAAATTGCATACTCAAATGTAATAAAATTAACCCTTTAACCACTAAGACCGTCTACAGAAGGTCATCACTAAAGTCTAATTATATCCAAAGCAATATTTTTGGTGCAATAATCGCCAATGACATTTTTCTTCTGTTTGAATTTACCTTTCGAACAGTGCCGGTTTGAATACGCTCAGTTGAATAGTTCGATGGATACACCCATTTCTGTCAAGATTTTTGTCAAAACAGACACGAAAATTATTTATGATTTTGGTGCAAAATTAAAACTAAAAAAAATCGACTCGAAATTTTTTGGAAAGTAGCTTGAAGCTGTATTTTGATAATTTGTTGCGTGTTTTATTTGTGAAAAAAATATTTTTGTTTGAGTCGAGCTTTTTGTCTTCAGGTTGTCTTTCATTTTTTTCACATGGCGCTTTCAGGTTAAATTTTTTTGACAAATGGACTTCACATTCGTGCTTTTTAGTCCAAAATGATACTAGAACCAAAATTTTATAACAAAATACGTATTTCCTAATTAAAAAATTAGGACATAATTTGCTCCCATTTGGTTAAAAAAATGTGTCTAACTTAAAACGAGAAAGTACTTGAACTTAATGTATATTCATTTTTTGTTCGCGAGTAGTAAAATTAACTAAATTTTAGAAAGCTATTTCCAAAATCATTTTTTAAGTATACAACTTTCTAATTTTGAAGAATTGTTTTCTAAAAATTAGTTCAGACTATTTAAAACAAAAAGTAATACATTTTTTCCTATGTTATTATAAAAATTTACTTGATTTTAGAAACTGATGAACTATTTCTAAGGAAAATTTTCATGCAACTTTGTTCAGATAAATTTTAAAAATTTTAATAAAATATTTTTTTTTCAAGTAAGCGTTTTCTAATTTTTAAAAAATAACAAAATTTGGTATAGGATTTTTTTGTTGGAAAACGTTTAAATTATTTTTAATATTATATTCCAAAAAAAAAAACAATCAATTAAAACAAACCCTTTAGTTTTCCTAATTTTCAAGAAAAAATATTATTAAATAAAAGAAATTAAAGTAACCATTTAAAAAAACTAATGTGCATGATTGTAATTTTTGGTTCGTGATCGTGCGTGAGTGTGAGTCAAAAATCTCTTACGTGCCCATCTCTAATTTTAACAGTCTTAAATATTGAACTTAAAGTAGCTTAAAATATATTTTTAAATTTTGTTAGTAAAGGGAAATAAATTTCGAATTTGTGCTTTTATGTAATAAATTTGTTTGTTGACTACAATACAAAATATCGCAGGCACATTTTATACATTACGGCATAATGGCTTTCCTATAATTGACGTAGCGCTTATTTAACTTTATATTTATCGAACGATTTTTTTCACTTAACAATAAAAAGGTTTAAATTTGTATATGTCAAATAAAGTTTAAGCTTAAAGTCCCATAAAATAAACTTATGACATTTTTCCATTTTCCAATAATAACAAGAAATGTAACTGTAATATTTTGTATTTTTGCAACAATTTCCTTAAATTAGTTAAATTAAGAAGACAAAGGGTCCCCAGTGTTCCTTAACCATAGGTGTCGTGTATCACTTGGGGCGTTCCTTTTTGTAGTTCTCTCAAGCAGAACCGTTAATTAACTACGAAAAGCCTCTGACTTTGTCACAATTTATTACGTTTCAGGATATCCTGCAGTACATTTTTTTAATTTGTTTACCTATTTGCTAATTAAATTTAATTTATATTTTAAATACATGGAATTAGTATAATTCAGTTTAGTTTTAAGACAAAATTGTATAGCAAAAAGCTTGTAAAGAGCAGTGTCCTCACAAAGCGGAAGTCCTCCGAAAGTGGGAAAATACCTACTCAATGAGTGTAAAGTATTTTAAAATATATGGTAAAAAATATTACCTTTACCATAGAAGCAGGATAAGGATAATTTTCACTTAAAAGAAGTGCTATTTAATTTCTCAGTAGTAAAATTTTTCTATAATTTAGAAATTTTGACGAAATTTTAAGTTTTTTTCCCATATTTTATTTTATATTATTTATTGAATCTTCACTTTTAAAAACTGTGAACTAACAATTATTATCCAAATCTTAAAACTAAATATTAATTGTTGAGTCCAGCCAGTGCTAGAATAATGTTATGTGGTTCAACTGGGACCATTATTTCCCCTTATTATTAGCGGACCAGATCCGCAGTGTCCCTCCTCCTAAGACGCTGGTGGCCGTGATTATCAGTTAAGTTACGGGCTAGTATGTTGGGGTGTGTTTCCAGTTTTGTTAAATAGCGTTGACAGTGTCTAATAATTTCATCTTTGACCAGGGGTACATTCAGGTCTTTATGTATGTTGTAATTCCTAACAAACCAGGGTGCGTTCGTGATCGTCCTCAAGAATTTATTTTGCATTCTCTGAATTTTCCCTATATTGGACGCAGAGGCAGTACCCCAGAGCTGAATTCCGTAGCACCATATGGGTTTCATGATCGAATTGTAAATGAGTAATTTGTAGTCCAGGCCTAGTTTAGAGTTTTTGCCAGTAAGCCAAGCGAGTTGAGCAGTTTTTAGCCTCATCTGAGTTATTTTCGCATCTATATGATTTTTCCACGTGAGTCGACGGTCAAGGTAGATACCGAGATATTTCACACATGTGTGTTGGGGTATATTCAGATTATTAATTTTAATGGGTGGACACGTCTCTTTTCTCAGTGTGAAAGTAAAATTTGTTTCTTAATTTCAAGGAAAATTTTATTAAATATTGTTGAAAAGTGTCTTTGGCGCCGTTTTCATTTAAATTTTTGCATATAAGTTAATTTTTCTAAATTCTAGTTCATTTTGTTCTTGAGTGTACAGTATTTTTCGAATAGTAGTTCTGCGTTTTCACTCTGTAGCTTCACATGGGTAAAAGCAGAAGTTATCTGAACACAAATTCAATCAATAAAAATAGATATTTGGGTAGTAGCTTGGCGTTTCCACAAATTGGTTTTAGAGGGTATTGAATTTAACGTTAAGATTTGCAGATCTTTTTAAATCCACGATATGTATAATTCTTCTTGATCTATTTACTATAGTTAATGAGGAAGTATTTCTAATCATTTAAAAGTTATTTAAAAATAATCAAATGTACCTCATCCGTGTGTTGTAACCCTCTATTATAATTACTTGTTCATTTACCTACGTAAATTTATAAAATATAACCTGATTTAAATATTCAACTTTCCTTCATTTACCTAATCAAGAATAAACAAAATTATTTTACAATTAAACAAACATACCCGAAATCCAACACACATGCGCAACATAAATAAAATTTCATAACAATTGTCGTATAAAAAATAACGATAGTAGCTAAAATTTAGTTTAGGAATTGTTATACTTTATTCATCATTGCCTTATCTACCCTAAAAAATCAGCAGACACAAAAACAAAACGCACTTTATTAAATGCTTTTGACGTTTAAAGCTTGCAATCATATCGACAACAAACAATAACCAAGAAACGAACCACATACAACAAATAGAAAATTAAAATATTGGAACACTTGGTCTTATGCTAATAATACACACACATATTGTCGTAAACCACTGGTGGTGATATAGAGTAAAGATATTGTTTCTTAATACAATCATATGTATGCATACTTGGACACAATTTTAAAAAAATATACGTGGATTGTTTGACAAAAACAAAGAAAGTATTCTAGAGTCTCATCGTCCTCCCCTGCAGGCCTTACACACCACAGAATTACTCATTCCCAATTCCTAAATGTGTGATCGTAATGTATAGTGGTCTGTACAAATTTTCATCACCAGCTCTAAGATTCTTCTTATTCTACCCAAATCCGGCTCACCCCACAGGACCTTTGCGATCACACCAACATTATACGTATTCCAGAGGAAGTATTTCTTATCATGTTGTGCATGTTAATGGCTCACTGTCTAAGCTCCTGATTCGTATATCCGAAAAGGTCACGGATTTTGAGGGTTAACATAGACCAGGTTTGATCCATCTCTCGCCATGACTCTATGTCAATTTCCAATAAAATGAATTATGTTTAGCATTTACCAAACATCCCTCGTTAATGTTGAAGAAGCTTCAGAAAAATGAAAACAAAGACGCAAAAAAAGCTATAAAAAGGTTAGGTTAAATTTTGTAATGCATAATATGGAATAACAAATTTACAGCCAAACAACTAAAAATAACACCTGGTTAAGTTTTAAGGTGGACTTAAGTGGTTGATACTCAAACGCATACATTTAAAGAGACTTTATCCATGATTATGTGTTTATAAATGTTCGTACATATGTTTAAGGAATCTCATACAATTCTTATTTATATCGAAACGTAATAATACGCAAATGTGGGAAATTAGTGAGGGGAAAACAATGAGACTGATTGTCGTCAATTGATAATATAATTTTGTTGATAGAAGAGGGGATTTTTTTTCGTAATTTGTATTTTCTTGTTTGTCATATTTTAAATAATTATCACGGGTCAATAATCAAATTTTAATATTTTGTTTGCTAAGCATTTTTGGGAACTTGAGTATTTACTATACAAAATTAAAAAAATGTCGAATGAAGTATAGTTTTGATAAATAAATATTTAATGATAATATTGGAAATGTTCAATAAAATTTTTCAATGTGTCTGGAATTAAAGATCAGTAAAAAACTCTACATCAGATTGGCGAAATACCGAAGAATGATATTGGGAAAAATCGGGAATGCACATTATCTTTAATAAATTAATTTCAAAAAATAAATAAAAAACTATTTTAGATAAAAATCTATAGAAATCGATTAAAACACACAGAAATTTTGATATAAATTCGCGAATCTAAATTTCGTCAGTAAAAAATAATTCGCGCGAAATATCATTATATTTCTTTATTCGCTAACTAAAAATTATCTTTTTTAAATCTTCTTTAAAAGAATTTCTTTATGCATACATTGTTCAAAGATCTGGTCACATAAGAAGTGAGTTGGAAAAATACACACATAATATAAAGATAAGTAGAAGTTCAACCGCCAAATAAGAAGAAAAAGTTCAACCGTTTAATTTGAAATTTCATTGCAATTTAATACTACATGAACAAACTAGCTAGTTTTTGTAGAAAACTAGTTTTTGCTTGTTTTTTAAATATGCGTTTTGACAAGTAAAAACTAGGTAAACTCATTACAAATAAAGGTGTTTTGAATATTATTAGCTCTTATTGAATTTATCCAGTTTTTCTGAAATACCTCTCATTAAAGATTTGATAGTTGCTTTTGTAACTTTTTTTGACATAAGCACTTACGTTTAATGCCTTGGATAACTTTTTGTGACATTCATATTTCATTCTACATAGAGAAAATAGTTGTTTTTTTGAATACCACTCGAGAGCAGTTTTGCTATAGTGACATAATACCGAATTTGGCCAAAAGTATAGGGTGACGTTCTGCTACATATATGTACACAAACGACAGCCTTATTTTGCACACAACTGCAAATTGCATAATAGACGAGGACATTTTTAGGAATTTTTTTTATCCTTTATTGTACTTTTACATTCCCTTTTACATCTGCAGCATAAAATTCTGGTAATGGCAACTGAAAAAAAAACTGTCACTCTTTGTGAATGCATTGGCTTCTCGACAATAATGTGCGGGTTTTCATTACCAGATACGTCAGAAAATATGATTTTTCGCAAAATTCGTTGTCCTATTGAAGCTTCTGTAAGGCCCAAACTGAATAGCCGTAACGAATTGGAGGGTCGTTTGTCTTCAACTGCAGAGTCAATTGGACCTTGTTAGTGAATAATGCGAAATATTTCACATTCTCATCGTACGTACCATATGAAGACGGGGATCATGAATTTTGCCCACTAGCAAGCCACTCTCACGAACTTGTTGCTCAAACTAGCGTACAGCATGTGCGCACCAATAGAAAAGATATAAACTTTTCACGGAGGTGAAATTAAACCTGGGTTAGTCGACTTTTCGTCCATTTTAATCTATTTGAAAAAATTGGCAAAGAACGAAAAATCGTCATCCTTGAAATTTGGGGTTTGCTGGAAGCGATATCTAACGGGTAATATCGGTGACGTCAAAATATTGGCCCGTAATCATAGTTAAGCTCGGCTTTTTCTAAAAATCTGTTATTATCTATTTTGCTATTATAGTCAGAATTAAAGCCAGTTTTAAGTTGAACCAAGCATCACATCAAATTTAGCAAACGCCCGCATACATTTTGTACTAAAAAATAAACAAGTGCCAAGATTAAACAGCTGGTTTTATATGTTATTAGCTGCAAAAAAGTAAAGTTTGCAAATAAAGAATTTGCAATGGCAAAATTTGAAAAGAAAAAACTTAAGAAAAAAAAGGAAAAGTGGGTAAATTAATATTTATTGATATAATTTTCCTTTCAATATTTTGCAATTCCAAAATTTTTTCACAAATATTTTCTTCACGGAAAACAGCTGCTGTAAGAGTTGTTAAGTTTAATAAAACCAACTTCAGCTAGTTTTAATATTAAAGCACATTAAAAAAAACCTAAAGTATACTTTTCAATAAAAATGTGTACTTTTAATTACGCTCCATTATATTTGACAACAAATTATGTAAAATTACTAAAGTTGGTTTTTAAAAATTAACTTTCAAAATTATATAAACTAGATAAGATTAGACTGAACATTTACAGTATTGTGTTAAATGAAGATTTATTTGTATTGGTTTAGATTTTTTTTAAAATCTATTGAATATGCACATTAAAGCAATCGAAAATCAGTTAAAAAAGGACTACGTATAGAGAACTCAAAAATCGGTCTTTTCAAAAAAACAGGTTTTCGGTTTAACTGAAAAATCGGTTTTTAAAAAACTTGTTTCGGTTAACAAATAACAATGGGGCCTTATAAAATTGTATATGGCTTCATATATAATAACATATGACCCTATATTAAATTATATATAATTATAAACCCGAGTATAAAAAATTCATCTGGCGCAATATTTAGTCTTCTCCAATTTGATATTCCTTAATATCTGCTATTATATCTAGCTGATCTAAATTGATCCGAAAAATGGCGGATCATATTAGAGCATCAAAAATACTTTAGACATGCAACTATATACAACAATATCTCAAATTTGTTTGCAAATAGTTCTCATATCGGACCATATATTGATTCATATAATTACAATATTAAAAAATATTGTTGATTATGGACCATATAGTTATATATAAATAGTTCTGTATAAGACATATATAAGTATATATGATTCTGTATATATAAGTAAATATGGTATTGTGAAAGCCATATGGAATTATATATAGTGTTATATATAATTTTATATATATAAAATATATATGGTATATATATCTTATATATCTTATCATACAAATCATATCCAATTTTATAAAGATCAATAGATAAAGTTATATATTGCACAATATAAGGTAATTTAAAAAGAAATTAGTGAAATATGTAATTATATATGGCAATGCATACAGGCCACATGTGATTATATCTAAACTTTTTTACTCGGGAAGCTATGCGATTTTCTCGTCAAATCTTGCGGTTTTATTTTGCCTCTAGAGGAAAAAATTGCCGATTAGCCGTAAATCTAGCGATTTTTAATCAGAAGTAATTTAATTTTAAGAAAACAGTTGTGTATTTATAAATGTTATAAAATTCACAATTTGGAATTATATTTTACAAAAAAATAACCCATGTAAAAATCGAAATATATATGAACATACATGATCATACATGGGCTTGTATATGATCATACATGGGCATACATGGTCATATACGTCCATACATTATCTCATATATGACCATATTTCTTCGGATCCGAAATTTGAGGGTATATGGAGATATATGTGCATATATTATCATACATGCTCATATATTATTCATGTATGCTCGTATATGATCTTATACGTCCATATACCCTCAAATTTCAGATCCGAAGATATATGATCATATATGAGATCATGTATGGTCATATATTGAACAATGTATGGACGTATATGACCATGTATGCCCATGTATGATCATATACAGGCCCATGTATGATCATGTATGCTCATATATATTTCGATTTTTACATGGGGCTTTAAAATTATTTTCTAAGAGAATTCATATTTCCGTAAGAAATGTGTATATTTTTTCATCGTAACACGCCCTCTATTTAGAATATAATATTAAATATTTGGATTGATAATCTGACAGTTAATGCAAAATTTTTTTATTAACAAATTTAGTACCATTCATTTTATAGAGCATTTTAAATTTTTTTCAAATTAAATTTTTTTGAATGAAATTATTTCTCTTAAAAGTAAAAAAAGTAGTATTTTTTTTAACAAGTTTAACAGGAAATGAAAATTTTAACTAACTTATATTTTGCATATTATTATTGATTAAAAAATATATTTCTTTGTAATTTAACAATTTTTTTTATTGAATAGTACTTTACGTTTTTTTTAAATAACCACTGTCAGTTTACATAAACTTTAAAATTAATTCCTTAATACTAGAACACAGAGAAAAGACTTTAACTTTTTTGCGACAAAATTCGGTAGTTGTCAGTTTACTAAAAAAAGTTAGAGTTTTACCCCTAAATGTTTGTCAAGATGTTCTGAAAACTATTCGTGTAACTCAAGGTGGTAAAACATTTTTAGAGTCAATTGAACCTCAAGTTTTAAATTAAGAAAGAAATATAATTAAAACTATATTCCAACACCTTTTCTAAATCATCCTCTCTTTAAAATCAATTGAAAAGAAATGTCACCTTTTTTGCTTCCTTACAAAAAAAGTAAAGAAACGCAAAAAAATAATTACACCGGTTAATAAATCCGGAACAATACCGCACACACTGCTAAGATTACAAATACACAAATGTTTCCTGCAAAAAGCAGCATCTGCTGCTTAGCAACAAATATAAATCAAAACAACCCAGCAAAATTTTGGTAAATAGTGCGATATATTCATGCATTACTTTGTAAGACTACAACTGCATTCGGTCGCTTTAGCTTTAATAACTATGAAAACTAAAAAATAAAAAATGTCCATTTTTAAACTCCTTATTATCCCTTCTAAAATTTCAAGGTGGCCCAAAAATCCTGACAGGTCGAACTTAGATTTGTTTTGCTCTCACACAGAGAAAACAGATACATTGTGAAAACCAAATTACTTGCCAACCGAACAGTTTCGTTGGACCCACCGACATATTTGTATGTAGCGACCGAAATTCGGTTACTAGAATTTCGATTTGATGCATCCATATATTTTAATAGGATTAGGGATACATTTGGTTGCGATAATCGAAAAACTCGGTTGCTGCAACCAAATAATTCAGTTGGTAAGAAATTCAGTTTTCACAATGAATCTGTTTTTACTGTGCACATATTAAAGTTTTCTCAAAATCGCGGTGTTTAAGTTGGGGTACGTTCCTTGTTAGTAGTTAGGGTTATCGACTGACAACCAGAGTTATCAGGTTCGATTCCCATCGTGAATAAAATCGCCCATAAAATTCATCAATGAAGTAAAAATGAATAAAAAAATGGACCTCTGTGGCCATACATTACTTTACACATTATTTGGTAATGTGTGGTTTTGCTGGGTTTTGCAGGCATACTCACGGATACATTATAGATGTGGCGCACTTACTGCAAAACCTTCTGCGCACTTGGCTATCATCATCGTTATACATGAGGAGCACACAACCTTCTATACGGTTGTGTGCTCCTTATGTATAACGGCATAGAAAATCAGTACATAAAAATCTAAAAATACTTTTATAAAATGTTGTCATCATGTTTGCACATGTTGAAGGACCCAAGTACGAATTGGAATGTTTTCAGAAACACCGGTTTATACGGGGTAGCTGGTGTATACAATTGTTTTGATATTCAATGGTATTAGGCTGGAAAAACTGGTGTTTTTTTTTTTTAATTTAGAAGTTGAAATTCATTATAACAGTGGTAGTGTTTGAGTATGTGTATTAGTAATGGCTTGTTTGTCAGTTCTTTTCTAAACGTTGACAGCTGCCCTGGTGGCATCATCCCCTAAAGAAAATTATTACAAGATTTTGTTAAAGATGATGTGGAAGTGTTAAAGATCTTGTTGAACTACGTCATCACAACTATCGGCTTCTACTTTTCTATAACCAACCCCTGATATTTCTTAAGGATTGTTCTCTAATTGTAAGCGGTTGGTACCGTGATTTCTTATTTTCTTCCTCGGACATTGACTTGTATACATCTGCTTTTAGTTGTTGGTTCATCATCTTCTCCCAAAACAATAGAAATCACAATATAATAAAATTAATTCAAGCAAAAAAACTAACAACAAAAATAATGCACTTACTGATATTACCGATTTCTTTCATTTCTTTGAATGTTCATAGTACCTGGAGTTTTTTTTTTTGAAGCTGTGGTGGATGGTTGATGTCTTTTGATTTTTAAAAGAAAACAACAAATTTGTATTCATTAAGATTGTTTTCTGCCTTCAACATTTTCAAATAGGGTAATGCAACCGCAATTGTAGGAATAAAATCTATTGTTTTTATAGGATTTTGTTAAATAAAAGTTATTTGGCATGTGCAATAACTTATTTGTATTTTAGTATAATAAATAATTTGTTATATAACAGCTGATAAAATTATTCTGAGATTTAGAGAAATAATAATTCTAAGATAAAATAACAATACCTACTATCATAAGGATATGTGACTAGATGTAAATGGCACCCGGCCATGACAGGAGCTAACTTATTTAGTCAGTGATCTTTTCCATGTGCACTTAAATACCCAATATGTCTTATTGCTAAAATTTTTTAAAATTATAGGAAATCGGGACTCTTCCTTGATACATTCCATATTTTATGAATAGTTCGTGAAAGCAATAATTTCGTCCGGTTTGCTCTATCTTGCTTAGTTTTCGATATATAAGCAATTTTATAAAATAGAGCTTTAAAAAAATTCGAGATCCCAATTCCCCACAAAGGTGAATTTTGAACCTTTTCACGACTGTGAGGTAAAGCTAGGGGTAGACAAAATTTTCGGTACTTTTGCTCTATTTGTTTTAGTTTTTGAGATGTGGAACAGTTTCGAAAATCGGGAGGCGACGAAAAAGCGCCATCACTAAATTGGTTTCTATAACAATTGGGTTTCGAAAAAAATAAGTTATAACTAATTTTTAAAATTAACCCCAAAATCAGTTAAATCTCTGAAAATTTTACGTATTGTGTTGATATCTAAAATCTAATTTAAAATCAACGTTTAAAAAAAAATCATTAAAAATTAGTCAAATCGACTTAAAACACATTTGGAAATTTTCTTTACTGACTTCTAATAGTTAAGACCCCATATGAGAAACAGGTTTCAATGGAACCCCGTAAATTGGAAATATTCAAAACACGAGGAGCCAATTTACTAATGAGGCAGGAACGAGGTAAAAACGGCGATTTAAAAGGGAAGAGCCCCTTGGAATCTGAAATTTTAAATATGTGTATTATAAGCTAATTCTCTGAAAAAGTACTTTTACAAAATTTCGCTATGGACGTGGTAAAAGTGGACAAAACTCTTTTGGCTAGAAATATAAAATATTTGTTCCTTGGTGTAGGTGCTTATTTATTGAAGATACATATATTTTTTGGAATTTTCAATAAAGGGAAAAGTGTTCCCCTAATTATTCAACCAAAGCTGCTAAAGCGAGGAACTTGAAATATGGCACGTAAATTTTTCCTTCGAAATGAAATTCTTGTAAAATTTAACGTTGAGATGCAACGTGCCCAAACCCCTTCGTCCAAATTTAAAATACTCGTATGTTTTCCCTGGGGTATGGGATAATGAACTAAAGAAAATCTTTTTGAAATTTCCAAAAAGAACATATTAAAAATGGTGTTCAATACCACATTGATCAATTACCCAGCAAAACTTTGGTAATGGGTGCGATATTCTCACGCGTTACCTTGTAATGATAGCTCGTTACCTTTTTCATTATTTGCAAGCATAAAGTAATAAGTTACTCAGTATTGATTACGTAATATATGATTTATAAATGTAAAGTAATAATTGAAATATTTTTGAAAATCTATTTTTAGATTCACTACTTTGTGTTTTTTTTGTAAGCAAAGGGGTAATGTATGTTTGTTTTGATAACACTAGCGAAAAAACGAAGCGCAACAATTCATTTAAGTTTAAAGCAATCAAATACTATATGCGTCGATAGCTCAGTGGGTAGAGTTCTTGGCTGGCAACCAGAGTTCCGTGGTTCGATTCCCATCTTGACCACATTATTTTTAATTACAAATATTTTAAATAAAATATATGTAATAATTTTTTTAATAAAAATTCCTCTTTTTTAAAAATCTATTTTTAGACACATTACTTTTTCCATTCTCGTAACCATATTAGTAACCCCTTACATTAGTACCTCTAAAGTAATGGGTATATACATTACTTTAAGGCTCATCGCCTATAAAATTCATCAATGATGTAAGGTGTAAAGTAATCCATCGGCCCCTATGGCTATACACCACTTTACCCATTATTTGGTAATGTGTGGTTTTGCTGGATAGCTTAAAAAGTTGAACATAGGATGTCGAAATTGGGCATGCAGGTTCCTCCTTTTAAATTACGCACAGAAAAATAAATTGCTAACAGTTTGAAAAGTGGATTTTGGTTGCGACAATCAATAAATTCGGTTAACACAATCATACTCAAACAAATTCATTAAAAGATAAAAATCTTTACAAGAAAGAATTTTGGACTTAGAAGCGTGCAATTTGGCTTGTAGCCACTAAGACATGGTTTTTGGATATTCCAATGCACAGGGTCAAAAAGGGCCAAGAGACCTAAGTTTTTTTTTAAACAAGGAACCTCTTACAAAAAAAAAATACGAAATTTTTTACTAAGAACTATTTCTAAAAAAAAACTTTTTCCAAATGAGTTAAAAATATTTGCTTTTCAAAAAAGTTCATTTGCACTAAAAGATATCTCTTCCAAAAAATATAAAATGTACCTTTTCCAAAAAGTGTCCTTTTAAAACGTGCCATTTTCAACAAAATTACTTTAAAAATACATTTTTGAAAAATTAAATAACAAAATTATTTTAAGTCGGGTTTTTTTCTTTTTATAAGTTTGGAAGTTTGATTTTTAGTCTCGTTTTGTAAGTATAAATGCCATTAAAGCCAAATTCAGGGTATTCAATTATTAGGGATTTAATTTTAATCGATTAAATCATTCAAATAATTATTCGGGTATTTGTCTAAACCGGTTATTCGAATAAAATTTAAAATTTTGTAGAATAATATACAATTTTTTTGTTGTTTTAATAATTTCAATTAAAAAAAGGAAACAAAAATAAGTTCTTTAAAAATTCGAACACATAAAAATTTTATTAATTGAAATTATGTTATATCAGCATGCTTAGTTTTTCTATCCAACTGCACAACTCATCGAATTTGGTGAACATTTAAAACTTGCTGCATGTACATATAACCTTGTATACAAAAATGCGTTAAATAATTTTTCGAACATTTTGCGCCCAATTTAAAACACTATTTGTGGTTTTTAATAAAAAGTTAAACACAATATCGTTGTAAATTTCAAACAAATATATCAGCTTATTACATGTAATAGAAGAGAACTTATCACTGAATTCAATTTCTAATTACTTTGTAAAATAAAATATAATTATATTGTAATTAAGTAACTTTTACTCCGATTAATGACGCAATATCATAGTCGTATGTTTCTATTATAAATTATTTTCTAAAGAAATTGTAATTAAAAACCTTAGTTTGAATAAAGGACAAGAACTAACTATATATATCTATAAATAATAAAATATGATCATACCTTATAAACTAAGAAAAAATGTAAAGAAATAATTATAATGTTTAAAAAAAATAATAATAAAAATAATTGTATCTTAAATCCAATAAAAAATTTCTATGGCTTGTTGTCCTGAAATGGGTTTAAACTCGAAAGTTTTGAGAATAAATATAAATAAAAAACACAAAAAAAAAATTATATAATTTTAGTTAGTTTCTTTTGAATTAAATTAAAAATTAAAAAAAATCTTTGGTAACTTAATGCTATCTAGCGAAATGTTTCAATGATTTGTTGAATTTTTTCGTTGTTTCTAATTCACTATATACCTTGTTGTGGGTTGAGTGTTGCCCCTCCTGTCTAAACATTGCCAATATTTACATAATTGCAATGGTACAATTGGAGTTGGCATGTGTGTTGAGCAAAGACTTACGTGAAAATGTTTTATTGCATACTTTGCATACATATTTCTTAACATCCACATGTGTCTGCTGATGAGCTCTCAAATTAGAAAGGCCTGCAAAGGCACGTGGACAATCTGGGCATTGGAATGGCTTTTCACCGGTATGAGTACGTATGTGACATTGTAATAACCATGGACGAGAGAATGCTTTGCCACATATTGGACATTTGCAGGGTAAAGTATGAGTACCAATATGATTTTTCAAATCTTTGCTAGTATAGAGTTTTCCACAATCTGAGCAAGCATGTTGTTTCCTTTCTTGGCATGAATGTTGTTTCGATAATCCAATAGAGGTGGAGTACATTTTTTTGCAGTTTTCACTTTTAAAACTTTTATTATTTTTGGTAACTTTAAGTTTTGCTACTTTACTTTGGGAGTAGACTGACGAATCTGATGACTGAGGGCTGGGTGTTTCACTACGCACTGAGAGATCTTCAGGTTCGGAACATATCTTTGAACCAGGACTCGATGATGGTGGGATATCTTGATAACTACAGATTGATCGTGGTGATGAGAATGTGTCTAAGGTATTTGGGTGATAGGTATTCCATAAAGCTCTCATCGGAATATTATATATATCACATTGATAAGGTTTAGTGGTAAAACCAGTACTGGCAGCAGTTAGTCTTCTTATATGAATATCACCTTTTTCATACTTCATACTTGAATCCATATCACATGCAAGAGAAAACATAACGGAACTACTGCTTGAACTAATGATGTCGTTTACCAAGAGTTTTTCTTTCCACATTGATGATGATGATTTCTTGGATAGATTTAATGCAGATTCGCATTTAGTTGGTATGACATTATCCTCTAAACTGGCGCTGGCTTTACATGTCATTGATAAGTTATGTGGTCGATTATCAGCATAACATTCGGAGTCGATGGAAACTTTGGTTAAAGCCAAAGCTTCAAGCTTTTCATATTGTGGTTCTTCTCGATCCTTAATCATTTTTATAACAGCTTTGGTGACGGTTTAGAACAACAACGTTCAGTATTTTTTCATACTAATTGGCAATTAAAACTTCGAGTTTGCAGTTGTGACACAAAATCTATTCAAAAGGTTTTTTCTTATTCTTTTTATTTATATTTCTCTTAACAGAATTCCCGTAATTTAAAAATTTTTGTAAACAAAAAAACACATGATGAGTAAAATTAACATACGATATTCTATGACGCTCATGTTCACTTTGTGCTCTAGCAACGTACAATAAACCAACTTAGTATGTTCAATTCTAAATTTTTATTAAAATAATTATTTATTTTTATTCTTTTTATAAAGACAAAAAAAAAAAAAAAATTGGGTCGTTTGTAAGGTAATGAGACACTGGAGAGGCAAAAATTTCTTCGGTACACTTTGCACTAAAATATAAATGACAGTTTTTGCAGTCACTGTCGTATTCCATTGCTTTGGGCGCGAATTCTCACACAGCAACCATCGTTGTACGTTGGGTTATATGTAAATAAATTTTTTGTTATTCAATTTTTTTTTTAAATATACTAAGATTTATTATATGCCAGTATGTAAATACTTATTTCCAAAAAGTAAGTATTAACAAAATTTTTTAAAACTCAGCTGTTTCATTTTCAGCAATCCGTTATTGCTGTCATTAGCAAGTTTTCTGCGAGCACTATTCTAAGGATTTATTGCTGAACTTACTGATATTTTTTCTGATTGTACAATTAAGGTAATGCGTCTGTTATTTAACAAAAATATTCCTAGTTTTTGGCAATTGGCAGATCCGAATAATGGGAGGATGAACACCAAAAATTGGCAGTGATGAAGGTATTAACGTTCCTAAGAGCAGTAAAATACAACTGAGATTAAACAGAGGGAATTTAATAGATCTAAATGATCGCGGTGCAGGAGGATATTTTAATCTCTCTAGTTTTTTGTTAATCGTAGTTATCGGCTTAAAATCAAATTGCTTAAAAACAATAGCATTTAATCTAATTTTCACAATATCTCGTTAGCTACCCTCCGGGAAAAGTACCTTTCCCACCGAGTAGGCCCTGTGACCGGTCACGGGACCATTTTTTTTATATGAAAAGGACCTGCCATTTTAAAATGGGCTTGTCCTAGGAGGGAATTAATCGCCCTCAGTGGCATGTCACAAGACTGGTCTAAAAGAACATGTCACACAACTAACCCCAAATAACATATCACAGAACCAACCAAAAATAACATGTCATGACTTTTAAACCGGTCACGTGGTAGGTACTTTAGAAACCGGTCCTCTTTTCACCTGTCTCGTGACATGTATTTTAGGAACCGGTCCAGCTTTCACATGTCACGGGACAGGTTTCAAATTATATGAAAAGGACCTGCCATTTTAAAATGGGCTTGTCCTAGGAGGGAATTAATCGCCCTCAGTGGCATGTCACAAGACTGGTCTAAAAGAACATGTCACACAACTAACCCCAAATAACATATCACAGAGCCAACCAAAAATAACATGTCATGACTTTTAAACCGGTCACGTGGTAGGTACTTTAGAAACCGGTCCTCTTTTCACCTGTCTCGTGACATGTATTTTCGGAACCGGTCCAGCTTTCACATATCACGGGACAGGTTTCAAATTACAAATGACCCCGTTTTCCGCAAGGTACTAAATGAGATTTCAATTGTTTTGTTTCACATATAAAACTTGAATTTTACTGCTGACTTAATTTTAACTGCATATGCCGTAATCGAAGCGTATATATTATTTATTAGTTCAAAAATTTGTTAAATCAAGTTTTTTAATAAGAAATAAAATTTTTGAAAAACCCAAAAAATTTCAACGACTTTTCTCAACTAGATCAAAAATAAAAATAAGTTTTTGTTGAGATAGTACGAGTATGGGAACCAATGCATTCTTAAAAAGATCTGTATAAGAATTTAAAAGTTGTGACAATTTAAAGTTTAAAAATATTGGGTGCCACTTATTTGAAAACCTGTTATATAAGGGTTTTCCTTAAAGACAAGGGTTTCAAATTAATATTTAACTAAAAATATATACAGAATTTTAAAGTACGTAGAGCCAAATCAAAAGTTTTAAGAATGAAAAGTTGTTTATTTAAAAAAATTGGGTACCGCTGGAGAAATCAAAAAAAAAATTCTGTAGCACAATAAATTTGTTCATTTGTTTTGTCTAGCTCAGATTAAATTAGATTGTTAACACAATATTTAAAATATTTAGCATCTTCTTGATGGTTACTAAACAGATTTTATAATTTTCGCGAAAGCTTCTACATGTCCTTAGTGTTCCACACGTTTGTAGTCGTTTCTTTTTTCATTTCGCATCAACAACTCGAATTAGTGTAAAAAGATTGGGTATCGCTGGAGAAATCAAAAAAATACTGTAGCACAATAAATTTGCTCAAAACTAAATGCTCAGTAAGGTTTGCGATTTCACTATAAATAGACTGACAAACGAACAACGCTTGCAGATAATTGAGTTTTATTATCCAGCGGCGAAGCTTATTTTTGGCTATATAGGTACGTCAACAAACAGAATTTCCGAATTTGGTGTGAAAAGCAGCCAGAGGTAGTTCAAGAGCTGCCAATGCACCCTGATAGATGTACTGTTTGGTGTGGTTTGTCCGTACATCTTCAAGAAAGATGAAAACCGCAACGTTACAGTCAATAGAGCGAGGTGTCGTGCTATGATTACCGACTTTTTTTGCCTAAAATGAAAGAATTAGACTTGATTGATATGCCCGCGATATCATGAACCTATTGAAAGGCGAGTTTTGTGAGCAATTAATCTCACGTTTTGGAGCAGTCCATTCTAGACTATTTTTTGTGTTGATACATGAAGTCTCCTGTGTAGCCAGCCACACTTCGAGCCCTAAATAACAACATTACACCTAACATTGGTGAGAAACTGGAGCTCATGGATGGACCATCTGCTGCGTAGCCGCGGGCAAAATTTATATGAAATAATATTTAAAAAGTAAATGACAGGTATTTATTTATTGCCTCAAATAAATATTTCATTCACTTTTGCAAATTTTCTATGTTTTTTTTTTCAATTTTTAAAACCCAAAGTGTTAAAAAATGCCCCTTTGTATGATCACAAGGTATCTACGGCGGTAATTTTTTTTTATAGAAAACTTTAAAGTCCATAACTTTTGATTTCATGTGTTTTTTTAAGAATAGGTTTTTTTCAAAAGAAGAATTGTTGGTTTTTAACACCATATGGGCAAATCCCAGAAAGAGTCCACCAACCAAAATTGTTTTAAATCTATCCGAATTGATTTTTTTTAATGGAACATTAGAATAGATCTATATTATTGTAAATATAAAAATATAATCTATCTAATCATTAATACAAAAATTATTACCAAATCCTACCCTACCTCAGATCTGGTAATGTTATACAAAAAAAAACAAAATTTTTTATGTGTTCATATCATTACCTTAGTGTTAACATAGATGGTCCGATCGAAGGCCATATTTTTATTCATTCCATTCTCTTCAATTTTAGTAAAAAAATTTATTTTACTACTTTGGAAAGATTGAAATTAGTTATGAAATGTTAGGTCCATGCGTTGTAACGTGCGTCACGCTAGAATGAATTTTAAATAAATTTTATATACTGCTTTAAGAAAATAAAAAATCAAAAAAAATATAAAAAAAAAAACAGTTATGTATTAAACTTTCTGGCAAAAATAGTTGTTGTTTTTACTTATCGCCTTTCTTTGCTTACAAATAGGTAATTCCATTGTGACGAATGTGACCAATTTTTGATTATAATTCAAGAATATAAAATTTAAAATTTAAAAAAAGATGCGATTCCCAAGGATGTTAATCTTAATAGCGTTTTATAACAGCTTAACACTGAAACTTTATGCTTTCTGCTCAGATTGACCATTAGAAGACTGTGACGGGTATGACTTTAAAAATTTGAGCTCTTAAAGAATTATTCCTTTCAGGTAATGTTAAGTAAAATTTTCCGTAGAACGCGTTTGGAGAAATAAAACTTTTTATTGACTTCAATTACATAAGAAGTTAAAAGATAAACACATAAGAAAATAATAACACATATTATATTATTATAAAGACTTATTCACTATCTGTACTACCTTAGACAGCACAATACTGCAGGCGAGTATGTTTTAAAGTAATTTGTTTAAATTCAGATAAATATGTAGTGCAAACATACAGAGACTGCATCTGCTCTTTTATTTTATTATATATTTATTTTATTAAACATATAATTACAAATTATATTTTAATACCCTAACCGAGCACTAGCAACGAAAACCTTCAGCTCGTTGTAGCGAAAACAGACCAGAGCCTCTGGTGGGAATCGAACCCACGACCCCCGCACTGATAAGCTAGCACGCTACCAACTAGCCTACCGGGGCGCTCCGCTCTTTTAAAGTTATGAATTTTTTGAATAATGGTTATTGACGCCGTCCCACATTTTATTTAAAAAATAACATTTCTGCACTTCGTCGTCTATATGCATATTTCAAAGTGTTGCCAAATAGATAATTTTTTTTTTTGTAATTTTTTTCATATGTCCATAATTATCATTCTCTTGTAGACAACAATTAACCGATTTTTATTAAAAAGTAGTAAATAAAAAAGTAGTAAATTAAAAAGTAGAAATTTTTTCCTCTGTAGGGCCGTTTAACGTGGAATTACCCAAATGCTATTTTAATCAGTGCATATTTAAATAATGAAACACGTGTGGTTCCTTTAATACTTCAATTAACAACTGCATTTCTATTTATTTCAATATCATCTTAAAGCTAAATGCACATAATTTAATAACGGTTTATGTTTTTTATAATAAAGAATATAGAAATTAATATAAAGTTTAGGGTGACCATATGAAATGATGTATTTTAAAATCAATTAATTTTTTAAATCCAAAAAATTTCTCAAGAAATGTACAAAAAAGAAAAGAACATTTTGAATCCCAATATTTGCAGTGAAATATTTAAAATATAGCCTTAATTTTTTTGACTCCATAGGCTCTAAGATGCGAGGGCGGATTAATAAATCCTTTGAAACACAGTTTTTTTTTGCAAAAGAAAATGATTTTTCAACATAATCTCCTTTTAGCTCAACACACTTGGTCCAACGTTTCTCCAATTTGTGTATCCCTTCCAAAATATAGGATTTTTCAAAGTCCATAAAATAGGCATTTGTTTGATCAATAATTTCATCGTTGGAGCTAAATCTCTTTCCACCGAGCCATTTTTTTAGGTTTGAAAATAGGAAATAGTCACTGGGGGCTAAGTCCGGAGAATATGGCGGAGGAGGTACCAATTCTTAGCCCAATTCATGCCCAATTTGCCATTGAGACTACACATGTCACACGATTACGTTTATGGTCAATTGAGAGCAAACGCGGCATCCATCTTACAGACAGCTTTCTTATATCCAACTGATCATTTAAAATCGAAACCACACTGCCATATGAAATGCCTATGGCATCAACAATCTCACGCACTTTTGCTCTTCGAACGGCCAACACCATATCATGGTTTTTTTGCGACTTTTTGGGGTGTATTGACCTCAATTTTCCGTCCAGAGCGTTCAGCGTCATTTGTACGTGTGCGACCACAACGAAAGTCAGTAAACCACTTTTTACCATTGAAATCGATTTCATATAACTACGAGGGAAGTTCGAAAAGTCACGGAATTATTGATCCGCCCTTGTATATACTTTCATTTGGTATAATCATTTTTTAAATCGGTTACAGTAAAAAAAAATATGAATTGCCGAGTAAAAAAGTTTAGATATTATCATATGTGGCCTTATCTAATAATATATTTTCATATATATATTTACATATGTGAGTATGCATTACCATATATATTTATATATTACATTAATTTTTTTTAAACTACCTCATGTTATGCCATATATAACCACATCTAGTTATACATTGATCTATATAAAATTAGATATGATTTATATGCTAATTATATAAGATATAATTATATGTGGTTCCATGTCAATTTTTTCGAATCCCAGCCAGGAAGATATAATTTTTTTAGTGTTTTTTAATTTTTTTATATTAATACTTTTTTACAAAACTTAAAATTTTTAAATTATTTCGGGACAAGGCCTAAAAATTTTTGATATGAGATATAATTAGTTTACAATAATCTATATACATATAAAATTATATAAGATCTTTGTATTCAAAACTGTTATAAGTCATGAAAATTTATATATTTTTTTTTGTTTTAAATGTTACCTTTTTTTTTAAGCATGCTGAGTTCAAATTCTGGAGAAGGCATTGGTTTTTGGAATTTTAATATTTTTTTTAATTTAAAAAATAGGTATTAGGTTATACGTTTTTTAATAAACTAGATCTAATCTGATACAATTAGATCTGACATTTTTCTGATAAATTTGGATTTTACTTAATCCTTAAATATATTGCTGGATCTAATTTCATCTGTATTTTTCGGATTAATTTAGATCCTTCTAAATATCCAAATATATTGCTGGATCTAATTTGATCTGCCATTTTTCGGATCAGATAAGATCAGCTAGATATTACAGTAGATATAAAAGAATATTAAATTGAATATGATTAAATGCTATGCCATATCAATTTTTTTACTCGGGTTGGGAGTGAAGGATTTGTGGTTCTAACAGGTCGATGCAACTGCACGCAGAGTTCGCGCTATGATGGACATCCTGAAGGATGTGTTTCCAGGTGGTCAAATGTCTCATTTTTGCGATTTTCAGTGGCCAGCAAGATCTCCGGATTTAACCGTTTCAGACAATTTTCTGTTGGGTTTTTTGAATTTACTGGTATATGTGAATAATTTATAGACCAGGTGGACGCGTTTATTTTATAGACCAGGTGGACGCGTTTTTAACACCTGGCTCTTGGTTCAAAAATCATAAAGGCCGCATCATATTTAGAAAAACCATACTTTATATCGCAATCGAAGCTACAAGGAAAGCTGACATACCTTTTTTATTTTTTTGTTTTTGTTAAGTGCACAATTTTTGTATTCGCTTACTTCAACTGAATATTAATTTTTACAACAAACATCGGTTCATACAATTGACTTTTAATAACAACACCCAAAATTATATGGAATCACATTTGAATATTGTTGTACTAAAAAAATTTGTTTTTCTTCCGTGTATATTAGTTATAGCCGAACACATAGAACTGATTTTTCGTTTATGGTTTCTTTTTCGTCTATAGTAAAAAATTAAAAGACACTCATGTTTCTACTAATGTTCCTTCGTCTGTGGGTAGCATAAGACTTACTGATTGCTAGTTTGGTCATTTCAACATTAAAGCCCTCAATTTTTTTTAATGAAAACTAACAGGTCTATATATTCGATATGTTTGGAATGAATAAAAAGTCAAGGCACCGTTATAAATGCACTCAGATAAAAATGTTAGTACAATGACTTAGTTGTGTTACCACGACTGTATATAATGTATTTCTAACTTAATTTGGTTTGATTCACTATCAAACCAATAATAAGCAGACAACATCCAACCAAATATTATGTTATTCAGATTTATTTTTTAACTTTTTCCTTATGTTTTTATAGTATGTACTTGTTTCATTGTGTTTTTATGTTAAAATAAAGAATTCTATTTAATTATATAAATAGGATTGTTGTTATTATTAACATTTTTTATTGTATGTTAGTCGTAATTTAGTAATTAAATATTAAAAAAGTAATTATTACTTAATTTTTGTGTAATTACTTAATAGAAGCATATATTTTCCAATTACATATAATTTTATTTTTTTCAATTACAATTACATGTGTAATTAATTACAAAATTTAATTAAGACACCCCCGGTCTGATTCAGGGTAGAGTCACTCAATAATTGTGAACGCGGCTTAGAAATTAAAATTTTAAAATGTTGCTGTTTTCAGTCTTTATTGAGACCATTACTGCTGAAAACTTTTGTCAACACTATCACTATCTTTCTCTTTTACATGTTTTTGTCAGTTTTGTAGAAATATGTTATAGTGGTCTGTTGAAGGTGTTGCTGCTTGTTGTCACTGATGGTTGGGTGTTTTTCTGATGGTTTTTTCTTATTTTTATTTACCTGAAAGAGAGGAAAATTTACTCAACACATGTGCAAACTAACCCTTATATCCATATTGGAAATTTTCTCAATTCATTGTGGAAATACGTTAAAATCCTCAATGTGATGATAATCAATGAAAAATTCTGCTCAATTTTTAAACATCGTAAAAGTCGAAATTGTGAATTTTCCAAGAAAGTATGTTAGCAAAAGTATTCTGTATTTTAAATTAACTAAATAGTACATAGTCAAAAGAAAAAATGACTCACTGATCATTTTGCAAAAAATTGAGTTAGGAGTGGATAATATATAATGTAAAAATCCTCTATATGATTCCAAAACCCGTTTGTCGATATATCATATCGTATCTGAGATATCCAGTGTAGTATTTGATCCAGCATACATATGTGCATATGGGTCAAACCAATAATATGCTGACGACATATATTTGTACATTAAAAATAGTATAAGTAAAAGGCTGTATTGTTCCTATTTCAGATTACAATGGAAACACTATTTTGGAGCAAATTTTTCAACACCACTTCTAGCTTTAATGATACAAATTAAATCCCATGTAGATTTTTCAAGTTATGAGAATTACAAATGCAGTTTAAATTTCATACATTTTGCTTTGAAGTTTATTATTTTTTACTTACTTTGTCAACTTAAAATTCGTATACAAAAAAGAAAACGAGAATTGTAAAGCAACAATAATACAAAAAAATAAAAATTATGTCATGTAGTAACTGCACAGTTTTCTGGAGTGTTTTATTAGAAAAGAAATGCTATCATTATAGCTCACGGAACTTTTGACACAAAAAATTATCTTCCCAAAACAAGTAGTCCAACAAAATTTTTTTATCATTCTTTTGAAACATTTTTTTTGTTAAAACCAATTTCTCTCAGCTTTCAAAATAAACCCTTTACATTAACTCACCAAAAATAGTATGTAACGACAACTGAAAACTTTGTTGTTATTACGGGAAATGTTGCTTATTTTAGCTCAGCGGTATTTTTTCTATTCTTAGCAACACATGTCTGCTGACGTGTAGTACAATGAAATTTGTGGAAAAATTAGCTGCCGCTACTAAATTTTAGTAAACTTTTTGTAAAGTAGAATTTAAAATCTGTGCTAAAATCAGCAAATAAAATTAATAAATATTATTAATACTAGTACAAAATTTCAAATTTATATTTTTTTTATTAAGCATCGACAATTTTTTATTTTATATATTTTTTTTTTTCAAAAAATATTTTAAACAAAATTAAAAAAAAAAATCAAAGGCTTAAAAATTTTAAAAACATAAACAAATTTATCATTTTGTTTTAATTTATTTTTCAAAAATATTTTAGTAAATTTTTTTTACTCTTAAGGTGTAAAATTTTAATTGTTTTTAGGGCTGGTTTTTAGAACCAAAAAAACTTTTAAGTGCTATTTTAAGTGAATGTCCTATTTTTAGACATGAGTCGGTATATTCACTTCCGATACCTTTTTGTATTCTATGTAACATTTTAAGACAATTTAAGTTTGTAGGTGTTAAAACTTACACCTACAAACTTAAATTGCCTTAATATCCTTTTTTTAAAATTGGTAAATTTTTTTTGCTTATTTTAGCAAATCGTTTTTCAAAAATTTGTAAAATGATTTCTGAAATTGGCAACAAAAATTTGTAAATATTCTGTAAAAATTCTGTAATTAGTAAAATGTAAATAACAAAAAGATTTGCTAAATAATAATTTTTTTACTAAAAATTAGTACGAAAATAGTAAAGTGGGATTGAAAACCGTTTACAAATTTTTCTACTAACTTTTTTTGTGGACCACACTAAAATTTGATATTAAAGGATATCCGTTAGTATGTTAGTATCCTCTACTAATGTAATATACCATTTCTAATCGGATTAACTATGTTTAATAACAATAATCACATTTATCCTAAATAAAACTTCCTAAAAATATCAACGAACAATCAACAAAAAACAAACTTTAGAATGATCCTTACAAGTGTTCGATATAAAAAATTACAATCCCCTAAATAATGATAATGACTAAAATAATGTCGAGGTATTGACAGGATAATAAAGCATGAATAGGCTCTAAACAGGATATATTTTTTATTTTAAATAACCATAAAAATGAGTTTCTTTTATTAAAAATATCGTTTTAATAAAAAAAAAGTGATAAAAATTACAGTGTGATTTTTTTTTTGAAAATGTTATTAAAGTTGTGTAAAATGCAGATGTTTGGTGTGTTACCGAAAATAATATTGGGGTCAGAGTTACTTTTTTTATTTTATTTTTGTTTTCATTTTTGATAAAGATGATTTAACAAAAGCCAACGACAATATCCATGATACCTGTAAAATCATTGATATCAAGCAACACCCGAGGTAGCCTTTTCATTGATTTCTGTTGATTGTTTATTGAATTTTTGATTTAAAGCGCGCGTGTACCTACATGTAAAATGATTTCAGTTTATTTTTTGGATGAGCCAGGTGATCTAACTTTATATTGTTTGCAAAGAAAGGGCCCTTTTATTCGTATTATTTATATATGTGTGTGTGTGTCATCTTTTGCGGTCCTTTGGCATTGTTTCATAATTCTTGGAAGCAATTCCTTTTGCTGGCTTTTCATAACATTTACTCCAATGTTTTAAAATAATTTAATACTTGTAAGTTCTATACATATTTTGTCTATTGGAATTTATGTGCAAGCATTAGGATACCACTTATTTAAATTAATATTAATAAGTCTAAAATTGATATGATGAAAATTTGGCAAGTTCTTGATCAATTTTTATTATAAAGAATAAAAAATAATGGGAAAATATACAATTTATTTCCCTTACATCTTTTGATACTTTTGCCAAAATTACACAAATTGTTTTAATTTTGTTTAATTAATCTAAATTGTTAGATTTTCTTGAAGATTAAAAACACTTCAAAAAATTGTTTAAAAGATTAAAATAAATGTTTAAAAATTTGAGAGACCGAAAAATTGCTAGTATGAGGTTCGATCATGGCCTACACAGAGAAATCCGACTCATTGTGACAACTGAATTTCTTGGTTGCAGCAACCGAATTATTCGGTTGTTGTAAGTTAAATGTATTACTGATCCGATAAAATATATGTTTTCAACCGAAATTTTATTGTATTACCCGAATTTCGGTTGCCACAAACAAATATATCGGTAGCTCAACCAAACCATTCTGTTGGCAGGACATTCGCTTGTAACAATGAATATGCTTTCTCTGTGTAACAATGTTAAAAAATTTCTGTTTTAATAAGTACCGGAAGCACTCTAATAGACTAGTTGCTAAAGTACTGGCTTATCAGTGCGTGGGTTCGATTCCCACGTCAACGAGCAGATAGCCTTCGTTGCTTTTGCTCAGTTAGGGTATTAGGATATAATTTGTAATTATATTTAAAATATAAATAATAATAATAAGTGCCACCCCAGTATATATTTGAGTGTTGCATGTAGGAGTAGTTTTTGTAATAATGTCCTTTTCTTATTGTGCAACACCGGTCGGCCCGTGGCAGTGATTTGATTTTTGTTCTTCATTATTTTTCTATTGTGCTAAAAAAATAATCAATACCGAGTAAAAACAATAACTTTTTCTTTAAGAAATATTTCTTTTCTTAATTTTGTTGTAGTTGTAGTTTCATAGTTCTTTTGTCATTAATATCACACATCATTTATATATGTTATTGTTCAAAGGCTTCTGTTGTTGTTATTATTTATTTTTCTTATTTCTATGATTTTTTGTTTTTGCTTTTTAAATTTCATCCGAAGTTGATCGATTTATGTTTTTCCTCCTAGACATTGCAAAGGTGTACAAATTTTAAGCCAAACACCGGGCTTTTCGAACAGTGGCGTAGTAGATAAATAAAATAATAGCAGCACCCTTTTGATGAGTTAAAATTTGATTTTAAGCTACTGATTTCTATATGAAAACCTTACTAACAGGGAATGTACTTTAATAAAATTTTGAAAAAAAAACTTTTGATTGACCTCTCTGTATTCTTTTTTAACCGAAACCGCTTTACGTTTATTTTATCGAAATTGGATTGCTTGTACACAGAAAACGAAAATTTGGTTGTCTAACTCTATTCTTGCTGTCGAAACTAAAATTAGTTTTGTGAAATCAAATTAGGGCTGGGACAACCGTTATAGAGTTAAACAACCGAATTGGGGTTGTGACAAACGAATTTTCGTTTGGCGCGAAATTCGGTTGAGACAACAAATTTATAATTTTGTTGTACCCTGAAGTTCCCTTGAATGAGACCATTCTCTTTATATAAAATTGACCTGCTTCTTATATATTGCCAAACAAAATGGAGCAACTTTTGGATAGGCCAATTAAGCCTGTAGATAACCAATTATTTGGAAGTTTGCAAATTCTACTATTTCGAGCCCAATAAAATGGGATAGTAGAATCGCATCTTCATTTGCCAACATCATGATTTTATGTGGCTTATGAGTAGCATTATATCGGCCCCTCAACTAACAATTTTTATTATGGTTACTTTAAAAATAACAACAAAAAATAAAAAAAAAAACGCATAATTACTTGTTATTTTACCTCTTTTTCAAATTTCAAAAAATTGAGAACACGCAAGTGTCATTAGAAATTCCAAAACTTAAAAGACGTCTGACAATATCGGTCACCATCTTGATACGATGCTGATCGCACTGACCGATTTTTCTTCTCTACTTGGCCCATTAATCTAACATGTTTTATCAGTTGAGCATCAGCAAGGCTTCAGTACAAATCATAAAACGAAAACGGAGATTATCTCCGTTTCCAGTTTGAGTATTATTATCAAATATTTTTGTACATAATTTCCAAACACTTCTTTTTCCTTAGGAAATAATCGTAATTCCTACGGGGATTAACACCACTTGCAGTTGCAGTTGGAATTTTTACCAAATATTTTTTGATATTGATAACCAATTAGTTCAGTTAAGAGACAAGAATATAAAGAGTATAAAAACTTTAAGCTGATGGCTTAACTGCCAAAAATAACCTCATAAATTGTGAGTAGTTAATTTTTGACATTGGAGGTCGCAGAACTTAGAGATGTCGCATTTTAAGGCTTTAAATTAGTACATATTAAGTGTTGTAAGACTACCCAAATACATAAGGAGATGTAGACTATCATTGTAATTCTAATCAACTTGAATTCTAATCAACTTGCATTACTCTCTATCTCTCTCCCTCTCCCTCTCGACCATGGATTCCCCAACCCATTCCCCTTAAACTAGTACAGCATTAATCTATCGATGGCAATAGATGTTGTGCTTATAATATCGATTCATGCTGTAAACTGAATTTGGGTTGCGGCAATAAAAATGATATCAAGATAAGAGCAATTTGTCAGTGACAACACACAAAAGTCACAAAATAAAAAAATTAAAAATAAATTAAGAAATAGCTTCAATAATCGACATTTTTCCATCAGGCAAAAACTGTTATAAGATTTCTCATTTCGCGTAGTTACAGCGTTCTTAAAGAAATTCATCTTTTATCACCTTTCATATGTTCTCTAACCGCTTTCCAAAAAGCAGCACATTGATTATTAGGAAAAATTTCCTGAGTGTTCTTAAAGAAATTCATCTTTTATCACCTTTCATATCTTTTGTAACCGCTTTCCAAAAAGCAGCACATTGATTATTAGGAAAAATTTCCTGAGTGTTGCTTCTCTTAAAAAAATTATTCTAAGTCGATTGATATATTCAATATTTTTGGTTTTCACAAATATTAGAACAAAATTGTTATAGCCTAACCACGTAGGATGCTATAGCGTTAAAAGAGAGCTGTGTCATTCGTAAACAAACCAGTTGAATTGAACTAGTTACACAATTGATCGTAAGACTACAAATTGCTCTTTTAGTTTAATCGTATTTTTAATTGTTTTTAGTCGGTATTTTTTTTAAACTAATTTAGAACGATGTTCAAATTTTATATGTAACTTTAAATTATATAAATTAAGTAAAATATATTTTTCTTTATCTTATTATTATTGTTCATAAACACATTACATGTGCTACATTTTTGACCCACACTATACCAAATATATAATTAATATAAATGGTGATTTTTTTTTGATATTTGGTTTTTCAGTGTAAAAAAAGATTCGTGACAATTCGTGGCAATGTTAGAAATGCTCAGTAAGGTTTGCCATTTCACCATGAATAGACTAACAAACGAACAACGATTGCAAATCATTGAATTTTATTATCAAAATTCGTACATTTTATGATCATCATAATCGACCCAACGAACAGGCTATTCAAGCCGTTGTGGCCAAATTTACCAGTTTCACTTTATGCGAAGAATGTGCAGCGAGGAAAATATTGCTGCTATAATTGGCCAGTGTCAATGAAGATCGCAATATGTCAATTCATTGCCGTTGTCAACAATTGGGCTTGTGTTCTTCAACCAGCTGGAAGATTTTACGTAAGTACAATATCTCCATATGAAACAAAATACAGCTGCTGCAAGAACTGAAGCCAGGTAACGTACCACAACGTCCTTTGTTTGATGAATGGGCCTTAGTAAAGTTGGATGAAGATTAATTTTTCAGCGGCGAAGCTCGTTTTAGGATCAACAAACAGAATTGCCGAATTTGGTGAAAAGAGCAGCTAGAGGCAGTTCAAGAGCTGCTTATGCACCCTGCAGACACAACACGGCACGCGATACTATGAACCTAGTCGAGTTTGGTGAGGAATTATTCTCACGTTTTGGTGCAATCTATTGACCGTCAAGATCATGCGATTTGACCCCACTAGATAATTTTTTGTGAGGAAACGTGAAGTCTTTCGTATACAGGGACAAGCCAGCCACAATTACAGCCCTGGAAGACAACATTACAGCTGCCATTGGTGAGATACGGGCCGAAATGCTGGAGCTCACCACCTACGGCGTGACGGCGCCCAACATTTACATGAAATAATCTCTAAAAAGTAAATAGCAGGCATTCATTTATCTTCCCAAATACATTTATTTTTTATTCACTTTTGCAAATTTTCTTTTTATTCAATTTTCAAAATCCAAATGGTTAAACAATCACCCTTTATATTTGTCTTGTACATATATACTAGTATCTTTAATTTCATCACTTGCTATTCATTTTAAATTGTACTCATTATAACTGTATAATCTCTTAAAGGTATTTTCTCAATGCAAATGATCGTGTTTTTTTTTGCAACATGTGTGGGCATTATACCCATACCCAGCAAAACTTTGGTAATGGGTGCGATATTCTCTTGCGTTACCTTGTAATGATAGCTCGTTACCTTTTTCATTATTTGCAAGTATAAAGTAATAAGTTACTGATTATTGATTACGTAATATATGATTTATAAATGTAAAGTAATAATTTAAATATTTTTGAATATCTATTTTTAGATACATTACTTTTGTTTTTTTTTTGTAAGCAAAAGGGTAATGTATGTTTGTTTTGAGAACACTGCCGAAAAAACGAAGCGCCAATATTCATTTAAGTTTAAAGCAATCAAATACTACATGCGTCGATAGCTCAGTTGGTAGAGTTGTTGGTTGGCAACAAGATTTCCCTGGTTCGATTTCCATCATGACCACATTATTTTTAATAACGTTTGAAATATTTGTAATATTTATTTTTAAGAAAAATACCTCTATTATAAAAATCTATTTTTAGACACATTACTTTTTCCATTCTCGTAACCATATAAGTAACCCCTTACATTGTCGCCTCTAAAGTAATGGGTATATATGAAACTCATCAGTGGAGTAAGGTGTAAAGTAATCCATAAGCCCCTATGGCTACACATTACTTTAGACATTATTTGGTAATTTGTGGTTTTGCTGGGTGCCTAAATAAAAGATGAAAGCGTTTTTTAGCTGTCAACAATTCTCATGCCCATACAATTTGTACGTTGCTTACCAAAATAACGCGGTAGCAACGCAAAGCTTTGTAATTGGAAAATCCGATTTTGGCAAGGCGTTAAATAGTGAAGTTAGCTGTAAAAGACAACAAATGTAAACAAATAAAAAAGAAGAGCTAAACAAGCCAGTAAAAAATATATTTGTTATTAGAAAAAGGAGGTAAGTAAATTTTTTAAATTATATATCGTGTTCTGTGTTAATTATAGTATATATTATGTCTTTTTATCAATTTTAATTTACAAGTCACAAAACACAAACACCAATATTTTCAAAATAATCAGGGTTGTTATATTTATTTTTTTTGATTTTTTATCGTTTTGACGTAGCGTTGCCGCTCTTATTTAGGTATGGAATTTCAGCTTAAAAGCTAAGCGGAATAAAACGTTCCGCCTTCCTCTCTTATGTAGGTATGGATGTTAGTTTTTAAATTTACTGTACCTTCGCCATTTGTACAATGTAGAGACTTTGCTCGCCAATAAAGCGTAAAGGTTAAAGCCTCATTCAGCTGATTCAATCTAAATGAATGAGTTGAAAAGAGACAAACATATGGAGATATGTAACGTGGAGGATCAGCTGATTGAATCTGAATGAATGAGTTAAAACGAGACACAAATGTAATGATACGTCACGTTACATATGGACAATTCTAGCTTAACAGAAACATTATGTTGAAAAAAAAAAAACAAATTCAGATACAAATGTTTATTCCTTAACATAAGAATAAGTTCTTATTGGAACTGGATAAGTCAGTCAGTTGTTTAGTTTAGTGAAACTTAAAACCGTTTTTTTAAAACAAGTTTCATCGGGAAAATTTTAAAATTAAATGGATTTTTTCGTGACCCATACGCACATGCACCAAAGTGAATGGGATCAATCAAAGTTCTCACTCAATTTAGTAAATTGAATACATATATACTGCTGTTGTGCCTATTTTAAAATTGGATTTGCTGCCCTGCTATATATGCAGTTGTTTTTGATTTTCGGAAGTGCATATTGGTGGTGGCACAATATGGCTGTATATTTAAAATTGTCATAAGACGGTTGGAAAGTTTGGATAAAATATGGCAGCGATTTGTGCCATCAACAGAAAGAAAACTTTGTTGACCCAGAGGTGGATTCTGACTCATAAGAACACAAGTATTTACTGGCGCGTGTAAAGCATTGTGCTTTAAAAACTAAATATCTCCCGAATTCTACTGAAAGCCCTAACAATGATGATGCCATTGAGAAGCTCGCAGATTAACCAGCTGCATTTTTACAATTGTTTTCTGTAACTCCTCTACCAAAAGGTAATGACTTGCCCTGAATTAAAATTCCGCCTTTTCGTCGATCGTAAAAGGATATTTAAATATGTTCCTGTTGTTTCTATAAGGGTCACAAGGCCTCAGGTAATAACCTCATAACGAATTTGTATCCGCATCTATAGCCCCAGATGGAATGCAATGGAACTAAAGTCCACCATTTGCTTTACACTGGGGTTGAATTTAGGAGACGGTAGTACGATCAGTAAAGCTGAACCTCTAAGGAGTTATTATGAACACTGATTTGAGATTCGGGCAAATGCATATACTATTGGCTCAAATCGATGTTGTTGTTAACATGAAACCCCTTCATATTGCCCCAGACACAGAATGCGGATATCTTTCTCCATCCCATTTTCTTATTGGTCGACGCTACATCATGGTAACAGAGGGTCAACTTGTCGAATTAAACCCCAATAGCCGGGAATATTTATGAACACATTACATTTTTGATCCTCACTATAATTTGTTATTAATATATATTGATCTCACTACATAACGGTACCAACATTCCATTGTGTTGTTGGTAATTTTGTCACTTGCAATTGATTTTAATTTGTGCTTAAGTTATACACTCATGAAAACTCTAAATTATAATACTTTCATATTAATTTAGTTGCAGTATTGCATACTAGCTTTTGACAAAACAAATTAATTTGATACGACACTGTTTAAGACCTTGTATTTACACATATTTGTAATTATTCGTTTACATTTTATTTTTAAGCGAAACTCCTGACAAATTGTTTAGAAATTGCTATGTGCATATTCAGAAAAGTCCCTCGCTAAAACGAAAAATTAACATAATAAATGATGTGAATTTTAGCAAGTGCGAACACACGAATAAAGTTCCTCAAGGAAGAAAAGAAGAATAGCTGAAACAGAAGAAAATTTTATGAATCAATAAATCACGAGAGTAAAAACAGTTGATCTCGCGCAATATTTAATCATATCCAATTAGATATTCTTTATTATCTGCTGTACAATCTAGCTAATCCTATTTAATCCGAAAAATGGCAGATCAAGTTAGTTCCTTGTGTCAGATTAGATCCAACAATATATTGTATGGAATCGAGTTTTTATATATTTTTTAACAAAATTTAAATTGAAAAATTTGAATAAATGAAATCTTCAAAAATATGCTCTCGGCAGGATTTCAACCCATTTTGCCAGAATTTTTGTCGGTCGCTTAACTCACTCAGCTACACACTGCTATAAATAATAGCTGGCTATATGACTACATTCTTCCTCTCCTTATGTGATTATATATAATTAAATTTAATATTATATATAATTAAATTTAATATTATATATAATTATATTTAATTATATATAATTCGGTCTTAGAAAAAATGTGCAGAAAAAATTGTAGTTTAAACAGAATAAAAATATATAAAATTTTCACCACTAATAGGACTTTTGATAACAAAGATCATCGGGGTTGTTCTGGAAAATGAATCCAGATAATATTAACATGTAGCTTTATGTGAAAATAAATATATTTATGTGGATTCATTTCCCAGCACAACCCCGTGTATGTACCTAGATAATTATAAACAAATTGTATATTATATGATATCAAAAATTTCTTACTGTTGTTGCTTCGAAATGGGTTAACATTTTAATGTTTTGTAAAAAAAATTAATAAGAAAATAAAAATTAATAAAAGAAAAAAACATAAAAAAAATATTTTTGTATTCGATACCATTGATATGGAATCACATATAATTATATCTTATTGTATCTTATATCCCATAAAAAATGTTTTTGATGAGGTAATATATTGAAATATGTATAATAATATCATATACCATATCAAGAATATTTCTAATCTGGGACCATATATTGAATTATACACAATTATATCTCATAACATATTAAAAAATAGTTTTGATAAGGTACCATATATTACTATGTTTCAAATATGTGATACAGTATATACATATATATAGTTTTTTATAAGATATATATTAGTATAAAGGGTTCAGTATAAGCCATATATAAGTATAAATGGTGCTGTAGAAGTTATATATAATTACATATAGTGTTATATATAGTTATATATGATATAATATATACCATATCTTGTCACATATTATATGTAGTTATATATGACACAATATAAGATAATTAAAAAACATTAACGTAGTGTATGTATTTATATATGATAATACATCATTAGATAAGGTCACATATGATTATACACAAACTTTTTTACTCGGGTTAACCACTTTATTTATTATCCTAATCACATGGAAACAAGTGGCATATGTCAGCAACAACTATCATCATACAACACTTATATTAACATCCAACGACACAGGCACCGATAACATGAGCCGAACCAAGTGAGAAAAACCAATGATAATTTTCAAAAAAAAAAAAGAAAAGGTCTAGCCGCTAAGTTATGTATTTGATAAAGTGGAAAACCCCGGAATTATAAACGATTTATTTTGTAACATATGCATACAGTTAAAATCGTGAAAATATACACATAAATAAATAAAATACCTGAGTTTAAAAAACATGAAAATTATCAAACTTTTCCGCGTTTTCGTTTTGTGCTGTCTATACACAAATTCATAAATTTATAATGACAATTATCCATGGATTTTCCGTTTATTGTGTTAAGGTGGGCGCCAGGCAAAATATACAATATTAACCTCAGGTAATTATCTGAAGTAATGCAAGGTTGAGGTTTGTATAAAAATACTACATGATTTTTGTTTAAATATAAAAATTATTGAGTAGTATCGAGTATAAAAAATTAATTAATTTGTTACGCCACTGTTTAGTGCCTTATATTTAAAGATATCATCAATCAATCATTCTTCCACAAAATCTTTTTTAATTTTAAACAACAAAAGAGTATGAGTCAAGGTGCAAAAATAGGATGAAACTCCTGACAAATTGTATAGAACTTGTTATATACAAAAACAGAAAACTCCCTCGCAAAAACGAAAAACTAGAACAATACATAAGTGAGGTTCAGTTTAGTTTCTATGTGCTCTAGATATAAAATGATGGCAATGAGAGAGAAGAAAGACAACACCTGCTGCAATGAAGAAAAGAAGAATAGTTGAAAACAGTAAGTAAATTTTATGAATGAATACTTACTAGGGTTCCCTCCAAAAAATCTCTGAAATTAACTATTTAATGCCGACGAGTTTGTGTGTTTCTCTGCCGCTGGGATTTGAATATGATTACGGCAAGTACTTTTAAGAAGGACAAGATAAAGAAACTAAATACTAAAGCAGGTAGTTTTATCCTCACTCAATAGCTAATCCTTATCATATAGAAGCAAGTGTCGTGTGTCTGCAACCACTGTCTCAATAAAGGGTTTTACAGTTTGTACTTTAATTTTTTTTAATTATCATTGGTTTTTCCCACTAAGTTCGGCTCATGTTATCGGTGCCTGTCTTGTTGCATGTTCATTAAAGTATAGTACAGGGTGGTGCAAATACAGATATCTTTTTAAATCATATGTTATTTTGACACTGATAGATTTTTTCTATTCGAAATATTCACTATCAGTCAGTATTATACTTCTGTGAACCAAAATGAGCCGCTTTACGCTTGAACAGCGTTGGAAAATATTGAAAACTTATTTCAAAAGTAAGTGTTAGTAAGTATAAGAAATGGAAATCGTATAAAAAACTTCTAAGTTACTGGAAATGCCCCATTCCAATAACATGTCAAACACCACTAGGTTAGCATTTTTGCTGGAATTAAAGCTAAAATCATGTGTTATTCAAGTCATGTTTTCCAATTTCAAGCCTTGATTCAAGAACATTTTCCAGCAAAACTGACACTGGAATTCAAGTCGAACATCACAGTGAGAATATACTTTAATTCAAGCCTTGAATCACAGTTAAATTCAAGCTTAAACAACATAATAATAACACTTGCTTTTAAGCCCTAAGCCAGCAAAACAGGGTAATGATTGGAGTTGGTATAATTTATTAATTCTTTTTAGTAATTTGGGATGTTTTTTTTTCACTAATTCCTTTTTTATTTAGAAGCGTAGAAATTTGTAGAACCTTCATGAAAAAAGAAAATGTAAGGACAGAGTTTAGCTCCAAATAAATAGGTCTTACCTTTTCTTTAAGATCCATGGAAGAAATTAAGATTTTATACTAATCTTTACAGGAAAATTGTAAATTTAAACAAATGTTTCAATTTTATTATTGACAATAAACGAAAAACATGAAACAAATTATTTTTATTTGTATGAACTTGATTTTGACTGTAAAAAATACTTCAAATAAAGCACAATACAAGCAATATTTAAAGCACTTGAATTTTTAACTTTTCAATATTTATTGGGAGGAGTTGGCAGCTTATTTGTTGCAAAAAAAGTCGAAAAATAATAATTGTTGGAATTCTAACTAGATAAAATGTTAAAAAAGATGAAAAAGCTATTTAATAAGTAATATTTTATTTTTAAATTAGTCATTAATTTATTTAATCATTTTCATTTTTTAAAGTAACAAAATCCAGAAAGTTTATTTTAAAATTGTTGAGTTTATTTGGTCGAATTTACTAAAGGCTTGATCAAAAAACTTAAATTTTATATTTTGAATGATATTCCTTTTGGTCTATATCAGCCTTAAGCTGTCCTTGCATGGAATGTACATGTTTCTGTGTTATTTCTGGAGTTATTTTATTTCACTCCTCTAGCAATGCACTTTCTTTGCTTGAAATTTTGAAATTTTGAGGTTTTTAATTGTATTTTCAAGTCAACGGGATTAGAAAAACTTCTTTTTCTTCTCAACTCGTTCTACTGTAGATTCTATTGCCATTGGTTCGTGTGAAGTTGTCCCACCGGTTCTATTAAAAACCGATATTTAAAAATTTTAAAAGAAAATATTCTAAAACCGAGTAATTAAATTTTTTGCTTCTTCGATACAAATTTATAGAAATATTCGATAAAAATTAAATGTATCCTGCGGCCCTTCAAAAGTTAATGCATGCACACCCTGAGACTTATCAAAAATTTTGAGGTAAACTTTGCATATATTTCAATCAAAGTGCCGACGTTGAATACCTCACACTTAAAACAATTAAATGCGAATTTTTAACATTGGCGCCTGAAAATATTAAGGCTCAGGTACTTAAAACGGGACATATTGTGAGCGTCAGGGTACCCGTTACTTATTTATATTTAAAATTTTATTTCAATTTTCATTCAGTTACAAATTTATTTTAATTTTATTTCAGTTGCAAATTTATTTAACATTTTATGGATTATTAGAAATACTATTAGTACTTTTTTAGTTAATAGGAAAATAAAAACAAAAATCTTACACTTAAAAAAAACTTTAAATACTTGATATTTTTAGCGTCAAAAGAGAGGACTAAAAGGACTATTATAAGCTTAAGAACCGAATTTAGTATTCGGTTTGCTTTCCTTTTGCTTTAATTACAGCCTTCAGTCTTCTGAGCATCGATTTGACAAGGTTCGCGGTCACTTCATGTGCAACTTTTTGCTGGTTATAGTTCTTTTTATTATTCCGCGGTCGAGATGCCCCCTCAAATGTTCGATGGGGTTGAGGTCCGGTAACTGGGGAGGTTGATACGGAAACCATTGATTCACTGCTTGCGCAGTGTGCTTTGCATCATTATCTTTCTGAAATGCCCAACTTTGACCCAAGCACAACTTTTCAACGTTCAGTGACAAATTTTCTTTTAAAATTTTGAGGTAGTCGATTTTGTAATAAAATGAAAATTAAATTTCCAACACTACTCGCCTCCATGCACACCATCACCGAACCCCCTCCGTGCTTTATAGTAGATA
This sequence comes from Eustalomyia histrio, assembly GCA_949748255.1. Taxonomy (NCBI): domain Eukaryota; kingdom Metazoa; phylum Arthropoda; class Insecta; order Diptera; family Anthomyiidae; genus Eustalomyia; species Eustalomyia histrio. Next base: position 70,847,444 of record OX456526.1, read on the forward strand.
ATTAATTTTGCTTCTGGTAAAAACTACGTTGTTGCAGAATGAGTCTTCTTTACTTTGCTACTTCTTAGCGGAATCCAGGCGACATTTTTGGTTGAGTTTTTCCTCCAAATACAAATATGTTATCCAATAGCATGCAATGCCGGACGAACTGTACTGGCGCCATCGTTGACACCTGATGCTTCCGATATTTTAACGACACTTTCATTGGGGTTTTTCTTCACATCTCTTACAATGCATCGTATTTCTGTCTCATTAAGACTTTTTGGCCGACCGGACTTAGATCGGATTTCTAAAATTTTGAATTTTTTTGGCTTATAAATTACCTTTTTGACAGTATTGCGAAATTCTCAAAAACTTAAAAGAGCAAATTGTATACTTTCTTTTGAAGCTATACATGAGCGTTTATTATACTTTGTTGTAAACTATTGTAATGCTTAAGTATTTGTTGTTGTTGTTTTTTGTCAAATGAGAAAGGAATAAAAATATTATTTTAAAATCATAAAATGTTGAATTAAAATGTAATGTGAAAGACTGAAATAAACTTGAAAATTTAGTAAAGTAAAGTGTACGCTTTCTTTTGACGCTCACAGTATGTCGAGGAAAATTATACAAAATAAATAAGGGGACCGCAATCAGGTAGATGTATCATTTATATGCAATAACAAGTTGATAGATTGGCGATTAATCGTTTAATGCAAAATCAATGCATTTCATTAGGTAAAAACCATTTATAAATAAATTTTTATTTATTTATTTTATTTATTTTTATTTATTCAAATATTCAAGAACCAAGCCCTCTGGGCCAAATATGGTTCGTATACTACTAAAAAAAACAATTTACTATATAAAAAAATATATATCTATATAAAATGCCTAAACTAAAATAATAACTAAAATATAAAATAAAATTTAAAATAAAATTTAAAATTTAAGGTCCATAATGTAGCACTTAAGAAAAGATAAAATAAGAGTTATCATAAATTAGAGAGAGTGTTACATACCGAAATACTGCACTAATTTGCATTTAAACGTAGCCTTTGAAAAAACGTAATTTTTAAGGTATCTAGGAAGCGAATTCCAATTTCTAGTTATCCTCACATTAAAGGATCTTTCATAAATGGATGAAGTTATACGATGAAAAACTATTTGAGGGTTTCTACTCGATTTTGTGAAATTAAAGTTCTCAACAATATAACTAGGACAATTCGTCTTAATCACCTTGTGAAATAGCAACAAAATTCTCAATTTTATTAAATTTTCAAAAGAAATACCAACAAAATCTAATACAAAAGGAGTGACGTGTTCCCTCATTCTTAATCTATAAACATATCTTATGATACGATTAAATGTAAGATGAAGGCGTCTAAGTAAAACACTATTAGTACCCGTGAACACCTCTAAGGCGTATAATAATTGTGACATAAGAAGACCACTAGCAACACGTTTCCTCACATGTAGAGGCAAACATAAATCCAGAGACCACAATCACCTTAAGGTAGCATTCACACGAGCACAAACGTAATCAATGTGCTTTAAAAAACGTAATTGATCATCCACAAAAACACCCAAACACTTAATTTCAGTGACGAAATTTATCCTAACACCTCCTAATGATACATTCAAATTACTGGAGTCAAAACCAAAACATATTGCCTTTGTTTTGCCAGGATTAATTTCCAACCCATTAGTATCCAGCCACTGAGAAATCCTATTAAGGTAAAACTCAATGTTCGCTTCCAAAACATCAAAAAATTGCCTTTCCCCAAAAAATAAAATCTGTACATCATCCGCATATATAAATGTTTCAAAAGAGTTATTATCAATGACATTAATAAAATCATTTAAATACATCATAAATAATAATAAAAAAAAAAAAAATTTTAGAATTTATTGATTGTATTTATTTATATTTATCTACATTATTACAAATTATACCCTAATACCCTAACCGAGCACTAGCAACAAAGGCTATCGGCTTGTTGTAGCGAAAACAAACCAGAGCCCCTGGTGGGAATTGAACCAACGACCCTTGTACTGATAAGCTAGCACGCTAAAATATGTGATTTTTAAACAATTGCTTTTATTAAAATTCCACAGATAATAAAATTAAAAAGAAAAATGTTCTGCAATACGTGTTTCTAGTTAAAGCTATTAATGTAAACTATAAGCCCGATGTAGATATGTTATATTTGGGAAGAGATTTTGAAAACGAAAATTCTTTGGAGATGCGAGAAAATACAGAATTCTTACAGAATTAACATTTTATGACATCGATTTAAAACAAATGGAACATTGTTTTGAAAGACATGAAAATATAATATAATTTACATTACTTTTAAAGGAATTAAAAAAAACTTAAAAATTGTCTATCGTATTTCTTAAAGTGTATATAGCGACGATGGACAAATGTGGCCCTTTGTCAAGTTAAGTGCGGCATCCGTATAAATTTGAAATACCTCTCTTTTAAGTTTTTTTTTAAATAACCAAATATATTACTTTTAACTTTAAAGTATACCGATGTCCGCAAGCACCTCTGGACTGCATCATCTAAAATTAAAAAGCCAAAAATATTTAGTTAATATAATGCATTATTTTATAATTAATTGAAGGAATAAGCAAAATAATAATTTTTGACAAAATCTCGGATTTTCAAAAAAAAAAATCGATTTTTGACCAAAGATTAGGTCTTAAATTGTTTATAAAATGGAAAACAATTACCAGTGAGATATTACTAAAAAATATATTAAAAAGCTTGTGTTAAAATTTGAGACTAAATCTTGCTCGCGGACTTTAAAAAAACAGTTTTGAGAAAAACGCATTGTAAAAATTTCAAAAGCACTTTACTCAGCCACGTCATTAAAAATTTGCTTGTAATTTCGAGAATATTCTAATTTTAATTTATTTTATTTAGGTTCGTTAACTTATTTCAATTTATGCCCTACCCAGCAAAAAAAAAGTAGCAAAAGAAGTGAAAAGAAGCAGTGATTTTGATTCCGGTGTTGTGAAAATTTGGATCAGAACCAATGATTTTTACATAGGGGTGTCATACATAGGGTGGAAGTTTTCTGTTATTCATTGCATCTAAAGCCCTTCTTATGGTTTAACAGGACATCAGTAATCGGGCCTTAACCTTATTTTCACAATCTCCCGTTAGCTTCTATCTAGGAATTTGAATGACACATATGTTTTTGTTTTCCATATAAAGTTTGAGTTTGACTGTTGGTTAAATTATAACGGGGCATTCAGATATCGGGCATTATTTATTAAATAACTTTATTCGAAATTCTCGCAATTTTTACTACCAGAAATTTTTTAATTTCTTTAGCAATAATACCTACGATTTTGAGAATTTGAAATCTGGTAAATTGTAAGTTGAAGATTGAAACAAATCACTTAAACTCAAACCATAGTTATAAATGGCAAATTTATATAGAAATATCAATGATTAATGTTTAATTTTGGTTGTTTTTTTAATAAATTTTCCGTCATAGATTTGAAAAGAGTTAAAGTATATTAAAAATCACATTTTTGGAAGCTTTGAAAAAGAACTATGTACCTTAGAAGAATCAGAACTAAACGATACTCTGGAATTAATGAAAAATTAATTCCTTAAGAATCACTTCCATTTATTTTTGATGGGTAGCTATGGCATCTACTAGCCTTAACCACAGATATTTCCATATAAATTTGACATTCATAACTATGGTTAAGCTTTAAGCTTTGGTTATTTTGAGATAAGTTAGCAGGTGTAAAAGCCGTATTTAGAATTTACCCTGCAAAAGATATTTTAATATATAAAAGTTATAAGGATTATAATTAAAAAATGTAAAGAGCAACTTTGGGCCAGTGCGAGTTGACTGATCATCATATTTGATCCCTGTATTTTTGATGGGAATTTCCATACTTTACCGCAATAACCCAAACATACACTCACCAAAAAAAGTTTGTAATGGCAACTGAAAATTTTGCTGTTATTACGGGAAATTTTGTTTATTGAGCCCAGCGGTATTTTTTGCTAATCTTAGCAACACATGTCTGCTGACGTGTAAAGAAATTATTTATTTTTTGTAGAATTACTCCTATATGTGTTTTCGATTTTTCTGTTATTATCATGTTATTATAGATTTTAATTATAGCAGTCTATTTTATTGCATAAGAAGACACCGGGTTAAGATTATATACAAATATGGAGCCTGATGAATGTGTAAATAAAATATTTACACATACCAATTTTTTTTTTTTAAATTATTCATAATTATTTTTTTATACCAATATTTCGTCACTACATTTGGTGAATTCTTCAGGGGAAATTTTTTTGTATAATTAAAAAATTTAAATTATAAAAAATTTCCACTGAAAAAGTCACCCAATTTGGTGACAAAATGTTAGGATAAATAAATAATTGTAATTATTATTTTTTTTTTAAAAGATCTTAGGCTCACTCTAAACTAATATATAAATCAACAAAATTGAATAAAACTAACAGAAAATTTTTAATTCGCTAAAAATATTTTTCAGTGCATTTCTCTCTCATGCTAGCTAAAACAACAGCAAATCAATTTTGCGCAAGTTGGGGTGGTACTTTCCTTGTAGCCGATTGGGTTAACATTTTAACCAGATACTTGTTCAAAGGCATAAACCAAATAAAGCCAGTTCGTGTAAAAAGATCAGATCTCAAGCGATCAAGACCTAATTAACTAGATATCAAAATTGGGATTTGGTTTAATCTTTGTTCCATGGCTGCTGAACCAACAAAAACAAAAAAAAAAAAATAAATTAACGGTCCGTCTGCTGTTTACATATTAATAAAGCAATTATTTCCAGTAATAGGAAAATCCCTCACAAAATTGAAAATATTTTGTTTTTCCATAGGAAAAACACACATTTTTATAATTCATATACCAAGTGTCATCATATCAACATATAATATGCGTGTTTCTTATACTCGTCGTTGTACTTTTATGCGGGAAATAGATTTTTTCCCAGCACACCCATACTTTTGGTTTTTCTATAAATTTTCAATGCACGTTGTTGGTTGTTTTTGGCGAGAACAAAAATTGGAAAATTTTTAACATGTGGAATTTTATTAGTTTTCAAAAATTTTTGTAACAAAAGTGTGTGTGTTTTTTCGTGAGTTTATCAAAGTTCTGTTTCCCCTACGTTTGGGTTTTTGATAGCGGAAATTTTCAACATGTAACAATTTTCATTTGTCCTCTAATTAGTGTAGAGTCTGTAAGGGGTTTCCTGTGGATGTGAGCTGCTTTGGATGATAGTTTAAAATATTTGCTTTTATGAAATGGTGAGGTTTTTCTTGTTGAAGAGCAAAATTATGAATTATAATAAGAATTTTATGAAAAAGATCAAGTAAAAATTTTTATTTGTAACATATTTGATTTTTGACCTTTTTAATCTTGGGAGCACTTTCAGACATAATGTTTTTAAATAAAAGATGTTCAACATGCTTGTTAACTTCACATGTTTACCTTACAAAGAGATATTCTAAAAAAAAGAAAAAAATTAAAAAACAATAAATTACAAAGCTTTCTGAAAAGCAAACGTAACCCAAAACTATAAACAATAAAAATACTTTTTTTCAGCTTAATATATGTCGAAACAAATGCAAACTTTTAGACACATTACCACACTCAAAAAAAATAGACGTGAACTAAAATGTAATCAAAAATTTCCTTCAAAATAGTTTATAAATTGTCCTCAATTTAAGTAAAATTTTATTAAAACTTAGAAAAATTTTATTTAGTTTAATTTCTTCGACCTTTTTAATATAAATTCGAGATAATAAATAGTCAAGCTCAAGGTCTATTTTATACAAAATTATTTATTTTCTATCAATATTTCGCTATCTCAATGGATAACTTCTTCAGGGATTTTTGGGTTTTTTTTAAAAATTTGCTTAAAATTTTAAAAACCAAAAATCCCTAAAGAAGCTACCCATTGAGATAGCTAAATATTGGATAAAAAAAATAATTTTGTATAAAATAGACCTTGAGCTTGACTATTCTTAAGTTTGAGGAAAAACGAAATAGTTTATATACTCAGAAATAGTTCATTTTTTTCCTAAGCAATATTTCTTGATTTTAGGAAAAAACAAGTCAATTAAATTAAAATTTATTAATTTTAAGAAAAAATCTTAGTTTTAAGAAATTTGCATACACAAATGTAATTAAATTCAGTTTAGTTCGAGAAAAAACTTGAACTTAATGTGAGTTCATTTTTTGTTCGCGAGTAATAAAATTAACTAAATTTTAGAAAGCCATTTCCAAATTCAGTTTTTAAGTATACCACTTTCTAATTTTGAAGAATTGTTTTCTAAGACAATTAAAAACATTTCCTATGTAATAAAAATTTACTTGATTTTAGAAACTGATGAACTATTTCTTAGGAAAATTTTCATGCAACTTAGTTCAGATATATTTTGATAAAATATTATTTTTTTCAAGTAAAAGTTTTCTGATTTTTAAAAAATAATAAAATTTGGTATAGGATTTTTTTTTGTTGGAAAACGTTTAAATTATATTCAATATTCTATTCAAAAAAAAAAAAAACAATAAATTAAAAATAATCTAATTAGTTCTTCTAAAAAATATTATTAAAGGAAACAAATTAAAGTAACCATTTAAAAAAATTATCGTGCATGATTGTAATTTTTGGTACGTGATTCAAAAATTGCTCACATGCTCATCTCTAATCTTAACAGTCTTTAACATTGAACTTAAGGTAGCTTAAAATATTTTTTTTTTTAATTTTGTTATTAAGAGGTTATAAATTTCGAATTTGCTCTCTTATGTAATAATTTTGTTTGCTGACTACAATACAAAATATCGCAAGCACATTTTATACATTACGACATAATGGCTTTCCTATAATTGACGTAGCGCTTATTGAACTTTATATTTATCGAACTATTTTTTTCACTAATAATAAAAAAGTTAAATTTTTATATGTCAAATAAAGTTTAAGCTAAAATCACATAAAATAAACTTATGACATTTTTCCATTTTCCAATAATAACAAGAAATGTAACTGTGATATTTTGTATTTTTGCAACAATTTTCTTAAATTAGTTAACTTAAGAAGAAAAAGGACCCCCAGAGTTCCTTAGCCATAGCTGTTTAACCTGATGTTAGAAAATATTTTCTAATTTTTAGATAGTTAAGTCCTAGTTTTTAATAAAATAAATTATCTAATGAACTTAAATAAAATAAAATTTTTCTTAAAACCAAGGAAACATTTCTTAGCTAACAGTAAAATTTTAGATGATGTATGAACTAATTAGCAGTAAATTTCACTGTTTTTTAATAAAAATTTAGTTCTCAGTAGTAAAATTTGTCTATAATTTAGAAATTTTGACGAAATTTTATGTAAAATTTGTTTCATAATTTCAAGGAAAATTTTATTAAATATAAGTAAAAAGTATCTTTGGCACCGTTTCTATTTCAATTTTTTCTCTAAATAAGTAAATTTTTCTAAACACTAGTTCAATTCTTAGTGCATTTTTAAATAAAACCAAGGCTCATATTTCCTACAAGCTACAAAACCCTAAATATCTCCGTTATAGAAATTACAATAAACATTTAAGATTTATTGTACATTTCATTTGCATTTATATCCTTAAGTTTTTTTTAGATAATTTGAGGTTTTAAATTGTGAATTTGAAGTTCAAATTGTGTGGTACAAAATGTACTGTAGTATCATCATTATTATCATCCAAAAAAAGAAATTATATCACAAAAGTTGCCATAAATAAAAAAAACTTATAACCAAATGGGTCAAAGCACTTTTAAGATTCTACTAGTACCCATAAAAATACTTAATTACAAACTTTATCAACCCTGAACTTTACAGTGTTTTTAATGCAAAAAAAATGTAGAAATGAAATTATGGAGATAAAAAGAAAAATATTTGAGCTGAAATATTTTGTTTGATGTTAAAACAATTTTTATTGTGGAAAAACAATTTTTGAGGTGAAAAAAATGTTTGTGGTGAAAAAAATTTTATTGGTGAAAAGAGTGAAAAAAAATTTTAGGTGAATGTAAAATATTATTCACTTCTTAGCAACTGGTAAAAAAAAGAGATAATATTTTATATGTATGAAAATGTATTTTTAGTCTGGTTCGAGATCATAGAAAAAATAGATTTTCTTACATATAAGTATTAAAAAGATTAACTATAAAATATAAACTTCACTAGAAAATATTTTACTTACAAATCTGTGCTATAAAATGTACATTTTGAAGGCTGTGCTTTTTGGCGATTTGCAGATGGCCCGATTTAACCGCTATAGACATTTTTTTTTTAAAAACATACCACCAACTATGGAAGCTCTCAAAAAGAATATCTTACAAGAGTGGGAAAATGGCGGCGCCCACTATAAACTATAAAATTTAATGGAAAAAAGCCCTAAAATCCAAATAACAATTTTATTTAATAGATACAGCAAAACAACTCCGGCTGAATTTTGTCAAAATTTTATGCGGAGTCGCGAATTTCTCGAAAATTTCATACAAAAAAATGTTAAAAAAGTTCCTTTAAATTTTTTGTGATTTTTTTTTGTTATATTTTTGCCCACGTAGGTATCCAAAAGTAGAATATCCTTTACACCCGAATGTTAAATAAACTTGCTAATGTGGGATGCCTCCATATTAAAAAAAATATGATCATATTTGGATCTAGCCACACCTACCGGTGTTAGCTTAAATAATTTCTTTCGGGAAATTTGTTCAGATTTATCTATTTATTTTCCGCTTTTTTTATAAAAAGGATAAGAACCCTTCCCGGAATTTGGATTACTTCCTGAAATTTTAGCATGAGCGACTTTAATCATTTTACTAGCTTTTAATGCAATCTAGTGCAAATAATTTTGGTTACGGAGTTTGCCACTTTCTTTCAGAATCTCTTCGTCAGAAATTTTTTTCCGAAAAAAGTAGCATGATTTTGGTATATGAAGTAATGCAGGGGTAGGGGGTTTGGTTAAATAACCAAGTAATATGCTTGGTAATAACAACATATTACCAATGTTTTGCAGCGGAGTTCCTTACAACTATTTCATCTTCATGAAGCTAACATATTTTCTTTATTTTTTGAACAATCTCCCTTTGCTGCATTCATCTATTCTCCACCCCATTTTTAAAACATTAAACCAAACAACAGACACTTTGTAGCATAGCATAGCACATGCCACCATCATAATTTCCCATTTAACAACTTCACACACGCACAGTCCATGTAACAGATACGATGTGAGGGGTACATCTACTTTGTTGCTTGAACACCAACCAACAACAATCATGCAGGTATCGTCTCTATTTTTGATATTGAAAATTCTCAGTGTTTTCAATGTTTTAATTCCCATAATTTTTTCAACAAAATAAAATTTTATGCAGGGAAGATATTCCAATGGATTGTCTCCGATCTTAAATGAAACTAGGTTATGTGGTAAAGAAAATAATAATAAGAGATACGTCTTATTTCAACGACTCTATCCCACATATGGGAGCTAAGAAGTTTACCGACTTTGATTTCTCTTGTTGGTATGTTCTCTTTGTTCGACATAGGTTTTCCACATATTTTTAAATGTAGTTCAATCAATTATTCTTTGTGATTTTATGACAAAAAAGTTAGACTTATGCTCGTAATTTCAAGCAATAAATACCTACCAGTGATTATCCATTTTAACCCAAAATGAGAGATATAAGTATTTACTTCTCTATTACATATCTCAATTTCTTTGAAATCGAAGGGAACCCATCAGTATAGTCTCCTTGCATGTCTATTTTTGAGAATTTTTCAAAATTCATATAAGAATTTATAATTGGGGTGGGTTTTTTTTCCAAAGGTAAATTTTATGTTTTTGGGTAAATAAAAATCCCCCTTATTTGTATCGGGCTACATCATCTGTGTGTATGATGGAATTATGTTAGGTGTCATATAGTAACTCACATATTTCAACATCTGTCTTCTCTACGTTGTTTTTTTTTTCTTTTGTGATGCAATGTAACGATTGGAGCTGATCTTGAAATTGTTTTCTTGGTTTCTTGTTAAATATGTGTCAATATTCGCATATTTAAACTATTGGATATAATTGTGTGTGTGTGTGTGTTGAGTTTGATGAAACTATTCAAATTACTTGGGGAATTAATGATCTGTTTGTTTTTACAAACTGCCTGTTTGGGGAATTTGTCATATGAAAATTGAGTTTAGGATTTCTGGAAATGGTTTAAAATTATAACTGCTTGAATAGCTATCAGTTTTAGTTTTCCAAATTACGATATTTGAAACTAGAACTAATACTATAAATTCTTTTTTCAATTTAAATTAGATGGGAACTAAAATTTAAATACTTTTTCGTATAAAATTCCCTCCTAATGGTGGGGGAACTGGCTAAACATTGTAATTATATATAAAGTATTGAAAATATTGTGATTTTTAATAAATCTGTTATTAAAATTGTTTTAGCCCGTACAATTTTCTCGAATTTATTGAGTTCTAAAAGAAGTTTTTTTAAGCAAATATAATTATCACCAAATTTTATTCTATGTATATGAACTTTGAATTCTTTGAATATTTCGAATAAAACTAACAAAAAGGCATTGGAATTAACTTATTTTGTTATTATAATGAAAGTGGTATAAATCCACCCAGTTGGAAAAGTCTTAATGAGGTCTTCATAATGGCTTAGTGACATGCCACAGTCCCTTTAGACCCGCTGATATTTGCACACAAATGAAGAAATGTTAGGAGGACTAAGCAAAACCGCTAATCCTGACAATTTTTTGTGATCCTGAAACTGAATAATTCTAAAATAATAAGATGTAAAAAAACGCTTAACATAATTTTTCATTTCTATACTAATTTATTATTATATCTTCTTTCATTTGTTCTTAATTTTCTTCTATATAAAATTCAAAGTTTTTCACCAAAATTCTTCTGTTTGACAGTTCAAGGACGGTATAAAACTCAGGATGTTCAAAATGCCAAATTTTTAGCATCAAGTTTAGCCTCGCTGCCTTGACGCCACTTAGCCGTGACCATAAAGTTCTTAGCCGACACCATGAAATTTTTAGCCGATTTACAGAAACACTTAGCTTCTATTTATAGTGCTTACCCAAGTACAATAATTGTGATGTGAATGTATTCATATTTGGTTTTTTTATGCTTTTTTTGTTTGATTGATTAACACTTGAGGGCTTATTAAGAAACATTTAGGCGGGAATCCCTATAAATCCAAAATTCGTTATTGAATATTTTGATGGACATCATTGTTAAAATTTTGTTACAAAACTCATTAAATTAAAAAACATAAAAATTATTTCTCGCTTAACTCCATTATGGACTATGTTCCACTTAAACGACTATATATGTAATTGAAAATAGCTATCTGCTTAAAAATTTCTAAAGCAAAATTGAAGTCGAAAATACGAATAAGTTGTGACCACCCAGGTGAAAATGTTCATATATGTTCATATATCATCGTATATGGCTTCATATATGATCGTATATGTTTTCATATATGAGCATATATGAACATATATGTCATGTATGGAAGCATAAATGGGCCAATACATTTAAAGATGAAGTTCATATATGCTAATATATGAATCCATATATGGCAACATATGGTAATATACTGCATATGTTGGTCCATATATTGGTTCATATACGCCATATATGAGTACATATATTATTCCACATATGGGGTAATATATTTAAATTTTTGTCAGATATTGCCATATATGAGGTAAATTTAAACCTTTGTTCTACCGAATTAAGATACAGTTTGAATTCTTAAGTGAACATAAAGGCAGAAACTAGGTATTGTATTTTTTTTTATAAACAAAATTTTTTAAAATTAAAAATTTGTATTTCCAAAATTTTGTTTGATACCAAAACAAAGCTTAAGTCACTTAAGCCAAATGTAGTTGGGTCTTAATACTATTAATAATTTTCAGTCTTTTTTATCCTTCGCCTCTGGCGGAGTAATACGTAACCAAAAAAAAAAAAAAAGGATTGAGATCAATAATACAAATTCCAAAATCTTTCTTATTGAAGAAATATAAATGAAATAATTATTATTAATATTAATATTAATATAATTAAAATTAATATTATTTTTAGATTATAGTACAACAACTCTTCATTTAATGTAACAATTCATACTTTGTTGTTTATTTTTTTATTATTTATTTATACTATTTTTATAACTGTTTTTTAAAAATGAGGATACTATAATCTAAAAATAATATTGGTACTCTTTTCCCAAAATTTATGTGTATTTTTTACCTTAAATTTATTGCATGTAAATATCATTTAATTTTAATAATTTTCAGCTGGGCATATTAATCCATTTTCCGAATTAATTTGAACAAATATTTTTTACCAGTTAGTTATAAATTTATAATCACTTTTAAGGAATATTGGATAAAGTAAGATATGATTTAATTTAATTTATATTGAATCAATATTGTTTCGATAGAATAATTTGTTTTATGATTTAAATAATTTTCAATACTATTTTAACCAATAAGTTAATGTTTGTAATTATAGAGATCAATATATCCATACAGGCCCGTAAAATTAAAGCGATTTTTTTAAATAATAGATTTTTTTTAAATATTCAAATAGGAAATTTAAAAGAGATATCCAACATTTTTTTATTCTATCAAAATGTGTTTGCGGAAGGTTAAACAAACATTTTATGACGATAATCCCCAACACGTCTTGATTGCGTTTATGGAATGACATTCGAGTCAAACTTAATTCATTTTATAAAAGTTAATTAAAAAACTTATTATTTATCCTTCGTATTAATAATGAAAAGTTAGCAACCACTTATATTTTTTAGCCGTAGAAACCCTGATATTGACTAAAAAAACTTTGAAATCCAAAACTTTTTCTGAATCAACTGAATTTTCTGCGGGGGAAGAACAATTTGATAACTTCTATTGCACAATTTTGTAGAAATCTCTTGGATTTATCTGTTAAAGAATCCAAAATAGAATATTTTTGGACATAAACCAAAAACGACAGAATTTAATAACATCGCGAATAAAAAAAAATTTGAAATCCTACTAATTGAAAAAAGAAATCTAACGTTTTTCTTTTTGATTCGTTAAATGTTAATATTAAATTTGTTTAAAGTACTCGATTTTTATTAAAAAATTAATTTATTAAATTTTAACACACAGATAAAACTTTCCAAAATCATTCCACAAATCAATAGAAAAAATCTAACAATCTCTAATATACCTAATTAAATGGTTTATAGTTTTAATTTTTATAAATATGTGTGACAAATTAATTTTTTTATGGAGTAAAAAAATTCTAGTTTGAATCATCATGTTTTTAATAATTGTAAAAAAATGGTATAGAAGCACACCTACGGTAATTTTTACATAAAATCAATACCAAAAAAAAATTGTATTTTTTTTACGAGACATAAAATATTAAAACGTGTATGAGACTAGAAGTCTTTGTTTGGTTTTTGTTTTAGAAATTTCGCAAAGTATCTAAATTTTTTGCCATAAATAAATGTAGTATTTGTGAGGTTATGTTATAAATTCATTAACCGATAACTTTGTGAGTTTGAAATAAAAAGCCAGAATTAGTCACTTAAATACAGAGTTACAAACATAATGTGGTTTAAAATTTGTTAAAATATTTTAAGTTTTTCTTTTGTTGAGTGTAAATAATTTTTATTTTGATCTTTCTTTTTTCAAATTATATTACTTTTACTGGACAACAACAATGGAAAAAAATATCACAATCCGAATTATTCCGTAAAAAAGTTAAAAATACTTTCAATGCAGCATATTAAATGTATATTCGCAGAGAAAAAAATGTATTTTAAGAGAATCATGTTATGATTGAGAAGACGAAATAATTATTGGTATTATCCAAGTTATTCAAATATGATCTTGACATATCACTTAATGTTCATGGAGGATACCATACTATATTCGCAAGCACACATGATGCTTTAAAACAATATATTTCTTCTGCATGTTAAGGATATTGAGAGATTTGTCATACCATTCAATGATCTTAAGATTTTTTGAATATGTAAAGTTTGATATACTTTTTTTTTTAATTTAGAAAAATTACAAATTTTAAGTTTAATTTTTTTCATTGTGCAGTTGAGAAAGTTTCGGCACAGGCGAAAAATTAATTTTTAAAAATTGGTTAATTTTTCATAATTCATTTACATTAACGCAATTAAACCTAAAATTACGAATTATTGCCCAAATTTGTTAGTTTTTTGTATATAGTTGTGCTTAAATTTGTATAGAAAATTTTGGATGATTTAACATTTTTTTGGGCGATTTTGGCCACAGCTTTTAGGTATGTTTTATTCGTCTGGACGCCCAGACGTCGATAGATAGATTTATTTTTTATAAAAATTCATACCTAACAAAAAGGTAGTTACCCGCGGGAAAAAAGTTGCGAATTGGGACCTGTCCCGTGATAGGTGAAAACAGAAACGGTTCGGAAAATACATATCACGAGATAGGTGAAAATAGGAAAGGTTCCTAAAGTACCGATCGCGTGACCGGCTTAAAAGTGACCCCCTCCTAGGACAAGCCCATGTTAAAGTGACCAGTCCCGTGACCGGTTCCTATCACAATGAACCGGTCACGTGACGTGTGATGGGATAGGTCCTTTTCCTGCAGGGTAGTCACTGCAAATTAAGAATTAGTAATTTATCGTCAGAGTAATTTATACAAAAAGTAGGGTTGACTTAAAACTTAAACTACAATTTAATAAAATTTTCTATTATAATCTAAATTAATGTGAATAAAAGGAATATGAGATCAAAATGAAAAAGCAAAAAAAAATTTTTTTTGCAACTTTCCAGTAGTTCGCGATATTTTTAAAATTTATACACAAAATTACATAGTTTCGTCAAAATATCAAAATTATCTGAAAAAATGTAACTTGCTTAAAGCCTTATTTCAACAAATTTCTCAAATCTGATCTTAATTTTTATGAAGATTACGAATCTGTAATGAAAATTAAAAACAAATTTTTGGTTTTTAAATTATTTGGGGTTTTTAAAAAATTCAATAAAATTCGATTTTTTGTGGTACCTTCCTATCTAAAAACGTTTTCATCGAAAAATCCAACTTGTTGCGCTTTTAGAATCTATTTACCAAGAGCTTTCATTAGACATGACATTGTTTTTAATTTTTGAAAATGTAATAGTTATCTTTGCAACTGAACCTAAAATTTTACTTGTTTTAGTTTTTCGCCATTATTTATCGTATTAAAGTTAAATTGTTTAGCAGAGGCTAAGAAAATTTCTTGATCATAGTCGAACATTTTTTTTTGTATAAAATATTAGCGACATTTGCGTATTCGAATTTAACTTTGATTTCATATTCGTTATGTACACCCAAAAATATATTAGATTTTATGAGTCACGATCGCAACAATTATATATAAATTTTCTAAATTTTTAATGCATTTAAAATAATAGAACAAGTATAAATTTGAATTTCAATGGCAATCTGCTACCATTCTGTTAAAGAAGACTTCTTTTTTAAATTTAAAATTTTAGATGGTAGTATGTTTTGACATGGTTTATTATGTTAGCAATCTGATTGGTTGATTTATTTTAAACCAATCAAAATGTTTTAGAAAATAGATGTTTTTGTGGGGCTCTCGTACACAAAATGTAAGTTTAAAACTGATTTGCTTTGAATTGTTATATTTGTCAGAATTTTTTAATCTTTCTCAGAAATTGGAAAAAATTAAATAAGTTTTCTGCAGAAATCTAGAAATTATGTTCCCGTCTTTAAAAGCAAATTTCCTGAGATAGATACAAAGAGCAAGTTTTATAAACTTTTTAAAGTACTTCCAAGGAGTTTAATATAATTTTTCGAATTGATAAAGAACCTATTTGAGAATTATCTTTAAAGAAAAATAAAACATTTCGTTTAATTTATAATATGTTACACATCAAACTAAAGATCTTCTTCCTATCGAATTGCATCACAAATATTTTGATATAATTTCAAATCTACCATATTATTGTACAAAAAAAAAATTCCCTCATAACATGTTCTCAATACCTAAATTCTCAGTGCTTCATTTTCATCACATTGAGGGATTTTCACGTATTTTCCATTGCAAATTGGAAAACCTACCAATGTGAATTCAAGAATTTGTTTGTGTGTGTGGTGTTTCTCATCTACCTGAATGAGGGTTGAAATTCAGGTAGAAGAGAAAAAGAAAACAGCATGTACCAAAAATTAGGGGAATAGTAATTGTTAGGGTATTCCAACGGTTCATCGTTATTCGATTAATCCAACAATTTTGTCAAGTAATTGTTGGAATAATTTAAAATGCCCAAATTTCGAATAACGAATAATTTGAATGATTTTATGCGATTCAGCGATTAGTCAAAATTGGTAAAAAAAAACACAAAAATATTTAAAAAATATGTTTTCGACAGATTGATATAACATGATAAACATTCATAAGACGATGCATCAGACATTGAAAATGATATGATCATCGAACCATATGAAGTGTGTGATAGTGACAACGATGAAGAAGTGGGTGAAATACATGCTGAAGAAAAAAATGCTGTCGATTATTATTTCCATGGTAAATACAGTACAAAATGGAAAAAAAATCTTCCTAATAGCATTATTCGAATGCGCCAACACAATATTATGGACCAAAGGAACAAAACTCTATTCCAATTGAGGAGTTCAAGAAATTTTTTCACTCCAACAATTACATTCATTATCATCACTGAAAAAAATCGATATGGAAAGTTGAAATCCAGAAATGGATTACAGCTAATACCATAAAAAGCCAAATGTTTGGAGAGATGCAACTGAAAGTGAATTAGATACATTCGTCGGAATTCTTTTGGCAGCTGGTGTTTCACGATATGTTCGTTTTGATGATGATAGAACACACTTATGTCGATTTTGCAACGACAAAGCTGCATATGGAACCATAGTCCGCATATATAATATTACAATTGACGAGCAACTGTTTTTATATCGTGGAAAAACCAAATTTACGCAATACATACTATCAAAACTAGCAAAATACATTATCAAAGTTTTGCAAGGAAAATTATTCAAGGTAACTCGCAAAGCCGCACAGAAATAGTGACCGAACAGTTGTAGCTAATATTTCTTTTTCCAACAACGGACAGAGTAAAGCATCAGACCAAACTTGGTCTTATATTTGTTGGTAACATTCAGCCCAAATGAAAAAGAGTTGAGAAAATATCGCTCTAGTCCTCTTCTTTCATCGTAATTTTGACTTCAAAAAGGATTTATGGCCTGTTCCTCTAATTCAACAGAACACGTTCGTTCGTTTTTTAAGCGAAAGAAAACTGATTTGGGTTTCACTAACTCTACTTCCTGGCGAACGATGACTCGTACGACAAGTCGAGTGAAAATGTAACTGTTTTCATACAAAATTTGGTTTCTCTGTTTCGAACACTGCGAACGCAAATACTAAAATCAGTCACTTGTTATTTTTTTGTTGAGTTAATATTTATTTGATATTGTTTAAAACAAAATAAAAAATAAAAAAGGTAAGTACAAAATAATACAATTATTTATAATTTATTATGAATTTTAAATTACAGTTTAAAAAAATCAACAATGGACCAGCCGAAGACTCTTGTATTTTATATGGAAGAAAGGCCTGATTTTGCCAGACTCCGGTGCCAAGGACTCCGGTGTTCGGAGCAACCAAATTTTCTGCAGAGGAAGAAAATTTCACCAGAAAACTTAAGTCCGTTTCACCCCCTATTATGCTGTTGCTGAGTAGTAAAAGGTGTGTTGTTTGCAACTTACGTTTGCCCCAAGCAGCTCGTATTTACATTTTTTATTTGACAAGAGCTAACAGGACTGTAGCAGTGACCACACCGAACAGACAACAGCAACAGGCAACAGAAAAGCCCTCCGAACAACGATTCTACCCACAATCAATCGATAACAAAAATTTTCACAAATAAACACTTTCTTAAATTAAAATTAATTTGTTTATTGTTATTTTTTATTTCATTGTATATGACACAGCTGATCACTGTTAAACAGCGTTGTTTTTATCTTTAAGCAGTTTAGTAGTATTTTTGGTACTTTTAAAGGAAATTGTAATAAATGCTAAAAATAAATTATCTGGCTCGCTGTGATTTGTAAATGCATAAGAAAAAAATTGACACATGTAAGTAAAGACGATCGGAGGCTTTCGAAATAGAGAAACCCAAATTGATTCCAATTCGAGTGACCTGCTTTCGTTCGATTAGTTTTTTGTTAGAAATCGAGAAACAGGCTATTAGTTTCAACTTGTAGCCATTTGCCAAAAAAGGATAAATGTATAAACTTGCTCGTAAATACCACGGTACATTATACAAAAGATTGTGAAGGCGAAACAATGATTATACATACAGTGAACAGCAAAAGTCATGGTACCCTATCTTTAATAAAAAATCTTCCGTAATATCTAAACAAATACGCAATAAAAAATATACCACTTATTTTTTTTTAATGTGTAAACTTGTATACTACGAGGGCGGATTAATAAGTCCGCGACCTTTTGAATAAAACACAGTTTTTTGCAAAAAAAATTATTTGTCACACGATTACGTTTATGGTCAATTGAGAGCAAACGCGGCACCCATCTTGCAGACAGCTTTCTTAAATCCAACTGATCATTTAAAATCGAAACCACACTGCCATATGAATTGCCTATGGCATCAACAATCTCACGCACTTTTACTATTCGATCGGCCAATACTATATCGTGGATTTTTTTTCGATATTTTCGGGTGTATTGACCTTAATTGGCCGTTCAGAATGTTTAGCGTCATTTGTACTTGTGCGACCACAACGAAGTCAGTAAACTACTTTGTTACCATTGAAATCGATAGTGCAGAGTCCTCATAGTATTTTTCAAGCTTTTCCTTGGTGGTTTGATTGACGGTTTTTATTCGCAAAAAATAATGTTTAATGAGTACTCGAAATTCACTTTTTTCCATTTTTAAAAAAATCTACGAGGTTGTATGTTTTGAACAGCTGTTAAACGCAAAGTAAATGACGGAAAATTTGACAGTAGTATATTAACACATGGTACTTAATGGTATGCACTTCATATAACAACGAGGGAAGTTCGAAAAGTCACGGACTTATTGATTCGCTCTCGTATAACAAATCAAAGTAATATATCACTTATCTAAACAATAAATAAAAAATTAGAGATCGTGTCACTTCATATTATTGCACAGCAAAAGTCATAATACGCACTTCTGAATCGGTCTTTCCTATCAATGGCTTCAGTTTTTCGTTCACCCTTTTTATTGAGCTTTGGTGTACTGTCTTTTGGTGACTTATTTTTAATTCTTTTTTCTTTTTAGAACCACTTTATAACTTTTTGCACTGTTGATTTGTTCCTATTTTACCAGTTTCGGTGTAACTTTGATTTACCCATTTCGTGACTATTGATTTTTATTTTTTGTCCCTCTATTGCTAGCTCTTTTTTCGACACAATAAAAAATAACGACTTCATTTCTGGTCATAAACAAATGCTTCTTGGGAATTTGGAAAGTACCGTTACTTTGTTCAATAGGGAAATTAACAAAAGTCTAAGGGATGCTACAAATTTTGATATACAATAATCAAAATAAGACCGTATATGACTAGAGGTACCATGACTTATGATGTGCTTAAATATGGAGTTATATTGGTCTACAATTTTTATGAGTTTCATTAAGCTAAACAAGTGAAATATTTTTTGGATATGTGGCAGTATAAAAGTAGATACATACAATAAAAATAAATGCCACATTTTTAGTTAAGAAATTTTAGAGAATTTTGGGTAAATTTTTTATTTTGACCGGGGTATCATGACTTTTGCTGCTCACTGTACAGTGGATTACCGATTTAACAAACTCTCGATTTAACAAATTCGCGATTTAACGAACAGGCAAAATTTTTACATTATGTACTGTGTATAACGAATTAAAATACAATATTGCACTCGATTTAACGAACACTTAAAAAAAAATACATATAAAAAATATGTATTGCCATATAGCTTTAATTTTTTCTTTTAATTTTTGATGAACACATCGTTAAATAAAAGTTTGATTTTTTCCAAAGCATTCGAAGACATTATTTTACGAGATCTTCAAGAGGAAATAATTGAAAATTTTTTTAAAGAATCGCAAAAGCAAACTTCAATAACAATTTTTTTTAAATAATTACTTTTTTTAATTTTTTTATATAATAATTCCTTTTGAATAATTTTTTTATAAAATCCATTTTTTAGTAAAGCCCATATGACACTACATTTATTTTATATTGGATTGATATTGACAGATACTCATTTATTTTCTATAGTTGAACTCCGCACACTAATTATTTTTCCGTAAGAATATGCATTAATTTTTCATCAATACAAAATCAATAGGAAAGCTAGCAACTGTAATACGGTCTTAGTAAGATATGATATAAATTGTCCTTTTAATTTGCATTTGTTTAGTACTGCATTTAACGAACTTTTCGATTTAACGAACTGGGCTGTCAATCAATTGTTCGTTAAATCGGGACTCCACTGTATTTGTTTCTGTTGCCTACCTGAAACTCAGTAAAATTATTCATATCGTAATTTATTGGAATGACGATTATTAACATTATTTTCTTGGAAATAAACTACAAAATGCATAAACTTAACAGGTTTTTTTTAATATTTTTGCCTGGGCAGGTAGTTCTGCATATATTTTCATATGCATGCATATGCATATGTTTTCGTATAAAAATATAATAAAATTGCATATTTTCCATGTACACTAGGAGCTTCACTAATTGACAGCTCCCGCAGCTGGACATGCATATCAATAATTTGAGTTTTCATTTAAGTCGATTAATCGATTTCAATAAAAATTATTTGAATACCCTAGTAATTGCCAAAAGATTGTAAAAGAGAAAGAGAATGATATTGTGTGTAAGAACTAAACATCCACCACCTTACCTATCGGCTAAATGGTATAAATAGGTAGAAAAAACTCTTAGCAATGTCACAGAGGCACACACATTCAAACAGTGAACATCTCATATTGATTTTACAAAAAAATAAACAAAAAAAAATAAATCATATAAAAATACGATCAGTTAGTGAAATTTTGTTAAAATTTTTGAGTTTCAAATTCTTTGTTGTTTTATTTTAAAAAATCATAAAAATGACCACTAACTACAAAAGTTGCCCATTAAAAAAACGTCCCATCGTTTATGTTAACGATGCAGAAGAACTTGACCAACAATCTCCAGTGCAACAACAATATAAACAAATTGAAGACTTGGCTTTAACCAAGATTGCCAATAACATCGGATGTGGAGCTGATAATCTACCACTAGATTTAACATTGAAACGTAAAGCTAGCGACAGTTTTGAGGATTATGTCGTATCAGCTAAACGTGAATATGTATTAAATTTATCCAATAAATCACTATTGTCCCCGCCATCTTCTAATCAAAGCCGTTCGCCATCACCCATTATGGACTTAAGCAGAAGCTCAGTTATGTTATCTCCTGCATCTGATATAGATTCAAGTATGGAATATCAACCAAATGATATTCATTTAAGAGGATTAATTGCTGGCAGTATTGATTATACCACTAATCCTTATAAATCGGCTTTTGTAAATGCTGCAGGTTGTAGTCCCATGACAGCTTTATGGAATACCTATCAACCAAATATGTCAGCTATATACCCATCACCAGCATCATCGATTGCCTCGTTTACATCGTCACGATCTGCCTATAGTTATGAACATAATATCTCACCACCATCGAGTCCTGTTTCGGATATATATTCCGAACCTGAAGATCTCTCAGTGCGTAATGATATTCCTTTACCAGCTTTATTCCATTCATTTGATGAAGCACCCAGCCATCAGTCACCGATGTCATCACCTTCATCAGCCTATTCTCACAGCAGTTCTACATCATCATCATCATCATCATCATCATCTGGTAATAAAAAATATTCTTACAAATGTGAAAACTGTAACAAAATGTACTCCACCTCTATTGGATTATCAAAACATCAACAATTTCATTGCCCAGCCGCTGAATGTAATCAAGAAAAGAAACAACATGCTTGCCAAGATTGTGGAAAACTCTACAATACTATGGGTGCTTTGAAAATGCATATTCGTACTCATACTTTACCCTGCAAATGTCCAATCTGTGGTAAAGCATTCTCTCGTCCATGGTTATTGCAAGGTCACATTCGTACTCATACCGGTGAAAAGCCATTCCAATGTCCAGATTGTCCACGTTCCTTTGCTGATCGTTCTAATTTGAGAGCTCATCAGCAGACACATGTGGATGTTAAGAAATATGTATGCAAAGTATGCAATAAATCATTTTCACGTATGTCTTTGCTCAACAAACATGCCAACTCCAATTGTACCATTACAATTGTGTAAATATTGACATAGTTTCAACGAAAGTGCCAACACTCAATCCACAACAAAGTACAAAGTGAACTTAAAGCAAAACAAAAGAAAAGTGCAAATACAATTAAAACATTCCTCTGAAAGGATTTGAATATTAACGATTTTTAATTTTAATTTATATGTTTTTGAATTAAAAAAAAAAAGGAAGACAATAACTGTACATATATTATATTAGAAATACTCATAGTGTTTAAATATTTTTAATACATTTCCTAATTATAAGTATTATCATTGTTGCTGTATTTTTAAGATGTACGCATTAACTTTTGTCCCAAATATTTTTATTTATTTACTTTTTTCTTCTTTAGTTTTATTATTTTAGCAGTGAGTTGAAGTTCTAGTCTTTTTTTTATAATTTCTTTTTCTTATAAACTTGTATATTATTTCAAAATAGAAGACAGCATTTTACCAAATTTTTTTACTCTTATGTTAGTTAAAAAATATGTTTTTTTAATAGTGTTAAAATAATTATTAAGTTTATTTGTATTTGAATTTAATAAAACATATTTTCTATAAATACCTAAAAATAAAAATGACTTAAAAAATATAAGTTTAAAATATAAAAATTTTATATTTTATTTCATGTTTTTTTAAGTGTTAAATATATCCAGTTTGTTTTGGTGGGTTCAATATATTTTTTAAAGTTTTCTTCGTATATAATATATGAAAACAAACATATACAAAAATACAAAAATTTTGGTTTTCAATGTATCGTCATTTTGCCTGTTAAGAAATTAACTTTATGTATTTAATTATCAAGAAGGTAAAAAAATACCAAAATATACGTTTTAGTATGTATTTTTTTTTATCAAACTCTGCCTTCATCTAGAGACTTTATCTTGTCTAAAATTTCAGATTCTGAAGATATCATTTGTCGTATCAAAATACATTTAGCCTTTTTTTAGGGGAAGCAACACTCAGGAAATTCTTCCTACTAATTATTGTGTTGCTTTCTTTGGAAAGGGGATAGAGGAGAGATGAAAGGTGGTGAAAGATGAAGGGCTTTAATTATGGCAACACTGTAATTGCGCGAGATGATAAATCTTAGAACAGCTTTTGCCCGCCATCCTATGGAGAGTTGGCGAAATTGTTGAAGCTTTTGAGTTCATAGCCCTGTTATATTTTTTTACTTGGGTGTGGGGTTAAGTGCCATGAAAACACGAAGGAGGACATTGCGATATGTATGAGGTAAGAAAACTCAATTAATTTGCTTTGTTTTTGTAAATATAGGGAGATTAAAAGCTTGTTATAAATTAACTGAAACTGTAAAAAATATATAACGAAATTATAGCTTCTAAGATTTGGTTTGCATAAGTAAAAGCTCTGGTAAGAGATGCAATAGCATTTTTCCCCAAAAAACTTTAAGGTTTTTAATTAAAAAACAACATAAAATATCTCTTCAGTTTTTTGGAATTATAAGATAAAGACTCAAATTTTTTTAGATGCAGGTTTTTAAAAGTAAACTGACACAATATATTTTCCATTACCAAGTGTAGTTTATTTTAAAAGGAATACTTAAAGTTTGTTTTTAAATGAAAAATCAGTTAAAATAATATCAATATATTTTTGAACTAATAGGAAACGTTAAAAAACGTGGCCCGAAAGCGATTCTTCCAAGCAATATGAAATCAATTCTTCTAGAAGATAAAAAGGCGATCGTTACGAAGAAGATATCACCAAACTATCATTTAAATGTTAAAAACGAGACATTTCCAAAAGAAACCAATTCTTTTTTATTTACACTTACATTTATTTTATAATTCATTATTAAATTTAAGAATTCTAAAGGTAGCAAATTCATATATGCGTCTTACAAAACACTTCATATAAATTCTGATTAAAAAGTCCCGATCTGCTGTTTCTCAACATTTTTCATTGCAATTTGCATAATTATGCAAAATCTTAGTGTTTTTTGATACATTTTCTTTATTAAAACATATTTTTTTAAATGAGAGAAAAATACATTTTTTTTAAATCTTGCCTATCTATCTTCCAGGTTGTAAAAAGAAGATATTTTCAAAATACTTCTTTTTACAACCTGGAAGATAAAATACTACTTTGATTGTATTCAAAATAAAAAAGTCAAGATCTTCAGGATAATGCATCCTCCAAATGCTTATTTGAAAGACATTGTCCACATATGTATACAAACAAAAAAATAAAAATATGCATCAATGTGTGTATTGTGCTTGGTAAATGCATACAAATAAAAAACTTAAAAATTTAAAAACCTAACCTACAAAAATCGTTGTTCTTATGTTTTGCCAGTTAAATATTGAAGGTTATTTTAAATAATTCGAATCAGCTATGAACAGGTCTGGAACAAGATATGATCTTATACCTGGCCACAAAAATCACCAAATTCTCCAGATCCACCAAGTGCCTCTGGTGATGCATAAAGTGATTAGATCTCCCAATTATTCATCTTTAGTACTAATTAAAATGGTTCACATTTGATAAAGATTCTGTATTTTTTTACAATTTTTTAATGCTATATTATTTATATAATTTTTCGATAAATAAATACTCAAATATGTAGTTTTTTCCTCTTAGATAGCGTTATCAAATTTCAGTATTACTTAACCCAGTTAACTATATCAGAATAATCAAAGCTTAATGCCTAACCATAGTTACACATTTTAAATTTATATGGAAATATCTATGATTAACGTTTTATTCTGGTTATTTATGAGATAATTTTCAAAACCCTAATTGCAAGATTTTAAAAATGTTGTTCAACAAAATTAAAAATATTTAACTTTCACTGAAAATATGTAAATTTTTTTTTGTAAATTTCCATTGAAGTTTCTACACTATTAAACAAATTGTATATTTTTAAAAAGCATATTTTCAAATAAACTTTGGTACGCTGAACTAGAACCTTACAAGTAAAAATTTATGTCGTGTTCCTTTTTTGAAGAAATCGCTGTTTTCATATACTTGTTCCATATTTAACTTTTTCATAATATTAATTTTTTTCGTAACTATCCCATAGAAGGGACTTTGTTGATACATAAGTTTCTATTGGGCGAAGGTCAAATGCAATTTAATTTGGTTTGAATCGATCCAAATTTAACCTATCTCCCATAGAAATATTCTATCTACATTAGGATTAAATGGTATGGTTTGTAAAACTGTAGATATCCGTTTGAAATGTGGGTTGTAAATATTATAAAATCCGCTTAGGACCGCTTCCTCAAAATTTACCCATATTATACATTTATTTTCTTTCTTGTTTTAGTCCAGTTAATTATTAAACAGTTTTGCTTTACTGACCTACTCCCCACATAGGAAGTCCTTTCAGAATTGGAGTTAAATTGTATTTATACACCCAAAACCATATATACGTTTTGCATCCCAATTAAAAAATCGAACAATGTCAGAAGCTAGTCCCCATATGAGCTCACGTCCCCGATAATTGCTTAAAAAAACGGATCAGAAAATAGCAATCCTTCCCAAAATTTGACCTTAGTTATACTTGGTATTGGGTTCCTTTAGTAATTTTTTTTGAAAAACTTTCTTACCTAATATACAATTTTCTTTCGTATTTAGTTCTATAAACTCTTTCATAGGCCTTGTATGTGTTTTTTCTCTCTGATATCGTTCAAGTTCTAAGGGAATACATTACCTCGTAGGATTGCATATTTAGTTGCTTATGTCTTGAAGCAATTGGCTTTTGACGTTTACAAAATACCTGAGAAAACAGAGACAACACGGATACAATTTCGCGCCATTTCTTTCTAATTAATGTCAAACAACAACAATATGAGTAAATGAAGCCTCATTGAAAAAATTGTAAAATATGGCGGACTTACATTTCTATCTGCTCTGTGGTTTACATCAGACATGTAGAACTCGGGATAAAAAAAATGCATTACTTACAAATATACTCATACAAACTGTGTTTAAAGTGTTCAGAGAACACCTCCTTACATTACAGGGAACGTCACTGATTTTCAAATACATTTAGTCATATAAAACAAACAAACATTTATGTCAAGATATTCTTATTATCAATTGTTCGTAAAGTTTTTGCGCCACAATTTGTTTATACAGACTATCAGAAAATAAAATCACTACATAGACATAAGATATGATATAGTTTGTACGTACCTCTGTCAATAGTTATCACCTGCTTTTTCTTTATTTTATCCTAACCCTCATCTTTGACACAGAAAAGATATACTGTGTAAATATTTTTTATTTATTTTAATTTATAATTATTTTTCTTGTACTCTTATACTTTTGGTTTTGAATCCTTTGAATAAATATGTAGTTTGGATATATTTTTTATTGTAAAGGCTTAAGATTTCATGTTACACAGGAAATAATATAAATAGTGCATTTTGTATTGCATAGTGCATTATAAATAGAGAGCACCCAATAAGATAGGAAATCAGTTTAACAGGTAAGAGATAATATATATATTTTAATAGTGTTGTTATGTTAATGAATTTGTTCATAATAAGGGATGAAATAGATTTAATTATTTAAGTTGTTAATTTGCATAAAAATATAAATTGTGTATAGTGTATTATTTAAACTCCTTTATAACGAAAATATGTAATGAATTTCCGGTTTTTTTAGTTTTGATTTTAGAAGGATTTTTATAAAATGAAGTCATCGAACTTTGTGTGCATTTAATGTTGAAAAAAAAAATTATAAATAAGACTCATCATCTGAAATAAAAAATAAAATCTACTTTGAAAAGCAAAATATAGAAAAACTGCCAATATTTTGGATTTAAATCTACTCTAAAAGAATTCGGCGAATAAATCACAAGATTAAGTTGTACCATCATTTTACAAATTGTATCATTTACATGTTTTAAACGTTTGCGGCCTTTATATTTACATAATTCCTATACTTAACGTAGTCAAATGTTTGTGATCAAAAAGTGTATTGAAACTTTATGTTCAATAACCTCTATGAATGTCACGGAAGACATCTACATCTCTGAAAAAAATTTCAGAAAACAAATTAATTTAAGTAATTTTTCTAATATTTTCATTTCTTTTTCAATCGTAAGATATATTTTATGTTTAGTAAATTAATTTTAGTACTTTTTTCTAATATTTTAATTTTTCTATTAGTCGTAAGATATTTTATATATTTATATTTATTTTATATTTAGTTTATTTTTAATTGTTCTGTTATTTAATTATTATAAATACTTAATAACTTTGAAAAATTAATAAAATTGCAAATTACATCATATTTTTACTTTGCAATACCCTCTATCAGCCAAAATATATTTGTATTTGTTAATTGCAATAGCCCCTATCAACCATAGCGTAACATATTACATCATTTTCAAACATAGTTTTCAGTAGTCATGTACTCAGGAATTTAGGCAAAAATCATTTTTTTGCTTTTGCTCAAAAAATTTATTTTGGTTCATAGAGGGTATAGAATATAATCTCTCTTTATATACATTTTATTTGAGAAGAACTGGATTTTACCAAATTTTCATATTTTAAAATTTAAGTAACTCAAAAAGTTTTTAAGATAATTTGGGGTTGACAATTTGCTTTAGTAACAGAGTTAACATTTTTATACCCTCCACCATATATGGTGAGGGTATATATCAGTTTGTCATTCCGTTTGTAATATGTCGAAATATAGGTTTAAGACCGCATAAAGTATATATATTCGTGATCCTTATGCAATTTTAAGTCGATTTAGCGATGTCCGTCTGTCTGTCCGTCTGTTTGTCTGTCTGTCTGTCTGTTGAAATCACGATCACGACGCGAAGACGCAAGCGGGGGTGCCTATTTTTACCCAGATTATTGAACATCCTCCCGAGCAGTTTGGTATTTAAAATGAGCAAAATCGGTCAAGCGGTTCAAAAGTTATGAGTTAAAATGTGAAGGTACCTCTAAATTTTCCATACAAATTTGTACAATTTTTCTGTATCTATTTTTTTTTTCTGTTAAGTAAGTAAAAATGTTATTAAGTCTTCTTATTGTTCGATTACATTTATTGTCTTACATACTATGATAACTAAGTTAACGTAAAAATGAACAATGTTAAAGTCGCTAACAGAGCAGACCTCTGTAAATAACATTGCTAAAACTAAATAACAAAAGTTCGTTACATAAATTGACAAAACATATTCATATTACAGTTCATGCAAAATTTAGTATATACGTATATCATCTTCATCCCCTTTGGTGGAGGGTTTCAAAGATTCGGCACAGCCGAATTTAGCCCTTTTTTACTTGTTTACTATCGAAATACTACTCGATTTTGATAAAATATTTCCTAAAAAAAATTCTCTTTTATAGGAGAAATTGTTAAAAATTCTTGTTATAGAAAACTCACATGTTATGAAAACAATTTTACTATAAAACATACATAAATTCTATTCAAAATAAAGTTCTTAATCGAAAGAACGATTTTCTTTGGAAACGATCATATTCTGGTGACTTAACTATTTAAAACATTTTATTTTTATTATTGTACAATATTTTAAACATTTTATCATTGTTAAAATAAGCCTCAAAAACATGAAATTTTTTGAAGGACATTAATATTCACTTTATTATAACTATGTCAGTGTTCGTTACAATATGTCTTACTGCTTCTGCAAGGATGTTGAAGATTTGATTTCTTTACACTCAGAGAAAAGATTGGTTGCAATTTGATCAAAACCATTAAAATTTATTTGTGAGGATTTAATTTTATTTGGAATAACCTAAAATCCATTAATAATGCAGAAATGTTGTATTGGGAATTAAAAAAGCGAAAAAAAAATTAAAAGTCAATCCCATTATTCAATTATTGTTATTTCCAATCATCTTTTAAAATAAAATTGGTTTATTATTTGTGTGCGGTGGATGCAACCATTTATTTAGTGAATATATTAGAAATTTAGTACAATCTATCAAATTTATTAAAAAATTGTAGTACAATTATTTTGATCAAATATATAATAAAATTTGGGTTTCAGTAGAAGCAACCGAATTGTGGATTGTATTGATAATAGACGTCACTAATGATTGGTAATGATAAACAAATTTTATACTAATATTTGGTTTCTTAACAAATTGTTTAAATTCAAAATTAAAATTTATAAGTGTTTGTGCACTCACAATATATTTTCCGTTACCGACTATAGTTTATTTAAGAAGTAATACGTAAAGTTTGTTTTAAATGAAGAATCAATTGAAATTCATAGAAATATATTTTTTAACTATTTGAATCAGTCATTCATCATTCAATTTACAGACATTCAGTAGGAGTTGATATTTTCAGTTAAATGTAAAATGTTATGTTTTCTGTTTCAAAAAATATAAATTCATATAATTCTTTTTTGTTTTTTTACCAAAATAGTTTGTATATAAACAAAATTATTTCAATAAAAATTACAAGAAATTATTCAAATATACATACACACACAAAGCCAATAAAAATATATACACCTGCATGTGTTGTGTTCTGTTTTGTAATTACACACAAATAAAAAAACTTTCAATTTGAAAAACAAACCACAAAAGTAGTTTTTTCTAACTTTTTGTTAGTAAAAATTTGATGGTTATTTTAAACGACTTTCTATTGTTTTTACTTTTGTCGATTATTAAACAATGATTGATAATAAACAATAAAATGGGTTGAATATAATAAAAAATCAGTAGTCCTCTTTTTGATTGTATTTTCGATTAATTTAATATGTATTTTAAGTTGTTTTTAACGATATAATATTGTGAGTGTGGTGTAGTGAGTAGAGAGGTACTCAGAATTTTCGAGTTCAAAACCAGGAAAAGGCAAACATTTTAAAAATATTTTTTTTAATTAAAATAAAATATTCAAGTGTTTAAATGGCAAATATATCAAAGAAAATTAAAATTAGTTGTGGTGCAGTAAGCAAGAGTGTGAGCTATGAATCTGAATGCCCAGGTTCGATACCGGAAAAATCTAAAAATAATTTTTTTTAAGATAAAATTTTGTGGAACGTAATAATATTTCTGTGGAATATAAATATTAAATTAGAATATTGGCTTTCACAACTAAAAATATAATTTAATATGAAGATAGTTGTCGTAACCGCCAGAATTCGATTGGCAACAAATTCGGTGCCCACAACTGCTACTGTTTTCTAGGTGTAGTTGTATCAATTATGTATGCACAGAGAAAACAGGTTCATCGTGCCAACCGAATAGTTTGGTTGAAGCCACCGACATATTTGTTTGACACAACGGAATTTCATTTGAAACCATACATTTCAATCGACAACCGAACAAATTTTTCTATTAAAATTCGAAATCCATTAAAAATTCTATATCTTTAGAAAAAAATCTTCAAATTTCAACTAATTTTCAAAACATCTCCAACCTGTCATCTTTCATAATAAAAAATTACTCCAATAATTTTCTTATGGCATTCTTTTGGTAAAACATGTTAGTTCTTGTTTTTGTGGTTATGACCTTAACGGCACAAATTCAATATGTCATTATAACAAAGAGACATCAAACTTGACTCCATTCAGCTCTACGGATGCCTTTAAGCTTCTAGGTTAAATAGCAGTTTAGAATTACACTTTGTAACTGTCATATTGGTTTCATCAACAACTGAAAGAATGCAAAAAAAGACGCCAAAGTACCCAAAGTCCTCTATAGTCGATATACAAATAACTCTAGCTTTAACAGTAACGATCGTCAAACATCAACAACATGTCTTTTTAAACAATATTTACGGCATTACAACGTTAAAGGAAAGAAAAAAATTAGCAACGTGCCTTCCTTTGCTCAATAATAAACCACAGCATGAATAGGAGATGATAAATACTTAGGCACTAATTTTTTTAAAGTACATATTTTTTTTAAATATTTTTTAAATCTGTTAATAAGCTACAAAAGGATCCACTTTAAAGCAAGACAAAATTAATAAAAACACCTCAATTTTTTTTTAAGAAACCCAAAGAAAACTTTTTAAAGAGATATTCTTTTAGTATCCAAGCAAAACTTTGGTAATGGGAGCGATATTCTCATGCGTTACCTTGTAATGATAGCTCGTACCTTTTTCATTATTTGCAAGCATAAAGTAATAAGTTACTGATTATTAATTACGTAATATATGATTTATAAATGTAAAGTAGTAATTGAAATATTTTTGAAAATCTATTTTTAGATACATTACTTTGTGTTTTTTTGTAAGCAAAAAGGTAATGTATGTTTGCTTTGACAGCACTAGTGGAAAAACGAAGCCCAAAAATTCATTTAAGTTTATAGCAATCAAATACTATAGGCTTCGATAGCTCAATGGGTAGAGTTCTTGGCTGACAACCACATTATTTTTAATTTTTTTTAATAAAAATTCCTATTTTTTAAAAATCTATTTTTAGACACATTACTTTTTTCATTCTCTTAACCATGTAAGTAACCCCTTACATTATCACCTCTAAAGTAATGGGTATATACATTACTTTGAGGCTCACCGCCTATAAAATTCATCAATGAAGTAAGGTGTAAAGTAATCCATCGGCCCCTATGGCTGTACATTACTTTACCCATTATTCGGTAATGTGTGGTTTTGCTTGGATCCAACTTGGTAGAGAATTTAAAGTTACATATAAAATTTCATTTTGTATGTTACATACTCTGAGCCAAGATTTCGAATTGGGGTAGCAAGTAGGGTTTGTTCAGGTTAGATTGGAATTTATTTAGATTGATTTTTGCAGCAAATTCGACTAAAACATTTAGTTGGACATATAAATATTTAAAATTTCTAGGCCGTTCAGAAAGTCAGTTTTACCTTTTTGAATGCTCATTTTTACCACTTTCTTTGAGAAAATTACCAAAAGTAGTGAATTGGCACATACTTCATATAACACATGTTTTAAATCTAAGACTTTTAACCGATGGGGCATAGACAGGACGATAAGGACGAAATTTTTCCCACTACTATTTATGCTACGTGATTTAGGGTTTTTTTTTCTTTTCCAACCCCTATTTTACCACTTCCTTATTGGAAATTCTGATGAGTACGTCTTCAGTAAATTAGCTCCCATTTCCAGCAGATTTCTATTCAAAGAATGTTAGGAGAAAACTCATGTTTTAATTGCAAGATTCTATTCAAGGCGGTTTGGCCACTTAGAAGGAGATTCTCCCTTTTGAATCCGGTTCTTATTACGTTCCTAGCGAAATTACCAAAAATTGGCTTATCAGTGAAAGCGTGTACTGCAAGGAACACATATTTAAAATTTAAGGTTTGTAGCCAAATCGGTTTTAGCAGTACTTTAAAACGCCTATTTTCCCCTTTTGAATACCACTTTTGGAACGTTTTTGCCAAAAATTCCAAAAAGTGCCTAACGGAAAAGCCAATTAAACGTAATGGGACAGGACATTTTTACCACGGAAAATAAATAAGCCCTACTCTCTTAATTTCACGTTCCATTCCATTAAGTTCCCCTTGAAAAGTGTTTCAATTCCAATCGTTATCTGTTCAATTTAATTTGGTTCGCATTGTCTAGTGTTTTAATTCCACATGTTCGCCATTTCATTCCATTCCATTTTATTCCCCTTGGCTATTGTGTCAATTCTACTCGTTTTTTATATTTCAAATTTTAGCCAACTCACTATGGACAGGTCGTTAAGCACTGCGAATTTCTTCTCTAAAATCCCTATTTTGCCACATCTCTGGGGAAATATTAAAAAAATATATTTTTAACGGATTAATTCATACTCTGGGAAACATATTTTTAAAAATTTTATTTCTAGACAAAGCGATTTGGCCAGGCCGTTAAGGGGAATAATTTTACATTTTTGAACCCCTTATTTACCATGTTGCCTATCAGTGAAATAGTCCATACCCAAAGGAAATATTTTAAAAATTTTTTATTTCTGACAGCTTTTTCAGGGGCTAACTTTCTCCTTTTGAACCCAAATTCTTGCACGATCCTGGAGAAAATTTTAAAGAGAACCTTATTAGTAAATTAGGCTAAACTTTAAGCAAAAACATATTTTACATTTTATCTTGCTAACTAAAGGAGTTTTGGCTAGCGGTCCTGAAAAAAATTTTAAATGTTCCTAAAAAAATCCAAAATAAACTTTATTAACCCATATTTCAGGGAACGCATATAATATCCAAGAATTGGTTTGTGAGATCAGTACAATAACAATTGTGAACCTTGTAAACAAAAAAGTGTACTTTAGTTGCATACGTGTCATATCTATAACACAACTATAGCAGCATTAATAGAGAAAGAGAGAGTCTTCTTTTCTTTTTTGTTGCATTGGTTTTTCTGATTTGCAAGTACTGATAATAAAAAAATGTTACTTGTCAAAGTGCATGTCTTTAAGGTTGTCAAAGAGATGTTTAGTTGTTGTTGTTGCTAAAACATGTAGTTCGTTGTTATTGTTTTGTAAGATAATGACGATCATGATCATTATTTTCATCATGATCATTTTAATACTTGAAAACATCATCTCCAATTGATGGGCGGTTTTATATAAAAAATGACATATCGATTTTTTTGTTGCAGTTTTCTTCGTCTTCAAAGCAAGAATAACATGTGAAATCGTACTAAGACGATTGAAAGACTTGACTGATAGACGGACAACATAGACAAGTTGTTTGCAAGTTAGGAAAATTTTTTAATATGGAAATAGTAGAGGATACCCTTTTTCTGTTGTTATTGTTGTCATCGCTGATACTGCTGCTGATCACGTCAAATATGTGGTAATGTCATGTTGTGTTTAGAAGAAGAAGAAGAAGAAGAAGAAGAAGTAGAAAAAGAAGACAATATGCAAAAAGAAAAAAAAAAAAAAGTAACAAAATCAACAAAGTTAGCTGGTGATTTTCTATTGAAACTGTTAATTGTGGTTTTTAACAAGACAATATCAGATTACAACTGCTTTTTTACTAAATAATTATGTGTAGTACGATAGTATTGACAACAAGTAAACGACTTGTAGTATCTTTAATTATTTATAATGTGGAAAAGTTTTCTTTTTGCATATGCCTGCTTAATGCAAATGAGAAAAGTTGATAAAGAAAGTCGAATATTAAATTTCCTGGTTAGGTAATTAACCCTATTTAAGTAGTGAATAGCTACTATTTGTATATACGTACTATGAAGAGATAAAAGCAAGTAAGTAAATACTATGGTCGGTCTTGAGATATCCTACGCTAATGTGAGCCATATTCCGGAATATGGATAAAATTCCGAGAGGGGATCTGATTCTTATTATATGGGCGGAAAAAATCAACGAGATAGAATATATAGAGAAACATGTGAAGGATATTAACCAGCAATGCGTTTTAGCAAATATTGGAAAATTGGTTTATATTAGGACCAGCAAAGTGGTTCGATTTTCTTTAAATTTGAAGGCATGAGTTATGAGGGTGTATTGTATTCACAACCAAATAACAATTATATATCAATGATTATTTGTATTTTATTTACAATTTAAGCTCAAGTTAGATAGGACCAGGGTCATGGAACGTTTTCAAACATTTTCAATTGGGTTGGTAAATACGAATTTATACAACAAATTTCGTTTTACTTATATACCAAATTTTATTAAAAGGACAGACGAATGGCGAGCGCTAAATTGACTTTAAAAGTTATTCTGACAACGGGTTCACCAGCATACCTAATGTATGGTCTAGGTCTATTATTTTTGGTGGTTATAAACATCAGCACAAACTTATTATATCCTTTTCACGTAGTAGTTTATAAGAAGTATTTTTTTATATTGCCTTTACTGATATTCATCAGTTATCATCGGCGCTGGGATGAATGACACTAAACTGCTAACAATGTTGCATATACCATATTCATACTGTTTCCTTAAATATGGTCTTAACAACGACAACAATTCTGTAAATAGTCTCCAAAAATTGCACCCACGAGAAAACAAGGACGATCAAGTCGACAATTTATTATTATAGAATATTGTATTGTTATAGAATAATAATGATGCTGGTGTTAGGAAAGGCCTACATGCTGTCATGTTCAGGAACAGTAGTACTTAGTTGTTAACTGCATGCATCAGCTCATATACAAAGGAGACACAACCATATTCTCCAACTAAGGAGGTAAACGTAATTTCAGAGAAACCTGAGAACAATTTACCTAAAAACCAAAGAATATATTTTCCGTGTGGACAACTCAAATCAATTGTAGACCAAATCATTTTCTATGAAATTTCAGGGTTTTACACTTATAAAAAAGTTGGTACAAAATTTTTTTATTTGCAATTCCAATTTATCATACCAATTAATTTCATCCATAATTGAAATAATTTATTCCTAAAATTTAAAAACTTTTCAGTTAATTTTAATCATTATTGTTTTAAAATCATTTTATTTGTCTGTTTCCGCTATTCTTGTCGCTATATAAAGGGTAGTCCAAACATAATGCACGGTGTTAATTGTGAGTCACACCTTAACGCAAGTTTTTTGCCCTAATTAATTTGGCATTTCTTTTTTTCAGTGTTTGACAAATTCAACCATGGAGAGGTACAAAATTAAACAGCGCGTTAAGATTGTTAAAGCTTTTTACGAAAATAGGAAAAGATGGGCAAAGGGTAAATACCCAAATGGTATATACCCGGTAAAATAGGTTAATTGGGTGAAAATGGGTAAATACCCGGGTATTTACCAAAAAGGTGGATATAAACTATGTTGTAGAAAATTTGGTGAACAAAAACATTTTGCAGCAAAATTTTATGAATTTCATACTAAAATTTATACTAAAATTTAGTAATATACTAACAAAATTCTTACAAAGTAGTTGGAAAATAGAACTTAAAGTAATAACTATATTATATATACATTAGGTGGGCCGATTTGTAAGGATGGCACAACATTGATTGCTAAATCGACCCACCCTAGTATACAGATTTATTTTTGCAACCTTACATTATTCAATCGAAATCAATGTCGCTGTCGCTGAATGTTTCATCGTCACTTTCACCCCGAAAATAATAAAACGAACAATGGGAGATACCAGTGGAAGATGCTTCCTCAAATGAATTAGCAAAATTGATTGCATCCGCAGATGATACTATTTTTGGGGAAGTATCCATTTGTCCTGTGTCTTTATTGGCGAGATTCCAAATGCTTTTTATAATTCGTTCTGTGGAAAACATTACTGTTGTTCACGATAGTGTGGCAGAAGAGCCGTCAACATCGGCTTGTCGTCGGTGGTCGTTATCGTGACATGATAACCGACTTCTTGTGGCAAGAAATTTAGAATATGGACTTGGACGATATGTGGTTCCAACAGGATGGTGCCAACAATGGTTCTTTTGCGCGAGAAATTCAATGGCCGTGTTAACTCACGATCATGTGATTTGACACCGTTGGACTTATTTCTTTGGGGATATTTAAAAGAAAAAGTGTACATCAATAAGCCAAGAACAATTCAAGAGCAAAAGGATGAGATAATTCGGCACATTAACGATATTAAACCTTAATTATGTCTCAGAGTCATTGAAAATATGGAACATCTGATAGAGGTATGCTACCGAAGCCGCGGCGAGCATTTGGCCGATTCTTGGTTTCACACATAATTGCCATAGATATTCCTATCATAAAATAATATTAAGATAATTCTCTGAAAACTTTTTGTTTTATTTACAATTAACATCGTGCATTATGGTTGGACCACCCTTTATACAAGAATAGTGTTTCTGATTGATTGATTCAACAACGCCCAGCCCAAACCGCTGAAGCTAGGAAGTTTAAATTTGGTATGTTGGTAAATATGATTTACCTTTTTCCCTGAGTGTATGAATCTTAAAGCTCCAAGAATTTCCATTTTTATTTTTGTACAAACAAGAGAGTGCACCAACCTAATAGAAAAAAGTAATTTAAAAATTCCTCTTTCCCCTCCTTTGCTGCCACCTCGCTGATCTAGAGGTTAAAAAAGGGTGATGAAATTTGTAAATTTTTGGGTTGCTAAAACGTTCGAAACGTTTCATGAAAACTGCATTAAAATGATATATTCGTCAAATGAGGAAGTTTGATAAACATAATTTGCTAAACATAATTTGCTAAACATAATTTGCTAAATGCTTGCCAAGTTGCTCCAAAAGGCACTCGCGAAAAATTTGTTAAAATCCAAAAGCATCAATAACAAAGTACCTTCAAAATGCCTTTTCAAACATACCAACTTTATATCCGTGCATGTGTGGTTCTTGTAGTTTAAATACATTAAAAAAAAATATAGGACAAAGTTTTGAGGTGGTTTTAAATTCTATACAACCCGATCTTAGATTTTGCTTTTCTAAAGTAATTATGTTGTCGTGAAAGTTTTAATGTTTAATACTTAAGGTAACTTACGCCAAATTTGTATGGGAATGACATAGAATGCGTCAGGAATAGAATTTATGATTTATTTTCAAAAGGATTTTAAGTTTTTCGGTGACTCTTTGCGAAGCCACAAAACCTTAAAGAACCGAAAATTTTATAAAGATTAGGCAAGTAATGAATTTAGAACTCTCTCTCTTTCTCTCTTTCATACTGATATATCTAGAAAGTAATAGTATTTTGAAATGATAAAACCTTTCATTGAATAATTGTAAAAAGTTTTGTTCCATTTATTCCTTTGCACCTGTCGCGATCGAAAGACAAGATAACGGTCCAACAAAAAACTGACTTTGTTGTTATGGTGCATAATCAACAAGTAGCTCAGGATTATATATAATCTGTTGTTTTTTTTTTTGTGAAACTGAAAAACCTCAAATAATAAGAAAAACAATTGTTTTTTTTTTTTTTTGGAAATTTTTAAGAATTAAGTAAAAAGGATTTGATTTCATGGGTAAACTGAAAACTTAAAAGAAAGCCGCTCAAGAAAGAATATTGCGAAAAAGAAAAAATAATGCTAAATAGACGTAACGAATATTTGGAATAAAAATAAAAATCTTAGTGTCAGATTTAATCATAATAACGATAAACATAATTTATTAAAAAACCACCGACAATTTCTTTGAGAATTGCTTTAAAAATTTCTAAAGAAATTATAAAAGTCTTAAATTTCACATAAATATCACTGAATGACAAGTGTTTGTAATGGACTTGCTGGCAGGACACTGTTTCAAATAGTTGTAGTATTTTTTAAATTAACAAGAAATCATTGATATCTTTTTATCGTCAATTTGTTTGAATTACCGCCAGCCAACCTTCCTTCCATCGAAATCAAACAATAAGTTTTTTGCTATTTTTTGAACTGGGTCAACAACCATTACAAATTTTTGTTTGATTTCTTGGAAAAGCAAATGTATTTTAAATTTATAAGACATTGTCTCTTTGTTTGTTTTTTTTTTGCTCTCCGTTTTTTTTTGCCCAGCTAAAGACGACTTGTCGTCTAGCTATTGTGAGACTTAAGGACGACAGGTATTTTGCACAAGCACACACTGATACCAAACATTGCATGTATGTGTTTACATACATGCTATTGCCCTAAATAATGTTGCGCATTGTCCTAACTGTCACCTTTCTTTCTCTTTAACCAAGAAGTTGCACATGCTGCACTGATTGTCTTTTCTAAGTTATTGTTATAACAAGACCAACAAGGTGTTTCTCCATACATGTGCCCTGTACTTATAACATGTATGTTGCAATTCTTTTGTCAATGAATTACAGTAATTCTATTGTCTTCACATTTTCTCTGTTTTATTTTTGTCATTTGGATTTTATGCAATTCATTCTATTCTGATGTGGTATTAACTCGATTTGTTACAATTTCTTTAAGATCTTTTATGATCATAGTCATTATTACTTATTGTGATTTCTAAGAATTTTGTAATGTATCCTTTATCTTCTGTTTGTTTTATAATCAGATGCTTTACTTGTTGCATCTATTGCAGTACTTATTTTGATGTTATTTAAAGAGAATTTGCTAAAATAGTAAAAAAAAACAAAATACATTTGCAAGGTGTTAACTTGTGTTAAAAGGAAATTACATTGAATGAACCATAAAAAATTGTTCTAAGAAGCTATTGATGGTGCTTACTTCTGTTTACGGAGACAAAGAGTCTAGCAGGTTGTTAGTGTCAGTAGTGCAGCAGCGAAACTAAAGGTCTACCTTTTGAAGAAAAATAGTCTATGTTCACTTAACAAATATATAGATCCCGAATAAGACTTTTAATATACTATTATATCATATCAAATTTTGGGGAAATTCTAAACGAAAATTGTAAAGTAATGGTTTTCTTTTATATTCGGGCCTTAATTACACCTTAAGTAATTTTTCTTATCAAAACGTTGCAAAAAATAAGTTTTCAAAAGTATACTCGGGACTAAGGATTTTAAGTATTATCAAACTTTTTTTAAATCACCGAAAACAAATCTGAAACTGAGGCAAGGAATTTTGATTCTTTTTAAGTGTAGATATATTTAAGAGAAAATCGGATATAGAGTTCATATGGAGCAATAGGTCCAGTATGGACCAATAAGTGCAGTGTATTCATGTCATTTGCCAAAGATGAGGCTGATATTTATGAATTTATCAGCCATAAATATTAAAATTTAAAACCATTTGGGGTGAAATAGGACCAAACGTGAACTAATTTCAATTGATATTAAGAGTGTACCAAATTTAATTTAAATGGGTTAAATTGGACTTGAGACAAATTTATTATCTATAAATTGGCAAAAAATAGAAAAGCACTAAGAAATTTTGATTCTTTTTTAATTTAGATGTTTTTCAGAGCAAATCGAGAGTAGAGTTCATGTCCCAGCAAAACTTTGGTAATGGGTGCGATATTCTCTGCGTTACCTTGTAATGATAGCTCGTTACCTTTTTTATTATTTGCAAGCATAAAGTAATTAGTTACTCATTATTGATTACGTAATATATGATTTATAAATGTAAAGTAATAATTGAAATATTTTTGAAAATCTATTTTTAGATACATTACTTTGTTTTTTTTTTTGTAAGCAAAAGGGTAATGTATCTTTGCTTTGATAACACTTGCGAAAAAACGAAGCGCAACAATTCATTTAAGTTTATAGCAATCAAATACTATAGGCTTCGATATCTCAATGGGTAGAGTTCTTGGCTGGCAACCACATTATCTTTAATTACAAATATTTTAAATTAAATTAAATATTTGTAACATTTTTTTTAATAAAAATTCCTCTTTTTTTAAAATCCATTTTAATACACATTACTTTTTCCATTGTCGTAACCATATAAGTAACCCCTTACATTATCACCTCTAAAGTAATGGGTATATACATTAGTTTGAGGCTTATCGCCTGTAAAATTCATCAATGAAGTAGGGTGTAAAGTAATCCACCCCCCCCCCCTCTATGGCTGTTCATTACATTACCCATTATTTGGTAACGTGTGGTTTTGCTGGGGTATGTACAAGGACCAAATTTGGACCACTAATGCTGTGAA
Organism: Eustalomyia histrio; assembly: GCA_949748255.1. Taxonomy (NCBI): domain Eukaryota; kingdom Metazoa; phylum Arthropoda; class Insecta; order Diptera; family Anthomyiidae; genus Eustalomyia; species Eustalomyia histrio. The sequence continues at coordinate 70,888,303 of OX456526.1, forward strand.
TTTATTTTAGGTATAGAATTTTTTAAATATGATACTTATAAATTTATCAGCTATGTTCGCATTAAAATCCTCTATTCTGTAACATTTGCTAGCGAAATACGTCCAAACATGAACGGATTTCAATTTAATACAATATAGATTTTCCTTGGGATTAAGTAAGTGAATGTTCCACATTTCAGGGAAATATTTTTCTATCTGCGACATGTTGCATGCGAGTAAGAGCCAATTTTTGGGGACCTGTGATTTTATTTATATGCGTATTAACGAACGTTTCTTGAGCATATTAGTGAAGTTTATATTTTATAGTTGATCTTTTTATTACTTATATGTAAAAATGTATTTTTAGTTTGGTTCGAGAATCTAGAACATTTTTTCCAAATAATATTTTTTTTTCTTATTTTTTATTTAGTAATCATGGAAAATACACAGAAAAAGTTATTAGACCCAAGCTGAATGGAATGCATTTTCTGGTTCGCTACGACTTTTATCAACATTCTTCGTGCTGAAATGCCAATTGTAAATTAACATGGATTTTAGTATTAGCTAATAGCTAATTTGGACATACGGTAAACAAAGGAGAATATAAATAATACAAAAATAGTTAGTAAATTTCATCTGTACTCAATAATAAAAATCAACTGTATGTTAGCATAAATAGCTTTTTCCGTTGATTTGTGAGTTAAATAGAGGTATTTACAATTGGTATTTCGGCACAAAGAATGTTGATGAAAGTCGTAGCTGACCAGAAAATGCATTCCATTCGGCTGGTGTCTAATAACTTTTTCTGTGTATTCTCCATGTTTACTAAAAATTAAAAAATAAGGAAAAAATTTTTCATTTGAAAAAAACTTTTCCTATGATCTCGAGTCAAACTAAAAATACATTTTCATACAATTGTAAATATCTCTATTTAACTCACAAATCAACGGAAAAAGCTATTTATGCTAACATACAGTTGATTTTTATTATTGAGTTTAGATATAGGGGAGTCATAGGGTGGAAGTTTTATTTTATTATCCTTTTTCATTGCATCTAAAGCCCTTCTTTTGGTTTAGTGAAAAATTTGATCTTTTAATGTTCCCAAATAAATTTTTAATTTTTTATTTAAATTTTAACTCATATAGAAACAGTTTTGTAGGATCAATATAAAATTTTCTATATCAATGGTCATAAGTTGACAATTCATAACAGACAACAAACTGGCAAATTTAGTTAAGCATACTAAACAATTTTTTCATCTTATAAGTCATTTGGCATCTTTTTCTTAAGTAAAACTGTTTGATACACAGTAGTTGGCAACTTATGACCATCGGGGTTCAACTGAATATAACATATATATATATACACAAAAAATGGTGCAAAGTACAAAAAGTGAATTTTATATAAATATTCCATACAAATTTAAGTCGATATATACGTGCTTAGTAGATATAGATATAGCTACTTAAAAATTAAGAATGTATTGTATAAAAATACTGCCAAGTCTAAGAAATTATTGTCTTTTCTCTTTTTTCATAAAAAATATCTGAAATTTTTGTATTTTTAATTTGTTAAAATATTAAAAAGAACAAAAGCTATCAAATGAATTATGCGTTTGTAAATAAAAGTAGAGCGGGACAAACAATATAATTGCTCTGTTTCGCGATTCCGCGAAGTCCATGTACGAAAACATCTTTTGTACAAAGGCGGCCCAAATAATCAATTTGTATTTGTAGGGTTAGTCGTTTTTTTACAAGTAGGTATAAATATAGATATACAAGTTGAACAAACCTTGCTTTATTTTAAATTCAACTTTTATTATTTTTAAAATAAGTTACCCGTCATAGATATGAAAAGAGCTAAATTTCATTAAAAATCATAATTTTAGAAATTGTGAAAAAGAACTGCTTTAGAACGGAAAAATCAGAACTAAATGATAAGTGAAATAATTATTCTTTAAGAATCACTTCCATTTATTTTTGCTGGGTAAGCGAATGTGTGGGAAATTTTGAATCACGAACGTTAATAAATGTAACATAAATTTTAGAAATATCGAGCACCTCGGTAGGCTAGTTGGTAGCATGCTAGCTTATCATTGCGGGGGTCGTGGGTTCGATTCCCACCAGAGGCTAGTGCTCGGTTAGGGTATTAATATATAATTTATAATTATATGATTAATATAAATATAAATAAATAAATAAATAAATAAATAAATAAATAAAATAATATTGGAAATATTAAAGGGAGAATATTAATAAAACAAATAAATTTTGATATGGATTCGCTATGGCTTCGCACACAAATTGGTAAATAGAATAATCTATATCTACGTTTTGCCAGAAAGTAAACGAAATACAAGGTATTTTTAACGTTTCGTTGCCTCTTAAACATATGTATTTACGTACAAGTTTTAAAAAGCTGGTTGTAGCATTCGATTAAATCTTGTGTGTTTCACGTCTTGAATCACAGCGAGCTAAATCACATCTTTAGTACCAAGGTTGATAGCTTTGGAAAAGTAACAGTCATTTTTAATAAGGTTATTGGTATAATTTTAGTAGACGTATACGTAATATTAATTTGTTACATAGTGATATATTTGATATAAAGCAGCATTTATTTTCTTTCGATAAATTAAAAAAGAAATAATTATTTAATTATTAAGGGAAAATATATATTCGTGATCCTTATGCAATTTTAAGTCGATTTAGCGATGTCCGTCTGTCTGTCCGTCTGTCTGTCTGTCTGTTGAAATCACGACGCGAAGACGCAAGCGGGGGTGCCTATTTTTACCCAGATTATTGAACATCCTCCCGAGCAGTTTGGTATTTAAAATGAGCAAAATCGGTCAAGCGGTTCAAAAGTTATGAGTTAAAATGTGAAGGTACCTCTAAATTTTCCATACAAATTTGTACAATTTTTCTGTATCTATTTTTTTTTTCTGTTAAGTAAGTAAAAATGTTATTAAGTCTTCTTATTGTTCGATTACATTTATTGTCTTACATACTATGATAACTAAGTTAACGTAAAAATGAACAATGTTAAAGTCGCTAACAGAGCAGACCTCTGTAAATAACATTGCTAAAACTAAATAACAAAAGTTCGTTACATAAATTGACAAAACATATTCATATTACAGTTCATGCAAAATTTAGTATATACGTATATCATCTTCATCCTCTTTGGTGGAGGGTATTCAAAGATTCGGCACAGCCGAATTTAGCCCTTTTTTACTTGTTTTTAGTTATTTTAAAAATCATAAAAGGCACTCAAAATTGTTTGCTGCCTTACATAATTGCAGATGTATTTTTAAATAAATGAAAAATCACTTAAAAACTAGTCTATCAACTTTTACCTAAAATGGAACTTAAAATTTATTTTAAAATGTTAAAAAATCAACCTAAAAAATTAGCGAAAAAATTAATAATTTTTCATTTATTTTAACTGTGAAAAAATTAACTATTTATCCGTAAACACAAATCACATTTTTTTATTTGTTTCTTTTAACAGCCAAATAATTAACTACTAAATATGTTAAAAGTAATGATTTTTTTTTTGTTTTTTTTTTTACTCTTGAGTAAAAAAGTTTAGATATAATATTATGTGGACCTATCTACAAATATAACTTCTTTCATTGCTTCCTAAACTTCAGTTGACATTCGTTTATGATTTTTTGGTGTTATTCTAAGGCACTTCCAAAAGAATTCATGACAGAAAATCCGTATTAATGTGTAATTGTTTTTATTGAAAGAAGATAATTATTAGTATTTATAATCTTTAATCATTTAAAAAGAATTGCAGTCAGTTACAGTAAAAATATTTTGAGTGAAGAAATAAAGCCTAAAAATAGTTGATATTTAAAAAATCTGAGATATTTGTTTTTTTTTCAGATAAAAATAAGTTTTGTTTTCAAAAATGTTGTTGGTTTAGTAACGACAGCGAGTAGCAAATACTCTTCCTTCTACTCTACACTGTTCTAAAAGGGGCACAAATCGGCTTTCTACTGTATATGAACATACATGATTTTCTTAATTCATGCATCATTGTACAAATTTATTCAGTTTCTTAAAAGCGGATACGGAAGGAAGACTTTCTTTTATAAACAAAAAACATGCATACATTTTGTTAACAAATTATACAATATAAACCATTAACGTCACTAAAACACCAAAGAAAAACTAACTAAATTCAAACATCTAACGTCATCTATTACACAAAAAACTTGCAAATGAATATAACTGAACTCTTACTAATGATATTGATGTATGTTAAATGATGGTGATCACCGATCATCATCATAATCATCACCATGATCATTTCTTGACAAACGATCATCAATAACAATTTGGCATAAATATTAATCAACATAACAACAAATTGTCTGCAAATAACTTTCTCATGCCTACACTCACTTAAATAAAATTCATTCCAATCAACAAACTCTAATTTGTATATTACAATGTACATGTTAGTCAGTCAAATGAAACATATGTTTTTTTTTCTTCAAAATGTTCAAATTTCATCTTATTTTTACGTAAATTTGAATTAATTTTAAATAAAATAAATTGAATATAAATGGCCAAAATGTATGAATGAATTTCGTTACGTTGGATTAAGGAAAAAGAAAGAAAGCTACTACAGTAAATAAAGAAGCAAACCGCAAATGAAACATGTGAATCCGGTGAAATTTTTGTCTAACCTTACCACCACATATCACATTCAAATCACAAACATAAGGAGGTGAAAAACGTTCGTTCATATGTCGAAAAACAGACGTGTTTAAAGAAAGGTTTATAAACGGTTATTGGTTTATATATTAAATCAATTGACAACGTCATCAACACCTTTTGTGTTGAACGCTTGATTGTTCATATGTAGATATAAATATTGCTTGTTTTACATACATTAAAGTAACAGTTGTCGTTGTTGTTGCAACTACTGTTACTACTTAGATACTCGAATCATGATGATATTGATGCGGCTGCTGCTGATGTTACTATGCGATGGGTAGTAGCAACATCTTTATATTGTTTGGTTGGCACAAAACTCTTACTCTAACTTTAGAGATCAACGATCGTTATTGATCATTGATTGATGCTGGTGTCGATGGTGGTGTCAAACAATCGTTGTAATAAAAATACCAATAAAATTAATTTAAATGCAAAAGAAAAAAACTAAAGAAACAAAGTAATATGTGACAAAAGATACAGATCATCTCCATCTTGATAATTTATTTCACAGTACATTTTGAATTTTTTTTTTTGGCAATTTTGTTTAAATTATTAAAAAATTCAGTTAACATGTAGTATTCACAATTTAGCGATTATTTGGAAGTTAGCAAAATGCGCTATTAAAATTTTGCTAGTTAGATGCTCGATTTTATTGAAGTTAGAATATTATCTCTTGTTACATCATATGTTTATAAAATAATATGTTTGCAGCTAATGTATTGAAGTCAAAAATATTTTTATTTTAAATTTCTAAAAAAAAAAAATAAAAATAAAAAGAGTACAAAAGTTCAAGTCGGACATGCCGACTATAGCATACTATACACTAGGGTTTGTGTTAATATTTGTCTACAAATGTCATCTAACCCAAGAAAATAGGGAATGTTATCCACATTGGGACTAGGTCCAAGATAGACCGACTCCAGCAAAGGCATTATGGGTTGTCATTGTGCTTTTTTTTTATCAAAATATCATTGTATTTGCCACATGTGTTTTATGGAGGACCTTTATATAGGCACTAGGTCTAAACTTGGACCGATTCAAAACAAAATCAATTAGCTTAGTCTCTTGAACTTTTTGACCTGTAGTTTGCCTGACTCAATTTTTTTTCTTTATAGAAATTTTTTATTTTTTTAAACGTTTCTTTTTTTAATTTTTTTTTTTAAATTATGCAAAAATATTTTTTTTTGCAAATAAAATCTACAATATTATGTTATTTTGTGTATATTCAATTGGGTTTAGAAAAATATGCAATAGAGTTAAAAATAAAACTTCTTTAAAAAAAATATGGTAAACAAAATGTTTTCCACGAAAAGAAGTAGAGAAAAATTATATATAACAGAGATGAATTGATTTAAATTCAAAAATGATCCCAAAAGTATAAAAAATATCCTTTTATGGTTCTTTAGTATTGAAAATTTAAATCGCGAAAATCGCAAATGCGACCACTAACTTCGAAATACGACTAGCTTCATTGTATTTAGCGTACTCAGTTAGATTTACCAGTAGGGTGCTCAGCTTGTTAAAAAAATTGCCGGGCACAGTGTAATAATTGAAACCATTTTATATGATTACATTAGTTAAGTTTTGTCAACTTTAAAATGGTATTTTTTTGTATCATTTTTGTTTGAAATTTTTTGAAGAGAAGTTGTGAGAAGCAGTTAAAAACAATAAAATTAAGTATTAATTTTAATAGTGAAATAAGGCCTATTTTCTAATCACTGGATTTATTTTATTTTGTTAAAATTTCCATATTATATTTTTAATTAAAAAAAAATTTGTATAATAACTAATTTAAAAAGAAAAAGGATAAATAAAAGATAACAATTTGTATTTTTATATAAATCTGATACATACTCACTGATATAATTTAATACAAAAAATTAAATTTTTTCAAAAGTCCACAAAAGTAATCAAAAAAAAAATATATATAAATATGTTATAGATTTAGTTCAATTTAATTCCAGCAGCAATTGAATTTTTAAAAAATTTAATTTTTTTCTTAGTCTGTAGCATGAGATTATCATAATATGTTATGTATCTGATGATTATAATCCTAAATGAATTCAAAATTTTCTGTATGATCATATTATGATTATCCGCATTATACTAAGATCATACTATGATTATTTCGGATGTATTATGAAATTGCATTATTAACAATATTTTTCTATAAATATATTATATGTACTAGTTTTAAATAAAAATCATAAATAGTTTATCAATACAGGTTTAAGAGACTGCTAGGAGAATAATCATAGTGTGATATGTATAATTATACATGGATCATTTTGGAATAATAATGTGATAGTTTGAAGATCTAATTAATATGTTTGCCGCAATTGTAAACCCACAAATATATAATGCTCTCCGTATCATTTATGTTCTTTGGGTTCAGATATCACTGATATTGTAAGATTTAAGGCTTTTTTAAACAAATAAATGTCGACTTTGACAACCTTAAAAGCCTATATGGCAAATTCGTTTTCAACACCTCTGTATAGAGACAGACCATTTTAATCATTTGGTCTAAATTTATTTCAAAGCTATGTTATGAGGTGCACCTAGGTAGAGTATCAGCACAAATTTATTATACCTGTCCCATGTAAACTTTGTAATCAAATATCAGGCCGCTAATAAAAAGATGATTGAATATAAATAATTTGGTACAAGAGTTTTTCTTAGGTCCAAGTATGACCTTACAAAATTCGGTAGGATGCGATCTATATTAATACTTAGATTTAAGAAAGATCATGCCACAAAATACAAAGGCGATCGGTTAATTTTAACGTTTTTCTTCTTTAAAGTCTTAAGAGTAGTATAACCACATTTGTAATTGACAACACAGTCCAGTTGATCCATAAAATGTGTGTCAAATACATGCAAAAAAAAAAAATAAAAAAAGAATTAACCAAGTGAATTAAATTAAAACTGATTTTATTTTTTTGTCGTTTTTTTTTTTAAATCCTTCCATATGTTCAAAATATTACACGTTTTCACATCTTGCGTAGCTGGATATTTACAAAAAAAGAAATTCAAATTATTTTCTTTTTTTTACGACAAAAGGTTTTGTAACATCCACAACCATTGTAGATTTTATGCTAATTACCCCTAAAATAAATTAGTTTCTTTTTTTGTTACAAATTCGAAACCTTTATCGAATGTCTTTTAAATATTTATTCATGCATAATGATTACATTTCCTTACTTTTAGTTGCAGTTGAAGAAATGTTATCATCACTATAATATTCAATAAAAAATAAAGAAATTTCTCAATTTCCGGTAGGGTGAAAGATAGTTAGTGTATTTATTAGAATTTTTTATCTCTGTCATTTGTGTGTTTTCTTTTTCAATAGTTTTCTTGTTGCGGAAGTGGTATTATTATATTTAAATTTAGAATTAGCATAAATTTTAGATGCTTTGGGTTAGTTTAACAGGTATAAAATGCGTATACTATTTAAAAGTAATTATTTTCTTCCTTACATTATTTGAATTCGGTTTGTTTGATTATATAGACTTAATGTAAAAACTGTTTTTAATAGATGCAAATAATTATTTTAAAATCTGACAAAAAAAATCTAAAGATCTCAAATGCTCTTGAAGGGCTTAAAAAAAAAAAAAAAAAATCAAGTCGATATAAAGTCAAAGATTTATGGACCTTTTAATAAGGAGCAGATCCGAACTAAAAGAATATAATACACTCAGAAAAAAAAGTTAGTAGAAAAATTTGTAAACGGTTTTCAATCCCACTTTACTATTTTTGTACTGATTTTTAGTAAAAAAATTATTATTTAGCAAATCTCTTGCTATTTACATTTTACAAATTACAGAATTTTTACAGAATATCTACAAATTTTCGTTGCTAATTTCAGAAATCATTTTACAAATTTTTGATAACCGATTTGCTAAAATTAGCAAAAAAAATTACAAATTTTAAAAAAGTCGATATTGAAGGAAATGTTATTTCTAATAATTTAAACTTATACATACAAACTTAAATTGCCCTAAAATGTTACATAGGATTAAAAAAGGGATCGGAAGTGAAGATACCGACTCATGTCTTAAAAGTAAAAAAAAAAAAATTGACTAAAATATTTTTCAAAACAGAAATTACCAAATTAAAACAAAATGATAAATTCGTTTATGTTTTAACAATTTTTAAGATTTTTAAGCCTTTGATTTTTTTTTAATTTTGTATAAAACATCTTTTAAAAAATATAATCAAAATTGTTGATGCTCTATAAAAAAAATAGATCTAAAACTTTGTACTAATATTAATAGTATTTAGTAATTTTTTTTGCTGATTTTAGCAAACAGATTTTAAATTCCACTTTACAAAAAGTCTACTAAAATTTAGTACGGGCTTCTAATTTTTCTACTAATTTCATTGTACTACATGTCAGCAGACATGTGTTGCTAAGATTAGCAAAAAATACCGCTGGGCTCAAATTAGCAGAATTTACCGTAATAACAGCAAAATTTGCAGTTGCCATTACAAACTTTTTTTGGTGAGTGTAGTGAATCGAATAAATAAATCCAATGTCTGATATCACCAACAGTATGTGATCACCCAAAATTAAATCCCTGTAATGCTGCACATTAAAAAAAAAGATAGGATATACGAGTACTGTGTCCTCCTCTCGGGGTGTATCTTCGGCCCTCAGTCTCAAAACATCCCTTTAACTTTTACTGAAAAGAAATTTATTGGTTTTAAAGAATTAGTTACCCAAACATAATGCAACACTTAAATTAATCCCTGAATGAGTAAACAAAACATATATCATGTTTTCAGAAATATATAAAATCTATTCTCAGTTCGCAACTGGCGTTGCATGAGAAATATCTAAAATAGAATCTGTACATTTGTTTCATAATAAAATAATCAAGGACTGGCAACACATCTTTATATCAAAACAATTTTAATATTAAATCGAAGCTATTGATCCGCCAACCGAAAACACTACAAACCGAAAACACTACAAATTATAAACACAAACGTCTTCTTTGTTACTTTCATTTACATTATTTTCAAGAATTCTCTTATTAAAACAAAATAAACCATATACAAAATCTATATCATATGAAAGGTGAATCAAGGGGTATTAAGGTGGTATAGAAGACAAGCAAGATCGTGATAAAGATTTCAGAAAAAATTAAAGCTTATTACTTTTTGTATTGTTAATAACATATCGAGTTTTCTGAGCGATCGCACTGTAGGAGTTATTATAGATGAGGTCTCATTTAGTGAATTTCATTAAAACGCAGGAGTACCGCAAGGTTCCTCCTTCCTTGTGGATGTTGAGGTCAAAGGACAGATTATGAATTATACACTGTGTGCCAGACCCAATGTTGTTTGTTGACACATATTGTTGTGGGATCATCAATGCCATCTGTTAACAAAGATCCTGATGTTCTGGACATGACAATCAAACCTGATTAACGCTGGAAAAACTACGTTATTCAATTGTCGAAGTATACATTCCAGGGTCTTGATTTTCTTAACCGTCGTAAGAACTACTACACTCGTTCTGGTCTCCTCACAATTTAAACCACCCAAAACTCACCGAAGATTTAATGCAACCCCTTTATGTGGGAAGAGGTTTTAAAGTATATTTTAAAGCAAAGGAGTGCAGCGACGCCCATCCATTAATATAGGGTGTCCAACTGTATAGACTCAGTGAAGAATTGTTGGAATTTGGTTTTTGTACCACTGTTCTCCCGGTGCTACCGTGTGTAGTCTTGTGCTGAGATAAGATATATGGAGATATCCATAGGGCTCCTGCTTTTCACAATATAGTAGATCTCATCCGTTTGTCATCGATTTTTCAGTGAATCACACAAAGCATTACAGGGAAAAGTTGTTCATAGGTCGATACATCCTTACGTGAAATAAACTCCCAGCTGATGTCTTTCTCGTAGAGATATTCAAGCTGTACTCCCTTTTTCCCCATTTCCTTATACTATCAATACAATACTTAAGTGTCTACTGAAAAAAAATATATATTTCCCATGCGCATTAAGACTACTTTTCTTATAAAGAAAATCAACACTCCGGAAATTCTTCCTATTTATTAATGTGTTGCTTTCTTTGGAAAGGCGATAGAGGCAATCGAAAGGCGGTAAATGATAAAGCGCTTCAAGTATGGGAACATTGTAATTGCGCATGGTGGTTCATTTTAAAACAGTTGTTGCCTGCCATCTGATGGAGAGTTGACGAAGTTCACAGGACTTTAATGTTATTTTACTTCGGTGGTGTTAAGTGCTATGGGAACTCGGAAGGAGGACACAGTAATATGCAAAAGGGATAGAAAACTCATACATATTACTTTTCTAAATTAATATTGCCATTGCTGGGGTTCGAACTCAAAGCCTTCTTTATAACAATCTAACGCACGGAAGCCGAGATTCGATGAAGCATTTTTTCTTCCGTAGAGGCGGTAAACAACAAATTTTTGGTTATAATCCACATAACAAATCCGCCTTAACCTCCGTTTTTTTAACTGTCAAATACCCCACCCTGCTGGAAAAAGGCGGCCAGTTGAGAATTAGGACCTGTCCTGTGATAGATGAAAACTGAACCGGTTCCAAAAATACATATCCTAAAGTACCTACCACGTGACTGGCTTAAAAGTCGTTAGTTTTCTTTTGCCTTGGATCTGTGATATGTTCTTTGGGGTTAGTTGTATGACATGTTCTTTGAGACCAGTCCTGTGACATGTCACAGAAGGCGATTGACAACCCCATGTTAAAGTGGCCGGTCCCTTAACTAGTATCTATCACAAAAAATGGTTCACGTGAAGTGTCCTGGGTTCTTACTCTTTAAAGATCATGTTTTAAATTTTTTCGGCATTATGTCCAAAGTGGAAATGGAGATAATGTCTTTGTTATGACCTGTCTTTGTTGGATACTCCATCCTAAATTCCTTCAGGGTTTCTAGTGAAACTACCCTGTGGGGAAAAGGGGTCAGTTAAAATTTGAGCACTTGTCCCGCGACCGGTGCAAAGAGAACCAGTATGTACCTATTCTGTGGCGTATAACAGGACCGATTTGAAAAAAACTACCCAGTGACAGTTAAAAACAGGCCAGACTCAGCACATATTTGTGAAGTGAAGTTTTGATAAATAAAAATGTCAAAATTTGAAACACTTGATTCTAACTTTCAGTTGTATTTTTAATCTAAAAATTTTAGGAGAAAAAAGTCTTGGAAAAAATACGAATTTTAATTTAATCGGAGGCCGCAATGATAAAAACAAAGGGGGGCTTAAACAGTGTTTAAGCGCAAACTACTCCCTTCTTTGACAAGTCTATGTTAAAGTAATCGGTTCTCTTCATATAAAGGGACCATTCCGGTAACCGGTCTCTGACCCAATTCACCAGTTTCGGGACGTGTCCTGTGACATGTCCGTTTCCCACAGGGCATTTACCTATAGGGATTTTATTCCCTGTATTCATAGTAAGACACAAATCTTTATCTTTTGGTATGAGAAGACTCTCTATTCAAAAAGTCTAATCTGTGCATAATAATGTGGAGAACAGTATTAGTAGCCAGCGAGGTATAAGAACAACGTGCCACGGTAACCCCAAAAAAAATGTCAAACTGCTTTTAACACCTAGTTGTCGAATTTCGGGAGGACTAACATATTCTTGACATGGCGTGATTTTGCAGGCAATAAGTTTTTTAGTTTTTAGGTTTTAAGGCTATATACACTCAACATGGTTTTGATAGCAGAGGGAGTTTTCAACATCCAGATCAACTAAGTCTCCGTGGATTGTATTCCATTGCAATTTAATGATTTATGTGCAATACAGGATTTCCCAAAACCACAGATGGGACTAAAAAAAAAAGAATGAAAAGATAACAGAATGCAAAGGATATGAAAAAGTCACTCTGTGTCACACAGTTGTAATCTAGACTTAAACGGCACACGACAACTCTGATCTGTCAACAGCTGTTATTATTCTCTGCAGATGAACTTAGATTTTAGGATAATCGTAATATCATGTCAAACTAGTAAATAATAACAAAATTAATATCAACATACACTTTATTTTTATGCATACGAAAAATATCAAATTTTAATCTTTAAAATACTAAACTTCATATTAAGATCAATAAAGCGACTACTAATTTAAATATCTTTGCAACAAAATCTATGCTGTAACAGTCTATGAGATAGAGTACTACAAATAGTATTAGGTAATAATTTTTAGTAGTATAAATTTGTTATTTGGCAATAAAAATTGAAACATATTAGATTAGTAATACCCTACACTAAACGAAACAGAAAAGTAAGAATAGAATTTTAGTATTAAAAGCCAAAGAAATGGATTCCAGTCAACGAATAATTCGATAGGCCACAAATTTAGTTTTTCATAAGAAAGCTTTTGCTTATAAATTATGAAATCTAAGCCAACTTGTACATTAAAGATTGTTCAAGGGTAGATTGTTTAATAGTCTGCTTTGATTTAAATTTTTACTACTTCGTTTGAATTTTCCTTTTGCGTATGCAAAACTCTTAATAAATGGTAACAAAAATAGACTTAAATTACCCACCAATAAACATATGGAGAGGAGTGCTGTAAAACTATATCGTTGTAAACAACTTGACTATAACTAAAAACAGATCGTATGTAATGTTTGTAAGTACTATGTGCTGCTCTACAATTGTCTTTATCGCGATCTTACGAAATATCAGTTCAAAATTTGTTTAAGTTCAATTCACTTAAAAGATTAATGTTGATGTTTTTTCAATTACACATTTGCTTATAAAGTGGATTTTGTTGAATTGTTAAATTGAAGTTATTCCAATCTAGAGCTAAAGCTGCCTGCTTTATACAAATTTGGCATTAAAACTTTGTAATCCTAAATGGTTTTTTGAGGTACATCAAAAAAAAAAATAAAAAATTAAAAAAAAAATCCATGTATTTGTAACATTACATACAAAACATACAAAAAAAAAGAGTTTCGATCTACATACGATCGATATAAATGAATGAATGTATGTTTGTTTGTTGTTCATTTTCTTATCCATCCAGGTTTAGATATTGAATTTCCTAATGCTTGTTGTTGTTTGTTTGTTCATTTGTATCTTTAAAAGTTTTAAGTGACATGCTCTTTGTTGTTGTTGTTGTTGCTGGAAGGGGGCTTTCCTTTTGTATCCATTCTCTCTTGCAAAGTAATTTTTATTATCGTTGCCATCGATTTTTACAGTGATTTTATATCGATCGTTTTACAAATTTGATCGCATCTTGTTCCCAAATCGTTTTAATGGCTTGACTTGCTTGTCAATTGCAATTTGTTATAATGTTTGGCTGTTACTTGTTGTTAGGAGTTTAGTATATGTACTAGCTAAGTTTTTTTTTCTTCTTCTTCTTTTCTACTAGATGAGGCGCATATTATCATCATTTGTGGTAAATTGTTGGTAGTTATGGTGTTGTTGCAGTTGTATGTGCTGTGTGCTTAAAATGTTCAAGACAAGTATTTAATGATTTTTAATGCTTACTAATAGTGTGGCAAATACATATTGAGGTGTTGCTTATGTGTGATTTTAATTTGTTATAATTTGTTTGGTTCAACATTCTTATATTTTTGTGAAGAGGCAAATATTATTATTAAATGTTTAGTATAAAATCATAAAGTAAAATTCTAGGTATATTGAGCCTAAAAGAAAAGATAACTTAGTTTTAGTGGTATTGTAGGACTCCTCAATCGATGATCCTCCAGCTATTAGGAAGATTTTTTCTAATGTTATTCCGGAAAACATTCTGTGTATAACTGAAGGAAGTGACGGAAATGGCCAGAATGTAGCTTAATCTCAGAGGAAAGGTACCCAATCCCAGCCAGAGGAAAAACATATTTTTTTTGTGTTCTTTTTTATTTATATTTTCTTATTACTATTTTTATGATTTTACCTTTTAAAATTATTGATTTATTTTCTTTAAATAAATCAAGTTATTTTCTTATTCCAAATATAAACACCGTTGCAATTTTCTATAGTAACTCTTTATTTAAACACAAACTGAAAACAATTACACAAGATACTTTATTGAAACTCTACAATACACAATTTATTCAGTTAATTACCAATGCTGCTTCTTTAGCATCAAATAACTGCCATGCTACATCGCTCACCCAGAAAACAGTATCAGCTGTGGCCACTGAATTTGTTGTAAATCCAATTCTGGCGGTTACGACAACTATTTTCATATTAAATTATATTTTTAGTTGTAAAATTCATTATTCAGTTGTACAATATAATATTTATATTCCACAGAAATATTATTACGTTCCACAAAATTTTATTTAAAAAAAAAAATTATTTTTAGATTTTTCCGGTATTTTCTTTGATATATTTGCCATTCAAACTTTTGAATATTTTAATTAAAAATATAATTTTTTAAATGTTTGCTTTTTCCAGGATTTAATCTGGGAAATTCGGAGTAATGAGATACCTCTCTACTCATCACACCATAAGCACTTATAAATTTTAATGGCTAATTTTGTATTTTTATGTGCGAGGAAAAATAATTGGAATGCAGCAGCACCATCCGGAGGTGCATGCATGAAACTTAAATAATGTTCTTTGACGTTTGACAGAAGAACATCAATGTAACACTAGTCTTTGTGAAGGGTTGCCATTGATGGCAACTGTTTTACATTTCAGGGCTAGCATTTGGAATTTATCTTTCTGCGAGTAACAATATTTTTAAAAAAATTTTAAAATATTAACTCATTTATATTTTTAAAATAATGTAATAAATAATTCTAGGTAGATATCATTATTATAATAATCTTTGTTTCCAAAAGTTCCGTTAGTGGTGAAAATTTTGTATTATTTTTGTGTTTTAAATATTATAATTTTTCTGTAAATTTTTTTCTAAGGCCGAAAGATATGAATGAATATACATAATTATATATAATTAAATATATTCATATATAATGTTATAAATAATTGTATATAATCAGATAAATAAAGCAACAATGAAGTCTCATACATTCAGTAATTATACAAGTATGTATAATTTTTTCAGTTTTTCTGAATTATATATAAGTTCCGAAGTTATACATAATAATATACCAGGGGTGGGCACGTATTTAACACCAAGGGCCACATTAAGGTTTTCCATAAATCATAAAGGGACGCATCATATTAAGCTACAATAAAACATGTCTGAATTTTTTTAATTTTTGTATAAACTTAGTGAATTTTTTTTGCGTTCGGTTAGTTAATACAACATGCGGCTTAGTTTTAGTTGCAACACCCAAAAATATAAGGAATCACATTTAAACACGATTGCAGTAATATAATATAGTTGTTGCAGCATTCAAAATATGCTTCACAATTTGATTTTTACTAAATATTTATGTGTATAGGAGTGCAAAAAATCTTATCTCTCTGTCCT
This sequence comes from Eustalomyia histrio, assembly GCA_949748255.1. Taxonomy (NCBI): domain Eukaryota; kingdom Metazoa; phylum Arthropoda; class Insecta; order Diptera; family Anthomyiidae; genus Eustalomyia; species Eustalomyia histrio. The sequence continues at coordinate 70,904,408 of OX456526.1, forward strand.
AACAAGAAATTTTTTATAAAAAAATAATTTTTTAAATTTTAAATAAAGCTATTTTTCCGCCAAATTCAGAAATTTTTAATCACTTCAGTAGAGATTTTCCATAAGATTTTACTTGGTCTACATTGCTACCAAAAATGTTTGTTGCGCCGATTTGATTCGATTACAGTGCAAATTTAAGGAAAAGTCACAGGTAAAGTAAGGAATTTGTCTATATTGTCTCCAAGAGAATATCGTTTTTTGGGCGAACTGTTTGGTTGGACACATTCAGCATTATAAAATGTGATTAAGACCCGATTACTGAATGTAGCGTTTAAATTTAACCTCCAGCAAAATTTAAATTTTATGTGGGAAACAACAACAAATGTGCCAGTTAGTGGCTAATGGGTCATTGAGATAATGGGACTTAGAAATTAAGAATAGTACTTCCCGTGCTAAAATTTCTCTAGAACTTTAATGACCCCAAATTATAACTTAAATTCTGAATATTAAAAGATTTTTTTATTTAATAAGAAAAACGCAGTGATAGTTAACCAAAAATGTCACTTTTCGCTAGAAAAATAATAGTGTTGTATATTAAATTGGCCTGAAAACAATAGTACTAAAATTGCACTAAAATTTATTATCGTGAAAAAAGATTTTTTATATGGAGCACAACGGAGAACAACTCACTTTAGAGGAAAATCTAGCTATAATTTTTAAGGCGGTCTACTTGTTTCTAAGCAATTTGAATACATTTATATGTTTGGCTAAATTGTGAAATTATTATTATCCTAAAATTTACCAATTTCTTGGACATTTTTTTTATTATAATTTTACAACAAAAATAAAAGTATTTCAAAATTAATTGCAAAATTTTTCAATTTTTAATGATTTAGCTATTTTGTATCAAATTTTAGATTTAAGATTTGGCAACAGTGAAGCATGTTCAAATTAATTTTAAGCAGCAAAAAAAAAATTGTATATCAAATCATTTTACGTTAAGATTGTTAAATTATTGATTTACACAATGATTATATATGCGAACTTGGTTAGAGAGTTTTGCAGTATTTAAGTTTTGTTTGATTAATTAAAACGTACGAAAGAATAAAATAGTTAATTGCCATATATTAAAAATAACTGCAAAACGAAATTAAAAGTAAAAAAAACTAGTAAAAATATTAAAATGAAGTATGTATACACACAATATTGTGAAGAATAAATTTGGAATCTAACAATTTTATAATAATATATTTAGAAAAAAAAAATCAACGAAGACAAGAAGTTCCTTTGAGGGCGGCACAAAAATCGAGGTAAGGACGCATGCGGCCCTAAGGGTCGCACTTGCCCACCATTGTTATATAACATTATAATAACACATATATACGAAGAATGTAATCTTGTAAAGCCAGCTATTATGATTAGATGTGTGTGGCTGAGTGAGTTAAGCGATCGAATACAACTCTGCCAGTCGGGATTAATATCACAATTAGATTTTACACAATTCGCAACTATATTGCTAGGTCTTATTTTATCTGCCACTTTTTGGATAAATTTAGATCTTTTTAAATCCCCAAATATATTGCTGAATCTTATTTTATCTACCATTTTTTGGATTAAATAAGATTAGCAATCCGTAAATATATTGCTGAATCTTATTTTTTCTACCATTTTTTGGATTAAATAATATCAGCTAGATATTGGAGCAGATATTATAGAAAATCAAATTGGATGTGGTTAAACATTGCGCCAGATCAACTTTTTTACTTGTGTAATTTTTTGATAAAATTGTATATAGTTCTTTTTGCGAATGTCCATCAAGTCTAATGCAGTTTCGCCGTTATGGGTTGCTTTGAACATCAATCATAAAAAAAAAATAAAAATAATAGACCAGATTCTTAAATATTGTGTCAAACCTATCTATCCCAACTGTTATTTTTTTTGAGTGTATTTATTTTTATTGGGTAATTAGTTAATGATAAAATAAATTTTTTTATTTTTATATTCAGGTTTAGTTTCCAATTTTTAATTTATTTAAAAAAAATCAACTGTTTATCTATCGATTCAGAAGGTTTTACCACCTTCCTCTTATTCTTCTTCTTCTTCAAAATGGAGATTCAAGTATTTGTTCTAAGTATGTACATTTCAGCAGATAATAAATATTTGTCTTTTTTGATTTTTTTAGTCGTCCTGTAAAGTAGCTTTTTCTTAAGATTTTTTGCTTTAAAATTTCATAGTTTTTACATTAAAGTGCTTTTTAAAAAAGGGTTTTTTTCTGTAAATTTTTTTATTTGCTTTTTTGCTATTTTGCAATATTTTAATGCTTTTAATACATAACATTTTTTTCCCCCTTATCTGATTATCAGTTAGGACATCAGCACGTATAATTAATATCGTATCCAAGATATTGCGTATACGCGCTGGTGTCCTAATTGATTATAAAACAACTGTTGAATACATGAATTTTATTGAATATTTGAGATAGAAAATATTCAATGAATATTTTTTTTCAAAACAAAGCCAAAACACTAATAGCCAAATGCGAAAATATTTTGCTGATTTTTATAACGGTTGTATAAATCAAATTAACATGTAAAACAACATCAAAATTGATTATTAAGACTGTTATAAGAATCAAAATAATTTCTATGCCTAATAAAAAATCATTACATTATATAAACATAATAGGTACGTTTTCTTTGTACACTTAAGCTAGCAAGTTATTTAATTTATATGGAGAATTAAGCGAGTTAAGAACTAGTCGCTTAGTACTCGCTTAATTCTCCATATAAATGAAATAACTTGCTAGCTTAAGTGTACAAAGAAAACATGCCTAATGTTGGATTTTTGTTGTTTTTTTAGATGTTAGTGTGTTTTATAAGGCTCTTATAAAAATGCACAAACTGATTATGCATTGGACTATTAAACTTTCGGGGTGGATAGAAAAACATTTGATTTTTTTTTGAATAAAAAAGAATTCCCGATATTTAGATAAACTAAGTTACCAATAATACTTCAAATTCAGAACTTTTTCTGAGTTTTATTTTTTTTAAATTATACATAAAAAACTCTAAATATATAGTCAAAATTCTGGGATTTTCCAAATTACATTAAATTATTATAAATCTATATATATAAAAAATTGTTTCAAGTTTGTTGTGACCTTATAACTCACGAACGATAAAATCGAACTCGTATAAGTTTTTATGGTTTGTTCGTATGGTCGTGTAGATGGTTTGCACGAAATCGGTCGACGCGTTCGTGAGTTATGATTTTTCATATCAACATGTGATTTTGTCCCTATAAAAAAAAAACAACAACAAATACGTAGGCGCCCATGATAGTGTGCGGTCTAAGTAAAAAAATAAATAAAAAAACCAATAACTTTGATTCAATGTTAATATTCATGCGCAGCGAAGCACGCCGGGATCTGCTAATAATTTACTTAAAATGAGCACTGTATTATCCCCAATGGGATAATGTCCAATAAATATAGAAATCTTTAGTTGGCAAAGCTTAAGTTAGACATATCATAAGGAGAAAACTCTTAAGCCTGACCAAGAGCCATCGAAGCCGGTGTTTGAAATACTCCAGAGCAAAAACCCTCTGAACTTTATATCGCGGTGTAGTCGGTGAATGTAATATATAATGCCAAGCTAGTTTGGGTATTATGACCCTAACTATGGGCTTTATGTCAATTTTCTTCTGGGGATTTCAACCGAAAATTCTTCGGTCAAAGTCCCAACATCCAGTGTGGGGGTTATGCCAGCTGGACAGTTAATATGAATAGCTTCAATAGCGAAAATGTCGAGGTTTCATATCTTGAATACAATTATTTCGCTAAATTAAAATAATAATACCTAAATTTATAAGAAATTTTTTTTCTAAAAAAAAATAAATTTTAATTTACATAATAAACAATTACAAGAATTACAAATAATTTACAAATAAAACAAACCACCAACTAAATAACTTTACTCCTACACACAATTAAAAAAAGAAAATCTATTTTTTAGACACGCATATTAACATTACACTATGAATGGCTTAATAAAGAAAGGCCCTATCTAGCAATTTTTATTACTTTGAAGTAGAAGAAAAAACTTAATAAAATCTGAAAAGCTTTGAATATAGAATTTTAGTAAGTGCAATTTTTCCTTTAAACTAGTAATAATAAATTAAAATATTACCTTCATGAAATTGGTATTCCAAGGTTTTATCCTTTCTCTAAAAAATCGAGTTAGTTCCTTTTTGCATGATGCCATCACTATGCATAGTGAGTTTAGTCCACATATAGTACTCCTATATGGACATCAAAACAAATGAGCCCAACAAAAAAAGCCCATTAGTATAACCAAAAGGCGCCTTTTGATGTTTATGCATGGATACGGCGGTGAACAAACTAACATTAATTAATCTTTTACACAACAACTGTCAGTTTAACCAAAAACAAAAAATAAAACAACAAATAATGTAACAACATGTATACATCCAACAACCAGTTTAAAATAGACTGAGTGTTCATAATATTCCAAACTAAAAAAAGGACCTCAATTTGAAGTTACAGTAAACAGAAATTAGTTGTTTTAAAATTTTAATATGCTGTGTTAGGCATGCGATAAACACGTGTTTTTGTTTGCTTGAAAATAGATCGTCCAGCTCGTCATCCCCAGTTTTTGGAAAATCACCAATATTTCGAAAACTAAAGGACATATTGTGATGTCCCTTTTCAATAGTAGACTAATAGGAGGTGTCCACAATACGTGTTTTTGCTTTTGAATTTAAGTTACTTTGTTATTGTATTTTGGTTTGTCTGATGTAAAAAGTGAACTGGAAACAGCAGTTATAAATATTTAGTATTAATATTAGTATTTTTCATATTAGTATTAATATCATTGGGCAAATGTGGCTTTTAATATTACATTAAATAAATAAATGAAATGAAATAAATAATTTTCACATCTAAGTGTAGAACCAGACTAAAAAGGATGTTAGTCCTGATTTAGAAATGTATATTAAATCAAAAAGATGCACTGCGAACCAAAGGACTTGAAAGCCTAAATATGCAGCCTCTGGCTCTCAATAAAGCCAATTTCCAGTTTAATATGATTTCCGCAAACCACTGGGATCCATTCGACCCCTACCCCCTCCCCACCATCCGGAGATATCTGGCCTCGCAGATGGCTGGGTATATTTACAAAATGTGCTCAGATTTCTCACTCGAATTTCTCTATGTCTGTAATAAGTGACTAAGTATACTACTGATACTTACATTATCGATATTGGACAGTGAAATTAACCACTCAGAAAAATACTTACCAAATATTAAGTAATTTAAATAAATTTTAAGAAATTTGGGAATGATTTGGCACCAAAGATATTTTAACTTAAGTCAAGTAAACCCTTTTATTAAAAACAAGTACAAACAATTTACTTAAATTAAGTAAATTTTTTCTAAAAGTAATTAAATTTCGTATATTATACTTAAATTTTATATATATTTTTTACTTAAATTTAGTAAAAATTATTTTTAAACATTCTAAACCTTTTAAATATTCTAAACCTTTTTAGGAATGCTAAAGGAAACATTTCCTTAAATTTAAGAAATTAACATACTTGGTTTAAATATGTTAAAATGTTTCAACTAAATCTAAAAAGGTTCCATATTAAGATTTTGTACTTTCATACAATTTTAAATTTCCTTATTTTTTAGTTTATAAATTCTAAATATTTAAGATTTTTAATATATTCCTTAACGTTTTTAAAGAACCTTTAACCTAAATAAAGAAAGAAAAATTAAGGAAAATGCCTGCCTATTTTAAGGTTAATGTTAGTTTCTCGTAAACTAAAAATCAAATAAATTTGCATTATTTTGCAGCATTTTTATTAATTTTAAGGAAAAACTCATAGCTGCTATTTTAGTAAGGTGTAAACTTATTTTTAGCTCATACATTTTTCTGAGTGATGGCATTGCCTGTCTTTGTTCAATAACACTGTCCCAGTAGCGAGTAAACTCATCATACCCGCTCCCATGTCCTCATTAAACTGCTTGGAGGCATTCGGAAATCTACATGCACCCAGTGGCAGGTATCCAGTCGTGCTCAGTCGAGTGACTTCTCTTGATTATCTGTAGGGAATGGCTTCTATCCAGAATAAGTATTGTATTTGGTATTCAAATGTTAATTGAGAAACTGTTAAGCTTCATATGCCCCGTGATGTGTGATACAAGTGGAGATAACACATCCTTGCAGATGGACCCCTTTCAGCCATTGGATTGGCTCATTAGTACATAATCATTGATATTATTAATCCTCATGTCTTACCAAAAAGGCTTTGATAGGCATATAATGCTCTGGTGAGCTTTTTTATATATAAAATTGATAGTTTTTGTTTCGAAGGAATGTATTTGTTGAGAGCGATTCCCAAATAGTTACTTCATATCAGTCTTTAAAAGAGAGGTATGAAAATCATTTAAGCTGGGCTAAGAGTTAAACTGATCCCCTCTTTACAATCTGAAGAGATATGAGGATCCTATTGCATACCATCAAATATGACTATGTCGTGAACTTGGGTCCTTAGATACACAAAATGATTACCTAAGCTCCAATAGAGGCGAAAGAACCTGTCCTTTTGCAGTCATTTTTTCATGTAGACCTCTTGGACCTTCTAAGTTCCATGTTATATCTAGTTAAGTAGATTTGTAGGTGTCCAATTCGCCTGGGACTATTAAACATACGTCTAGCCTCGCTCCTCGGCTGGTGAAGTCTATAACACTGGTGACATGTCATTTACCAATGAGCAATCTATATAAAAAACCAAGTTTTGGTGATAAGATATTGGTATCTCAGTAGAAACATGCCAGTAAGATATGAAAAAAGGTGAGATGTAAGACCTCTTGTCTAATAGCGTGGGGGCTTCGTTACCCTTGTTTAAAATGCTAATATCGGTGTTTGTTAACATTGGCACTTCCCTAAATATTGTGAGGTATGTTTTTGTCGCAAAAAAGAGTCCAAACCAGCCTCCTTCTCATCAGACAGCATTCCTCAGGGTCAAAAATCCTTTTGGAGTCGCATCAGCGCCATCCGGCAGGTATGCGAAGGCAAGATTCATCTCATATTTATCGGCAAATAAGGAAATTTCTAGACCGAATTTAAACTAATTTCCAACCGATTTCGTTAATATTTTCATATGTCATAGAGGAGAGAAAGTTAATCAACATGAGTTTTTTGCGGCTCATTCCAATATTTAGAGCGTAAATTTATTGTAATAGAAACAAGCCAGCATAATTTTTATACAATATACAATATACGTGTTTATAAATTTTTTCTGTTCTAGCACATATCCACATTTCAGCAAAATCGGTATGTAACCTCGGAATTTCCTTCCTTGTGTTTAGAGTTGTAAATAATCTTCGACCAGTTATAACACAGTTATTTTATGACTCCTGAGTTCATTTAGGGTTACCAATTTCCAGTTAATAGAGTCAGTTTTATTTGTGAAATCATCATTGGATCCCTTTGAAGCTCTTTTCAAAACTTTTTTTTCACGATTGGAGCATAGAAGGGAGGAATTTTTTATTTGTGAAATCATCATTGGATCCCTTTGAGGCTCTTTTCAAAACTTTACTTTCACGATTGGAGCATAGAAGGGAGGAATCTTTTACTTGTGAAATCATCATTGGATCCCTTTGAGGCTCTTTTCAAAACTTTTCTTTCACGATTGGAGCATAGAAGGGAGGAATCTTTAATGAATTGAAGAATATACTTTATTAAAATATTTCTACACTATTATTACCCAATTTAGTATAAAATTCCTTAAAAGTCAAATTTTTTTTAAATCTATGTTCCAAAAATCTAAACATATGGTCACTTTTTAATCTTTACACGATCAAAAAATCTTAAAATTATTTATATCAAAAAGTAAACAATGCTCCAATACTCAACCCTTTTTCAAACACTGGACACACCCCATAAATTTCAATAGAACTCTAGACATTTTATTTAATAATTACCTACACAAAGTTATAGAAAAACAACACTTGCCCATTAAAATAACCCACAAGGTTTGAAGGACTCAAACCTTAAAAAAATATATAAATTTCTATAAAAAACAGGATAATGACCTTATATAAAATAAACCATAGAATGAAAAAAAAGAGAAAACATTTTAATTAATTCATTTGGGAACAACTAAATGTCAAAATTAATAAATTTCTTTTTTAGTTTTTATAAAAAAAGTGAAAATCCACATAGAAAATTCCACCCTTAAAGTGAGTAGTTGATTCCAAATAACCAAAGGATGACCATGTGTTGTATTCTTTCATTGGTTGCTTAATTGTGAGGGGGTAACATTTATATAAAACCTATAATTTACAAAATTTTCAATTTATTAAAATTCTTAAATAGTTTCAAAACCCTTATAACCATGAAAAGTAAGAAAAACTCGTGGCCAACACACTTTATAACAAGCGTAGCGTGTTAATTGCCTTTATTTAAGACCTGCCGCTGAAGGTTATCAAGATCTTGTATTTTTTTTTGTTTTTTGAAATTCTAATAGGCACAGTCAGTCTTACACCATATGTTGCCAAAAAAGCAAAACTAAAAATTGTCCTTTCAGTTTATAAAATGTTTCGAAGAAGATTAATACAATTTTCAAACAAAAATTAGTGGTCAGTTAGTGGATGGAAAATTAAGACCAAGAAAAACTAACAAACTAATTTATTAAAATGAAAATCGTAAATGAAAGTATAGGAAATTATAATGCTGACAGTCCAAACGATAGCACAAGATCCTTTTTTTATATTAAGTTACCGACACCTGATGGTTGATATGTTAGGATCATCATCATCATCATCGATTACAATTTTAATGTCTTGTTTTCTTATAGTTTTCACTTTCTGTGTTCAAATCACAACAGGTACTTAAGGATGTTAGTATTTTTTTGAGGATATGCTATCCTTTTATCTATGAAATTTTGTTTTAAAGATCCTTTCTTTCATAGACCAAGTGTGTTTGTGTATATTGTATAGCATTAATTGTATTTGAAATTTTTAGTTTAACGATCTGTTAGTTTATGATGTGCGTTAGTCTAACACTTATGATGTGCCCATATCATTTAATTGAGAAAAAAAAACAATTCGTTATGCGGCTGTTGTCCGTCTTATCTGTGTCTACAAATTATCCTTATATACATAGAAACTGAATATTATCTATTAAACGTATAAACAACATTTGTTATTTTATCTATTTCTTGTCCGCTTTTGTAACGTATGTTACTCACTTTAAGATTGTTTTACCATTTGGCGTTTATGACTCTAGCAAAGTTGGCACATCATAAAAAACACTAAATTTATAGCTTCTCTTATTATAATTTTTTCAACCCATAGAGAACTTATAGGTCACGATTTTTCATTGCATAAAAAAGTTTTTTTTTTTCAAAATTTATAAAATTTTTTAAAAAAACTCGGGATCGTCATCCCTACCATACCCATGATATTATAATACCGTTAAAGTCCATTAGAGGGTTTGGTTTTTTTCTTTAACACTATATTTTTAGTTAAATTTCTGTTAAAAAATATCTATTTCTTTTTTTTTAGCATTTTGCTAAAATTTAACTTACTCGTACCTAAATTTAGCAGGTTAACAATATTCTGAAATTCTACAGTCGCAAACATGAGTACTATTTTCTGTTATCTAAGCAAGATTTTATTTAATTATACGGGCTTTTTTATGAGTATATTTTGGTAATGGTAATCAATCGAAAATTTTAGATATTTTGCTGAAAGGCGAAACCTGCAGATCTATTTCGATTTTGCTAAAACTTTCCAAACACAAAGCTTATATTTTTCTCCACAAGTTTTCCAAAAGAAAACAACCTTTTATAAATAACTTTTCAATTTCGATGAAGTTTGGATATGTTATACCCTCCGTCGCAAAATTTGATTTAAATAAAAAACACAGTATTTTTTATTTACATATATTATTTTCTTATTTAATCATAAAGTACATAGGGTAGGGTTATGTATGGAATATCATATCGGGCAATTTACCTCCATGGCTTTGCTGGTACAGGCGCTCTCTTTTGCCGAAATTTTCCATGACCATTCGGATGGAATGAGACTAAATTTCATGGATGTAGCGTCGAATTTCCTCTTGCAATGTACGGGTGCTTGTGGGCTTGATAGTATTAAACTTTGACTTCATATAAAATAAATGCTTAATGTGTTAGGTTTCACGATCTAGGGGGCCAATGCTGATAAAAAAGGACACGACCAGGATATATCTCATGCAGTAATTGAATTGTTACACAGGATGCATGGCATGTGCACCATCTTGTTGAAAACACATAAATATCATCCAATTTAGGCAAAACGAACATTGAGCATGATTTTGATCGGAGAATCAGCATCCACTTTTTGATGCTCTTTCATTAGTTTTTAAATATTTTTTAACAATGAAAGTGCATTGTTCTATTGTGTGATGCTTAATTTATGCTAATCTTAAACTGCCAGCTGTCAAACTGTTTTTTTTTTTGTTTTGTTTGACAACACTTTACTTCAATTGAAAAAACATTATGGGGGGGGGTGGAGGGGGGGTGAAACAAGTTGTCCTTTGAGTTTTCATTGCCAAACAGGGTGCCTTCGATAATACGTTATATGATGCGATTAAGGGGGCTATGATAAGGAGGTGCATAGAACCGATTATCATATAATGGACCATTGAGATGTTAACATCCAGGGTCATTTCACTGATTATTGGTGGTCAATCCAGGGACAAATGGGTCAGAGGAGTGTATTGTATTGGACTCTAGTGATTGATAAGCTACTAATGAAACTAAAAACCAATGGCTACGCAGGTAATCTTGTAATCTCCATCACTGGTTGGGAGGAGAAATATTTTTGACCGCATGAGGCTATGAACTCTGAAATGGTGTCAATCCGTCCAAGACAATCCTGGTACCGTGCACTAAACGTAGAAAGCATGACTTGGTGAAGCCGACGATTATTGGCATTTCAACGTTGTAGCTTTTCTGACGTTGTTATTTATCTTGGGGTTACTCTGTACAGAACCTTTAATTGAAACCAACATTTTTTAAAAAAACCAAAAAAGTTATTAGAGAATTATATGCATGTCAGAGGCTCTTTTGTAAGATCTTGAGTCTAAGACCTCGAATGTTTTACAGCACCATAGGGAGAACTATGCTATTCCATGCTGCTCTGGTATGATGGTCCAAGGTTGAGCAAATCCAGGCAAAAAGGGTGCTTAACAATATTTTAAGCTTAGACGTGTCTGACAAACGCCATTGGTTCCATGCTTAATATACCACCACTACTTATCTCGGTAACTTAAGACACCAGTAAGGGTGTTCTGCATCTTTATGAGTTTGGTAATATGAAGGAAGGTGACCTGCGGGGCTATATTAGTATAGCGGTGTTGCTCATTGGCCAGAGTCACGCACAAAATATTACCAAGGCAGATTTTTTACCAGGAATTATGATGTGATCATCTTCGAAAGGGGCATATGTACCAAAAAATCATGGAAACCCAAACAAGGTTTTCAGGTGTGGTTCACTGGCGGCTCAATGGGTATACGGGTGCAGGCTTCTATAGACCTAATGAGCCCTGCCAAGGGGCAAGCACCCGTTCATATTCCGGCGGAGAACTTTGCCAACTATTTATGTGCATTGGAGTGACTTAGAAGAGGTACAAGGTGGACACTTATTTCAGAAAGCCAAGCAGCCTTAATTATCCTATGCTAAGTTCCTGGGTACGAGAGGCATCCGGGCAACCAACGGGCATTTCTTCATTTCTTCTTTGGCCCTAGTCTTTTCTGTGGTGTACCTGTAGGATATATCAGAGAAAAACTTAGAATTTGGAGGAAATGGTAGGATGGTAGCCAACACAAAACTTATTTCTCTGAACAGAAAGGAGTTAAGGACCTCCATGGGATTTTGCACTGGACGCTGCAATCTCGAGTACCATTTAAGAACTAGAGTCTGTCTGATTCGAATACTGTTAATTGGACGCTGAGACAGCAGAACATAAAATCTACGTACAGGGTTCGTGGCAGGAGAGTAATCTATCCCCCTTGGAAGTTTGAAAATCTATGCCTAGTAGGGTGATCGGCTTCATTGGAAGCCTCATTATTGTATTGAGGTTAAAAATAGGCTGCACCAAAAATCGAATTTCGGTCGTGGTCTATATACCTTTAAAGTTTTGTTAACAAAGTCGTGACCCTTCGAAAAAATTAAAGTGGTTAGGAATACTTCGGAAAATTTGGTTTCCAAACATAGACGATGCGATGCCAAACTTCATATTTTCCAGAGTACGTCAAAGCAAAAACAATTTTCAATTTACAAAAATTAGGATATGCTCCAATACAAAAACTTGAACAAAAAATTATTTAACGGATAATGCCACTGAGCGAATTAGTGTAGAAAATCTGGAAGTCATTGGCATTTTATTTTTGTCTCTGCCTTCAGAATATATTGGATTTCTTAAGTGCAACTATTAATTGAATTATATATTTCGAATGATGAGGAGATGTTTTTATTTTATTTTTTTTTAGCTGGGAAATAAAAAAAATTACCCTATTTCTGTTTCTTTCCTTTCATAATTGGTCCAAAAATATATGAAAATTTTAAGTAGCAAATGAAAAATAATACATGCCCGATCATGTCGATATTTTTAAATTGTTTATTAATGAAAAAATATGTTAAAAAAGTTTGTGGATGCGAATAGTCCCTTAAAATATTCTATTATTTTGCTTAAATTCGTAACGCTTTTTCCTAGAGTTATAAATATTTGGGAGATGATACAAGTGACTATAGATTTTTTTATCAAAAATGGATATTTTGGCATTCAAAACTCGATTACTAAAACACTGCTATATTATTAACCTTACTGCTATTAATTTGAACTTACAAATTTAGACCCACATGCATTTATTTTCTCAATAAAATGCAAATCAGCATAAATGACTTACATTTAAGGTTTGGTCACTTGTTTTGCATTAAATTTGAATTTTAATTGAGTAATCTTTTTTAACAGCAAACATACAAACATTTACATTTTGATCAAAACAACAACAGCAGCAGCAAAAATTAACCCATTTTCGTATTCTTTCCAATTTGAGGGGATATGTTTGAACCTCAAACAAGGTATAAAAAATTGGTTTCAAATATGTGTACATACAAGGTGGAAGGTGCTATACTTTTGCCAATGATGATAACTTTGGGTTTTGTTTTGAAGGATGCCTTTCCTTTTCTGGCGATTTTAAGCGATTTAACCGATGTAGACTTTTTTTTAAGTTTTTTGAAGTCACGAGTTTATGTGAACAAGAAACATACTCTGAAAGCTCTTAAAGACAATATCCGACAACTTTTCGCCCGAAAAAAATAATATTAAATAATTAACATTGTAAAAAGTGACTTAGAGTGTAGTTCACTAATTTCAGTGATTGTACTAAATTTTACAACTAAATATATAATTCAATATATAAATAGTGTATCGTAACAGCGGGAAATCGATTGGGAAAAAATCGGTGGCAATTGTTTCGGGGGGTATATTTATAAAAAAATAATTCATACTTTTACAAAGTATTTTTTTTATAAAATTATAGCGGAACCGTGATTTATCAAAAAATGGGTTAAAAAACATAGTTAAAACATATGTAAAATCATTCAACATTTTTCTCTTGATCTCTCTTTATCACAAAAAGGCGCCACTATAACACTATCTTACAACCATACAATACTTAAGCATTATTGTTTTTATGAGTTTTTAAATATAAATATATTTTTTGCATGTAACAATATTTTACATCAGGTGTGGGTGTCGTTGCTGGTGTTCGTTGTATTGTTGTTTGATTTTAACGGATTTTATATATTTATAATATTCCTTAGGTGTTAATATATGTTTTTGTCAATTGTTTTGGTGTTTAATGAATATTTTTTATGGAATTGTATTAAAAAAAAAAAAATACCACTAATACTCGTATTTTGTAGAATTAAATTAAATTGCATACATTGAAAAACGAGTTTCTTAAAATTGTGTTAATGACATTTAATTTAATGTGAAATTTATAGAGTGAGAACAAATTATTAACACTAAAATTTAATTAATTGTTTGTCTATTTGTCGCTTGTCCAAATTTGTTTTCCAAAGTTTTTGTATCAAACTGGGTGGTGAATAATTTGCTCTCCTTATGAGTCAATAAAATCTACTCAAAATTGTTTAAAAAGGCCAAAAATTATTACACAAAAAACGGAAAATTACTCTTGTATATGCACTCAGAATATTATGTAGTTTACTGTTTGTAGTTTAATAAAAAATAAATAAATAAATTTTTCAATGAAATATCTATTTTAACTTTTTTAAACATTTGTTCGAAATGATGTACAATAATTTATCGATTTTTTTCAGTTTCAATTATTTTTGACATTTGGTTGAAATTTAATAAAAATTTACCAACAAACCGTAAATTTGTGGTTTATTTGTGTCCGTGATATTTATTACAAATTTAAATTTTGTTTGCTGTCTCTTACAAAAAAAAAAAAAAAAAATATTCAAAAAATTGCAATTAGTTTTTTATTTAAATTGTTTGTTTATATACAAAATTTTTTCGATTCAAATTACAAGAACTTCATAAACACACATGCATACATTTGGTAGAATAAAAAACAAACAAATAAACAAAACGGAAACAATTTCAAATTAATGATTATATATCGTAATTATTTTTGTTTAAAATTTTAACATTTATTTTAACTGATAATTCATTTATTTCTTACGGATGTGTCAGTTGTTAAAACAACATTTAAAAAAAATAACAAAAACCACTTGATTTAAATGAAAAGTAGATCGTTTTTTGAATAAAATATCATATCTTGTAAATGGCTTTTTCTGTTATTTTAACTTACAAACTATTTTAAGTGCGAAAACTTTAGTTATATTAAAGTTAAATTTAGTTGAATGGAAAAGCAGTATAAACTTTTAAAATCAACAGAAATATTTCCTTAAAACAACACAATTACCACAAGCAAATACACATTTAACGCAAACGCATAATATTTTGCCGAAATATTATTTAATATTAATTGATTATTTAAATGGTCTTTCCTATAAAAGGCTTTTGTTAATATAAATATTAAATAGCGTCTCTCGAAGAAACATGGTTGTAATATGATCACTGTTACTATATTGTGCATGCTGCAATCGGGCATGGTTGTCACAACCAAGTTATTGGTTTCCTAACCAACAACATGGTCGTTACCATCATTACTTTGTTAATATTTTACTATTTTATAATTGGCACCTACTATTTTATATCATGATTGGCTGTAACCATACTGTGGTAACAAAAATTCTGACTATGAAAAAAATGTTATAATTATGGAACGATAAATTGCTGGCAACAATCAATTATACATCAAAAAAACATGACTTTAACATTTACAGTCATAATATTGTATTGTTTTCATAAAAACCAAAATTTTATCAGTTCAGTCAGTTTGTTTTTACTACAAAATGTATTACAAAAACAATCATACAATCATTTTTTACTAAAACTGGACAAATATCAGATAGATAGAAAATACCTTTCACATTTCATTAAAACATTTCATCAATTGACCCATTAAGATCCAGTTATTTTTTTTTAGAGCTTTAGAAGATTTTTTTTAAATGTTTTTTTTTTCGAAAATTCCTTATACATATAATATTATTTACACTAAGCAGTTCATTGTCAAAAAGATTCTAAGATTTTATATTTTTTAATTCTTTTCAATAAAAACAATTAGAATTAAAAAAAAAAATATGTTTATTAATTCATTTCTTGTAAAATAAAATATTTTTATAAGGAAAAGTCTGTAGAACCCATGACACAAAATAAAAGATATTTATAAATTTATCTGATAAAAACATTTTTAGATTTTATAGACTTTTCCTTAAAATAAAATGCTCAGATTCTCCAAACTGTTTCTTAGATAAAAGTTCATATATTCCAAAAAAGCTTAGATTCTGAGACCTTTCTTTGAAAGAAAAAATCATAGATTCTGAAGACTTTGCATCATGAAAACTACTTAGATCCTGAGGACTTTTTCTTAAAGAAAATTTTCTAAAAAAATCTTAAAAATGTCCTAAGATTTTTTTTTTTATTAAAAAAAGTCATTAGAATTTAAAAAAAAGTTTGAAGTATTTTTCTTAAAAAAAGTCCATAGAATCAAAGTTTTCTTGAAAGAAAAGTTCTTAAAATCTATGATTTTTTCCCTAACAATTTTTCTTCAAAAAGTCCTTAAATTCAATTTTTTTTAAACATTTATAAAGGAAATATTCTTAAATTTAAAGAGCTTTTTCATAGTTTCGAAGAACTTTACTTTTATGAAATTTTCTTAGATTATGGATTATATATAGATAATCCAGGAATTATATTATAGGTATGAGGAATATGATAACATTTTGAGCATACTATGACTACGTGCGATCATATTATGATAAATTTAATATAACATGTTTATTTAGGACCATAATATGCTAATTTTCGAATCAAAATAAAACTGTAGGGACAATTTTATGGTGAAAATATGATAATATGAAAAATATGATATTATAAGTACGACTATGGTTGGCACAACCATAAATCCAAAAATATATGATGCTCTTCAAATATGATTGCCCCAAACATGTTTTTCTTTGCGTGCAGGATTGGCTTCTTCGAATTGACAGGAAGGAGCTCATTATGGTGCAGAAATAATGGATTTTTGAAAATCAGGTTTGCGGACTTATGCTTAATACTCACAGCACACTACATATATACAACAGTTGTAGGTATCCCAAAGGTCTGTATTATGGTAAAGAACGCCCTTAATGTTGTGTCTTACCTGCTTATTATGACAAAAAAAAAACAGATATAGGATACTTTGGCTGGTATCCAGTTATAAGACGAAAGTTATAATATGTGCTGATGCAAGTGCGCACCTTACAATTTGGGGAACCACAGAAATCAATGCCAGAGGTGAATCACTTTCTAATCTTGTTCTCAGTAGTAATTTAGCAAAAGCAAATATATGTAAGTAAGAAGCCAACTATTATTGTTATGAACAAAAGGGTGGTTCTTCTTCACAGATAATAAGGGAATGGAATGTTTCGAAGAATTAATCCTTCTCAGATCATCAATATATTGTCTTCAATGTTGACATTGCGAAAGCGGAGAAGGTTGTGCACATTAATAGAGTAAAAATTAACTGAGGCATGCACTGTGATAACGTCTCCAGAATCATTCCACATTATCCACCGCTCATAGAAAACAAAGTATTTATAGGCCCAGGTAAGGATAAGAATAAACTAGCATGGTGGAATACTTGCATTGTCAATACATAGACTGATCTTCCGACATTGCCTCAGTGAATACTTTCAATAACCTAATTAAGAAAGCGAAGCGAGAGTCTTTGGGAAATTTCTGCAGTAGAAACTTCAGTGCATCGAGCTATATCCATAGACAATGTGGCATTTGGGCCAAATTTAGCCGAGAGTCACTTTATGTTTTCATGAATGTACATTTTCCAGGTAATATTCTTGTGACTTGTTCAGGGAGAATCCCCATAGGGGAGAGGAGACTGTGCTGGGCAGTAGATTTTTAGAGATATGTTGATCTTGTTATACCATGGCTTGCCAATATAAATGTGCCCTGTTTGAAATATTCCTACATTCCAAAGGGATGGACAAAGAGTAATGTTTCGGTACAGTGAAATAGCTCCCAAAACGAAATAGGCACCCAACTCAAAAAATGAAGCAACTCCCAAGGAAAGAAATGAAATAAGTCCCAATATTTGGGAGTTATTTTATAATGAAATAATAAGAAAATTGCTATAACTGCCAAATGAAATGGGACCCAACATAAATGAAATAACTCCCAATTAAAAATTTCGAATGTTATTTAATTAGTAAGTCTATGAAAGCATATAAGTAAATAATATATTATATAAATATTTTTTTGGCTTTTTATTTGCTAAAATAGTGGAAGAACCTTATAGAAGTAACAAGAAATTTTATCACAATCTCGTCATTTTATATAAAAGATAACTGCGACTTGGTACAATACTCTACTGTTTCTTCTTTTGCCACTTATTATTTCGAACGCAAGATTTGACATTTTTTCGCACTGTATAACCGATCTTCATTCATTGAAATTCTAACAAGAACTGACTGCGTATGTATTGTTTTTAATAAAATAACTCATTGTTTTCCTACTTCTTACTTTGCAACAGTTTTGAGAACCGTTACAAAAAAGTCAGAATTTATTGAAATGTAATTTTAAGAGAAATGAAATAAGTCCCAACAAAAAACAAATAACTAATAGTGGTGAACAAAAAATCCAATAACTCCCAACAAAATTTCATTTGGGAGTTATTTCATTATGAACTAACTTCCAAAATATATGGAGTGTTTTCATATTGAAATATGTTCCACTTTGTATGGAACATTTTGTGAAGTTATTTAATTTTTTTTGGGACTTGCATTATTTGGGAGTTATTTCACGGTGACAATGTTTTCTTTATCCCAAAGAGGAAAAAAGGAACCTATATAAAACTGAATAATTATAGACAAATCGATGTACACCTTAGCATGTTGATTGAATTAAGTCTATAATTCGCCTTCAACCAGACCTATGATGGGGACGAGTCAGTAAATACTTCACTTCGACTGCGATATTTGGTTGAGCTTGCACTTTCCAAAATATCCTTGGTGAAAGGTAACAGTGAAATTGGAATGCTCATATCAGTGTTTTAAAGAACATGAATGAAGTTATCAGATCTATACTGATGTATGATGGCGTATCCATATGGTGGTGTGCGCTGGACACCCACCTCATGTCATTAAAGAGGATACTGCGATGGCGTTACAACCCAAATAAAAGCTCTGTATGGCATTTTTCGCTGGTTAGTAATATACCTTCGCCGGAAGCAAATGGCCGCAACCACAGCCGTAAGGCTGGCGCCTAAAGGAGCGTGTACTTGCTCTGTCGCTTGGATATGCCAGGATACTAAGGATCCAACGAGTCACCTAAGTACATGTTGATTATCGCACCCTCGTTCAATTTTGAACTATGATACCGGAACTATGAATTTTGAGAACTATGATACCGGACAAATCGGAGCTGTCAGAGGGGCTCAATTAACAACGCGTGCAATAGAGCCTTATGCGGATAGCTCCAAAATGGATGAAAGGGTACGATGGAAAGGTAAAAGACATCCCTCCACCTGTTCTACCAGTGCCGGCGTTCTTAAATCGCGGAGATACTCTTTTTGGTCATCATGCTATAAATGATTTGACGTACCTGTTCAATTTAGATATAATCAATTATAAGTCCGATCATCAGGAAGTTTGACTGATTTGTTTTCGTTTAGGTATCACCACTTCTCGTGAACAGTGGCTTATTCTTCCTTTACATTTTTTACATAAATATTTACTTCAGTGACTATTTCTAACATCTTGGTTTATTTAGTGTTAATTATTTGATGTTTATTATATCTTATGATAATTTGTTGAGTTAAATATGATTAAATCTATTTGTTATAAGCTCAAACTAAAAAAAAAATACAATAAAAACTTTATCAATGCCATTTTAATGCAAATTTCTTGTTACCTTGATTAACATTTTATTAAATAAATTTTCAATTAATGATTTATGATTTTTAATTTATTTGATAATGGTTTATGTTAATTCTAATGTTCTTATTAATGTTATTAACAGTTTTTCATTGGCATGTTGCAGGTCCGAGAGTTGTAAACGAAAAGAAAAAATCATAAAAAATTAAGCTTTATTTAATGGGCAGGTAATATTTGCAAAATAATATTTTAATGTTGGTTTTCAGTTTGAATATTTTTTGTTAAATAACATTAATATATAGAAAAGTCACAATACACCTACGCAATAGCTGAGCAACGTGTAATTTAAATCTATTAAACTATAACTAATTCATTTAATTATTAATTAATTTGTTTCCTTCAACATAAAACGAAAACACCTTTTTAACATACAATCATTTATCAAATTTGAAAAATTAGGTGATACTTATGATTCAACTTGGGATTAAAAATCTAAATTTGTAATTCAAAGAATTATGTTAAAACAAAAACATTTTAGTCTTAAGCTTAATGTTTTGAAATACCCGTCAAAATCCGATTAAAATAATATTTTAAAATAAGCTTTTCCCTAATATAAAATTATTTTTCTCATTTTCCATTTCTCTTAAAATTTGACATTAAAAATCAATTTACTTAAAACTTCGTTACATTGTTTCTTTTCTTTTAACAAACTATTAAACGTTTTAAATTTGATTTGTTTTACCAACGCACTTGGTCCATTTCATAAATCTTATATGAAATTTTCTTCTTCTTTTTACATTTTGCCGCCTTATAGTAAAACCCAACAAAAAGACGGAATGATGTCTTGCAGGCTAAGAAAAAGTTATGGGTATCAGGTTACTTGCTTATTGGAGAGGAAAAAAATACCGTCACTCTTGTATAAAAAACTAATAAGAGGAGGTAAAATATGTACAAGAAATTACTACAAATGAAATTAACGAGTTATCGATGGATTATGTGTATTTAGGTACAGTGTTTAAATGGACACAAAATATATAAATTAAATATAAAACAGAATTAGAAATAATTTAAAAAGCATTATTGATTTATGAAATTTTTTTGTAAAGTTATTTAGAAGTATTTATATCAATCTATTTGGAATCTAGCAACACATTGTATTGATTTAAAGATTTCAGTTTGATATAAAGAGTTTATAAACATTTCATACTTTAGTTTGTGATTTGAATGCGATCAGAATATTATGTAATTTAGTTTTAAGTTCAGTTGAAAATAAAGCAAAGTACATTTATTTTTCAAAGAAATATTTTTTTTAACTTTTTCATACATTTGTTCAAAATGATTTGCTGTCATTTAATGATTTTTTCAAGTTTCATTTATTTTTTTAATTTGTTTGAAATTTAATAAAAATTTATCCACAAAATGAAAATTTGTAAATTATTTGTTTCCGTTACAGTTATTACAAATTTAAATTTGGTTGCTGTCTATTGCAAAAAAAAAAAAAAACAATATTCAAAAAATTCCAATTACAAAATTATTTCAATTCAAATTACATGAACTTGATAAACATACCCACACGCAAAATTTTTCTATAGACGTTGTGATTATACATTTTGTAGATTAAAAAACAAACAAAAATACAAAAAACGAAACAATCTCAAATAAATGAATAATCAGATATTTTTTTACAAAATTGGTTGGTAATATATTAACATTTATTTTCAACTGATTAATCATTTGTTTTTTTAACTAATGTGTCAATTGTTTAAACAACATTTAAAAAAAATAACAAAAACCATTTGATTTAAATGAAAAGTAAGACCGGGTTTTAAATGAAATATCACTCATTTTAATTGGTATTTTCTCTTATTTTAACTTACAAGCTATTTGAATTGTACTTTCCTTGTATTTGCTTTTTCAGTCAATTTGTTGAAATTTATGTCTATATTTTTCGATCTGTTTATTAAAAAGGATCAGGACCTTTCCCGGAATTTGGACCGCTTAACAACTCAAATTTTTGTACTTGTTTTACATTAGCTTTGGCCGGCAAAGGAATATAAATATTAAAAAAACTTGCAAGAGCTACTAAGTGTTGTATGTGCATAGTCCTATTAAAACTGAGATGCTAAAATTTTTATTTCTTTATAACGAATATTTTATGATGGGTTTGTTTTGTAAATACACTTAAACATAGCACTTTAAACATATATATAAATATCGTCCTGTCATCTAGTGTTACAATTTTAAAATTTAATTTTAACAAATCTACTTTTACCAGGACAATATGAGCAACCTAAATATAAAACTTTTGAAATCATTAAACATATTTTAGACATATGGAAACCCTACTGATCATGTATTCATTTGTTATGTAATGTCATATCATTATTTTTACAGTATAACAACAGTCAGGGAGAGAAGCCTACACTCACTGCCTACAGTTCACTTATCTCAATCGAACATTTTCCATGTTAGTATCGATAGTACCGTGTGGCAATTCCAACATTTCGACGATGCTGGACATCAGTAGATGCTGCCGACAGTAGAGCTGTATACCGTACTGTTATTAATATGCACACGATTCATAAGCTCCAAATAAAACGGAATTTAAGCCCCCACCCACATATATGAGTTCCATTTTCGGTTGGATATAGGTGGCACTGGTTAAGAAACCAAGACACTTGAATGCCTTTTTCGACACTTTAGTAAAATGATTTTTATCGAATTATCACGCTTCAGATTCCGCAATATTGATATCAATCATGTACAGATAACACTGAAGACTCCATGATCCATGGGTCAACAAACAACATTGTGCCTTGCGTTCATTAAAATCGACCCTACCCACAGGACCTCAATCAGAGATCGTAATTAGGTCCCCGATCCTCTTTTGCCCCTAACGTTGGCCTTTGATCGAAGGAATATGAATGACAAATATTGCTATCATCTGCAAAACACTGCATACACTGGTTAGACCAAGAAAGTCGTTAAGGAAGATATCATATGAAAGAAGAAATGTCGGAGCATTGCGTTGCATATTCGAAGAGGATCCTATCTATAGCAACTCTTATAGAGCGATATCTGATTAAACTCGTTATAAATTGAGAGAAACAATAAAAGAAATAATCTTCGACAGGAGTGATTTACCATCAAACACTTTGGAAATATCTTGAAATGAAACAACTCTAATGCTACGAAAGAAACACCATCTTTAAGAAGTGAATTGTTCTCTGCATAATTAACAATATAGAAATTAACCATTGTCTACCTTCTAAGGGCAGATCAGATTGAAATTGGGTGATGATTGGGAGGAAAGTTAGCCGCACCTTTTTTTTTAGAGATATGAGGGACATTGAGAACTTTATATAAAAACTGTTCGCGTGGAATTTTTTTATGTTTTAGTATTTTGGCAAATTTAGTTCTCCGTGTTTTGCGCAGCAGAACCTTCATATTCACAACAATAATTATTAAATTCTTTCTCTATGAATCTGACTGCATGTATGATTAGGTTAACGCTTATGTTTCGACTTTGCTGAAATGTATTTCAAAGTAAGATAAAAATTCCATTCCAAGGAAAATCATGCAATCCAATTAAAAACAGAGTTTTTAATTGAATTGCATATAAAAATCGTTGAGTTTGACATAACCAGCATTTTAATAAATACCAGTGGAGGCTTTGGACTGCCTGTGAATCGCTGCGAAGCTCGGAGTATAAGTCACTTCATATCTTTTAGGGTGTAAACTGAGGACATATCAAAGGTATTCTGAAATTGCCCTTCACTACACAAAAGGCGAGGGGAAAAGTCGAAGTAAGTACCAATGAATGGATATTTCCAGTTGAAATTCCTTACAAGTCTGCAAGATTTTGAATTTTTGATATGAATGGTATAAGATAGATCATGAGGAAACCCCCATTCTTAGCATGAGCTTAGCTTTCAAGCTTTTCATTAATTTAAAGAAATTTTTCGTCCCCTTTGTGAAGGAAACTTTTTTTCTTTACAAACTAAAAATAAAATTTAAAAATAAATAAATAATAACAGTAGAAAATAAAATTAAAAAAATAACATATTATTTTGGTCAAAATAAAAAATGCTTATTTTTGCCATTAATATTACGTTTTGAGCTCTTTAAAATCCTCATCATATTTTACTTATTTCTTTCAGAGTAAAACTTTAATTGTTTCATCTGAGACTTTCAACGGATTATGAGAACGTCATTTTTGAGGTATCAGGGGAGAATAACAGAATGTTTATCATAATAACCACTGTATTCTCCATATAAATTATTGATGAATGAACATTGTGGCACATAGAAAAAATGTTTGTTGTTGGCACAAAAATATGCGTGAGTGTGATGCCTACTGTGGCAAAAAATCACAAAAATTATTGTAAATCAAACTAAATATAAACCTACAAATTTCAAAATATACAAAAAAGAAACTAACAGCCTGGAAAAAAGACAAAAAATAAAAAATCACAAACAACTTGTGGGTTCATAAAAGTAACAAGTAATGAAAGCAGAGATTTAGTTTTTTTTTCTCTGTTTGTTTAATAGGCAACTTCTTGGAATAGCAAACTGCTAACTATGGATGTCATATGGAGCCAAATGTCTTTAATAATAAATTGTGGCAAATCAGGCGCATTGGCACAAGAAAAGAAAATTGCAACAGCAACAACAAAAGCATCGTAAGACATCATTATAGAGGAAGAGAAGAAAAAAAAAATCAAATTAAAGCAAATGACAACAACATGCAGAGTTGTGTGGTGCAACTAGCAACATACAACTGAACAATATACACTCACAGAAATTATAATAGTACAAACAATATACTTATAAAGATAATACGCATTTGAAACATTAACAAGTTGTTGTTGTTGTTTTTGTTGGTATTTTTGTTTGTGGCAAAAATCTAAAAAGACAAATACCGGAAAGTTAAACATATTGTAAGTGGGATGTGATGCGTGGCCTGCCATTACACATTGCATGCAACATATTGCAGCAGCAACAACAAGAGCAACAACTTTAGAGAGTAAAGTGCAAAAAATAGTTTAACAAAATTGTTTGCTTTATAGAAAATGTCCAGGCGGTTTATAAGCTTTTGAAGTAACAACTAAAAATAATATCAACTGTAATAACAGCAACAACAACAACAACAATACATTGAAGGCTCAACTCAACTCAAGTTTGAAGAAAATTGACGACGACCGCCCGCTCTGTCAATTAGATGATGTGTGCAACCAAACGAGGTAACAAGTGGGTCTATAACTTTTCATATTGCAACAACTACAATATACAACAGCAATAACAACAACAAGTAAACGACACACAATACAATAGTTAGGTGTATGCATTAGATGAAGAAACACTTGCAAGGAACTTTTTTTTTTGTTGGTTTATTGTACCATGCTCTACTCTCTATGCTCTAATAATAAATATTTTAAAAAGTTGTTAAAACACCGCCAAAGTCTCCACCACCGCCACCATTGCACTATGGATTGGGATATCAAAAAATTGTTTGGAATATGTTTTATACCTCGAAAAAGTTATTAATAAATTTAACTTAATTACCAGCAGCTTTAAAAATCTTAAGCCAATTGAATTATTTTTTCTTAAGGCCCAACTACAATTAACTTAAGTGTCTTAAGCTTTATTTTGGTATGAAACGAAATTTTAATAATACAAATTTTTAATTTTATAAATTTTTTAATTTTCGTTTCACACCGATACATAGCTTAAGTCACATAAACCAATTGTAAGGGAACCTTAAGGCTTTTCCTCTTAAAGTAAATTTGTTAACCCTTTCTGTAGTGGATATTTAAATTTTAAGTTTAAGACTTCTAATACATTTTCAACACGCTTTAATTAAAAAATCCAAAAATGGATTTCCTCAGGGAATACCAGAATACAATACAATACAGAATACAAGTACCACTAATTTTAAATGCCAGATTTCTATTCAAATGCTTTGGGGAAGGACACAAATGCAGAGATTTCCCTCCTTTTTGCCCCCACTCACGAAAATTTCAAAAATTCTGTTTTTTGTGTAGGAGGATCTTACATATCAAAATTCAAGTTCCTGGTCCCAGCAGTTGTGCTGGGTGATTTGGTGACACATTTTGCCTTTGAAACTCCATTTTTCTATTTTCTTATAGAATATGACAGCGAATTAGAAAATATTCTCGGGAAAATATATTTAAAATATCAGCCTTCTAGCAGAAGGGATGTGAGAAGGACATTAGTGAGGATAATATTCCCCTAGTTGATCCTCGTCGCAAGCATTTTCACAACCATCGTCATATTGGATGACTATAGCGAAACAGCAGCCAACAAATTTTTAAATCCCAGCTCCAGCGGTTCGGAATGGGTGCTTGGTTTTATTAGGAATCTACTGAGAACATATATTTAAAATGTTAAAGGGAAAGATTTACAATTTGTATCTACTTTTAGAAATTTCTAAGAAACCCTTTTTGGTGGTTGGCGAATTTCAAGTTTCGCATTCAGCGCTTTCGGATGGGAGAAGTAAAAATACTCTTCCCGGAAGTAAAGATACTCTTCCCAACTGACTCATGTCCGAAAATAGAACGTATACTCTTAAAGCTGAAAGTCAGCTTGTTGTGCGCTACCATGAAAGTTAGAATTTTACTGAGGATCGGACCACCCTTTATCCGAAACACTCGCCATTGCTACCCGCTGACATCAGTCAATATTAAATGTATTAAGTAAAATTTTGGCTTACTTAAGTGTCGGCCCAGAATAAGAATGTGACATGCAACGATGAGGGAAAACGCGTCTAAAATAGCGAAGTACGACTGTGACTGCATTTTTTTTAACGACCTATTTTTTTTTTTGGGTTTTCATATTTTTATTTTCTAAAAACAATAAATTGAAAAAATAATTAAAAAAAATCAAAAACGAACAAACTAAAATGGTTTATAGTACGTTGTGCATTCGCGAGAATACAAAGAGAACATCGTATGGTAATTTTACTCATCATGTGTTTTGTTTACAAAAAACTTTAAAAATGTGGGAACTTTGTTAAGAGAGCTAGAAACAAAAACCAAGAGAATAAGAAAAAAACCTTTTGAAAATAAAATTTCGCGTTGTAATTCTGGGCCGGCACTAAGTATCAACCAAATCTTAAACCAGGCAGGATGGGTAATTAATAAGAAACTTTTTCCCTCATTTAGCCCAGTTTTTCACGTTTTTATTGGAAATTCCAAATAATATATCTTTAATAAATTAGTGCATTTATCAGGAAACCAACATTTTAAACTTTAAATTCCTAGCCAAATCGGTTCGGAAAAGCAATTGAGAGAGACACATTTTTTCATTTTGAGATTTTTCCTGACGAAAGTCCCAAAAAGAACTATGTCGAAGAATAAGCCCACCCTCCAGGGAACCCATAAATCAAATTTCCCTGGATTGGTCAGGGCTATGAAAGAAAAGAATTACCGATTTTGAATTCCCATTTTCACCAGTTTTCTAGTGAAATTTCGGAAAAGCACCTTATTCGTGCATTAGAACATACACGCTGTACATATTTTTTGTTTCAGGCTTATAACAGATGAGATTAGGACCGGAAATTAAGGAGAAGAATTTTTCCTCCTGTAAAAATTTCCAAAATTGAGAACCTACATTTCAAAATTTAAGTTCATAGCTCCTGCGGTTTGTGCTGGGTTGGCAAGGGGACACTTTTCCTATTGTTATTATTAGAAGTTCTAGAAAGTATATTTTCAATAAATTGTGTTATACCCGGAAAGAAAAATATATATTTCTGGCCAAAAAGGTTTAAGCAGGATGCTAAGGAGAAGCCTTTGATACTCTGAAACTCCAATTATTACCATTTTTGTCGCAGAATTTAATTAAACTTATCGTTGACTTAGCCAATTATCCAAGCAACAAACATTTTGAAATTAAATTTTCTATCTATTGCGGTTTCTTCGGCAGGTACCAAAGGAGAAGCTTCAACACTTTTAAAATCTCTATTTTTGCAAAGTTTCTGGCGAAGTTAAAAGAATATTCTTCTCAATGAGTTCACCTTTAAATTTTAAATTTCTAGCCAATGTAAATTTGGCCAGAGCGTTTCTCTCTCGAACCCTCTTTTTTACCAAGTTGATGGCAAAAATTCTAAAAAGTTCCTGAATTGGAACGTACTCCGTAGTACACAAATTTAAAATATAGAATTCTAGCCAAAGCCTTTCCCTATTCCCGTTTTTACCATGTTTCTGACGAAAATTACAAAATATATCTTATAGTGCATTAGAACATATTCCGTGAAACACATAATTCTATTTATAGGTTTGTAGCGTAAGGGGTTCGGACAGGCGTTAGGGGCGAGTTTTTTCCCTCAAAATTTTTAAAAATGGGGTATTGCCAAAAAGGGCTTCATTTTAAATTTCAAGTTCATACAAGCTGCGGTTTGTGACGGATATTAAGGAGCTCTTTCTCCTACCCCATTGTTACCATTATCTTATTGGATGTTTCAGACAGAATATTATTAATAAATATGTTAATTTCATGCTCCAAAAAACACATATTTTTAATTACAGATTTCAAGATAAAAGGGTTAATTGTTAAATCTTTAAACGCCCATTTATACCACGTTCATTGCGGAATTTAATAAAGCTACCTTATCGTTCACTTAGCTAATAATCTAAAGTGTACACACTTTCTGTTTGAACAAGGTTCCTGGTGAAATTACAAACAATGTTTTTAAAGGGAATTAACCCATTAATAGCCAAATAAAATCAGGCGGAGAATATTCAATAAAAATATGTTTATGTTG
The DNA here is from genome assembly GCA_949748255.1 of Eustalomyia histrio. Classification (NCBI taxonomy): domain Eukaryota; kingdom Metazoa; phylum Arthropoda; class Insecta; order Diptera; family Anthomyiidae; genus Eustalomyia; species Eustalomyia histrio. The sequence continues at coordinate 70,932,772 of OX456526.1, forward strand.
CAAGCAAATGCGACAAAAAGGATAAAGTAACATCGATATTTAAAAAAAATCAAGATATCCTTGTAAATTGTCAAGGAGCAAAAAGTGGTTCAATTTTCAATAGCCATCAAACGATATGAATTTAAACAATTATAATAGTATTAGATTAGAAAAATCTTTTGCTTTTAATATCTAAATTTGGTTGGCTTTAAGAAAACTATTTTACTCAAATTATAAGACGAATAGAGAGAAAAAGGAAAAAATCAAGGTGTACCAACACTGGTACAGTGGTCATTAATGGGTTAAGCTGAACTGCTAGAGTAAGTCTTTTAAATTTCCGAAAGTACGTTTTTTATGAGTAAACTGATGCTCCATGAAAAACAGGTTTTAAAAATCAGAATGGGCAGTGTTGAGTCAGTGTATCAGTAAGACAAGATAATCATCAAAAAGGAGATATTCTGAATTAATATTAATCATACGTCATGTATTACTAAAATTCATATTTCGCTCATATAAGCGTCTTAAAACCAATTTAAAATGTTGGCAGGGGTCGAGAAAAACATGTTTGCAGGAGACGAGAAAAACATGAAAAATTGCGATAATTTAATCATTTAAATTATTTTTTACAATAATTTTTATAAATCTATGATTATCTGCATATGCAAATTGTATAAAATTACGAAAAAGTCGGCAACACTATAAATTCTGGCAGTCCCATTGTTCACTATAATCACACATAAAATATGAATGTTGTTCAAAAAAAAAAAAAAAAAAAAAAAATCTTTTTGTTCAAAGTGCCTTCGATAATAGTGATGTTGTCAATTTGTTGTTTGTTAATGTTGTTGTTAATTTTATTGTTGCTGTTATTTTCTATTTTGGTCAGTGTTTAATAAAAATAATGAACTCATAACTAGATGCTGTTGTTGTTGTTGTTGATATTTTTTTGTTAAAAATTTTGCTTGCCATATCGTCGTTTTTCCAATAACATGTCATGTTGCATTACAATCATTAAGTTCATATAAAAATTATCGACAACTAAGAGTTTACTACATAAATATATTCGTATATGCTCGTATTTATGATGTTGCATGTGTGCTTTACTGCTGTTGTTAAAAGTTTTCATCGTCATATTCATAAATATTGCATGTTGTTTAAAACTGAACTGATGCACTTGTGTTTCCGTCGTTTGCGGTTTTTATTATAGCCGCAAAATAAGGGTCTGATTAGACATGCAACCATTTTTTTTATGGAGTTTGTTTTTTTTTTTCATAAAGTTTATAAAAGCGTTAACGGAGATTAGTATACAGCTGAATGGTGACTATTGAAGAAATAAATATAATTAAACATTTATTTTGCAGCAAAAACAATAAATATATATTATTTTTATTTTAATTTAAATATTTAAGCTTAAGGTCTTCTAAAATATTTCAATGAATTGTTATTGTATTACAATTGTTTTTGTTAAAAAGCTCTACAATGTCTACTACCGATTTTACATTTAGTTTACTTTAAAACAAAAGACTTAAGACACAAACTTAATATACTCTAATCAATATTTAACTAAATGTCAAGACAAATAAATATGAATTTGACTGAAACATAAAACAAATGAAGTATATGATTTGGTTTTGCTAATATTAAAGTATTAAAAAATCTATCTAACTACAAATGTTAGAAAAAACCCTTTTTTTTATTAAAATTTTCCATAAGCCTCAAGTAGCATTTATACATAATTTAGCATTAAACTCAAATTTAAATCCAGTTATTTTACATTAAAATCCTCTTAAATTACTTAATTTTCACGTAAGAAGGAAAAAAACACACATATTGTACAAGTCAGTGTTGCCACAATTATAGCCAACAGCAAAAATGTTAGTCATATTAATTGCAATTACAATGCAATTATTCAAGTCAATTTATAACACACTCACTTACTTACACACATATATACTTTTAAATGGCTTAATTGACCAAAAAGAAAATCAACTTTAATTTTTTATTTGCAAAAAAAAAAAAATCTTATAAAACTTTACATTAGACTTTAGAAGGAGTGAAATACATTTGTCTCGAATGAAAAAAGTAATACATTGATACTGTCATGTCAAGCAACATGTTTGGAGTTTAATTTTTTAAATCAAAATTTATGTGATAATATTTGATTTTGATCAAAAATTATGTGTGGTTTTTAAAAAAAATTGTAGCTGAAAATTGCAAACATAAAAATTACTCAACAATTTTTTTATATGATTTTTTGGATGGTGTTATCTAAGATTTTATTTGTATAGTTTATTTTTTGATTTTTAACTGTTGCTAATACTAAGAAAACAAGTTTTAATATGTATTATTATTTAAGAATAAAATTATTTGTTCTAAAGCAATATTTAAATACTTTTTATTCTAAAATTTTTTTTTTAGTTACATATTAGAAATGTAACTTCCGAGAAGAAATAGTAAAACTACACATTGATTTGTAAATTTAAGGAGCTCGGAAACCTCCCCGCACTTGGTCGATATATATACTAACAAGGAAAGTATATTTAGTAGTGTTTCCAATTCGGTCAATCGATTAACCAATAACTTGATTAATCACCTCTATTTCGGTTAATGATGAAACAAATAATTTAAAACTTAAATAATTATTCGAGCCGAATAATCGGTTAAAATAGGTCGATTAACCGGTGTAATTTTTAATATAGCTTTTTTCGTTATTTTTCCTTTAGACTTCCAAATTTTGAAACTTTGGGTAAAAAATTAAAAAGAAAATCTGAGGAAAAAATACTAACTAAAATGCAATGAAATTCTTTTAAAATCGAATGTAAGGGATTCTTAAGGATTACATAACTTTTTCAGGCAACAAAAACAAGTGCTTTATAGACTTAAGGATATATGATAGAAAATTTTAAATTTTTGTTTCAATTCCTTTAAAAATTATAATTAACTAGCTGACCCGGCAAACGTTGTTCTGCCTAGGAATAGGATTACATTATTATCTAGGTAGCTCGCACAAAGTTTGAATATTCTCACAATAATAGTACCCCAGATATGCAATAATAAATTTGTACTTCGTATGGGAGGTGCCACGCCCATTGCTTGGATCCCCCATATTTTTTGGAAGATTATGAATATTATTATCAAAGAAGCTCACACAAAGTTTGAAGACTCCCACTTTAATAGTACCCCAGATATGCAATAATGAATGTTTTCTTCGTATGGGAGGTGCCACGCCCATTGCTTGGATGGCACTCATTTTTTTGGGAGATTATGAGTATTATTATAAAAAAAGCTCACACAAAGTTTGAAGACTCCCACTGTAACAGTACTCCAGATATACAAAAATACATTTTTACTTCGTATGGGAGGTGCCACGCCCATTGTACCCATATAGGTCAATTGTGAATCTAAACCATTCAGGGATCAAATAAAACAGACACAACAAATTTCATCGAAATCGGCCCAGCCGTTAAGGAGGAGTGCAGTCACTAACACACGTACAGGAGAATTATATATATAAAGAAGATATAAATTATATTTTAATGCCATTACTACAAGGATGAATTTGTGTCAAATCAATGTTATATAATTGTCTTTTCAATTCCGTAGGAATTCTTCCTTTTCATCTCCCAAGAAAATTTTTACAATCGGTGTTAGCCACATTAATTGTACAGAATATTTCACTGGAACCAATTCTATGGAACCCGAAATCATTTACACAAACATAAATGTAAGATATAGCTAACAACTAACTAGTTCCAGAAGTAGTTCTAGGAGCAATATAACTTACTTTTTAAATTATTTAAAACAAATATCTTCGGTGTTAAAACCGACAGAAAAACGCATTGTAAAGGACAAGAAGTTTTTCTAAAAACCGGTCTTTGAAACAGAAAATTTAGCTGTTGAACTATTGCTCTTTGGAGAAAAATACAAAAACAAAAATACAAATGCATGGAATTTTGTAACTTAATTTATTTATCAAAAAAATTGAAGAACCTTAGCATAAACAAATTGTTTCGTGAAAAGTATTTATGTATTCTCTTATTTGAACAATTTACTAGGGGGTCCTTTTATGTAACACGAGTGTTCAAAAGTTTTATTAATTTTTGAAAATCTTAAAAAATGTTCTTAAGTTGACTTGTTGTTTATTTAAAATTTTTCTAATTTCTCCACAGTGATAAATAAAGAAAATAAAATATCAGCTTTATCGACAAATAATTGTACTTCGGCAAAACACTGGCAACACTGCGTGTATCTATTTTAGGCTAAAAGGTTTACTCCCACTGTACATGTCTGTCAACATTTTCCTTTTGAAAAGTCCTCAGATTCTCTTCCGATCCCTTTTTCAACCTATGTAATATTTTAAGGTAATTTAAGTTGATATGCATAAGTTTTAATTATTAAAAATAACATTTCCTTCAATATCTACATTTTAAAAATTAGTAAATTTTTTTGCCAATTCTAGCTAATAGGTTTTAAAAAATTTGTAAAATGATTTCTGAAGTTAGTAAACAAAATTGTAAGTAGCTTGTAAAAATTCTGTAATTTGTAAAATGTAAATAGCCAAATAATTTACTAAATAGTATTTTTTTACTAAAAATCTGTACAAAAATAGTAAAGTAAGATTGTAAACCGTTTACAAATTTGTCTACTAACTTTCTTTTCTGAGTGTAAAGACAAGTCCATCGAAGTGATTTTCCGGTATCAGCAAGCGCCGAGTACACTTCATGTTGTAGTTAGCTAGCATGAAACCATACGATAATTTCCAGAAACGTTGCAGTTCGTATTTAGGCAATCCATGTCAAAAAAAAGTGTTGATTGAAATAATCCTTTGATGTTTAAGTTATTTAATAAATTTGTTTACTGGTTAAATTAATATGCTGAATTCACAACAGATAGCGCACTGAAATACAAGAAAAAGTGGGATTGTATTTTGAAGAGCATATCGTAATATTCATCAAATGTTTACACCGTTGTATTTATTGTTATTAATTCCATTAGATGTTTTCACGCTTTCACTAACTTAGTTGTTGAATATGAGAAAATAACAGCAACAATAAAATTAACAAAAGCATCAAACTTACAACAACACTACTAACGAAGCCAATTTGAAGCAAAAAAATATTTTTTTGAATATCATTCAAATTAAATGTGTGATGATCACTTAACAATGTGACTGCAAGTTACATACGCAGATACAACTTTATAGAATTATTGTAAAGTATTATTTTAATATTTTTATTTATCACAATTTTTCATGTTTTTCTTGTCTGCTGCAAACGTTTTAAATCGATTTTAAGAAGCTTATATAATCGAAATATGAATTTAATATTTTAGTAATACATGGCGTATGATTAATATTAATTAAGAATATCTACCGGCCCAAACTGTTGGAACTAGAAAGTTGAACTTTGGAATGTAATTCCTTTCTTCGGCTGAGACATAGATTTTTGGATATTCCTTAGGGACGGAAAAAAAGGAGGAAAGTCTCTTCCAAACCATTTTGGCAGGAATCTTAAAGTTTTAAATATATTGCTTAAAAAAATAGGTTTAAAAGAGGAAAAGTCTCCCCCAGTCTCAGCCCAAACTAAATTGTTTAAAAGCCAGAAATTTAAAATATCCCAGCAAAAAAAAAGTAGGAAAAGAAGAGAAAAAGAAGCAGTGATTTTGATTTCGATGTTGTGAAAATTTGGATCGGAACCAATGATTTTTACATATGGGTGTCATAGGGTGGAAGTTTTCTTTTATGATCCTTTTTCTTTGCATCTAAAGCCCTTCTTATGGTTTAGTGAAAATTTAAATCTTTTGTTCTTCCCAAATAAATTTTGAATTTGTAATTTAGATTTCTACATGTCATCAGTAATCGGGCTTTAGCCTCATTTTCACAATCTCCCGTTAGCTTCTACCTGGGAATTTAACTGACAGATTTGTTGTTGTTTCCCATATAAAGTTTGAGTTTTACTGTTCGTTAAAGTTTAGCGGGAAATTTAGCAATCGGGCCTTATTTATCTCTATTCGAAATTCTTGCTGTTTTTACTACAATAATTTTTTTACTTTTTGTAGCGTCATAGATTTGAAAAGTGTTAAATTTCATTAAAAATCACATTTTTATAAGTTGTGAAAAAGAACTGCCTTAGAAGAGAAAAATCAGAACTTAACGATACTTTAGAATCAATGAAAAATTAATTCCTTAAGAATCACTTCCATTTATTTTTGCTGGGATGTTAACCTTTTAGTATGCGCTAATTCACTAAAATTTACTTTTTGGAATTTTTGACAGCAACGTGTTAAAAATAGTAATTAAAAAAGGGGCAATCACCCCATTAAAGGCTTGACGAAATTGTTTTGGCTAAAAACTTGATATGTAACATATGTGTTCCATGAAAATTTGTTCATGAACGTGGTAAAAAGAGGTTCAACGGCAAAGGCATTCCCAATTTAACGTCCTTCACAAACCGCTTTAGCTAGAAACCGGAAATTGGAAAAGCAAGTATAATTGAAACACTAAAATTGGAAAACGAAATAGAATGAAGCGGGGTACGAATAGAATTAAAAAGCTATACAAGGGAATCGATAAAGAATGAATCAGGGAACGAGTAAAGTAGAAACCTTAGGCGAGGGAAATGGAATGGTACGGGAAAAGACTGGTATTAAAACATTAGACAAGAGAAACGAAATGTAAAACACGAGAACGAGTGAAATTGAAACAGTGGGCAAGGGGAACGGAATAAAAAAGAATGAGTGGAATTAAAACACTGTACACAAGGAAAGAACTAGAATGAACTGATCCTGAGTTTTTGTGATATTATCGATTTGAACAAATTTTTCCATTTTAGCGATTTTTCTAAAATTTTAGGTTTCTCGAAAACTTATTTGTCAGTTGCAATTATTTATTTATACAGGGTGGTCCAAATATAAGTATCTTGTTTACGTATATTTAGTCTGCTATGTTTGAGTGTGCTGTAAAGTGGAAACCCAACTCAAAAAACGATGTCAAAGTGAAAAAGAAAATCTTAGCAATACTGACAATATATTAGCACATCTTGTGAATACCAATAATAATTCAAGTGATATTTTAAAATATTGGACGATATGATCATATAAGTTAATTAAGTCTTCCACGATTAAAATAACCACGATTTCAAAAATAGAATTATCATAAATCATAATCTTAAATTTTTTTAAAGTTTATGGTTTAAATATTTTGTAGATTTGTTTTTTCATACCAAAAGAACAAATTATACCGTATATCAAAAGTTTGACCGCCATGATTGTTCTTATACATTAAAAATATGAACTCTACAATAGTTTAATATGTTGGTCGATACTACAGTTGAAATTGGTATTAAAGCACGTGCTAAATTACACAAAAAAACTTAAATTTATGACCATTTATACGATCAATTGACTTTTTTTTTAAAAATATTTTACAAAAAATTATTTTTAAAGAAATATCTAAAATATATTTATGCATACATTGTTATTGATATTTTCAACACATAGACGGTGGTCCAGGAACTTGAAATGCATGCAAATTCATGAAAATGATAAAGAACAAAATATAGACAAATAAAAAAAATTATCTTATTGGTATTTGCATTAGGGGGGAATTTTTTTAGGAAAACATCCATGTTTAAGTATACCAAAAAGAAATACACTTGAATTTAAAAAAATAACTTATTTGGAGGAAAAATTTAAACCAAAACGCCACCAGAGACACTTTTTACTAAAATTTTATAAATTATTTCTTGAAATTAAGATATAAATTTTACTTTCGACTTGGTAAAAATATCTTTATTATAGAAAAATTTTACTATTGAGATCTTAACTTTTATTAAAAAACGTAGCGAAATTTCCTCTAAATTAGTTCATATAAAGGGTGTCCCAAGAAGAACGCAATTTTTAAATTTTAAATAAAACACAGATATTTAAAAAAAAATCGTGAAACTTTATTATATCGTAAAGTAGACAGAATGAGGTTATGTATGGAACAATATATCGTGCAGATGGCCGCCGCGGCTTTGCTGGCATGCATGCGATCTTTTAATGAAATTTTCAATGACCGTTTTGCATGAATGCTGCGGTATTTCATTAATGCAGCGTCCAATTTCCTCTTTTAAGGCTTGAGTCGTCGTCGGCTTATTCGCGTAAACCATCGACTTCAAAAAACCCCAAAGAAAAAAATCTAATGGTGTTAAATCGCACGATCTAGGCGGCCAATTCTGATCTCCAAAACGCGAAATAACACGACCATGAAATGACTGATGCAGCAATTGAATTGTTTCTCTGGCTGTATGACATGGGGCGCCGTCTTGTTGGAACCACATGCCCTCCACATTCATTTCTTCAATTCTAGGCAAGAAAAAACTGGTTATCATTTCACGATACCGAACACCATTGACTGTTTGCGCTTGACCTGCCTCATTTTCATAAAAAAAAGGTCCAATGTTTCCTCCAGCCCAAAAACCACACCACACAGTGACACGTTGAGAATGCATTTGCTTCTCGTGAATCACTCGAGGATTTTCCTCACCCCAAATGCGACAATTCTGCCTATTGACGAAGCCATCAAGATGAAAATGGGCCTCGTCACTGAAGATGATTTTATCGGCAAAATCAGCATTTTCATGTTGTCTCTCCAATAGCCAATTAACGAACTCCCTTCGCTGTCCATGGTCAGCTGGCTTCAGTTCCTGAGTCAATTGAACTTTGTATGCATGAAGATGCAAATCTTTCGTCAAAATTCGCTGCAAAGTGGATTTGGAGACACCAATTTGCTGAGCTCGGTGTCGAATTGAGGTGGATGGAGTTTGAGCGACATCATCACGTACAGCTGCGACATTTTCGGTCGATCGACCTGGTCGATGGCGCGTTGTTGTCTTTACATCATTAACAGACCCAGTTTCGGCAAATTTATCCATTAATCTCTTTACAGTTGACTCTTTTGGAGCATTATTGTGACCCCAAATTGATCGCAATTTGCGAACTGTAGCCGCAAAACTTTCACCATTTTGGTAAAACAATTTCACAATGAGAATGCGTTGTTCATTCGTGTTGCGCTCCATTTTTACTAACCTCGTACCTTCTACTAGCAAACAATAACAATTGTTCAAATGTCAAACAATGACAAATCGAATGTTGCCAGATTTAAAAATTGCGTTCTTCTTGGGACACCATTATCATCTAAAATTTTACTTTTAGTTAGGAAATGTTTCCTCGGTTTTAAGGAAAACTGTATTTTATTTAAGTTTATTAGATATTTTTTTTTACTAAAACTTAGGACTTAAGTCCCTTTAAATAAGAAAATATTTTCTAGCATTAAGTTAAATAGCACTTCTTTTAAGTGAAAATTAAAAAAATGTGCTACAGGTTATCCTAAAACGTAATAAATTGTAACAAAGTCAGATCCTTTTCGTAGTTAATTAATGGTTCTCCTGGAGACACACGGCATCTCTGGCTAAGGAACACTAGTGGTCCTTTATCCTCTTAAATTAACTAATTTAAGGAAGTTGTTGCAAAAAAACAAAATGTCACAATTACATTTCTTGTTATTATTGGAAAATGGAAAAGGTTATAATTTATTTTATGGCATTTTTAGCTTAAACTTCAATTGAAATATATAAATTTTGACTGAAAAAAAATTAGTTTTAATGTCTTATTACATAAAATAACAAATTCGAAATTTTTTACCTTTTGCTAACAAAAGTTTAAAATATATTTTAAGCTACTTTTAGTTCCATATTTAAGACTGCTAAGATTAGAGATGGGCATGTTAGTGATTATTGACTCACCAAAGATTACAAACATGGAATATAATTTTTTTTAATGGATACTTTAATTTTTTTCCTGAAATAATATTTTTTTTTCTAAAATACGGAAAATTAACTATTTTGTTTTTTAGTTTATTATGATTTTTTGCAAATATTCATCGAAAATAAGTTAAAAATTTTCCCACAAAAACTAAATTTTTTATGGAGTTTTTAGGAAAAATATCCTATAACTTAATTTATTATTTCCCAAAAATAAGAAAACTTTTACGTGAGGAAAAATAATATTTTATTAAAATTTTTAAAAATTTTTTGAACTAGGTTGCATGTAAATTTTTCCTAGAAATAGTTCATCAGTTTTTAAAACCAAATAAATTGTTATGATTACATAGAAACAAATTTATTACTTTTTGTTTTTAATTGTCTGAACTAATTTTTAGAAAACAAATCTTGAAAATTAGAAAGCGGTAAACTAAACAACTGAATTTAGAAATGGGTTTCTAAAATTTAGTTAGTAAAAAATAAACATACATTAAGTTCAAGTACATCCTCAGTTTATGTTAGACAAATTTTGAAGTACAATAATTGGAAGTAAATATGTTCAAATTTTTTATTTTATATTTTAGTAAGCAATTTTCTTAAGACTAATATTTTGTTTTTTAAATTAATAAATATGTATTAATTATACTTGTTTTTTTTTCCCTAAAATCAAGAAATGTTACTTAGGAAAGATGTGTGCTATTTCTGAGTATATAAACTATTTCGTGTTTACTTAAACTTAGGATTTTTTTTCTTTTTAAGAAAATTTTTCCAAGTTTTATTAAAAATTTGTCTAAATTGAGGAAATTAGTTCTTGTCGTTTTTTTTTCAGTGTAAAAAGATGTAGATTGATATAAAATATATTAGGTCTGTGCAACATAATTTTTGATAAAATATTAAAAAAAGTACTTAAACGGATTTTTGAGTAAAACTGGTGAAGCTAGTAAAAATATCATGTTAGCATACACAAAAATTAGTTAAACCGTCTGTTAATAAATTATTATTTTTTTTTTTACTTTTTTTTATTCTAATATTGAATCTGCCAACCTTAGGCATAACAATATGTAATAAAATCCTATAACTAATCTTAAACACTAGTTACTCCCGTAAAGGAGCCATTTTATTATATGGGCCTCATCTTAACGGGGCGGCATATCGGCTCTTTGAAGCCTTGTGTGCGTTAGATTTGGGGTCAATTATCTAGCAAGTGGATTCGGATGATCACACAGCCTTGAAGTATAACTAGCACGGACTTCTCTAAATACGTCTTTTACTAACGGAACCCCAGGGTCATTATGAGTATTCCAATTTCGTATATACCATGGCGCACCTGTTATGGTTCTGAGAATTCTAGATTGTGCTCTCTGTATATGTTCAATATTCGAATTGCTGGCCGTTCCGTATAGTTGAATTCCATATGTCCATATGGGTTTAATCACACTTTATGTAGGGTTACCTTAAGGTCAAGACTTAATTTTGATCGGTGGTTCAATAACCAGTGCATGTCACAGGCATTAAGCTTCATCTGAAGCCTCTTGGCTTCAATGTGCCGACGCCAAGTAAGACGTCTGTGGGATATGTACGTTATTAAGTGTAACAGAGGGGCAATTTCCCGTTCTTAAAGTTAACGTAACGTGTTTACTCTTAAGTTCATTTACCCATATTCGTCAATTTTTTAGCCATGTCTCCACATTTCTGAGATGGTTACCTAACTCCATTGAAGCGACAATGGGATTTCCGTTTATGCTCAGTATTGCCGTATCATCAGCAAATGTTGATGTTAACATACGGTCACTTGTTGACAAATCAGATGTGTAGATTAGGTAAAGTGTTGGACCAAGAACACTTCCCTGTGGAACACCTGCTTTAATTTCATTGTCAGCTGTCACGTGATCATTATGCTTTTATAAGATATAGCAAAATATTTGATTCACCAGATGCCACTTTAAAATTGTGTCAAATGCAGTCTTCATATCTCAACTAATTACTTTTGATTAAATTCAATGATTTTCCTAGACTTGTTCTTTAGGAAAAAGGTCTCAGCTTGTATGGATCTTTCTATAGAAATGAGCTGGTTGTCTTGAATGAAAAAGTCCTTAGAATCAGAGAGTTTTTTAAAGCAAATGTTCTTTGATCCTAAGTTTTTTTTATAAAAAAGTCCTCAAAATCTAACGCTTTATCTAAAGAAAAAGTCCTATAAAAAAATTCTTTCGAATCTAAACAAATTCCCTTTCAATCCAAGAGGTTTTTCATTAAAAAAAATACTAACAATCTATTTTCCTAAAGCAAAAAAGCCTCAGACCTTTCTTTTACAGAATCAGTAAGTTTGGGTGGTTCCTTTCTATATGAAAATTTTAATATTTTTAAGGCATTTTCATATAGAAAAATTCTCAGATTCTCAGATTTTCTGATGACTTTTTTATAGAAAAAACACACTCAGGAAAACCCTCAAATTTGGAGGACTTCTTCACACCGAAATCCTCTTTAAAAGAATTTTTTCTAAAATAAAAAATATTGTAAGGGATTTTGTCTATAGAATGGTCTCTCAGATTCTTATGACTTTTTCCTAGTAAAAAACTTAATTCTTATGAGGGCTTTAATCCACAGATTTTAAATGTTTTTTGTTTTTGATATAGAAAAAAGGCTTCAAACTCGATGGCCTTTTATATATAGAACAAAGTTCAGATTACAAACATTTCAAATTCCAAACTTTTAAGCGGTAGTTGTAACAAGAAGCTCTAGAATAATAAAATTCTTGTCGGAACATTCATTAATGTTAAGGAGGTTATTTAAAAATTCTTTCAATATTTCCTTTAAAAAATAAAAGTTGATAGTTGTGTAGGATAATTGTAAAACGTTTTAAATACGAGACAACATTTTCGAATTAAAGGCATCTAGATTTTTAAATTTTGGATAAATTACTGTTGCGGTCAAGTTCTCTATTATTTTTTCACAAACCACTTGCCTGCCCGTTTTTCTAACAAAATCTTGATTTATTTTTCAAGGCGCTAAGAAATTGGTAACCAAGAACCTTTTTTTTTTTTGATTACTTTAATTTTTTTCTCGTGCCACCAAAATCTTATAAATTGGGCACAAAATATTAAAATATTTTTTGTTTGTAATATTTTATTTTTTTTTTTCATTTAAGAAAGTATGTTTTGATATTTTACTTCAGTAGGGTTAATTGTTATGGGAACACCTAGGAAGGACGTCGCGATATAGCATTAAATACCACCCTATTATACTTTGAAAATACTAACATAACTGTATGTGGCGCTTTATGGCGCAATTTGTAATTAATTTATAGACCCAGCAAGTGACCATAATGATTCAGCTATAATTTTGCTAGTTTTTATGTTGTCTTCTAACTTCAAACTCTTAAGGAGTGGATTTTTTTTGATGTAGTTTTGTATACCAGTTCATATCAAAAGTGTCTATATATAAAGATATATAACTATACCGTTTTATTTTTTTGTATATTCACCGTGTTTCATGTATCTGTTAAAGATTAAAAGGTGTGTGGTTTAGAATTGTTTCAAAAGATGTTATCAGTTTTACAATTGGAAATAAAAAATTGTTTATTTAGCAAACTGCACTATTTTTTTTTGCATTTACAATTGACTATTAAGTGGAAAATGTACATATAAATTTAATGTCATGTTGTAAATGTTTAATCGTTATATCGGCAATTAAAAGGAATTTTAAATTGTTAATTAAGCAATAATTTTGCTTGTATTTTTTATTTAAGTTTTCAGAGTGATTGGCCGATTGGACGGCTATTAATATCAAAATGAACCTGTTTCAAAATTCTCATTTTTATAAATATTTATTGACTTTTTTTATAAAACTAATTAAGTAAATAATTTAAAGGTGTGGGTGCTTTAGAGCGAAAAATATATCCGGAAAAGATATGACTTGTTTTTTTTTGCTTAAGTGAGTGGGAATAAATACAAATTGTAACTTATTAGAAAAGTTTGAAATCATTATTAAAATTTTTTAATTTTATGGTTATGTAAAAAGAACACTCTTTTATGTTTTCTTAAAACAGAGAACAAAACATATTTTTTATAGCTTTTTAGTCCCACAACTTTTTTAACAGAAATTCTTAAAGCGATTCTTTGGAGAAATATCAAAAAAACAAATTTTAAAATCTTTTGTGACAAAGACTTTTGATTCCCAGCAAAACTTTGGTAATGGGTGCGATGTTCTCATGCATTACCTTGTAATGATAGCTTGTTACCTTTTTCATTATTTGCAAGCATAAAGTAATAAGTTACTCATTATTGATTACCTAATACATGATTTAAAAGTAATAATTGAAATATTTTTGAAAATCTATTTTTAGATACATTACTTTTTTTTTTTTTTTTTTAAGCAAAAGAGTAATGTATGTTTGTTTTGACAACACTAGCGAAAAAACTAAGCGCAACAATTTATTTAGGTTTAAAGCAATCAAATACTACATGCGTCGATAGCTCAGTGGGTAGAGTTCTTGGCTGGCAACCAGATTTCCCTGTTTCGATACCCATCTTGACCACATTATTTTTAATTTTATTTAAAATATTTGTAATAATTTTTTTTAATAAAAATTCCTCTTTTTTAAAAATCTATTTTTAGACACATTACTTTTTCCATTCTCGTAACCATATAAGTAACCCCTTACATTATAACCTCTAAGGTAATGGGTGCATACATTACTTTGAGGCTCATCGCCTGTAAAATTCATCAATGAAGTAAGGTGTAAAGTAATCCATCGTCCCCTATGGCTATACATTACTTTACCCATTATTTGGTAATGTATGATTTTGCTAAGTTGTTTTGTTTGTGAGTGTGTTCTGCACCATGTTATCGTTCTTTTTTTAATTTGATCAGATATTAATTCAGGAAACATTTAAGAACCTAGCAGGAGATTATGACAGTTTGAGAACTAAATAATAATTTTTATACACAGTTAAAATTTGATTATTTTCCAACAGAAATTCGATTTGTACAACTGAAATCGGTTGGTACAACTGAATATTGGTTTCCACAACAAAATTCGTTAAACTTAAGTTGAAACAGCCAAAATATTTAGCAATAATATTTAAATTTGGTTGTGCTAACCGAATTTATTGGTTGTCGCAATCAAAATACACTTTTAAATTCGTATGCACCTTATTTTCCTGCACTCAAAAGTAAAAAAAAAGAAATGAACTGAACTGAAAATTAATCAAAATTTTCCTTTTAAATAGTTTAAAAATTTTCTTTAATTTAAGTGAAATTTTTTTAAACTTAGAAAAATTTTTTTAGAATAACAATTCATAAGTTTGAGTAAAACCGATATTTCGTTTTTTTCGATTTTTATATAAATATTCCATACAAATTTAAGTAGATATAGACTTGCTTAGCAGTTATAGATATAGCTACATAAAACATAAGAATGTATGAAAATGCTGCCAATTCTTGAAAATTCTTGGCTTTCCTCTTTTAAATGTAAACAAAAATATTTGTCAGAAAATATATTTAAAATTTTTGTATATTCAATTTTATAAAATATTGAAAATAACAAATTCTATCAAATCAAAATGTGTCTAACTTAAAATGAGAAAGTACTTGAACTTAATGTGTAAAATTAACTAAATTCTAAAACGCCATTTCTAAATTCAGTTTTTAAATCTATCGCTTTCTAATTTTCAAGATTTGTTTTCCAAAAATTAGGTCAGGCAATTAAAAAAAAGTAATAAATTTTTTTTCTATGTTATAAAATTTTTTTTTTGGTTTTATAGAGTGCTGAACTATTTCTAACTAACGCAACTTAGTTGACATACATTTTTAAAATTTCAATAAAACATTTTTTTTTTTAATTAAAATTATTCTAATTTTTGGGAAATAATAATAAAGTGGTAGAGTATTGTACTTACACAAAGGGTGTAAAGTACTTTAAATATGGTAAAATATATTACCTTTAAGTTAGAAACAGTTTCATAGGGTGTAAAGTACTTTAAATATGGTAAAATATATTACCTTTACGTTAGAAACAGTTTCATATATATTAGAAAATTATAATTAGGATAATTTTTACTTAAATTGATGTTAGAAACTAATTTCTTATTTGTAGGAAGTAAAGTCCTAGTTTTTAGTACAAAAAAAATATCTGATAAGCTTCAATAAAATAAAATTTTTCCTAAAACCAAGGAAACATTTCCTAACTAAAAGTAAAATTTAAGATGATATATTAACTAATTAAGAGGAAATTTTTTTGTTTTCTAATAAAAAGTTTGTTCTAAGTGGTAAAATTTTTCTGAAATTTAGAAATTTTACAAAATTTTTAGTAAATTTAGTTTTTTAATTTCAAGGAAAATCTTTTTAAAAGTTTCTGTCGTCATTTCGATTTTAATTTTACCTCAAAATAAGTTAAGTTTTTTAAATTCTACATAGTTAATTTTTTGGGTGTGTGTGTGTAAAAATAACACTTATAAATATAAGAAAATTCTAAAAATTACACTGCTAGGGCATTCAATTAATTGGCTATTCATTCTAATCGATTAATCGGAAAATTAAATATTCGATTTTTTCTTAACCAGTTTATCGAATAAAATTTTAAACTTAATCGATTAGTCGAAAAAATTTATCCAGAATATATTTTTGTCCAAAAATTGGGCTTACAGAGAAAAAAGTATCATCCAATTTTAAGTTATTAAAAATATTTGTTAAAATTCAAATAGGATTTTTAGCAATTTCTTGTTTGAAATGTTTGTAAAAATTCTTTTAAAATAAAGATTAAAGTTACAAATAAATAACAAAAGTTTTTTTTTTTGTATATACAAATTCCATTGTTGGTGCCATTTTGTAAAATATTTTTTGTTTGTATTTACAGAAATACAATATGAAAGATGTTTAATATTACAAACAGAATTTTGTGTAAGACCTATAAAATGATCCCAAGCATACTGCAGAAATAGTAAAGGAATGGCTGTGTTAACGTTCTCCCATACAACTGAATCGTCCTCTGCCAGTCACCAGTCACCCGCCTCAACCGCATTGAACATATGCGAAAGCATCTGAATCGTTAAATAGGACAAAGAACAATTACCAGCAAGGACTTTCTCAAATCAGCAGTAATGGAGAAATGGTAAAAATTCCTCCAGAAGCAATCAGGAACCTAATGAAATCGGCACTCAAAAGATTGCAAGCTATAATCAAAGCAAATGGAAAGCCAACAAAAATATTATATTCTTTTGTTTGCGCCACGGCTAGTTGGTAGCGTGCTAGCTTAGTGCGGGGGTCGTGGGTTCAATTCCCACCAGAGTCTCGAGTCTGTTTTCGCTACAACGAGCCGATAGGATATAATTTGTAATTATATGATTAATATAAATAATATAACATATATTCTTTTGTTATTCTGACCCTGTAAATAGAAACAATTTTTTTTGTTGTTGTATACTTTTTGTTACTGCAAAGTAAAGTACATGCTTTCAATAAAACTGATAATTTTTTTGAAAATCAACCAATTAGAATATTTTGTTTTCAAATTCATAATGTTCTGAAAACATTAAAGACTAACATGTACAGTTTCTTTTGATGCTCACAGTAGGTAAAAAGTGGAAATTAACTATAAAAATTAGTTCACATGTTCGATTATTTCAACTCGATTTCAATATATTTTCCTGTACATTTTTTTTTTATATAAAAGTCATTAATTGGTAAAATATAGAAGAGATTTAAAATTTTAGTTCCATCTTCTTTTGGAGCTATAGACACTGAATACGTTCACATAATGTATTTTTTAATGCCAATATAAAATTTAGTTTTTGTGAAATTTTAAAATAATTTAAAATTTCGTTTTTTTTCTCTCTAGGAGCTATATTTACTGTATTATTGCCATTTTGATATTATTTTTAAATCTTTGAAATATGATTTCCACCAGGTATCAAAGATTTTTCTAATACATGCATGTATCAAGTTACAAAAGTTCAAATATATATTTTTATAATAAAAATTTAAACATTTAATCATCGTTGACATATTTGCCATCTGTTAAGGAATGACACTTTTTTTAAACTTGCCGCCACAAGGCATCAATGGCACTTGCTAACAACATCAATAAGAAAAAAAAAAAAACAACAACATAGACTTTAGGCGCCCATTTAAACTTTAGCATAAGACAATAAAAAAATATAAGAAGAAAAAATTAAATCCTATAAAAAAAGTTTATATGTCTAGCTATTTAGTATAAAATAAAACCATTAAAAATTATAATTTATAGCAAATCGTTCTACATATAAAAGAGAAATAACTAATGGGAACAATAAAACGAATAATATGAGAAGAAAAATTATAATCCTAAAAGGATCATAAAATATCATTACAATTTAAGGATCACAAAGATTTACTGCTTTAAATGAAAATATGTGTGTTTATATTTAATTTAACTCATATCAAGAATATCTTCTTGAAATTTACATTTTTGTGGTCATTAAAATGTGCAATGTGTAACATTCAATCAAAAGAGAAACAAATTTGTTATTGCCAACAACTTGGTCGCTTCAAGTTTGATCATCACTCACCAGGCGTAACGAAGGTGCACCTTCAATCAAGCCTGACCATATAAGGTACTGTATTTTTATAACCATTGAAGAAAGATGCGATTCAAATGATTAGAATCTACATGCTTAACACAACCAACATTTAACCAAAGACCAAGGGGAGCGAGCAACTGAACGATTCTACATATAATCAGCTAAACAACAACGTTGACATTTTTAATACAGCAAGACAGTGAAAAACAACAAGTAAGAAAATTATAGGTGATCGAAAACGATCATATAATACCCCTACAGTTATCGGTGGGATCAGTGGCCTACCCAGGAGGGGGGGGGCAGGCCACACAGAAATGATTTTAAATATAGCAGTTTAAACATGCCACTATACACTCACCAAAAAAAGTCTGTAATGGCAACTGAAAATTTTGCTGTTATTACGAGAATTTTTGCTAATTTGAGCCCAGCGGTATTTTTTGCAACACATGTCTGCTGACGTGTAGTTCAATTAAATTAGTAGAAAAATTAGTAGCCGCTACTAAATTTTAGTATACTTTTTGTAAAGTGGAATTTAAAATCGGTTTGCTAAAATCAGCAAAAAAAATTACTAAATATTATTAATATTAGTACAAGATGTTAAATTTATTTTTTTATCGAGCATCAAAATTTTTTTACTTTATTATTTTTTTTATAATATTTCATACAAAATTAAAAAAAAATCAAAGGCTTAAAAATCTTAAAAATTGTTAAAACATAAACTAATTAATCGTTTTGTTTTAATTTGGAAATTTCTGTTTTAAAAAATATTTTAATCATTTGTTTTTTACCCTTAAGGCTGATTTTTAGAACTAAAAAAACTTTTTAGCGCTATTTTAAGTGGATGTCCTATTGTCAGACATGAGTAGTCGGTATCTTCACTTTCGGCCCATTTTTTTAAACTATGTAACATTTTAAGACAATTGAAGTTTGTAGGTGTAAGTTTAATTTAGAAATAACATTTCCTTCAATATTCACTTTTTTAAAATGAGTAATTTTTTTTTTGATAATTTTAGCAAATCGGTTTTCAAAAATTTGTAAAATGATTTCTGAAATTAGCAACAAAAATTTGTAAATATTCTGTAAAAACTCTGTAAATTGTAAAATGTAAATAGCAAAAAGATTTGCTAAATAATATTTTTTTTACTAAAAATCAGTATAATAATAGTAAAGTGGGATTGAAAACCGTTTACAAATTTTTCTACAAACTTTTTTTTCTGAATGTAAAAACTTCTTAACCAGATGTTAGATTAGAAAAAACTTACGAATGTTAGATTAAGGGACCATGTGGTCTATACTGAAATTTTCATACAAAATAACAATTTCATCTTATACTTTGAATCCATTTTGGTTCAATACTTCTTAAATATTATTAATTTATTCTTTACTTAACACAGCTTCTCTTTTCGGATTTTTCTTTACTCATAAAAAACAATAGAAGAACTCCTCTTTATACATTTGTTGTAAGGAAACATCAAGAATTTCAGTTCAATTTGTGTGTTGCTTTCAATAGTTGGGATGTGTTTTACTTATGAAATAGTGTACTTGAACGAAGATGAGATACGAGAAGTGCTTCGTGAAATAACGAAACAAGGTTTTGTGAAAGAGATAGTGGACGAGAACCCGTCTTAGCTGCAGCCAGCTCTGATTTTTATTGCTTAAAATAATGTTGTCTGGAATTTATCTCCATTACTTCAGCTTATGCGACAAAACAAGCTGGACCAACTCTATGTGCCTATATGTAATGACATGCTGTCAGCTTTTCTGTTGTTTTTACCGCCTTCAAGAGAAAGAATTGTCACTTAAAATATTAATAAGTATAGCAGGGCTAAGTTTGAGGACAAATGGAGCGATATTGATGAAGACGCACTACGCGCAAATATTGATGTGCTCATTCTTTCAATAAAATAGTTGGCAATTAAAAATTAATTGGTTTATTTGAGGCGAAATATGTGATTGCCCTATTTTTGATTACTAGTGCGTTCCGTTTCGATTATATTTCGAGTCGATGACAAATTATAAAATTCGTGAACTGTGGAACCGTTGGCAACAACTTCCTCCAATGTTTAGCAACTGTGACGAAAATATCACCATTGATGAAATACTTGTTGCAGTTATGAGGCTATGTTTTTTTCGACAGTTTGCCACCAAAACCGGTAAAGTATGGTTTAAGTTTTGATTATCGGTGGACTGAAAGTATTTTCACGTATGGAAAGTACAACCATACCATGGAAAACCAAGAAAAATCCTGGAAAGAACCAGAAACCGTGAAAGGGCAAAATATAACAGGTGCCAATTGTTTTCCACATTGGAAAGCATGAATGAAAAGTTACATATGTGGGAAAAGTAAGCAAAAATAAACTTTCATTCCTTCAAATTGTTGACTGTCAAAAAACTCCCTTTGTACAAGTCCACATTTGCAATCAATCACATTGACTTTTTGCGGCAACTAGCACAGTTATTGACAGAAATACGAACACCATGCACTTGTAATTCAGGGGCTTGAAAGAATGGAATTGTATTTGTTGCAAGTCTAACAGCGGTATTCATAAAAATTTTAAACAGTATTTCAAATCAATTTAAGGCAAAATTTGCTAAAATTGTATTCATAAACGAATTTTAGCTTAAAATACCTTTTTTAAACCTTAAGATGACATTCTTGCTTTGTGTTTATTTCCATTTTAAACATTTTTGCAAAAAATTGTCATTTAAACAAAAGAAGTTATTTGTTTTTGTTTAATAAATAATGGACCCTCTATATTTGATGAAAAGAATTGGTAAGAACCATTTTTATATGAAAAATGTGATATTTTTAATTGTATTTTGTTTATAATAGAAACTATTGCCCAAATTTCAAACAATCGTCAGACGAAAATTTACAAAAAGAGGAGCGACCCGTTTTCAATTCCGGATAAAAAATTTAAGCAAAAATAATAATATTTTTGGATATTATTTATTGTGTTTTATAGTGGTGTGTTGTTTAATCAAAACAAAGAAAATAAAACCGGTTATTTGAATACTTTTTTATCTACAATAAAATCATTATCTATGTAACACCTTTATTGGGCATTTTGTTTTGACTCTTTTTCTTTTTTTAGTTAATAAACAATTTTTCATAAATTTTTTGTTTTGTAAAAACAATATTTTTCTGAAAAACGAAAAAAAAAATAGATAGAAACGAGTACCGTATGGTTTAGTAATCATTGATATGCATCATTACGATTAATATGACAAATAAAAAAAACAGTGTTGTCATTTTCAAGTTAAAAAATCATTAAATCGTTTATTAGTTAAAATACTGATTATGAATACGAATTTTTAATAAACCTTTTTTAGGCTTAAAATGTTTTTTAACTAAAATGCATTTGAAACTTGAATTAAGATTTTTTTATGAATACCGCTGTAAGTCTTTAATAAAATGCTTCATTTGAAGCAAGTTTAATTGCAAAACAACCCGAAAAATATTTTGTTCACAAATATTATACAAAAAACTAATAAATATTCATTTTATAAAATAAATGTAAACTTACAAAGTAAGCAAGCCAATAAATGGATCAAATGGGCTTAACCTAATACGATACCAGGGTCAATTATACATGCAATAAAATTTTACTTACAGAAAAATTGTTTCTTATAAAAATATATATGAAATGAAAGTGATTTTAAATATAAAAAAATTAACTACAACTTTTCTATGCTGAAAAAGACGCAGTAGTGTCAGTCGTGTTAAAACCTCAGTTGCTTTATAGGTGCAGCTTTGGTTATGTGTGTTTTATAACAGTACGTATTGTTATCATATTAATTATACGTCTAGGTGTCCAAAGTACGATACTTTTTTCAATAGTCTTTTTCTGACAGATCACGTGTGAGTCGTGTCATGCTGTCATGCTATTTTTGTTTAGTATTGTTAGGCATTGCATAATGGCAAGACTTACGCCTGAACAATGTTTACAAATCGTTCAACTTTGTTACGAAAATTCACGTTCTGTGAGGAACGTTTTCGAGTCAAATTTTGTTGCGCGATGAGGCCCATTTCTGGCTCATTGGGTATGTAAGCAAACAAAATTGCCGCATTTGGGACGAAGAGCAACCTGAAAAGATTCAAGAACTGCCATTTCATCCAGAAAAAAACAATGGTTTGGTGTGGTTTGTGGGCCGGTGGATTCATCGGTCCATATTTCTTTAAAAATGATGCCGGTGCGAACGTAACCGTCAATGGCGACCGTTATTGTGCCATGATAACCGACTATTTGATGCCTGAAATTGAAGCTCGTGATCTCGGCGACATTTGGTTTCAACAAGACGGCGACACTTCCCACACATCGCATCAATCAATGGATTTATTGCGACAACACTTCGGTGAGCACATAATTTCACTTTTTGGGCCGGTCGATTGGCCACCAAGATCGTGTGATATCACACTGTTAGACTTTTTCCTGTGGGGATATGTAAAGTCGATTCAGGCCTTGGAGGAAAGCATCACGCGTGTCATTCGCCAGTTACCAGTCGAAATGCTCGAACGAGTCACCGAAAGTTGGACTCAACGGATGGACCATCTGCGACGTTGCAACCGCCAACATTTGATAGACATAATCATAATGTTCTTTCAAATGATAATAAACATTCCCCATTTAATTTGAATTTTCTGTGTTTTTTTCTTTGAAAAAGTAGGGAAGCTCGAAATGGATCACCCGTTATATATAGTAGAACAGAAAACAAATTTTTGTAGAAATTTGCGATGTTCAATATAAAAAATATTTTTCCATGCACACGAACAATATATTAAAAAAATCCTAAATTTATCAATATTAAACAACGCCTACTTCGCCAACTGTATGAGAAAATTGGAAAAGTTGTTCGATGTTTAAATCGACTTGTACAAAAGAATGAATGTAAGTTTGACATTAACCCGATGTTATGTTTCCTGTAGAAGGACAATTGGTATGAAAGCTGAGGATCGGACCACTTCTTTATATCAAACACTTGCTATTTCTCTCGATTGAATTTCGGCAAGACTAGATTTCTTAAGAAAATCTTGGGTTTATTTAGTAAGTATCAAGCCAGTCTCAAATCAGGCAGATTTTTATAATCGTTTCTTATTTTGTTCAATATAAAATATTCGCAGTTAGAACAAAAAATATACTGTTCGAAAATAAATCCATCGTTCTGGAGAGAACTTCGGCCAACAAGTTATAGAACTCGTATCCGATATTCTCTTCGAAAGTTTCCAGAGTCTATGGCTTGTTCACATATACCCGTGACTTCAAAAAATCTTAATGAAAATAGTCTGGACACTGCAAGTTTCCAAAACGAAACGCATTCTTGAAAATTTCCATTGTCACGCGAGCTGTGTATGCAGTTGTGCCGGCATATTGGAATTATATGTTCTCCAGTCCTAGTTCTTCAATTTGCGGCAATAAAAACTCGTTGATAATGGTTGTGTATCGCTCAGAAATATAAGTGAATTGCGGAAACATAATAGAATCCTGAACAAAATTAAAAAAAAAATATAAAATTTACATCTTTACCACAGAATAGTTTCTTTGAAATCCCTACCCAAGAATAATTCTTTTGATATAACTAACTACTTAAACTGCTCGGCAAAATCAAATAATATTTCGATCCGCAAGATAAAACAGTATGAGCTATTGTAAATATATAGGGATTTAGTTACGGAATCCAAAATTTTTGAAAAGTCGTTAATTGAGCAATGACAAAATATTTGTAACAAATGCCTTCACACAGAAAACAGATTGATTGTAACAACCGAATTTCTTGCCAACCGAATGGTTTGGTTGAAGCTACCGATATATTTGTTTGTCGCAAACGATATTCGGTTAATGCAACAGAATTTCGGTTGAAATCAGATATTTCAATTGTATCTGAAAAACATTTAGTTGGGACAATTAAATAATTCGGTTGCTGCAACCAAAATACATATTACGTTGGCAAGAAATTCCCTTGTCACGATAAATCTGTTTTCTCTGTATTGTAATTTATCATATTTGTTTAAGTTTCTACAACATGTATAAAAGCAAATGCGAGCCAACAAAACTCAAAAAGTTTCAAGTGCCTGTTCACGGTTATTGTCACATGTGTTAAAATGAACACAACTTTTAATACCCTTTGTCACAATTTGGTGTAGGGTATCAAAAAATAAAATATTTAAATGCGGATTTATTACGTTATTTGTATGTTGTTTCTTTTTTCTATAAAATAAATTTAAAGGAGCAGCTTAAAAAAAATATATTGGTTGATTACCTGTGGTGGTACGGTGACTAAACACTTGTTTCGCTTCAGTAACGCACCATGCGTCTTATGTAAGTTTTAAGTTGAATGTCTGTCTTGAAAAGAAATAAGAATGCCAGCACTCAATTAAATGCCTGTCGTAGTTGTCGTAGCAGTGGTGGTGTATGGGTTACTCCTTTTTTGCTAGTCTGATAATTTTAATACAATTTTTTTTTTCGATTTCGTTTGTATAATTTTAAGGTGTGATCTGTTGAAATTGTGTTCAGCACACTTATCGTGTTTTGCACCGATCCACTACTTAACATTAATGAATA
Organism: Eustalomyia histrio; assembly: GCA_949748255.1. Taxonomy (NCBI): domain Eukaryota; kingdom Metazoa; phylum Arthropoda; class Insecta; order Diptera; family Anthomyiidae; genus Eustalomyia; species Eustalomyia histrio. Next base: position 70,957,666 of record OX456526.1, read on the forward strand.
AATGTCAAAATGAGGGGGGAAAGAGAATTAATTTGAATTTGTTTTCTTTTTTTTCTTACTGATTTCATTTCACAACTGATTGCGTCTTCAGGTCAATTTTAAATAAATTTTTTCTTATAAAAAGTTTTTTTGTTCTTAATTAACTGAACCATATCAATATAATAACCATAAATGTTTAAAACACGCGCCTTTCTTGATTCAGTTTTGATTAAAGCTTTTTCCTCTCCCCTTTTTTTTTTCTATAAATTATTTAAAAGTGATTCACTGACTTTCTTATGCACATATTTAAGTAAAGTTTTATACAATATTTAACCTGATCATTATAAAATATTGACAAATTCTTATTTTTTAATATCAGGTATAAATGTTGTTGTGTACAATGTTTCTTTCATTGAACACCAATTTGTGAGTCTTATACAATTTTAGAGCAATTTGTTTATTTGTTCTTTATAAATGAAATATTTTTTCGGTAAATTATGGGAAATTAAAATAAAGAATCAGAAAATGTTTTATTCATGAGAAAATTTTATTATTGTTGATTATTATGACAACAAGTCAAGTAAATCGCCTTTTAAAGGTGTGTCTTCCTTCACCTTACCGGTATGTTGTTATTATGAAATATTTGTTTCCATGTCATCATTTTTTGATATTTGTCAATTAATTTTTCATGAAGTTTTTAAACAAATTTTTAAAAGCTTTTCGGTTGTACAATAAACGCCCAAAGATAAATGCAAGTGCTATTTATTTTATGATTGAATAAGTTTGATTTGAGAAATATTTTAAGCATTTTAAAAAATAAAATGTTTGTTGTTACATATTCTAATTTGATAAAAAAATCCCAATAAGCATTGAAAAACTAAAAAATCAAGTGCTTTCAAAATTGCTTGAATTCAATTTTGTTCTAAGTGTTTTCATTCCATTAAAAAACCAGTTGATACAAACTGAAAGAATTTTTTAAAGTTATTGAATGCGCTAAAATCCCAAAAATGAAGCTGCAAAGAAGCAATAAAAGCATCACTACTATGGCAAAAGCATCACTTCTTTTCTGATGGTTTCATCGACGAATTTAACATTAGCGTGTTATAGGTTGGAAGTATTCAAATGTAGCTAATAGCATTACTTATACTTTACTCTAAGGAAGCAATGAAAATACAATGATTTGGTATTCTTATGCAAGAGTGGAAAATGTTCACATACTTTGTGGTATTTAAGCTTTGATGAAAATTTAATTCATAAGAATGCAGAAAAATAACTTTAAACAAGTGAAATTAATGCATTGATATACACATACTCTTTATCAACACAAACAAATAATTCTGCATTAGTGAAAAAACAATTTTGAAACATGTTTCAAAAATTTTAATGAATGTTTAGACAACTTTTAAAATGTTTTTGGATAATTTAAAAACTGGTACTATTTTGAAACATTTTTAGACAATTTTAAAATATTTTTGAACAATTTTAAATAATTTCTGCACAATTTTAAAACATTTTTGGGCAATTTGAAATAATTTTTACACAATTTAAAAATTATTTTGATAAATTCTGAATTAAAACTGGAAATGATGTAGTGTTAAATAATATACACAATGCAAAAATGCACAGATTGCGTCATCATAAATATTTAAGGCTGAAAAATTTAAATGACAGGCCAGATAATTTCAATAAAAGGTCGAAAAAAAATCAGTTTTTCTTGATTTTTCAAAACTTTTATAAAAATTGCAAAACTGCATAAATTCTAACCCTCATACAATTTTATTTTATTTAATTTTATTTTAATAAAATATAAACAAATATTTAATAAAAAAATCAAAAAATTTCATCAGAACTATTTTTTCAATTTGAATAAATGCTTTAGATTCAAAATAAATATACGATATACTATAACTTATGCTTTAGAAGTAATGAAGAGTGATTTTTTAAGATATGCATCGGGTTTATATCCAGATTAGTGCATTTGAAATATGAACACATGAATTCTTTTGGAAGTGCCTTAGAATAATACCAAAAAATCATAAAAGAATGTCAACTGAAGTTTAGGAAGCAATAAGAGAAGTTATAGTCACAGAATGACTACCATTTTTTTTGCTGGGAGTATATATATATTGAACCTAGCCTAGAGAAAATACTCTAACGGTCCTTGAAATACGGCGTCTTATATTGGAATTACTAAAGCTAAAGTTATTGATGTTATTTTACTCATAATGTCTTTATGAAAACAATTTATTTTTTGGAATCCGCGATTTAGTCCGCCGTAACTAAAAACATTTTATTTTATTATTTTAAAAAATATTCATATGTAGGTTTTTTATCTATATTATCTTTAAATCTCAGCAAGGTACTCTTATGGGTTGCTAACTTATCGATATAAAAATATTAAAATTATTTTAAACAAATCTTAACTGTTCCTCTATAATTGTTTTTAACTTTCGAAATGCTTAAGCTTTGTGATTTGTTGATATCTCATTTTAAAGCTACATAAATTTATTTTTTTAGATATATAAAATTGTTTGGTCCTGGGATTCCAAAATATCAAAAATATTGATAAAAATATTTTTTCAAGAAAATTAACAAAAAAAAAAAAAAAAATTTAAAACATTTCTTATTTTGTGATATGAAATAATGTCAAAACAACTCGTTATTTGCAACTCATTATTATACAATATGTATTAAAGTAATGCAGAAAGAAAAGTAAATCATTACTAGTAGTCTAAAAAAATAATGATACATTATAACCATTTCTACACTGGATACTTTTTGTAAATTTACTACAATAAAATAGGTAAAATTTTATGTAATATTACGAAAATTTGGTAAATATAAACACAAAATGCGTAAAAATGTTTTGTTCACATTTTCATTTACAATAATACACACAAAAAGTATTTTTAGACATAATGCGTTTAAAATTAAACACTCTGTGCCTAAAAGTAGTATTCTTTTGGTAAATTAAAATTTTACACACAAATTTTGTAAATATACTAAACTAAAATGGTAATAAATATTTTGACATTTTAAAATTTGAAAATATTACAAAAATAAAAAAAAAGCTGAAAACGTATTATAATTTTTCAAAATTATAAAAAAGTGTATAAATAAAATATTTGTGGCAATTTATTTTTTAAAGATTTGGTCAAATTCCAAAAACACTTAAACGTCCATACAAAAAACGTGAAATGCAATTTAAAACAAAAATCTTTAACACAAATTATTTAGAAAATTATTGTCATTTCTTTTTATTATGATAATATGGTATGGTCTAATTATATATGGAACAAAATATCAGCGACATCGGCGGCACACCTCCATCCGATGGTCCAAATTTTCTATGACGCTGAGGCATAATTGAAGTTCTATGCCGTTAATGTGCCGAATTATCTCATTCTTTAGCTCTTGAATTATTGCTGGATTATCGACGTACACCTTTTCTTTTAAATAACCCCAATGAAAGAAGTCCAACGGTGTCAAATCACATGATCTTAGCGGCCAATTGACATCGCCACCACGTGAGATAACACGGCCATTGAATTTGTCGCGCAAAAGAGCCATTGTTTCGTTAGCTATGTGTGGCAAGTGGCACCGTCCTGTTGAAACCACATATCGTGCACATCCATGCCTTCCAATTCGAGCCATAAAAAGTTCGTTATCATCTTACGATAGCGAACACCATTCACAGTAAGTGCCTGACCGGCCTCATTTTGAAAAAAATATGATGCCGCCAGCCCATAAACCGCATAAAACACTCTTTGTGGGTGCATTGGTTTTTCGACAATGACTCTTGGATTATCATTCGCCCAAATGCGGCAATTCTGCTTATTGACGAATTCACTGAGGTGAAAATGTGCCCCTCCTGCCACCATTCGGACCATTGACGACGTTTGGAATGGTAAAGAGTTTTTAGTTCTTGAGTCAAAATTGCACCTTGTAAGCGTGTAAATAGTAGTCTTTATGCATGACGTTCATCAACGACGAGCAATTGCATTTGTTGCGTACGAAGACGAGTTGAGGTGGACGGCTCTTCAGTCATATTATCTAGCTACTAGTCACACTACTTGCCACAATATTTTCTGCAGTACGAGCTGTACGAGCATGCACTGGTATTTTCACATCTCCTACAGACCAGGTTTGCTCAAATTTTTGCACGATTTTTTCGATTATACACACATTTGGACGATTAAATTGACCGAAAAAATCACAAAGTGCAAGATATGCATTTTGATTTGAACGCCTATTTTCATAATAAGCCTGAATAACTTTAAAGTTGCTCGATTGTGTATCTTTCCATGGTTCAAATTGAGTTAGTCTGAAATTGAGAAATGCCAAACGAAATGCGGAAAAAAAACTTGACGTTTAGGTGTGGTTCATATTCAACATCGGCCCTTAAAATTTAACCACCATTTATTTATCATACATTATTATTAAAACATATGTATGTTAAAAAAATTTAATTTATTCTTATAAAAAAATTGTTTTTGTGCAGTTTAATTAAATCCATTGCGTTTGTAAACATGTGCATTTTTTATACTTTTTTTACCCTTCAAATAGGTTTTTTAAGCACAACTTTAGTAATTTTTGAGAATTATTTTTAAATTTTCATTGAATTTTTACGCATTTTCAATTAAAAATTACCCATTATGTGTGTACGCATAATGTTTGTACATTTTTTCGTTTCACGTTTACTTCATTTACCCAATTTGTAATAGAAGTACAGTTTCCTATTATTAGTTGGGTAAATTTCAACAGAAATTAATTACAGTGTATATATCATGAACCACAAGAAATAAAATTTAAAAATTGGTACATATCATAGGCATAAACACCACATTTAATTCGATTAAATTTGGAGAGGATAAAAATTTTAATGACTTTTGAAAATAATAAAGAACTTATGATATAAAATTTTATAAAAGGCTTGAAAGCCGATTGATGGCACAGTTTTATAAATTTAGCTTTCAAATCATTTATACCCATGTGCAAATGTTCGTATAATATTCATATATCTTCATATACGGTGTCATGTATGAGCATAAATGGTTTCATCTATGATCATATTTGAAAATATATGACATGTTTGTAAGCATATATGGGCAAATACTTTAATATATGATACCATATATGACTATATATGACAATATATCCATATATTGATTCGTATACACCATATATGTTCATATATGAATACATAATGTTTTCTTTTTTTTTATCAGATATGGCCATGTATGAGGGAAAAAGTAATTTTTGAAATTTAAAACTTTGTTATACCGAATTAAAATAAAGTTCGAACTCTTAAGCGAAAATTGGTGCGAACATAAGACTTTTTAGAAATTATCAGTTTTTTTTTACCCCACGCATATTGCAGTAACACGTAACCAAAAATAATACTTTGACCAGACATATTTCCAAGTAGTTTAATACGGATTTCAAAATGTTTGTTATTGAAGAAATGTAAATTTTTAAAAAAGACAGGCGAGACAGTGCAGTCTCCGTAATCCCAAGGTCGAGAGTAAATATGAATTTTATATATGAAGTAAATATTAAATATGAATGTTTACATATTAAAAAAACAAGATCCATTGTTGGTGAGTATACGCTACAATCAACTTTGTTTTTTTTAATTTTATTTGTATTTTTTAATGGTTTCTATGGAATATGGCTTAAAAAGAGGATGGATGGGTACAACAGAATACATTCGAAATAAATAGAGACCTAAGCTAAATATTGGCAAGCTTTTAAACGGCTCCAAAAACGGCACGATCGCAAAATAAAACTGCTTTTTTTAATTGATATTAATTTTTTTAATACTTTTTATAAATTTTCTTTATTAATTCAGTTTTTGATCTCAGTATTTAAAACAATTCATTTAATTTGCTTTAAAATAGTTTTAAATTAAATGAATTAACTCGATTTATGTATTGTTATGTTTTTATCTTATTTTATTTCTTTTTAAAATAAGATATTCTTTGAATATTACATACTTGTTCCTAAATTTCTTCAAAATGAATTCATCAGAAAATTGTAAATAGAAGTATAATATTTACATTTAGTGGTGGTGTCATATTTTCTTTATCTTAACTTGACCTTAAATTTTAAGGAATAATAATTTTTTTTTTAATTTCTTTTAAATAAAGAAGTTTTTATGTATTTTTGATCTGTTATTTTGGTAAATGAATGGTATTAATAGAATTTTAGATCATATAATCATATTCTTTTTTTTAGAGGGTAAATACAAATTTTTAAATTTCGTTAATGTTAGTATAATTGTGTGTTGTTTTCGCGTTTATCAATTTGTTTGCAAATACTCAATATAAAATAGACAATCATCAAAGCCGTGGATACTGAAGAGGGTTGTTTTGCGGCAACCGAAAATACTAAGTATTCTATCCTGCAGGCTCTCGATAAAAAAAAACAATTTATAAAAAAGGATATTTCTTTTAAATTTTAAATTAGGTCAACAAATTGACGAATATTTTTAAATTAAATTTTATTTAAAACAAAATCAATTTTAAATCACGAAAAGTCCACTAAAAGGAAATAAAAATATAAAATTTATTAAAAAAACAGATAGAAGAAGAAAAAAGCAAAATGAGTTATATTTATATTTAGGATGAACGATAGAAAAGAACAATAAATAACTGATGGCGCCACTGTTCACTGTGTGTCAATTTTTTAGCATACAAATATGTCATCATCGTCACCAAAGATCTAAAAGTTGCCACCAAACCGTATGCACACATGAACATACAATATTATTTGATTATAGTTTTATTATTAAACAATATTTCTAATAGGATTTCTAAGGGTTTCAGAAATATAAATTTTGTCAGCATGCCCACAAAAGCGAAACTAAATCCATTCATTTAGTGAGTCTGTCTCGATCAGTAATTTTGAAACTTATCTATCAATTGATAAGTGTACTTTATTTGTGTCACTGTTGAAAAATTCTGCCTGGAGAGCTGTGGTTAGTTTCTTTAACCCTTCACTTGTCAGAATTTGCCAAATTGAGTTCAAAAGCTACAATAAAAAAATATAACAATTTATATACCTACCCGAGTAAAAACAATTATACACTGATCCCATATATCACAATAAATATATTTTTTTATTTCATCGTATTTACTGATATCTCCCATATTGAATTTTGATTGTAGGCCGTGTTTAGGGGGTTGCGGTGGTGAGCTTGTCTCAGTAGAAGTAGATTAAAAAAGTTAGTGAAATTTAGAAATAGGTAGCTAACCATAATATCGACCCGTTAAAGGTTTTTGAGCTAAGAAAAATACGAAAAAAAAAAATTGTGAATGAAGGAAAATTGAATTATAGGGAAAATATGTTATTCTCTCTAAATCTGTTACACTCAGAAAAAAAAGTTAGTAGAAAAATTTGTAAACGGTTTTCAATCCCACTTGACTATTTTCGTACTGATTTTTAGTAAAAAAATTATTATTTAGCAAATCTTTTTGCTATTTACATTTTACAAATTACAGAGTTTTTACAGAATATTTACAAATTTTTATTGCTAATTTCAGAAATCATTTTACAAATTTTTGAAAACAGTTTTGCTAAAATTAGCAAAAAAATTACTAATTTTAAAAAAGTGGATATTGTAGGAAATATTATTTCTAATTAAAACTTACACCTACAAACTTAAATTGCCTTAAAATGTTACATAGATTAAAAAAGGGATCGGAAGTGAATATTCCCACTCATGTTTGTAAGTAGAACATCCACTTAAAATAGCACTAAAAGGTTTTTTTATTTCTAAAAATCAGACCTTAAAACAATTAAAATTTGACCTTAAAAGTAAAAAAAAAAATATTTACTAAAATATTTTTCAAAACAGAAATTAATTTTGTATAAAATATTAAGAAAAAAAAAAAAAATAAAATAAAAAAATTTGATGCTCGATAAAAAAATAAATTTCAAATTTTCTACTAATACAATATTTAGTAAACTTTTTTTTGCTGACTTTAGCAAACCGGTTTTAAATTCCGCTTTACAAAAAGTTTACTAAAATTTAGTAGCGGCTACTAATTTTTCTACTAATTTCATTGTACTATACGTCAGCAGGCATGTGTTGCTAAGATTAGCAAAAAATACCGCTGGGCTCAAATTAGCAGTAACAGTGGAACACCACGTTAATGTTAGCCCAAGTACTTTGACACTTTGGTTGTGAATGTTTATCACACCGATAAAAGTAACGATATTTCACGATTTAATGCCCTGTTATTGAAAGTAGTTTTTTTCTTAATCAGAAGGAAATTTTCGTGCACTCCCAGCAAAAAAAAAAAAAAAAATGGTAGTCATTCTGTGATTATAACTTCTTTCACTGCTTCCTAAACTTCAGTTGACATTCTTTTATGATTTTTTGGTGTTATTCTAAGGCACTTCCAAAAGAATTCATGTGTTCATATTTCAAATGCACTAATCTGGATGTAAACCCGGTGCATATCGTAAAATATCACTCTTCATTACTTCTAAAGCATAAGTTATAGTATATCGTATATTTTTTTGGAATCTAAAGCATTTATTCAAATTGAGAAAATAGTTCTGATTAAAATTTTTATTAAATCATTTTTTATATTTTACTTTAAACTTTCATGATGAGGGTTAGAATTTATGCAGTTTTGCAATTTTTATAAAAGATTTGAAAAATCAAGAAAAACAGATTTTTTTTGACCTTCAACTGAAACTAGCTGGCCTGTCATTTGCATTTTTTCAACCTTAAATATTAATGACGATGCAATCTGTGCATTTTTGCATTATGTATTTTATTTAACACTACATCATTTCCAGTTTTAATTCAGAATGATTTTAAAATTGTGTAAAAATTATTTCAAATTACCCAAAAATGTTTTAAAGTTGTGCAAAAATTATTTAAAATTGTTCAAAAATATTTTAAAATTGTCTAAAAATGTTTCAAAAATGCTTTTTCACTAATGCAGAATTATTTATTTCTTTTAATAAAGAGTATTATTTTTATATCAAGGCATAAATTTCGCTTCTTTAAACTTATTTTTTTGCATTCTTATGAATTAAATTTTCATCAAAGCTTAAATATTACAAAGTATATGAACATTTTCCACTCATGCATCAGAATATCTAATCATTGCATTGTCATTGATTCCTTAGAGTAAAGTACTAGTAGCTACATTTGAAAACTTCCATTTTATGACACGCTAATGTTAAATTCGTCGATGAAACCATCAGAAAAGAAGTGATTCCTTTGCCATAGTAGTGATGCTTTTATTGCTTCTTTGGCAGCTTCATTTTTGCTGGGTCAGTATGAATCTGTTAATCCAAAAAATATATTCCTCGTGAATCAGGACACTGTTTGTATGTGTCGAGGTAGATCCCCAAATTAATTCCAGAATTGACAGGAATTTTTATAAGTTCCTTAACGTTAATAAAACGTCTGCAGCTTGCTAACTTTTGATGTAAATCTCTCGAAATTTACAAAATTCCTTAGAATAACAAGAAAAAAATTAGATAAATGAGAAGAAAAAATTAATTATAATTAATCAAGTTTATTAAAAATTTCTTTAAAATATAAATTGGATCGCTTAAATCAATTTGGACCTAATTTCGTTAAATTTTGAATATTAAGATTGTATTAGGTACAATTATATCGGTTTAAAATATATATATACTTTAAAGAATTTTAGCTTATTTCATCAATTATATATAACATATTTCGAACAAAATTGTATGTCATTAGTTATGGCACCCTATTAAATTAGATATGACGCCATATTATATTTTTAAGCGGGTAATACAATTTTTATTAAAAAAAAAAAAACACAAGCTTCCAATAAAAAATTAACTGACAATTTGGCAGATAATAATTTTTAAATTTTACAAGTAAATTATGTTTTTAGGGTCTTAACTTGTTAGCATGATTTTTCATTATTTTTGGCAACAAAATAATTTTTTTAGTTTCATTAATGAAGATTTAAGCAAACATGCTTTAATCTACAAAAAAAAAAAAATATGAATAATTTTGTATAAAGAAAAATCTTAAACAACCATAAAAAATTATTAAAAAATAACTTGTCGTGATGGCCGATATTATTGATGGATTTAGGGCGATTATAAGATTGTTGTCGTCATATTTTGCCTTGTTTAACCGCAGTTAGAAATGAACAAAAAAAAAAAAAAAACTACCTACAAAAATTGCGCAATCTTGTTTAGTTTTTTTTTTCTTTTGCGCAAACAACAATTTTAACATTGCAATCGCAAAAATTTTAGTTTGAAATTGAGCTGTCATGTTTGTTTGTAGTTAATCATCTTGAGTTAGACGTCTTTTTTTTGTTTGCAGTTTGTTACATGTATTTGTGGAAGTTTACTTAACTTTAAGAGGATCTACACGATGTAGGCCATGGGTGATTGTTATAGGGCTGCAAGTGATTTTTTTTTTAATTCAGTTAGAGTATGATTTGTATTTTGTATTTCTAAGCCACAGTTAACACAGCTTTAAGACATTTTTTTAAAATGATTTTAGTTGGTTTGAAATGATTATTAGATTGATTTCCATTAAAGCAGCTTCTGCTTTATAGTTGTCGATTTAAAATTCATATTTTTTCTTTGTTTTATGTTAACTAGAAAATATATACAGGTTAAGATGTTTCCACTATAAACAATATAAGACTGGAAGTATTATTTAAGTTTTTTTTTTTAGGTTTTAATTTTTGCGGCCGTTTGATCAAGTATTGCTTAAGGTATTATGAAATAATTTTGAAATTTTTGTTTAATCATTAAGGTGAAGAGAAAAAAATTGGGTAAGTTAATATTAAATTGATCTTGTTTATTATAATCATGGGAAATAGTATTTGTTCTTATGTATATATTTAGCAATTAAAAGCTGGATTACAATACCATTACACTAAACGACATTACAATTCACTCTTTAAGTATAACAAGTAAAATCCTTAAATTTGTCGTTACCGAATTTTTTTATATCTTCCACAAAACTTTTGTGACAAAAATAAAAAGAAATAAGACAGGTGAAAAATATTTTTAAGGTTAAACAAATATTAAAGTGAAAATATTTTTTTCGCCAGTCGCTAATATGAAATTTTTCTAAAATATACCAATTTGAAGGGAAAATTTACCTAAAGTTTACCGGTTTTATATTTGAAATCTGAAATGTTATACGAATTTTTGATTATTTTAACATTATAAAAAAATACTTTTTTGTGGCTAACATGTGGTAAAATGTTTAGCACGTTGGACTGTTACACAAAAGGGTTGCGGGTTTAATCCCTAGCGACACATACATAAATTAAAAAAAAATTATATTAAGAGTTTTCTATCCCTAACAGATATCGCAATAACCTCCTTAGGTATTCCAATAGAACTTAGTCCAAACAAAGTAGAATAAAATAATATGAGCTGAAAAGCTTGAACCATTTTCCAACACTCCTTCAGACGGCGGGCATTAACCAAGATTTATAATCTCTTGCCATATTTGACGCTTTTCATCTTTTAGCAACTTTCATTTGTCCTCTATCCCCTTTCCAAAGAAAGCAACACATAGTTAAAAGTATTTCCTGAGTGTTGCTTCCTTAAAAAAAAAAACAAATAAAAACTTTTGAGCCTGGTACAATTTCGAAATAAAAGTAAGCTGTATGTGATTTTATGTTTTTATTTATTTATTTATTTATTTATTTATTTATTTATTTATTTATTTATTTATTTATTTATTTATTTATTTAATTATTTATTTATTTATTTATTTATTTATTTATTTATTTATTTATTTATTTATTTATTTGTTTATTTATTTATTTATTTATTTATTTATTTTTACATAATTACAATACAACAAGAAACAAGTCTTATATTAAAATATTGGGTTGGTCTTTGATATTTACCATGTTATAGAAATTGAAAACTTTAACATGGTGTTAGAAATGACATACACTCAGAATAAAAAGATAATAGAAAAATTTGAAATCGGTTTTCAATTATTTTTAGTAAAAAAAATATTAATTTGGAAATTTTTTTGCTATTAACATTTTACAAGTTACAGAGTTTTTATGGAATATTTACAAATTTTTGTTGCTAACTTCAGAAATCGTTTTAAAAATTTTTGAAGATAGATTTCCTAAAATTAGCAAAAATTTTACTAATTTTAAATAAATTGAATATTGAAGTAAATGTTATTTCTAATAATTAAAACTTATTCATACAAACTTAAATGGCCTTAAAATGTTTCATGGGTTGAAAAATGGGGTCGAAAGTGAAGATAACTTTCACAACCCACTCAAGTCCAAAAATAGGACATACACTTAAAATTTTTTGAGTTTTTAAATCAAAAAAAAAAAACAAAAAATATCGCTTTGCTCAAATTAGCAAAATTTCCCGTAATAACAGAAAAAATTTCAGTTGCCATTATAGAAATTTTTTGGTGAGCCTGTATCACATAATGTACTATCGTGTAGAATAAGATACATCATCCCCGAAAATTGTATTTTCTATAACACAGCATTTAAAAGAAATTATATCAAAGAAGTTTTCATAAATAAAAAATTAAAAAGGAGAGTATTTGTGAGTACTACTAAATTAGTCATAGGAGTACTTTTAAGTAATAATACCGCAAAGAGTACATAATACAAACTTATTATCCCTGCCCTCCACGGAGTTCTTGTGACAAATAATTTAAAATAGTTTAGAAGTGAAATAATGGAGGTGAAAAAATGTTTTTGAAGCGAAAACCTCCTTTGGATGTGAAAACAATTTTTATGGTGACAAATAAATATTAAGGCGAAAAAGATTTTTGAAGTGAAAAAAATTTTAGTGGTAAAAACATTTTTTGAGTTGAAAATGAAATATATTCAATTCTAAGGGAGTGGTGAAAAAATATATGAAAATATATTATTTATCAGTGACTACTTGGAAATTGTACTAAAATACACCAATTTGTATGAAAAATTAAGAGGCATGTTATCTTCATATTTTCACTCATAACTTTTTAACCGCTGAACCGATTTTGCTCATTTTCAATACCAAACTGGTTGGATGTCCATTAATCTAGATAATCTAGGCACTACCGCTTGCGTCTTCGTGCCGGGATCGCCGTTTCAACAGACATACATAAAGACGGACATCGCTAAATCTTCTTAAAATTGCATGTGGATCACGATTATATATATACACTAAAAAAAGTTTGTTTCGGTTTTCTTCAAAAAATCGAATTTTAAAAAAACCGGTTTCGGTTTTTGCAGAAAAAACCGATCAACCGGTTTTTTCGTTTTTTTTTTAATTTGAATAAAAAGCTTATATAATTCGTTAATTGTTTTAATTACAAACAAAAAAAAAATAGAAATTTAATATATAAAGTAATAAAAATAAAAAAATACATTCTTTGAAAAAAAATCGTTTGGAATTAAATAAGTTTTTTTAATATTAAAGTTTAAATATGTATAAAGAAAATCTATTTTTCAGTTCTAAAATAATATTTTAGAAATAATATGCAATTTAAATTTTTCGTTTTATGACCATTTTTTTGTTTGCTTTTGATAAAGCTAGAAGTGGAAAATTCTCTTTCACTAATAGTAGATGTTGGACAAATAGTCAAAAGACAATTATATTAATTTTCCACCTTTTCAGTTCTTTTGTCGCATTTATCAAAATATATGAAAATATTATATAATGATGAATGATTTTGTACAGTCTCTTTTTTAGGATTTTGAATATTGTTTACTGTGTTATTTAGATCAGAAATTAAACTATTTGAATTTGGAATATTCAAAGTAAAGTCTTCATCGGAATATAGCAGACTTACATCTAAATCTTCATAAAAAATCTTCGGAAAAAATAAAAGAGACCAAGTAACCCAGTTGGTGATGTAATTAAAAAAACCGGTTAACCGAACAAAAAAGACCGGTTTTCGGTTTTCTTCGAATTTACAAAATATTCGAAACCGATCGGTTTTAAAAAAAAAGAAACCGGTTGACCGGTTTTCGGTTTCGGTTTTTGAATACTCTAAATAGACAGCAAAGAAAATTTAAGTTTGTAATAACTGTTACGGACACAAATAAACCACAAATTTCCGTTTTGTGGGTAAATTTTTATTAAATTTCAAACAAATGAAAAAAATAAATGAAACTGAAAAAAAAATGGTAAATGATAGTAAATTATTTCGAATAAATGTATAAAAAGTTAATATAGATATTTCTTTGAAAAATAAATGTATGTTCCTTTATTTTTAAATGGAACGGAAAACTTTTTTATTAAACTACAAACAGTTAACTACACAATATTCTGAGTGTACTTTCTGCGCTGGTAAACCTATAAATAAAGCTATGCATGCAGTTTAAGTAACATTTACGCCTATATCTACTTTTTCATGCAAAAATGTTGCTACACTGTTTTAAATATACTTTTACTAAATTAAATGTACTGTACTTTTGATCGATACTTATCTTTTCGAAAATAATTGTCTTTCTTGCAATCATATTATTTTCATGATAAATAACTTTAAATTTCTGCCAAAACGAAACAAACCATTTTGATCAGATTACAGGTGAAAGGATTTCTTTCTTTTACAAACCACACTAAAACTCCGACCTGATGTCGAAACGCATGCCCGCATTAACAATCAATATAAAACAACTACAATAAAAACTGCAACATCACAGGTCAACAATGGGCAATGCACAGCAGCAACATAAATAAATGTCTCATATACAACAACTTTAACACACATATTTAACTGAACATTTAAAAACAAAAAAAAAATATCAAATATCATAATGAGATCCTTTAACTTGGAGACAGAAACCTACATAAAAACATGTGTCATGGACACATGTAATAAGACAAGGCAAAAGGTGCAAAACACCCCCATAAGGTACCAAAAAAAAAGAAAACAAATGTTTAGTATTGATTTCATTGAAATGAACAATAATTGAATAAATATGGTACGGAACAATTAATGGTCAATTAAAAATACCACAACATATACACACAAAGAATTACAACAACAGCACAAATACAAAATATGATTTCTAAAGAATTTCTTAGAGATTTGTGAAAGGATGCTGGTGGTCGGGTTAAAAATATGAACAGCTGAAAAATGAAAGGATATTTTATGAACACACAGTGTGAGCTGTGCGCCACAGAGTCAGTGTCTTAAACAAACAAGTAAAGCGGCTGACCGGTCGGTTGGTCGGTGTCTTAATTTAAGAGACGCATTCATGCATAAAGTAAACAAGTAAATACTTTTAAAAAATCACTTCATTGCAACATGCAGCATGCTTGTGCCACATCTGAATATAATCGGTCTTAATGCCAACACCAACACCATCACTAGCTGCAGTTTTAAGAGAAAGAATACTACTTAAGTTTCTTTTTGCCATACATACATATTTATTTGTACAGTTTTTTATTTTATTTTTCCAGTTGCAAAGAATACAGTAGTTGCAACACAGTGTCATAATTAAAATGCTCCATTAGCTAAGTAATGTATCACATTTGATTTTTAAAATGACACCAACGACAAACTTTATAGCCACCAGGGTTTTTTTAATTCGTATGAAGAACAAATTAAAGAAATTTAAGATTTATATAGAGGGTTGCCAACTTGGGATTGAAATAATTTTGTGGGAAAAGTAGGAAAAGTTAAAGTAGCTAGTAAATATAAAAATATTTTTATACAGCTGGGTCGAAACGCGGAAAAATCAAAATTCCACAACAATACAGAAATCATTTACTCGTCAATGTAGAATGTTTTATATGCATATCGCTTATGTTTTTTGGCCCACTTGCCAAGATGTGAAAATAGTACGAAAAAGGGCTTTGATAAAAATTCATTAAAATCCGAGGACTATGACTATCGCAAAAGAAAGCATAATCGGGATTTAATGAGGAGTATTATATGTGTGTGAATTTGACAATCCTTGGGGCAAACATCTTTATTAAAGTGGTACAAAGAGACATTAAAATTTGAACTCTAAATCTCTATAGTGTGGCCCCTATTCCTTAATGTTTAAAAACTCCGTCCACTCAAAAAAAAAAATTAACTAGAATTTAGAGCAAAAATTAAAATGAAAACGGCGTCAAAGAAACTTTTTGCCAATAAATACTTAAATTTTCCTTCAAATTAAGAAACAAATTTTACTTAAACTTGGTAAAAATTTCTAAATTATAGAAAAATTTCACTACTGAGAACTAAATTTTTATTAGAAATTTCTCCTAATTAGTTCATACATCATCTAAAAATTTACTGTTAGTTAGGAAATGTTTCCTTGCTTTTAAGAAAAATTTTATTTTTTTTTAAGTTTATTAGAAAATTTTTTTTACTAAAAACTAGGACCTAACTCCCTAATAATAAGTAAAATATTCTTAAATTTGATAAAAATTTTCTAATAAATATGAAACTGTTTCTATGGTAAAGGTACCATATAGTTTAAAGTACTCTACACTCATTGTGTAAGTATTTTCCCACTTTCGGAGAACTTCCGCTTTATGATACAATTTTGTCTTTAATTTAAATTGAATTCTACTAGACTCATGTATTTAAATTATAAATTAAATTTCTTTAGCAAAAAGGTTAACAAATTAAAAAAAATTACTGCAGGATATCTTATAACGTAATAAATTGTGACAAAGTCAGATCCTTTTCCTAGTTAATTAACGGCTCTGCTTGAGAGAACTACAAAGGACTACTGGGGGTCCTTTGTCTTCTTAAATTAACTAATTTAAGGAAATTGTTGCAAAAATACAAAATATCACAGTTACATTTCTTGTTATTATTGGAAAATGGACAAATGCCATTAGTTTATTTTCTGACATTTTTAGCTTAAACTTTAATTTACATATTCAAATTTAAACTTGTTTTGTTATTAAGTGAACAAAAAAAATTAATAAAATATTACTTAAATTGAGGAAAATTTTAAAAAAATATTTTAAAGGAGATTTTGGATTAATTTTTAATTCTTTTTTTTTGAGTGTGTGCCAAGTTTTTTATTTTTTATTTAGAGGTAACACAAATTTAACTTTAGAGAATTAGTTCAATAAACATCTTTGCTGAAATTAAAACAAAATCAAGTGTTATTCAAGACATGTTTTCCAATTTAAAGTCTTTAATTCAATAGCATATTGCAGCAAAACCGACACTGCAATTCAAGTCGAACATTACAGTGAGAATGTACTTTTATTCAAGCCTTTTGTCACTGTTTAATTCACGTTCAAACAGCATGATAATACCCCTTGTTTTCAAGCCCTGATTTCAAGTTTAAACAAAGCCCTCAAAACACGGTAATGATTCGTTTTGGTATAATTTGTTAACAATTGCATAATCTTTTTTTTACATACTAACATATATATTTTTGGTTTTGTATATTTGATCTTGATTTCTGATGTTTTTTCACTAATCCTTTTTTAATTTTGAATCGTAGAATCTTTCTGAAATAAGAAAAAAAAAGATAATGTAAGGACAGAGTTTAGATTATGTAGCTTATCTTTTCGTTAAAATCCGTTAAAGAAATTCGTATTTTACAAAAATATTCTCAGAAAAATTGTAAATTTGAAAAAATGTTTTAATTTTATTTTGAAATATTGACAATAAACGAGAAACATGAAACAATTAGCAACTTTAAAGTACTTCATGATATTTTTAAAATTTATATAAAGAAATACATATTTTAGTCAAAATATAAAAATTTTCTGAAAATATATATGTCAAATTTAACTTATGTACATAAACAAATTTATCAAATGTTGATGATCTTAATTTTTATGAAGATTACGAATTTGCAATCGGAAATAAATTTGCGGTTTTTTCAATTTTTCACAGTTTTTAAAAATTTAACAAAATTATATCTTTTTTGTGGTATTTTTCTATCTAAAAACGTTGTCTGTCATTGAAAAATGCTGTACTTCTGTAATCTACTTACCAAGGGCTTTCATTGGATATGACATAACTTTAAATTTTTGAAAGAATTATACCGTAAAATTTTAATTTGGTATAATTGTATTTATTTTCTGCTAAATACTTATAATTACGTATTTATTTACCCTTCTCTCTTTAAAATCAAAATTACAGCGAATTCTGTGGGACACCTCCCTTGTAAGCTAGAGGATCGATTTACCAAAATGCTTTCTGGGAAATCAATACATAACACGTTTAAGAATTTGTTTGTTTAACTTTCTCTCTCGGTTAGTATTTGAGATATTGGCCCTTTAATAAAGTTTAGTTTTTCGAGCGTTCTAGAGTTGTAAAAGTATTGAGTATTTGTGTATTAAGGGGTTCGTGAATAAATAACATCTCTAAGTAGTTTTATTGTAAATGTTTTGCTCTAATGCTACGGATTTTTTCGTGTGGTTTTCGTAGATGTGGTTTTAGAGACCTTAAGTTTTTAGATTTTTTTCTTTATCAATTTTTACCATTAATAAACTATTGTTGTTGTATACTGAGTTAGTTCATTTGAAAACTAGCAAAATGCTAAATTTGTTAAAAATTTTCAATACCCATGTAAAAATCGAAATATATATGAACATACACGATCATACATGGGCTTGTTTATGATCATACATGGGCATACATGGTCATATACGTCCATACATGATCTCATATATGATCATATGTCTTTGGATCCGAAATTTGAGGGTATATGGTGATATATGTGCATATATTATCATACATGCTCATATATTATTCATGTATGCTCGTATATGATCATATACGTCCATATACCCTCAAATTTCAGATCCGAAGATATATGATCATATATGAGATCATGTATGGTCATATATTGAACGATGTATGGACGTATATGACCATGTATGCACATGTATGATTATATACAGGCCCATGTATGATCATGTATGCTCATATATATTTCGATTTTTACATGGGTAGTACAAATTTTGTATGAGTTGGTAATCCTTTTTATTTATTTTATAAGCTAGTGCCAATTGAGCAATGACCTTAATCTCTTACACAACAACAATAACAACGACAACATATATTCGTACACATGTTTGCATTTTTTGTATACAACGAAAGTGGCATCCCGATGGATTTGATTTGAGTTGCATAAAACAAGCAAGACACTAATGAGTCTCAGTGCACTAAACACGCACGCCTTAAAGAAAGCTAAGCAAATATTGTTGTTGGGCAGCGAGGATGACGATCATCAGAGTACACATACCTGTTGCATATGATTCTTTTTGATTTTTCACCGTCCACAGTCAGGCGCCAATGGAGTTGGTGGTTGCTGAGTATACATTAAACACACTCTTCCTGAAGAATTTCTCGCATTATGTTTTGTACACAAATATACACCCCTTATTGGAAACTGTTGCAAAATGTGCCTTGATAAACATACAGTTGAATGCGTATGAATATGAATTAATCATCGATTGTCTGATATGTCCCCAATTCTTAGCATCCTTAACATGTTAACCATCTTCATTGTAGAAAAAAAAATTTACATATAATTTTTTAAATTCTTCTTTGCCGATAAGCGTAATTTTCTTTATACATACTCACACATAAATATTATATTCTTCATCGTGCAACATATTTTAGCATCAACGCATCAACAACACATACATTCATCTACATGAAACTATGGGCTGTGGACAATACTGCCTCATTATAAATACTTGAAAATAACACCCAATCTGCTCAAAATACAATATTGTTTGATTACTTTTCGAATTGAGTGAATCATAAACATTTCCGTTGTTTCTTTAAAATCTATTATTAAATATCTACAACTTTGTCTCTTAAAAAATCAATGATTGTACTATGAACTTCTAAAACATTTTCCCCAAAAAATCACATGACTAATTCTTGAAATTCTTACACATTAACACTAATGGCTCACGTGTGACTGGATTTTTAATTTTCATACTTTGTCGTTTGAGAACCAATAATTGAAGTTCTTTTATTTTGCCCAGCTTCGAGACAGCCATTTGACATCGCTGATAACACCATCACCGAATATACTGCGCAAAAGCTCCTGCTGAAACTCTAACATCATATCTTTCAACTTTATATCATCCATTTGATCCTATGAAAATACCGTTATTATGGCTCTGTAGAGCTCGACGTTGACCGAAATGGGCCAATGATGCCACCACTCCAAAATCCACAAAAAACTGTCTCACTCTCGTTTGATGCATTGGCTTCTTTACAATGTAGCAAATTTTGCTTGTTGACATAACCACCGAGATAAAAATGCGCCTCGTCAGAAATGATGATTTTTCGATGTCCGGTTGGAGCTTCAGTAACGTACAAACTAAGAAGCCGTAACAAAGTGGATGGTCGTTTGCCTTCAATTCCTCAGTCAAGTGGTCCTTGTAAGCGAATAATTCGAGATCTTTGTGCAAAACTCTCATCATACCACCGAGATGAAAATGCGCCTCGTCAGAAATGATGATTTTTCGGCTAAATTCGATGTCCGGTTGGAGCTTAAGTAACGTGCAAATTAAGAAGCCATAACAAAGTGGATGGTCGTTTGCCTTCCTCAGTCAAGTGGTGCTTGTTAGCGAATAATTCGAGATCTTTGTGAAAAATTCTCATCATGCTGATGCGCGAATGTTGAGTTTTTGATATCGATGGCGAGTCGATGTTCTTGGATTGAGTTGCATATTTATGTATGAATTTTTATCTCCCACACATATAGCAACAGACTCCTTCGGTGTTCCCACAGCACCTAACCCCACATAACAGGGATATGAACTAAAAAGCATCCACAATTCGCAACACATTAGGTAGTACAATAAATTTCCTGAGTGTTGCTACTCTTTCCAAAAAAAAAAAAAAAAATTAAAAAGATACTTGTATTTGGATCATCCTGCACGATATTTACATTTTAAGACATTTTTATTCAAGGAATTTAGTTTAAGACCAAAGCTGCATTACCCAGTTCTTCGTGAAATCTTTCCCAGTCATCTTAAATCCTGACCCTGTAATCCTCAATATCCTCGCACAACCTACTGCCTCTTTTCAATTTACCAAAGAAGGATCCAATAGAGCAGTGACCGGTTATTACACCAACTAAAGATCAGAACCTTCTTCTATACAATCGAATTAGTATTTCGGTTGGTCTTGCATCCAACTTTGGCCATTTAACCATGGACAGGCTGTAATCCATAATTCTGCTCCAGGAGTAGAGTCACAAGATATTTCGGAGATCAACCTATAGTAGAGACATAACGGTTGTTTTACCCCACAATCCCTATAAAAAAGGTCCAAACCCATCCCTGTCTGCCCAGACAGCCAAAAAGGTGTCAATTACTCTTTATTCCTGTAGAAGGGTCATCGGTAGCCGCTGGGGAGTGACTCCCAGAATAGTTCGATAAGCTATTTTAAATATTTGCAAAATCGATTTTGTGAGCATTATTTGGGCTCTACGTACAGAGAAATAACGGAGTTGCAGATGAATTTACAAAGCTGAGAACCCACCTTACATATGCCTGTAGAATTTGAAAGTTTTGGTATTCCCATGGAAACTTGTAACGTAAGCAACCGGCTCTTCTCTGAGAGCTCTCTTAAACTCAGGTGGGCTCACGAAGCGACTTGTGTGATTACAAGGCATTTACCGCTTTTGACTCTAGGCGCACCAGAAGCTCTGTTTTGGATATTACCTAAGTGATCTGTCGGGCGCTGACATCTTGAATCTCTACTGATATCCAACTGGTTCCGTAGTGGAGTCAAATTGGCACTTATTGATCTAACTCGCCTTAGTGTGATGCTTAAGGCCTTAGTGTGATGCTTCATATGACGACGGCTTCCACTCCAACCTAGGGTATTCAAGTCTCTTGATTTTTGGGTAAACACGATCAAATCATGAGTTCTTTAGCCCTTGGAACCTTTAAAGAACCGTGACTAAATATTTAATATCTAAACGCTTTTTTGACCATTCAGAAATGCACGACTAAATCTTGAGTTCTGCAAATCCTTCATTGTAGTATTTTTTATTTTGGACAACCATGTGTGACGACAATTTTGTTGTTGTATAATCTAAACTTTCTTTGAACGCCATAGAAATTCACGATTAAATCTTAAGTTCCGCTATCCTTTAGATATGTACGAACCTACCAATGAATTCTGAGATTATCAATCATTGGGCCAAAAATTATAGCTTTAGATCATTAATTTCTGGATTACTTCTAAATTACCAACTATGTACATCAATTTCTCTTTTTTAAATTTCATTTCCTTTTATACATTCTAATCCCATAGTTCTGCATACCCATAATTTTATACGCGTGCCAAAGTTAACCATTCATTCACTCACTCATGCATGATACCATTTACTGATGATGAGAATGATGCATTCAAATAAATTTTTGCATTTTGTTCACTTTTCCTCTCCGTCAGCATCTTCATCTATCCATGACCATTTTTAAGCTTATCTTTTTTTTACTGTGTGTATATGAATGTATTTATACATTTACAGGTAATATGTTTTCTTGGCTGCAAATGAACAAAAATATGTTGTATCTTTTGCATTGAGTTGCAAACAATTAATCAAATTCAATTTTTTTTTTCGTTAGTTTGTCTGCTTATTCCGCTTGTTTTAATAGTGTTGGAGTTGGTGTTCTTCTCTTGTATGAATGTACCACTTTACTGTTGTCGTTGGCTGATGTCTGCTAGGTGATGGTGGTGTTGCTGGTGCTTGGTTGTGTCCAATCTGGCTGCCACTTGCAGCGTAATTAGTTGAAAATTGTCTTAAGTGTTCTGCATATAAAAAAGCTTAAAAATAATAATGTTTTTGTAAGTGTTGTGGTGATTTGATAAGTTGATATGGTTTCGGTATTTTTCTTTTTTTTTATTTCTTTTTATTTAGTGGGTTGGGTCTCTATTTTTTTATGAATTTCGGTGAAGAAAAATAAGTGTGTTTTTAGTTCACCAAGTTATTAAGTCATTAATTATGCAAAGTGGTACAAATATTGGTAGAGTATTTCTTAAAAAAACCGACAGGTGATTTAAAAATGGTGTAAAAAAACAAACCGTCATTTGATTTTAATGGATAGTTTAGTTAGTCACTACAACTAGATGAATGTGTCAAGATGTCTAAGAAATGGAAAATTTGTGAAATAATTGTCACTCCTAGAACAAAAACATATTTGTCATATTTGGGGCATAGCTGTTATTAGTGGTTTAAAAAATATACATATAAGATTTAGATCTATAGAAAGTATTTAAACAAATTGTATATTTACGATGCAAATGCAAAAAATTATGGATTCTAAGATTAATAAAGACTACAGTAGGTAACCCATTTGGAAATTTCATTAACGATGATGTTTGAATACACTTATAAGACATCATGAAGACGTCTCTATGACATTTCAAAATAGGAATTTATGATATCCATCATTCATTTATTCTGTGTAGAATCTGGTTTGCACATATATATATTTTTTCTCTGTGTAGCAATAAATAACCTGCATTAAATTTGTTAACAAAAATTCACAACAACTTAATTAAATGTATTTAAAAATAATTAAGATAAAACAACTCAAACCTACAATTCTTTGACTATTAAACGGACAAAATGCAACATATTTGTTAAAAAAAAAAAAAAAAAAACAAATCATTAAAAACAATTAATGAAAATCCCCAACATTAAGCGTTTTCATTAATGCGTTGACATTTGGAAAGATAAGACATTAAAAAGCAATTATACGAGACAAATCAGCAAACATATGAAAATATTAATGTGGGATTTGTGTTAAATGCAAGACATTAAATGATCATAAAAACACCAGCTGAAGTAGATAAATGTCTGACTTGTAGTATGTGACTCTCTGTAAACACCTTTATTTATTTACAACTATATTGAAAAAAAAAAATTAAATTAAAAAATTAATAAGAAAAAACGACTAAATCTTTCTGTTTGTTATTCAAAACAAATGAAAAAACCTATAAAATTTTATATCTGTTTTAAATAAAATCAGACAAAAAAAACTATACAATTTAGTTTTATGTGAACACTTCAGTTTGTATCAATTTTGAATCTTCCTAGGAAAAAGCTATAAAAATTATTTAAAAATAAAGAAAAATTTTATATCCAAGGAAGGAAAGAGGAGGACCTATTTTTATTAATGTTTTATATTTTCATTTTGCAAGGTTGTTTTCTTTATTAGACAATTTTGTGTTAAGACGGAATCAAGATCTAATTTTTATTTTTTTTCATTTTAGGATTTGTTGGTATTAAAGTAAATATATGTGTCACTACCAGGGCAGCGACTTTCATGCAAATGCATATTTGTAGCCAGTAGCTTAAAAACGATTATCAGATTCAAAGAATTTGTGGCGAAGTGGCATCGATTTATTGTTGCATTTGTTGATATAAATGCATATTTTTTTAGATATTTGGCTTTCAATTGTTTATTTAATAATTTTTATATTTATTATATGGAGACATTTTTTGTTATAACGGAAAAATAATCTCTCGATCGAAACGCTTTCCGGTCTCTGGACCAGTTTGACAATGACCGAGCTGTTGTAGAGAGGATCGGTAATATATTAGTGAACCCATGGCTTAATTGCCATTTAAACGGCAACATTATTAGGAGACAAGGTGCCCTTCTTTCGCCACTTTTATAGGTGACCACCATAAATAGTTTTCTATGAATTTCAGCCAATTAGGGATTTTAACCTGTCTGCTGCGCATTGAATAAGTTTACTAAGATACGAGATCACAGAATTGAATTGTGATAGCATCCACGAGAGTTGAAAAACTGCAAGTTGCAGTACACAAATCTCGAGCAGAGAACTCCGGTTAGAAGGCACCTCCTTAAGGGACAATCCAGACATACATTTCTATACCGGTGGTTCGAGAATGGATGAAAGGATTCGGTGTGGGTTCTATAGCTACGCCTTGTTTGTTTAAAATGCTTATGCATAGCCGATCATAATACTTTCAGGTGGATAACAGGGCAATCATGAAACACATTTAATTTATAATAATTAAATAGACCACCGGTAACCTCTTCGAACTCTGTAAAATCAGTCATTATCCTTGGGTGCAAGGAAGAAATCAATAACTTCTCAGCTTGTGTTGTAATTAAATGGTTGCGGAGCATTATAACATCGTACGGAACGAGATAGCTGACGAATTGGCACGAGGGTGACTTTAAAGCTTTTAGAGCTGTAGTACGTGAATGTACTGTTTTTGCTCATAGAACAATATGCAACGCTGCGGGAACATGTGAGACCACTAGAATTCTATAGCCAAGTCCATTTAGGGGAGAAACCAAACAACTTAAAACTCGGTAAAATGAGACTTGGTAAGATAGTTAGTATTCTCATTCAATGCTGAAGGTACACATGCTCCAAAACGGCCGTGCGGACTCGGTGATTTGGGTGGAGTGTGAAGAGACACTTTGCAAGGATTATAATTCTCACTTGTTTGGTAACAATGCTGAAACTTTAGTCTTAGTGGAATGGGCTGAATTGGACTGAGTTATTTCTTCATTAGGAGAAAATTTCTCGAATAAATAGAAAAGGGAACCATCGCTTTATGAGAGCGCACAACAGGCAGACTTTTGGGCTTAAGTGTATGCCCTATTTTTTAACATGAGACGGTTGTAAAAAGAATCTTCACTTCCGATTACTCTTTTTAACCTAATCTTATTGTTTTTTTTAAGTGCATATTTTGTATTTTTTACACGTATATTTTTTAGTGCATGAAAGTCGCTGCCTTGTTCATTACATATGTTAAGACATTTGTAGTGAATTTTCCCGTTCAGGCTATAAATTAGGTGGGCGACATGTAATAAATTTTCGCTCCTGGACAGAAATTATGTTTACATAGACAAACAAAAAATAAATCGGTCATTAAAATATACTTGTAGAGGTTATGTCAACATAACATGACATTTTTGTATTACTAACAAAAAAAAAAAAGCTATAAAATCATATGATAACATAATTCCTTAAAAAGCAATGGGAATTTGGAAAATAGATTAACACAAAATGTTCCCAGACTCTAATTTTATGTGATTCATAATAATATTTGTAAGGAATTTGGAAAGAAAAATCTGATGCTATACTGTAGGGTTTAAACTTTTATTGTTAAAATTTTTAACTTGTCAACATATGATATGGGATACTACGTTAACAATAAAAATCGTTTTTCTGGTCATATTGAAGCAAAAACCTTCCGCATGAAGATAAAATGATAATGATAATGTTTATACCGTGGAATAAATTTATAATAGTTGTCTTTTACCAAAATATCGTAGAAAAAAATACGGTAAGTTTAAAAAATTTTGCCAAAAATCATCTGTAACATCCCTACGGGAAAACGACCTGTCCCAGCACACGTCACGTGGCCGGTTCATTGTGACTTTAAAACCGGTCACGTGTTAGGTACTTTAGGAACCAGTCCTTTTTTCACCTATCTCGTGATATGTATTTTCGGAACCGGCCCAGTTTTCACCTATCACGGGACAGGTTCCAATTCCCAACTGACCCCTCTTTCCCGCAGGGATATTAAGCCCGCTGCGGGAAAAAAGAGGTCAGTTGGTAATTGGGACCTTTCCCGTGATAGGTGAAAACTGAAACGGTTCCACGAGGTAGGACCAGTTCCTAAAGTACCCCTACCACGTGACCAGTTTTACAGTCATGACATGGTCGTTTGGGTTGTTTTTGTGATGTGTCCTTTGGGACTAGTTGTGTGATATGTTCGTTTAAACTAGTACTGTGACATTTAACAGATGGCAATTGACCCCCTCCTAGGACTAGCCATTGTTAAAGTGACACGTGCTTTTCATATAAAAAACCAGTACCGTGTTCAATCCCTATGATAATGGACCGGTCACGTGAAGTGTTCTGTAATAGGTCTTTTTTTCCGCAGAGCCTTTGTCTAAATATATAAATGTTTATTAGAGAAAACACAGTAAAAAGTATGAAGTCTTTTGTAAGTAGACCGAACTGGAATATGACAAGATACCTGCCTACTTACTGTCCTGATTACATGACGCAATGGTTTTGCTCGTCATATGGGGTGCATGGGAATTGTCTACGACCAATTGCATGCATCAAGTCTGTCCAGCTTTCCAGCTGAAGAAGCGAAGCATTTTGGGCACTGATATCTTCTTTATTCTCAAGTTTATAATCAAGACTGGGAAATTTAAGCAATGAACTTCTCTTATCTTCTTTTCTAAATTATCTCTCCTTTTGTTCCTTTCCTTTTCTCTTTTTTTTCTCTCTAGAGCATTTGACAATGGGATTTGTCTCTGTGCTTGTCCAACCCACCCCAACACAACTCAACAACAAATTTAAATTAAAAATTGTATTCAAATAAGATCGAGTTAATGGGTCATGTATGGATGATTTAATGTTTAGGTAATTTAATGAAAATTTATATTCCCACATTTTTGGTTTTAATATAAAAAGAGTAAAAATGTATTTAGAAAATATTTTTTTAATTTATGAATATTTTAAATTTTGGTACAAAAGGTCCTCCCGTCAACCCCACTAAAATTGTAAGTACCTATAAAGAAGACACTAAAATAAATTGAATGAAACATTAACTTTTAAAATCTATAAAAAAGATGATAAATTGTAAATGTATGTATCACAGCAATCATAAGCATTTAGTAATGATTTACAATCACAAGCTGTATACAACATATGTGACATCTGTTTATGTATGACTATTGTCACTACACCTATAACGAGAATTGTGAGGAGAAATATTGAAGGAATAAATAGAACTCTTAGCACTTAACACAAATAAAAATTAATAACACACTTGGCGCTTCTAGTTGGTATCGTACTATGGATGATTGTATGTGAAGAGTATATTCGATTTCACTTGTGTTTGTGTGTGTATTTTGAAATAGAAGGTGAAGCCAATGGCTCACAAGAAACGGAAGTTAAATGTGGATTTTTTTTTCTCCATTTGTGAAAGTAAACCGAGAGTAAAATAGTTTACTCTCGGTTTAGAAAATTTAATTTATTTTTACGTTTTTGCTCTAGTGAAATGAAAAGCGGCATCCTTTGTATGATTTTTCTATGGCATGCAACATTTGTTTATTTATTTCAATGAGCCGCAACAATTGATAACATACGTTCCATACCATGTTAATGCTAGATAGTCTAGCTAAGGTATGGTTAATGAAAGGCCACCACTATGTTTAAAGGAAAACAAAACAAAATTTCACATATTTACTATATAGCGTGAGAAATTGAAATCTATTTGAAATTCCAGTTAATTAATCATAACTCATATTAAACTCTCTGACATGAATTTAGTTAATGTCACGTGTTTGCCATTAGTTTTATTTATTTTTTTTTTATCAATTTTCTCAAAAATCTACTAACGTTTAGTTATTAACTATTGACAGAGTATTTAACTGTTAGCATTACAAATATCTTTTTTTTAACAACAATCGACAATTAATTCTTATTTGTTTAATTTAACTTCGGCAACCCTTTCAATTCACATAAAATTGTTACGCATCCTGCTTTTCAAACGGGGCACACTTTGGTAATTATATGCACTTACTCATAGAATATAACCCCCGATAGAGTCACTTAGTTTTGTGTCATAATTTACTACAAGTACCCTGATATACAAATATGTTGTTACATATTTAGTAAAATGTTACATACAAAATTTTTCAAGTACCATAAAGGGGTTTTATTATTGTTGCTACTGCTGTTGCTGGTTTGCGACATAAAGTTGTTTACATTTGAATTGTTTTAGTTTTTTTTTAGTTTATTTTTGTGATATTTTTATTAACACCACCGCCACCATATGTTGTTACGTATGTAATGTTTGTTAATTTTGGTTTGTTAGCTACACATGTTTGACATTTAACACTTTTTTTTCTATGGTTGTTTGTCATTTGGGAAAATAAGTTTTAAAATAAGTTATAATTAACAATTGTTGAATTACATAATTATTTACTTTACATAAACAAGAAAAAGCGTTAAATTAGGCTGTGCCGAATCTTGGACTACCCTTCATCCACACGCCAAAAATCATGCTGCTGAAAATAAAAAATTAAATTATACTGAGGCTCTTGGGATAAAATCTCTTCTATAACAACACGTAACATATACATAGTGCGATCCTTGAGAAAGCTGGAAATATATCAAGAGCAGTTGTTATCAACACCGAAAGCAATAAATAGTGTGCTGTGCTCTTTATATTTCCAGCCTTGAAAATATAAAGAGCAACTAAATTACCTTTAACAAACTGACGAATAGTCTGACTCTAACAATCCGAAAAGAGTGCTAACAACCTCTTTACGAAAACCATACTGATGATAGCTTCAAAATGAATTGGACTCTAAATAATTAATACATTGCTCACCATTACATTCGAGAGGGCAAAGCATATTGCGATTGCATGGCAGTTTTCAGCGTTATTGGCCGCATCCTTCTTAGTGATTGTCAACCTTCTAATATTAGGGAAAGATTTGCACACGGTATGATGAGCGAAAAAGATTAGCCAATGGACGATCTAGCGCCGAAGAGCACTGTTTCAACATAAGTGCTAGAATACCATACGGCCTTATAATTGCACGAGCATATTAAACGACACTCTTCCGAGTTCTGGCGGTGGTTGATTACTTTCATTTAAAAAAAGTGGGGATAGCTGAACTGCTATTTTTCCTTAATCTAACAACTAAAAGCTATTGATGCTCCAGAAGAAGAACGAACTTTGGCATGAGGACGCTGTGAAAAAGTTTTTGACGTCTGACTAGTTTGGGACATAATATTCTCGAATAGCAGTTCAGAATTATGATTTTTATAATTATACCAAGTTATTAACGCTTTCGGACTTTGTTCGTTTAAGTCTGATTAAATCGACATTAATCAATGCTAATGGGAAAGTTTCCACCCTTTTGCCAATACCCACAAACATTTTCGAAAATCCAGCCTAAGTACATGCCTAGCTGCATCGCTTGCGCTGTGTGCTTAAGGGACATTTTCTATATCCCCATTTTTAACACAACAGGCTATTCCCCTATTTACTACTCTGCGTAAGAATCTCTAGTCTGTCTAGCAGACCTAAAATTTTAAAATCTCAACTCTATCAGTTTGCAATCGAACTCGTAATTATGGACTCACTTCTACCCCTTTTAACCCCATATTTTCCAAAATTTTATAACAGTTTCCAAAAAGTACTTATTCAGTAACTTATTTCATACATATATTTTAAATTTCAAATTTCTTGTCGAAGAAGTTTGCCGCTTCCCGAAAAAATTTCTTAAAATCCCATAATGATGGATGCCTACTCCAGATTGTGATAAAGTTCTTAACAAACTGTTTGAAAATTAGATTTCTAGCCACAGTTGTCTGGGAAGGGGAAACATTTCCCACTAAGAAAAATCGAAAAGTCCCTTATCATTAAATTTTTTATGAATTTTACCCCTTTCGCAAAAATTAAAGAAAAAATTCGTTCTTCGTGTGTGTCTGCCATACTGGGCTAGTTACTTCACGATTCCATTGCCATTGCTTTATCAACTGTAATAATTTTTTTTTATTAATGATAATGCTTTAATAATTTGATTTTATTAATAAATAATAATTATTTTAAATTTTATTACCTTAAAATTTAAAAAATTACCTCTATATTGAATTAGACCACAATCCACACATATCTTAAATTTCAGGTTTCCAGCCAAAGGGGCTTGAGTCACCATTTTTAGGATGTTCCTGACGAAAAATCTAAAAAGTATTTGAACAGTGCATACTCCAGGGAACATAAATATATTATAAATATCAGGTTTCTAGCCAAAGGGATTTGGGTTGACCGTTAAGGGGGAGATTTTTGCCTTTTAAACCCAATTTTTAAAATGTTTCTGGCAAAAATTTCATTTTCTAGAGAACACATATTTTAAATTTCATGTTTCTAGCCAACGAGGTTTGAGCAGGCGGCCTTTTCCATTTTTGAACACCTGTTTTACCACGTTCCTGGCAAAATTCCAAATATACATATTTTAAATTTCAGGTTTCTAGACAAAGCGGGTTTGACATCCCGTCTCTGTTGTTCACGTTGTATCGTGGTTCAGATTTCGATGTTTTTAGTAAAATCAAAATAATAGCTCATATGTCTACACTCAGAAAAAAAATTAGTAGAAAAA
Source organism: Eustalomyia histrio (assembly GCA_949748255.1). NCBI lineage: Eukaryota > Metazoa > Arthropoda > Insecta > Diptera > Anthomyiidae > Eustalomyia > Eustalomyia histrio. Next base: position 70,988,734 of record OX456526.1, read on the forward strand.
TTTTTAAACAGTTTTCAATCCTACTATACTATTTTTGTACTGATTTTTAGTAAAAAGAATATTATTTAGCAAATCTTTTTGCTATTTGCATTCTACAAATTACAAATTTTTTACAGAATATTTACAAATTTTTGTTGCTAATTTTAGAATTCATTTTGCAAATTTTTGAAAACTAATTTGCTAAAACTAGCAATAAAATTTATTAATTTTAAAAAAGTGGATATTGAAGGAATAATAAAATTTACTAATTTTAAAAAAGTGCATATTGAAGGAAATGTTTTTTCTAATTAAAACTTACACCTACAACCTTAAATTGCCTTAAAATGTTACATAAATTGAAAAATGGATGTCTATTAAAATAACCCTAAATAGTTTTTTTGGTTCTAAAAATCAGCCCTAAAAACAATTAAAATTTGACCTTAAAATTGAAAAAATTTACTAAAATATTTTTCAAAAAAGAAATTAAAACAAAATTATTCGTTTGTTTTTACAATTTTTAAGCCTTTGATTTTTTTTTAATTTTGTCTAATAATATAAAAAAAAAAATTATGTTCAACAAAAATAAATTTGAATTTTTGTACTAATAATAATAATAATTAGTAATTTTTTTTGCTGATTTACTTAAATTTAGTAGCGGCAGCTAATTTTTCTACAAATTACATTGTACTACTCGTCAACAGACATATAGTACCGCTGGGCTCAAATTAGAAAAATTTCCCGTAATAATAAAAAAATTTTCAGTTGCCATTACAGACTTTTTTTGGTGAGTGTACAGATCTTAGCTCATATTATTTTAGTTACGAGATTAGCATATTATTTTCTTAAAAATGAAAAATTTTTATTGTTGCTCAAAACAAAGAAATTCAAAATTGGACAAAACTCAGGACCGTAAGTCTAGAGTATACTTTATAAAGGCCTTTGGTGCTCTGATTCCGAAATTGTATGATGTATTTGTGATATTCTAAACTATGTATTCATAACATACGAATTTTCCATTCCGTGAATATTTTTTCTTCTTCAAAACTCGATATGGCATGTAAGAGTTATATTCTTCCGTTTTAGTCCAATTCCGGGCAGAACATTTTTCTTTGATTTAATGCTGTATTTTTGTGTAATAGGTTAATGGAATTGCTATATCCAGTGAATAGCATTTTTTTAATTTCTTTTTGGTTGGGACGGTCATTTTTCCAGCCCGACGAAGACTTAAGAGGCAGGACTGGTTTAACATTTTTCATTGTCTCCACAATATGAACCATGTGTTTATAGCATGTGGGCGAAGTAAAAATTTCACGGAATCTGCATGATGCCATATGGTATTATTGGCCGGTAATGGGTTGAAACATGTATTTAGCTATCTCTGTAACACAGCACGCTAAACTAAGGTTCCAGTATATGGTCCTTCGAAATCTCTTTCCACTAATACTACCAAATTATGTACATTTTTGGCACTATTTCTTTCTAATCTGCGCAAAGTGCGCAAGAACTTTAATTAGTTTGCAAAAAATCGGCTCTGAGAATAAATATATTTTCTGTAACACAATCTCAAGAATCTGATTGGAAATAAACAAATAAACAAAAGAATTATGCAAAAAATGTTTGTACAGGTAGCAATTAGGGATGTAAAAGAAATCTCAATTATAGAATATCATATTGGAAATAATGATCAAATACAAAGACGCCCTCTACACGTTTTGCCTTGCAACAATGTCTTGTAAGACATGTACATGAATCTAATTGGTTTTGTAAGAATAATAGCCAACAAATAATCGTCTTCAAGACAAATTACAAAATTTTTTGGTAACACCCACTACAACCAACTGAAACCAAACCGTTAATTTTCAAATAAGACTAACATAAAGACAACAAAATATATAAACAAAAAAACGACATACAGCAGCATTTTATTAATTTACGAGAAGCTTAAACAATTGTTAAATTGTATAAAATTATTAACCAACAAATAAAATAAAAAAAGAATAATAATATTTATAAATAATAATAAATAACAATTATGTAGATGCATGAAAAAAAAAATATAAAATAATAGTAATAATAGAATTAAAATAATCAAAAGAAACGAATGGAAAAAAAACTAAATACACCCCCACTAAACTAGGCACAAACGATCTTTTTTGGCTGGTTGGTTTAAATTTTTGGCCCACCGGCTATGACAGCTTCTCAAATGATTAGTTTTTTTTGCAGACATAAAAAAACTAATAGTTAAACAAAAAAGGAATAAAAAACACGTCAAAGTACTATAATTTTTTTTATTACAATGCCAAATTGAAAAAGATCATGAACAATCAAAATGTGTATATAAAAATAACGATATTTTGACACACTTAACAGAAGAAAAAAAAAACAACAATAAAAATTATATCCTAGGGCCAAAAGCGGACTTCTCTTATAGCAAATAAAAAATACAAAATCAAATCATACAAACAACAATAATCATGAAATTAGAACCTTATTTTGTATTTAGCAATCGGTACTTTGTTTTTTTAAGAATAATATCCAAAAAAAAACGTTATGAAACAAAAAAATAATAACAATAACAACACTTGGTTTTAAGTACAAAACTAGATTTTTTTTTCATTTAAAAATCTTGATTTTGATTTTTTCTATATTTATAATAAATGTTTATATTTAACATAAATAAATAAATTAGTTCTTATTGTTGATTTTTAAAAGTAATTTAACAGATAAGCCAAAGGAATTGGCAAAAAACTAACAACTAAAATCGAAATAGTGGCCAAATAAACGATACGCTAATAAATTTGTTTGATTTGAAAACAATACCGCTTAAAAATCCAGTTATCAATGGTCATGAAGGCGCCAAAAAAAACTTATTATAAAAACAGGAAAAATATGAATGATTTTATTTAATATCAGTGGGAAAATAATATGAGTCATAACTGTAACACGCAAATCTGGTGATTTTTCTTGCAAAACACATTAAAAGGATAAGATGGTTGTGAATGAAGCTATGAATTCATTAAAAACTTAATATACACCGTGCAACCAAATTTTATGTCATCGCCTGCAGCTTCAATGGATCCCACGCGAATGACAAAAGTACACTATTGCTGAAAAAAAATCTCCAAAGGGTTTTTATAAATTTGACTCGGATTTTTATTTAATGTCTTTTGAAATATCTGTTTGTTTTAATAACAATAATGTCGCGAAAACGAAAGATAATATTCTTTTTCTTAATTTAGTTTAAAATATACTTGTTATTGTATGTAGAATATGACAAACTTTAAAAAAGATTTAGTCACTTTTTTTAAGTGCTGTCGTTAAAAAAACTATTTTTTTAACTAAAAATCCACATATCACAACTTTAACTTCTATATTTAAAATATAAATTATCTGTATATCTTCTATTTCTTTTTAGTGTTTTTAAAGGTAACATAAAACTGCTTAATAATCACACACTGAAAAAAAGTTAGTAGAAAAATTTGTAAATGGTTTTAAATCCCACTTTTCTATTTTTATACTGATTTTTAGTAAAAAATTATTGTTTAGTAAAAAATTATTGTGTAGTAAATTGTGTAGTAAATAAAAATTACATGATTTTTACCGAATATTAACAAATATTTGTTCCTAATTTCAGAAATCATTTCACAATTTTTCGAGAACCAAATTGCTAAAATTTTATGGAAGTTAAGCAAATTTTATTTCTAATAATTAAAACTTATTCTTTCTAACTTAAAATGCCGGTATACTCAAGTAGATTATATGGGAATGGAAATAAAGGCTATCTGCAATAACAGAGCAAAATATTAATATAAAATATATCAATTTTTATTGATTAGATCCAGTTTATTTTAATAAATTTTGTTTATAAATTTACTAATGCTTAGTAGCGATTTTTAACTTTTCTGCTATTAGCATTTTACTAATATTTAATAAAATTTGTTTTTGACTTTAGCAGATCAATTTTAAATTGAAGTTTACCTTATGTTACTAAAATTTAGTAGCGCTTACTAATTTTTTATACCAATTGTATTTTACTAAAATCGTATTAATAATATTTAGTACATTTTCTTTTGCTGATTTTAGGAAACGGATTTTAAATTCCACTTTACGAAAACTTTACAAAAATTTAGTATCGGCTACAAATTTTTCCTACTAATTTGATTGCACATTGTATTTTTTGCTAAGATTGACAAAAAATACCGCAGGGCTTAAATTCGAAAAATTTGCCGTAATAACAACAAAATTTTTAGTTGCCATTACAGAACATTTTTTGTGAGTGGTATTTAACAAATTAATGTTACGTTTATTAAAATTGAATTAATTTATTCCTGCGACACGACAACACTTAGTTTATTTGGTTTATTTAATTTATTAGTTTTATTTTTTTACACTTTTTAAAAATTTACTAAAAAGCCACATGATTATCTTGTATACCAACATAATATCAACGCTTCAACATCCTAAAGAGAATTTTTGTTTTAAATATTTGAAATGAAAAAGTCATTAAAAGTCAAATCGCACATTATAGTAACATTGATATTTTAACCTTATCTGCCTTAACATACACGAGTTATTTCCGAAAGTCCGTCATATATTACACCATCAAGATATTTTCATATGATGCTCAATTATAATTAATGGTGGAGTGAGTGCTATTGTTACATTTTACAATATTACGTTTCCGTTAATCATAAATTTCTCCTTCCTAAATCATTGCATTGTTGTCAGACCTGTGTATGTTACCTGTCCACGATTTTATTGATAACTTAGTCACGTAACTTATATTCAAAAAGTTTATTCTCTCCTCTTCAGATAACAAATCTATAGTTTGTAAAATGCAACCGTGGCATTTTTCCGTACTCTTGGGCATTTATTGCCTTATATACATTCATCTCTACCGATTTATTATCATGTGTGTCAGTTCTGCTGTTATTCACACTTTTCCGAAATTTCCTCGACTAAAGTTTCGTTGGAACCATCAGACTTCAGTTCGCGACAACGCATCAGGTGCGCGATTCTACTTCCGCCTGATATACTCAAGTCTCATACCCGTCCATTTGAATGACAGATTTTTCTTGAAAATAAGTAAGTCAGGGGCCTATGATCACTTTGGATCAGAAATGTTCTACCTCAAATGTATGGTCTGAAATATTGTATCGCCAAATGAATATCAGTCAGTTCCTACTCATTCTAAGTAATTGATTGCCTTGACTTTCTTGTCTGCTCGGCAAGCATGTTTGTTAGCATCAGATGTTATGAAGAATTCCTTCGTAAAATATAGATATTGCATTAGCCTTGAACTTCACAGCTGGCTTTTAAGGTACCTAATGGAATATTTACATTCCTTGTAATTGTAAAATGCAGTAATTGTAAAATGCAACAAAGAGTTAAGTTTCATGACCGATCTTCGATGTACGATTTTCTTTTAATTTGGATGGTCCCATATGCCTAAATACCATTTGAGCACAATTCAATTTGGACTTTAAGGTCTAATTAAAGGATGATTTTTTTTTTGCTATTTGATTTGTCAGTGTAAATTTTTTCGGTGTTAAAAAAAGATTCGTGACATGTGGCAATGCCAGAAATGCTCAGTAAGGTTTTCCATTTCAAATACGCCTGCAAATCATTGAATTTTACTATCGAATTTCGTGTTGTGTGAGATATGTGGATCCATCAGCGACGGAGCTCATTTTTGGCTCCATGAGAACGTCAAAAATCAGAATTGCCGAATTTGGTATAAAGAGCAGCCAGATGCAGTTTAAGAGCTGCCAATTTACAGTCAATGGAACAAGGTACCGTGCGATTATTACGGATTTTTTTTTGCACAAAATGGAAGAATTGGACTTGGTTGACATGTTGTTTCAACATGACGGTGCCACACGTCACGCACCTATTGAGCAATTAATCTCACGTCTTGGAGCAGTCCATTGACCGCCAAGGAGTACGTAAAGTCTCTAATGTACAGAGACAAATCAGTCACAACTCCAGCCCTGAAAGCCAACATTTCAGCTACCATTGGTGAGATACCGACCGAAATGCTGGAAAAAGTATGCCGTATTTGGGGTCACGGATGGATCACCTACGGCGTAGCCGCGGGAAAAATTTACATTAAATAATCTTTAAAAAAGGCAGGCATTCATTTATCGCCCAAAATAAATACTTAATTCACTTTTGCAAATTTTCTAGTCTAGTTAAGGTCTAGTTAAGAGCACAAAAGATACAATTATTTCATTCAGTAGTACGCTAACTTTCAACAGAGCAAGTATATTCCGCTTTGTTGAAGAAATAAAGTACACTCTAAAATTTTGTGTTTTTTTTATTATAGGTATTTTTTTATTGTAGGTATTTATTTTGTTTTTCGTTTACATTTTTAATTAAAAATGTGGAACGTTGAGTGGGAAGAATTTTTTTTATTTTATTTATATATATTAAATGAGGCAGAGTGCCCTATATGCAATCAAAAGATTATTATGAATTATTGTTTTTTTAGAGAAAACATAAACATGAACTATTTTATTTCAATGAATACGGATATTCTCTTATGTATCGATTAAATCGTTTATTAATTTATTCATTCATTTATTTATCTAGAAAGATAAAATAATTTTTTACGGTGTAAAAGGCCAATACATTCACATTCTCTATTTCTGCCGGCCACTGATCAATAGTCTGCTTGTTGTGCGCTCTTAAAAAAGGTGTTATCGTAGCGTATGAGTAACATGAATTCGATATAATTTAGGTGCAATAAAATATTAAGTATACGCTTGGATTTGAAATAAATTGTCTCATTTATAAAAAAAATTCTTGCATATCTAAATTAAAATAAGAGAATTTTTTTGCAATATTACTGTATTATATAAAAAGCGAATAATTGATTGACCCTATTTAGAAATTTAAGTTAATCTATATTGAAGGACTTTTTTAAAAAAATTCTAGTAGGAATATCAAAATCGACAAAATATAATAATTATCAAATTTTAGTTTCTAGCACGTGTTACGCTTAAGGTGAACTATTTGAAAAACAAATTTGAAAACAATACAATATTAAAATGTGCCTTGTAACACTTTTAATAAAATATAGTATATTTTTTTGTTAGTATTTTTTTTTTTAACTTAAGAAATCAAGTTTTCCTATTTTACTATAATATCTCGTTAAATCATCTCATAATATTTTTTTTTTGTTTGCATTTTTTCAACAAATTTTGTTTATTTTAAACATTATAATTTTTAATGGTCAAAGCCATTATTACAGCATCATCAGTTGTTGTGTGGGGGTTTTCTGATGTTTTTTGCGCTGATTTTACTTTAGAGATTTTTAAGGCAAAATCATATTTTTTTTTACAGTAACAGACTGGAATTGTTGATGTCAAAGTTCAAATCAATAACTATGGTATGAAAAATAAACAAAAAGCGATTGTTTCGCAAAATAAATGTAGACACAAAGTAATGATGGGTTTCTTTCAATAGAAGATGTCTACCGGTATAATAAAATGATATAAAATTTTAATGTGTTCATTAACGGTTTTTATAAATAAAAATAATAAACAAAAAAATAGAGTTATTAAAACGATTGAAAATAAATGATTTCAATGTAAGATTTATCTAAATTGACCTAGAAACATTTTATTCTATAAATATCTTGTGGGTAAATACAACAGAGACATCTCTATGAGGCATCATAAACTTCCTTTTGGAATATATATTTTTTTTTTAAATTGGTTTAAATTGAAAATAAACTTTGACAGTTATTAATTGCAAATATCGTTAAAATTCATCGATACAAAAAAAAAAGAAAAAAAAAATTGTTGACTGTGATATTCACTATACAGAAATAACTATAAATTCACACAACCTGTAATGCTAAATTTAACAATTGTATTAAGGTGGAATTTATTTTTAACGTTAAATGGATCTCCATGGTATAACTTTGGTAAAATTAGCTCGAGAACCGATTTTAGGGGAACTGGATCTACATATGTTTTATATAATCGGTGGTTTTATGTAAAATTTCAATCTAAAATTATAAGTAATTTTTGGTTTTGGGACATTTTCTTTAATATATTTTAAATTAAAACAATATATAATTGTAACCATATTGCAAAAAAAACACTAACATATTGTTTCCTTTCCTTGCAGTATTGATTTTATTGAAAGTGTTTACGTGTGTGTATTTTTATTTTATCTTTTGGTATGATTTGAATTTACGTGTTTTTTGCATACCAATTGACACTGATCATCAGTTAATTTGTTTTAATTTTGTTCACCTCTCTCTCTGTCTTCTTTTTTTCTGTTGCGAATACGTATTGTCGTCTGTCGACCAGTTTGGCATGTGTGTACACATGTGTGCATGGGTTGGGTTAGTGTAGTCAAACCAAAATGACATTAAAAGTGAATGTTTAAGTTATGTTATGGGTTTGTAGGACATTTGTTATCGGCTCCTTGAAATGGCATCAGTGGTTGAAAACACAAAAAGAATGTATGAAACTTGAAAAGAAGTTCAAGGGAGATGTTGTTTATTGGAATGCTAAAGAAATTACAATTTTATTATTTACACTTTTTATTTTTATTCATCAAGAGAAAAACTTTCAAAAATTGGACTTTGATAGAAAATTTAATTCAATTTTTTGGATAACTCATAATTTTTGTAAAAAAATAAAATAAGGTTCTCAGGTGCACACAGGAAAATAAAATGGCAAGCGAATTGAAAAGTGTATTGTGGTTGCGGCAACCAATCAATTCGTTTAGCTCAAACAAGTTTAAATGTGATTGCTAAATATTTTGGTTGTTGCAACTAAAATTCAGTTGTATTAACAAAATTTTGTTTCGGAGAACAATATTTCGTTGTGGTAACCGATTTTAATCGCAATAACCGAATTTTAGTTGCAAACTAAGAAAATTTTTCTGTGTGTGTGTGCATTTTAAAATAATTGAAGGTTTACAAAATAAGTATACTCGTAGATTAAAAATGCGTGGTTAACATCAGATGGCGTATTTTTACACATGGTTTGTATCTTTAAAAACTTATACGATATTGAAGGAAATAGTGTAAAAAACGAAGTTTATTTTAAAAAGTGCAGCTGAAGTACATCGATTGCTCACCAAAACCTTGTCCTGAATATGTTCCATTCATTTCAACGCGCAAGAGATAGTTTGTGCTGTTCAAAAGTGGTGATTTTGACAGGGAGGACAGAGAAAGTCCAACTTAGCCAAAAAATTTCAAAAATTACTCGAAGAAGATTGTTGTCAACCTCAAGAAGAACTTGCAAAGGCATTGAGAGTCAATCAAGCAGCAAATTCAAAACGTGTGCAAGCAGCAGGATTCATCCAAAAGTTTAGAAAATTGGGTGCCACACGAGTTAAAGCAGAGAAACGATGAAAGACGACTTTAAATGTCCAAAATGCTACTTGCATGCCTTAAAAATAAGTCATTGTTGCATCGAAACTTTACTGGCGATAAAAAATGGATCCATTACGAAGACCCGAAGCGCAAGAAATCGTCTGTGAAGCCTGGCCAACCAGCCAAATCAACGCCAAAGCCGAATATCCATGGAGGGACCAGAGGGGTCCCATCTATTATGAGCTGATGAAATCGGGCCAGACGATCACAGGGGACCTATAGTGAATACAATTAATTCGTTTGAAGAGAGCGAAAAACTTCCAGAATATGCGGCCAGACATGAAGCCGTAATATTTCATTATGACAACGCTCGGCCATATATTCCAAGACCGGGTAAAAACTATCTAGAAAATAGTAGTTGGGAAGTTTTCCTTCACCCAACTCTTTCCCTATCCTACTAATATTTGTTTCTTTCCAACAGGGTATCAAATAATAATTTTGAATTTAAATATTTTTTGTCCGAAAAAAAGTTTCAAATCTTTTTGTACCGCTTAGATTTTAGAGAGCTGTTGTATGTATAAATATATATCTTTTTACTATATTTCAAAGTCCTTGGTCTTTCTATATAGTACTTGTTGCCTTTATAAAAGCTATAAATTTAGTTGTGGTTGCTAGGGGGCTAGCAAGCTAGGAGGTTAGGAAGCTAGGGATGGCATTTTGTTCACCTTGTATGTTTGTACCGTTTGTTACCAGCACAAATAGGTATAATTTTATAAGACGTATACGTAATATTTATTTATTACAAACACATATATTTTTGTTATATGTTTTTATTCGATCAATTAAAAATTAATTAACTTTTTTCAATTTTGAGCTAATTGAACTTAAAGCTAGTATATAGTATTCATGCTCATTTATTTATTTATTTATTTATTTATTTATTTATTTATTTATTTATTTATTTATTTATTTATTTATTTATTTATTTATTTTTTATTTATTTATTTATTTATTTATTTATTTATTTATTCATTCATTTATTCATTTATTTATTTATTTATTTATTTATTTATTTATTTATTTATTTATTTATTTATTCATTTATTTATTTATTTATTTATTTATTTATTTATTTATTTATTTATTTATTTATTTATTTATTTATTTATTTATTCATTTATTTATTTATTTATTTATTTATTTATTTATTTATTTATTTATTTATTTTTTTATTTATTTATTTACTTACTTATTTATTTATTTATTTATTTATTTATTTATTTATTTATTTATTTATTTTTTCATTTATTTATTTATTTATTTATTTATTTATTTATTTATTTATTTATTTATTTATTTTTTTATTTATTTATTTATTCATTTATTTATTTATTTATTTATTTATTTATTTATTTATTTATTTTTTCATTTATTTATTTATTTATTCATTCATTCATTTATTTATTTATTTATTTATTTATTTATTTATTATAATTACAGTTCAGGAATTACCAAGCAAAAACAATAAAAATGACAATAGTTGAAACATATTTAAAAATAGGTTACAATTAAGTACAATAATTTAAAAGCTGAAACTGAAATTACACGAAATTTAAAAAAAATAAAAGTAATAAAAAAAAAAATAAAGTTAAAATAAAAATAGAAAAAATAAAAAAAATATCAAGAATAATTTTGAAAAACAAATTTTATAATGAAGATATATGTTTTCCAGCAAATATAACAATATTTTCAAAACCTGGGCAACATCAACTCATCAGATTTACCACATAGGTAGGGTAGTTAAGCTGTTTCGAGTTGCTTTGAAAATTTTAAAATAAAAAAATATAAATGTTAGAGATTTTTAATGTTTTTAAAGTAAAAATTAAAACTGATACATGTGGGTTTTTATATAGGTTTTAAGTTCTTGGTTTTGTAACGAAAGCACTTTGAAAAAAAGTGGCAAATGCTCGCCCTTCTACCCTACATGTATATTAGTTTTCTCCGCTCCATCAGGTATATACGTATATTTCATCAAAAAAAGCTGAGTTTAAATAAGAATACCTTCCTTGTAAGTTAGTTTTCATTTTAATATAAATATATTCCTACTTATTTTTAAAATGCGAAAAAAATTTGAAATATTACTAGTTTGTATGTTATACGAATGGGACTGGTAAGTTTTACATGAGCTTGTCAATGCAGAACAACCTCCATTCATACTGGACCCCAAAATACGTATTTTCGTTTTTTAAAGTATTAAACTTTCAAATTTTAAATCGAACAAAAATACGTATTCTGGTGCTCAATATAAATGGGGTATTACACAAAATGTTCTGCTTACAAGGCAAATGCTCTACAGACTAAGGTATTTGTTGTCCTTGCAAATTGGATGAATTACTGCAAAGTTATATTGTTTCGTTTATCTGTTCAAACAAATGCAAAGGAAACGAAGAGAAAACGAGGATTATAAGAAAATCAAAGCAAAAAAAAAAAAATAATAATAGGAAAATGAAAGAAAACTAACACTACATAAAAATACAATAAATTGGCCTCGGATGACCAGTCCAGGATAGGTTCATTGGTGTCAAATGACTGATCATTCCTTGTAGGAAACTAAAAATTGAGAAACAATACGTAAATTGATTTGAAATGTTTTTTTAGGAGTTCATTATTAAAATTCAAAAATCACGATATAAACTCCACCAATGATGCAACTCATGCTGAATGAAAATATATCGTTCACTTTTTACTTCCTTATCGGATTGATATTTCTAAAGTTTCTAATGGGCCTTACAAATCAAATCAACTCATCGTATTGTTTAAAGATAAAAATAAAAAAGTGAATATAATTTATTCTACATTAAAAAATCCATTAAATTTTCTGAAATATTTTAATTTAAACAAATTCTCAGAATAGATAAATAAAAATCTTTAATAAATAACTTACAGTATTATTTGAAAAATACATAATACTGACATAAAAATCAAACAGAAATTTCAATATAACACAAATATTTACCACAATTTTGTGAAAAACACCTCACATATCGAAGACAATCAATCAATAAAGAAATCAAATAGTACCATGTTTTCATGTTATTTCAAAAACAACACATAAAAATAAAAGTTTTTATGATTTTACAAGCAATTTTCAAAAACATATTAAGCAGAAAAACCAAATAGAAGAAAATTGTCTCCAGATAATGATATCTAATGAATAACATGTGTTGGCAGTCAAATACCTTCAAATCAAGTGTTAAAACTAAAAAAAAAAGTTCTACATTCTAAACAATTATAAACATTAAAATGGCATAATAAATATTTGTCTAAAAATAGACGTTTTATGAAAATATTAATGATCCGAAAGGGGTTAATTTTGATTTGGAACAATTGATTTAATAAAAATCATTTCTTCCCCATACAAAGAAAATTTCAAATCATGAACACTTGTCTACCTTAAGGTAAATATTATCGTGAAATTGTGTTTAACACATTTCTGTACATGTCTAAAGGAAGATGTATACAATAATTACCCTTTTGAGAATTGGAAAAATGTTTCCCCAATAATTTCTAAAAGCAAGTTTTGTATAAACTATGTGGCATTTTAAATCCAACACCTACTAATTATCTGTTATTTTCTTTTGTCATTCATATGTCTCCTCCTCCTTCTTTTGCATTACTTATTTCATCATTTCAAGCTTTTCTGTGACTCGTGGTATCAATGCAACTTCAATTTATGAGACCAATGTGTCATTTGTTGTTCATTTTTAAACATACACACTTTTTTATGTGTTTCAATGTTTTTGAGGTCTTTATAAGTATTTATTTCTCCCCCTTTTTTTTCTTACTTTTTCGATTTAACACTTTTTCATGCATCTTAAATGGTTGCATTGATTTCGTTTTTGCTACATGCAGCTGTGTATTATTAAATTTGTAATTAACCGTGTTAAGTGTATTTAGATTTAATGCTTCACCAAAATTAAAGGGAAGATATTATTTTTGAAGAAAATCTTTGGAAGCTTTCAAACATTATTTTAAGGTGATTAATTTGAAAACATAATCGTTTGGGATTATTTTTGAAAGTTTTAAAGTAAAGTCGGAAATTTTTTGTTTTAAAAATGATTAATATAAAAAGAAATATGGTGTAATTAGGTGGCTGCACATAAACTCATCGGATATTATTCCATTACCTAGTTTTGGGATTGCGTTGGAAAATTGTTGGACATAATTCCAATATGGAAATGGAGTTTATACCATTTACAAAGTAGTAATAACGCCAAGATGGTCATATGGCCGAAAAATAATATAGTACGTGATGAAAATATGCTGTTGTTGGGCATGCCTAAGAGAAGAAAACCCTTCACAATACCTTCATTCTATCGGTGATCACAATACAATATTTGAAAATATTTTTATTATAATCCCAATGCTGGGCTTTAAGTTAATTTTCTTCTTGGGAATACAACTTAAAATATTTCATTCATAATTACAACTTCCTTTATTTAAGACAAAATCACAAATCCATAAATTAGTATAATGTCCGTAAGGGTTATGTCACATCACTGTGAAATTATTTCATATTTAAACTAATTTGTTCACATGAGAAATGCAACAAAATATTTAAAAGACTCAAAAATAATTGGCTTAAGTGACTCAAACTATGTATGAAACAAAATTTTATATTTACAGTTTTAATTTTAAAAAATTTTAAATTTTTATTTCATACCCGATACCCATGACATAATAATACCCAATAAACATTTAAAAGTTAAAAATTCAAGTGCTTTAATAGTCAAAATCGAGTACGTACAAATAAAAAATTTGTTTCATGTTTTTCGTCAATATTTTAAAATAAAATTAAAACATTTGTTCAAATTCACAATTTTCCTGTAAAGTTTTTATAAAATCTGAATTTCATCTATCGATTTAAACGAAAAGCTAAGCCACATTTATTTGGAGTTAAGCTCTGTCCTTACATTATCTTGTTTCTTATTTCAGAAAGTTTCTACAAATTTCTACGCTTCGAAATACAAAAGGATTAGTGTACAAAACTTAAATTATAAAAATGTATGTATGTATGTTAAGAAATTGTACAAAAATCAATCATTACCGTGAACTTATGGCTTTATGATATTACTATATTTTTTAAACTTAAATTGAACCGCGATTCAAGGCTTAAATTAAAGTATATTCTCAATGTTATGTCCGACTTGATTGCTGTCAAATTTTTGAATTTGGCGGAAACAATCTAATATTTTTAATAATTTCTTATTGAATTTCTTTTGAAGGCAGCTTTCGTTTATTTTAAAACATTTTCTAATATTTCGACAGTGTGTTAATTTTGTATATTATTCGATCTATCTTAATTATATATTTTTAATTTTATCCGGCTCGAGATCATAATTTAATGTTACTAACGAATAGTAAACACTATTTTTTTATTAAATGGTAAAAATTGTAAAGAAAATTTTAAATCCTTCTTTACCGTTAAACTGTCGCACTCTGCACATAATATCAGTCTTTGTTAAAAATCACGTTTGTGTAGTCAAACTTCAAGTTGTCGAAATAATGAAACTTACTCTTGTACTAACAGTAATTAAAAAATAAATGGTTCTCATGAGATCAGCTGTTTATTTTACAATTTACGTAGGAAATTTTGGTTTGGAGAAGGGGAATGATTTTTGGGTAAGATTGGGAACCTGGTGGTTCACGCGGTATCGCCAGGTATTTTGTTTGTACTTTTGCGAAATGCGAAATTGTGGTGGCAATTTTTCGCATCAATTTAATTAAGACAACCATTTGAAAATGTGACAAAGAGGGACATTTGTCAATGTTATGATTATGGATTTCTAAGAACTAAAAAAATTGAGAAATAATAAGATGATATAACGTTTTTTGGCTTTAAACAAAGCACCATTTTTTTCGCTGTTGTGAACGAAATATTAGCACTAACGTTAGGAAACTGTCCTATTAATTTTAGGAAAAAACAGGGGTCGAATTACGGCTTTCTTGATCGTAATTTTTCGATCGAAATTATTTTATTCCTCTTCATCAGGGATGTTGTAGTTTGACCTTAGTTAAAGTTTTTTTTTTTATTATTATTAGTTTTATTGTGATTATATATTACAAAGACAGTTTTCGTACGAATTCATTTGATCACGAATACCGTAATTCTTTAATTTTTGTTAACGATTTTACCGATTTTGTTAACTAACGATAATTGTTGGTTGAGTTACCTAAACAGCTTTTCTGTATTTTTTGAAATTATTGACAAGAGATACCGACAACATTTGTTAATTTCAAATTTATTTGCTTTGAAATTTTATAAAGTAACGGCAAAAATCGTTAACTTGAACTTCAAAAAAAAAAAAGTCTGTACTTAAGTTTACAATTTTTTTTAAATATTAACAAGTATCGGTAGAAAAATGTTGGAGAATAACTTTTAACTAATTTTATTCTTAATTATCGAATTTTGACAATGTAACTACCGAATTTTGTTAACTTGCGTGAAATCCGAAATTGTGGTGCAATTTTTTCGAATAAATTTAATAAAGAACTATAAAAATTTGAGAAATAATATGATGGTATTACGGTTTTTGGCTTCAAACATAGCACCATTTTTTTCGTTGTTGTTAACAAACATTAGCACTAACATAAGGAAACGGTCCTATTAATTTTAAGAAAAGAAGGGTCGAATTACTTCATTTCTGATCGTAATTTTTTTAATCGAAATTATTTTTTATTTCTTAAAATAAAACACTTAAGGATTTTTTCTCCATCAGGAATGTTGTAGTTCGGACCTAGTTAAAGTTGGTGTTTTCAATATAAGCTTTATTGTGATTATATATTAAGAAAATTGTTTTCGAACGAATTCATTCGATCACGATTGCCGTAATTCGACCCCTGTATTTTTCTTCAAACGTTTGGAATCTCTTGTCCGACAAAAAGTGATTAAAATTTTAGAATTCAGCAATCAATGGTTTAAGCCGTATTATCTATTTTATGGCGATCTTTTATTCATATATTGTATATTTATACCCTTCACCATAGGTGGAAGGGTATATATAAGTTTGTCATTCCGTTTGTAATTTCTACAATATTGATCTTAGACCCTATAAAGTATATATATTCTGGGTCCTTATGAAGAGCGAAGTTGATTTAACGATGTCCGTCTGTCCGTCTGTCCGTCTGTCCGTCTGTGTGTTGAAATGGGTTTTCCGAAGAACCCAGACATGATGAGGACTTGATTCTTTTTTATTTCTGTTACATGTGATCCATTTCTGTTTGCTATTAAAAATCAGACAGATCGGTTAATAAATGGCTGAGATATTAGCAAAAAACCAGGACTACCTCTAATTTTTCCAGTAAAATCCCTTTGTTTAATATGTATGTAGAATTTTGAGCATAACAACACATCCATGTGTTAAAATTCTTTTCTTTCATCTCCACCTTTTATACACAAACAACACACATACAAAGATTTGTCATTTAAATAAAAACCAAACAAATCTCTAATTAACGAAGACTTTTATATATGTACCTCTATTGACGATGATTTTGTGTGAGCTTCAATAGCTCAGTTGTCTAGACGCTGTGTCACAAATACTTTTTTTTTCTCTAAGGCCGCGGGGTTCGAGGTTCAAATCTCGGCCAGGTCAATTCACTTTTTTTTTGTACATTTTTTTTTATTATTTTCTTAAGACTTTTTTTTTGCTTATTTTTGTTTTTTTTTAACATTTAATAATTAATTTATATAAAATTTTATATTAATAATTAAAATTCTTTTCTTTCATCTCCACCTTTTATACACAAACAGCACACATATAAAGATTTGTCATTTAAATAAAAACCAAACAAATCTCTAATTAACGAAGACTTTTATATATGTACCTCTATTGACGATGATTTTGTGTGAGCTTCAATAGCTCAGTTGTCTAGACGCTGTGTCACAAATACTTTTTTTTCTCTAAGGCCGCGGGGTTCGAGGTTCAAATCTCGGTCAGGTCAATTCACTTTTTTTTTGTACATTTTTTTTATTATTTTCTTAAGACTTTTTTTTTTGCTTATTTTTGGTTTTTTTTAACATTTAATAATTAATTTATATAAAATTTTATATTAATAATTAAATAATCCATAAATAGGCTAAAAACATCAACATTTTTATAAAAACCCTCTGATACAAACAAAATACAAACGTTTTTATACCTTTCACCACAGGTGGAAGGGTCGCGGGTTCGTTAAGATTTTTTTTTGGTTATTTTTTGTTTTTTTTTTATATTTAATAATTAATTTAAATAAAATTTTATATTAATAATTAAATAATCCATAAATAGGCTAAAAACATAAAAATTTGTATAAAAACCCTCTGATACAAACAAAATACAAACAGTTTTATTCCTATTTTTTGCTCCGATTTAAAAGAATTTATAAAAAGATTTTTAAACCATTTTATTTCTCACATATTAAGAAAATTTTATACAAAATTTACCTTTGAGTGCAACTATTTTAGGTCATAACTTATAATAATTTATAAAAAAAATTATAAACTATTTTCCTTCAAATTTTTAAAATTAAGCTAAAGAAATTACAAATATTTCTAATAAAAAAGCGAAATAAAATCCTAAATGCAAATTTGCCAGCTAAATCAAACTATTTTGTAGAAATAAAACACATGCAGTTCTAGTGATTTCTTTTAACGATTTGTTGAAATTCTGTTCTTTCACCTCTTCACCTTGTATACACAAACAACAAACACTATTTTCTAGATCTGTAATATGACCTATGGCTACGTCTTATATAGCAAAAATCGAAAATCTTTAGTATAACATATTTGCTGAAAAAACTCGAAATATCGGTTCAGATACAAAAAAGTTATGCCCAAAACATAATTGTTTTTTAAATACCTATTTTCTGGAACCATAAATCTTCCCAAGTCCAAGTTTTATCACCAAACTAAATGGTTAATTTCCTCTTAAAGGCGTCCTTATATAAATCTGTCCATTCCATATATGTCCATATATAAACTTCATTTTTTTCCCAACCATGGTGAAGGGTATATAAGATTCGGCATAGCAGAATTTAGCCGCTCTTACTTGTTTTATATTATATTTTGTTATATTTTATTAACAAGCAGTAATTTTCACTGTATTATAAATTATTTTATAAAATTTTTCTTTAGCCTTAAAGTCAAATCTATTCAGAAATTTTTGCCCCGTAACTTACGCAATATACTTTTGCAAACTTTTGTTATTTAAATTTTAATTTGAAAAGATCAGTAATTCAAAAATTACAGCTTTTTCTAATAATTCTATTAGTCTTATTCTGCCATGCCAGATACCGATTAAAGTTCATAAATATTATTTTAAATCGTATTATTATTCGAATTTTCAAAAAAGGAAAAAATAAGTTAACAGCGTATAAGTTATATTAATTATAGGTTTTATAATATAAAGTATACGCCACGGGGCACTATAAATAAAATAAAAGACGAATTGTATTTAAAGTTTGTCTAATCGGAAGCTAACTTGAGGGAATCTTTGCCTTACAAAACACTAAAAAGATTCAAAAAGTTTTTTAATTTCTAATATAAATTAATGCAGTAGGCTTTCTCTCAATTGTATTTTATTTGGCAAACGTTTGTATGGGCCTTTGACCAAATTTGTTTGGCAAAATTGTAGAACTTTTTCTGAACTATATAACAAATTTATTTGAATAAATACAATCAGGACCTACTAGGAAAACTTTTACAGTTTACTTAAATTTAAAATTAATTCTCATTTGAGTGTAGTAGGGTTTTGATTATCCATTAAAAACACTCACAAATTCAAACTGAATAAAACCTAAAATTTTAGATGATTATGAATTAAATGGCTGCCACACTCTCAAACCGGCGTATGCTGTCTTGATACAAAATTTGTGCCATGTGTTTGGCACAAAAAGTAAACAATAGGTTTATTTTATATTTCGTTTTCTTGTCTACTTAAGATGCTATAGACTGAAATAAGTAGATAGTGTTTGTCAAAAACTAATGCCTTAAATAAGTGAATTATTGTTCTAATCAAGATACAACACAACACAAGAAATAATGTAAGTTCGACATTGAAGACATACACTTTTTCATATAGCCGGCCAGTTGGTATGCAATTCTACATATGTATACATAATAACTAAGATTTCCACTGACAATTATCATATTGTAGTTCTAAATTTTGCTGCATTAAAATCCCAAAAGATAAATCCCTTTATAAATGCTATAAATTTATAAATATAAAATAAAAAAAAATAAAAAAGAAAACTAATTTCATTTACTACCCTTAGGTGCTAAAGACAATTAAATATTCGTGATTTAACGATCATTTTGTAATGGCTTTAACAACAACATATTAAATGACTACTCTTCAATGTGAATAAACTTAAAAACAGTTAAGAAAAAAACCAAAACCTTAATAAAAACGCATAAACCATGGCGAAAAAACACAGAAAAGAACTATTGGGAACAAAAAGGGTATTGAATATTGGTTATATGAGATCTATGCCACAAAACTAACTAACTCATCACGCGATTTAAGAAAGTGGGAGGAGTAAGATGGTTAAAACTGAAAAAAAAAATAAAAGACTCCCAACAAACTGTATTATATTGACTACATGGTACGTAGTTAAGAGGCCGCTTAAAGAAACAGGTTACATACAATTCGATTATGAAAGTAAGGAAAAAATATATGGTGGAAATTTGCCTATCATCACTTCGATTTCGAATAGAAGAGGAGAACATGGAATAAATAGTTTCTGGAGATGAAGTGAGGACAATTGATGTTGTTGTTTGTGGTGGTGTCCTAGCAGAAATAACATGATAATGAAGACGATGTAAGTAGTTAATAAAATTCAATTCAACTAACTGTATGTTGTCAAATAAAATACACTTAGACAAAAAATTGAGTAAAACAACGTTCAAGATTATGTTGAAAAAGTTAAAAATAACGTCAAATTCTTATATTTTTGCACAGAGTTACCATGGTATTTGAAAAAGTTACAAAAACGGAAAATTGGCAAAAAAAAAATCTGTGTTACACTCAGAAAAAAAGTGTGTCGAAAAATTTATAAACGGTTTTTAATCCCAATCTATTATTTTTGTACTGATTTTTAGTAAAAAAAATATTATGTAGTAAATTTTTTTGCTATTTATATTTTACACATTACAGAATTTTTTAAAAATTTTTGTTCCTAATTTCAGAAATCATTTTATAAATTTTTAAAATGCGATTTTATAAAATTGTATAAGAATGTACTTATTTTACACTTTTTTAAAAATTAATTAATATTATTGATATTAAAGGACATTTTATTTATAACAATAAAAACTTTTATCTACTTACAAACTTAAATTGCCTGAAAATGTTCCATAGGTTTAAAAAAAATGATCGGAAGTTAAGATAATTTTCACAACCAACTCCAAAAGTAGGACCACTTAAAATAGCACTAAAAAGTTCCAAAAATCAGCTCTTAAGACAATAAAAATTTGACCCTTAAATCCGAAAGTTTCATTTTAAAAATATTTTTCAATACAAAAATTTTGCTAAATGATAAATTCGTTTATCTTTTTACTATTTTTAGTTTTGGCTAAAAAATTTAAAAAAAAAAAAAATAATAAAATAAAAAATGTTGCTGCTCGACCACAAAAAAAAATAGTTTTTTGTTTATTATTTTAATAATCTTTGTACAGAATTTTAGTAGCTGTTATTAACTTTCCTACTCCTTCTATTTCTCTAATATTTCGTCAAATTTGTTGCTGATTTTACAAGATCGATTTTTAATTGCAGTTGATAGCAATTTACTAAAATTTAGTGGCTCTTATTAATTTTCTATATTAATTTCATTGTAGTAATATTAAAAATATTCAGTATTTTTTTGCTGATTTTAGCAAACCGATTTTAAATTCCTCTTAACAAAAATTTTACTAAAATTAGGTAGCGGCCACTAATTTTGTCTACTAATTTAACGTCAGTAGACATGTGTTGCTAAGAATACCTCTGGGCTTGTAACGAGAAGACAAAAGATTGTTTTTACACGACCGCGCTCAGGGCTTAATGGGGGGGGGGGGGGGGGAGTAATAAAAAAAACATCTAAATTTTTAATTATCATTAAATAATATTTAACGGCTATTTTTTTAAATATTTTTTCAAAATCTGGCATTTAAGAATAAAATTAAAATTTAATATAATTTTTTTTTTTAAATTGGCGTTTTTGTTAATATTCCCAGCAAAATAAAATGAATGTTATTCCTTACGAATCTCTTTTTCAGAACATCCAAAAAAGTTAATAGCACAAATTTTCGATTTTTAAGAAGTCATTTTAAACAACTTCCAAAATGTTGATATTAACCCCTACTTATGAAGTCATAAGAATAAAAAAACAATCATTTAGTTGGTCCATAAGTTGTTAATTCCTGCAGCCATTAAATGCCTTATTGAAAGCATATTTTGCATAACATTGATATTCACTTTGTCCTAGTAGGAATAATAATTCTTGGCGTGTTCAAAATCACATTTTTAACTTTATAACAAAGCCACTCCCTATATTCATTTTGTAGTCCCTATATTCAACAACTTCCGTAAACTAATGAAAAAGTCCATCTGGTCATCTATTTTTCATAGCACCGAAACAAACTACTTCCTCCAAATGACACGCAAATGTTAAAATCATTAATAATTCACCGAAATTTTCACAACTTCGGGTTCAGTAGATGTAGTGTTTAACTACTTCTTCCTCAGCTCTTATTTTGCTGGGTTGAAGTTAAAATTAAGTTTAAAGTTTAACTACACATTTACAGTTTAAAAATTATTTATTGTAAATGACAATTTAGTATTATATTTTCCATTTAATATATCCACTGCATAAAAATTAACTATTTAATGATTGTCCACTGCTGTTGTGATGACGCTATAATGATCCAGGCATCAAGACAAATCAAATTTGCAGTTAGATATCGGTTTGATATATAGAATAAGGATATCCGATTAATGGTAAATTGCGATATTTGTATGAAAGCAAATCAATATAATAGAAATTTAAATGTCTTTTCTTTTACAATTGTTAACAGAGTTTCTGTTGTCTCTTCTGATCCTTCGCAGCACCGTTGCACTGTGGGCGAAATGGTAAATCTAGCGTCGTTTAATTAAATTTTCAAGGTGCTTAATTGCGCCAAAATTGTGTCCCTATCGATTACTAATATCCCACTAAACTTATATATCGATTCTATTTTGATTGACATGATTTAGTTGACTGTACCACTAACTGCTTAAAAAAAAAACATTTTTTTGGAACAATGTCGGTGCTCAGACGAGAAGTTTATTTTCTGCAGCGCAACGAGCCCGTGTCTACTAAAGAATTTTCTGTCGTTAAAAATCATATATTTAAAAATGAAATCCTTCTAAGCAAGAAAAATGTCTTTGCTTGCTGATATCCCAATGGCTGGTTGTGGCAATACAGACAGGCTATTTTTCAGAGAACCAAAATTAGCATCCGAAATAACCGGAGTGAATGAGGAGCTAATTTACAGATTCAGTGTCATTTTACGCTCTATTGCTTGCGGGCAAAAAATCGATATTGAATTTTTCGGCAATATGCTTTACAGACCGCAGAACTATTTATCTTACAGTATCATTGGTTTTATATGCCGTGTTCAATACATAAAATATTAATACATATAATTAAAGTTTCACCACTTCTAATAGGAAATAATGTGGGAGGAAGCGTTAGAAGCCCGGAACAAAGATTACCGTGAGCACCATATGCGAAAGACATCGCGATTAAATACAATGGAGGACTTAATGCATGCGCTTTTGTGTTCATCAGATCCCTTGATTTCAAATTTACGCAAACCACAAGGCAGCTCAAAAAAGAAGATGTCGATAATGATATTTTAAAACTCTTGTCAGAACATTGTGTACCTTGCACCTTATATTCATCTTGTAGTTCAGAATCAGATTAAAAAACTGTTATTAGTATTGTTTTTTTTTTTGCATTATTATATTATATTAACAATATCATGTTTTCCTTAATGAAATAAACAATGTCTAATATATGAAAAAAAGTTGCAACTTTCACAAAAGAAAAAAAATATAGATATATTTTTAAAATGTTTTTTTGTTTAACATTGTAGCTTAATCTATTTTCAACAAAAAAAAAAAAAAAAAAAATTCCCTAAGCGCTAATAATGAAACGCCGCTAGATGGATCTTTCGCCCACTGTGCGTTGTATAAGAATCGAATTGTTGGTTTGTTCTCTATATTAAGATTCCTGCCTTTTGAGAAACTGGCGAACTTATCTATTAAATTTTCCTTAAATATTTTGTTTTTTTTATTAATTGACAAATTTATTTTTTACGAATTTATTTTTTACACTTTTAAAAATTCCAATTTACACTTTTAAAAATTCCAATTTAATAGTTCAATAATTCAAAGTGAATTCTTTTTCTTTTAATAAAAAATTTCATTCCTTTTACCAAAACCTTTTAACAGTCTCTGAGTTTGGTTGTGCGAATAGGGTAAATTTTAACCCTATGTTGTTTGCTGTTTCATAGACCTGTGGCACCAATATTGTACATATGGATGGTATTAATTTTGACAATTTGGCTACTCTTGAAGTTCTGAGCATTTAATTTATGTGCGAGGTCCGCTGGAATAAGCTTGTATTTAAGTGTTGAAAGAAGTATTTAATCGTCTTGGTTTTATAAATCAGTGTAGGAACCTATATCTGACTCAATATGAAATACAACTCCATATATAGGCAGGAGTTTCAAGGCCTATTTTGAAGATTAGTCGAACTTGCCGCATGTGTAATGGACTTTCCGCAGGTGTCTTCCCTGAGAATTACAATGTAGATAAATCTATGTACCTCATCCTTTCTCTTCACAGTGTTTTTCTAATATCATGCAGGGTTGGTTCCCGGATTATGACCAAGGTCCTTCTGTGGTGTAGTGTATCATATAGTCAACATGTCTAAATGTAATAATTTTTCTACTTGTTTTAATTAAATTATACTTTTTTTCTTAGTGTAGTATCATTTATATTGTTAAAAAGTATTCAAAATAATAACGGCAGCTGTTTATAAAGTCTAATATCATATTATGCATGGTGGTGATCTTTTCTACCATGTAAATTTGATCCACCCACTAAATGTTGACGTTTTAGTTTAGAAATCCAGTGTTTATATATATATTTTTTTTGAGCAACCGTAACCAAATCAATATTATATGCAACTGCTAAGGTGGTCAAGTTCATGATGATGTTGCATGCAGCTATTGAGAAGTAAAAAAAAGTTCACTTAGCCATACATCCATAAATTTTGAATAATATTCTGTTTTTATTTTTTTAGCTTTTGCAATCAGATTCAAATCAGGTGTAATAATTCTTATTGGAGACGCTTTTTTGGTATTTTCAATCTTTATTCTTAAGATTTGCATATGAATTTTATATATTCTATTTTAAGAAGAAAAGTCTTTACAATTACTTTATATTTTTTTTTTTAGTTTCTAATATTATAGATCATAAAGTTTAGAAAAAAAAAAACTAAAACAACTTTTGGACAGCTTAAGCACGACTCTTTACATTGGTGAGGAAGAAGTTGGAACAGAAAATCTATAGGTTTTCTTATTGTTTTGATTGATCGTGCATGCCAAACTATAAATCCAACGTGATACATTCAGGCGATCAGGCAAAAAAAAAACAAAATTTAGTTGCCTTTAAAATGTTGCATCGTTTTGTATACCCTACATTAATAATATTGAGGCACAGCTTGTGATACCTTACAGATAATTAGCCGCTTCCCCACCATAATTATTGAGATATACTATAACTTTATACTGATCTATTGAAAATCATTTCTCCCAAAATAAGGAATTAAATGTAAAGAGGCTCTAGTTTGTCTAAAACTTTGGGTTCTGAAGAGATCTTTTGCCGCATCGAAATACATGTATCAACATAGCTAAAAATCGTGAATTTGCTTTGTTTTTTATATGAAGGTTGAAAGCTTGCTAAAAACAAGCAACAATAACAATCAAAAAACCTAGTAAACAATAAACTTTTATTATCCAATTATTGTTGGTATTATTATTTTTACACAGAAATTGGAACAGAATTCCAGAATTAAATTTTGAAAAAATTGATTTTTCATCAACTTTGAATTCTATATAAAAGCTAAATGAATAGAAATAGAAAACTAAATTAATTATAAATGGAAATATCTAAATTTCTATTTATAAAATTTCTAATTTCTAATTTATAGTTTATAGTTAAATACTTCTAATTTATAGTTAAATACTTTAAGCAAGTATCATGTTAGGGTACCTTATACTCGATCCTTACCAACTCTAATTTTTCTGCTTGTATTTTTTTTTTCTTAACGATGAGTTTAACACACATACATACAGTATTTAAATTTGAATACTCTACAAATAACAACAACCAAATCAAAGTCATTCTTTTCCAACCAAAAAAAAAAAAGTAAAAAATTTAGAAAATAATAAAAAACTTTGTAGTCAAGAAAAATTTAAAAAAAGAATTAGTGGAAATCTTGTCTGTCAAAGTTTTTGAGTTTATGTTTGTTGTTGTTACTAGTCTAACTGGACATAAAGTTGTTAGGCTAAGCTGTGTTGTATGGCTTAGTTTGTTATTGGCTTGATTTTCCATTTCCGTTAGCATTAGTATCATCATTTTGTAGCACCAGCAGCTTTGAACTTTGGCCACTTTATAATGAATACTCATAAAAATCGCTAATATTTTTTTCGTTTTTACATTTTCATAACGGTCGTATAACTTAATGTTGTTGACTTTATTTAGCAAGTTGTTTTCAAAATTTGCTTGAAGAAGGACTTTAAAAAGAGTTTCCATATTAGTGGAAATATACAAATTGTTTATATAAAGCCTTTGTTGGGGCTTTGTAAATTCGGGTAAGATTAAAAGAAATGATTTTTGTCTAAGGCGGGGGGTTAAAAAGAGGGATAGAATATTACCCGGGAAAATTGGAATCATCTGTACATAACACTAGTATCAAGTACTTGGAACGTACTTGGAACTGATTACCACACATGGGACTAATGGATTGATTGGACTAATGATTTCATAACCATTACATTAGCAACAATTGTAATGAAATAAATTTCATAACCATTGTTTAAATTAATGATAATGATTTAGGTATCTGATTTGATTGATTAATGACTATGGTTTTGAATTTCTTTACCATTACCAATTACAGGAAAACATTGGCATTATTAAACGTCATTTTATTTGTTAATATTTATTTATGCGGATTAATATTTGTATATTTTATATTTTATTTTATTATTTTCAGTATAAAGCTACTTTGATAATTTTCAAATCGTATACATTTTTTTGTATACAAATGATTTTTAATCAACGATATAGTTATTTTATGCATTTGTCCTATTTTATTTCCATTAGTAATGAAATTTTTAATGGACTAAATTTTATTACCATTAAATGGTAATAATATTTTTTTTTTCATTTGCATTAGTGTCAACTAATGGTAATGAAATTTCAATGGTAATGAAAAGCTCCCAAGTATGCTGATTACAAATATTTACTTATTCATTAATCGATAATTACAGAGGTATTTAATAGTAATTGAAAATAAAATAGTTTATAGTTAAGTAGAGTAGAGTATAGTTTATTTATACAAAATAACTTCACTTTTATGATATATATATGATACTCTACAAAAGGTATAATTTCCGTTAAATTACCGGAAGCGGTCCGAATTTCTGGAGGGCTCTTACCATTTTTTATGAACAGGACGGAAAATATAGGGTTAAAATGAATGACATGATTGAAATGACTAATGCCGTTTTCTTTTTTACAAGATGTCTTCTTGTGCATAGTAATAAAAAGTAAAAGCGGACAAATTATGTATGATATGAAAGGTATTTATGAGATCTATTTAAATTTTGACATGATATCTGAGGGTTGATGTGGAAATGTGAAATTTAAGCCAAATTCATATAGGAGCACTCAGAATATTATGTAGTTAACTGTTCGTAGTTTAATAAAAAAGTTTTCCGTTTCATTTAAAAATAAAGGAAGATACATTTATTTTTCAAAGAAATATCTATATTAACTTTTTTATAGATTTATTCAAAATAATTTACTATCATTTACCCATTTTTTTTTAGTTTCATTTATTTTTTTCATTTGTTTGAAATTTAATAAAAATTTATCCACAAAACGGAAACTTGGGGTTTATATGTGTCCGTAACAGTTATTACAAATTTAAATTTTGTTTGCTGTATGTTTCAAAAAAAATATTCAAAAAATTTCAATTTGTTTTTTTATTTAAATTGGTTGTATATATACAAAATTTTTTAATACAATTTACAAGAACTTCATAAACACACATACATATACAAATACATTCCCACAAAAAGTGTTTATAGCTTCATATGCATACATACATTTTGTATTGTACGAGAATACTAAAAAAAAAACAAAAAATACTAAAACGGAAATAATTTCAAATAAATGAAAAAAACATTTATTTTTTAAGGATTGGTGGGTAAAATTTAGACATTTATTTTAACTGATTATATCAGTTGTTTTTTACGGATGTGTCAGTTGATTAATCAACATTTAAAAATAAATAACAAATGGCATTTAATTTAAATGAAAATTAAGTAGACCGGTTTTTAAATGAAATATCATTTCTTTTAAATGATATTTTCAGTTATTTTAACTTACAAACTTTTTTAAGTGAGCTAATCTATAGAATATGGACGATTCTAACCAAATTCAATAAATTTCGTAGTTTTTCTTCACTATTTATTTGTATTAGAAGCATCTGATCATTCAGTCTTCCGGCTTTTAAGGCTTCTAGAATCATATATTTTTTTCCGTAAGTTTTTTTCATTGGTCCAAAAGTTCTTCTACAAAAGAGCCTTGAATAAATATTTCCAATTTTCCAAGTATTAAGTCAATTATGATGAGACCCATTTATGATATTTTAACAATTTTGAAAAATATTTAAAAAGGTTCATTTAAAAAGCATCAATTACAATTTTCATCCAATTTTCGTCGCTCTGAAAACTTTGAAATTTTATACTACGACTATTTTTTTGGATAATTTTCCAGTTTATGCTTATTTCTTTTTTCTATTAGATTGCATTTTTTTAATCTCTACCTACATTGTATAATTTTTAAAATCTATCAAAGATTTTAAACATTCCCAAAAATTTCCAACATATTTTTTAAATCCCCATAAAACCCTCTGTCCCATAAAAGGCAATTTTTTCATTCCTTAAACAATCAATAATCCCCAAATTTCCACACCACTATGTGGATGGTGAATAAGAAGTTTGTCCTGATGTTTGTTAAGCCAAAAATATTGCATCTAGTCGGACCTTTTTAATGGATTTTACAATGTCCATTCATCCGTCTGTCTGGGCAGGTATACTTAATCGACTTTCGATAACATCGGTCAATGTTAACGCCTAGTGCCCAAGGTCCACCAAAAATTGTGTCTTATGATTATTCGCGCGCTGTGGGTTGTAAATATAAAGACATATTAATGAATTTTGTTACACTGACCCACATGGGCCTAGAAGTAAGCCCCCGTGTAATACAGATTGCATTTAATCAGATCTGGTGCCAAATCTGATCATATATGATTAACACAACGAAATTTCTATCACTGTATTATATTCATACTTTTCAAACGCCAAATAGTTGGCAACCTTTTTATAAGCTCCAATTTTTTTTATTAAAAATTTATGAACCCTTTTAATTGAATTTTGTGTATCAATTTAATGATGAACATCGCACTTCTGGCAAAACTCTTTTTTTTACTTTTTCCATTAATGGAATTTCCATGATCTACTCGCAATGGTGATGACCAACGCCACCGAGTGGCTCGAGTTAAAAACACAGCTGGATGGCACTTTAAGCTATAAAATATAAACTGCAACTAAGCATGACAATATAAAAAATTGACCTTTTTTATTGACCCAAAGACAATAAAGTTAAGGTAAAGGCACAGGAGAAAAAAAATATTATGCATTCCCAAATGTAACCAGAAAAATAAGTGATAATAATAACAATAATGACATGATACTCTTTAAAGCAGACAATATGATGAAATTTTATTTCGAACATGCCAAAAAAAAAAAGAAACATACATTATAAAACGATTCCACTATGAATTAAAAATAATATAATGTAATTTATGGGAACATGTTTGAATATAATTTATGTGGATTTTTCATTTGAACGCGAAATACATTTATGTGCAACTTGAACTTGTTAAAGTTCATGATCAGTTTTTATTTAGTAATGGAATTTATTTTATTTCTTCTTTTTTCTTTTTGAATATTTTTTAGTTACAAGTGACCAATAATGGTAATAATAGTGATCGATGTTGAATGGATCATTCTCATATATTCATTGCGCTTATTTAGTTTGCTGCACTATGGTCCTAACTTTTGGCTTATTAAAGTTTGAGGTAGTTTCTCTTAAACTTAACAACTTTACGATACTAAGTAAAAAGAAAGGTTGTGGTCTGGAAGTGTGTCCGAGCTGGTGCCTTTCACTACTAGGTCCAAATCAAGCTTCTGACTGCAGCAACTTCTGGATTGTGAATTCACAAACATGTTAGACTCAAGCTATCGTGAATATGTACACATGCACAGGGTTGGGAATGCGACAGTTGCTTTCTACTCCTGCAGGAAGGTGGTTGGTTCATGATGATGTTTAAGTTCAAAACTTGTGTTGTGAATGTACACGGCCATAGTACGGCCAATACTCATATACGGCTATATTGTGTGGTGGACAGCAATTACCAAGCGTAGCAACTGTACAGGATTCAGCGCTTGGCTTATATTGGAGTTACTGGTGCGATAACGACTTGCCCCTACGAAGCTCCCAATGTTATGCTTCATATTATTGCGCCCTCTGTTAGCAGAGCAGCACGACTTACTGCTACGGGTTCTTAGAAGACAGAACTTACGCACATGCTAGACTTCTCCAACAGCTGTCTCCCCAACTCAGAATACAGTCCGACTACTCTACACCTAGGATTGATTTTGATGTAAGTTCTCGGGTCAGCTTTTCTTCTATAGAGGAATGAGTCAGGTGGGATCCAACATATGTAATGAGTAGGAGTAGGCTCTGTGGTCTTCTTTATTTAGAAGGAGAAGCAACAGTCACGAATTTCCTCATACTAATTAATGTATTACTTTCTTTGGAAAGGTGATATAGGTGACAGAAAAGGTGGTGAAACATTAGGAGCTTCAAAAATGGCAACATTGTAATTGCAATATTTGACAAATTTTAGAACAGCTATTGCCAGGCATCTGATGGAGAGTTGGCAAAATGGTTGAAGCTTTTAAGTTCATAGCCCTGTTATGTTATTTTACTTCTGGTGGTGAAGCTGAGTGCTATGGAAACACGGAAAGATGACGTTGAGGGAAAGAAAATACATTCTTAGTATTTTTCTAAATTGATGTTGCTGTCGTTGGGGATCGAACCCGCAAAGCTTCTGTGTCACCAATACAACACAACTCTCAGAAGGATTGAGACATACAAGCCTCCTTCAGGTTACTTGATCATAGTAGTATCAGGGAAGCTAGCAGACTCTTGTGTGTGGTTGGAGCTCGTATAATGTATTCATCAATAGCATAGCCGCCTTGCTATTCCTGATCTCGTACATTACATATTCTATTCTCGTCGAAGATAGGACAGGACACTTGTAGAGTCGTTAGGATCACGTGGCCCAATTACGATATTCTCCATCACTCTTCAGTAGAAGAATTGGATATTTTTCGAGAATGTTGTCCGTGCTGACTGATCACTGGCTGATAGGTAGACACAGCCCAGGACTACATGGCATCTGACATAGAACTTTGGGCGATCACATCTTGGTGATATCGGACATAGAATTGTATAGAGAAAACAGATTAATTGTGATCCAAATAAACCATTCGGTTGGGAAGATTGTTACAATTAATCTGTTTTCTTTGTGTTGTTGATCATTATCTCAATCCTTCTGGTTGGGTCAAATTCTTCGGACATCGATTCTTACGGGTGGTGTGGTTTTTCCAACCGCTTTTTGACTATACTTGATATTTACAAGCGCACGATTCAACCAACCAACCAATTAAAAAGAAAGCTGTAGCCAATAAAATTTCAATTAAAATTTTGTTGATTCCAAATTTATGTACAAATAAAAAAAAAAAAGAAGCTTCAAGTGAAATTTTTGGAGACTTTTTATTAAATGTTAAATTGATATGATAAAAAATTGTAATTTATCCAAATTCAAGCAGCATTTTAATTGTATTTACAAATATTTAAATTAAAACTCGATTTCAGTTAACTTATTTATAATATATTAAAATTGTTTATGAATTTTATATTTAAACATATTCGTTGTCCCATAGTATTACTTACCGCCTGCTCTTTGGTGAACATGACATCCATTTGCAATTCATTCAAATTGTTGTTAACATTGATCGACACTTTGTCAGTTTGAAGTTAATCTTTATTTTTCTCGTCGTTTTTTCAATTCATTTTATACAATAGTGTTAAATTAATGTTCGTGTTTGTTTGTAATTTTCAAATACTACACACACTTGTCTTCATTAAGTATTTTTGTATGGATGGAAAATTGACAACGACCCCACATACAATGATTATGTTTGCCATTCATTACATTTTTTTTTAACTTCTTCAGCTCGTAGTTATTTGCTTCTTTTGGCCACAATTGCATTAAGTGTCAATTGTTTTGTGTTTGCAAGAAATTGAAGAAAGGAAATAAAATTTCCTACATATTATGTAGTTGTTGTTAAAAAAATTTTTAAATGCAGTGTCTTCTTTTGATTTCCAGTAATTATGGTCAATTGTATTTGATATTTTTTTTGACTGTTGATTGGTTGATGATGGTTTGGTGTCAAATTATATGGAAATTGTTTGGTAATGAAACTTTCTCCGTGATGAGATTCATTGGTGATTTTTTTTGGTGGGATTTACATAAAAACATTTTTAGTTTTGAAATATTGATTGAAAAATTATTACTTTAAGCTGGATTTATACGTCGATCATCTTTGTCTACTCTTATCTACTATTTACTAAATTATAGGATATGGATGTTTAATTTTTTTTTTTAATTTATTTCGAATCCCTCATTCCGGGAATGATTATGGAATCCGCTTAACAAACGTCATTTTTTCTTAACAATTTTTTTTCCTATGAAATATGACAAACATTTTAATCTTGTTTTCTAAATTAATTTTTTTTTTTGATTTCTTCTTACAAAAATAATCAATAAAATTTTATAAATCTAATAAGAATTGACTAACTGAAAACAAAACAATAATAAAATTTATTAACAAACAACACATTAAAGTCGAGTCTAACATATAAACCAGCAACTAATAACAAAATATACAATACCAAACATCTATGAATACATTTTAAGAGTCATAATTTTTAATGTAAAATTTCTTACATCCCAAAACACACCACCACTTCTACTTGCTGTGATTCACGGCTTTGAAAAAAAAAAAATATCCATAAAAATACACCCGAAAAAAATATGCAACAAACTTTATTATTTAGTGACCCACTGCCATACGCCACCGCTAACTAAGAAAATCCAACCAACCAACCTGTCATACAACGACAAGACGGCGCTTAGAAAAAACTAAATAGAAAAAACTTTATAATGTTGCAAATAATTTATATGCAGTTTTTTTTAGTGCTTCTACTCCATACTATGTCTAGAGTTTTATTACAAAAAACTACGAGGTACTTGTACGTTTAAGTATGTTGCCTATATGAACCATGCATAGTCAAATATTCAAACATAAAATTATGTATAAGTGTAGCTTTTTAAGAGCATAATTCATTAAATGACCATTAGAAAATAAATAATATTAAAATTGAATATGTCAGAAAATTTTGGCAGTCGCATAAAAAAATATCCACTCAAGTTAAGGAGTTTTTTTCATTATTTAATGTTAAGTAATTACAGTCAAAGAAAAAAATGTAGTAAAAATGTCATATTTTCCGATAGGTATTTATTTTACCTTATGTGCCCCACTACGTATAAGTTATATGAAATAGATAAAGAAAAAATTAATCATACGCACTGATATACCATTGCAACAGACATAAACACTTCGATATATTGAGATTGAGATGTTTTGCGTTTTTATTTTTCGCAGTAATTATAATTTTTCTCATTAATTTGAAACGTTACAGATAAATTAGTCCATATCATAGCGGCCTCTTTGTTTGTTATACATTTGCATATAAAACCATATTCATGGCATTCTATTAAAAATTATTGGGAATAAAATGTTTTGAATTAAAATGGGGAAAATCCATAAAAAATATCACAAAAACTAATGCATAACGTATAACTGATGCCAAAACTACGAGTTCATCCTAATTTTAAAAAACTAACAGAGCTACATAGAAATGAAATGTATACACCAGAGGTCAAAAATCATTTGAATATATTTGTTAAATTTTTGGATGGTGATTATCTTAATTCTTGATCCAGGAATTGGACAAATGTGCAAAATTGCTAAAGCATTTAGCGCAGTGTGGCTACACTTAAAACTTTATGGCCGTTTAAAATTTAAATCTTTTCAGGTAATAAGTATTCAAGCTTAAGGTCTATTTTATACAAAATTATTTATTTGTTATCCAATATTTCGCTATCTCAATGGATAGCTTCTTCGGGGATTTTTTGTTTTTTAATTTTTAACAAATTTTTTTTTTTTTTTTTTTTAAATTTGTTAAAAATTAAAAAACAAAAAATCCCTGAAGAAGCTATCCATTGAGATAGCGAAATATTGGATAACAAATAAATAATTTTGTATAAAATAGACCTTAAGCTTGAATACTTATTACCTGAAATTTGTATTAAAAAGGTCGAAAAAATTAAACTGAATAATTTAAATCTTTTCCAAAATTATTCAAAACCCAGTATGAAAGTTCATCTTAGTTCATATTAGCTAAATTTAGTCGTTGGACACCCAGCAGTGAGGGCTCATAATTCGCTCTGGGGCCTCAAGGATTACTTTACACCTTACTTCACTGATGAATTTTACAGAAGATGAGCGAAAAAGTAATGCATGTATCCATTACTTTAGTGGTGCTAAAGTAAAATGTCAAAAATATATTGTCATAAAAAATAATTTTTTTTAAATGAAGTTAATTACAAAACATTTAAACTTTATTAAATATAATGCGGCAATTATGGGAATTAAACCTGAGATCTGTGGTTGCTACCCACTGAGCTATCGAAACATATAATATTTGATTGCTGTAAACCTTAATGAATTGTTGCGCTTCGTTTTTTGTTGTCAAAAGATACATACATTACACTTTTGTTAACAAAAAGCACAAAGTAATTTTACATACATTACTTGGACACTTAGATTTTAGTAATTATTTATAAGTCATGTAATATGTAATCAATAATAGGTATTTATCTATTTATTTATTTATTTATTTATTTGTTTATTTATTTATTTATTTGTTTAATTTTATTTATTTTATTAAACATATAATTACAAATTATATTTTAATACCCTAACCGAGCACTAGCAACGAAGGCCTTCAGCTCGTTGTAGCGAAAATAGACCAGAGCCTCTGGTGGGAATCGAACCCACGACCCCCGCACTGATAAGCTAGCACGCTACCAACTAGCCTACTGGGGCGCTCAATAATAGGTAACTTATTACTTTATGCTTGCAAATAAGGCAAAAGGTAATGATATATCTTTACAAGGTAACGCATAAATATATCGCACCCCATTATCAAGATTTTGCTGGGTACCCACAATGAAATTTTTATAACATTTTTTTTGTGGAATATTTTAAACCAATATTGAATCAAGGTACATATGATATGGTTTTGCTGCACAGACACACTATTTTGTCGAAATTTTCTATATCCATTTTGTATAAATGTTGCTAAATTTTGTGGATGCAAAGTTGAATTTTTCTTCAATGCACGGATGTGGAATGTGGGCCTTTGACTTGAAATGACCTATATAAATTCATCCAATGGCCCTAAATAACACGAGCTAGGAAGCCAATTCTTGTAACCGAAATGTCTCATGCAGTAACTGTATTGTTTCACGGACTATATTATATGTGGCACCATATTGCAGAAGCCACATGTCGTCCACATAAATATCATCCAATTTAGAAGGACATAACACTGTTATCATGTCACAGTAACAATCACCAGTAACAATCATTGCTTGACCAGCCTCATTTTTCGAAAAAATGTGGTCCAATGCTCCCTTTAGTCCAATCAGTGACACATTTTGGTGAATTTGTTTTCGACTCTCACACGTGTGTTTTCTTAACTCCAAATGCGGCAATTTTGGATTTTTTTGCTGGAAAAATCAGCATCGACTTGTTGATGTTCAATAAAATAAAAACACGTTGTTCTTCCTTGTAATGCTTCATTTTTAATAATCCTAAGCTATCACCTGTCAAACTTTCGAATCTTGTGTGTGCATGTAAAATAATGTGTTAAACTTTTTGTGCTTCCTCCAAAATCCTCCAAATTCGGGTCCTACAATAATCCTAAATATTTTTTTCCTCTAACATTAATCACTAACCCTCAAATGCTACTTCTCTTGATTGCAGTAATATCACTGTGTTCGAATTTTACACTTTTTTCAACAAGTTGGGCACCCTACTGGTAAAGCTATTTTGGGAAAACTGAATTCAATGGTATTCGCAATATTTGCGTTTTAAAATGTCAATAATAAAGTACCATTGAACAGTTGAATATACACAATAAATATAACATTGTTGTTTTTATTTGCAAAAAAATGTTTTTGCGAAATTTTTTATTGAAATTTTTTTATGTAGATAAATTTTATCAAAATGCATGGAAACGATGGAAAACATAAGTTTTGTGCTTTAGTATCATTTTATATTTAATAATTTCTATATTTATTCATCTATTTCAAGAAAATCTTCATGTAAGTTCCAGGAAATGTCACCTAACAGGTGACATTTCCTAACAGGTGACATTTCTTGTTGCTCGTCAGACTGATGTGGTGTATATTCAATAGGGTTTAGAAAAATATTCAATAAAATTAAGAAAAAAATTCGAAAAGAAAAATATTGTGAAAAAAATTTGTCTACGAAAAATTGTATTTAACAGAGTTGAAAATTGCGAAATTGACTCTAAGCATTAAGAAATTTTCACGATGTTAGTTCTGCTTACTACTCACTCTGAGTGTATCTGCTGTTCTTAATTTTAAAAAGGATTTGTTAGTTGCTTTTTGAGTTAGAATAATTTTGTAAAGCGTGTCCTAAAGGTATCGTGTAAGTGCTGGAACAAAATTAATAACTCATTTTACAAATACAGGCTTCTAACTAGCTTTGTAATTATCCATAATGTATGCAGAGGCAAAAAAACAATTTCGGCGTTTTTTTTAATTTTTTTTCTATTTTAAGAAGTTAATTTTTTTACATTTACGAAATTTTGATTTTTCATTCTTTTGTGGTGAAAATAGTTCCATATAAATTATAGGTTTGAAGGCAAAAATGTAGCTATTCATGTTTTCTGTCGTTATAGTATATTAGTTTTAATAAAAAATAGCGATTTACACAAATACTAGTTAAGATTTAAGGAGCGCTTTTAGGCGGCCTTGGTCATTAGAAGGCTAAGATTATTATTTTCTTATTTTTGTAAATTCACACTTAAATAATTTCTTGGAAAACTAAAAAAACCTTAAATATATCAAATTTAAGGATAAATTAATTTCTACAATTGTATGTTCGACCCCACTTCAATACAAACGAAAATAAATTACAATATATATCATTGATTTCCGTGTGTGAACATTGAAAATATTGATTAATAAAATCATAATTTTCCCATGATTCTCCCCACCTTCTTTTTAAACAAAAATATTATGAATAAATTTAGGGATCTATTTATATACAAAAATTCATATAACTATCACCTTTTAAGAAAATTACTCAATAGAAATTCAAAAATTTCCTATAAAAATTAATTAAATTTCCTGAAATATTAGTAAATATTTACAGAACTTTTCAACAAAATCAGTCATGCCTAAAAAAGGTTGTTAATATTTACTACAACCAAAAAAATCTCTAAGAATCATTACAATTTATTTCACACGCCAAAACAAGTCATTTAAAGTGATAATAATAATAACGGTGATGTTGATTATTGTGATGATGAATAAAAAGGTAATTGAATGAATTTTGGTGGAAAAGTCAATAGAAAATAAAACCAAAGACTAAGGTTAAGTTTTCAATGAAAATTTAAGGGAAATTATACCCCAAAATACAAAAAAAAAAAAAAAAAACAAGCAACGCATCATCAAGTTCATGAGTGCTTTGGAACAATTTATTTTTTAAAACAGAGTTGCTTGTTTAAAAACAGGGTTGAAATTATATGAAATACATTAACACAGTATGTGACAAGTACAATATTGTTGCCTGAGTGTTGTTATTTTTGCTATTTTAACAGTAATTCCCACAAATTGTCAAATCACACACGAATATATATTTTTGTTGTTTGTTTGAAAGTTCTGGTAAACTAATCATGAGGAACATATATAAATGTTTACCCATAGAAAAAAATACATGGTCTATTAATTATTTGCAAGCATCAGTCAGGGTTGCTTGTTCCAAAATCAACAGGAACATACATCAACAACATTATCAAAAATTAAATTATATCTAAATTAAAAGGCAACACCACGCCAAATGACACACCCCCTTTTTGTTGGGAATATAATGAGAAAGAAAAGAATTCAAAGAAGGGGGTGGTTTTAATATTCCCACAACAACAAGTAATACACCGATCATCTTCACCCGCGTTTTTTAAACTTGGAATCGCTACTCATTTTACTTGTCATTTTATTATTTTCTAAAAAAACAACAACAAGACAACAACCTTAATTGCTGCAGTATGACCCGTTTTATAACTAACAAAAGGGTAGTAAGTAGAAAATGTCCTTTATTATAACAAAAAACCAAGCAGTTACTTTAGGTGGGTCGTGTGTCATTTTATATTATAGATCGTTCTGCATCCTTGCACACCCTTTTCTTACCCACAGTCAAGTTTACTTATTTTTCGTTTTTTTTTTTGTACTTGCAATGTCAACTTTGACTTTATCGCGGTTGTGAACAGTTGACATACGTTTTAATCTATAGAAAGACTATTTTGTCTATAATATGACGCACGTGACCCTTACAATATTTCATTTCTATTAATTTCGTTGAACGTCGGACGGTCAAACAATAGAACAAAATGACATTGTTGACATCATACCATTGATGCACTGGTACCGTGTGTACTCATCTAAGAGACAGAGATATAAAAGAGTTCTTACAAAAATTTAAGTTTAAATTTCATGAAATTAAGTTGAGATTTATAATATTTCATTGAACCTATTGCAACTTAAGAATAAAGATGTGTTTGCTGTGGCACCAAAATTTATGGATGCAGTGCAGCAAAAGAACTCAGTCGCAGGGTTTGATGAAATATATTACTTCGTGGGCTCCCTATAACATCGTCCGAATACACTTTGAATACACAGAAAAAACAGTTTTGTGCTGTCAACCGAATTTGTAGCCAATCGAATGGTTCGGTCATGGTAACAGAATTTTTCGTACGAATCTGTTTTCTGGGTGCAGAAGGCTATATGAGATAAAAAAAAACTTTATTCGGAGGTGCTTGTATTCAGCGCTTGTCAAAAAGATTCAAACCTTTTGACACCGATGGTCAAATTTTATGCTTCAATACAGAGAAAATGTTTTCTTCGGTCGATCTATCCGAACTTGGAGTAAACACCCTGATGGTCTGCACAGCCGATCCAGCTTTACTTTTTGCGTAAAAAACACCATCAACGAAACAAAAGAAAGACTTAATAAATATTAGATCTAAAATTAATAATGCGCATTTTTTTTAAATTTACGGATTTATTGTGAAAAAATGGTTACAAATATATTATTATAAGCATTTTCCATCGCTTTGCCACAATTTGTGTCTGAAGAATACGGCGGGTGGGTAAGGACCTCAAATTTCAGCGTGTCCACGTAAGTCTTAACCGGTCTTGCAAAATATAGTCGAGCGTTGTCATGCTGCAAAATCATTTTGTCGTACCTTTCTTCGTATTCCGGCTGTTTTTGTTTCACTGCGAGGCTCGAACACATGAGTTGA
Organism: Eustalomyia histrio; assembly: GCA_949748255.1. Taxonomy (NCBI): domain Eukaryota; kingdom Metazoa; phylum Arthropoda; class Insecta; order Diptera; family Anthomyiidae; genus Eustalomyia; species Eustalomyia histrio. The sequence goes on from OX456526.1 coordinate 71,028,283, forward strand.
GTCTGATAGCGTTCCTCTGAGATCGTCTCCTTTGGTATTAGCAGCTCGTAGTAGAGCACGCCGCGCTGGTTCCATCAATTAGAGAGCATAAGCTTCATGCCAGGAATATTTGGCTTTGCGGAGAAAGTTGATGCCGATATTCAAAATGATACTTACTTATTAAACTGCCCTCGTAGTTATAATTTGTATAAAGATATTTTGTTCTTTTTTACCATGCTCTAAACTACCTTACATCTGGATAATGTAACTATTTTAATTATAATAGCAAGAACAGGCGCTCACAATTTTTTTGTATCTTCTGATAACTCGGCTTCTATAGCAGTCTCTACGGTATCTGTGGCGGTGGTTTGTTATCCATTGGACGATAATACACATCTATGGAGTAGAATAGTGGACAAATACAAGAAATTTCGAAAGTTAGCAGGAATATTAGATAGCTATGGTGTCGGTAAGGAATAGATATCGATGCGAATATGTCAGATGTTTGAAATCAGCCAAAATACTCGTACACACAAACTTCGGTTATAAGATCGGCATGCAAATAAATAGCGAAACGAATTCGAGTGATCTCGGCTATTGCTCCAAGACAAAATGTGTTATTGTTCTTTCAATCCATAGTGCCTCGTGGTCTTTGGGGTAACATAATTGCGGTTTGACCCTGGTGAGGTACTCCGAAGATTTAAACGAATAATTGTATTGACCTGTACCCAGAAAATAGATTCATGCTTTCAATCGAATTTAATGACAATAGAATGGTTCATATGATACAACCAAATTTTTTGCTTACCGAAATTTTGTTAAGGCAGAGAGAATTATAATGCTACTGTCAAAAAGCACAAAAGAAAACTCCAATGACCACAGCCGAATCATTCGATTGTCCAAAAATTCGGTTGCCACAACAAATCTGTTTACACTGTGTTCTGTAAATGCATTCCCAGCAAAAAAAAAGTAGCAAAAGAAGAGAAAAAGAAGCAGTGATTTTGATTCCAGTGTTGTGAAAATTTGTATCGGAACCAATGTTTTTTACATAGGGGTGTCATAGGGTGGAAGTTTTCTTTTATGATCCTTTTTCAATGCATCTAAAGCCCTTCTTATGGTTTAGTGAAAAATTAAATCTTTTGTTCTTCTTAAATAAATTTTGAATTTGTAATTTAGATTTCTACAGGACATCAGTAATCGGGCCTTAGCCTCATTTTCACAATCTCCCGTTAGCTTCTACCTGGGAATTTAACTGACACATTTTTTGTTGTTTCCTATACAAAGTTTGAGTTTTACTGTTCGTTAAATTTTAGCGGGAAATTCAGCAATCGGGCCTTATTTATCTCTATTCGAAATCCTTGCAATTTTTACTACAATACATTTTTTACTTTTTGTAACGTCATCGATTTCATTAAAAATCTAGATTTCATTAAAAATCTAGATTTCATTAAAAATCTAGATTTCATTAAAAATCTAGATTTTATTAAAAATCACATTTTTATAAGATGTTAAAAAGAACTTCCTTAAGAATTACTTCCATTTATTTTTGCTGGGTTGATAAGGCGAGTGCCACATGGTGGGCCTTGCTATAAATATACGACTATTGCGGATTTTTACTCATAGTTTCGCAATACAACTTCACCATTTTTTAACTGACCCATTTTTTCCCAATGAGTTAAAGACAACGTACTTTGCAACGGTTACTACAACTGAAACATTCGATTGGCGGTGTTTCAAATATTCAAAGACCAATGCTACAAGTCAAATACGGTATAAAACTCAGGATGTACAAAATGCCAAATTTAGCCTCGCTGCCTTGCTGCCTTGCTGCCTCGATACCACTTAGCCATGATCATGAAATTCTTTGGTGTCGGCTAAGAATTTTATCAAGGCAACATCCTGAGTTTTATACTGCCCTTGCTACAAATACTCTTTTATTTTTTTCCTATCTCCCTTAGTATTGCAGACGTATGCTTTTGGTAAGGAAGAAATCGTATAAAGTCATATTAAAAATTTCGGAAACTTAAATAACATAGCAATTTCTTTTGCGATTTACGATGTTTTGGGTTGAGTTGTATGTCCTTCTGCACTGCGACCAATTAGATCTATTATGCTCCCTCTGTGTAATCTCAGTTGTATACAGCTCTTAGAATAAGGAGACTTCATTGCTAATTTTTTGTATTCATCCTCCCATAATTCGAATCTGCCAATTGTATTTTTTTTCTCAGAATGAAAAAGTGCATATGGCAAGTATATGGTCAATTGATTTAACATCCTCCAAGCAATACCTACATATTTTATCGTCATCCATTTGCATTTTTTTTATGTGGTGCTCCACAAAGGATTCTCTAAAGTTCGTTATAATGTTTACTTGCATGTTTTTCGTCCGTTTGAAGTTCATTGTGTTGATATCTTTCTTGGTAAAGCCATACTGTTTATTTAGTGCCTTGAGTACTGATTGACTGTCAGATAATAAGGTTGATTTTAGTTCGTGTGAGATTTTCTTCCAACAGTTTTGAGGTGGCTATGATGATTGCATGTATCTCTTCAGTAAATATTGGAATTTACACCTAAGTTCATACACTCCAGCTCTCACTCTATATCAAGTGTCTTTATAGGACTCGCAAAGCGGAATTTATATTGCAGTTTTGGGACAACAACGAGATTGTGAATAAACACAAAATGAATTCATTCCTTGTGACTATGTTTAACAAATATTATATGCGAAAATTTATTATAGCGGCAGGTCCTATTAGATTTTAGCTGTAGATGTTTAGTTGAGTACGTGTGTTTTTCCGGTTTGACTTGTTGTTTTTTGATGACACGCGTTTGTATGCACTTAAACATACTTCAAACATATTTAATTTTCTATATCAGCAGTGCATTTCTATTTAAATATTACAATGTAGTATATTGTAAGGGTTGTACAGTTGAGCATCATCAGGTCTCATGGGGAAGCTATTATGTTTTACGATGTATGTAGAGACCAGAGGTCGTAATGTCTGTTTTATGTTAAATTATTCCATCATTAGTTTGTCGTTCATATATTTTTGTAAATAGAGCTAATTTTTTCGAATAAAGTTTGCATAAAAGCTTTAACAACAAATTATTTTTGGTTTTCTTTTATGTGACATTGACAGTCAGAAAAAAGGCTGATGTTTGATGAAAAGATAGGGTTAGGAAATGTGTATGTATTATGCTTCTGGGCGGATTAAGATTACACATTGCAGCAAAAATCTAATCAACTTGTCACAGTCAGATTTTAGATTAAATATTACTTGGGATGGGTAAATATAGTATTTGAAATAAAAATCTAAAACCTATTCAGAGAATGACTACAGACATATAAAACAATAAATATTTTCTTACAATTTTCGGAATAAATTAAAAAAAAACATTTTAACCATTTTCACTTGTGGCAGTAAAAAGTAAACAAATTTTTCTAAAAATAAATTATAAGAAAACCAAACCATTTAACATAATTTATGTTAAACTATTAAAAGCTGTTATAATTGGCAACATTAAATGATTTAAAATCAATAAACCAATAGCCATATTAGCTCATATAAATATATATATATTTCTTTTTTAGATTTAAACGCATATTTAAAAATTACAGGTTGGTTAAAACTACATAAAATGTAATGCATAAATTTAAACTCACACAATACGAATGTATGTTAGGAAAACAGGATTCAAACGTACGAAAAAAATTTAGTTAATACAAAAAAAAAAAAAAATAAAAGTATTTATGAGTTGTTTTAAGATATCACGTAATATTATTTAAAACGTTATTTTAAGTTACAAATAATAATATTGTGTATTTAAAAGTTGACTTTTATATATCATTTCATAAAGACACCATATCTTAATGATATTGAATGTATTTTATATTCTAAATTTATTTTTTGCTTCCTTCAATTTTTGAACATTTAAGATTTTACTAGTTCGATAACAAAGTGCTAAAATGTGTTCAAATTCATAGATTTGAAAATTTAGATTAGAATGTGAAAAATTTATTATGATATGTTTAAAAACAAACATAAGTAATTAATAAAATTTATGAAATTTTTAACCAACATTTATTTTAAATTATTATCACTGTTTTTTTTTCAACCAAAATTATTAAAATTTAATTAGATTTTTTGTAACGATATTTTTCTTCAATCATAAAATTTATTTTTATATGTGAGAAATATTAAAATTAGAAAAACAGGTCGTTATGATTTGTATTCTATTTTGCGATCAATTTTATACCCTACATGATGCCGTGATAGTGCACAGGAAAGTGGCTTATAATTGTGTACTACAACATATTTTTTTTATGAAAACGACGCTCAGGGGATTCCCCTACTAATGGAGTACATTGCGCTGGTGAAAGAAAGTTGAAGGCTAGTGTCTGTGGAATTTGAATAAGTTGTAAGTGGCAGGAAGGATCTCTGCGGTGAGTTAATTGCACATACGGTTAGTACGGTTAAGGAACACATTTTCCCTATAATGCGTTGTGTGATCCACTGGCCAACCGACAACAAACAGATGTGATATATTAGACAAGCGAGTAATTCGAACGAAATCCCGCAAGCCTTAAATAAGTTTATTTATGTCGTCAGAATACCCCCTTGATAATGCCGATAAAACAGTGAAACACAACCCAGTTTCCGACGATGCTACAATAAGTCAATTCAGCTGGTTTCATCAATGTCATTGATAAGCGCCTACAGCCTCTATTAAACATGAATAGATTTTGAAGCCTCTGCCCATATGTGGAAGTTGTATTCCATTTTAGGACGAATATTAATGTCACAGATAATGAAATGATTAAGTAAATAGTTCTTGTCCAGTTAAGAAAAATTAAAAACTGGAAAGCTTCGTTTGACACCTTAATAATGAGATTTTTCCAGCATTGAATTCTCGTGCCCAGAACATCAAGAACATCCGATACCTGAATATTGACACCACCGATATGTACAGATGGCATTTATAACCCTACGGCCAGCAAACAACCATATTCACACAACCCCACTCAGAGATGTAACAAAGGTCCATATTGAGTGTGTCACACATATTTTGCCTCATACCTTTAATCTCGAATGGGCTTGGCCTATGACATGAAAAATGTTGCTGTCATTTGCGAAAGAATAGATAGTATTTGAAGTTTGACCCAAAAGGTCATTTATAATGAAATTTATATTGAATTCTGCCCGAACTCGTCGGTTGACACCCAATCTATAACAAATCTTATAGTCCGATCCTATTAATATCTCGATATGAATCGAGACAAGTGATGACTTCTCACAACACAAGGGAAATAAACTTCTCACGACACAAAGGAAATAAACATTTATTTTAAATAATTTTTTAGTGATTAAAATGTTATTTTTAAACATATATATTCAAATTTCAATTCTATAAATATTCCTCTTAGGGAAAGAGGCAAAGCAATGGCTTAATAGATAGAAAGTCAGCGGTCAGGGTCAGGGAGACCACAAGTGCGCTCTATGGATTTAGTAAAATGTTCGGCAAAACTTTTGGCCTTTCAGCCAAGCACATGCAACGGGCTTATATGGCAGTTTGAATAGGAGATTATACTGTAGGCGCCTGGAAAGTCCTCAGAGTATTGCTCAACTATGTATTAGCGGCACGATGGATGTTATCTTTTGTCTTCAATCGACTAATCTGGTGGTGGAGGCGACCGCGATGAAGACTGCTATACAATTGGTAGTTTGTGTATTCATCTTATGGTATCGGAAAGCCCATTGGGAATGTAAATTGTAGGTAAATTCCTAGTATGTAAATTCCTAGGTTGTAGGTAAATTCCTAGGTTCCTGAGGACCTACGCGTCAATATAGGGAAGTATGGAAGGTTGGTAAGTCTTCGGCCTGACCATAGAATCTTTAACTTTTTCACGAATGATTCTATGATGAGCGAGGGAGTTTGTGCTACGGTCTTCTGTCAAGAGATGCGCATCAAGAGTTGTATAAACTTTCCGATTACTGCAGCATTTTTAAGGCGGAAGTTCTGGCGTCCAAAATGGCTGCTGATCTTGCATTTGTCCCTGAGACAATGGGTTCCAACGTTAACTTCTAGATTGATAGCCAAGCAACTTATACTATGATCTCCGCCGATTTGACATATTCAACGATTGTCCAAGGGTACAAGGACTCTTTATTGGGATTCGTGGGCACCGGGCATTGAGGGTAACGACATTGCTGACGAGCTGATAATGGAAATTCGTGTGCCACTCCAGTTCTTGATACGAAGCGTAGACACACTGTAATGGACAGATCTGAAGCGATTTGCTGGTATATCGGAATGTGAAAGGTGTCGAGGATTATGTGGAACTCTTACGATCCTAAAGGGCGAGTCTTCTGATATCTTTAACCGGAAAATATTGCAGAATTCTGATGGGGGTACTGACGAGTCACTGCTGGACTGTGGTTCTTGGCAAGAGAGCGGAAAAGCTGACAAGTGACAATTGTGGAGCATATTTTCTAACACTGACTGTTTCTTGCGCGCTCCTGGGCAAGTTTCTTGTGAAATTATCTATTCCGCGATCTAGGGGAAATCTCTAGAACAAGAATTCTAAGAATCCTGGCATTTGCTAAGAGAGTGTGGGGCCATTACATCTGACTGATCATTTATGCGTGTTATCGTTTTCATCTGGTGACGCTACAGACCAAATTGATCTATGCGAGGTCTTTCACCAGTAAGTACAATCTGACCTAACCTAACATACAATAAAGATTCAGAATTTGTAAATAAATTTCACTAATTACAACAGTATTAAAAATTGATAACATGATAATATCTGGAATTTAAAAAATTCAGTTGGCGAAAAATTCAGTTTGGACCTATGTCGTAAATATGAATTTTAAAAATTTTTTATACAACATTCAAATATAATTTGAATAAAGGAAAATGCAAATGAAATTAAATATTTAAATTTGAAAAATTAAATTTAAATAACTTTATAAAACGAAGGCGTAAGGCGATGACCTACTATACAGAATGCTTATGCTTCAAAACTTGGTGAATTTTTAACAATAGGAGGGATAAAAAAGACAACAATTTGTTTAAGCATATTCTAAATACTTAAGTACTGATTAAAACTTTCAGACCTATGCCGAAAATGTCAGTGAGGTGTACCTAAAGATATGTCTGTCTCTATTTATTCACAACATTGCCCTTCTGCTGATTTGTCCTGCTGAAATTTTTGCATTTGTATGCAAATGATAACAGGTGTCAGGTATTTTTTATGGGAGTGGATCAGCAAATCAGCATTGAGAAATAATTATAATTATATTATATATAATAAAACTAGATCCTGTATTTATTTACTATATTATGCATTGTTTTTTATTGGTAAATTATAATGAACACTAAAACTGACATTTGATGGCAGTCATCATGCCAACAGCCGATTGCATATCAGTGATATCAGGATATTGCCGTTACGGGGAAATTAAGTACTTTAACTTGAGATGCAATAACTTTAACAATTGTTGCATGTGAAGTCACCGGGAAATGCAGATAATTGTCGTAATCATTTTAATAGGCAAAAAATTCGGTGGCCAAACAAACGATTTTTCTGGGTGTATGAAACAGTTTAATTAGTTTGAAGTCTATTAAGATTGAACAATAATAATAACAAAAGAATTTTAATGAATTTAGTATTTTTGTTTGCTCAGTTTTGCTCCATTTGAGTAAAAATTTGTACTCCGTTAATAAAGTAGTAATTGAAGGACTTATGATATACCTTGTAATAGTATTCAATCGAATAGGGTATTACAAAGTTTCTTTTGATTATATTAAATGCTTAAATCAGGCCACGTGAGGGTGTTTGTGTGTATTTAAACCACATTTGCTATTTATCGAAGAAGAAAAAAAAAAACGAAAACTAGCAAATGCATTTATTTTGTTTTCATTTAAAAAAAGCAGTCTCCACACCCGCATCGTAACTGCACTTCTATAAAGTTTTTAATATTTATCCACTTCATACAACAGCTGAAAGCTAAATGGTTTGGTCAAAATCTATGTAGAAAAAAAATAACAAAATACACATATGTTAAAACCTGCTTAATATTTTTGTGTTGTTATAACAAACAGTTTAAAGCACATCGTAGTACCACAGACATATTGGAAATAAAGAGTTGTTAGATTTTACAGCATATACTAACTTTATAACTTCCAAAATGTTAATGTTAGTCAAACAACAAATTTGAATTGGCCGCCGTATTCTGTTTTTTTTTTTTTTTTTTTTGCTTTTTAAACTTTTTTCCTATTTTATATTTTTATAGCCTGTAGCACACTCAGGTTGTTGGTCACTAGAGTAGTGAATGTTATCCATTTATGAAAAAAAGTCGCCTGTCTTTAGTGAAATAGTATAAAAAAAAGAGTAAAAATAAACAAGATATCGTAAATGTGCTAAAAAAGCAGAGGTGCACAATGGAGTGTCCTGATGAAAAGGGTCGATGTACTTTTATAATTAAAATTAGGTATATTTGAAGAAAATCCATTTGGTAACTAAATTATTATAAATATTTCAAGTACTTTTACAGGACGAAGAAGATGAAAACATTTTAAAAAAGTTAGCCTGACACAAGGAAAATTATTTTAAAGCTAGACTCTCGACAACTGCTGGTACATGTTAATAGTGAATTTTTGTGACAATTATTCAAAGTATTTTTTAAAATCTAAATTGTTTCAACATGAATTGTTAACTACAAATTTTATAGCATTTCTTGTACTGCCAACTAAAATCCTGTCCAAGATCACATTTCGTTAGCTATTATTGGTTCCACCCACTGACTATTTTCCCACATGTTGCGGGAACGGTTTTTCGTTCCACAAGTTACTATGGAGACAATTTGTTTCTTTGGGGACTGTCCTCAAACTTTTCATTAATCAACTGTATACAATGAAGATATAGGTAAAACCAGTTATAAGTGTACGATTTATTAAAAATATAAGTTTTTTTTTTTGATTTTTATGGTTAAAAATTATAAATGAAAAAACAGAAAAAACCACTAAAATTTTTTAAATTATAAAAAATACCTAATATTAAAAAAAAAAATTCTAAATTCTAACTAATTTACCCAAAATTAAAAAAAAAAACTCTAGGATTAAAAAAACGTCAAGGTTGAAAAAAGTGGTAGAAAAAATTTATATAATTAAAAACGTCAAAGATAAAAATTATTACAAAAATAAAAAAAAATCACCATTATTGCAAAAAATCGCCTTAATTACAAATATAGCTAAAATGTCAAAAGATCCCTAATATTTGAAACATATAAGAAAAAATTTGCCAAAATCTGAAAAAAATCGCTAAAAAAGAAACAATAATAAGATATAATTATTTACTAAACGGCAAAACAAAAATGTTTTTGAAATTTAAAATTTCGTGTTTTTTTTTAAATTTAACACAGTTGGATTTATTGCAAAATTACAAAACCACTTAATTTTTTAGCTTCAAGTAAAAAATTAGATAAAATTATCACAAAAATCCATTTTAATGTGCGAAATTTGCTTAGCCGCACAGTACTAATTTATGGAAAATCATAAATTAAACTTAATAAACTTAAAAAATCTATATGTTTAGTAGTTTGTAGAGCCTCCATTTTTATTAATTTTTTGAAAAATCCGGGTCTAAATCAAGCCAGGCTTGCAAAATTGATATTTTAAGCTCTTGGATCGTTGAATACTGTTTGACATTTGCATACACAGACCTTGCAATGATGCCCCAAACATTTTCAATTGGGTTTAAATCTGGACTTCTCGCTGGCCATTCAAGCAGGGGAATAGATCGAGATGAAAAGAACTCCTTCGACTTACTTGATACGTGAATACTTGCATTGTCTTGTTGAAATATAACTTCTATTTCATTATTTCTTTCCAAGTATTCAATTAAAACGTCGTCCAACACTGCAATGTACATTCCGGGGTCCATTTTGGTGGAACGAAGCATAATTTCAGCTTTCCGTGGTATGAGGATGCACCCCATATCATGACTGACCACCCTCCACAGTTGCAGCTCATTCGCGGAGGGTTATTTGCGCGCAGATCGTGCCAATAGTAACTGAAACCATCTGGTCCATCCAGATTAAATTTTTTTTCGTCTGAAAAAATAATTTGCCAAGTTGCAGTCCACGATATGTGCGCCTTTCAAATGTCAATCGTGCCACTTTATGGTTAGCCGTCAACTGTTGTTAGCCGTCAACTGTTGTACCCGACGTTTTCCAACTGGAAGCTGCAATTTAGCCACAATTTGTGACGAATATAGTCGATTTTAATTGGCCTCTTGTTTTATTTCATTTGTTTGACGTATGGTTAATTTTGTGTTCCGTTTGCATTTTGAAGTTCCAGCGCCGTATTTATCGCCTTATTTTAAATAATTTCTTACTACCTTCTCTGATCTTTGTATTTGTCTTGAAATTGCTCTATTTGAAATACCATTTTTCTTTAAAACCTTTATTTGACCTTTTTCCACCTCGTTTAGCACTTTCTTGCGCACCATTTTAACAGATCTTCATAAAAAAACATCAAAAAATCGCTGAGCACTTAAAATAATGTAACCTTGATAAATAATATCAAAAAATTTAAAACTTTTAACACAACTAACCATTATGACTCATTAAACGCAACTGCGGCTAAACAAATTTCGCATAAAAAACTACATTATTTTCTTTTAAATTCCTTCTTTTTATATCTAAGTACCGTTATGATCAAATATTTGTTGTTAAACATACCACGTGGTTTAAAAATTAAAAAGCATAATGTTAAAAAACTAAAATTTAAAGTATATTTGAAAAAACAGTTAGTTTTTAAAAAATTTTAATATGCGCCCAAACAAATTTCGCTCACTCTATTAAAATTTTAGCGATTTTATAATTAGTAATTTTTTAGATTTTTTAATTTTTTATATTTGATATTTTTCTTTTTTTTAATTTTAATAGTGAAATTTTTTAAAATTTAGTTATTTTTTCTAATAATAGCGCTTTTTTATTTTGGAAATTCTTCAACGATAACATTTTATTTCTAATTTTATTTTTTTTAATTTTGGAGATTTTTTAAATTTTGATCAGTTTTACCGATTTTTAATTTTAGCGATATTTTCTAAATTTATTTTTTTTGGCGTTTGTTAATGATGTTTTTTTTTTTTAATTTTGATGTAAGTTCTGGCAAGTTTTTAAAATTTGTCGATTTTTTACTTTTAGCAATTTTTTTTCTTGTATAAAAATTTTTTATATTTGCAGTTGTATTCCAGCTATGTAATTTTTTTAATTTATGTTATTTTTTTCACTTTTAGTTTTTTTTTAGTTTTAGCAATTTTTTTGTCATATATTTTTACGTTTTTTTCTGTATTTTTGATTTAAACGTTGTTTTTAATTAAAACGATTTTTTTAGTTTAGGAGTTATTTAATATTGTCATTTTATTTCAATTTGACATTATTTTTGAAATCTATTTTTCATTTGCAAATTTTTTTTCTCAAAATTAAAATTTATTAAAAGTTAAATATATTAATGTATTCATTGATTTTCGTTGCATTATCTTAGCTGTAAAATAATCAACAAATATTTATACACTGTACACTATATTATACAGGTCGCTTCGTAATAGAATATCACTGAGTTCCCAATAAATACTGAAAAGTTAAAAATTTAAGTTTTTTTAACAATGTTTGTATTGTGCTTCATTTATGTGTTGTTTTACAGTCAAAACCAAGTTTATACAAATGAAAATATTTTGGTTAATAATTTTTTTTGTTTGTCTATATTTTAAAATAAAATTAAAGATTTTTTCAAATTAATAATTTTTCTGTTAAGATTTTTATAAAATTTGAATTTATTTCACGGATTTTAGCAAAAAGGTAAGCCACATTTATATAAACTTGTTTCTTATTTCAGAAGATTACGCAAATTTCTACGTTTCTATATAAAATCGGATTAGTGAAGAAAAAGTCAACCAAAAAATCAGGATCAAACATAAAAAACCAAGATTATAAATATGTACGTATGTTAGGAAGAGTATGCGAGTATGAAGCAAAACCAACCTCTCTCTTACCGCCACCACTGTAAATATATTATTTCTATTGTTTACGTTTTTTATCATATTCCCTTTTTAAAAACGTTCTTAAACTCTCGAAATTTGTTACTTCAGTTAATGTCATATAAAGGTCATTTACTCAAACAGCATACAGTTAATTTTATAGAAATCATTCTGAGTTGATCGAACAGCCAATGAAGTAACAAATTGTTTAAAAGTTAGTGTTTGTTCTCTTTTGGAAAGTAAAATTTATGTAAAATATTTGTAAATAAAATAAATAAATTATATTGATTCAAAAGTGATTAACTCTTAAAAGTTGTTATTTTAAACTCGGTTTCAGTTGTCTACCTGACGGTCGCAACACTCTCTCTCTCTCTTTTATTATGCTTCCTACATTGAAAGCTGGAAAACTATGGTGAATGTGTTATTTATTTTAAATCATTCCGTATTTTCATACCTTTATCCGTAAAATTTTTCTAAAGCTTATTATGCTAATTCTGACCTGCTCAGGAGAATGTCTAACACATAATATCTCTGTAAGGAATAAATTCCATAGACAAATAAATAAATAACATTACCGTGTTTTCATGGCTTTGTTTAAGCTTGCATTTTTTGATTTAACAATTGTTATAATTAAGTATTTATATTCTCACTGTTATTTTCAACTTGAATTTCAGTGCCCTTTTGCTGGAATATCCTATTGAACCATAGTGTCATTCAAGTATAAATCAAGGCTTGGAAAATACGACATGAATTATACTTGAATTTAGCTTTATTTCCAGCAAAAATGTTTATTGATTATTCATAATAATTTTTTGTATGTTTTCTTTTCTTTTGTTTTGTTTCGTTTCGTTTGTTTTTGTAATCGTTTCATTTCATTTCATTTCACGAAGTAGAAAGAGTGAATGTTTTGAAACCTGTTTGAAATGCAATCATTCAGGCCTTAACAGCTCACCAGCTCTTAACCTCTTTTGCACAATTTAATTGAAACATTTGTTGTTGTTTCCCATATATAATTTGAATTTAACTGTCAGTTAAATTTTAACTGGACATTTAGTAATCAGGCCTTAACAAGATATACCACGAGTGTTACGATAACGTGTGTGGCTAACTGAAGTTTTTTTGTAAATATATTGTAACATTTTTGGCCCCTAGTTTTCATAATCTTTCTCCTCCCTGTTTTAAATATATGACAATATGTCTTAGGCACCTCAAAAGACATTGTTAATTGATAAAAACCCCCAAACTGTATGTTTTGGTATTGTACAGTATTGATACCCCTGCGTAATATTCACTTAAGGGGTTCATATCAAATAAGCAATTTTAAAGCCAACAGCAAAGGTTACTAAATTTATAATTTCAAAACGTTTTAAATTTCTCTTAAGATTATATAATTTTTTTTGTTGCTATTCGTTTGTATTTTGTTGTTAATACGAACGACTCCTTGTATTTTGTTACTTCCACTGTTATCCACTTGTCAACATATTTGCAGTTAAAAAGCATAGTTTTTATTTTGGCTAAAAATACCAACTGGGAATGGAAAAAATAAAACCATATAAAAATGTTAAAGGTTTAAATGTAATGAAAATTTCACATTTATTTTCGTTTATTTAATTTTTTTTTTTATCAAATTTTATGGTCAATTGTTTGCCAAAGTCTTGTGTTTGATAACTTTAATTGTTTATTATAATTTTTTTTCTTGCTTTCTCAATACACTTACATGAGTTTTATATGTTTGAGTATTGTATTTCAATATTTTCTATTTTAGTGTTTATACCTTTTGATAGCTTTTTAATAGTAGCTGGGGTTTGGTAGCTCGTAAATGTTTTGGAATATTACTAGTTCACTACTTGTAGTATTAAATGTAAAGTTTTATAATTTTTTTTTGTCAATTCAATAAACATTTATGTTTATTTTTATATCATGAAATTTTTACAATTTCATTTCTGTGTATGTAAGTTTGTGACATTATTTGATTGTTATGATATAACGGTTATTGCTAAATACTTCCAATTTTGATAAAATTACATTTTTATTAAGCAAGTTTTATGTTTTCAATCGTTAAAATGTGTAATTTTCTTAAATATTTATATTTATTAAAATAAATTAAATTTCCTACTTTCACCCACAAACAATAATGTCATACGTATTATGTCTAAAAGTACAGTCGATGTTATGAATTTTTTATAATTAGTTTTTTTTTCAGTGTAATCATTCATTTGATTACAATAATTCTTTTCACAAAATATTTCATTTGTTAGTAGCAAAATTTTTGTGTCTTAAGTCTTTCGTATTCAGTAAAGTATTATTTAAGGAGTAAAAAGAGGGATACAAATCGCTGATATTTTGTGTATAAAATATACGAAAAACTTATTTATATGTATCTATCTTTTAAGTACTCGCAAAAAGAAAAATCGTGATATCTTTAGAACAGCAAAAAAAGTTGCTGAGTAAGAAAAATTTTAGTCAGGAGGGTACTAGTTGAAAAATTGCTAATGTCAGCAAAATAGTTTTACTTTTGGCAAAAAATAAAAAAAAATTATTTAATTCAGCAAAAGTAAAACCAATAAAATTTGTTGAAAAGTTAAATGTAGACATTGTTTTTTTTGTGATTCGAAAAATAAATTAGAAAACTTTGTAGTTACATTGTCGATTAAATTTAATTGAAATCTCGGAAAATATAAAAAAAATATTTATAAATAAATAAAAAATAAATAAAATTATCTCAATTACTTACATGCTCAATATTTGTTTTATTTTCATAACATTCCACTATAGGTCATATGAAAATTTTTCTGTGCGAAATTAATAACTACTACAAAAACATGGTATTCAAACCAAAACCTGTAAGAATTCCATAAGTAAGTTTAACCCTATTTAAAAAAATGGAATTTAACCCATTAACGACCAATAATTAACCCTTTTTCAACCAATACAAAAATATCCATACAAAAACATGGTATTCAAACCAAAGCCTGTAACAATTCCATAAATAAGTTTAACCCTATTTAAAAAAATGGAATTTAATCCATCAACAACCAATGATTAACCATTTTTCAACCATTAAAACAAACATAATACATTGAATTGATTTATTTTTTTTATTATATTATAACATTTAGAAATTGCTTAAATCTAATTCATTTTGTAAATTTAAATCAAAAAAAGCTTCTTCACTTTCATCAATATCATTAATTTCTTCGTCTTGGTTTCTAAGCTGAAATTCTTCTATTGATTCGCTGCAACATAATAGCTCAATAACTTCAGGTGGAAGTGAAGAACGTTTACGCTTTTGTAAGCGTCTGGTTAAAAAAGTTGTGGAAATTAATGGATCTGAAGTATCGACAGCCCTATTAAATACATCTAACAGGTTATTGGTGCGGCTGTTTTTGCGGGCGTGAAGCAACCGATCGGCTTTGTATATTTTGTGTCGCGATTCAGAAGCTTCTTCTCCAAGAGAACCTATTGGTAGTGCGCTATTTTCTATTATTTGTTTTGAGTGTATGAGCACTTTATGGACCGTGGCAGTCATTGGCAACCAGGGATATAGCTCCTGAAAACGTTTTGCTGTTTCAAAGCAATATATTTCAAATTTATTTGAATCGATTTTGAACTGGCAGGATAAGCAAATCAAAATGATTTTGAATCGAAATATTATATCTTTGTCAACATCAGTTATTTCAGAAAAAATATCATGCTCAGTAAAAGCTCGACGAGCAGTGTTTCCGTCATTTGTGGAACCAAAACCACCTACTCTTGGCATGTCCACGCGAAGTCCAAGCTTTCTCCAAAAATCGTTTTGTATTGTTTCTTTTCTTTTTAAGATAGTTACTTTATCATCTCCTCGTATCTGCCACTTTTTTAATTTGCATTTATAGCCTAAATGTAAAACAAATTCGAAAAATCTTATCCAGCAATGAAGGGGGCTAAGTCCAAACTTTAAGTTTTCCTCTTTTGCACAGAATACTTCACTTTTATAATCGAATGTGTTCATGAAGTCCTTAGGTGTAGCAGCACAAATGGGACAAGCCTGGTTTGATTTTGTTCCAGTTATAATGTTCAAAACTTTTCCATCAATTAGTGTTAAAAATAATTTAAATGAAACTTCAACGAATTTTCCCTCACCAATTGATATCCGAAGGTTTGTCAAAGCGTCAATTTAATTTTTTAAGTCCTGTTCTTCTTTTAGAACAACTTCTTTTGTCTCCTTTACGTACTCCAGTTTAATGGGACGACAAAATCTTACAGATTGCGGTGTGCTGTTGTTCCAAATTGGCTTTCCCGATAAGGACATTAAACGTAAGGGAATAACTGAAGTAGCTAAAAGGGATGCATCGCAGTTTTTTGACGAACTTGGCTCATTAAATGCTTGCTTAAATTGAGCTTGACCAGTGCTACTATCAAACCCGTAGCTTAATATTAATTCGGAGCTTAAAAAATCTGTCTCCTCCGCTTCCATTACAGCTTGAACTACTTCTTTTTGCATTTCAACAATTCTTTCAGCCGTATGAAGTAAGTTAGATTGCAATGAAACTTAAGCAAGGGTCTCATTTGCTGTTATACCCTGAGGTCGGCATTTTAATTTTGCGGCTGTAATTTTATTATAGTGTGGATAAATATCGCAGTTTCTCGATTTGCTTTCGTGCCGTATTGCATTATATTGTTCTTTTGAAAAATTGTATTCCAGAAGTAAAGCTAAAGCCTCATCCGCAGAAAGTGGAATTTGTTTTTTGGTATCTTGATTACACATTTTCCGCATTTTTGATGGCCTTGTCGGGCTTTCCATACTTTCTTTCAGGACTGCAGCCAAATCGGAATCACCTTGTTTACGAGCCGATGTTGCTGCTGCACGAACGAGAAGGTTAATATCAGCTTTCTCAGTTGAAAGATTTGCGGCTTCTCTTCTTTTTCCAAATTCTGATTTTGCGCACCACAAAATGTAATTCAGAATTTAGCCACGTATGATTTTGATCCTTAAAGACATTTATCTTTCTGTGACATTTTTCCCACTTTTGAGCCAATTTTACGCAAAAAAAATGTATTGTTTGCTTTATATTTTTATCCATTTCATCCGAAATAGTATTAAATTTGATTTTGTCAACAACGTGTTTGAAAACTGCATCAAATTTGTCTTTCTTATTGCATTCTTTTCGCCATATTTCAAACAGATCATTTTTTTTTGATACAGAGGTAACCTACAAGAAAAGGCATAACTCATAAAGCGCAAATAATCGCAATTTGTCACAAACCAAAATTAACTCATTACATTATATTTAATCCACTTTTTCAATTTGAAAGAGGTCAGATGGGGTCAAAATTTTTAAACGATTACGGAATGTAAAAGTTTAAAAAAAAACTGAACCCTTTTAAGGTAATGTTGTCTAATGAGTTCTTTTCAAGTATATCGACAAAAATATAAAGCAGTTATAATTATAAACAGTAGTACTTAGCTGTCTCTTTATTTTCCATTTAAATTAATAAATTATAATAAACACAAATCGAGAAATACAAACTTAAAGTTGATCTTGCACTATTGAACACTCTAGCACGTTTGTAGAAAAAATTGCATTGATTGACTTTGACGTACAAATGTGTAACGGTGCTTTTTTTTAACGCAAAAAAACATCACACGTCTTTGTTTTGAAGCATTTCCAATTAAAAAACAACAACAACAATAGTAAAACGGCACTTTGATTTTTATCAATTTAGCACAGAAAAAGCTGTCATTTGACCTAATGTGCATTTCATAAATTATCACCATTTATAAATATCTTGTTTATGAGAAACTATATATTTCATCTTTATTAAATTTAAATAATTTATTTTGTCTATAATATAAATCATTTGTAGTTGCAACCGGATTTTTCGTCAACCTAATTTTTGTAGTTCCAAGTACAAACACTCTTATGCATTTTTAATATACCCAGCAAAAACAAGGTTTACATGGTTTACTTTATACATTACTTTGTAATGAGTACTCCTTACATTCAGCATTACTTTCAAAATAACAATAACGTATTACCTATAATATGTTACTTATCTTATTATTTTGAATTAAATAATAATAAGTTTCCTGTAATTGCTTACCTTTTCTATTATTTTAATATAAATAATAATGAGTTGTTGTTAATAGTTTAAATAACTATATTTATTAATGTGTATTTTATTAATTTATGAATTAAAAGTGTTTAAGAAAACAAATTAACATGTAAGTGAACAGGAAAAGGGCTACAAATTGGTTTAGAGTAGTGCCGAATATCCTTTATATACAATTTTTTAAAATTGTAGAGATAAAAAATTTTGGAGGAATAAGGGGAAAAATCTATAAAAAATTAAATCAAACAAAATTTACTTGAATTTCAATGCGGCCAAAAAATTTTAAAACTGAGCAAAAACTCCACGTTTTGACTTTGGATACATATGTCCCAAATTGCATCAGTATCCTGTAAAAAATGGTGTAAATCAAATCCAAATATCTCGATGTTTCTAAAATTAAAGGAATGGACTATGTCCTACCAAAATTTTGATCCCATGTGGTGTCTAATAGGATACGAGAAAATGTCTTCCAAAATATACATATCCAAAAATATATATTTATATATGAAAATGTGGTGACCATATTGGCTGTGAGATCATATTGATCCAAATGGTTAGTATTGTGTGAAAGCAACAACTATCCTCAGTCAATACAAACCATATTTAAGAAAATTGGTTAAAAAATTAGCCAAATATGACATTAATTAAAAATGCGAAATTTATCAACGATTGGCCGTCAAAGGGTTAATTTATATATATTTCCTTTTGCAAGAAAGGCGGGTATAAATTGGGATTCACAACAATGCATCACATTACCTTGTCACTTACTCAAAGTTAAATTATAATTGATTCCTTACGGAAAAATAAATAATTATTGGTTATTAGTAACCAATTATTAATATGCATACGCGTAACCCATTATTCTTTTTCTTTTCGTAAGCTTGCACGTAAGCATAACACCTTACCTTTTGGGACATCCCATATAAAAAAAGTTAAAATTATAATTTAAAGGGTAATACGTGAAAACCCTGGAATTTAGATTACTAGACTCATTATTTGGTAAGGTCTGTTTTTTCTGGGTAGTTGTAATTTCATAAATTTATTTACAAATTTCGAATTTTTATTGAAATAATTGTTTGCTTTTTTATGTGTAGATTATAATTTTTTATAAATATACACAAAATTTATTTTAAACTTAAAAATACTTGTGCCTCAAACTGGCCTAGAACCGGAGACCTTCCGTTTGTGAGGCCATTGATATTATTTTAGGCTAAACTTCATTTAAATTTATTTACAAAATAAAATCAAAATCAAAATTGAATATTTTTCAGGCTTGAAGTTAGAATATTTTGGTTTAAAGATATCATTGCAACTACAAGAAAAAATAAATTGTATCTTTCAATTTTGATCCAAAAAAAAAAAAAAATTATTTAAAAATTTTTAAAACAAGTGTTTTTATGTGCTCAAACTTATTTAAACTCACAACTCTAAGACTATCACGGTGTACCTCTGCCCACTACACCACAGACGCTTACATTTAGCTGTTAACTAATTATAAATATTAATATTATTTCCGAAATTATATAAGTTGATAAGTTTATTGCGCTAGTGTTCATAAACAATTTTACATATTAAAATTGGCTCCAAATACTCAAAAATTTTTTTGGATGGAGTTTTAGTTTTTATTGAAACTGAACTAATATTCGATATTTACTACCAATATGTCATGTACATGACAAAAATGATCGGTGGTATTAAAAGTAATGTAGAAAATAATATATTTTCAATGATTGTTAAAAAACCAATATTTGGATAATGTGTATGTGTTTTTTTTTTACTTTTAGAAATTTTCTGTTCAAAATAAAATATAAATATTTTGATGATAGATTTTAAGTATTTACAATAAAAATTATTGAATAACGACAAGATGGTGGTGATTTCGATAGAATTCCAACCAATTTAATTCCTGTGTGTACACTAGGGTGGGTCGAAAAAAAAACTTGCACCGGTCACCCCCTAGAATTAAAGATAATGTGAAGACGATCTCAAAAAATTTTGTTTTTGCCACGCCCTTGACCTCACGCTTTTACTGTTTTGTTTCCTGTGCCTCTATTTATATTCCGATCGTTACGTGTAATATATCACTGTTCTTAGAATGACAACAGCTACATTTTCTACTTTGATTACCTTTGACTCCGACGTAAGGTTCTAAAAGTGACTTCTGGAATCTCGGTTTCGACCCCTCCTAATTTCCATTTTTTTCTAAACGATAAAAAAGTTTTTTTTAATTAAATTTTGTCTTTTAAAGTATATATTTTTATTCATAAACAAAAAAGTTACAGAGTTTTTAAAAAAATACGATTATGTTTAAATTTGACTTTTTAAGCCAACATTCATAAACAATGATTTATAAAGCTTTGCTTAACTTTTGCTCATGCTTTCTTTGACATTTGTCTTTTTTCAATTTCTATTTATGATTGATCAATTTTATTTTCTCCTTGCACTCGATTTTGCATTATCATTATCTTTTATTTTTATACAAAGATTAGATTTCCATGTCATTCTCAAAATACCGAAAGATTTGTTCGAGTTGTTAGTGAATTCGCAAATAAGGTAACGGACGAAAACCGCATGGGGTATATATTTGATAAAATAAGAAGTCGAGAGCAGTATAGCCAGCTGTAGTTTCGCCAGAATATAAATTATTTATTTATTTATTTATTTATTTATTTATTTATTTATTTATTTATTTATTTATTTATTTATTTATATTTATATTAAACATATAATTACAAATTATATATTAATACCCTAACCGAGCACTAGCAACAAGGGCCATCGGCTCGTTGTAGCGAAAACAGACCGGAGCCTCTGGTGGGAATCGAACCCACGCTACCAACTAGGCTACCGGGGAATTTTCTTTATAAAGGGTGGTTGAATTTTAAGGGCCGATGTTGATTTTAAATAAAAGACAAATTATTAAGGAAATTATTGTCATTTCTTTTTATTATGATAATATGGTATGGTTAAATTATGTGTGGAAATGGCCGCCGCGACCTCGGCAGCACACCTCCATCCGATGGTCCAAATTTTCGATGACGCTGAGGCATAATTGAGGTTCTATACAGTTAATGTGCCTAATTATCCCATCCTTTAGCTCTTGAATTATTGCTCGCTTATCGACGTACACATTTTCTTTCAAATAACCCCAAGAAAGAAGTCCAACGGTGTCAAATCACATAATCTTGGCGGCCAATTGACATCGCCACCACGTAAGATAACACGGCCATTAAATTTGTCGCGCAAAAGAGCCATTGTTTCTTTAGCTGTGTGGCAAGTGGCACCGTCCTGTTGAAACCACATATCGTGCACATCCATATCTTCCAATTCGGGCCATAAAAAGTTCGTTATCATCTCACGATAGCGAACACCATTCACAGTAAGTGCCTGACCGGCCTCATTTTGAAAAAAATATGATGCCGCCAGCCCATAAACCGCATAAAACACTCTTTGTGGGTGCATCGGTTTTTCGACAATGACTCTTGGATTATCATTCGCCCAAATGCGTCAATTCTGCTTATTGACGAATTCACTGAGGTGAAAATGTGCCTCGTCACTGAAGATGATTTTCTTCGAAAATTGATTATCCACTGTTGCCATTTATTGCCACCATTCTGACCATTGACGACGTTTGGAATGGTCAAGAGGATTTAGTTCTTAAGTCAATCGCATCTTGCAAGCGTGTAAATGCAAGTCTTTATGCATAGTGTTCATCAACGACGAGCACGAGAGGTGCAATTATTGGGCACGACGACGAGTTGAGGTGGACGTCTCTTCAGCCCCACTATCGCGAATAGCAGCATGCACTGGTATTTTTACATCTCCTACAGACCCGGTTTGCTCAAATTTTTGCACGATTTTTCCGATTGTACGCACATTTGGACGATTAAATTGATCGAAAAAATCACGAAGTGCACGATATGCATTTTGATTTGAACGCCCATTTTCATAATAAGGCTCAATAACTTTAACGCGTTGCTCGATTGTGTATCTTTCCATGGTTCAAATGGAGTGAGTCTAAGAGAAATGTAAAATGAAATGTAGTAAAAAACTTGAGACTTAGGTGTGGTTCACATTCAACATCGGCACTTAAAATTTAATTATTAAAAATTTCAAATTATTCAAAAAATTTGCTCTCAATTAAGAAAAAAGAAATAAGTCAAAATTGTTGCTAATTATAGTAACGTCAAAATTTTTGCTAATTATAGTAACTCGGTTATACAAATCTGTAAACTCAGTAACAAATGTTAGTAAAAAAATTGGTAATTTGTAAAAAGAAAATTGAAAAAATTATCTATGATTTTGTACTAAAAATTAATACATAAACTGTAAATTGGGACATATAACAATTTACACATTTTTCTACAAACTTTTTTATTTGAGTGTAGATTAAAAATTCTAAACATCATTTTAACTAGAGATTTTTTATACTTTTAAGAATAGAGAATATAGGATGTTTGATAGAAAATTGAGTAAAAAGAAAGAATTTAAAAAGTGGACACAACAGTAAAGCTGTTGGCATAAAGTCAAATTGATTTTTTTAAAACATCTGTAACTTTTTTGTTTATGTATAAAAATACATACTGTAAATGGCAAAATTTCTTGGAATTTAAAATTTTTTTTTATCGTTTAGAAAAAACGGAAATTAGGGGGATAGAAACCGAGATTCCAGAAGTCACTTTTAGAACTTGACTTCGGAGGCAAAAGTGATCAAAGAACAATGATATATCACACGTTGCGATCGGACTATAAATAGAGGCACAGGAAATAAAAAACTAAAAGAGCGGGGTGGCCGGTACAACTTTTTTTTTTTTTTTTTGGATAGAAAGCCACCCACTCTAGTGTACACACGGGGAATCTAGGAATTAGGTTGTCATCACGAATCTGTTTTCTGGGTGTAGAACACTTGTTATACAATGCACAATTTTTTTAACTAACTTATTATTTTAAGTATAGGGTTAAAAAGTAGCATATAATCTGAATTAGGTTGTCAGCACGAATCTGTTTTCTGGGTGTAGAACACTTGTTATACAATGCACAATTTTTTTACTAACTTATTATTTTAAGTATAGGGTTAAAATGTAGCCTATAATCTGACTGTTAAGAAGAACAAAACATATCGGTAGCTGTTTTTTAAATAACTAAATAAGGAAAATCATTTATTTAGCAAAAGATGTGGTACCAGTAACATAGATTTCCTAATTAAAACAGTTAAAATATTGTTACAATGAAAATATTTATATAATTTCAACAAAATTTATGTTGTAATATTTTAGAAACAAACTATATCAACCAAAATGGAATTCAAAAATTAATTTATTTATTGTAAAACCAGCCGTAACAAAAAAAAATAAAAAAGGAAAGAGTACCAATATTGTAAAGATATGACTATCTGGATTTTGCACTAAAAAGACAACTGGAGATTTTTTGTAAATTTTTAATACTATTATTTTTGTTGGCCATGTACCATTGATCTACCTAGGAATTGCAAAAAAAAAAAAAATATTTGGCCAAATGTACTGAAAATGCCGTTTGCTGTAAACGAATAATGTAATTGTACATATAACTACCTAAATTAGGTAGACACAACGAATCTGTTCTCTATGTACCATTAAAAAAACTACTGATTACTACATCACACACTCATATGTAGTAACTGATAAAATTTTTGAGTGTAAGTGTATTCACTATCATACTTTGAAGATTTTAAAGTTGACCTATGGTTTTAAATATATTAAAACGTTCTTCAAAAATTGTTCATTTGGTAAATCTGTTATTCAAATCTATTTCTTCGCAAAGCTACACACATGTGCATTTATAACAAAACAAAACAACAAACGTTGTACTCCTTATATCAGCGAATTAGTCATCGATCCAACATTCAATTGTTAACAAAAATAACCATTAAATAAAATGGAAACAATTTTTTGTTGTTCGAATATTTTTGGGCAAATACGAAATACGTGAGTCCTAAAACATACTATTAGCACTTGTTATTGTAACAAAATATGATACGGCAACAAGAAACACAAAAAAAAAAACGCAAAATAATTTTTACAAAAAATAAACGTTATAGAAAATACTAAAAGGCACGTAGTAAAACGGTTAGTACCTAATAATGGTAGTTGTACAATTTTTATATTTGGAGGCGTTACAATAACATTAACAACTTATAAACGGAATAAACTCGAGCAACATATATATATATATTAAATAGGATGGCACTTATATTTGGGCTGTTACGTTACCAGTTACGTGAATAAAAGCCTATATATAATATGGGATCGCCCACTTTAATATGACATTGCCTGAAGTCAGGTTAAATTAAGACATTTCAGATACCTTGCGACTTGTGCCAGAAATAAAAAATAATTTAAAGGACACTCTATATGAATAAATTTTCAAATAATTAAATTGAATTTCAGTTTGAAATTTATTAAACCAATTATAAAAAAAAGAACAATTAACTTATGTACATGTTTGTCCCTGTCCCCTTTAAGATGAGATTATTTTTGGTATATAATTATATAACTTGATATATACATTAATATAACTGGCTATATTCAACAATAAATATTAATGTCTTAAATATGTTTTTAAAAAATTTTTAATATGTCTTTATGTAACACCATATATCATTATATGTTATGCTACATATTAGTTGATATTCTTTATTCCATTATATATACTTGGTTTAATTACATATATGATTACATATACTTCCATGTACAATTATACAATAAATCCAAAAAATTCTATCACTTTTATATATAAATATATATTTGAGTTTAATCAAAAAATCTATGTTGTATATCGTTGGAAAGGTTTGATCTATTATTTGTTTTGGTCTGATTATATTTTGGTGGATAAATAACCTAATGAATTTTGCCAAGTATAAAAAGATATGATTTGCTGCTCTATATCTCGAGAACTTTGAATCGGCAGCAAAAAAAAAAATTACTCCGGCAATTAACTCTCGAAAGCCCAGGAACCAAAAAGCAGTTATCAAATTTAAGTATTTTTTGACAGAATAATAATATTTTTTTTAAAGCAATGGCTAGATCGCGAAAGAAAACATAATTTACTGCTTTTTCTGCCTTTCAACCTTTTTGTTCAACGATCGATTTTCGAGCGACAAGTCAAAATTTCATAGATTTGAAAAAATTTACTTTTTAAAACAGAAAAAAATTTTAAAAAATTTCCAAAAAATATATTTATGCTTTAGTATACGTATTTGATGATAACAAAGCAAGTTAAGAGCCACAACTTGCAAAATAAGTTACCATTATTTTATAGGACTCATGGGGCACCGTCGGATACGATTTACCAAAAATCCTCTAATTCAAAAATTAGTTAATAGATTTTTTTGAAGTTAAGTACAAGTTATACGCTCAGAGTTTGTAGAAGGCAAAATCAATTTATTACTGTTTAGTGTCAATTTCGCAATTTTCAAAAGCGTAAATTGCTGTAACGTCTAAAATGATTACACTAGATCAAAAATTTTTGGTAAGTAATTTTATTTTACTGAAAATGTTATTTATTGCATAAATCGAATCTATTTAGTTACTGTATTTCTTGATTCGTTTTCAATATTTATTGCGCTATAGCACCTAAATAAAGACATAAATCAAAATTTTAATTTATTTCTCATAGTAAGTTATACGAACAAAGAGCATTAGAGGGTTAAAAATATTTTCAAAATTAAAAAAAAAGAAATCTAAAAAAAATCTATTCTATTCTATATTTCGAACGAAAAACTAGTCGAACGAAAGCAAGTCACTCAAATTTGAATCAATTCGGGTTTCTCTATTTCGAAAGCCTTCGATCGACTTGACTTACGTGTGTCAATTTTTGTTTTTACGCATTTACAAATCACAGCGATGCCAGATCATATATTTTAAGCATTTGTTACAATTTTGTTTAAAAGTACCAAATATACTACTAAACTGCTAAAAGATAAAAACAACCCTGTTTAACAGTGATCAACTGTATATGACAAATGAAATAAAAAAATAACAATTAACAAATAAATTTTTATTTGAGAATGTGTTTATTTTTGAAAATTTTTGTTATCGATTGGTTGTGGGTGAGATTGTTAATCGGAAAGCTTTTCTATTGCCTGTTGCTGTTGTCTATTCGGTGCGGTCACTGCTACAGTCCTGTTAGCTCTTGTAAAATAAAAAATGTAAATATGAGCTGCTTGGGGCAAACGTAAGTCACAAACAATACACACTTATCTTTTACCACTCAGCAACAGCGTAATAGGGGGTGAAGCGGAGTTTAGTTTTCTGATCAAATTTTCCTCCTCTGCAGAAAATGTGTTTGCTCCGAACACCAGAGTCCCTCTGGGAAAATCAGGCCTTTCTTCCATATAAAATACATGCGTCTTGGGCTAGTCCATTGTTGCTTTATTTTTACTAAAATTTTTAATAAACTATAAATAATTGTATTATTTTGTACTTACCTTTTGTTATCAATTGCTTATTTTACTTAATTTTGCTTTTAAAAATATCAAATATATATTTACTCGAAAAAAAATAGCAAGTGACTGATTTTGACATTTGCGTTCGAACTGTTCGAAATAGAGAAAGCAAATTTATTATGAAAACAGTTACGTTTTCATTCGACTTGTCGTTCGAGTCATCGTTCGCATAGAAATAGAGTTAGTGAAACCCAAATCAGTTTTCTTTCGACTAGAAAGCGAACGAACGTGTTCTTTCGAAATAAAGGAACAGGCTATATGTTCGAAAAAAATTCTAAGTTCAACGCTTGAGATATCTTAAAAAAAGCGCTATATCAAATAACATAAAATTGTATCAAATTATACATAAATTGCTCAAATTATGACATCTTACATATTAAATTATATCAGATGAGACTTATGTGTGATCTCATGAGATATGATTATGTATGCCATTTTTGGATCAAATAAAATATGATATGGAATTATGTATATGACTATGTAACATATAATTATATCGAAACTTTTTTCATCTGGTATGAAAGTATTCCATTAAAATAAATGTTACCCTAAGATTTATGTGAAACAAAATCGATTTTAAAAATAATAATATTAAAATACACACGTACAATGTATTTGTTAAAATAAAATCAACAATTGGCATCGAAAAATCTATAAAAAAAAGGAGTTAGATTTGACAAATAAGAGGTCATTTATTGTTATGCAAGGTGCCATTTAATAAATATAAAAACTATATAATGTACTTGTATTCATATTTAAAATTTATCTGAATTTCTTCGATTTTTACACAAAAATGGAAAGGCGTTTAAAAAATGTAAATTAAGCTATAAAATATTTTGGAAGTTTTAAGTAGACTTTTTCCACATACATGCATACATATCTGTATAAATATCTGTGTAGCCTTTAGGGTTTAAAATAAAATGAAGCTACTTTTTCAGTAGTCTTTACCTTGTAGTTTGTCCACTATTAATGAATTTTTCAAAATTTGTTTAAAATATTTTTGTTTTTGCATATTCCCATATCGTAAGCTATAATCTTAAAGATTCCGTAGAGTAAGTAGCATAGACTATTTATAGGAGTAGCACAGTTTCTTCATCTGCAATTTGTTCACCACATTTTACTACTTGTTTATATTAAAACCAATTGTATTACAAGCATTTATTTCTTTATTTTAATGCAAAAAGTCCTCAAGGGTTTTAAAACTGATTTACGAGTGTTTATTGATAAGTGTGCAGAGAGAATATTTTATAAAACATATAACAGCCAATCAAATATTTATTAAATTATTATTATCTTCCCTTTACATAATTACTTAACAAACCATATTATTAATATGTATAAATCTTTATAATTTTATGGAACTTGGTTTTTAATCACACATTTTCATAAAATAAAAATAACATTTTTTTTAATTTTTTTAATTTGTTCACCAAATTATATATTCGAACATGACTTCGAGCTCGAATATTTAATTCATTGAATTTATAATTTTTAATAAATAAGTATAATATATAAAATGCCAAATAAAATTAATCGAGCGTCTGAACTGGGCTCGGTGGCTGGATGATTAGCTCCATGATTTTAACTCTGTATATCTAATTGTTTCACAGACCTTGGTTTAAGTAAGTACCCTGGAAAAAAGGACCTTACCAAATAATGGGTATTAGAACGAGCAGTAATTGGTTGAAGTTTACCTGACAAGCTCATTATTTTAACACAGTGATGTCATTGGATTTATCTAGTTACCTCCAAGCTTACGAGTAGGTAGTAAAATATCGAGTTAATATCGAGTTAAATATCGAGTAACTAGTTGTAGGCAAGGAAAAAATAACTGGTTACAATTGATATAATAAAAACTAATTTTTAACAATTAAAAAAAATTAAATAAAACCAAAAACAGATTTTTGCTGCCTTATAAGTAGTTTACATTACTACTAACTCATTATTTTCACTTTGAAAGTAATGCAGTATGCAAGGAGCTGATATAGAATATAGGCATTATATTATATTATTAGTAACTCATTATATTTATTTTAGAAGTAATGCAGTGGGCAGGTCAATAGTAGTAATGCAAAAATAAATGAGATACTGTTACTAAATTTTTCCTGGATACTTAACATATGTAGTATAAGTAATTTAAACAAATTTTAAATTATTCCACTTACAAATATAGCAAATCATATATTATTGTCATTGTATGTACTTGTTGCAGTAAGTAGCTAAAAGACTGCAATACATTTTCTTAATTTTATACCATGCTATAAGTAAACTTTAACTGTATTATTAGTAAATGAAAAAAGGTTCCTTTAAGTGATTATGTATACAGGTTTAAAATGTATTTGAAAGCAATATTTGGTTATATATCTAAGCATTAGTCAAATTCTACATCATAGATTTTCTAAACACAGAAAATATATTTGAATGACTACTGAAAAGTTTTTCACTTAAATAAATCGGTTAGAGTAACAGAATATTTCGTTGTAACAAAAAGTTCGATTGTTTCTTATTTTATTAGTAGCGTACTATGCGATTTGTCTAATTCAACTAAAGTTTGCTCATTTCTTATATCAAAACTTGTGTATATTTATTTTAAGATGGTGAAATTGTGGATTTGAGCGTAGGATTGTCCCCGTATAAAACCGCGCTGTTATTTTTGTCTGTATCCTTGTGAATTTGTGTAACTAAAATTAATATTCTAGCTTTTAGCATTTTGTAATTTTTTATGCGAGATATCCGATAGTTTTTTTTTTGTATTTTTAAAAACAGTCTAGTCTAGTTTTGAGCGTTGACAATATAATTGTTGATATTTGTCAATATCATTTAAATATCCCTAGGATTTTGCAGGTGTTTTGCCTAATTTTAAGAATTGATTGTGAAAACTTAATTTGATTTTTTTGTGAGTTAAGCATGAAGTGTTTTTTTTTAAATTATTGTAAAAGTTTAAATTTTAAGAGTCGTTGAAAATAGAAAAATACATACAAACAGTTTACTCTGGAACTGGAATAAGTAGACTTTTGGTCAAACTTGATATATTGACTGTCAAAATAAATGGTTCTTGTGGGAACTAACAATGGAACCCTATAACGCCGATTTTTATAAAACTCGGCTATATGTTAGACAAAGAAAAATTTTAGATATACCGGGTTTTTTATGTGCTTTTACTGTAATTTATTGGGTAAAAAATGCTGCCAAAATATTCATACTTTTTTTTAGTGTTTTTATATCATTTTAACATTTCTTCTAACCCGATGTCTTTACATGCTATCAATTGCCAAATCTATTGCAGAGAAACTTCTCAAATAATATCAAATATTCTGTAACAAAGAACACGTGCCTATTTAATTGCTAAAAAACATTAAAATATTGCAAATAAATGTTGCTTTTGATTGCTAAATTAATAGTCACATGTGATGGTAGGAGCCGATTGCATGTCAACGATATCATGATTATACAATAACATTTAAATTAATATTAAGATGGAATAATTTTGACAATTGCTTGCTTTCACTGTATTGAAGATTCATATACTATTAAATCAAATTTTTAGTATCCTACACCCAGAAAACAGATTCGTGCTGACAATTGAATTTGTTGGTAATCGAATTGTTCAATTGTAGTGACTGAATTTTTCGGTTGTGACTACCGAATTGTTATTGAGGCAACCGAAATACTGTTATCACACTCAAATTACTCTTGTCTCAATTAGTTTTCTGTTAAAAACAACTTAACTTAACTTCGTTAAAAACAAAATAGATATTAAATTAATCAAAAATACAATCAAAAATACAATCAAAAAGAGTACTACTGATTTTCCATTATATTCAGCCCATTTTGTTGTTTATTTTCAATCATTGTTTAACAATCGACAAAAGACAAAAAGTTAGAAAAAACTACTTTTGTGGTTTTTTTTTAATTGAAAGTTTTTTTAGTTGTATGTAATTACAAAACATAACACACACAAATGTATATATTTTTATTGGCTTTGTGTGAATTAATATAATAATAATTTCTTGAAATTTTTATTGAAATAATTTTGTATATAAACAAACTATTTTGGCAAAAAAAAAAACACAAAGAAATATATGAATTTCTATTTTTAGAAACAGAAAATATAAAATTTTATATTTAACAGAAAATATCAACTCCTACCGAATGTCTGTAAATTTTAATAGTTTGTTTTTTAAATGACTGGTTCAAATAGTTAAAAAATATATTTCTATGAATTTTCATTTAAAAGCAAACTTTATGTATTACTTTTTAAATAAACTATTGTGGAAAATAGGGTTCAAACTGCTAGAACTAAGAACTACAAATTTGACACGTATGTTCCTCCTCTATTGTTTACTAGGGTATAGAATAATTCCCTGAAAATTTTTTTTAAGAATTTCAATAGGTAACGGGGGAAAATTTGGTATTAAAACTGGAAAGTGTCCCCTTAATCGCCTGGGCCAACCCGATGGAGCTAGAAATGTAATTTTTGAACATTTTTATTTTGTGGAAAAAAAGTGGGAACTTTACATATTGCCAAAAACCCTTACGATAAATATTTCAAATTGAAATAAAAATTTTCAGTACTATGCTATGCTAATTCACTGAAAATGTACTTTTTAGATATGTTTACATAATCCAAAATTTAAAAGGGAATAATAAAGTGATCCCCGAATACGCTTTAAGCGCGAAATTCAAAGTTTTTAAAAGTTTACAATAGAATTTAGCTTTTTTCTATATATTCGTGTATTTTCTGGAATTTCATTACGCAATAAATAAAACGAATTGAAATATTTTGGTGTTCTTGATTTCTGTTTCACTAATTAAATTAGCCAGATGGATATCAGGTGAAGTAAATTAGTATGTGATTTTTTTATTATTAACATATGTTGTGAGAAGAAAATATACTTGGGTCATATAATTTGGAAGAATTTTTATTGATTTCAAGCGTATTATTACCATTTTAACTTTTATTAACACTAAAACAAAGAGTTTTTAAAAAACATATTAAATATGTAAATTTTTTGGCGGGGAACCCTTATATATATAAAAAAAAATATATGACCCCCTCGGGAATTTAAAATATTTTTTTCTATATGGTGGTATGCCCCTGGGACCCGCTACTTCCAAAAACCGAAACACAAATCAAATAAAATTTCACAATTCCAAATATGCATTTCGTGTTAAGATCCGAGAAATAGAATTCGCGTTAGGTCCATTTTAGGTATTAAAAAAGTGAAACCTGGAATTTATTGTTCGCATTAAACGAAATGGGATTGCGTAAAAATAAAAGTTTTTTTGATTTTAACAAATAAAATATTTTTCGAACATAATTAGGTGAATTTGAAAAATTTTGCGTTACGAATTAGTCACTAATTCCAGAACATGCTCGATTATCCGATATTTAAAACTAAAGGTAACTAAGTATGAAACTTATGTATGGAGTTTATGTCACATGAAAGTTAGAGGTTTGTAATAAATATTTACTTTTAAAGTGACGTAAGTCCAGGGCTTTTGGGCATTTGACTACTTCTTACATGTTATGAAAAATTTAGAATTCTGGGATGAGGTTTACCTCAAAATTTCACTGATAAATTCCATTCAGATAGTATAATGAATTAAAAAATAAAAAAAGAAATAAGTTTGAGTACAGTTTCAATCCTAACCTTTAACACATTTACAAAAACCTCCAGAAGTTTCTTTTAAAAATATACTAAATCATCAACAAGTTATCTGTCTCTCTCTTTTACGTATTTTTTTTTTTTTTAATTTTAACTGTCATTTTATTTTTCTGCTAATATCACACACCTTGCTAAAATCTGTTCAGAACATACAATTTGTTTTGAACAATAGAAAACGACAACAAATAAAAAATTGCAGCTTTTACTATCAATTTGCAACCCCTCAATTACAAATCCGGTTTCCAAAAAAATAATTATAAAAACTGGTTAAGCAATACATTGACGGCTGGTACTTAACAGCATACCTGCGCTTATTCATATACTTATTTATCTATAGTATGTAACAAATCTGCGCACCGGTTTAAGCGACAACTATATGAGAAACTTTTAGTTTTTGCTTAAAACTCACCCTTAAGACCCCTTAATGGAAAATAAAACTTCAACCTGGCACCAAAACAACACCCCTCTTTGCAATACATGTACTATGGAAAAATTCCAAAAGCATCCTGTACAATATGTTGCGCATCATCATTAGCAACAGGATTTTCTACCATTAACCACCAGCTTTGTTTTTATTTTCACATGTGTGTGTCTGTGTGTCTGTATGTGTACGATTTCGTTTGATTTTTTTTTTTACTTTCCCACCAAATTTTTATTTTTCAAGTCTGTCTCTGTATGTAACATTCCTTTGCCACCAAACCACCCCTTTGTATTTAGGTGTAGTCCTGCTGCTTGACGCTTTGATTTTCTATTATTGCCTGTTGTTATTGTTATATGGAATCTTGTTTATATGGAATCCGTTTTAGATCAAATAACATCAAATTTATTTACAATATATAAACCAGTAAAGTTTGTTACGTTTAACATTATATCCTACATACAGCTGCGCAGTTTTAAATACATTTATGTTTGATTTTGTTTTGGGCCTGGGAAAATATCTTCCTTTGTGATATTCTGCAGATTTTATGATTTATTATGTGTTATCATTGTGATTTGTTTTTATTACTCTTTATATGTATTTATATGTTGTTTGATATGTGACTTTTCTTTTATTTTGGGGTGGCAACTGTACCTGA